>JBANSL010000014.1:20708177-22079010 GCA_037127255.1 Persicaria tinctoria
TTCCCGTGACTAAATTGGTTAAAGGAATTAAACATGGTTGGTCTCCGTACTGTTTTTCAGCTTGTTAGACCTATATTCTATTATTAGATTTGTTGATATATGTTCATCTAGAACCCAAAACTGTTTGCAAAAATAGGATGCAGTTCCCAGCTGTTTCAGTAGTTATCCTTGTTGCAAATTTGCAATATTAGGTTTGAGTTTTTTTTTTTAATTACATTTTGGGATTTCTAATATGTTTCATGGGAACATGTTAGTGGACATTTAATTTTACTTTTTCAATTTTCGATAGAGTATTTGCTATTATCAAGAAGGAAATTGACGTGATTTTAAAAATCAATTTAATTACTATAATCGATGTATAACATCATTATTGTTACCGATTTAAAACAACAGAGAGCATAAATGCACTGTAATGCATGTCCATAACAATACACTTGAAAAACCAATACATTATAGATCAGTGTTTCAAATAGCTAGAGGCGACGAAAACCGATGGGACTAGCCTAGGGCTATAGCGCGCGCCTTAGAGGCAAAGGCGATTGTTTTTCCATAAATCATGTAAAAACACTTTCAACTTTTGTTACTTTCAATTTTAATAGTATAAAATCTGTTCATGATGAAATAAAGCCGAATTGAAAACCTCATATTATGATAAAACCAAGTCTAAAGCATCATAGATACTAAATCTAAGTCTAAAACATAAGAGATTAAAGAAAAGAAAAAGACTTCAAGTGGAATGGAGTGGACTGGTGGATGGTTAGGAAGTGTGTTAAACGGAATCATCAAGGTTATTTGCATCCTCTTCTTCCTTATTGTCGAGGCAACGAATGAAGTCCCCATCACCTTCATCGACAAACTTGTATCCTTCGTCGTCATCCTCCTCTTCTTCTTGCTCCACCTTGCCCTACCGTCCCACCTTTGCCCCCAAGTAAGATCTTCATTCTCAACAACAAGGAACTCCCTAGGATAGAGAATGGAGAGAAGTAGAATGGTAGGTGTGGGAAGAAGGGAGGAAATAGACGTATAGGAGGAATAGAGGAGGGCTGAACAGATTTATTAAAAAGGGGTAAGGATAGGCAATGAAATATAGAAAATAAAATCTTCAAATTTTGTTTAAATATATTTTCCAAAACTAAAAAGATATGAAAATAACTTATTGTTAAAACAAATGGAAGGTTATTGATCTGCATAAATCAATGAAATCAGATATTTACATAAAAGAGAAAAGCAATGAAGCGCCTTGTGCCTCTGAGCGCCTCTGGACTACCTCTCCACTCCATAGGTGTCTTGGTCAAGGAAAACGTTGTTAGGTCCAGAGGTTACTATGTTGCGCTATAGCAATGCTATTTTAAACACTGCTCTAGATGGAGCCATTCATGTCACTATCTTGTACTTACATGTGGTTTTTTGTGCTTTTTCACAAGTAACAGTGGAGAGGCAAGTGGCAAGCGGGAATTAAATGTGAGAGGGCTGATTGGCCGCTAGATACTGTGAAAGCCAGGCCAACTCATGACAGGAAGAGCTACATTGTCATATTCTTTCCTCATACTAGGAATTATTCTTGGGTGGATACATTTCTTGTTCGTCCCATTGATGACCTCCAAGATCCTATCGTGCACAAGTCATACGAAATTGGCTTTCAGCTGGTTCAAGATTTGTCTATTGCACGCCGATTCATAATGCAAAAACTAGCTGTTGGTGTGCTAAACATTTTTGACAGGTTGCATTTTCAGGTATTTCTCTTCCCTCAGTGTTTGCTCCTTCATAGTATCTCATTTTCCCCCCCTTTTGGATCAATGGCTTTGCTGTAAGCTTTCTTTGTCTAGATTGTCTTAAGGAGGGTATCCTCTACTTGTGAATAGGTACTGATGCCAACTGCTCGAGATATTGTTGTGTGGAAAGAGTTTGCCCTGGAGGTCCCTCGGTGTAAAGGATATTCTGAACTTGGAGGGATGCTTGTGAGGCTTCAGAAAGTAAACATTCCTATTCGTTCGCCCCTAAAATCCCAAAAATGCATTTTTGTGCATTATATTTTAATTTATGAACCATCAAAATTTTATATTTAAAGTGATTAAATTAGCTTCAATTTTTGTATTATCTTATATAACAATACTTCTGTAGTTCTTTTTAGATGGAAGAGTTGGAAGAAAAAAATAGCAGAAAAAAGGGCTTGCTGAGTTACAGGGTTATTTTCATTAATTTTAGTAATGCTGAAGCATGGTTAGGGGTTAACCTGAAGCTTAGCACCTTGTGTGTTCTATGTAGATGGTGTTGGAGCAATACATAGACGGCAACTGGCTTAAAGATTCGTTTAATTCTTGGGCAAATCAATGCCAGAATGCTCTTACTGCTGAGTCTGTTGAACTTCTACTAGAGGTACTCCTTCGTATTGTCTGTGAGTCCAGGTCTCTGTCATAATGATTTTTTCTGGGACAAGCCACATGTAACTCTGCTTGATATTGGTTGTGTGCATCTTCTAGCTCCACCTAGCTGTTCATTTATTACTTCTTTTGATTCAGGAACTAGTTAGTTCTGTTCTGTGGAAGGAAATTAGTGCTGTGCAAGATGTTCAAGCAAATGGAGCTGAATGGAAGATGTGGAAGCATGAAGTCTTAAAATCTTTCTCTACTTCACATCCCATATCAATTGGTACAGAACTGGAACAACCCAGCAAAACTATCACAGAGCTACAAAGAGGTGATAATCCATTTTCGATGAGCTATCAAGTAAGTCGAAAAAGACCCAAGCTTGAAGTTCGTCGTGCAGAGACACATTCTGTACAGGCAGAGAATAAAGGTCAACATGAAGATGCTATTGCTGAGATTGACTCAGAGTATTTTATTAGACAGAGCACTGAGGTTGTGGAATACGGTAGTCTAGCCGATCAAAAGGGTGATAGTAGTTCTGATAACCTGAATGGGAATGGTTTAGCTGAGGCAAATCCAGTGATCTCTGGAACCAAGAGCCGTAAATGCAAGGCTTATATTGAAGCCAAGGGAAGGCAATGCGTGAGGTGGGCCAATGAAGGTGATGAGTACTGTTGTGTTCATTTGGCTGCTCGTTTTACGGGTAACACTGTCAAGCCAGTAGTTCAAACAGTCATTGATGCACCATTATGTGGAGGTACCACTACTCTAGGTACGAAATGCAAACACCGGGCTTTACCTGGGTCCTCGTTCTGTAAAAAGCATGGACCCCGAGATGTTGGTACTAAGGTGAGGCCCAGCCCACCTAGGCATCATTTCAAGAGAAAGGACGGCGATCTTGGGAATATACCAGGAAACACATGCTCTATGGACCTAGTCTTGGCAGAGGAATCCGAGCAGCCTCTTCAAGTTGAACCACTTTCAATGAGAGTAGTACATAATGGTAGAAGCAGATTAGTTCAGGTGCCTGAGCATTTCAAGGATGACTATAATCGTGCTGATAGGCTGTGTTGCGTAGGCTTGGGGTTCTGCGATGAAATTCCTTCTTGCTCGGAAAGCCCAACGAGGCATTCATTATACTGTGATAATCATATCCCAAGCTGGCTTAAACGCGCTAGAAATGGCAAGAGCAGAATAATCTCCAAGGAAGTGTTCATGGATCTTCTGAGGGGATGTTCATCACGAGATCAAAAGGTGCATTTACATCAAGCGTGTGAGCTTTTTTATAAACTCTTTAAGAGTGTTTTATCCATGAGAAACCAAGTGCCTCGAGAAATCCAGTTCCAGTGGGTGTTGTCTGAGGCTTCCAAAGATCCTCAAGTTGCAACATTTTTTATGAGATTGGTTTCTTGTGAAAAGGCCCGCATAAGAAGAATTTGGGGTTTTGGTTCTGATGAAGATAACCAACCAACTAGAATTCTTGCTACACAGGAGGAGGATCAGGGAGGAAGTTTCAAGTGTAAGTTATGCACTGAAGATTTCACTGATGACCAAGAACTTGGCGCACATTGGATTGAAAGTCATAACAAGGAAGCACAGTGGTACTTTAGAGGTTATGCTTGTTCAATTTGTTTGGATTCTTTCACAAACAGGAAGGTTCTTGAAACACATGTCCAAGACAGACACCATGCTCAGTTTAGTGATCATTGCATGCTTTATAGATGTATTCCTTGTGGTGGGCACTTTGGTAATTCCGAGGAGTTATGGTCGCATGTGCTTTCATCTCATACGGATGGCTTTCGGCAATCCATGAAGTCAGTAGAACAACATAAGTTGCTGGATGGGGAGGATTTGTCCATCCAAGATCCACCAAAAGCTGTGGCTGCCGAGAGCAATTCTGAAAACCAGGGCACTGTTAGAAAGTACATTTGTAGATTTTGTGGATTGAAGTTCGATCTACTTCCAGACCTGGGTCGCCACCATCAAGCAGCTCATATGAGACCAACCTTATCCAGCTCCCGTCACCCAAAGGGCATCCGCTTTTATTCTTATAGACTAAAATCAGGAAGACTTACACGCCCTAAATTCAAAAAGGGTCTTGGAGGAGTACCATATATTCTCAAAAGCAAAGTTGCTGCTGGTCTAAAGAAAGGGCTTCAAGCATCAAAGTCCATTGGTCCTACAGGAGTAAACCCACAGCACCTTGTGACCCTTGCTAAGGGTCTCGGTAGACTTGCGGAAACTGACTGCTTAGATATTGCAAAGAAGTTATACTGTGAAGCTCAGAAAACAAGAGCTCGTGCCAACAACCTGGAAATCTTGAACATTGCCCGATCTTCTTGTTGCAAGGTGAGTCTTCAAGCTTCTCTCGAGGAGAAGTATGGTGTCCTGCCCAAGCGTTTGTATCTTAGAGCTGCCAAGCTTTGCGGTGAGCATAACACTAGAGTGAATTGGCATCAGGAGGGTTTTGGTTGTCCAAAAGGATGCAAACCAAGAAACAATGATAACACATTGTCTGTGTTGACTCCTTTGTCAAGTGATCATGTCGCCTCAATGTTCGTACCTTTGGTAAATGGTGGGATGGAACAATGGGAAAAGGACGAGTCTCATTACATTATTAATTCAAATAATCTGAGACATAATCACTTCCAGACTACCATTATATTGTGTGATGATATAAGCTTTGGGAAGGAAGCTGTTCCTATTGCCTGCATTATTGACAAAAATATGTTAGATTCCCTTCATATGCCTACATATGGATTTAATGGACAAGTTACTTACCTACCTTGGGAGAGCTTTCGCTATGTCGTCAGGCCCCTGGTGGATCCATCCCTTGGTGTTGATACCCAGGTGACTACATCTGTTTACTTCACAAGGAAGCTCTCGTATTCATCATTCCATATTCTTCTACTGTTTGTTTCTGTTTACTGCGGCTGACATTATATTTTTGATGTTACCACTCTCTAGTTTTCAGATGGTTATCGTATCTTCTTATTTCTGTTTTGAATCAGAAAACCGTGTTGGTTAACCGTTTACTTTGTTCTGCGACCAATTTGGTGTTTTTCTGCAGTGTTTGCGCTTGGGTTGTTCACAGTCAACATGCTCCCCTGAAACATGTGATCAAGTGTATTTGTTTAATATTGATTATGAAGATGCAAAGGACGTGTATGGAAAGCCAATGACAGGAAGATTCCCATACGATGAGAATGGTAAAATCATCCTAGAGGTAAGCTATTATATTTAATTTACTTTTGCTGCTTCAACTCTTTATCTAGTAATTTTGGAATTGGGAACATGATCTTGGTCCATAATTCATTTCATGTTACCTTGCATTTGAACCCAAATGCTTTCTTTTGGGAACTTATCTTATATGTGATTGTGATGAAACCCTTTGCAGGAAGGCTACATGGTTTATGAGTGCAACCATTTGTGCAAGTGTAGTAAAAGTTGCCCAAATAGAATCTTGCAAAATGGGGTACAAGTCAAACTAGAGGTCTTCAAAACTCTGAAAAAGGTAAAAAAAAAAAAAATCTAGTGAAAAAAGTAGTATCTGTAATTTCTGGATGATATGTTGTCAAGACACTTAACTTCGCTGCATGTTCATTCAAAGGGTTGGGCAGTAAGGGCTGGCGACTCAATTTTACGTGGAACGTTTATTTGTGAGTTCATTGGGGAGGTGATAGATGAACAAGAAGCAAATAGAAGAAGCAAAAGGTTCACCATTCATTCCAATCGCCCTATCCATCAGGTCATCACTCTTACAACTTAAGTTGGCAATTTGATTGATTTATCTGAATTTTCAGGTATGGGAAACAATACTGTGACTATATCTACAATCTTGGTAGCTGTGTGAACAAGATGGCCCAATTGATCGAGGAGAAAGTTTCATTTGTGATTGATGCCTCCAAAATTGGCAACATTGCACGTTACTTAAATCACAGGTAAGGAGGGTGATTTATGACTCTTGAGGTTTTATTTGGGATTTCATTGTAGCGGGTGCATTTTTTACCGTTATTCCTGGTGCAGCTGCTCACCGAACCTTGTGACTCGCCCAGTTCTTGTGGAGAGCATGGATTACGAGCTTGCCCATATCGGCCTATATGCAAATCGAGATGTAAGCCTTTTCTTCCTCTGTTTGTGCTCTCTTCAAAGTTGAAACTTGGCTTTATGGCGAATGAAATGTGTGGGTTTGCTCATAGATTGCGGTTGGTGAAGAACTGACATTTGATTACGGGAAGGAGTCACAGCACGAAGAAGGCTCCTCGTGCTTTTGTGGTTCATCAAGCTGTCGAGGTCGTCTCTTCTAAGAACCGGCTCTTCTTCTCAATGTGAATTAGTAGATCAGATGGTTTGTAGTGTTGTTCATTCTCTGTGCATCTCTTTAGGGTTTTCTTCTACTAGAGAAATAGTGGCATTTACTTGCGAATCTCATCTGTTGTAAACTATATATATGTATAAGAAAACCGTTCCGGGTATATATGCATCTGCAATAGGCTGTTTTGTTTTGCCTATGCACGAGGCTTATCCCTCGCGCACAATGGATTGAACGAGGTCGGGAGTGCACAAACAACGGCACCTGATCCCGTGCAGGTCATTCGGTAAGCCAGGCTCAGTTGGGGATTCACATCACGTAGCGAGGTAAAACCGGTCTACGCACTACATTTAGCGTTTTCCATTGTAATTATATTAGTATTACCACTCAAAAGAAACTGCTCCTGCGCAAGGCAGGTTTCCTCGTCCTCGGACGTTTTCTCCTAGAATTTCTAGGGTTCTGAACTTCTGATCATCAATCACTCTCTCCTCTCCCTCCCTGTCTATTCAATATCCCTATTACTGACTTCTCCTTCTCAGCAAGCCCTAATGGATGATATTGGCCTTGATTTGGGTAAATTGAAATTGTCTGAAACTGAATCGAGAGCAGTGGTTGTCGACGGGATCGACGACGATGGTGCAGTTGAGCGTTTGAACTTGTGCTTGGCCGGTAAACTTCTCACTTCCCGCAAGTTCAATTCCAAAGCCATGAAAACTACCTTCCAAACCGTCTGGTCTCCCAAGCATGGGATGGCAGTTAGAGACGCGGGCGAAGGCGTTTTTGTTTTCCAGTTCTTCGATAAATCGGATCTGGCACACGTCCTCTATGATGGTCCCTGGTGCTTTGATGATGCCCTCCTGCTTCTTCGTGAGATAAATGGTATAATTCGGCCATCTGACATGGAATTCAGGCATGCTTCCTTCTGGGTTATTGCGCGCGAAGTGCCACTGGGATGTGCAATCTTGCCCACGGCCAAGGCCATTGGTGCCTGTATTGGCCGGTTCGTAGAGTTGGATGAATCAGATTTCTTAGGACTCAGTGGCAGGCTCCGGATTCGAGTTGAATTGGACATAACTCAGCCTCTTCGTCGCTGTGTTACCCTCTTGCTTCGTGGAGTAGAAGTGAAGATCATCCTGCAATACGAGCGTCTCCCATTGTTTTGCTTCATATGTGGCTGCATTGGGCACCTCCACAAAGCATGCCCTAACTCAGTGGCAGGGGAGACTTCCCCTTTAGCAGAAGTCCCTCAATTTGGTGCTTGGCTACGAATCTCGCCGCCACGCTCTCGCTTGCGACTCCATCAGGACACCCTTGACCGCGAGAGAGCCTGGATGGACAAGTTCAAACACCGCTTGTCATCTAAAGCTCTGTCGGGGCAATCTCATACTGAAGTGCGCACCAAGGTATCCATTGAGGGAGTGGGTGAGCATGTTCCTATGCCCACTGCTGCAGTCTCTTTACCAAACCCAGTATTTCGCGAGATTAGTCAGCCCACCCACACTTTCAGTGCAACTACAACCCCGCCAAAAGTGTACAGCCGCAAATTGAAGCAAAAGGCTAGATTTAAGGCAACAATGGCTAATATACCGCTGCGTTCCAAGAGGAAATGCCCATCGGTGTCATCTGCTGATCACGCTGCTGGGGTTTCTGATGTTGTTTTATGCAAGCGCTCAAAAAATCCTGCGGAAGCTATGATTGTGGACAATCAAGTAGCGAGCAAGACTGAAGTCTTTGCTCGCGAACAACCATGAAACTCTTCAGTTGGAACTGTTTGGGGATGGGCAATGCCCCAACAGTTCGTGCGCTCCGGGATTGGTCCTGGAAGTATTGCCCGGATCTAGTTTTTGTCATGGAAACTAAGATCACTCGTCGTGACCAAGAAGCTATAATGCGAAAGTGTGGCTTTGTTGATGGTCTCTGTATTGATTCAGCCGGCCGTTCTGGTGGACTTGGTTTATGGTGGAGGAACTTCTCTGTTTCGATCGTCTCATATTCCCAACACCATATTCTTGCCACTGTTTCAGCATTGGGTACGTCCTGGAATCTCGCTTGTATTTACGGATGGCCAGAGAATACTAATAAGTGGAAGACTTGGGCTCTCATGCGGGATTTATACCAGCAAAGTTCACTCCCCATTCTCTTCATTGAAGATTTCAATGAGATACTAGATTCGTCTGAAAAAGTGGGAGGTCCTTCCCGGTCTCAGAGAGCAATGGATAATTTCAGGGAAGTTATTGATGATTGTAGTTTGCGAGATTTGGGTTGTGCCTCTGGGCCACGTTTAACCTGGCAAAGAGGTCGCAATCCTGACTGTTGCATCCAAGAACGGCTTGATCGCTGTCTGGCTTCCATGGCTTGGAGTACTGCTTTTCCTAACACCACAGTTACGCATTTCCCTCGGTATTGCTCTGATCATTCCCTCGTCTTCTTACAAGTTTCTGCTCCTGGTACTGGGTCCAGTTCTAATCCACGGCCACGCAAAAAAGCCTTCCGGTTTGAACCTCTATGGCTTGAGCATGATGAGTGCCACCACATTATTGACGCCAACTAGAGGCATAGTTGGGGCCGCCCTCCTGATAAAATTAAGGCCTGCACCACTGCTCTTTCTGCTTGGTCTAGAAGGGTCTTCAGGGATAGAGTTGATCGCATTTGCTCATTGGAGGCTGAACTTAAAGCCCTCCAATCCCAACACCCAAGTCGGCTTGTTCTGGAAAGGGGTGTTGTTGTCTCGGCAGAACTGGATAAGCTTCATAGGGAGGAAGAGAAGTATTGGCATGTCAGGGCACGCACTAACGAGCTTAGAGATGGGGATAAAAACACTTCTTATTTCCATCACAAAGCAAATCAACGGCGTACCAATAATGCTATTAAGGAGATTATTACTGATACAGGGGAGATCAGCAAGTCACATGAAGAGATAACCGGAACCATAACCAGTTTCTTCAGCGATCTCTTCGCAACTTCAGCGCCCTCTCTGTCTGATATTGATGCCGCTATATCTGATATACCTACTAGAGTCACTGCTGAGATGAACGAAACTCTCCTCCGTGATCCATCGGGTGACGAAATCCATCGGGCACTCAAGCAGATGCACCCAAGTAAGGCGCCCGGACCCGATGGGCTACATGCCATATTTTTCCAGAAATACTGGAGCATTGTGGGATCCGATGTGACCGCTTTCATACAGGATTGGTGGCGCACGGGGTTTTCCTTAGATGACATCAACTCAACAGTAGTCGCACTTATTCCTAAGGTCAAGAATCCAGACAAAGTTTCTGACTTTAGGCCGATTAGTTTATGTAATGTTATTTACAAGCTGATCACAAAGGTGCTGGTCAATAGACTAAAGGCGCTGCTTGACCAGATAATTTCTCCCTCCCAGAGCGCCTTCATAGCCGGACGTTCGATTACTGATAATGCTCTTATTGCTATGGAGGTTTTTCATTACATGAAGATAAAGAACACTGGCAGGCGTGGCACTATGGCCTTAAAGCTTGATGTGAGTAAGGCTTTTGACCGTATGGAGTGGATCTACCTTGAAAGAGTTATGGCTCAGCTTGGCTTTGATACTGTATGGATTTCTAAGGTTATGAGTTGTGTACGGGGTGCTCGCTATTCTTTCAAAATCAATGGCTCTATTGATGGGTTGGTTGTTCCTTCTCGAGGGCTTCGTCAAGGCGACCCACTGTCTCCGATTCTCTTCATAATTGGAGCTGAGGGTCTTTCCTCTCTAATCAGTCGGGCTATTCACTCGTCTTCCTTACATGGTGTGTCTGTTTGTCGAGGCTCTCCCACCATATCCCATCTGTTTTTTGCGGATGATAGCCTCTTGTTCGCTAGGGCAACTTCAGAGGAATGCTCTATGATAACTGAGACTCTCAGCCAATATGAAAGAGCTTCTGGCCAGAAAATTAATTTGCAAAAGTCTGAAGTTTCCTTTAGCAGGAACATGACCGCTGCCTCTCAGCTGCATCTTTCTTCGGTACTTGGAGTCAGTCTTGTTGATCGGCATGCTAAGTACCTGGGGTTGCCGGCAATCATTGGTTGCTCAAAGAAGTCGGTGTTTGCTTATATAAAGGACAGGATATGGAAGAAGGTTCAGGGGTGGAAGGAGAAGCTTCTTTCGGCAGCTGGAAAGGAGATCTTAATCAAATCGGTGCTACAGAGTATACCAACTTATGTAATGAGCGTCTATCGCCTCCCGGATGGGCTTATTGAGGAGATTCATGGCTTGCTAGCCCGCTTCTGGTGGGGATCATCAGCTGCCCGGCGCAAGATCCACTGGCGCTCGTGGACTGATCTTTGTTCTCCCAAAAGGCATGGTGGAATGGGATTTCGGGACCTCCGTATTTTCAACCAGGCTTTGCTAGCAAGACAAGGGTGGCGCCTTATCCAGCGCCCAACCACTCTTCTCCATGAAATCTATCAGGCCAAGTATTTCAAGAACTCCTCTTTTCTTCGCTCGAACCGGGGTGGACGACCGAGTTACTCATGGAGCAGCATTTGGGGAGCAAAGTCTCTCTTACGGGAAGGCTTAGGTTGGAGAGTGGGTAACGGTCTTCAAATTTCAGCCTCCTCAGAAGCATGGGTGCCGATGGATTCATCGACCCTTCCACATATACTTGGGATATGGGCGCGCTTTCTGCAGCTTTTGCTACTTCGGACGTGCGTCGCATTGTCACAATCCCTCTCAGCTCTCGATCTCCGGAGTATGTTCAAATCTGGTTTCCTCACAAGTCCGGTTACTTCTCTGTGAAATCGGCTTACTGGTTAGGGTATATGGGAGGCCCGACTGTGCATTCGGAAGACGGGTGGCACCCTCTGTGGCGTTTAAACCTTCCGCCTAAAGTCCTAAATTTTGGCTGGCGTTTGTGCTCTAATTTCCTCAGTGTCCAAGCGAATCTATTCTCGAAGAGGATTGTCTCTTCTCCTACTTGCTCCCGTTGTGCAGCTGCTGATGAGACAATCTGGCATGCTTTGTTTACTTGTAGTCTCTCAGCGGTTGCTTGGGCAGGTTCTTCCTCTGCGGGGTTTGTCTCTTCGTTACTCGGCCACTCACCCATTCATGTCTTCAACGCTGTTTATAAGTCCTTGGGAGATGTGGGAGCCTGTGACATGTTAACTAACGCATGGATAGCCTGGACTCTCCGCAACAAGGCTCTGTTTTCGGAGGAAGACTGTAATTCAGAAATTCTAAGGGATGGGTTCAGAAGACTTGTCTATGACCATAGGAACTCCAACAGCCCAAGCCACGGTGTCGCTGCCACATCTCCGCCGGGTGCGCCCACTTGGACACCACCTCCTCCGGGATCTCTTACCCTCAACACCGATGCCGCTCTCCTCAATGGTTCGATTTGCCTCGGTGCAGTTCTCCGGGACTCCTCAGGCGCCATTATTATGGCTGCGTCGAAGCGCTATCTTGGGGCTATTTCTGTAGCATTGGCGGAGGCCTTGGCACTCCTCTTCGGTGTCCAATCGATGGCGGGTGTTGATTTTGAGCATTTGCAGGTTGAGTCGGATGACATCAATCTCATACGATGTCTGCAGGGCCCTAACCGATCAGCCTCTTACATTGACCTCGTGTGTGAGGATTTGCTATCTCACTTTCCGAACCCCGCTATTGTATCTTTCACTCATGTTCGTAGGACTGCTAATACGGTTGCTCATCTTGCGGCTAGACTTTTGCCGGATGATTGTACCTCTTGTGTTTGGTTTGATCACTTTTCGCAAGGGCTGATTGACCTTGCGGAAATCGATCTTCTCTAATATATATGCAAGCCGCTTGATTTCAAAAAAAAAATATTAGTATTACCACTCATGCTTTCGTTCTTATTATATCATCATCGATGGGAAATTTCTCTTTTTCATTTCATTATTATAATCCTCCTATCTATTGTATGATTATTGTTTATATAATTTTTTTGGTAGATCGCAGGAAACCACCCTTTAAATCTGCGATATTGCTCATAACCATCTCTTAAATGTGAAATTTCAGTAAACCACCCTTTATAAGGCTTCCATTAGCGAACGATTATCCCTTATAGGTTTCCGTTAGTAGCTTGGTTGATTATTTGAAATTATGAAATTGTCCTTTCCTCTTAAATTTGAAATTACGAAATTTGTGGTTGAATTCGAACATGTTGAGGCTCTTTATTGCTTTATTTTGATGTGGTTGTGATCGTTGGTGCTTTGATTGTTGATCTTGGTGATCGATTTTTATGAATAAGGTCGAAATTGAAGTTTTGAAATTTGGGGTTCTTGCTCCTTCGTGGTGCATGGAACTTAGAACTGAAATTTGAGTGCTTAAGAGCTCGAATTTGATGATGAAGATGATGGATTTGAGATCCATGTTGCTGGTTGACAACCCCCCCCCCCCAAAAAAAAAATTGAACAATTTTCTTTGATTTTGTGGGTTGAGATTTTGGGGCTGGACTCGGGGCCAGGTGGTGTCATTCGCCACCGTACGTTCTTTTCGTCGGAGTACTTGGAGGCGGCGGTGATACCTAGGGTTGTCGGCGGCGAGGTGTAGGTGCATCGGTATGACGATCCTGGGATATCATTCTTTTCGTTAGAGAACATGGAGGCGGAGGAACTCCTGTCTATGGGCAATGCCGGAGGGGACCACCTGTGCAGTGGCTTTATGAGAGGGGACTACCATGGGATTGATAGGTGGTTATGACACTTTGAAGAAAATTTGATCAATCGATGAGGGTATTTTTGTCATTACATATTTTTTAACCGAGAACATCACATAAAAAGGTAAGGGGTGAGTTTTTTTAACGGGTAGGTTATAAGGAGTGGTTTACTGGATTCCTGAAATTTCACATCTATGGGGTGGTTATGAGCAATATAACATATTTTATGGGTGGTTTCCTTCCGTTTACCCTATTTTGTTTTTATCGGAACCCTAATTTTTTTTTACATGTTACAAAAACCTTAACAATAGTATGTCCGCAACTGCAGACATGTCTTTGCCTGTTTTTTTTTCACTTTTTCTTTATTTTCTTATTTGATCGTATCAACTTTCATGTTCTCTAATTTACACAAGTGAAAGGCACCTTAAAGAACTCTTTGGAGTAAATTGTGGATGCATTTATAGTAGAATAGATAAAAAGAGTTGTCACTTCTCATTTGTAAATAATATTTATAAACAAACTAAAATCCCGATGGTTTGGAAATTCAAAATATAAAATAAATTAATTAATTAAAACTTTGATGATAACTTCGTGACTATGTAATTAAATCCAAAGTACAAAATAAATTTTTTTGGTTTAACCAATTGCTTTGCAAGGTTTGAAAACCCCTCGTTTTTTACGAGTATTAAAATCCATGTCCATTTAGGCCGATTCTTCTTTGTGCATTTTGCACGGGCGGTGCGACTTTGCTTCTGGTGTGTTTGGGTGATCTTCTTTTTTGTTGGGGTTCTAGCGTTCGGAGTCGGGACTGGTGGGGGCCATGGCAGTATGTACGGGGCGACTCTATATTCAGGAAGGAGCTTCGTCGGAGGTTCGTTTTCACTGCTCACATATGATGTTTCATGGTGTATCACTCGCTAACGGCTCATCAACAAACAAAGAAGAGTGCAATAAGCCTAAGCCCAAGGTCTACCACTAAGTTCACGTTTCATTTGAAGCCCTCAATGACACTGGCATATTGTGCATCCATTCCATTGACGTTGTTCTTGTGAGAGTCCTTCTAATGACCAGTGATGGGACACATGAGAAATGGATTTTCCATAGTCACTGTTGAGATGTGAATGTGACCAAAAGTGTCCCACATCGGAAAGTTGAACATATCAAGCCCTAATATATGAGTCGGTGGGCTACTCCTTCTATTGCCAATTGGTTTTAGAATAGAAACTCACTCGATTTATGTGTTAGTGATACGAGGTTAGCCGTGAGATGGTCCGATCTTCAACAACAAGTAAGAAACTCAAAGAAAGACTCAAGAAACAAGGAACGCAGCAAAGAAACAAAGCAAGAAATGCAAGAAACACCAAGAACCAAAGGTTGTTGGATGTCGACAAGAACAAGACTCAACAAGATAATGCAAGACTCGACAAAGAATGATAAAGACTCGAAATTTAATGACAAGAATTGAAAGACACGACCTGATAAGGACTGATGGGATCTATATAGAACAAGATAGAGACCCTAGGCTTCCGTAGAAGGCAGAAACCAATACCAATGACTATATAACCCGCCTCTACAACCTTACACAACCAAGCGGACAACTTGGAGGCACAAGGAGGGGGCTTGTGGATACTAGGATCACCAAGTCTTGCGAAGTTGATGAACACAAAGCAAACCAAGCTAGATCAATACCAATAGTTGCAATTGAAGAGCACATCTCTATTCAATCGACAAACACTCATTGTGTTTCACACAAAAAAGAGAGCTTTTCTCATATAATTCAACGTCTTTGATTAACATAGAGGTGTCGGCAATATATAGCCTAACTAGGGCTGATTTAGCTGAAAATATTAAACAAATAAATAACTAATTAAAACACCTAAAACATAAGTAAATAAGGTCTCTAAAAATAACACATAGAAAAAGCCCATTTCGGCCCAATATTAATTCTATGTGCCCAGATCTCGGCGCCGAGGGTCTGGCGTCAGCATCGATACCAACAGTAAGCAAATATGCACTTTTGGACCTTCTCCCATGGTGGAGCCTTCTTCTTCCTCTTGAGGATGACATCGTCCTCCCTTTCTTAAATCATAGGTCCATCCTCATGTAAGATAGGTGCGTCCGAAGGTGTTGTGGATGGTGTCTTGGATGGTCCCGCATTAGTTAGGCTCAATGTTCTAAAAGGCGCTAGGCGGCAACCCGCCACCTAGCGCCTAGGAGGACTTAGAACAAACTTGATTATTTCCTTATATTTTGATGCATAACACTTGTCAATAATTCATATAATGTAATAATAATCCATAATATCACTCAAAAACCCAAATTTGTAGTAGTTAACTAACACTAAAGTAAATAAACGCAAAAGTACATGTCTGACTAACAACTCTAAACCTCCTAAAATCCAAAACTATAAGTTCGACTGAAAAGCAAATGCATCCCGACATGGGGGATAAAAAAACCCTAAATCAACTAATCATATGCTTAGGAGCTCAAATTGAATAATCGTTGGACTAGGCGGGCCTAGGCGGCGCCTAGACGGCGCCTAGGCGGGACTAGGTGGTTCCTGGACGAATTTCCGCCTAGAGGTCCGCCTATGCTTAAAAATTCCTAGGTCCCGTCCCGCCTAGCTCCCATGCGCAATTTTTAGAAGACTGGCTAGGCTAGGCTACTAGCGCATGTGCGCCTGTGCACACGACCCCCAGTCATCGGTCCGAGTCGGACTTTGATATTGTATCAGAGCGGTTAGCCTAACGACCCGTCTTTCGATCATGGTCTGAGTTACCAGTGGTCCAAGTGTCAACTAGATGGTCATTCCTAGTTGTACTTGCGGGGGCGTGTTGAGATCTGGGATTGATAGATTATATATTGTATAGTGTACGGGCCTATTGACTCAGACCCAGTCTTACTCATTTGTAAACTATATATATGAACATTATGAGGAATGAAACCCTAAGGAGGATTTTATATCAGTCAATACAATTCTACATGGTATCAGGCTTTCTCTTCCTAGCGGAACCCTAATTCGATCCGCCACCTCTACCACCCCTACTGTCGCCCCTCTCCCGGTGCTCCTGTCTCCCCCCCTCCGTCGCCCATTACCCCTCCGCCACCACCACCACCGCCCCCCGTACCTCCCACTAGACCTAACACCCGTAGCATCTCTGGTATATTCAGGTCGAGACAAATTGTCTCAATGTAAGTCTCCCATCGCCCCGCACTCACCCCACCTCAGCCTCCCCATGCCGCCCCCACACCACCACCATTGATGTGGTCGCTATAACGGCCCGGGATTGTGATTCCCGAGTTACGTTTCGAGGGTTGAAACCCCTCGTTGGGATCTTGCGCCCCGAGTACAGGTTGAAGGTTTGAAACCAAAGATGTGTAGTTTAAAGTGGGATTTCGCACCCAAATTCAGAAGGTCCGTTGGAGACCCCAAGGTAAACCCTTATACCTGTCCTAAGTCTACAACGCGGCAAATCCTTTTTCATGCAAAGGGCATAAGTTCTGAAAACGATACAACGGGCGCCACGGCAGAGCCGGGTCAAAATAGAATATAAATAGGGAGAAATCCCAAAAACATGAATCTGGTGAAGTCAGGTTTCAAACACTCACTCTCCGCCATATGAATGGACCCCGTCATAGCAGCACAAAATCAAGCAGTGTATCGGGTATCTGAAACTATACCACCAAGTCAGGCCAAGAGTCCGCCCGCGGGTCCTCTGACCGCGCTGAAGACATATAATACGCCTATACCTAGAATAAAGGATGCCTTCATGCAGTACTGGAATATTAACCACACTATCATGTTCCTAATTCATACGTGCGGAATATTAAGTAAGGCCTTAACAAAGAATACCAAGTGGTATATCCCTCTTCTACCCCCCCTTTCCAGGTAGGGTGGAGACTGGCCAGTTCAATTCGATAGCATCTCAAATCTCATCATCATATCGTATCTCATCATCATATCGTGGATCTTGCGAAAAGAAAATAATAATGCTGATAATAGTAAAGATGTTCCAACGACCCGAATGACTCAGGACGAACCCGATGGAGTTGGGTTATCCTATGACCCTATCAAGGATTCTAGGACTCACAGATAACGGCCGTTCTATATTCAAACGCATACAGAATAAGAATGCTCATTCGTAAGTGCAATTCTTAAGCATGATACTACATGACATGCTTTTATGCATATGCAACACCTACATACTATATGACACATCAGGCAGGAGGTACTGGTTACTGAGTAAGCCCCGGAGATACTTTTCTGACTAGCAGATCCGCAATAGAAGAATCCAGCACACAGTAGTCACAATCACAGAGTATCACCTAGTACATAATGGAATATACATAAGTCTACATCTAACTATTAAGCACTCAAGCACACCTCAATCAATAGAACAAGTAACATATTATGAAAGTCATTTCATCGCATCATCTACTCCCCAAGACCACATTGTTCCCCATAAATCATTCAACCAATTCCGCATGTTCATATACATCATTTCCGCATATACCTCAACGGTTCATCAAAATCATAAGACATAATTTATGTGATATAAAATCCTACTAGATTGTCATAATTATTCAACATTTAATCTCCTAAAATAATTCATCACAAGTCATGCTATTAGTCATACATATCATACTGTTAGTTAAACGATCATATTATCATGCTAGTTAGTCATCGAATAAGTCTTATTCCCAAGTTAGTTTCAAAGCCGTTTCTAATCCCAGTTAAATAGTTAAGTATTCCGACCATTGAAAATACTCGCCAAATTCTCTTTTAAATTTATTCATTAGATTACTTTCCAACCTTGAAATTCTTTTTCAAATTACTTTTAAAATCTATAAGTTCAAATGATATATTTTAACCCCAGATAATATTATATTATATTTTAAATACCATTAATTAATTAATTAAATACGGATAAACCCGAACCGAACCGAAACCACAAATCCCGACCCAGTAAGTATTAAAACAATCTATATAATATATCAAGGCGGTGGAGCCCACAAGTCCAACATGTCAACGCCTTCTTCTTCATTTCAAATTGAAGATTCCCGCCGCCGCCGGCACCATTGCTTCGTTCGGAAGAGAACCGCCTCCTCGACCTTGCTCGCGCCCATCCTCGCAGCTCTCGCAGCTCCCTCATCCTCACCTCGCTCGCACTCTTGGTGTCCCGCCCTCACACAGCTCGTTATACAGCCTCCCTCGACCTCGCTCGTCGCCGATCGGTCACTCACTTCGTTGGACCTCTCTCGAGCTCGCCGGAGCTCTCGAGCTTTCCAGATCATCCCGCACTCAGCCCTCACTCACTCCCGACTAATCTAACCATTGAATAAAGCACGAAATCGAAACGAGGAAGGAAAGAAACGGCTGAAGCTCACCGAGGTGTTCGCGACTTCGGAGCTCTTGATCGGAGTGTTGGGCATCGTCGGAGGTTCGCGATGGCTCGTAGGACCTGCATCGGATGTGGGTGAGTGTGATGGAGGAGCTCGGGGACGATTCCGATTAAAAACGGAGGAGAATCGCTTACCAGAATGTGGTTCGCGCTTGAACAAGGGAGGTGGAGCTCCGGTGGCTCGTGGTGGCGCTGGAGGGCTCCTGGGCGGCGTCATGGCGGCGGTAGACGTCGGAGGAGGTGTGGGTGGATGCTGATGCTGCTGCTCTTCGAGAAAGGAGGAGGGAGGGTGTGTGTGTGGTGGTTTGAAGATGCGGCGTCAGAGGTGCGATGTATTGTTGTTGCAATAGAGAACACTGATGGTGAGGAGACGTGAAAGGGAGCAGGTGAGCGGGAATGAAGGAAAGAAGGAGAGGAGAGGAGAATGGAGGGGAGATGGCGGGGTATGGTGATGAAGAAGAGAGGGATGGATGGAAATGACCGAATGAATGACGGGGTGAGGGGTGGGTATGGTTAGTGATGGGAGTGGGTAGGGATTGTGTGTGGAATTGGTTAAACAAATACCCGGAAATAAATTCCGAATACGTGAATTTTGAATCCCGCAATTAGTTTTTCGAATGTTAGTTTCCCGAATCTCACTGTTGATCAAATAGTTTTTTAAAATTGACAAGGATATCGACATCCAATAATTATTTTGAATTTTTGAGGTAAAATAACGAAAATTATTCGCCAAATTTTATATTTCGATCGGAATCCGCTAAATGAGTTTTAAATTCAGTTTAAGTTCATTTTTAATTTCCTTTTTCCATAAATTTAGGATTTGAAATTCCGAGTCTTTACAGTCGTCGCCCACCGCTGTGCCCGTAGCACACCTCTCCTCGTCCTTATCGCGGTCGTCGCCTAGTGCTGCGCTCGCGGCACCCCTCGCCCCCTCCTTGCCTGCGGCACCTCTCGCCTCAACCACGACATCGCTCTCCCCCCTCCCCACTTCCCACAAAACAGCCCTCCTCGACCCGAATTGGCAGGCGGCTATGCTCGATAAATGCATGGCTCTTACAAGGAATGGTACCTGGGTTCTTGTTCCCCGCCCTCCTAAGGCGAACGTCATTCGCTGCATGTGGCTCTTCAGACACAAGTTCCACTCTGGTGGAACGTTGGAACGTTACAAAGCTCGTCTTGTGGTTAATGGTTGGGCTCAGCATGCTGATATTGATTGTGATGAGATATTCAGCTCCGTGGTCAAGCCTGCCATTATTTGTGTGGTGCTGAGCTTAGCTTTATCGCGCCAATGGTCTATTCATCAGCTGGATGTCAAAAATGTCTTTCTGCATGGCCATCTGAATGAGACTGTTTATATGTTTCAGCCGCCAGGGTTCGTCGATTCTGCTCGTTCTAATCACGTCTGTCTCTTGAAGCGCTCTCTGTAAGGTCTGAAATAGGCCCCTCGGGCGTTGTTCCAGCGCTTTGCATCTCTCTGCTCCGCTTGGGTTTCGCTGGCAGCCGCTCCGATTCGTCTCTCTTTATCTATCGCAGAGGCCCATACATGGCTTTTCTGTTACTTTATGTCAACAGCATCATTCTCACCGCCTCCTCTGATGCACTGACCTCCATCATTGCCCAGTTGAGCTCTGAGGTCGCCATGTCTGATCTTGGACCGTTGACTTATTTCTTAGGGGTCTCAGTGCAGCGTCATGCGTTTGGGTTGTTTCTCTTTCAAAGTAAGTATGCTGCCGAAATTGTTGCTCGGGCCAAGATGAGCAACTGCAAGCCTGTCTCCACCCTTGTCGATTCCTCCAATAAGCTTAGTGCGAACTCTGGTCCTCTGTTCCATGATCCTACACTATATCGAAGTCTTGTCGGTGCTTTACAGTATCTTACCTTTACTCGTCCAGACATCAGTTATGCCGTTCAGCAGATCTGACTATTCATACATGCGCCTAGGGAGCCTCACTTTCAAGCTTTGAAGCGGATCATACGGTACATCAGTGGTACGCTGGATATGGGCACCACAATCTCACCCTCCTCTCGGCATGACCTCATCGCCTACACTGATGCGGATTGGGGTGGGTTTCCTGACACACGCCGCTCTACGTCTGGTTATTGTGTCTTCCTCAATGACACCCTTGTGTCCTGGTCGGTGAATCGTCAGTCTGTGGTGTCTCGCTCAAGTGCGGAGGTTGATACAGGGGTGTCGCCAACGTTGTCTCCGAGTGCTCATGAATGCGTAATCTCCTGCTTGAGCTCTGCTGCCCTCTTCGGAAGGTTGGTCTACACGGACAACATCTCTGCCGTCTATCTAGCGAGCAACCCAGTTCAACATCAGCGCACCAAGCACATTGAGCTCGATCTCCACTTTGTTCGGGACAAGGCTGCTCTTGGACATGTTCATGTTCTTCATGTCTCATCCTCCTATCAGTACGCTGATATCTTCACAAAGGGTTTACCTCGTCAATTGTTTCTTGATTTTCAGTCCAGTCTCACTGTTCGGAACCCTCCACTTTTGATAGATTATATATTGTATAGTGTACGGGTCTATTGGCTCAGACCCAGTCTTACTCACTTGTAATCTATATATATGAACATTATGAGGAATGAAACCCTAAGAATGATTTTATATCAGTCAATACAATTCTACAGGGATTGTGCCACTAACAAGAGCTTGTGATGCGAGCAGGAGGAATGTCATGGCCTCGTTGCAGTTCAAACAAACTAGGGTGCATTGATACACCGTCATAAATACATGTCCATCTTCCGGCAAAGACAACCAACACCGCTTAGGTGCATCGATATTCCATTCACTCCAATTGAAATGTGCCTTGAACACTATGAGTCTTCTATCCGATTTGTCTTCTTCTCTATAAACACGAAGAATCGGCTTATATCATTCTAGATGGAGATTGACTTCTCTCATCATCACCAACCGTACGTCAAGCCATACTTCTTCACCAAATCCCATGGCCGGAGAACGATAATTCTCAAAATCAACAATTTTTGTTTGGCCTCACATCTTGGACATGGCAAACGAATGATTTCATGAAGTCGTCAATATGGTGTTATTCTCAAAGTCGAAGCAACGACCATCTACAACTTTTGGATGTGTGAACACGAACCTTGTACTCCTAAAGGTCCCAGGATGGGGATGTCCCATGTGTTGCATCAACTTGCCAATCGGAGCTAACCCTTCCCAGTCTTCGGCCCCTCGATGGACAACCATGAGTCCCCTATGAACCATGGGATGTCCCACGTGTCAATTGTCACACACCCATGAATCTGCCCTGCCGGGATGCTACCTCACTATTCTAAGCTCACCAGAGGAAGGGGAACACCCGAATACAACGCACATAGGTATATAAGAAGAACATAGCATTAAGAAGAACCGGTTGAATACAATTTTAATTATTGGTCAAACCCCGAAAAATAATTAAATTAAATTTGGTGAATATTCTACCAAATATAATATGTGCAATTTAATTTAAATCAAGTCCAGCTAGCTGACTAATTTTTTTTTAATTAAGTCCATAAGCTAGCTAGCTAACATGAATATATGGATCCTATTCCTAGCCCCCAACCCACACACACCACACACATGATCGATCTCTCTCCATCATGTTGTGCAGATTAATACAGCTTTGTCTGGGTTGGATATATAATATATAAAAATATAAAGGTGATAACGGTTTGGAAATTAGTTATGGAACACATAACACATGCGTTGCTTCAATCATATGCGATGCGACCCAAGTAGCAGCATCCGATGCGTTTTCAATTGGGAAAATGCTGGCCTTATTTATCTTCTATAATTAATCAGTTTATCACGTGAACCACTAATACTCTTCCTTCTAACCAAAATTTTTAACTTATACCTACCTCAACATTACTTTCATGATTCATGATGACGACAACTTCCTACTCAACTTTCATCAGGATTAATATCATTGTAGTACGTAGATGTTAGATGCTACAAGGTAAAACTATAGGAGTAAATTTTAAGGCAGTTTAATTATAATCAAACTACCAAAGTAATATTTAAAATTGACAATTTTAGTCATACTGATATTTAAAAAAACTCTGGTATCTATTGTATTTGCCTGGCTGGAAGTTTATATTGAGCCCGATTTAGTAAGCTTGAATAGGTTTTGTTGGTAATTCATAATAAAATACTCATTAATATATATAGAAAGGATAAATAAAAGTTTAATAAGTTTGAACCAAGCTTGTTGATAATTTCTTAAAAACCATTTTTTTCACAAAAAAAAAATTGAATAAAAGAAATTAATATCATTAAACCGTATATTTTTATTAGTTAGAATTAGGTTTTTTAAATATATACCTAAAAGCTCTCTTTTGAGCTTCTGCCGCCACCAAGGCCGGTTGGTCCTCTTGGGTTGCCGCCTCCAGGCCCTCCACGCATATCCTCACCGGGCACCACCTCACCGGGCATCACATCACCGGTTCGTTGCCACTTTCTAGGCTCCACCTCTTCGGCCTCTTTTCACTGTCGTCTTTCCACAAATGCGCGGCTTCGCGACCTCCTTCTTGTTCGCTGCTCCGCCACCTCCGATGTTGGCTCCGCGGACGAGTTCGCCATGCAGTCCGCTCTCAACCTCCTCCTTTTCGGCATCTTCGTACTTGTGCGTCGAGATCCCGCCTTGAATCACTGCCGCCTTTCCACAACACCTCCACTACCAGCTCCCCACCGCCTCACAACAACCTGTTGTCGCCACCGCCCGCTTCACCTTTTGGTTGCTCGCACGGCCACCAGCCATCTAACCGCTCTCCTCTTGGTTTTGTCCCCGCATTTCTGGAGTTTTAACAACGCTTTTTTAGGGGGTTTCTTTCCATTTCGTCCTTCTTTTTCTTTGCCTTTGGATTGTTTTTCAATTTCTTTGCCTTTTCCCGTCTCAGTCGCCTCTATTTTGACTACCTAGTAGTGGCTTACGATTTCGTTATCATCCTTGAGGGCTTGAGTCGGGTCGGATATTTTTATTGAGCAATGGTTTGGCTTGGGTTTGGATTTGCGGTCTGGTGTGATGTGTTGTTCTTGTTGTGATGCAGGCCTCATGTGAACGGTGTTTGATTTGTTGTATCCGAAGACGGCGTGGATTTGCGATTGATATCTGAAGGCTCTTTTGATTCCATAATCTGAGATGTCTGCTTGCATCCCTAGAGCTCTCTGAGTGCGTCCTTCGTTGGCTAATTGATTCGTTTGTCGTGTTGATTTTGTTTTATGGTGTAGGATAGCTTGCACGTTTATTTTATTTTCACATTTTCATTTCTGTCATTTGCTTCGTGTTATTTCTCCTTTCTGTCATTTGCTTTTGTTTTTGTTTGATTGTACATGATAGATAGTTCATCTACCGGCTTGTCCGTTCTCTCGGTTTCTCTAGACTTGTCTAGAGAACTGAATTCTTATCTTGCTTAAAAAAAAGGTTTTTTAAATATATGGTTTAATGATGATCAATACCTTATTCACAACCTCGGCAATAGAAATGATAATATATTGGGAACCGAGCCACAACGGATGGTTCTCCACAGCCTCGACAATAGAAATGATTCAAAACAACAATCAACACACTAAATCAGACTTTGCTGGATTTGGAAATTAAACTGTTTCAAAAGTAAAAGAATTTCTTTGGCGAATCACTAAGGATGGTATTCCCACCACGACCAGGTTGGCCCGGCGTGGTGTTGGAATCCCCACAAATTGCCCCCTCTGCGATTCGTGCTACGAAGATACCGAACACTTATTATTCAACTGCCCCATCTCCAAAATGACACTTCAATTAATATCTCCCAGAATCTGTCATAAGGTTGACCATGCCTATAACACCACAACCACTATATCACAAACATTCATAAATCTTCTAAATGAACTCGGCATCCAGAGATTCTCCACTCTTGCTGTCGCCTGGTGGAGTATATGGTACTTTAGAAATAAAAAGGCTTTCAACAACATAAACCCAAACCCTAATGCAATCTTATCTTTCACAACAGAACATATTTAGAACTGGAATAAATCCAAGAACTAGATGAAGATTTACCTAACAACTCTAACATATTGCAAAATAAAACAAATAATAAGACCTCTCGCAAACTTAGTCGATGGAAAAAACCTAGGTTAGGATGGTGCAAACTGAATTTTGACGGAGTTGTATCCACCTCTAGCTCTGCTTCTTATGGTTTCATCATTCGGAATGACACCAGATCTATTCTTTTCTCAGAGGTTGGTCGCTCCCCGTTGGTTTCGGTCATTGGTGCGGAAGGTTTCGACCTTTAGAAAGGAATTCTTACAGCATTAAACCTTAATTAACTTAAATAAAATTATTATTGAAGGTGATAGCCTTAGCATCATCAACAATCTCTTGACAAGATGCTCGTGTTCGGGTGAGATCGAGATGATCTTATCCGACTATCTTCTTTCTCTCCAGTTCTTCTTTGATCGTGAGATTCTTCACATCTTTAGAGAAGCCAACAGTGCTGCTGATCGTCTCTCGCATCTCCTATCTCCTCACTCCAGAACCTCTCTCCCTTCAGACGCTGCTCTTCGCAACATCATCCTTCGGGATGCCCTTGGATAGTTGTCTTGGCAGCTTCTAAATTCTTTTCAGTTAAAAAAAAATACCTTTTTCAATTTAACTATTATAATCCCCGCGCCATGGCGCGATTTTTAATAAATATAGCAAATTAATATTAATAAAAAGTTAAGATAAAATAATGAAGGTAGACTTGAAATCTTTAAGAAAATGGTAAAAATATTTACCGAAAAGTTAGGCTTCATCAAAAAGTTTTTTAAATTACGATATGAAAGAGATGAAGAGAAAAATAAAAGGAAAAAAAATGTTAATGTATGAAAGAGATGAAGAGAAAAACAAAAAGAAATAATAAGATAAAATTGTGATTAGTTGAAAAATCTTAAATTAAGGAGGAGCTGACACATCGTCAAAAGTCTTCTAAATTAAGGTATTACTAGTTTAGTACCCGCACTTTTGTGCGGTTATTTTTTTAAAGTTAATACATTTAATATTAAAAAAATGTATAAAAAAATTTTATGAATTGATTTTAGTTCTTATCAATTAATAACTAACAAAATCTTATCAATTAATAACAAACAAATTATATATTAATCTAATCTAATTAACAAATCCTATATTTCACCAAAAAAATTAATAAATCCTATAGTAATTAAAAAAAACAAATTCTTATCAATTAATAATAAATAAATAAATTTGAAAGTAGATGAATCATTTCCGAAGAGAAGCTCAGACTGCACATTGCCATATGGCCCGACTTGCAGGAGAAGATCATTGTAGAACTGCATGCCCTATAGCTTTGTTGTGTCATCTGTCAACAAACAAATAAATTTGTATTGCTTAGACAAACAGGCTTCAACGGATACAAAGTGTTGATATAATAAGAACTTACTTATAGTTCCATATGGCATTAATGGCTTATAGTTGAAGCTGAAAATCTGGGTCAGGTTATCAAAGTTGGGATGTTGCACGATCAAGTATATTCCACTGCGAATAGTTCATCCTGTAGTTGAAATTCATAATCGTGACCTTCACCCGCCAGTATTGCTTGGAGTTGAGCTTGCGATGCCAATGCACCCGGATTGGGCACATATGATTAGTGCATCGGACCAAAGGCGAATAGCAAATAAATAAACTAAATAAAAAACGTGATTAAGGAATTCAATCAAAACGAAACTAAAATCTAAAATGAACTCCATAACGAATCCGATGCTAATTTGCACAAACAAATAAACTATATCAAAAACGTTATTAAAGAATCACAAAACGAAGATAAATAAAATAATATTTAACGTACCTTTTTTTCGAAGCTTCCTATTATTATTCTCTATGGGCACCTTACCTTTATTATTTGACATTGTGGGCAATCTTAATCTAGCTCGGTTGAAAAAACTTTTCATACGACATACCATGAATCACTAACTAATATATAGAGGCGAAACCATGGGATCACCGCCGGATAAGATCGTTTAGCTTAACAAAAAAATCATAACTACCAGATACACATTTTAAACTAATCGGCATATCATTTTAAAACACCGGCATATCTTTCATCAATTAAACTAATTGACATATAAAACCATAACAACCGGATACACGTTTAAAAACAATTAGTTAATTATTGTTAATTGAAATTGAAATTAATTAATTAACAAATCATTAAAAAAATCATAACAACCGGATATACATTTAAAAAAAATTGATAATTGATTATTATTAATATAATTAATTAAATTGCAATTAATTAATTAACAAACCATAAATAAAATAATAATAAAAATAACCTATAAAATCATAACAACCGGATACACGTTTAAAAATAATTAATTGATAATTGATTATTATTAATTTAAATTGAAATCAATTAATTAACAAATCTTAAAAAAAACAATCATAACAACCGGATACACATTTTTAAAAAATTAATTGATTATTGATTATTATTATTATTATTATTATAATTAATATAAGTAATTTAAATTGCAATTAATTAATTAACAAACCATAAATAAAAATAAATAAAAATAACCTACTTTAAAGGAGAAGTCGCCACATGGCGTAAATGACTTCTCCTTTAGTATTATAATATAGATATAGATATAGATATATCTATATAGATATAGATAGATAGATTTGTGAAAAAAAATTAGGTTTTTTAAAATACTAATATGTCAAAATCTAATTTCTAACTAATCAAAATATTAATATATGTGAGAGCCGACTAAAAAAGGTATAACTTTATTTTTATCCTTTTAGATACCTTAATGAGTAGTTTTTTTTAATGAACTATCAATATAATTGAACTTTTGGCCAAAAAAAATGCATATATGTCCATCGATGGTCTTTTAAATACTAATATAGCACTGAAGTTTTTTAAAAAAAGTACACACACAACATATCCAAGACTATTAGTTTTAAATACCAATTTTGCAGTTTGGTCCATTATAATTAAACACATCTAAAGTGTTTGTTAACAAAATTATGATGTTTATAAAATAACATGAATTTAAAATAAAATATTTTTAAAAGTATGTTGATCAATTATATAGAGGGTAATTGATTGATATAATTTATAAGGTATTTAATTTTAAATTCCCGTTATTTTAAACTCGTTATAAAATATGTATCAAACACTTTTAAAATATTTATATTTATAAGCATAATAGTCCATAGTAAATTAATTGTTTTTATTTTCACATTTTGGTGGATTACAATCATTTTTATTCTTACGTTTTGGTACGTGAATCCCTTTCTTTAAAATTTAAATAATACTCCATAGTAAATTCATTGTTTTTATTTTCACATTTTTAGGGTTGTAGATGTCAAGTACTAATGCTTGTTAATAGTGTAATTTAAGTGCTGTTAAGTGGTCAGTGTCTCAGCAAATTGGAGAATGTCTCACAGCCCTACAGCTTTCTTTTTGATTGTTTAGCTCACTCACCGCGACAACGATGTCTAATCCACCATTATCTCTATTTAAATACTCTCTTTTTAAAAATAAAAATAAAAATAAAAATTGATCGATATGTTAATGAATAAAATAGTTTATATGTGTGTGATTGTCACATGTAGGGGAAAATTGAAATACTAACAAATTACACGATGGCTGGAACCTAGCCGCCATGAAGCCATGAACTAAATACAAAATAAAAGGCCGGCTACTCGGCTTGGCATGGCTTGCTTCCCTTTTCCAGCCTGGATATCAACGTTATTTCTTTTTAAGTTTTTTCAATACGGAGTAATAATTACTAGTACTAAAATATTACACACTAGTACGGTTTTTGGGTCAAATTAGTGAAATTACCACCAGAAGGCAGAAGGGGATTTTTTTAATTTTATTTTACCACCAGCAAGATACGGTATTTTCTCTGGGTTTTTTTGGGTTAAAATACCGTTTTTATTTTGCATTGCTCGTCAATCCAATTTATTTTGTTAATGCATTTGTCGATTTATTACACCTACTAACATTTAAAGATCAATTTCGATTTTTTTAGTGTAAAAATATTATATAATTATTATTATTTTCCCATTTAATTATAAAAAATATTAACCTTCAAAAATAAATAATGTATATTCATCTACAAACAAAACAAATAAAAAAATCTACAAACAAAAAAATAATCTAGATATTATAATATTTTTTATATAATTTAATATTAAAAAATAAAAATTTATTTGAATACTAACAAAGGAAATTGTTTTAATGACCCTCCAACAAATTTAACAATTCGACAATCACTCTCCACAATGATATCGTGATATGTGTCAAACCATCCCCTTATGCTAATTAGAAAACATAAATTATATGCCCATACATCTGTCATCTTCGAGGTTGATACTATTCGAATAGCTCTTACACACAAGCAAGAGTCAGAAGGGGTATGGGGTGGCCTAAGCCCCCTCTAGTTGGGAAAGAAAAAAATTACATGTTTTTTCAAAATATTTCTTTACTAATTTTAGAACTAAAGAAATAATACAAAAAAATTATAATAAATTATAAAGTTTATTTCTTAGTTGGTACAGAGTGAGTATTAAATTATGAAGTCATAAGTTCCAATTCCTTTTGCCAAATTTTTGCTTCTTGTAATTTTTTAATTAAAAATAACGGTTAAAATAATAAATTTAAGGATTTGTTAAAAATATTTTTTCTAACATTATAGTTTTAATTTAATAACTATTTTAAAAATTATTTTTAAGAAATTGAGCCTCTCTTATAAAACAATTCCTAACTATGAGTTACCTATATTCAAAAATTAAGAAAATACTAAATAATTTCAAACAATTTAGTGTTTATATATTTTAATTTATTAAAATCACTCTTTAAAAATATACAACTAAATTATTTTGAATAAAATTACCTAATTAAATTAATTTAGTTAAAATAAATTGAAAAAATAACATTAAAACGTTTATTTAAATTAAAATAAATTTTAAAAATAACATTATAGAATTTATTTAAATATGATATGATATTCCCTTTTAGAAATATATAATTAATAATATTGGACAATCCAATATTCTAATTAAAATAATATAAATGTAACAAAAATAAATAATATATTTGAAAACTATATCAATTTAAATTATATTGATTGCATTTTAAAGATATTAAAAAGATGATTACAAACTATATAAATTTGGCAAGTATACATTCAACTTATTATCAATGAAAAGTTTGTGTTAGTAATCTTATGACATATATAATCCAAAATTAAATAAATATTGCGGCAATATAATCCAAAGGTTTATATTAGTAATGCTAGGATTAAAATATTAAAAAAATAAGCATTTAGTTATTGCCAAAAATAACTATATAGACATCTTTCTTAAAAAATATCAAAAAGATTAAATATGGCATTATACTATTGGTTAAAAGTTTTGGAGGGAAAACTTTTAACTAGAGATTGACATGTGGCAGAAACAGTTTCTGCTTTAGTATTGTTTAGGATAAAATATTTAAAAAAAAAGCATTTAGTTATTGCCAAAAATAACTATATAGACATCTTTCTTAAAAAATATCAAAAAGATTAAATATGGCATTATACTATTGGTTAAAAGTTTTGGAGGGAAAACTTTTAACCAGAGATTGACATGTGACAGAAACAGTTTCTGCTTAGTATTGTTTAGGATTTTGGAAGTTTTTTTGTGATTATTTTGTCTGTCTTCGTCTTCCACTGTTTTTTGGTTGACAGTGGAGTCTAGTCTTTCTATTTTTTTTATAGCAGGCCACCATTTGAACGTCCTTACAAGCCAGGATTATCCTTGATCATCTATACGGATGATGTTACAAAGTTCTCTATTCAAAGGGAGTGTATACATATTACAATCAGAATCACTCTTAGCTATGTGATCGACAGCTGCATTTGCTTCTCTAAATCAGTGTCGAAATCCAATTGTGATGAACTATCTCTTCAAACTTCTGATATTTTCAACCATCCCTAAGGATTTCCCATGGTACCTTTGCATTGTCCTCAATTGCCTTGATCACGTCCGCATTATCACCCTCGATGATGATCTTCTGCCAGCCTCTGCTTCTAGCTAGCTCTATTCCCAGAGCTAAGGGTTCGGTGTGGAGTACATGTCCCTTAGCAACTTTTTTATTGAATATATCTACAACATGTCAATTCATGTCTCTAATAATGCCCTCAATCTTACATTCCCCATTGATTGCAACATAACCATTCACATTGATCTTGTAGACGATCATTGGAGGGTTTGCCCATTTGGTATGTTTCCCTTACCACTTTTTCCTTACAGTTATTCTTTTCTTCCTTGCCTCCTTCCAATATGCCGTGTGCTTAATGATTCTTTGCACAATCTCCAATTTGTTATTAATGGAATTTCTAATCTCTCAGATGTTTTGCCTTATTAAACATAGGTCCTCAAATTGGGTATTATTAGGATATTTTTTCTATCCTTTCCATTGAGCTATTAGGATTTCCGATTCCAATGAAGGATTGGCCAGCTTTGTATTCATAGTTGTTGGTGATCAGTTTTGATACTAGGCATCTTAAAAATAAATGGTATGAATGCATACAGAGTTGCAGAAACCTCAACAAAGAAGAAGAAGAATAAATCAAAGCAATAAACAAATGGTACAACTACCTAATTTTTGGGGGCTTTTCTCATCAACATCACCCAAATCACTCAAATCATATAGCAATGCTTATCCCCGCTCTTTTCTCATCAACGTACATAACCTAAATCACCAAAAAAATTCAAGCATGGCTTAATTAATCAGTTTACTAGCTGCCTTTGGTGCTTTCCTCTATCAACCTAATTTCAAGAAAAAATCAGATACTTCAGAAAATGGTGGTAAATCATCACGAATTACACGAGCTGGATCGAGAAGAAGCAAAAATAAATTACCTCGAGAAGCAAAGCAAGACGATTTGCCATCTCTAGATTAGTTGGGTTTGCAGGGATTTTGTGACTTTTGCACAACACTTGGAGCTTCTTCCTTTTCATAGTGTGAAAATCCATCTATGAAATCCATTACATTAATACAAGCAATAAAAAAGTAGCAAGAGGGAGAGATGGAAGATCTGCTGGCACCAAAATCGCTGAAAATAACAAAAACAAAGTGAAATCGAAGGGATGTTTGAAACTGATATTTGACTTCTCCTCCTTCCACTTCTTTCCTCATTTCCCATGGTAGATGCAAGAGGGGGGAGATTGATTTGATATTCTACTATTGCTGGATTTGAAAGCCAGGAGCCACATTGTAATGAGGCTGGCAACATCGATTCCAAAATTGAATTGATCGAGAAGGAAGTCGTCTGATTATCATCGAAACTCGAGACCAGGCGAGAGGTGTAGATCGATTTGTTCTTCTACTACTACTGGCGTGGAGCATAGAAAGAGAAGGGAGGTGATAGAGGGTTGTGAGATCTGGTGAGTAGCATAAACGGAGGGAGTGAGAAAGGGCAAGTGGGAGAGATAGAGAGCGGGAGAGGTAGAGCGAGGTCGATGAAGGCGAGAAAGGAGAAGGGAACGAAGGCCATTAGAGGTTGAGAGAGAGGGAGATCAAAAATCGCCTTGGACGAGAGCTCTCAGATCAGATGAAGAGAATGAAAGGGAAAGTGGATGTGGGTCTACATGACTAATTAATTTTGAAGAGGGGATATCACGATTTTAAAGGGGACAAAGACCTAATTATGTTTTGAAAGGGGTATAGTTGACCAAATTTTCTCCCGTTTAAAATTATCTTATAAACTTAGTGTAATTGATAACACTACTTTCATTTTTTTTAATATAAGTCTTTTTAGATTTTGTACGTTTTCTAAAAAACTAAAAAATATGGTAAAATATTAAATTTTTTTATCAATTTTTTTTAATAATTTGATACTTATTAGTAACAAGTATGAAATTATTAAAATTTTGATAAAAAGTTAATATTTTATTATAATTTTAGGTTCTTAAAAATGTGCAAAATTTAAAAGGATTTATATTTTAAAAGGATTTATATTTTAAATTAGGTTAAAGAATTTATATTTTAAATTAGGTTAAAGAAACAAATGATTAAAATAACAATGATCACTTGTAATCTAAACAAACCCAAATTGTCTCAAAAAAATAAACAAACCCAAAGAGTTTTTAATTAATTAAAATTTAAACTTAGCGTTCAGCCGAAGAATAGCCGTAGGTATCGAATAAGCTGAGCCGTGATTATTGGAGTGTGAAGCCGTCGGTGCTCGCGCAATGAAAGAAGAAGCTTCTCTGTCACTTGTGAGCTGCCTATTAAACAATTAAAGGGCAAAAAAATAAAGGTAAAAATAAAAAGAAAGCCACCAAAAAAAGGGAAAATAAATAAATCTGGCCATTGCACTCTCTGTCTTCCTTCGCATTTCTAGCTCACTCTTTCCCTCTCTCACCCCCCTCCACTTCATCCCTTCTCTGCTACGCAAAACCCAAATTTGATGCTGCGAAGAGTTCCTCATCCGTTTCATCGCCGTCTGGAGGTACGTATCTACATTTATTGCAATTTGCACTAATGGAAATTAAATCATTCATTTCAAATTGAGATTCTCCTCTTTCTCTTTGCTCTTTTGGTGCTTGATTTCTCAGATTTGCTTCGATACGTCGCTCTTGCTATGATAATTCGTTCTCTGTAATCTTCGATCCCCATCTTTATCAGTTTTTCCTCTTTATCTCTGATTTTAATTTGCTGTTCTAGTGTCGGTTTGAACTATGCTGTTTATGTTTGCACTGATCTGGCAAAATTAGCGTTTAATATGTTCAATTCTTATATGGATTTGCATTTCTTCTTGTTCTGATCCTATACGTTTCTTCTTCTGAACAATTCAGTTTGGTGATTTGATGTCTGTTATGGGAATTCAATCAATTCATTCTAGGAAGTGTTAATTTCTGGCCGATCTGCAATTTCTATTCTGGATTTGTTCGTAATTTGTCCACTGGACTGTTTTTCTATGCTCGAGATTGGTTGTGTAACTTATAAATTCGGATCTAGTTATTTGTATTGCTAAGTCGTTGTTTCATTGCTTGGTTGCGTATTTCTTGATCGATTTCTCTTTGATGTATTGACGTATTGCTATACATCTGAAGCTGTTCGATGGATCTGTTGAGTTCAATTCCATTGTGCCTATCTTGACATTTGAGTTGGAGGCATTTGACATATCTCTTCGGTTGCTGGTTCATTCTTTTATGTTTGAGTGTTTGATGGTTTGCAGTTGGCTGCCATGCTTTGATAGTGAACCTGAGGGCATTCTGAAAACAGAGAGATATCTTTCATTTATTTGACCACTTGATCCACTAAAGGGAAGTAAAAATGGCGGCTACATTAGGTTGGAGGTTGGCTGCGAGTAATGGTGGTAGCCACGGCAATAATGAATTGGTAAAGTCATTCTGTTGCTCATCTTTCTCTTTTATGATGTTAGAAACTGTGATTCATTTTCTAGTGTGATCATGCGGTGTTATGGACCCACAAACTTAGGAAATTCTATTGTCATGCAGTTCACACTTCACACTCTGCAGAACCTTTCAGCGTGACTACTTAATCTTGATGAATAAGAATTTTCTAAGACTTAGGTTAACAGATAGCTTCCAGTTCTACATTAGAGTGAGGGAAAATACGTGGTTATTCATCTCCTACAAAAGTCTGCATTTTTCCTTTTCTGCATGCAGGTGATTAACATGTAACCCTGGTGTCAAGTTGTTCAATTCAGTATGGTGGATAATAGAATGCTACAACCTTAGTAACAAACCTGATAGTTGGTAGATGATACCATACTGAACTTCAAGAAATGTTTGATCATTTGAGAAACACATATTGCTTTATTTTTTGTCTTTGTATACATACTCCCATATCTAATTTTATGTCTGCATCGATTTGTAATTTGTATGGTCATTGGAAGTGTCTGTCATTTGAATCATTGAACTTCTGATTTTGATTGACTTCTATATTAATACACACTTAATTGCTGCAGGAAAGGAATTTGGAAGGGAAGTTCCAAGACTCTGAACCGCCAACTCCACAATCTGTTGCCAAGATGGGGTTGAGGTAGGTTACATATATTGTTTAATGTATTTAGGAGATATTGATTTTACTATCCTTTACACAATCTACACTACTCCCCCTTGGAATCTTGCTTTTAGATAATGCTGCTGGGACAGAAAGTTCTCTATTTCCATCATGAGCCCAGTTTTTGGAAGAATTACTAAGGGTTTTTAATTGTCTTCTTCGTCTAGGAATCCATTTTAACTGGTCATATAAAATCGTTTTGCCCCCTTCATGGTTAAACTTGTATATATGATTAATATTCATGGCCATAGAACGTTGTTTTGCAATATGGTAGATCGAAGAAAATGGTGTCTTTGTGTCATGTGAATACACATGCACCATGTACAAGAGTACCTGTGTCTTGTGCTCAGTATCAATTGATCCGAACGTATTTCCACTCAGTATTTATAATGAAGGAGAAACTGGTGAACCCCTCCCTCCTATCCTTTCCCTGTCAGCAACTAACATAGAGCTCATTGGTTCAATTTCAGTAAACGGAACTTTGTAAAGTTCACTCATAATCTTGTTGTCTTTTTTTAAGTACGAAAGATGAGAAGTACATGTGTTGTGCTCTATTGGTCTGAGAAGAGTATTAAAAGATTCTTTCATACTTGTTAGCTCTCTATTTATTAATTTATTTGGAAAATACCTAGTATCCACTCATGCTTTTATACACCAACTTTGCTACTGGGCCGACTTCTTAAGGCAAATCCGTGGCAGTTATGTTTCATCTTTTTTTTTTCTTTTTTCTGTGTGCCTTTTGTATCTTACACAATAAACTGATTTTGCAGAGATCGTACAAGTAGCATGGAAGATCCAGATGGGACACTTGCAAGTGTTGCTCAATGTATTGAGCAGTTGCGACAAAATTCTTCCACAGCACAAGAGAAAGAATATACCTTAAAAAAGCTTTTGGAACTTATTGAATCACGTGAAAATGCTCTAGGTGCTGTTGGATCTCATTCTCAGGCAGTTCCTGTCCTAGTTTCTCTTCTAAGATCAGGGTCACAGTCAGTGAAGATAGTGGCTGCTAGTGTGCTAGGATCTCTCTGTAAGGAGAATGAACTTAGGGTTAAAGTGTTGCTTGGAGGCTGCATTCCGCCGCTGCTTGGTCTGCTTCGGTCAAGTTCATCAGATGGCCAAATTGCAGGTGCAAAGACTATTTATGCAGTTTCACAAGGTGATGCTAGGGACCATGTTGGTTCTAAAATCTTTTCAACTGAAGGTGTAGTCCCGGTGCTCTGGGAGCTGCTAGACAGAGGGCTTAAGACCGGGAATGTGGTTGATGAACTAATGACTGGTGCTTTAAAAAATCTTTCAAGAAGCACAGAGGGGTTTTGGTCTGCAACTGTTCGAGCTGGAGGGGTGGATATACTTGTGAAGTTGTTGGCAAATGGAGAGTCAGGGACTCAAGCTAATGTATGCTTTCTTTTAGCTTGTATGATGGCAGAGGACGCATCTGTCTGCCCTACTGTATTGGAAGGCGGGGCAATAAAGCTTCTTTTGAAGTTACTAGGTCCTGGAAATGAAGCTCCTGTTAGAGCAGAAGCTGCTGGTGCGCTTAAGTCTCTTTCTGCTCAGTGCAAAGATGCCAGGAAAGAGATAGCTAGTGCTAATGGTATACCATCCCTGATAAATGCAACAATTGCTCCTTCTAAGGAATTTATGCAAGGTGAGTATGCACAAGCCTTGCAGGAGAATGCAATGTGTGCCCTAGCAAACATTTCTGGTGGTTTGTCTTCTGTCATTTTTAGCCTAGGAAAGAGCCTTGAATCCTGCAGTTCTTCCTCACAGGCTGCTGATACACTGGGGGCTTTAGCTTCAGCTCTTATGATATATGATGATGATGCAGAGAGGACAAAACCTGCTGATCCTCAAATTGTTGAGCAGACATTAATCAACCAGTTTAAGCCTCGGTTGCCATTTCTTGTGCAGGAACGCACTATAGAGGCCCTTGCCAGCTTGTATGGGAATCCTTTTTTATCATCAAGGCTTGCAAATTCTGAGGCAAAGCGCCTCTTGGTTGGGTTGATCACAATGGCTGCAAATGAAACTCAGGATGAGCTCGTGAAATCCCTGCTTATGATCTGCGGCAATGATGGCAGTCTTTGGCAAGCACTTCTAGGGCGAGAGGGTGTTCAGTTGTTGATATCACTTCTTGGACTATCATCAGAACAGCAGCAAGAATGTGCAGTTGCCTTGCTTTCTCTCTTATCTGATGAGAATGATGAGTCTAAATGGGCTATTACCGCTGCTGGAGGGATTCCTCCTCTGGTTCAGATTCTTGAGACTGGGTCTGCAAAAGCCAAGGAGGATTCTGCAAGAATCCTTGGAAACCTTTGTAATCACAGTGAAGATATACGGGCATGTGTTGAAAGTGCTGATGCTGTTCCTGCCCTCTTATGGCTATTGAAGAATGGTAGCTCCAATGGTAAGGAGACTGCCGCCAAGACACTTAATCATTTAATTCATAAATCAGATACTACCACAATCAGTCAGCTCACCGCGTTGCTGACTAGTGAGCTTCCAGAATCTAAAATATATGTCTTGGATGCTTTGAAAAGTATGCTTTCCATGGTTCCACTTACTGATATACTGCAGGAAGGTAGTGCTGCTAATGATGCAATTGAGACAATGATTAAGATATTGAGCTCTGCCAACGAAGAGACTCAAGGGAAGTCTGCCTCTGCTTTGGCTGGAATCTTTCACTTCAGAAAGGACTTGCGGGAAAGTGCAATTGCTGTGAAGACTCTTTTAGCGGTTATGAAGCTCCTGAAGTCAGATTCTGAAAAACTACAAGTAGCAAGCTCTTCTTGTCTTGCTGCATTATTTCTTTCAGTAAGAGAGAACCAGGAAGTGACGCCAATTGCTAGGGATGCTTTATCTCCCCTCATTGATTTGGCAAATTGTCCAGTTCTTGAAGTTGCAGAGCAAGCAGTATGTGCTTTGGCAAACCTTCTTTTGGATGATGTTGTCTCAGCGAATGCTGTACCTGAAGAAATACTTTTGCCGTCAACAAGGATTCTGCATGAAGGAACTAATATGGGAAAGACCCAAGCAGCAGCAGCTGTTGCACGTCTTCTGCGATCTCAATCCGTCTCTGATGGTTTAACTGATTGTATTAACCGTGCCGGTACCGTGCTCTCATTAATTTCTCTATTGGAAATTGCTAGTGATGGATCTGTTGGCATGGCAGAGGCATTGGATGCACTTGCTTCTCTTTCAAGATCAGGAGTATTAAGTGGTAAAGTTAAACCGGCTTGGGTTGTTCTGGCAGAATCTCCAAAAAGTATACTGCCAATAGTCTCAAGTATAGCAGGGGCACCGCCAGCTTTGCAGGATAAAGCAATTGAGATATTATCACGTATTTGTAGGGACCAGTCGGCTATGTTAGGAGAAGCAATTTGCAGTTCCACTGGCTGTATCTCATCAATAGCTAAAAGAGTGATTGGTTCTAGGGATGTGGATGTTAAGATAGGGGGTGCAGCACTTCTTGCCTGTGCGGCTAGAGTGAACAACCAAAGAATGATGGAGGAGCTGAATGAATCAAAATCATGTGCTTATCTCATTCAGTCTCTGGTTGGAATGCTTAGCTCTCTGCAAGCTGTTTCCTCTGATGACCAGAGAGATGATAATAAGGATGTGATAAGCATACACAGGCCATGTAGTAGAGAAGGATCAACAGATAATGAAGCTACCTTGACTACAAGTGTCATTCGTGGTGCTAATGTTGCAGTGTGGCTGCTCTGCGTCCTTGCAGCTCATGATGACCAAAGTAAAGTTGCCATTTTGGAGGCTGAGGCACTGGAAGTTATCACGGAGAAGATTTCACAGTTTAATCAGGTATTTTAGTTTTACTGAAATACAGCTTCTTCTATATAATAATATCATTTCTACCTTGGCTTTGAATATTTTCATCTAGGTAAATCAGTTTCCTCGGAGCTTTTAGAAGTTGATGTAAAATTATTTAAAAATAATTTTTTTATTATGAATGAATATGTTCTTAAAATTATCAAGGAAAGGCAAAATGGAAGTTATAATATTTGAGCTATTAGGATGGGATGGTAGACAGGGCTGGCCCACACGGGTGGCTAAAGGAGTGAGCGCCGAGGAACCATCATGGTCCAAATTCAGTAGTTGTTTCTTGTTATACACCTGTAAGGTTTGAAATATTTGTAGAAAGTTAGCTTTGGTCTAATGGATAAGCATACACTCTTGGTTTAAGTGGTTGTTGACTTCGAAACTTCTTATCATGTCAGTATATTATAATTTTCCCCCTTCTCTTCACTTGACTTGGGGTACACATGTGAGTTCAGTATCTTTTTTAAATGGAAAGAAATAAATTGGTTACTTTCAAATTCATCCATCTATATGATTATTTTTCTAGATTTTTACCTTTTATATTTGAAATAATAAAAATTAACCAAAGTTAACAAAATTATACGAAATGTTAACGAAATTATACGCAATGTTGGTTATCATCTTTGTTTGTTGGGACCCTTGATATTTAATGTCGGGGCCCCATCTTTTTATATTGCACAGGTTCCTGCAAAATGCTAGGATCAATCCTTGTATTGGACTTTCATTTCAATTATTTTTTATTCTGAGAAAGAAGTTTTGCCTTTTCATTTTAAAAGAAGGTATCTGAAGTCATTTTACCAAATTTTTTTATGTTAGAATTTGGGTTTCATACAGATGATTCCTTAACATTATGCTATTGTATTTAGTGTCTTATAGCTTTGTGCAGTAATGCTAACTTCTTTAATTTGATGGAAAAGATCTTACTGAAAACTTCTGTTTAATTTGCAACCACGCATGCAGTATGATCTCAGTGAGGATTGCAGCATATGGCTTTGTGCTTTGTTATTGGCAATTTTGTTCCAAGATAGAGAAATTATACGAGCTAATGCAACGATGAAGGCTGTTCCAGTGCTTGCAAATCTGTTGAGATCTGAAGATGCAGCGAATAGATATTTTGCCGCGCAAGGATTAGCAAGTCTAGTCTGTAATGGTAGCCGGGGAACTCTGTTATCAGTTGCTAATTCTGGTGCAGCAGGTGGACTCATTTCTTTGCTTGGTTGTGCCGATGATGACATATATGATCTTCTGAACTTGTCAGAGGAATTCTTTTTGGTGCGTTATCCTGAGCAGGTTGCTCTTGAAAGGTTGTTTAGGGTGGATGACATTAGGGTTGGTGCTACATCTCGCAAAGCGATACCTGCCCTTGTTGATCTCCTTAAACCAATCCCAGAACGACCAGGTGCACCATTCCTTGCGCTTGGGCTTCTCACTCAACTTGCAAGAGATTGCCCCTCAAATAAGATGGTAATGGTGGAGTCAGGGGTATTGGAGGGACTCACGAAATACCTATCACTAGGACCAAAAGATACAACTGAGGAAGCTGCAACCGATCTGTTGGGAATTTTATTCTCCAATGCTGAAATCTGCAAGCATGAGTCAGCATTTGGTGCCGTGAATCAGCTTGTAGCAGTCCTGCGCTTGGGTGGAAGAGGTGCAAGATACAGCGCAGCAAAAGCATTGGAGAGCTTGTTTTCTGCTGATCATATAAGGAATGCTGAAAGTTCTCGACAAGCTGTCCAGCCTCTAGTGGAAGTTCTGAACACAGGCTTAGAGAGGGAGCAACATGCTGCTATAGCTGCCTTGGTCAGGTTGTTGAGTGAGAATCCATCCAGAGCCCTAGCAGTAGCTGATTTTGAGATGAATGCAGTGGATGTTCTTTGCAGGATACTTTCTTCAGATTGTTCAATGGAGCTGAAGGGTGATGCTGCTGAGTTATGTGCTGTTCTTTTTGGAAATACTAGGATCCGGTCTACAGTGGCTGCAGCACGATGTGTTGAACCCCTGGTCGCTCTTCTTGTTACAGAGTTTAGTCCTGCTCAGCATTCAGTTGTCAGTGCATTGGACAAGCTTTTGGATGATGAGCAACTGGCTGAGCTAGTTTCAGCTCATGGTGCTGTTGTACCTCTTGTTGGTCTCCTGTATGGAAAGAACTATTTGCTGCATGAGGCTGTTTCTAGAGCTCTTGTGAAGCTGGGAAAAGACAGGCCCTCCTGTAAGATGGACATGGTTAAAGCTGGGGTTATTGAAAGCATTCTTGATACACTACATGAAGCACCTGATTTTCTTTGTGCAGCCTTTTCTGAATTACTTAGAATTCTCACAAACAATGCTACAATTGCCAAAGGCCCCTCTGCAGCAAAAGTGGTTGACCCTCTTTTTCTGCTGCTAGCGAAATCAGAATTTGGCCCTGATGGTCAACACAGTGCGTTACAGGTTCTTGTTAATATACTAGAGCATCAACAGTGTCGTGCCAATTACTCCTTAACCTCTCACCAAGCTGTTGACCCACTTATTCCTTTGCTGGACTCTCCTGTTCCGGCAGTTCAACAACTTGCTGCTGAGCTTTTGTCACATCTTCTTCTGGAAGAGAACCTCCAGAAGGATCCATTGACACAACAAGTAATTGGCCCACTTATACGTGTTCTTGGATCTGGTATACACATTCTGCAGCAGAGAGCTATGAAGGCTCTTGTTAGCATCGCTCTGCTTTGGCCCAATGAGATTGCGAAAGAGGGTGGAGTTGGTGAACTTTCAAAAGTAATATTGCAGGCGGATCCTTCACTTCCTCATGCTTTGTGGGAATCTGCTGCTTCTGTTTTGTCTTGTATTTTGCAATTTAGTTCTGAGTATTTTCTGGAAGTACCTGTGGCAGTACTTGTAAGGTTGCTTCATTCTGGCACAGAGACCACAGTTGTAGGAGCGCTAAATGCTCTTCTGGTGTTGGAAAGTGATGATTCAACAAGTGCTGAAGCGATGGCTGAAAGTGGCGCAATAGAGGCTCTCTTGGAACTTCTTAGATCCCATCAGTGCGAGGATACTGCTGCAAGATTGTTGGAAGTTCTGTTGAACAATGTCAAAATTAGAGAGTCAAAAGCAAGCAAGGCGGCTATCTTACCTTTGTCCCAGTACCTTTTGGACCCACAAACCCAAGGTCAGCAGGCAAGGCTGCTCGCAACTCTAGCGTTGGGTGATTTGTTCCAGAATGAGGCTCTTGCTCGATCTGCTGATGCTGTTTCTGCTTGTCGTGCATTGGTGAATATTCTTGAGGATCAACCCACCGAAGAAATGAAAGTTGTTGCTATTTGTGCTCTGCAAAACCTCGTAATGTACAGCCGGTCAAATAAAAGAGCAGTTGCGGAGGCTGGTGGTGTTCAAGTTGTGTTGGATTTGATTGGTTCTAGTGATCCTGAGACCTCAATTCAGGCTTCAATGTTTGTTAAACTATTATTTGCCAACCATACGATTCAAGAGTATGCTTCTAGTGAAACTGTGAGGGCAATTACTGGTAAGCAGTGGCTTGACTTTTGAAGTTTGTTTTGATCTCTATAGCTTATCTAGGAAAGGCATATTTGAATAATACTTATCTCGAACTATTTGATCTTGCAGCTGCGATTGAAAAGGACTTATGGGCAACGGGAACTGTGAATGAAGAATATCTCAAAGCATTAAATGCTCTTTTTGGCAATTTTCCCCGATTGAGAGCCACTGAACCAGCTACACTTAGCATCCCTCATCTGGTAACTTCCATTAAAACAGGATCAGAGGCAACCCAAGAAGCCGCTTTGGATGCACTGTTCCTATTGAGACAAGCTTGGACAGCATGTCCAGCTGAAGTTTCCAGAGCTCAGTCAATTGCTGCTGCTGATGCAATTCCTTTGTTGCAGTACTTGATCCAATCTGGTCCACCTCGTTTCCAGGAGAAGGCTGAATTTCTCTTGCAGTGCTTGCCTGGAACTTTAACAGTCACAATTAAGCGAGGAAACAACATGAAGCAATCAGTTGGAAATGCCAGTGTCTTCTGCAAGCTCACGCTGGCTAACACCCCAGCCAGACAAACTAAGGTTTGTTCTTCACTGTCATGTTTATTGCTAATGTCATTATTATCTCGTGGTTTCACAACTCACTCTCTAACGATCGAACAACCCAAATTATGATGACCTGTCGGCTATTGGGTGGTCGTTTGAAAGAAATCAAGGAATATAGAGGATAAAATCCCGATTTATTTTGGCCCTTTTCTGCTATGTTTCTTCATAAGAATACGTTAGTCCTTGTAATTGTTTATGCTCTCCCTAAAACACTTCTAAGCTGGAATTATGTTTGCTGAATCAAATGGGAATCTTCCGTTCATCAGGTTGTCTCCACGGGTCCAAACCCAGAATGGGATGAGAGCTTCACGTGGACCTTTGAGAGCCCTCCAAAAGGGCAAAAACTTCACATCTCTTGCAAGAACAAGAGCAAAGTTGGGAAGGTAAATACAAACGTGACACAGAACATTTGTCAATGATCTACAAATATCCTATCATTTTCTGCTTCAACTCACTGACTTGGCCTATTGTCTGGCAGAGTTCTTTCGGTAAAGTGACAATCCAGATTGATCGCGTGGTAATGCTAGGAACCGTGGCTGGAGAGTACACGCTGTTGCCTGAGAGCAAAAGCGGGGCCTCACGCAATCTGGAAATAGAATTTCAGTGGTCTAACAAATAATGATAGTGGCAGGGTGTATTACTCTTCGGATCCTTTATCCACCATTCTACACCAAGTGTATTTGGGTGGGCAGGGCAACACAATTTCTGCAAAATCAAAATGGTAAGGTTAACTCAGGCAAGATGGTCCATTCTCGTCTCTTTCCCAGATCATACAATTGTCTTGTTTTCATGAATGAAGACTAGCTCTTCTAGCAGGCAAATCTCCTTCCCTGAGTCTTCTCTTTTGGGGTTGATATTTATGACATTTTAATGTATATAGGCTTCAAGATGTTTGATTTTGTAGCAGAAGTTTGCTTTTTTTGTTTGTAATTTTGTTGTACTGAATGGTGAAGTTGTCTATTCTTTTTTGTATACTTGTGTACTATTATCTCTGAGTTGGTAGGCCATTTTTTACGATAACTTATGTGTGAAAGTTTGATACAACCGAGCTTGTAATTGTACGGAGTATTTGTTTGTTGATAGAGGACTCATAAAAGCTGATGCCTTTGCCGTAGGCTTGGTATTGGTACCATTACCATCTATTATTGCAGTGGTGGCCTGAGGTTGTATGTTTCGAATAGGGTGGAGTTGGTACTTTATCAACCATTTTTTTTTTTACCTTCAGCACCTACTAACCGCTTAAAATTGTTAATTAGAAAATCTCTACCACTAACAATTAAATCGTTGAAGCTCATCTACCAACTAATTGGTAATAGTTGATGATGGTACGTAGACTTATCTAAATATGACCCGACTCAAAAAAAAAATCTGGTTTGTACATTTGAAAATATTTGGGTTTGAACTTGATGTTTTAAACCTAGAATCTGAAAATGACCCGACTTCGAATAACCCGAGAATTTTATGGCTAAGATCCGATGATTTGTTGGGTAAAAGTTGACCCAGTGAGTCACCACGCATGCATCATATATAGACTCTACACAAGTTTGTCATGCAATTGTGTTCGTTAACGTCACTAATAAGTTAAACGCGAAAACTATATACACCACAAATCATCGTTGAAAACAACATGGTACCACGTCCATTTGGACATGGTTAACGTGGCTTAATGACATGATATAATCCAAATGAAATTAATTCGACGTTTACAACATTTAATATGACGTGGAATTTCCAAGTGCAATTGGGCATGGATAACTATGCCCGTGAGTTTGACCCCGAAATTTGTCCAAAATATTAGAATATAGAAGATCATGTCTATTTCATTGTGGTCAACGATTGTTTTGACATTGATCACGGTGTATCCGATGTGGTCATTCGTATTAGTAAAGAAAAAAACCTCATCCAAACCAATAGCTCTTGAATTGATGGGTATCAATCTTCAGATTTATTACTCAACCGATACTCATCAAATTCAAGAGCAATTGTGGATATCAATTTATACTAATATTTATCATTGTCATGTAACTGTTGTGGATTACGAAATTTCGATGATGTTTAGATGAGAAAAATACAAAGGTATTTATAGGGTACACAGAGTGTGGTCTTTACCACGTCATAACTGATGTAGTCCAGATTATAACGTTAGGACATGAAATTTAAACTATAGACATTACGATGTGGAAGGCAAAAGGGCACGCCCACGTGCAAATGGACGTGGTACCACGTTCATTACGACGTGAACCACGTTTAATCAAACGTGGATCATGTTGGTAATAAAGCAAAGCAGTCGTTGCTTGGCTTTCCATTTCAAACCCCTTTTTTAGTGTTCCTCGAACGACGATGATGGTGAAGGCAATGAGTAGTGATGACGGCGACGGAATTGATGGCGGTGGCATCTCTTTAGCGATGGTGGAGGACACCCCCGTGGTGGTGGCGATAGAGGCAAGGGATCCGGTATCCTGTGGTGGCGGAGATGGCGGCGAGGAATCCGGTGGTGGAGGTTCTGCTAAGAGGAGATACTAGTCTTGGTGGCGAGATGGTTGGTGGTGGTGGTGGAAAATCTGTGGCGTCGGCAGTGGTGGTGGCTGCGATGTAATGGCATAGGTGGTGGGGGTAGTGATGGTGGTGGTGGTCTGCTGGTGGCGCGGGCGGTGTGGGGAAGTTGTGGTGGTGGTGGCGGCGAGGTGAAGGCACCAGTATCAAGGGTGGGGCATGTTGTTGGCGGTGAAGAATAAAAGAGGAAACGAACAGAGGTTTCTCCAATCCCGACGACTCCCTCGATATATAGTCGTTTTTACATTTTAGATTTCTATTATGAAATTTTAGTATTGTTTTAAGATTGAAATTGTTGAAATTAGATGTTATTGTAAATGAAATTAGTTTATTATGAAATTGTTGAATAGGTTGAAATGTTAGTGTAAATATACAAGTAAAATATTACTTACACGAATATAAATAAAAACAGAAAATCATATTATTATAAATTAGATTGTACGTAAAAGAACACTATAGTTTCAAAACAATTTTTTTTAAAACTCATATTGTAACAAATAATATCTTGATAACGAATAAATATATATTATGTTTGCGAATAATGCAAAAATAATAACAAACATAATCCTATTGTAATGAATAATTTTTTGTTTTATGAAAAATTTCACGTGTCAGAAAATATAAAAAAATAGTAGAAAATAATAACAGACATAATCCTATCTATTATAACGGATAATTTTATGTTTTAGGAAAAATTTCATGTTCCGAATAATATAAAAAAATAGTAGTGATTATATTTTATGTTCTCCTAATATTAACACAACAAATTCATATTGTTTATACAAATAATATAAAAAAAAATCATTTTAACAAGTTATATAAATTTAAAAAAAAAACGACATGATTGTTAAAAGTTGATGGGACGTTGCGAGTGGTACGAGTCAAGGTAAGGGGGTAAGAGGTGGGAGAAGAGGGAGGAGTAGACCCCATGGATAAACAGGTGAAAGAGTGGGTTATTACCCCACATGTGGGGGATCTTTTTGGTGTTGAAGAGTAGGAGATCATCTCAGTTGATCTTGAGGTTGACGTGGCATGTAGAACACGATTTGAAGATTCTGCATTCGATACGGATCTTGAGTTCTTTTATGGGCTCCCATCCTTTTAGGGGAAGAAGGTCAGAGCTTCATCAACCCAATACAATCCTCCGACTACGCATGAAAGGAGGTGGTGGAGCTTTATCTACCCCACCCAATACATCTGACGTTCAGCACTCATCTACGATTTTTACATTTACAAAAAACTATTTTCTTTGTTTTGTCGCAGTACGTATGGTTGAATAAGATAGAAAATTTATGCTGATATGTAGTTTTGTGATTTTACGAACCAGTTCACGAACATCATAATGAGATCATAGATAAATAGTTAGGTGTTAAACACTGCATGGTATTAGTCATCTAGCGTTCTTGAATCGTGGCATAGAACATATCCAATGGTGAATTACATGCATTTGAGTAATACAAGGAGTTTCGTCGAAGAGGAAGGAAGCTTCGTAAGAGAAAATCCATTAATTGTCCTTTTTCTTTGCCAGTTACGAGGGCGCTCTGGTATGTGGGTGATGACCTTAAAACATGGAACGCATAACCATCATCTTTTGAGGTGATTGAAGGGATATGCTTACTCTGGATGAATGAGGGATGTAGAGAAGAAGACGTATAGATGGACGTGATTCCTCTAAAAGCCATACCACAATAGACTTGAAAAAATTTTAGGACGCCATATCATCAATGGTAGAGTGAATAAATCCCCATTTGAAGAAGTATGTAAAGCCTGAAACCAACTAACAAAGAGAGCAAATACCCTGTCACAAGAAGGAAGAGCAATTCTCATCAGATCTAACTTAGCACCAAAATAAAACTTTATAATGCAAAACTTCATACTACCAAGTGAAATGCACAAGGAACTTGATTAGATTAATAGATCCTTCTTTTGGAACAAAGATATCTCATATAAACCACTCATTGGATGAGACAAGGTTTAATTTGAAAAAACCTCCAAATTTTTATTAAATATACATCTTTATTTTCTAATATTCGTAGTTAAATCCAAAGCTAAATACGAAGTTGTTTTGCCCATGAATCTAGCCATATATTTAGTCACACTTTTCTTTGCACCTAATATTCATCATATAAAAGAAAATCTTAAATTGCCTTTGGTCATTCAAAGTAGACAAATTCTATAAAATCATAAAAGAGTAGTCAATTTTGTATAGACCGAAATTTATTAAATTATTTAATTACCCGATTTAAAAAGTTTTCGAAAAAACCCGTTGACGGGAGGAAACTGTCGTTGTTCCTATCAAAGTATAACTCAAACCTACAAACTAGTATAGTTGGTCGATCTCACAGAGAATCAAGTATTCCTAGGCAATGTATATTTATCAATTAGTAGAAAATTGGGGTTGTGGTGATTGAAGATAAGAAAAGAAACTATAAACAAGTTAGTAGAGATAACAATTGAGAAGATAGTTCCATCTATAACTATCCACTTTAGTTTGGTTGATTGATCATCGATTCTACTTCAAGTTCTCTTTTCATCCTATTATTGTTCATGTCCTGATCTTGTGTAAATTACAAATCCTACGATAGTAACCCTTACTAATTAGATAACCCTAACACGGTCAAGATTCAACCTAATAGTAGCATTAAGATTAAGGATTAACCAGGATACATGCAACACCAAGCTACGAGTCCTAAAAAGGCATGATTGCTACTATGGATTAAGATTCGCTACGAGGAATCTACAAAATCCTAGCAATAATCTCAACTAGTTGTACGGACTAAAAAAAATCAACAATATTTGCAAAAGAATCAATACGAATAGAATAAGAATAGAAATCTCACAACTTTACCGAACTAAAGCTTCAATTCATAGACGAAACAAAAGAGTTTAGCATTCCATGGCCATAGAGGCTCCCCTCTAGGGTTCTCAATTGATAATCTCTAAGTGCATAAACTAATGAATTAGATTCTAAAATAAAACCCTAAAACGTCCTTAAAAAGCCTCAAAAGAGTCGGTCAAATAATAATTCTAAAAACATAATTAAAGAGATAAAAAAGTCCATCAATAGATTCAGCGTTTCTGCAGAAGCTGTGAGGCAGCCAACCCAGGCCGCGGGGCGGCCAGGCGATTGCGAAGTCGCTCGTCAGAGCTTCGGGCCGCGGGGCAGTTTGCTTGGTCGCGGGGCAGATTTTACTATTCACATCGACTTTTCCGTTTTGAATCTGGTCTCGATGTCAACATGAAAGTTGTAGATCTCGAAAAGAGCTTTCCAACGCATGCTTATAATAGTCAATTGGACCACCGAGACCTCCAGAAAGTGCGAAACAAGTTCAGCATGTCTGACGACAACTTATGTGGACTTGTTCATCACTTAGGCTCTTTAACTTCGATTCTGCTCCCGGGCTCTTCACTTTTTCTCCTCCTCTTCACTCTTCCTTCATCTATGAGCTTCCCTATTCCTCGTTGGATCCACATATACCTGAAATAATCCATAAAAGCGTGTAGATTCCGACTCCACCAACAAAACGAGTATAAATGCAAATCTAGCTTAAACTATGCATTATGCACATCTAAATCATGCTAAATGCAACCCGATATGCCTACCTAAATGCAGGCTATCACCCGTCCTTGAGCAACTTGCTATTTTGGGAAATCCTTTGAAATAATTCCGGCATCCTTTGAATTTGAGATTTTACGGATCTTATTTTCACTTTCGAAATTCGGGTTTGAAAACTTGGAGTCTAGTTAGTCGTTTTGAAACGATTTGTATTTCGATTTGGATTTTCCAAGAGTCGAAATTCGGGATATATTGTCGGGATTCGGAGTCGGACCTTGCGGGACCATCTCTCTCTCTCTCTCTCTCTCACTCCTCCTTTTGTCTTTTTCCCCATTACTACCCATTAAGCCCAATTATTGCCCCTATATATAGAACACCAATCCCCAAAACCCTAGCATCCACATCAAATTCTGAGTCCCAAACCCTCACGTCACTCTCTCTTCCTTCCTCCCTTGTTCAATCCTTCAAACACCACCAAATCTCTTGTTTCTTGTTGTTTTCAAACTTGAATACCACCATAAACACCTCCCCCCTCTCCTCTTTGAATATCAGCGGCAAAGCTAGAGCCACCACCGATGTCGCTTTTGAAGAAAACAGAAGTGGCTGAAGAGTTTTGTTGTCGTGAGTTCTTACTCGCCTCCGTGAAATCGAGCCCAGAAGTTGTAGAAGAAACTTTTGCCACCGCGAAGTTCTTACTCGTCGCCGTGAAATAGAGCCCAACAACCCCTGTTCGTCATTCTTCGTGGTAATCACCTCGTTCTTCCCCTTTTTTGTTTTCTTTCCCTTCTTAACCTTTTAAAGGTGAACTTTTACCAAGTCTTCTACCTTCCAAGGTCGAAAGGAAGTAGATCTAACGCCGGGAAGTACAAAATCGAGCCATATTCTTCTTCCTTCCCCTGTTTTACAAAGGTAAGGCTCATCCCTCTCGCTCTTGCTCGTTTTGGTCTCCAATCTTCGTAAAAGAGGACTTTTACTCACCCTGTCTTCCCTAGGCTCTATCGTTCATTTTCCTCATCGATTTGGAGCTCGTGGGACCACCATCGGAGCTTTCGAAGATTCCCTTGAAGACCTTCGGTAATCCCTCTTCTGCTCTCCCCCTCTAGTCCTCGTGGGTGTCTTTTTTTGTTGTTTATGGTCGGAGAAGGTTTTTCTTTAGTTTAAAATTGGTTTGGTAGAAAACGGATTTGATTCAAGGCAAAAACGAGCCAAAACGTTCGATCTCACCGCGGCGAGTTAAAACACAACACAAAGAGGAAGAGGACAGACTTTTGCAGTCGCGAGTGACCCTATTCTCGCAGCCAGTGAGTACCTATTCTCGTGGGGAGCCCTAGGGGTGAGTTTCACTGCGGGGAGCGGCCATTTCGCTGCGGCGAAACCCGCCCGAAGGCCTTGGCGGAGGTCGACTCCCTTGATTCTTTGGATCTTTGGTTGGTTTTTGAGTTGGACCAATCTATAGCGGGTTTATTGTCAATTTTCGATTTTGAAATGTGGATTTAAAGTATAATATTTTAAAGGATTATTTAATTATTTAAAATATGATTTTTACGGAGTTCGGAGAAGTGTTTGATTGACTTGCTTTGAATGTTTCGGAAATACTTTGAAAGGAATGTGTTTTCAAACCGAGATGTTGGGATTTCTTAAACGTTACAACTTGACTGATTAACCGGGCTGAATGATTTGATAACAACCTTTATTAACTATCTTTTTCAGACCTTGTTTAAAGGACTGACCTAACTTGTCAGACTTTTGGATTTCTTTTAACCGGAAACCTTTGGACTATTTAACTGAACTCGATTGGACGGATGGACTGTGATATGTTTTGAACTGGACTTGAGATTGAAATTGGACATATGAATGATGACGAGCTATGTGAATGGATATGTCGATATGAATTGGTAATCTCTGGATATCTCGGCTTTCGGATGTTTTTTGTATTGCGAAATGGTTTTGAAATGTTTTGACTTATGGGATGGTTTTGGGAAATGCTTTTGGGTATGTGTTCTCTCTATGATTGGTTAGTTGAATTGTTTAGCTTATCGCCTCCTTAATTATATTAGGTGCTTATTGACTTGTTGGACTTCTGCTACCTGCTATTGCCTTTGCTGTTCGGCTTTGGAGGTAATTAGTTCCGTTGTGGAGCTAATTACTCATATTGATTCTCATATGCATGTAGTCACATGATATACTAGGTGTTGCATATGCATAAAAACATGATTCATGTAGTATCCTGCTTAGGTTGCACACTTGAATGAGTATTTGTTTACTCATTGTGTTTGGAAAATAAAACGGCCGTTATCTGTGAGTCTTAATGTTTTTTCTAGGGTCATAGGACAACCTAACACCATCGGGTTTGTTCTGATCGAGTTTGAGCATGATTTATATTAGCAAAAGAAGATAATGAAATGTCATTATGAGAATATTAGCAAAAGAAGAGAATGCAGAAGTTTGGATTGGTGGATTTTGAGTGGATGAAGTTGTCGATTAGAATGTGTAAGATATATTAAATGTGGATGGGGAAAAATAAATGTGGATGGGGAAATTCCCGTGTAACATTAATGAGCTTGGTGCATTATAGCCTCGTATTTGTTCTCAAAATTCACACCACATTTTCGCCTAAAAAATGGTTATGACTTTACCCTCGAGTTTTGCACTCAAGTACTAACATTGAAATTAACCTCAAAAATAAAAATAAGTTGTTAAACTACACACAAATATAGCATCCAAAATAACATCAATCTTGGCGTGAGGCTAATTGCCCTCGAATTAGGCCTCGAAGATAAACGTGAATATCTATCGTTGTTATACGGACTCAAAGAAAGCATCGAATTTGTATTTGTTGCCTAGTAGCATCAAAATTTAGCCTCAAGAATATTTCAATTCTACGTTGCATCGAAAAAAAGTTTTGGGTGTATAATCGAATTTAACCTCAACATTATTAAACATTCCAATTTTCAACACATAATCATTTACACTCATCCAGGGTGAGTGTGTGTTGGAAGATTTTATCTCACTCATCCCGGATGTGTGTCTGTGCTTTAGTATTAATTTTTGGTGGAAAATGGGTAATTATGTGCAATTTAATAGTAAATGGAGAGTTTGTGCAATATTGGAAAAATAAAACTTTTTTTTTTGTCAAAAAAGGAGTCTCTATAAGCAAGATAAATTTTAGTTAATTGCACTAGAATCATTTTCCTCTTTAAAAAATATTTACTAATTGACCAAAACCTTTAAAAAATTCCACAAGTTAGTCCTCCGTCGCTAATAATCTAGACAATAGAGATGCCACCTCTTAATGCTCTTTGAAAGAACACAAAGATGTTGAATCCTCTATCTCTTGGACAAATCTAAGTTATCAACCACACTGAAATAAAAATCAAGACTGAAAATAAACAGTAATTATAATAATTCAAAATAGCAAACCTATAAAAATTTGACTGTAATCAAATGAGGGAGGAAATGATTTCTGGAAAAAAAGAATCCAACCCAAATTCATTACATTTGATGAAATTGGATTAGGAATCAACGGGAGAGGTGAAATTGAGTCCGAAAATGAACATTTGGCCCTAAAATTAAATGACCCAAGAGATTAGATCCCACGAGAAATTAGAAAGAGTAGGGCTTGAAATGAAAAAGATGATGCTAATTGATGCATAAAATGCAGCTAAAAGTAAGACAACAAATTTTCCTTTTACAAGATAAGAAATACGAGCTTTTCTCTATTATTCAACTTCTTAATTTTCAGCGTATCTTCGATTGTCCTTAAATCTTAAACTGGGGCTTCATTTTCATCTCATCCAAAATCCATAAGCTTTAATCACATATCCAATTCAAGTTCCACCGGACTAAGAAAATTTGATCAACAATGGATTGGAAGAAGAATTGATTTCAAGAAAAAACGTAAGCTAGGGCTAGAATGCATTTTTTTAGGTACCGAGAAAAATCGTAAGTTAGGGCTAGAAGTGCATTTTTTAGGTTTCGATCTGAATGATAAATATTTTCAAAATTGAAAAAGAATTTAAATGTCATTGTGAGTCAAGACTAGAAATGCATTTTTTTTAGGTCTCGGTTTGAATGATAAATATTTTCAAAAGTGAAAAATAATTTAAATGTCATTTACTAATAATTATTCAATAGATACTTTTTCATCTTACTAATGACTTTATTTATATAAAAAAAAAACATAGATTTTGGGTATCAAATAAACTTTTGCAAAAACTTGAACACTCTAGAATAAAATAAAATGTTGGGTGACACTAATCGAAATCAACAAAAGCTAAAGGGTATCTACTGCAATTTCCCTAAAATTTAAAACACAGCCCAAAACAGTGGATTGGGATTTACGACACACATGTTCCGTAATTCACGTTACACGTGAAGTCACCTTAAGCCCTCCTCCTGTCGTCTTCTTCAGTTCTTCGTCGCTACTTACAGACTACAGTAAAAAGGGAAAAATCCCAAATCTTTCTCATTTCTCGGTTCTCACTTCTCACTGAATCACTTTCCTCCCCACTCCTCCTAGTCTCTACACAGCCCGATCTTCTCTCTCTCCCTTCCATTGTTGCCACAATCAAGGTCTCTGCCGCCTAGATCTGCGCAATGCCCTCAATTTTTACCTTTTCTTTCTAAACCCTAGGATTTCTGTATCTGCCATGGCTTGCGCTGGATTACTGTTGTGGCTTTCCACAGCGCTGCTTCTCTCCTTGTGTCCCGTGGAGTCCTCGCTTTACTCTTTCAGGCTCATCCACCGGTTTTCCGACGAACTTAAGGCCTTTTCGGGTGTGAGGGAGAAGGATTCGTCTCCGGAGAGGGGGACATTGGAGTACTACCAGAAGCTGTTGGTTAGGGATTTTCAGAGGCAGAAGATTAAGCTCGGTCCCCGCCACCAGCTTCTCTTTCCGTACGAGGGGAGTCAAGCGGTGTCCTTCGGCAATGACTTGGGGTGGTGAGTTTTGTATTTTGCTTTTGAATCGGCGAATTTAGTTTTTCAAATTTGACTGCCATGAAATTGGAGGTTCGAATTGCTTTTTAATGTCTTTTGGAGGTTATAATTGTTCGTTCTCTTTTGTTGTCAGTCCAACTAGCAAGTCTAGCATTACTGCAATGATAATTCACATTTTAGGCCTGTAGTAGAGATTGAGAAAACCAGGTCTTGTAGCCGGAAATAATTCTTGGACAAAGATAACTGCATTACCGCAAAGGTTTTGTTGGATTGCAAAATGTTCTCAATGTGAATTGAAAACTCTTGTGACTGATTGCTTAAGTCAAGACTGCAAAACACATTATAGGCAAAGGTTTAGTGTGTGAACTTATCTTTATGAATTAGTATGATACATTTCTTCTTTGCTACAACATTTATGCCTTTATGGAAGTTCTATTGTGATTAACATCATACACTTTACTGTGCATTTAATGAATCAAGTCCCAAAATAATGTATTAGGTATGTCTTAAACACTGATCTTGTTGCCTTGGAATCATAATTTTTACCCCACATTTATGAGCTCTGAACATTGAAGTTACTTTGTTCTGGTCTGCAGGTTACACTACACTTGGATTGATATAGGGACACCAAGTACCCCTTTTCTTGTTGCCCTGGATGATGGGAGTGATCTGCTCTGGGTTCCATGCAATTGTATTCGGTGTGCTCCTTTATCTGCCAGCCACTATAGCAGTTTGGTACGCTATCATTCATTTATATGGTTCCATTGACCAGTAGTAACTGCATTATTATTATTTAATGGTGATTACCTATTAAGTTGTTTACTTTAATTATTTCAGAAGTGTCAAAACTATCTAAATCTACAATAACTGATGTATATTTGAATGATCATATATGTATGATGTGGTAGATGTTTTATGTAATTGAATGTAGGGTATGGTCATCTATGTAGGGTATGGTAGATGTTATATGCAAATGAATGTAAACAAGGATATGAAAATAATCTTTCGTGCATGTTGAAAAGGCAGGTTCAGGGAGAACATGAAAGCTTTCAGTTGAATGAATGGTAAAGTATGCAGATATACAAAAATACTTTAAGAAGAAGAATGCATGAAAATTGAAGAAATCTGATTATAATTTAATGCATGGAAATGAAAGAACCTAATGAAATTGTCGGCATATTTAAGTTTCAATGTACTGAGTAGGGTAGCTTTTTCTATCTTCTTTATTTATCGAACAGTTTTAACATTCCTCACAAGTCCCTATATAATATTAATGGTTGATAAAACTCATAATGCATTGCTTCTAATCCTTGACAACTGGTTTATTGCTTATTTCCAATTATTGATTGGCAGGTGCTCCTTGGTGTATGGAGCATCTATTATGCAGGATAAGGATCTTAACGAGTATTCTCCAGCTAGATCAAGCACAAGCAAGAATCTACCTTGTGGTCATGAGCTGTGTGATTCCAGTTCAAATTGCAGAAGTTCAACACAGTCATGTCCATATACCATTGAGTACTATTCAGCGAATACCTCAAGTTCTGGAATGCTGTTTGAAGACGTATTACTGCTTTCATCAATCAGTCCTAATGCACCTAACACTTCTTTGCAAGCGTCCATCATTCTCGGGTCTGCCTTACAGTTCCTTTCTTTTGTTTATTTTGAGACTACTCACTATGTAGGCTGTTTCTGTGATTATTATGTTGTACTGACTTCTGGGATAAGTATATGCTTTGAATTTGTTATTCTTATTATGTTCATAATAAGTTGTCTACTTTTTCGCAGATGTGGTAGGAAGCAAAGCGGTGGTTACTTGGACGGAGCTGCTCCTGATGGTCTTATGGGTCTCGGACTTGGGGAAAAATCTGTCCCTAGCTTATTAGCAAAGGCAGGACTAGTTCGGAATTCTTTCTCACTTTGTTTTAATGATGATGGTTCTGGAACCATCTTTTTTGGAGATCAAGGATTTGCTACTCAGAAGATGACTCCATTCCTGCCTCGGGATGGAATATAGTATGATTCCATAAATTGCATTTTTCATGTGTTTTGTCTTTAGCTTTGTGTTTAATACAAGTAGACAACTTATAATTATTCATGAGCTGATTCGTTATCTTTATTTTGTAATTTGTTCAGTGAAACTTACTATGTGGGCATTGATGCCTGTTGTATTGGGAAGAAATCGTGTCTCAAACAAACCAGCTTCAACGCTCTCATTGATAGTGGGACATCATTTACAGTTCTTCCAGCTGATGTCTATGATTTATTTGTTAAAGAAGTACTTCATTTTCAACTATGCAGAACCATCCATGTTCTTAATTCCCTTTTTAGTTATAAGTCAATCACTTTATTATGAATACTCTTTTGTTGCCTTTATTAATAGTTTGATCGTCAAGTAAATGCAACAAGGATAACAGTTGATGGGAGTCCTTGGAACTATTGCTATACAAGCAGGTAAACATACATGTCCTTCTTTGGTTGCATACATTTAACATTGGTTTCAGCAATTTGTATATTTTGCATTAGTAACACGTTTTCCTTTCCTGGTAATCAGTGATCGAGAACTGTCTGATTTCCCATCTATCAAGTTTGTATTTGCACCAAACAACAGCTTTGTCATCCATACCCCTCTCTTTAGTGTGTATGGAATTCAGGTCTGTATGCTGACTTCTGTTAGTTTTTTTTTTCCACTGTAAGGAAAAAAAAAGAGCTGATGAGTTTGATTATATGTTGAAGATAACAAAGAATGGGGTTAAAATCTCGTTTTCCAGGGAATTTATGGATATTGTCTAACAGTGCAGAGAGGAGACGACATTGACATTGGGATAATTGGACGTAAGTTGTGATGGTGGGGGTTCAAGTTTATGTTCAGTTCCCGTTTCATGAAATGTGTTTGGTCTTTCGTTGTCCATTTCACAAAATATTTTATTGAAACTTTTGGTGCAGAGGACTTCATGACAGGATACCGCATTGTGTTTGATAGGGAGGAAATGAAACTGGGCTGGTCTCCCTCCAACTGTAAGTGCTTGGGCCTTAGTTCTTGGATGCGATAATTTAAGCAGTTTCACCACTTTTAAAACAATCAAATTCAAGAAATTAAATGAAGGAGGCATGGAGTTGGTTTATTTGTGACAAGTGAAATACTTGAAGCAGTGATAGATAGCAGCATATATTTTAGAGGGAGATTTTTGATACTGCTACAATTATACAGGCTCTGATCTTGCCGATGAGCAGATTCCATCCTCGGCCTCACCCTCCAATAGCAAATCACCCAACCCATTGCCCACCAATGAAGAGCAAAGCAGTCCAAGAGGCCGTGCTGTTCCTCCAGCCATTGCAGGAAAGACGCCTTCCAAATCCTCTGCTGCTCCTGTAGCCATATGTGCATCACTGTTGTCAGTCTCTTTCAGGTTACTTTACCTATCAATGCTTTCTGCATTATTGCCTATATGAGCTTGAGATACCATAGCTTGATCAAATTATTGACTGAAGCAGTCGTTTACTGTAAAGTCTCCGAGCATGTTTGTCAGTGAATGCCATAGGTGTTCTTTTCCCTTTTGTTTTTGTAAACCCCTAGGCTTTCAATATATATGATATATATATAGGTTCCAGCTTGTGTAGCTTCATCTGAAGACAATGGCGACTGCCAATATTGTCCCATACCCAATCTCAACACTGCGGTTTCGGATCGACAAATCACCCAAGAGAACCAAGGTGGGTATCATGTCGTCTACTTGAATTATTGTTTAGGATACATGCATATTTGTGTTGGGTGGATCTATCACTATAAGCACTATACACTTAGATTTGATAATTATACTCCTATTTTGAAAAACACGTCACTTCATTTATATATGTATGTAAACTTTTTAAGGAGGTAAAACTATATAAAAATATATAATTTTTTATTCATTTTTTAAATGATTTCTATGACATTATAAAAAATAATACTCCCTCCGTTCGGATTTATTTGATGTTTTAGGAGATGAAATTTGTTCAACAATATTTGATGTTTTAGAAGTAATCATTACACTTTCTTTTACTTTTGCACTAGTATCAATGTAATTTGTACTTTTTTTTTAAGTTTAACCAATTACATTTATTCATAATAAATGTGATGATGGAATAAAAATTATTTTATGGGGTATTTAAATGTGAAATGAGTATTTCTTAATCTTTGTGCATTCATCTAAAACATCAAATAAATCCGAACGGATATTTTATATAGTGTTTATTATCTTTAAAAAAAGGTGACATTATAAAAAATAATATATTTTATAGTGTTTATTATCTTTAAAAAAAGGTGTATAAATAGTAAATGTCATGTTCTAAAAAATGAAGGTAGTATATTTTTTGAAGAGGGAAGGTAGTATGTCTTTTTTTTTTTTCGACGAGGAACCCACAATCGGTTGTAAATCCAGAGTACGCGATCTAGCTGGCAAGAGCCACGTACGACGGTACGAGGTAAATCGGCTTGCGTTGACCAGCTAGATCCACTAGTAGTAGGGAGTAAGGTAAATTTTGGATATTTATCCAAGGAAGGGGGCAGAGGCAAACTCGTATATGGGACCTCATTACCGGAAGGTAGGGCTGGCAAAACCCGATCCGAACTCGAAAATCCGACTCGGTCGATCCGGAACCGATTGTCTTGAATACTCGAACACGTAGTGATGTCCCTCGAAAACTGATCAAACCTGACCCATTTTGGATCCGAAATCTGAATAACTGACATTTGAAACTCACCCAAATCCGAATGAACCGAACCCAATTCAACCGAAACCCATTGAGACTCGAACCCGTTATAATCTAAATTTGAAATAACCTGAACTTTAAGATACATTCTAGTAAATTTTTAAAAATGAATATTGAAATAATGAAAAGTTGAGACAACTCAAACCCAAAATAAGCAAAACCCGAGACAACCAAAACCCAAAATAGCCGAAATACGAGACAACCGAAATCCGAAATAACCGAAACCTAAGACAATCGAAACCCGAATAACCGAAATCTGATACAACCGAAACTTGAACTTGACCCAACTGAATGACCAAATTATTAAACATTACCTGAAACACGAATGACTCGAAACCCGACTAACCGAACCCGAACCTGACCCGTCCCGCCAGATTGCCACCTCTACCGAAAGGTAGTATATTATGATCAAAAGGGAAACAGGGGAAAAGGAGAAAAAACTGAGTGGGAAGTGGGCACTGTATAATAAAATGGGGAGCAATTAGGAAAAGAAGTTATGCAATCCTACGCTTGAGAGGACAACTTAGGGGTGGATAATGGATTGTGTTGGTTGTTGCCGCTCAATTATTTCCATGGTGCTCTCCCCCTTTTAGTTTCTTCCAACCCCTTTCTGATATTTATGTATTTACTCATTTTTCAACAAGATTCAGTGAGGGCGATCAACTTGTGGTGATTTTGAGTCTTGTGTAGATTTTTAATAAAAACGAGTTTTAAAAATGCTTAATACTAAAAGTCTAAAACTGCACGAAAGTGGCACTAAGATTCTTCGATTTTGAAACATGAAACAAGTCAAATTTCCTATACTCAACCTCGATTTTGCTATTTGAGATCTTCAATGGCGCAGATTCAAGCTTCGTTAATTTTAAGAGCGAGGGAGAAAGTGTTTTTTTTTGCCGATTTAAACTTGACCTTACAGACTCGTGCGCGAAATTAAAGTGCAAGATTTTGGACTAAAACATCAATTGCTAAAAAAAGTAGTGGATTAGGATATGTAATGCAAGGATCTGGATCTGAATTCCCATTTTAGATTTTGAGGTGGTGTGCTGCAATTTCCATTTTAAAGTATGGTTTTGAGCAAATCACCTATTTTAACGGGAGATTTTATGAGATTTAGCCCTAATGGTACCTTAGTCAGGTTCAAATTTGGGTGTTATTGCTGTATTTGAGTGCTACACATCCGAAAAGAAACAAGAAATTTGGTCCTGTAAAGCATACAAACTGACTTACACTCTTTAAGATGAATCTGAATTTTATAATATAAAATAATCAGTCCTAAATGATCTCAAACTTTTGATAAAAAAAAGAAGATAAATCTAAGAAAAGGACGAACTTATAATTTAAATATCAGCACGAGCTGTTGACAATTGTGTTTTCTTGTACATTTCTTTGTTCTTTTTTTGGTGGAATGCTACTTTTCGATGTGCAATTAACAACTGTCTCTTCTATATAACTATAGATTACTTTGATGGATTTGCTCCACGTCAACTCTTATTTGATTAGCTTTAAGTGTGTTTGGTAACTGGAGCTTAATGGATATGTAATGTTATGTGATACTTTTCTATGTCTTTTATACTTGTTTGTTACTTATAATATTGTGTGTATGCTTGTAACATGTATGTATATGATGATCATACATATTGCACATAATAGGTATATATAGTATCTATGGATGCATATATTATCTTATGCTTGACTGAGTTGTATTGAGCTATGTGATCTTGATCCTCTAACAAGTTCATAAGATAAATATATGGTGTGATAATACATAGATTATATATATCATGTTATATGCTAAGTATATGTATAAAATGTAAGAGAGACTTTAAGCCTCGGATTGGGCTTTAGGCCCATACAGAGGAAAGGCCCGTGGTTGCCGTGTGTAGTTTGAGGAGCCCAGAGCTGAGCTCGAATTCCCTTAGCTCGTTACTTGGTGGAACACATCGTTTTATACTTGGTTGGAGCTCTCCGGTTGACCTAGCTATAAAAGCTCTTGAGGAGCTTCTCAAACGGTGTACTGTTTTGGTCTCTCCTCTCTTCATCTTCCAAAACGCTCTATAGGGTTTCTAGGGTTTTTGGTGATCCATCCCCTTGCCCGAGGTTTTCCGAGCAAGAAAGTGAAGGCTGGTGGCCGACGGTGTCCTGGAGGTTCTCTGAGATCCAGCGCTCGAAGTTCTGGGTGGCAGTTCTCCATTCTAGGCGATCTAGGGTTTGGAGATCGAATACTTCTTCGATCTTCTGGTTCCCACACAGGGGGATTTTCTTCTCTTTTGCTTTCTGATCTCATGCATGTTTAGATCTAGGAGTTTCACTGTTTTCTCATATGTCAATCAAGGTAAGCTGGAACCCAGGTCACAAAAGTGTGTCCTTTTAGAGTATCCAGAAGGAGTCAAAGGTTATAAGTTGTTGATTGTCCAACTTGGTGTTTATAAGACTATTGTGAGTAGGAATGTTATTCAATGAGCATGAATTTCATTTTAAGAAAGCTTCTGCCTCTGTGTTATATGACACTGACTTGCAGGTACAAAATGGAGATAAGTTCTATGTTTCTAAGGGCATAGACTCTGATTCTAATGATGAATTTGATAGTGGGTATTCTATATCTCCCTCCCCTCCTCCATCTATTTCTTCTCCTACCCCTCCTGCTTCTGTGATTGTGCAACCTCACCAATTGGGTGGGGAAGCAAGTAATGCATCTGTGTTGCCTTCCTCTTATGCTTCTCCTACTTCTGTGAATGAGGATGTTGTTGTTGAATCTGTGTCCGCTTCTGGTTTTGGAAATTCTAGTTCTTCAGATGCTCATATGCATGATTTAACTTATTGGCAGTTGACTAGGGATAGAAGTCCTAGGACTGTCATTCCTAATAAGAGATTCATTACCAACATTGTTGAGTTTGCTTGTCTTGTTTTTTATGTGGTGCAAAGTTATACTCCTGAAGCTTATGATCAAGCTGTTAGATGTGCTCACTTTAAATTCTGGAAGCATGCTATGGATGAAGAAATAGAATCTATGAGAGTGAATAAAACCTGGACTTTAGTTCTCAAACCTACTGATGCTAGATTAATTGATTGTAAATGGATATTCTTTAAGCTTGAAGAGGGAATAACTAAGTCTGACCCCCTAAATACAAAGCTAGATTGGTTGCTAAGGGTTTTACTCAGAGGGAAGGAGAGGATTACAATGAGATCTTTGCTCCTGTTGTGAAATATAAGACTCTTAGATTGATGCTTGCTATGACTGCTGTCTATGACTTTGTGCATGAACAAATAGATGTTAAAACTGCTTTTCTTCATGGTGACTTGGATGAAACAATCTATATGAGACAACCTAAGGGCTTCATTGATTCTGTGCATCCTGACTATGCCTACTTACTTAATAAATCTATATATGGCTTGAAACAATCTCCACGTCAGTGGAATAAACTTCATCCTTTTAGACTCAACATTAGACATGATATTCCACTAAATATTCCTTTAGGTCCTCACCTTGACTTGACTAAGCTTAAAGAAATAATGTCTAATGTTGAGTCTAAAAGGATGAAGTCTATTCCTTATGATGCTGCTGTTGGGTCTGTTATGTACTCTATGATCTGTACTAGACCTGATTTGGCTTTTGCTATCAGCACACTTAGCAGGTTCATGTATGAGCCTGTCGAGAAACATTGGTTGTCTATGAAATATCTGCTCAAATATCTTCTTGGATCTGTAAACTTGTCTATGTTATATGCTGAACATTCTTTCTCTTATGATTTACATGATTTTGTAGATGCTGACTATGCTAGTAACAAGGACACTAGGAAATCAATTACCTCCTATGATTATACATGGGCTGGTAATTACATTTCATGGAAGTCCCAACAACAGCCTATAGTTGCATTATCCTCCACTGAGGCAGAATACATTGCAGCTACAAAAGCTTGTAAAGAGGCAATCTCGCTGCAGGGTATTCTGAAAGAGATTGAAAAGAAGCACTATACTTCCATTCTGCATATAGATAGTCAGAGTGCTCTTTACTTATGTCGTGATCCCATGTATCATGAAAGAACTAAGCATATTGATGTGAGATATCATTTTATAAGAGAAAAGGTTGAAGATAATGTGATTCATGTGAAAAAGATTGACGGTAGATATAATCCTACAAATTTTGGTAATAAAATTGTTCCTCATGATAAATTTTTGGAGGAGCTCACCTGATCTGTATTGTGAGCATGGGTTGAGGACGAACCTTGCAGAAGAATCCACTTGTTATGAAAGTTAAAGTTTGTCCAGTGCAAGACTTAGAAAAGTACAGGGGCATTTGTAATGTTATGTGATACTTTCCTATGTCTTTTATACTTGTTTGTCACTCGTAATATTGTCTGTATGTTTGTAACATGTATGTATATGATGATCATACATATTGTACATAATAGGTATATATACTATGCATGGATGCATATATTATCTTATGCTTAAATGAGTTGTATTGAGCTATGTGAGCTTGATCCTCTAACAAGTTCATAAGATAAATATATGGTGTGATAATACATAGATTATATATATATATATATATATATATATATATATATATATATATATATATATATAGAGAGAGAGAGAGAGAGAGAGAGAGAGAGAGAGAGAGAGAGAGAGAGAGAGAGAGAGAGAGAGAGAGAGAGAGAGAGAGAGAGAGAGAAAGAGAGAGAATGGGCAAGGCTTAGGATGTGCATTGTGCACAAAATATTATTCGGTGAAATGTGAAACATTATTCAGTGAAATTTGAAGCATTATTCGGTGAAATGTGAGTATTGTTTAGGGGAATGTGAAACATTATTTGGTGAAATTTGAGGCATTCTATATAAATTGTAACTATTGTTTAGGTAATTGGGGTTTCTTTTATTTGAAATGGATAAATAAAAAAACTAAACATTATTCGGTAGAATGTTATAAATTATTCAGTGAAATTTGGACGTTTTCATCTGAACTGAACGGAAAAAAAAACATAACAGTGTTCGGTAGAATGTTTCACATTTCACCGAATAATGCTTAAAATTTCACCGAATAATGTTTCACATTTCACCGAATAATATTTGTGCACAATGCACACCCTAAGAGGTGTGCACTCTGGAACCACTCCCTATATATATATATATATATATATATATATATATATATATATATATATATATATATATATATATATATATATATATATATATATATATATATATATATATATATATATATATATATATATATATATATATATATATATATATATATATATATATATATATCATGTTATATGCTAAGTATGTATAAAATGTAAGAGAGACTTTAAGCCTTGGATTAGGATTTAGGCCCATACAGAGGAAAGGCTCGTGGTTTCCGTGTGGAGTTTGAGGAGCCCAGAGTTGAGCCCAGATTCCCTTAGCCCATTACTTGGTGGAACGCTGTATTTTATTCTTGGTTGGAGCTCTCCGGTTGACCTAGCTATAAAATCTCTTGAGGAGCTTCTCAGATGACGTACTGTTTAGCTCTCTCCTCTCTTCATCTTCCAAAACACTCTCTAGGGTTTCTAGGGTTTTTGGTGATCCATCCTCTTGCCTGAGGTTTTCCGAGCAAGGAAGCGAAGGTTGGTGGCCGACGGTGTCCCTGGAGGTTCTCTGACATTCGACGATCGAATCTCTGGGTGGCAGCTCTCCGTTCCAAGCGATCTAGGGTTTGGAGATCGAAGACTTCTTCGATCTTCTGGTTCCCACATAGGGGGATTTTCTTCTCTCTTGCTTTCTGATCTCATGCATGTTTAGATCTAGGAGTTTCTTGTATCTCTCTACTTGATTTGTCCCTGTACAACTCTTTCTAGTGGATTTGGCCAACTCTTGAGGCCCCGTGCTCGTTCTTTGGCTTGCATGTTCGATCTTGAAGAGTCTATAAGGTGATAAACAATACTCTAGAAGGGGGGGGGGGGGGGGGGGTTGAATAAAGTATGTACGATTTTCGCAAGATAAGAAACTTCAGGCAGTTTGCAAACCAACTTGTCAAGACCTTGATATGCAATCAAATCTTGACAAAGCAAAATTGAATACAGTAAAGTAAGTGCGGAAATAAAAGATGAACACACGAATTGTTAACGAGGTTCGACACAAACTTGACCTACGTCCCCGCCTAGGGTTCTCCAACCCGTAGGATTCAAACCTCTTTATTTCACTTCCTTGAGACTAGAACTTCCTAGGAGAACTTCCCTTCCCCTATACAAAGCCTCACCGCTTCTATTCTAGCCCTCAACCTTACAAGTGAAATAGAGGAACCAACTACACACCAAAGTGTGCTATCACGAGTATAAGAACTCAAAGAGTGAATCAAATGACTTGTACAATAAAGACTAGTGTTTCTCTCAACACTCAAACTGATCACTCTAACCTCAACGTGTAAAGAGAATATTTGGTATTGCTTGATGCTCTCGAATATGAATGCTTGCTTCGATGATCTTCATCTTCCATTTGCACCATTTAAATAGATCACCAAAGGAGCCGTTTGAAGTTCGAATTTCTTCCGGAAATAATTCTTTCCGGTTATAGAAGATGCTCCCTTGATCTTGTGCAAATCGGCAGTTGGGTTGACTCGAAAAACAATTTCTTCAAGCCTTGATCCTCAAGGATCTTTATTTCCTTATTGGGTTGATTCGAGAAGGTAATTGTGGGATCTTTCACAATGGATGTGAGCCCAATTGTTTTCGATATTCAAGCCCATTATGAAAGGTCCATCTCTTTGAATAGAGTCATGCAGGTTAGCTTGGATAGATATACATATAAAGCCCATACCATGACTTATATAGAATAAGATATTCGTAAAGGAATGCACGATATAGTCCTGGTTTCAAGACCTTGAAACCCAGACAATGTTTTGTCTTTCATCATCCTTTAATATCATCCCTGCAAGTTAGTACGTCAAGATCTTACAATCAAGGTGGAGTCTTCAATCTCCCCCTTGATGGAAGACAAAACATGATTTAAGGAATAATGTACATATATCATAAAGCATTAATATGAAAATGTTTAGACCAAAGTTCTCAGACAAAACATGAGCATCATCTCGGGAAGATTAGGCTCATATCCATTCATGATAAGGTAAAGGATTTCGAGGAGATTCTCAGTGACAAGCTCTCTGGAATTAACACGAGGGAAGATGCATCGAGCAAGAATTGCAAAGATCAGTTTTGGCTGCATTTGAAGAATCCGACTCCACACCCAACTCGATATCGAGTACGGGTACTCGAAGTCGACAAAGACGTGGAGCGAGGACCGAGCACCTCGAGAAGACTTGCCCGACTAGCCAAGAAGACCTAGTCGACGAGCCACCTTTACTCGAGATCGAGTAAGGGTACTCGAGATCGATGACGCCCAGGAGCCATGTCCGAGCCTGTCAAGCACCAGCAACCCGAGACGCCGAGTCAAGCCCAGTCGACCGACAATCCTACTCGAGATCGAGTAGCCCTTTGTCGAGATCGAGGAGACTTCCGGAGACGCGTCACACGGTTTGATCAATTCTACTCGGTGTGGGATTACTTGGGCTCGAAGTTTGCCAAAGTCTATCCGATCTATCAAGATACATCATGAAAGGAGAAGATCTATCCATTGAAGACTTTTAGATATATTTCCTTATTTTAGATTTAATTCCTTTATTTCCATTTATTTATCATTAAGCTTTTTAGATATAGTTTTAGATATAGATATAGATATTCTATCCTTGAATAGCAAGGAATAGAAGACTATAAATAAAGCCCATGGGGCTGGTTTTTCATTCATTCAATTTCAGAAAGAGACAAGTAGTTCCAGAGAGAAGTTTTAGGAGTTCAAAGGTTTTAGGGTTTTGGCGTTCAACGAGAGTTGGATCGCCGGGATTGTAAAGTGTTTTGAATTTAGTTTAATGCAAGTTGTTATTTCCTTTCAATCGATGATGTCTGAGTTTGCGATGAAGCGCGAGTAGTCCACCCACTTCTAAGGTTGGGGCGAGCCCGACGATAGCCCTGCGTGCCTGAGGTAAAGATCCGACCTTTATCATGTTTTGAGCATCTACTACTTGTTTATGTGTTTATTACCCATCTAATGAAGGTCCATGCTAACAACTTGAATTGTAAACATAAAATCAGTAGAGACAATTAGGGTTTCTTGAAAGAGTTGTCCAATTGTTGGAAAAAGCGAAAGCATGTCCTTTGATGCGATTCACATGATTATCTGTTTTACTCTTGCCTTATGCATGTTTGGTTATCGTTGTTGCAAACCTCAATCTTGGAAGTCCTTTTACATACAGTTTAGTGGAAACCCCAAAGCAATTTTTTTTATTTTCTTTCGTTTTATTCTCTGTCTCCTCGATATCGAATAGCACTCGTCGATATCGAGTTACTGATTCTCGATCAAGGTCGTTGTAGCTTCTGTGTGCAGGTGCTCGACAAAGCTCAACTCGACGTCGACGAAGCCTACTCGATCTCAAGTAAGCCCTAGTCGAGATCGACGAGAACCTGTGGTTGCTGCTGCGCTCTGCTCGATTGGTCCGATCTTCTGTCGACTAACTCTAGTCGAGATCGAGGACATCTGTGGTCGACTTCTGTGAGATTTCTTCGCTGCCTAGGATCCGCTGACACGCTTCCTCGTGGATCGATCCTGACTTCCCGCTGCTACATCAGGAGGAGGTCTACTAATTATTTGCAAGGGACGGAATCTGGTTTGCTGTGATTTATTTATATTTTATTTGCATACTCGATTTCCTCCTATCAACAGTGATGAAGTGATAGAGTGAGGAAGGGGTGTTTAAATAGCCGTATAAGAAATTGAAAAGCCACACTCCTTCACTATTGATCAAGCACACTTCATTTAAGATAAAACCGTATCAAAATTAAACGGAAAGGGGATAATTTTTAAAGATAATAAATCTTTTAAAAGAGGGAAAGTGTATCAAAACATATACATGGAATTTGGACAGAGAATTTTAAATCGGAGATTTATTTATTTATTATTATTATTTTTAAAAAACAAAGCAATAATTTTTATTAAAAAAGGGAACAAAGAATTTCTGTTAATATCTATAAGGATATTAGCAGAAGTTTTAGGTCTAAATTTATATAATTCGAGTTTTGGATTTCTCAAGACCATAATGTATCAAGGTCTTGAGATGTCCATTTCGAATATGCCTTTCAAGGAAGAGTGCTGCTCCCCCTAAGAAAGTGCTTCCCTGTTGAGCATGCATAGTTCCAATCTAATGAAATTGAAACGATCTTCTGGGAGTGGCTTGGTGAAGATATCTGCCAATTGAAATTCAGTAGAAATGAAGGAAATAGATACATCGCCTTTCTCCACATGGTCTCTAATGAAGTGATGTCTCACATCAATGTGCTTGGTTCTAGAATGATGCACAGGGTTCTTAGTGATAGAGATGGCACTTGTATTATCACATTTGATAGGAATACCTTTTAGATCTATGCCAAGGTCACAGAGTTGTTGTGCTATCCATAAGATCTGTGAGCAGCATGCTCCTGCAGTTATGTATTCGGCTTCAGCAGTAGATAAGGCCACTGAGTTTTATTTCTTTGAATGCTAGCTAATCAGGGATGAGCCAAGAAGTTGACAACATCCAGATGTGCTCTTCCTATCCACTTTGTATCCTGCAAAGTCTGCATCTGAGTAGCCAGTTAAATGAAAATTGCTCTCCTTGGGATACCAGAGACCAAGATCTTGAGATCCATTCAAGTATCTGAAAAATCCTTTTTACAGCAATGAGATGTGATTCCTTAGGATCAGCTTGGAACCAAGCACACATACATACACTGAACATAATATCAGGCCTACTGGGAGTAAGATAGAGTTGAGCTCATGGGGGTCACATTCTTTTTACAGCTAGTGAACCAATCATACCTCTATACTCCTTTTGGTTCACATTCTTACCATTTTTGTCTTGATCAAGGGAAAGAGTTGAGCTCATGGGGGTCCTTGCTACCTTAGATTGATCCATCTTGTATTTCTTAAGCAAGTCCCTCGTATACTTCCCTTGGTTTAAAAAGATTCCCTTCTTTGTTTGATGTACTTGTAGACCGAGGAAGAAATTTAATTCTCCCATGAGGCTCATTTCAAATTCCCTGCACATTATCTCAGAGAACTCCTTGCAAAAGGAGTTGTTAGTAGCACCGAATAATATATCATCAACATAGATTTGAAATACCAACAGGTAATTTCCACGGGTCTTCATGAAGAGACTTTTGTCAATCAAACCTCTTTGAAAACCATTTTCTAGAAGATACCTGGACAGTCTCTCATACCAAGCTCTAAGGGCTTGTTTGAGACCATAGAGAGCCTTGTCCAGTTTATATACATGATTAGGAAAAACATCATTTTCAAAGCCAGGAGGTTGAGCAACATAAACTTCTTCTTCTAAGACACCGTTTAGAAATGCACATTTGACATCCATTTGAAATAACTTAATCCCTATAAATGATGCAAAGGCAAGTAATATACGTATGGCCTCTAACCTTGCTACGGGAGCAAAAGTCTCCTCGTAGTCTATACCTTCTTCTTGATTGTAGCCTTGAGCAACAAGTCTTGCTTTGTTTCGAATGATCTTTCCTGCTTCATCTAGTTTGTTTCTGAACACCCATCGAGTTCCAATGTCTGATTGATGCTTAGGCCTAGGCTAAAGAGTCCACACCTTATTCCTTTCAGACTCATTCAGCTCGCTTTACATAGCAGTGATCCAATCCGAATCCTTAAGTTCTTCAGCAGGGGTCTTTGGTTCTACAAGAGAGACAAAGGCATAGAAAGCACATAGATTTTTTAATCTGGAACGAGTTTCTATACCAGAGGATGGATCTCAGATGATATCTTGAGCTGAGTGTGATGAGGCGTGCTTAAACTTTCGTTGCTTTGGGCCTTGATCATTCAGAACAGCAACATGTCTTTCTTCAAGATCTTGAGTGGAGATTTGAGGATTAGATGCTTCATTTCTTATGTCAACCTCATCTTGGTTCTGCATTTGCTTCTCAAGGTCTTGAGATAGCTCATTTGTGTCTTGGATTTGCTCTTGCATATTGGGTTCTTGGTTGCCCTTGTTTTCAGATTTTTCTTCTTCTTCTCCATCAGAATCATGACGATTTAGGTCGAGATCTGCAAAACTTTCACTCAACACACCATTATTGCTTTCGTCGAATACCACATGGATACTCTCCTCAACAACTTTGATGCGCTTGTTATAAACTCTGTAAGCTTTGACATGAGATGAGTAACCAAGAAATATACCTTCATCACTACGAGCATCAAATTTCCCAAGGTTGTCTTTACCATTATTGTGAACAAAACAAGTGCATCCAAAAGGTTTGAAGTTGGAGATGTTAGGCTTTCTTCCTTTGAAAAGTTCATAAGGAGTTTTCTTCAAAATAGGACGGATTAAACAACGATTTAAAATATAATTAGTTGTGTTAACAGCCTCGGTCGAATAGTGTTTTGGCAACCCATTTTCTAAAAGCATTGTCCTAGACATGTCCTCTAGGGTGCGATTCTTTCGTTCCACAACCCCATTTTGTTGAGGAGTTCCAAGAGCTGAAAAATTGTGTGAAATATCGTATTTAGCGCAAAACAAATCAAATTTGAGTTGGTCAAATTCTCTACCATGATCACTTCGAATAGAGACGATTGGTAGATTTTTCAATGTCTGCAACTCCTTATAAAGTTTAGAAAACTCGAACAAAGCCTCATATTTTTCTCTTAAGAACGAAATCCATGTAAAACGAGAGAAATCATCAATAATATTGTTTTCCCTTAGGAGATTTGACACGCATAGGACCTCATAAATCTATATGTAAAAGTTCAAGAGGGCGTGAGGAGCTTACAACCTTTTTGGGTTTGAATGAACTTCTTATTTGTTTACCTCTTGTGCAGGCATTGCACAGTTCCTCACTTTTGAAGTTTAGATCAGGTAAATCCACGTACTAGATCTCTTATCTTTAGCTTGTTAAGAGTGTGCAAGCTTACATGCCCTAACCTTCTGTGCCAGAGGCTTTGGTCGCCAGTCAAGGCCTTGAGGCACTTGAGTTCTGTACCTGCAATATGGTCAGTATTCATAGCATATGTGTTGTTGTGCCTGTGAGAATCAGGTCTCCAGTTTCCTCATTTCTGACTTCACACTTGTTCCTGTCAAAGCCAACTTTGTTTCTCTTGTCATATAGCTGAGAAACACTTAAGAGATTATACTTTAAACCATCAACAAGATATACATCCTTGATGCAACTATTTGAATTACCAACATTACTGATACCAATGATGCTGCACTTCCCTTTATCACCAAGAGTAATTGTTCCAGTGGTTTGCTCTTTAAGATCTTGAAATAAAGATTTCTTCCCACTCATGTGTCGAGAGCATCCACTGTCCATGATCCATTTTGATTCCTCGTACTTGGTGATATCCACTTCATGGAAGTCTTGACTCCTAGATTTCTCGTGTTCAGCCATTAGACAGAGATTTGCTTGGTTTCCTTCTGAATCTGAATCTTCTGAGGAATCCGAGTCACTCCAAGTTGCTAGCATAGCCTTCTTTTTATCATACTTTCTGAACTTGTTTCTTTTCTTCATGGGACATTCTTTTACGAGATGATCTGTTTCACCACACTTAAAGCACGTTAGTACTTTTGGCTTTTTCGAAGGGTTTGGTGACTTACCTCTGAATCTAGATGATCTGGCATTTTCCCTCGTGTGATAAGAGCAAATGGATCATCTTCGTCGTCACTTTCGTCACCATCAGATTGTGATTGATCTTTCTTTGCTTTGAGGGCAAGATTCTTTGTTGTTGGCAGTACTTCTCCATCTTCCTCGTTTAATATCATTTCATGAGTGATGAGCTTTCCAAGAAGATCATATAATGGCAGTGTAGTAAGGTCTTGAGCTTCCTCAATTGCAGTAACCTTGGGTCCCCAATTGGCTTTTGGGAGGCTCTTGAGAACCTTCCTAACTTTCTCTGGGTTAGAGAAAGTTTTCACAAGTGAGTCGAGGTTGTTTACAATTTGAGTAAATCTCGTGAACATCTCCTTCACTGATTCATCAGGATTCATCTTGAAAAACTCGTACTGTCTGAGAAAGATGTTGATCTTGCTCTCTTTGACTTGACTTGTGCCTTCATATGTGACCACAAACTTCTCCCAAATTTCCTTGGCACTTTTGTAGGATGAAACACGATTAAATTCATTAGCATCAAGAGCACAATATTGTAAATTCATAGCTTTGAAATTCTTAGCAATGTTCTCTAGGTCGGTTTGAGCGAATTCAGTTTTGGTTTTCTCGACTTCTTTTCCATCGACAGTCTTCATTGGACATGTGGCCCTTTATTGACAAGGTCCCATAGCTCAAGGTCTTGATCAATGATGAACATCTCCATCAATGATCTCCAGAGAACAAAGTTGTTGCCACAAAACAGAGGAGGTCGGTTGGTTGATATTCCTTGAGCAAATCCTTCATCACCTATGTTAAACATGCTGAAAAACTCACAAGATTGTTAGATAAAAAATAGTGAGCCAAGCTCTGATGCCAATTGAAGAGTCTATAAGGTGATAAACAATACTCTAGAGGGGGGGGGGGGTGAATAGAATATGTACGATTTTCGCAAAATAAGAAACTTCAAGGCAGTTTGCAAACCAACTTGTCAAGACCTTGATATGCAATCAAATCTTGACAAAGCAAAATCGAATACAGTAAAGTAAGTGCGGAAATAAATGATGAACACATGAATTGTTAACGAGGTTCGGCACAAACTTGGCCTACGTCCCCGCCTAGGGTTCTCCAACCTGTAGGAGTCAAACCTCTTTATTTCACTTCCTTGAGACTAGAACTTCCTAGGAGAACTTCCCTTCCCCTATACAAAGCCTCACCGCTTCTATTCTAGCCCTCAACATGACAAGTGAAATAGAGGAACCAACTACACACCAAAGTGTGCTATCACGAGTATAAGAACTCAAAGAGTGAATCAAATGACTTGTACAATAAAGACTAGTGTTTCTCTCAACACTCAAACTGATCACAGTAAGCTCAACGTGTAAAGAGAATATTTGGTATTGCTTGATGCTCTCGAATATGAATGCTTGCTTCGATGATCTTCATCTTCCATTTGCACCATTTAAATAGATCACCAAAGGAGCCGTTTGAAGTTCGAATTTCTTCCGAAAATAATTATTTCCGGTTATAGAAGATGCTCCCTTGATCTTGTGCAAATCGGCAGTTGGGTTGATTCGAAAAACAATTTCTTCAAGCCTTGATCCTCAAGGATCTTTCTTTCCTTATTGGGTTGATTCGAGAAGGTAATTGTGGGATCTTTCACAATGGATTTGAGCCCAATTCATTTCGATATTCAAGCCCATTATGAAAGGCTCATCTCTTTGAATAGAGTCCTGCAGGTTAGCTTGGATATATATACATATAAAGCCCATACCATGACTTATATAGAATAAGATATTCGCAAAGGAACACAAGATATTAGGCGTGGCCATGGGTTACGGGTCAACCCGTGACCCGCCGGGTCGTACGGGTCCGAGTTGACGGGTTGGCGGGTGGGGACGGGTAGCGGGTTAGGGTTAGGGTCGGGGAATCCGTGACCCGTGACCCGCCGGGTCAACCCGCTTTTTCAAAATATTTTTTTTTTGAAAAATTTATTTTTAATAAAATAAATTTATAATATTATGTAAATTATTCTTAAAATAACTCACAATAATACATAAACTAATATGCAATGTGCAATGTGAGACAAATAAACCCCATCCTTCTCCTTTTATAGACTTGGAAGTCTTCCTTCCTTCCCCTCATTTCCAATGTGGGACAAAGACTTTGTCCCACATCGAAAATATGGAGTTAGAATGAGAAGGCATGAGGCTATATATATGTATCCCACTACCACATTTCTTCCACTTCACTTGTTTCCTACATTGGAAATTAACTTGGAAATGAAGTTTGAGAAATATACTCTCATATTTTTTTCTCTTACATCACACAATGAAATTATTGTGGATGAAAGAATTAATATGGAGATATAATCTTCCTATATTTTTAACACTTCATATCAAAGTGATAAAATGTGTTGTGAAGATAAAATCTTTACATATTATTTATTTATTTATTTTAATAGTCATTTTTAAAAAAAAAGATTTTTTTTTAAAATAATGTAACCCGCCAGGTCAACGGGTTGACCCGAACCCGTCAACCCGTGAGATTTACGGGTTAGGGTTCGGGTCGGCCAATCCTGACCCTTGACCCGGCGGGTCGAACCCGTCAACCCGGCGGGTCCGACCCGTGGCCACTCCTACACGATATAGTCCTGGTTTCAAGACCTTGAAACCCAGACAATGTTTTGTCTTTCATCATCCTTTAATATCATCCCTGCAAGTTAGTACCTCAAGATCTTACAATCAAGGCGGAGTCTTCATATCTGATTTGTGTTTCTCTTGCTCGATTTCATACGCTTCCGCATATTTGCCTATCTCGTATCTCGATGTTTAGGTTTTTACAGGATAGCTGAACCTAAACGGTTTATTGTGTAAAGTATGTTAAATTAAGCTAGTAATGTGTTTGGTAACCTTAGTTGAATGATAGCTGATAAAATAGAAGATTTGTGAATATCAAAGGAAAAGCTCTGAAAAATTTGGGGTGGGTAGCTGGTGGAAATTCAATTCCAGAACGCTAATTGACAAATAATGTTAGCTTTATTTCATTTAAAACTATATAATATTAAAACAAAAATCTCCAAAACACTACTTTTGTTGCCAAGCACACCCCCTTAATTTCCTACATCTATATATATAGGGGTGTGCTCCGGTGAAAACCAAAATTGCGGTAAAAACCTCTAAGGACATACTTTTTAGCCCAGTTTACTTGCTTAATAGTACGATTCTGAATAGAACCGATCTATAAAGTCAAAAATTTTAGCCCAGTTCTGAATAAAATCGAGCTATAAATTCACTATGTAATTTTAAAACATGAGTTTTTTTAGCACGATTTTCAGGCTTGATCGAACTATAAAGTCATGTGTTAAAACTGGAGTTTTTAGCACGGTTTGTAGGTTGAACTGAGTTGTAAAGTCATCATGTGATTGATGTTTATAGAACATGTTTCAAATAAACCAAGCTATAAAGTAGTCCTCACGTTTTTCACCACAATTTGAGGTTTTCACCGGAGCCAATCCCTATATATATATATTTATTGCAAATTACAATCATCAATATATTATTTTAATTCAAAAGTCTATTTTCTAATATATCAACACTATATATATATATATATATATATATATATATATATATATATATATATATATATATATATATATATATATTTATTGCAAATTGCAATCATCAATATATTATTTTAATTATAAGTCTATTTTCTAATATATCAACACTACATGAATGGTAGATTTTTTAACAACTCACTTTTTTTCTTCCTTTTATTATTTATTTTTCTTTTTTATTTATCTTTTTAAAATCAACGTTGTTTGCTCGCCATTTGCATAGTTGTTTTCTTGTCTTGCAAATGATGTCCTCAAATGTTGTTCTATTCATCCGGCCTTTAATGATTGGACATCCCAAATATGATTACAAACAGGATGAGTGGGACATGTGCAAAATTCTTTGTATATCAAGAGTCCTTGTTTGATTAACCCTCAATATTGCTTAAAATGCTGATTTATGAAAATTGACTTTCTGCCTAGAGATCAAGCAATAATTATCAATTATTTGTTTAAACCGGCAGCAAGCAGTTGTGCTTCCTTTTGTGAAAATCATCATATCGTCGGCAAATGCTAGGAAAGGAATTCAAGGTCCCCTAATGCCGCACTGAAAGTCGATTCCACTTCTTTTGCTTATGAATTCATTTTGTAATTTACGGGATAAGATTTTTGCTCCCGAGATGAAAAGAAAAGGTGAAAGGGGGTCACCTTGTCTTATGCCCTTGATGGCATAAATATCTTTGTTGGCCTATTATGGACCAATATGGAGAATGACACTATCGAGATGCATTTTATTATCCATCCAATGAACCATTGGTGGAAGCCGAACCATGTGAGTATTGCCTTGATAAAATTTCATTCGACTCTGTCGTATCCTTAACTTTTTCCATGTCTAGTTTTATGACAAGGTATCCTTCTCGATTTTTATGGTACAGAAAGAATGGAAAATCTCGTGTGCTATAAGAACATTATCTTGGATTGCTCTCTATGAGAAAAGAATCCTTAGAGAGGGTGGATGATTTTCTCTATTACCGTTTTTATCCTTTCTATGATAATTTTTGAAATTATCTTATAGATTGTTGTACAAAGGCTTATTGGTCTGTAATGATTGGTAGTCGTCGGATGATCGCACTTGGGTAGTAGAGTGATTAACGTGTGATAGATTTGTTTTGACCGTTTTTCCTATTCAAAGAATCCTTTGACCGCCTTAATCACCGATGGTCCGATGATGTCCTAGTACTTCTTGTATTCTATGGTCATACCGTAAGGTCTAGGTGACTCCCAGCGTATTTCATTCTTAATGTTATCCTCACCTAAGATACTCGTTCCTTCTAATGAAATCAATTCCTTGATAATTTTTCTATTCCTTCTACTAGTAGCTACCTTATGAAAATATTCTGTATTTGCACCATTCATCTTAATACGTTTAACATTTGCCCTTTGGTTCAATAACTTTTTGATAGAAGTCAAGTAATTTCTCTCTTTTATGTAAAAAGCACTATTGTTTACCGTAGTGAACGTTTTGTATGACTCAATTGATTGGTATTGAAGTTCGACCATGTTGTCTTCAGCCTATTTGAATATGGTGTAAAATGTAGATCTATTCCATTTTTAACTAGGTTTGTAAACACCTTAGTTTTGTACAATAGTTTGAACATAGTTAAACCTTGATAATTAGCCCTCCATGCTTGGACAATAACATTTCTAAAATTTGATCTTTGTATCCACATATTTCTATATTGAATGATGAGGGCTTCCTGTTCCCATTTGACAGCTCAAAAGACATTGGACAATGGTCGGAATATGTGAATGCGTGATTGTGAGTACTTAAGTGTAGGAATATTTATATCACTTTGTGATGAATCAGGACTCGGTCAAACTTTTCATATAAATTATCCGATCCACTTGGTTTTTTCCTCCAATTAAACCGGTTTCATGTAGAGAGTATATCCAGAAGTGATGCATCACTCTTAAATGACGCTAAGATATTGTGGTGAATCTATTTGGGCGTAGTTCAACACCACCTAGTTTTCCTGGCTATTTTGGGTTTCATTTAGATCTCTAACCACAACACATGGGTATGGAGATAAGACCGCAATTTGAGACAATAGCTCCCATTACTCATTCTTGCACTGCTCCTGAGGCGGCCCATACACCACCAGAATGAAGAGTGTGGTTGAAGTTTTGGTAATAATATATTTCATTCAAATGGAATGTGGGAAATGTACTTCTACTGTGATATGTTAATGGGACATGTGATGTGCTTTTCATAAGACAACAATCCCCTCGAAACCAGACCTTTTTATCCCAAAGGTTTGTAACTTTTGTTTCAATTTTAGTATGTGGGCATTTGTATTTCTGTGCAAGTATGACCCCCATTCATTAATACAACTCAATATGACCAAAGCATTCAAGAATCGTTTGGTTCTGAATGTTTTAATTTGATATTGAACTCGTGTATTTTTGCATGGTTTTGTTGCACACAATTTCATGAATTGGATAAAAGTAAACCCATTGTAGAGGATATTTATCAAGCAACGTAAGTTTCTGAATATATATCCCAAAGATAGCAGAAAGTGGTTCATACAATCTTCCAATAAGGTAGCATGTCGACTTACAAGCAAAAAAGTTGGTTTCAAACAATAAAGGTTCACATAGATGGGAGAATTTTCAAAAGCGAGTTAGTTCATTAGAATGATCCATTTCAATGGGCTAATTTGCGATTGCGGAGTATTTAACGCACACTCTGTGGGTCATGAAGTAACCGACGAGGTATGAGTGATCAAATAAAACAGTGCCTAACACCACACAAGGTCAGATTCTACATAAAAAATGATCAAGAAACCAAATTTCCACAGACGGGAGGTGGATATAAAAAAGAACACCCATCTCTTGTCTTTCAGTTATAAAAACCTATAACACAATTTGTTCAAACATGATTGCACTTTTCACTAGGGCAGCATCTTCAAAAAAAGAATGTCCATTTCTTTTCCCATTGGGTCACCTTAGAAGGGTTCATGAACCCAACCCAACTTTTATATAAGCTTTTGGATCCATAACCCCTCTATAGAAGCATATCCAAATGCAGAGAGATAGATGGATGCTAAAAAGAGAGAGTGGGGAAACCTGGGTTAGTTTGACTAAAGAGCTTGAACCATCAGAACTCCTTCCATCAAAGATGAAATAGAGAGAAGTAGGTTTGCTTCTTTTGGAGACGTCTAAACCCTTTGACAATGAGCCCCATCAGGATTTTTATCGTAATGGCCATAGGCCTAGGTTCTTTTGAACCCCTATAGGTAGAGGCTCGTCTCCCTAAGAAGCTTCTTGATGAAACTTAATTCCCTTTTTCTCTTCCCATAGATGCCATGGGTGGGAGAAACATAAGCTCAGAAACCAAAGAGGACAAGAGAGTTAGAATGCATTCAATATTTCAATCAGCATGAGGAGAGAGCAAATGCAACCCTCTTTGTCCCTCTTTCCTATATTTATACAAGCTAACATATTCAAAGAATCAGTAATCATGAGTTGAACAACATGATCATACCTATAATGAAATTTGATCTAATTGCTCCCATAATCAGCAAAAAGCAAACCAACGTCCCGGCTTCCCAAAAATCCGGTTGACCCCGTCCAAACTCCACATGCTCCGTACTTGATCTCTATCCCTTGAATTTGTAAATAAAGAGCGGCCATTTCCGGGGTTCGAACTGGGGACCTTTGGGTACTACCCGCAAGTCCTTTCCAGTGAGCCATTCCGGAATGGTTACTTGATCTCTATCCCATCAACGCACCATATCCACCAACTTTCGAAGACCTTTTTAGGGATCGGCTTCCAAATCAGCTTCCAGCTCAGGAAATGGAAGATTCGGCTCATCTTTGATCCATTATAGTCAACAATAGTAGCAGTCAAGAGCTTAAAATCGCTTTCAATTTCACATTATCTACAGACCATAGTGCCACAATTTCCATTGGATTTTTAGGATTTGATTAGAGAAGATGTTAAAGTATATTTTTTTTTTAAACTTTTGATATTTATTTGGCTAATTTGCATGAATGTACCAAAAAGATGAGGACTTTGCAAAAAAAAAAGCACTACTACTACATAATTTGTAATGGGGGTGGGAGGATGTCACTTTTGTAAATTTTATATCAACCCAATGACCTGGTTGAAGGTTACCAAAAAAAAAATAAAGAGACAATGTGAAGAGGTTGTGCAGAGCCAATTGTGAGTTGTGTGAGAGGCGAGCTAATTAAAAAAATGGACAAAAACTGCATGGAAAAGGAGAGGAGAGAGAGGGATGAGTTGATAAGAATTAAATGCAGCTCATGTATTTAATGCATCCAAAGTTCCCGCCCAAAAAATAAAAGAAGGGAGAGGTGATTGGTTTGGAGGGGTTTCAGGGACTTGTAAAAGTAGTTAAGGCAGACACAAATCTATCACAAAAACTTCACAACTTTAAGGTTGGGAGGGAAAGTAAAATGGGTGCTATTGAAGGTGAATCAGGAAGCAATGGTGGATCCAGTTACCAGTTACATGCCATGCAATAATAAATACGAGACAACAACCGATTATTGTGTGCTAGACAAAGGGTGACACGTTGCAACATCAAACAATATATATTAACGAAAATGGGTAAGTATGATTGCGATGTTCATTTTATGGTCATCACTACCCTCTTTTATCTTTATAACCCCCCCACCCCCCCCCCCCCCCTCCCGCCGCGGAAAGTGAAAAAACCATCTTCCTCTCTTACTTTAGTAGGGGAGAAAGGTTCGGTCTTTCTCACTCTCGTGTCCAATGATCGATGAGAATGTGGACAAGGTTGTTGTTCGAAGGGAGAAATTCTCACAGAGCAATGTTGATAGATGAGACCCGACCTGCAGTTTGGGTAGGTGAGGAGAATGATCATGAAAAATTTCAAGGTGAACGCCTCCCATGGCCTGCTACAAGTTGGAATTGACGTACCTTTCCTACACGGAGAAGAAGGGAGACAATCCATTTCCAGTGTATGATGACTCCGACTGGGAAGCTTTCAAGTTTTTTTAACTCTACCGGTGGAGAACAAGCTTGGCATTCTCTATTGTACATTTTGTTGAAAGAAATTGGAACCCAAATTGGCTCCTGGTCAATCTTGGTGGATTTGTCTCCAATAAACAACTTAGCTGAAGGTGATGTCCTTAATGACGTGGTCGTGGATTCAATAGTAGAACTGAAAACAGATGCGTGGAAGAACTTTAAGAATATCAACTCTGTCCCGGCAAAAGCCATGTTTGGCATGGAAAACAAATCACCTGTCACGACTATTAAAACTATTGACACAAAAATTGACACTAATGGCACAGATATGACAGGGACTGAAACTTAAACCGCCACGAAAACCAATCAACCAGACAAGACAACCAAAGTGCCTGACAACAGTCGTAGGGAAATAGGTAATATGTCTTAATAGCGATGAGGAGGATAGTAAAACCGACTCCTCTTGGGCCTTCTTTTTTCGACGGATGACTAGGGTAATCCCTGACAGCGCTTACTTGACGTGGGTGTCAAAATATCACGTTAAACACAGCTCCTCATATTTGGTTGTTTTAAAATACGTATCTTCGACCTTCTTTTGCATTGAAGTATGTAATCGAGGGGTTGTACGCAAACGTCCTCTCTCTCTCTCTCTCTCTCTCTCTCATGTTTCTCCAAACGTCTATGTCCTTGGTGTGACTATGTGTAAATGCAGATCACTAGTAATTTTGTTTTGAATATGCATATTTGAGCTCTATTTCGATCATTGGTAGAGTATGTAGGAAAAGACGGACCAATTCATTGTACATGCATAATATGGCAAATGTTTCATGTGGTAGCAAATACATTTGATATGCCACCAACGTTTAGATATGTGGCATCATAATAGATTCCCATGCTAAATCTTATGAAACTGACAGATAGACCCAAGTCCAAATATAACAACACACATCAATTTCATGACATGTATAATATGCTATGTGTTAGCAACGACTAAATATGTGACATCCAAATAAATTCCCATGCTAATAATGGTTGACACCTACGAATGGCTAAGAAGACCATAAAGTCCACGGTTAAAGCAAACAAAGGTATGAGTCCTAAAACCAACGCTAGCTATGCTACGAGTCCTAAAATCAACAAAAACATGCAGTCCTAAAAACCACTGATAACTGGTTTATCTGTAATTCCCGATCAAACTTCAGTGACGCCCCTTCCAGTTTCCCTCTCACCCTTGAGCAGTGATGTTTTTGTGATTCCAATTTGTAGCGGGTGGAATCCACCTCTAGCTTCTCCATAATCATGTTCTTGAGCGCTCCAAACTACAAGGTCTCCCACTCTCCCCCGCGAGAGTGCCCCAAACTCCAACTCGTAGTAGGCGGAGTCCACCCCAAAACTACAGGGCTTTGTAGGAATTTCTCCCCTTGAACATGTACCCATTTACCTCATCTACGTTTCCACTGCCCGTTGGATACGAGAGTGACAATGACCAACCCTTTCTCCCTTGTGAATGAAAGAGAATAAGACGATCTTATCACTTTTGATTGGGGATATGAAGAGGGTGGACAATAATTAGGGTTGTAAAACGAAAACCGTAAGCAAACTTACCCATATTCGTTATTATATACTGTACGATGATAGCACGATTTCAGTTGGCACACAATATAAATTTGTTGTCACGTATTCTATATTGTTTGGTATGCAATTGATCACGAGTCGTTTGTAATTCGAAAAGTTGATGCCCCGGCTCTTGTCCCCTTCTTTCCTCTCTCATCTGAAAACCTGCTAACCCCTCTATCCTCTCCCTCTTTCCTCCATTTTGGTTGCATTTAATGATCCCCTCTTCCTTTTGATCCCGTTTTGCTCCTAATATCATGTCGGCGTCACTGATTATTTTTGCAATTAACCTCCAAATTTGTCACTTTTGTGAATTTTGTATGGGGTGTTATTTTTTCCAACGTCGGTTTTTTTTTTGGGGGTATATTCACTATCATTTCCTATAATTTTTTTTTCTTATTTTGTGATTTTTTTTATAGAATTCCTACCCTCTATGCTAGTTGTTAATTCCATCTTTTTTTAAGCAAGCTAGCAAAGGGATAAGATTTGGTTTGAAGAAATAGCTTCCCAAGTTGGATTGACACCAAGTCTCATGTCATTAAATGTGTCTCTTCTCCTATTTTCCAAACTCCTTTCCCTCACAATCTTTAAATTAAAAAAAATAAAATAATAAAATAGATTAAAAGAATATAAAAAATATGCGAGTTTGTAGAAAGGGACAAGAAAAAGTAAATATTCGGAGGCAGAAGATTCCGACTCAGTTGGATCGAGCAATGTACATGAGGCTTTTCAATAAAAAAATATATTATTCCCACTATCGATCCCCACCCTCCACAAAAAAATTAAATCAATAGAGGCTCAAACCAGTGGCGAAGCCAGGGGCTATGGGGTCGTATGTCCTCCTTCTCATTTGACGAATCACATAGGTGTGTTCTCCTCGTAGATAGCGTCGTTTCGATATAAAATAAATCATGATTCAACATCTGAGTAAAAAGTATTTTATTTGAATAGACTATAATGATCTTGCATTTTACATAAATTAACATTCACATACTATGATTCATCTCGAAAGCTTCGAAATGAGAGATTATACTAATTATTTAGACAGTTAGATAATAAGTTACGCAATTTTAATTTTTTTTATGTCTTTACACATTATTATATGTTAAGAGTGCAACAAGTTACATATGACTAGGGTTGTTATTCGAGCCGAACATGTCTAGTATTGATTGATTATATTTAGCTCGTTTAGAAACAAATTGAGCTTGAGTGGGTTTGTTTAGTAAATGAACAAGTTAGAACTGAGTTTTTTTCAAGTATTGTGCAACCTTAATTACTTGCTCATGAGTAATGACATTAGGGGTGGACACAAATCCCGCAAATCCCGATCCCGGTGGGATATAGGACAAAATAGCGAATCCCGTCCCGCAAAAATTATGCGGGACGAAACGCGGGACGATCCTGGTGGGATCCCGCAAATCCCGTCCCGTCCCGCATATAATAATAATAATAATAATTTTTATAATAATAATAATATTATAATATTACAGAATAATAATAATATATTATTAGTATTATTATTTTGAGCAAATATTATAATTATAATTATAATCATAATCTTCCATTTATAATAATAATAATAATATTTGTTTATAATAATAATATTATTATTATTTGAGAAAATATTATTTATAACTATAATAATAATTTTCAATTAATAATAATAATAATAATAATAATAATATATAATATTATAATATAATTTAATAATAATATTAATTTATAATAAAATTATTATTATTATTATATCATATTATATTTTTTTCTTGTAAAGTATAATTATTTTATAATAATAATAATAAAAATAAGTAATATTATTATTATTATTATTTTAATTATAACGTGGGATTATTATTATTATTATTATTATTATTATTATTATTATTATTATTATTATTATTATTATACCCATTTAGAGCTACAAGAGGCAAATAGCTAAATACAGTATTCTTCCCAACTATTAATCGATAATGAGACAATATCTGGTGAATCTCGTCTCAATTCCTTTCCGTCCTGATCTAGTAAGATAATGTAGCCAAATATGTTGAACATTATAATTAAGGGAAATTCCGTTTGGTTCCCCTGAGGTTTTGACAATTCCGTTTGGTGCCCTAAGGTTTTATTTTGTCCGGATGGTGCCCCTGAGTTTTGTCAAAAGTCCGCCTCATGCCCAAAACTCATATTTTAACTTTTTTAAATCAATAAAATGGCCCATTAATTTTTCTTATTTCACAAGACCCCATTTATTTTTTAACAATGAATAAAATTACCTATTATTTAACTAAATCCAACATAAAAGTGAAAAAAAAAACACCTTATATATTTTTTTCAATAAAATCACAAATAATTTCCAAAATTTTAGCAAAAACTCACCCATTGTTACAAATTTTTTTAGAAGAAAATCAACCTTTATTTTTGACATTGCACAAAAGATTCATTATTTTTAATATTTTGCAAAAAAAAAATCTCATTATTTGTCAAACATTGTACATACATAACATACCACCCTTATTTATAAAAAAAAATTGCATCAATCCACCCTCACATTTTTTGAAAAAAAAAATGGACCTATAAATTACAAAAAGGGAAAAAAATCATAAAACCATACTTCGGATAAAAAAAATTCCCCTTTATTCTAATTGAGTATTGGGTACAAAAAAACCACCCTTTATTTTTTACATTATTTTTTCAATAAAATTCTAATATAGTATTGGGTTAGATTGATCAATTAGGATGGTTCATGTTGGGTCAACTCGATTCGACATTTTCGGGTCAGGTGAAACCCAAAGACCCGATTTTAAAGGAAAATGATAATTATAATGTATTTCTTTCTTATACAATGAACTATTGTGGTTAAATATTAAATTGAAAAAAAATTCGAGTTTACTGATTGAACCAGAAAAAAAAAATATACTACCAAAATATTAAGCCACCATATGATCAATCGCATTTACAATTGTTAAAATTTAGTGAATTATAGGTTAAATATTATTTTGGGAAATAATGGGTGTTAAATATTGTTTTGACAAATAACGAGTGTTTTTATTTTATTTTGGGCAAATTGCATAAAATAGCACGAACTTTAGGTATAGTTGCGGTCAGTGGCACGAACTTAAAAAAATACAAAAATAATCACCAACTTTGGGGTTTAGTTGCGGTCAGTGGCACGTACCACCTATCTCACTAATGTGGACTAATGTGGGTGCTTGCATGGATTTTTTTTTTAATTAAAAAGACATATAGCGAGCTGAAATATGGATTAGTGGGGTGCTTACATATATTTTTTTTAAATTAAAAGGCATAAAAGATGTGCTCAAATTGTGAAACTAGCTAGGTTCCATTTTTTTTTATTTAATGTAATTCCAAATCAAAGATAATTGTGACAAATATAACATTTGCAAATTAAAATAACTAGTACCAAATGTCACGTTCATGGTAAACATTTGAGTAGCAAAATGACATAAATAGAAAACCAACATTTGGTTAGCACAAACCAAACTTGAGAAAGTCCAGCGCCCCCGGATGATTAGCATCCAGTTTGTTTTATGCTAACCAAATGTTAGTTTTCTATTTATGTCATTTTGCTACTCAAACGTTTACCATGAACGTGACTAGTTATTTTAATTTGCAAATGGTATATTTGTCACAATTATCTTTGATTTGTAATTACATGAAATAAAAAATAAAAATGGAACCTAACTAGTTTAACAATTTTAGCACATCTTTTATGCCTTTTAATTTAAAAAAAAATCTATCTAAGCACCCCACTAAACCATATCTCGCTATATGTCTTTTTAATTAAAAAAAAATCTATGTAAGCACCCCTATTAGTCTACATTAGTGAGATAAGTGGTACGTGCCACTGACCGCAACTAAACCCCAAAGTTGGTGATTATTTTTGTATTTTTTTAAGTTCGTGCCACCAACCGCAACTATACATAAAGTTCGTGCTATTTTATGCAATTTGCCCTTTTATTTTTTCAAAGTATGGAAACTAATATATCTTTTGTAGAATTTTAAAAACCATAATGATTTTGTTTTAAAAATTTTGGAAGAAGGGTGATTTTGTGATAAAAGTTTTGGAAATAATATGTGATTTTGTTAAATTTTAGAAATAAAGGTGGTTTTTTCAATTGTATCTTGAATTTAGATAAATAATAGGTAATTTTGTTCATTTTTAAAAGTAAAAGAGGTTTTGTGAAATAAGAAAAAATAATGGGCCATTTTATTGATTTATAAAAGTGAAAATATGAGTTTTGGGCATGAGGCGGACTTTTGACAAAACTCAGGGGCACCAACCGGACAAAATAAAACCTTAGGGCACCAAGCGGAATTGTCAAAACCTCAGGGGCACCAAACGGAATTTCCTTATAATTAATTATACAATCATTGTATGAATTAATAATAGTATTATAATATTCATATTAATAATAATATTATTACTATTATTATTATTGAATAATACAGTTGAGAAGAATACCGTATTCAACATATTATACAAAATAATGAATTATGAAAGCATTTTTCACTTTGCAAATTTATATAATATTTTATTATTTTTATATGCGGGACAAGGCCCGTCCCGTCCCGATCCCGTCCTGTCCAGACACCATCCCGTCCCGAAAAAAAAGTGTCAATCCCGTCCCGTAAAAATTTCGCGGGACGAGTCCCGTCACGGCTCAATCCCGTCCCATCCCGTCCCGTGCCCACCCCTAAATGACATAGTAACTTCAAGGAAATCTTATAAAATTTTATAAAATTGGACCTTAACTCGGCTAGAGCCAATATTTGAATCAAGCTTGAAAATCTGCTCATGCTTAACTCATTTAGTAAATGAAGCTCGAGTCAAGCTTTTATTGAGTAGAATCCGAGCTAAGGTCTAGCTACTCGACTCATATAACAACTATAATATTGACTTAATGTTTATTATATAGCGTTTTCTATCCTTATTTAGTTATTTTTTTTCCAGATATTTCATTTTTTTTAAACGGGAAAAAAATGATATTGTATTATCATAAATGGATAACATTTTATATTAAAACTAGTCCCATGCCAGCGCCATGGCGTTTTTTAGAAAAATCCATATTTATACATGTATAACCTGATAAAAGTAGATAGAAAACACTTGTAGTGGCAATTTCGTGTGGGGGATATTCGAAGATGTCCTTGCATACATTCGAATAATCCGCACTTTGATGGTGTATTGTTCTGACATTGTGGAGGTGAGAGTAGATCGATTGAATCGGTGTTGTGATGATGTGGTCCACACGGCCGGTGGATATATATATATATATATATATATATATATATATATATATATATATATATATATATATATATATATATATATATAGAGAGAGAGAGAGAGAGAGAGAGAGAGAGAGAGAGAGAGAGGATGGTTATGGTGAAAACACCTCTTAGGATGTAATTTGTAAACGAATCTGAACCATTGGATTTGAAAAAAATAAAAGGCCTAGATTAAATAATGATTTAAATTGTTTTTTTGTAAAAAAAAAGGACCCCACCCGTTTTAACCCTCCACGCGCGTGGCTAAGCCCCAGATTGAACAATCCCCTCCCATTCATAACGGTATACTCCATAGTCCATATTTGATTTTAATTTTTAATTTTTTAATGTTTTTTTGTTTTCGTTTTTTTTTTAGCCTTTTTTATATCTTTTATAAATAAATAATAGGAGGTATTATGCACATACATATATATAACAAACCTATTCATCGATATATGATGAATTATTCATCCAAATTATGCAAATATGCATCGATTGATGATGAATTATTCGTAGAAATGAACAAAATTTTGAGTAAGAATATTCATATTTGTGGTTGGGTAATGTACGATTAAATAGGGGCTCATTATGTATTCATCATAATTCTACAAATATTCATCGACTGATGAGGAGTTATTCATAGAAATTAACAAAATTTTGAGTAACAATACTTGAATTTATGGTTGAGTAATGTGAGATTTAATAGGAAAGCATAATTTATTCATCCAAATTGTGCAATTATTCATCGATTGGTGATGAATTATTCGTAAAAATGAACGAAATTTTGAGTAACAATATTCGTATTTACGGTTGGGTAATGTGCGATTAAATAAGAACGCATAATTTGGATTATTCATCGATTGATGAGAAATTATTCGTATAAATTAGTGAATTTGTGAGTAATTAAATTTTCCTTAATGCACTCGTAATTTTTTAAGTGAAAAAACTGTTTAGGAAAAGTTTTTTCATATGTATGAATGCGTTTACCAAAATTATTGGTATTTATCAAAATGTTTCGGTGTAGGGAAAATAACATTATAACGATTCTTTCACTGAGTTCTTCAAATTGGGCGGCTATTGATTGAAGCTTTATGATTTCGATCTGAGGCATCAATTGAATAATGATGCCGATCACATGCCGGAATATTGACCTTGCTCGAATTTGGTGTGATGTAATCTACTAATCTCTCATGGGTACTCTCCAAATCCCGGTTTCTATTTGAAAGACCCTGTAAAGTTTTGGAATTTGCCACAACTAACCCCCACTTTCTAATTTGTCAAATTATTTTTATTTAAAAAAAAAAACCGTTTTCTGTAGTACACGTGCGCACTTACAAATTGCAATGAGAGTGGGGTGAGTATTGGGTGTGGGTCCCACATTTTTTTAAATAAAAAATAGAAAAAGGAGATTAAATCTCCACCCTCCATTTCACACAATCCTAAGGCTTAGATTTGTTCACAAATTGTATTATAGGGAGTGTTTACAAATGATCATTCCCATATATATATATATATATATATATATATATATATATATATATATATATATATATATATATATATGGAGTGGTTCCAGAGTGCACACCCTTTAAAGTGTACCTTGTGCACAATTCTTAGCCCTTGATTGATGCAAAATCAATGGTGTAGATTAATTATGATTTTTTCCTTTTTAATTATAAATTGGTGGGACCCAGTAGCAAAAACCAATCACCCTTACCTTCTCCTGCGCGTGAAGTTCCCCCACCCATTGTTGCATTTTTTTGGTAACTTCCTTTTTTTTTTTTTTGGAGCAAATAACTTCCTTTTTCTAATATATATATAAAAAAATTGATTTAATTTATCTTTATTTTAAAATAGATTTAATAATTATACCTTGTTTAGTTTGTTTATAAAAAAATCCGTCAATTCAACCGAATAATATTTTACATTCTACCGAATAATGTTTTTTTTTGAATAATAATGTTTTTTTTAAAATCTTTTTCAATACATTTTATATGAAAATTTACCAATTCCACTGAATAATCAGACACATACTACCGAATACTATTTTTTTTTTGCGAATAATATTTCATAATATTTTTTTTTTCCGAATAATATTACATATTTCACCGAATAATGCTTCAAAATTCACCGAATAATGTTTCATATTTCATAAACCCCAAATACATAAAAAAAACCTATTTCAATGAATAATTATTCAATATCACCGAATAATATTCTATATCCCACCGAATAATCCCCCAATTCATAAAAAATAAAAAATAATGGCCCCTAACCCAAACACAAATCTCCACCCAGCCCCGCCGATACCTCCCCATCGATCTCTCTGAAGTAGCACTACTCTCGCCCGCGCCTCGCCGCCGAATCGCCTCCGCCTGGACACGTGTATCCTCAACCCCGGTTGCCCTCTATAGAGCCTCATGCCGGATCGCCGCCGCTCTCCAGCATCGACGGTCCTCGATTCAAGCGAGTGAGATGGGGTTTCTCCTTGAATTGATTGCACAATCTCCTCGTCGGATTTGGACCAGATCGAATTGAACACACCAATCCTAGGCTCGATCATGCCTTCCTGGATGATGAATCGGTCAACTGGAGCACCTCCATGGCTCCGCCTTCGTCGGTCCCGCCGGTGAAGAAGACCGGATCTATCCCCTGCACAACACAACCGCCATCAATAGTCGCTCGATCTCCCGTACTGCAGTTGCGACGAATTCGGGCGAGTGCCCACCTCCGGCGTACCCAACTGCCTCCACCCGCAACGAACCCACCAGATCCGTCCCCTGCACAAAAGAACCGCCATCAATAGTGCACCGACCTCCCTCTTCACCGGCCTTCGCCGCCTTCGGCCACCACCAACACCCATCTCCAGGCTCGTTTCGTCCGGAAAGCACCCCTGTCGGATTGTTGTAGGGCGGCGATGACTCGGCCGGACCACCTTCTTCTTCCTTCCGATACCGGCGACCATCGGGGAGCACAACCGTCGCGCCTCTTCAATTGGAAAAAATAGCAGAAAGAGGAGGGAGAGGAAGGAGGGATGGGCTCACCTTTGCCTCGCCATGGCTCGCGCTCCGCCTCCCTGGATCTATTCTCGCTTCAACAGCAATCAAGAAAGAAGAAGGCTAAATTTAGGGTTTTATTTACCCATCACACGCGCCCACATCATGAAACAAAGCTGGTTGTTTTAATTAGTGGGTGGGCCCCACCTTTTTTATATTTTAAAAAAGAAAAAAAATCCTTTTAATCTCAACCATCCGCACATCCCAATCCAATGGTCAGGAATCGTGCACAAAGTACACCCTAAGGGGTGTGCACTTTATACGGGAGTGGTTCCCTTGTGCACACCCCTTATAGTGTATCTAGTGCACAAATCTGGATCGTTGATCGATAGAAGATGCAAGGTCTTGATTAAAAGGAGTTTTTTTTAATTTTTGCTATAAAAAAATAGATAGGACCCACGAAAACCAATCACACCCATTACCGATGCGCGTGTACTCATCACCAATCCAATTTGAATTTTTTTGAAAGATATTTTTTTTATTTGGAAGGACATAAGCAATTGTGAAATTTTTGATTTGATATTGGGGATTAAAAATCTGATTCCAATCATGTGGGGCTCGTAAGAAAAAAAATCAATAAGTGTGATTTTAGGAAAAAAAAACTAATAGCTTGCAACAACGAATTTTTTATTTTATTTTAACCCACAAAATCAAACCAAATCAATATTTTTTGGTGAGTCCTTTTTTTAAACAATGGATATATATATATATATTTTTATCTGATTTCTCTATTTAATTTTTTTTTACCAATTTCACTGAATAATGTTTCACATACTACTGAATAATATTATGTTTTTTTTACCTAGTTCAAATCAAAATTTACCAATTCAACTGAATAATTTGTCTCATCCTACTGAATAATGTTTTTTTTTCCATCAATTTCAGATAAAATAAACACTAAATCCATAAACAATACTTCATATTTCAACGAATAATGTTTCAAATTCCACCGAATAATGTTTCAAATTTCACCGAATAATATTTCAAATTCCACCGAATAATGTTTAATTGTGTAATTCTACTCGTGCTTACGTTTTTCGTCGAACCGAAGACTTCATCTACTGACAAATAATGAATCATATTTCACTGAATAATTGATCAACTTAGTAACAAAAAATCGACACACAATTATGAATAATTAATCAAATTATCCACCTCGAAAACCCTACACTAAATTCAACACATAAATCTGAATAATTCTTCGTTTCCCTCGAATAATATGGGAATAAGCAACAAATTTCAACCCTAAGTCCCTAACCCAATTTTTTCGATGCCCTAATTACTCAGCCCCCCACCCCACCACCACAGCACCCCCACCCCCACCCCCACCCCCTACCCTACGCCTACCCAATCCTCCCATTTCGATCAGCCGAAGCCTTCGTTAACCCCACCCACCCACCCAACCCCCCTCTCCCAAAAAAAAAACATTGAAAATTGAAAAATGAAAAGCAAATGAAGGCCAAGCTGAGATCGGAAAAGAACCGAGGCCAAGGAGGAGAACCGAGGCACCGTCGTTCCGTAGGCCTTCGAGATCCCTTCAAATCGTCGCCGCCGCTTTCTAAATCGCCTTCGAGATCCCCTTTCTCGGTCGTCGACCTTCAAGATACCCTTGTTCGGTCGTATTCACCCCGACATTGCTCACTCTGAGACCCGTTGTCGCTAACACTGCCTCCATATCGGACTGGCGGAGGGAGGGAAGGGTGGAGCGTTCTGTGCCAATCTAATGGAGGAGGAAAGAGATGGAAGGCAGCAATTGCAACTCACGCCCCATGTATTGAATGTGATTGTAAATTTGTACGGGGCCCACATTTAAAAAAAGCAAAAACAAACTAGATTAATCTTGGCCATTCCTCTCAACTCAATCAAAGGCCTGGATTTGTGCACAAGATACACCCTAAGGCTTGTGCACAAGTTACCCATTATATATATATATATATATATATATAGGTAAATGTTCAAATGAAAATGGGGCTTAAGATGAAAATCCCTCTTAAAGTGAAAATAGTCTAATTTGGATGTAAATGGGCCTAATTTAAAGGTAAATGAGCCTAATTAAATGAGTAATAAATAAATGGGCCTAATTTTGGTGTAAATGAGCCTAATTTTATGAGTAAATGAGAAAATGGTTAAATGACCCTAATTATGGGGTAAATTTCACACGCCTCCCCCGTACTTTCTATTTCTACCAATATTGCCCTTATTTCAATTATAAAAATTACATATTTTAACCCGTAATTTTTATTTGAAATGATATTATAAGGTGCATCTACAAGATTACAAAATGCAACAAAGTATGCTACATCACATTTTTTGTCTTTATTTTAAAAAGTGAAAAATATGAGATTACAAAATATAAAGAAAACAAATAATACAATAAAGATTATTATTAATAAATGTGCATTTTCCTAATGTAAAGTAAGTTTTCTACCAAATATTTTCGTTATGGGTTGCTATTTTTATGGCGATTTTATACTTTGATGTGACATGCGTCATTAAAAGTCTTTTAGTTCAAAAATAGTATAACGATGTGCCCATGCACAAAGGTTCGAGTTCAAAATCCCGCATAGGCTATTTATGGTTGCCTTTTTTGTGTTCCCGTTCATGAATAAGATTATAAAGTGCAATAATAAAATGATAATGTGCACAAATAAGATGAAATAATGCGTATATAACATTATGGTGTGCAAATATAACACTATGTTTTGCAAATGTAACATTATGTTGTGCATATCTAATAATATAATGTGACGTTGTGCACATATAATATTATGTTGTGCGAATATAACATTATATTGTGCAAATATAACTTTAAGTTGTGCAAATATAACACTATGTTTTGCAAATGTAACATTATGTTGTGCATATCTAATAATATAATGTTACGTTGTGTACATATAATATTATGTTGTGCGAATATAACATTATATTGTGCAAATATAACTTTAAGTTGTGCAAATATAACACTATGTTTTGCAAATGTAACATTATGTTGTGCATATCTAATAATATAATGTTACTTTGTGCACATATAATATTATGTTGTGCGAATATAACATTATATTGTGCAAATATAACTTTAAGTTATGAAAATATAATATCATGTTGTGCAAATAAAATAATAAAGTGTAAGAGTAAAATAGTGTATGAATAAAATGATGAAATGTATGAACAAAATGATGAAGTGTATGAATTAGATTATGAAGTGCACAATTAAGATTATAAAGTGAATGAATAAAATGATAAAGTGCAAAAATAAGATCATGAAATGCACAATTAAGACTATGAATTGCACTTTTATCAAATAATACAAACTATTAAAATCAAGCAATTTAGCCTATGTAGGAATCGAACTCACTACTATGCGCATAAGCACATTGCTCTACCATTGAGCTAACAAGCTTTTAAAGCTTATTAATGAAAATTTTACAGGATCAAGCCAAATCCACAAATTGGACCAGGAAGGCACCTCTTGGATATTCTATTCTATTCTATTATTATTATTATTATTATTATTATTATTATTATTATTATTATTATTATCAAATTTAGGAATAATGCAATTAAAATTATTCAAGTATCAACAGATCTTTTCTCCAGATTCCATTTACATAGTGCAGAATTACTCATTTAGTCCCTAATATCATTTCAAAATTATAAAATATTAGACATGTAAGCTTGTATAGGCACAAAGGTGGTCCTAAGCAATCAACACCTTACAAATTCAATGAACCAACCCTCAAATAACAGCCGTAGAATGTATAAATTCACAACAATTTAAGGAATAACAGGGAAATCCATTGAAGTTGAAATAGGAAGACACTGTTAGGGGGCATACTGGGTGATTTTTTCTTCCTTTTGAATTGGGAGTTCTGCTTCCGATTCTGTCGGTTAATAGACTGTAGGTTCTTCGTAGCAAATTTCCTCGCCTTCTTTCCAAGCTTCCCCATCTGAGCTGCTCAATAGTATCATTCAAATCCACATCGACTCCCCATCTGAGCTGCTCAATAGTATCATTCAAATCCACATCGACTCCTTTGATTTTGTACGTGGGAATTTACCATCAACGCCTATTTTACATATACACAGAAATAGGGACACATCAATCACAGAAAATTACATGAAACGCAGAAACAATATGCAGTGGAAACGGATGGGAAAGAGAGATGCGCTTGAACTTTAAGGAAGACCAAATCAGTAGTAGCCTCAGTTCCCTGATGAGAAAAAATATTAACATCTAATCATCAATCATCAATCATAAACCTTAAATGATAATACACAGTAAGTTGTTCTAAATGGACAACTGGGAAATCTGGAAGCAATGCAAACGGAGATATAGAGGAAGAGAAGATATTCACAAATCGTAAACCCTAGGCGTACAATTCACATAGAAATTGAGATGCAATCAGCGACCACACAACTGTGAAATCTGGAAGCAGATGCAATCAGCGACCACACGGATCAAAACTAAGAGAGAGTGAATTGTCTCTTACATCCCGAATACTTAATCACAAAAGGAAGCAAAGCAGAAGAAGAGAAAAGAGGCGATGAATAGTGAAATACCAAGACCGAGAGCGATGCAGCGCCGTTGTAAGTAAAAGTAGCCGGAGAGGAAAACGACCAGAAACGCTAATTAGAGGAAGAAGAGGACGGTGCGCTCAGCAGAGAAAACATAAGATGGATCGGGAGTGAGAATTGATGATTAATTCCGGCGCCGGGGAGGCACGAACAGAGAAAGATCGGTGGAGGAGAAGGTGAGGAGCAGAACACAGAGACTCGGTGGAGCAGATCCGAGGGCGGTGAGCACAGTGATTCCATTCGGATGCCGGCGCCGGCTCTCCCTCTCTTTCTTGGTGAAGCCGACGGCGAGGCGAGCAGGGGACGAGGTCCAGCGACGAGGCTCAGAATCCTCAGATCCGAAAACGGGTGGAGAGAGAGAGGGGGGAAGGAGATTTGGGGTTTGATTTGTTGAATTGGGCCGGGTCCAATTTAATTTTTCTTCATAATCAAGCACATTTTCACTTTAAGGAGTATTTTCATCTTAAGCCCATTTTTCACTTTAACCTTACCCTATATATATGTATACAATATATATATATATAATAGATGTTGTCAAAAATATTGGATCGCGAGGATGCGACACGTGGCAAAAAAACTTTTGTGCCCCCTGTCAAAATTTTCTAGTTCCGCCACTGGCTCAAACTAGGCCGTATTAATAATGCGGTGGAATGATGGTATAATACGAGTAAATAGTGGATCGATCATGGGTTCTATCAATCTATCCTCTGAATTTCCCGTGACTCACCCCTTCTACATGGCTCAAGATGAAGTATGCGTCATCCTAAGTTTTAGAGGTATACGGCCGGATCTCAGGGTTACAACGTACTTTTGATTACGAATTGTACAAGAGTTTGTTATCGACTCATCTCACTTAATTTTCCCCAAGTGGTAAAATAGAGTTCAATTTAAGATAATGTGTACCCAAAAGTTAAACTCCCAACTTGAATGAATAGCCACTTAATGACATATATCTTATAATTATTAATTGGGAGAAAATCTAGCAATGAAAAGGGGGACTATCTTAAAAAAAAAATAGAAAGAAAGACGGAGCCAATTATGATGGCCATACGTGAATTAGCTAGAGATCGGATTTAAAGGTTGAAAAACAGGGTCGCACAAAGAAACAACGACGTCAATTTCACAAGTGCTAATTGATAGCAACATTCACATGCCGCCTACCAATTATCAAGTAACAAATCTGTCAATGTCATCAACTATTTCCCTCTTGCTCAGAGCTACTACGAGTCTATGCAGGTGTTCATTTCAACGCTTACACTTATGGCTACTAACTATTTTTTTTTCAAGTAAGGTAAAAATTTGGGAGGTATTAGATCATGTTGATCAACTATCCAATAACGTTTTTTCGAACAAGAGTAGGGAGTTCTGGGTGGGCAATGAGTGAAGCACCTTTCATAGATAAAAAAAACCCTGAAGATACGCTATCAAAACAGGATATAGGTAGTGAAAGAGTCTCGTTAAAACCCTCTTTAGGATATCCTTGAACATTCCATGTGGGATGGAGCCGGAAAAGTCTAAGAGACACGTTAAAACCACCATCTCTAGACATTAACTCCAACACTTTGCAATGTTTTTTTCCATCTAATGTTTCTTTTCTTTCTAGGTTTTTAGGGGTAGTGAAACTCTCGTTTATATACCCACATCGGGGTTCATGAATTGGAGAGGGACTTCCACGTACCAGTGACTTCGATGCCAGTGGCAAGGCAATGAGAGTCCTTGAACTCAAGCAGTCGGTGATGAAGACATGGCATTGCTGGAGATTTTGATGGTGAGGAGGGGACATTAATTACTACGGTTGAAGATTAATTGGATCTATTTGACCACATTCATCAGTTCACTGATCGATTTATTGAATTAGATTCGAGTTTAATTAAGCGTATTTACTGAAGTCCGTTGAGACTCGGGATCGGGTCGTGTGCACACATGCATCCATGCGCTAATAGCCTAGTTCATAAGTCGAGCAGCTAGAGTTCCATCCTAAAACTAATTGTCAATAAAAAAAAGTAACTCACAAGCTTATATACTAAAACTTCTTTTTATTCATATATTATCAATGTGAGACTCTTCGTAATTTCTTTATGTTCTAGACACATTAGCCATTTACATTGAAAAACCAAATGCATACAATTCTCTCTCTCTATTTACCCACTAACTCAAATCCAAACCTTCCAACAGAAGAAAAAAAAACTCACATCAAAACCTTAGGGTGTTTCCCTTTTCCGACATTATTCAATCTAATTCTACTGATAAAAGTTAAATTAAAATTAATTAGGTTATGAGAAAACATAGGGTCCCAAGGTTCTCCACCTAACCAATCAAGGGTGCCTTGAAGAAACCAGCTCAGAGAAGCCAACAAATTAAGCCAACTAATTTTTAAACCTTGTTCTCTGGAGGTTATCGATTAATCTCTAGGGGTTGAAGCAGCAGGTATTTTACATTTTGCATTGTAATGCCTGAATGGTGCCAGCTCCTTTTCCACCGTTCGATCGTCGCCAGCTGTCAATTTATAGCCGTTGATGATCCTTCCTTCCTTGTTTGTGTACAACCTAACCCACACCATTACCATATATGAATTATGAATATATGGTGATGAAAGAGTGAAAGGGCAAATATTCAATCAACGGCAGATAGACATCCAAACGTGCCAGCTTCTATGTTCTCCTTCCCCCGTTATCTCCCTAATTTGGTGACTATTAACGGCAAATATTCTTTTCTTTCCCTTTTTATTCAAAACAAAAATTATGATTATTGTTTATTCAATTTAATTGTCATACCAACTTTATATTCTCCAGGAAGAACCAACCAAAATGGATGTTTCGCAGCACCTGTGATATTTTTGTCACAAACCAAAGTTTGCTTCAAAATAATTTCTGTTGCGTTAATCACAGAAGACCTTTATTATAATTTTGCATTATTTTTTCGATCACTATAGTTTGGCATTATTATGTTTTATGAGTGTTTTTCCCCAATTTTATTTTATTTTCAGAAAGGAGTAGAAGACATTTTAATTGTACAGAATTAATAAATGAAAATTGAGATAATCAGAATTCAGAACAAAGTCTTAAGACATGAGGTTTCCTTAAAAGGGTGTGATATTAAAAAAGCCGTTCAGTGGGACCCACTTGGCCTTTTTTGGTGCTTCCCCTGTTCCGTTTGAAAGTCCTCCCTCAGAGGACTGAGCCAATCCTCCCTCTATATAACAACCAGACCTGTGCAAACAAAAATATCCATCTTCATCAGTACATCACCAGAGAACAAATTGTAAAAACATCTTCTTTTAAACAAAACCAAGTTCCCTTTTTGTTGATTTTAAGCAAGGAATCCTATATCTTAGAGGGAAGTTTCCTTCAAGTTCTAGTAAACAACAGCTGATCATCTCTTAAATCAGTTACAAGGTATGTAATGTAACAGCTTATCATATTCCGAGTACTGCTAATTTGTATGAATTCAGTTGCTTATTGTTGTTGTTGTTGTTGTTAGGCAAGCAATTGGAGACACTATGGGGGTTGCAGTAACATTGGAGTACTTGTCAGAGTGGATAGGCAGTGCCAATAAACACAAGAAGAGGAAACAGCTTCAAACTGTTGAGCTTAAAGTCAGGATGGATTGCGATGGTTGCGTACTCAAAGTCAAGAACGCTCTCTCTTCTTTGAGTGGTAATACACAACATTCCTTGATAGAATCACTTTTTTCATCAACGGAATTTTGGCTTTGATTCACTGAATTTTTCTTTAATAGGTGTGAAATCAGTGGACATCAACAGGAAGCAACAGAAGGTGACTGTAACAGGATATGTGGAAGCAAGCAAGGTGTTGAAGAAGGCCAAGTCGACAGGGAAGAAGGCGGAGATTTGGCCCTATGTGCCCTACAACTTGGTGGCTCAGCCCTATGCTGCTGGTGCTTACGACAAGAAGGCTCCTTCGGGCTATGTGAGGAGGGTGGAGAACCCAGGAGGAGGGGCCGCGGCTACAGCTGGTACTGTCATGAGATATGATCAGGATCCTTATGTTTCCATGTTCAGTGATGACAACCCTAATGCTTGTTCTATAATGTAAGAAACATCCAAGTTGTAAGGGGTCTGGCTAAGATAGTAGTCAATAATTCCCATCTATTTGGGTGTATTGATCTTCCTTTTTCTGGCTTTCAGTTGTTTTTAGTTGAGGGTGTAGCTTTTTCTAGTCCTTTTTGTGATCCTTATCGATGTAGATGCAATAACATGAAAGGAATTTTGTTTAGGTTGAACTTTCAAAGGATTGCTCTCGAATCTCAATTGCTTCTCTGTTGCTACCAAATGTATGCAACACCAGCTTTTTGAACAAGGCTTTCAAAGTACATATTTTTAAGCGACCGGAAACATTTTCATGAGCAGAAAGGTACCTAAAGGCATACGCTTAGGGGGGTCAAAGTAGAGATCGCATGCTAAAGTTTCAGATCAGCTATACTCTTTGCAATACAAGGCATGTTAGTCTTGAAGAATAACTAGAGGCAAGGGAAAAAGAAAATTGTTCAGAATAAAAATCTCTTGACGCGTCGTGCTTAGACAACCTCCCTTTTGGCAGTTGCAATGCTAGGTAATAAAAAATGGATTGTGACATTGGCAAAAAGTTTCATATTGATTCTTCAAATCTCGGGGCTACAACCACTGAATGTCATACTTGGATGAAAAAACACACCCATTATCAGTGTTCCCACATGATATGTTTTCCAGCTTGTGTAAAAAATCAGCTTAGTATAAATACATTATGGATGCTTAACTATATCTAAACATAAAGCATGAACTCATTCCATAGTAGAGGTTGGACCTAAAACATAAAGCATTAAGGATTATGATTTTGAGTGAATCTCCGTCACTTCCTGTTTCCCGAGTAGACCTCAACAAAATGTATATCGTACAGCAGAGTTGCATTTGCAGGTATATTGCAATCACCTGCAGAAAATATAGCCCCATGACAATAATTTTAACATATGCTATATCAACAATATCGGTATACACATAACAAAATTTTTGATAAGCTATGAGTAGTGCAAAGAAATCACGCACAGCCTGCGTTTAAACATGGGCTGCAAGGATACATTATTCAGTAGCAACTGAGGAACAAGGGAAAGAATACCAGAAAAGCAACCAGCTGGTTCAGGTCCATATGCCAACTCTGGAGGGATCCGGAGCTTGCGCTTTCCACCTGCTCAGGATTTCCAATTCCAAGTTAAGGACTACAAGATCATACAAAGATTGATGACGTGATGCTGTGAAAACTAGTGATGCCACAATCTTACCAACTTGCATAGGAGGCACTCCATCACCCCCAAATATCCCTTGATCCAATCCTCTTATAACCTGAAACAATCAAGTCTAATCATTCAAGTGGCTGATTCCGTAAAAGGCATTATCAACTGTGGCATGAACGGGAATGCAAACAGACCTTTCCAACACCAATACGCATCGTGAGAGGCCTCCCGCGTTTATAGCTGCTATCAAAGACTATCTCATCCGCAAACCTTGCTGTGTAGTGGATCTGAGTCAGCAAAACAAGCAATTTATCAAAAATTTAATCTTCTTATCATCTGTGTTCCAATTCCAACCAGAATCAATCATACATATACATTGGTGATTTGGGTCCCAAATCCCGACAGAGTTAAACAATGTCATCTTCTCGTTCTTGAAGGGACCTCTTTTAGGCCAACCACAATCAATCATACATATACATTGAGGTGTAAAAATCACAGTAAGATGAAATCAAATTACTCGGATTCGGAGAAGAAACGGACATTGATAAGCTCATTGTAAGGAGCGGAGATGCCAGAGCCCGGACGGATGTCGCAGTAACCCAAACCGGATCGGACGAAATTGAGCTCACACGGGGGATCTTCCACAGTGGCGTAATATTCGATTCGGGTGGCGTTTGCCTCAAATGGGGTAAACCCTACAATCGAAGCTGCCAACAAGCCAAGCACGCCGAGATCAATGGTTCGCTTCTTCGCCTTTTCAGACGATTTAAGGCCAGGAAAATTGGGCCTTCTGCTTCCATCTGAAGATGAAGAAGGAGAACAGCAACAAGGGTTGAGGGGTTTAATGGCGGGGGGTGTTGATTTGGGTTTGGAGATAGGATTAGGAAAAGGGTTGAGGCCGGCAACGGCTAGCGAGGACATTGCCATTTTGTTTGATGGGAGTTATTTCTGCTTCTGCCTTATCTTACACCAAAACCCCCAAATGATGGATTTGATTTCAGTGGCTTTTAGGCCTCCGCCTCGTCCGCGCCAAAATCATCCTGAAAAAAAGGGTTATCAAATATCGACTCCCCGCTAGGGGACGACAGACTATGGGTTATTTTGGTTTTTCATTTTTTCCGTGTTAATTTAGGTTATTTAGTCTGTTGCATGTTCGATGGTTCGCCGTTTGTCAACTTGTCTGCCACTAAAAGTGTCAGACCTGTCTGACACTCGAAACTCGAATTCGATAGGATAAACCTACATCCGAAAGGATGACGTCATGGAGACCTGGATCATTGTAAATGCTAAGATCCCAATAGAGCGGTTAAGTTGTGCCATCTTATCCAAGGTCGAACCTGAGGCGAGACCCAACAAGCGCTCGCTTAAGGCCCAATATGCGTAGGTGGCCCAAGTCATTATTAAAATGTACTCCCTCCGTTTCACATTAAATGTCGTTTTAGCTCGGGGCACAAATATTAAGGGGGTAATTAATGTTGCAGATTGGCATTGTTATCAAGAGTAGTCAGTGGCGCCATTGGAGATTAACCTTTCACCTTCCTACCATTTAAACTTTGGAGCCAAAATACCCATTTAAAAAAAATCAATTTTTTTATAAGATCCCCTGATTTGTACAAACAGAGTAGACGAGCATAGGAGAATTAGGGACTAGAACAAAATGAATGTCAACAGTTCATCAAATATAAGGAGTGAGATTGAATACGAGTACTTATTTGATCTAAATACAACGCCATTACATGATGAGAGTGAAGATGAAAGACATAACAATACTCACACTCGAGATGAGATTGGTGAGCACCGTCTAGAGATACGATCGGAAGTTGAGATGCAAGAAGAAGATCAGGGGTTCATTCAGCCGCTGATCAGCTCATCGCCTAATAGAGCGTTCTCGATCGATCTGAATCTCATATCGAATGATTATGACGAGTTTGAAGCTACGTCAATGGAATTTGATACACATCAGTTGCATGATGAAGTAGAGGTACAAGAAGACTTTGAAGCTCCTAATCCAGGTAATTTACAATCAATAATTTGAAGTTTGTCAATATGTATTTTGTCAAAAGATACGTCAATGGAATTTAGAGTTTGTCAATTTATTCGTTGATTGATTGCCTTTTCAGAGTGTTACATTTCCTGATTTTTCCTAAACAAGGGGTCTTAGTCTCACAGATTTTTGAACGTTTATTACTATCATAACACCATACATATATACACTGACAGTTTAGTTCAAGTTGTGCAAACTAATTTGGACAATGCTTCAATCTTCTGCTGTACATTGGAAAAAAATATATATAGAGTGCAAAGTGAGATCACAAATTCAGCATACATATATGATCAATTACAATTTCACTCCCTCATTTCACAATGACAGTATACTACATAATCTGATAGACAAACCTCTAATCCTTTACTTCAGTTTACATCAATTCTGGTATAAAAAATTTAAATTCACCAGCAAAACACCTCAGAAATAAAAAAAAAATTCATATTCTAAAGATCACTTCTTGATCCACTTGTATGGATAACATCTCTTGAATTCAGGTGCACATTAGGCAATATCATCTTTAAATGGCTAGAAGCTGCATCATGTGTTTGAAATTCTCGTTTGTCACAGTTGATTCAAATCGAGTTAATGTCTGACCTCCTCTTGAATGTGAAACTCAGCAACCTCTTGTTTAATTGAACCTTCAGTTGAAATTGATTCAAGTGGCCGTACTCCTTAGGTAGTGGATCTTGGGTTCAAATCGAATTGATGCATCTTGAATATGAAGATAATGTGAAGAGGCCGGATATTGTATTGAGAGAGAGAATGATTACTCCTCTTTGAAATCTCATCGACATGGCGTTCAAGATCGAGGTGCGTGGAGATCGGAAGAGTTGCTCTCATCATCTACGGTAAGGAGTACGGCCACACAATTTTCGACTCGTTTCTGACGGTAAATTCGTCGGCATAGTCAATGTCATCCGCCATAACAAAGCTCTTGTTGATGCTTCAGACATGGTGAGGTGCCAGATGAACTTCAAGAGACGCATGCTAACCCTACGATCCCAAATAAGAAGACACTAGTTGAAGCCATGGAAGTTGTTGATGTGAAGAACAAGTGGGAGAGCAGCTTATGGGGCCGGAAGTTGATTGTTCAGTAGAAGAAAGTTAGGGATTTTTGAAGAAATTGAAACATGGTTAAATAAATTGGGGGCAGAGGTAGGCGTGGCCACGGGTCGGACCCGCCGGGTCGACGGGTTTGACCCACCGAGTCAAGGGTCAGGGTTGGCCGACCCGAACCCTAACCCGTAAATCTCACGGGTTGGCGGGTTCTGGTCGACCCGTTGACCCGGCGGGTTACATTATTTTTAAAAAAAATCTTTTTTTTTTAAAAAATGACTATTAAAATAAATAAATAAATAATATGTAAAGATTTTATCTTCACAACACATTTTATCACTTTGATGTAGGAAGATTATATCTCCATATTAATTCTTTCATCCACAATAATTTCATTGTGTGATGTAAGAGAAAAAAATATGAGAATATATTTCTCAAACTTCATTTCCAACTTAATTTCCAATGTAGGAAATGTAGGAAACAAGTGAAGTGGAAGAAATGTGGTAGTGGAATACATATATATAGCCCCATGCCTTCTCATTCTAACTCCATATTTTCGATGTGGGACAAAGCCTTTGTCCCACATTGGAAATGAGGGGAAAGAAGGAAGACTTCCAAGTCTATAAAAGGAGAAGGATGGAGTTTATTTGTCTCACATTGCACATTGCATATTAGTTTATGTATTATTGTGAGTTATTTTAAGAAAAAATTACATAATATATTATAAATTTATTTTATTAAAAATAAATTTTTCAAAAAAAAATATTTTGAAAAAGCGGGTTGACCCGGCGGGTCGACCCGGCGGGTCACGGATTCCCCGACCCTAACCTGCTACCCATCCCCACCCGCCAACTCGTCAACCCGGACCCGGCGGGTCAACGACCCGACGGGTCACGGATTGACCCGTAACCCGTGGCCACGCCTAGGCAGGGGAGAGTCTTAGGAGAAAAGAGGAAGATAGATGGTAGTTGCAACAACTTAGGAGGGAAAGATGCTAATGAAGGAGATGGAGAATTAAGATGGTGGGAGAAAGAGATACAGTAGAAGCATATTAAGAAATTGGGAAAGAAATTGGGGGAGAAAGATAATGTTCCGTATAGGAAGTGGGAAAGAAAGTGATTACTAGGAGAGAGAGAGTGGAATTTGTACTAGCTAGCGTCAAATATTGTGAAACAAGGTAATCGGCCTAAAACGACTTTTAATGTGAGACAGAGGGAGTAATATATAGAATAAAGTGTTGATAGTGAACACATTGTGAATTTAGCTCAGTTGGTAAAGAGTACTTATGGGGGATTTGTGTGCGTTTGCGTTTTTGCGGGGTTCGATTGATTCGTTTCTTTCTCATTCTTTTATTTATTTTTATTGCCAACTTTTTTTTTAATTTACTATTTTGTTTCTTTTCTTTTTTCATCTTTATTCTATTTACAAAATAAAAATAATTGGTTAATCCATAAAAAATTAAAGGAAAAATTATTATCTTTCATAGGTAATTAATTCTATTATTGATAATTTAAATACAGGTAAAAAAAATTGATTCATACTTTTTAACTAAATAGATATAGTGACCTATAGAGAAAAAATTAAAAATTATATGCAAATCCAACCGACCCAAAATTATAATCCTGAATTTGTGTCTGGTAACTTGTGTGTTTGGATTTTGAAACTGTGATAATTTATTTTCTTACACAATATAGTACATTAGTACGTTAGTATTAGATGACATATTTGATTGATTAACAATATTTTTTAACTATAGTAAAGGGGCCCCACATTTATAATTCGCCTCAGGCATTATAAATCTCAGGTCCGACCCTGATCTTATCCACCGCTCTATTGCCAGAATGGAGCACGTGAGAGAAGATTATTTCTCTCACTCTTGACATGAGTGTTATAGTATTAGACATAAGAAGTTCAATTTCCCACGGGCGCCTACCATTTTTCGTAAGGTGATTGATAATAATAAGCGAGTCTCCTTCAACTTGTAGTTTATTTATCCCCAATTTCATTGCTTGGTGAATACCTTGTCGTAATGCCAACGCTTCTGCTTTGAGGTGTGTCTTATTGCCAACTGAATTGCAGCCTATGGGGATTGGCTGAAAATTCCAGTCCCTAATAATAAAACCAAGTGATACTATCCCATCTGGTAGCGTTGAGCCATCAATATTGAGCTTAAATGCCCCCGGAGGTGGTTTCTTCCACTTTTTCCTTCCTATTATGTCCTTCTATATCTTGTTTTTTTTTTACTTATTTTGTTGTGGTTTTGTAGGAACTGAGTCTAGGTCATATTCTTCATTGCATGATGTCAACCATGTTTTCATATGAATGTTGACCATCTTATCAATATCTCTAAACATCTTTCAAGATCATTTACTTTGTTGCCGATGATGCTATCAGAAACATTGTACGTTGTGTCCTTTTGCTGTTGTAGTTTCCGTTACTAATTATGTTGGTTCTGTCCGATGCCAATAAAATCTCTCGGATGAAAATGAGTGCCCCTTTGGCAAACAATGATGTTACCCGAAATAACTCTCTACATCAAGTGATTGGAGACAATAAGGACAAGATTTGTTTACGGTTCTCTAATTCTCTAGTTCTCAGGGCATGATGGGTCTCTATAAAAGTTAACCAATGTCTTACCTCTCCACCGAATTTCTTCACACCAAGGTATTTGGGATTCGAATCTTTTCCATTTTTTTTATGGATCCACCTATTTTCTTGGTAGCCCATCCTCTAGCTATCAATCTAGATCCTCCTACATATGAATCTACATTTGGCATCAACACATGTTACAATGGATGCCTCGAGTTTTCATCGAATACTAAGATAATTCTTATTTGTTTACGATAATTTTTATTTTTCAAGCGAAGCAATAACTGACACATTAAAAAAGGATGCTTTTTCATCAACATATACTACAATAGTATGCAAGTTGTAGTTTTTAGCTATTTTATTTCAATTGATGTCCAAATTTACAAGTTCAACAATTCCTTACTCTTCTAAACCCTAATTCAAACTAATCACAAATCAAAACCCAATTTGAAACCCCAAATTCTAACACAAATCAAAATCCCAATTGGCAAACACAAATTAAAACCCTAAATCGACGTACCTGGTTGGCGCCTCCCACCACCACCTCCAGCGAGTCGAGCGACACCTCCACCACCCCTAGCGGCTTCTCCTTGGTTATCGTCGATTCAAGGATAGGCCCTCCTTCTCCTTCTCCTCTAGGTCGGGTCGCACCGCTTCTCTAATTCCTTCATTTTTTTTTTCATTCCTTTGTGTCTCCTCGAGGTTGCGGGTCGTCTCCTTTCCCAGCTCTTCTTTCGGTGGCCACGTGATCTCGTCGTCGGCAATTCGTGCTTCTCTAGTCGCCTCTCATCTCCTCTAGTTTCTTCGTTCGTGACTTCCCTTCCCTGTTGAGCATGATAGAACAAATTAACAGAGCCTGACTTCACACTGTTAGTTTTAACACCCTAGAGGAATGAGGTGAAATACACACATAACTCAGGAGTACCGAGTGAATTTCGTTAATCTTTTGAACAACATAATAGACAATACCTTGGTACTAGGCGAAATTTCCATCTTCTTTGTTTTATTATTTTAATAGAATTTAATGTAAAAAAATTAGTAGATTAAAATGTCAGAAAAAATTAGGGTAAAAGCATATTTTCACTTGTTTTCTAACATAATGGTGACTTCGGATGGTGATTTGCTAACAATGTGTATCTAATGTGTGGTTTGCCGTAATTTTGCATATATACAGCGTGGTTTTCGGCAAAGTATGATATTTTAGGGGTGCGTTTCTCCAATTTGCCCTTAATCAAATCTTCTTCCTAGTTGTATGTTTTTTTTATTAGATAAGAATTCGATTTCAGACATATTTGAAACTCGAAGGCCAACTGATAGAGGAACCGTCTAAAAACCAAAACATATAATAATACATAACAGTGTAAACTCAGACAAACATACTCTACAAAAAATGACACCATAACCAAATTGGATGCGGATGAAGACGATGGACGAAGTCAAGCCCCATACTGATACGATCATCCTAACCAAATTGGATACATCAAGACACGATCATCCTGCGGATAGTGAGGACGAAACTGCAGGGAAGCAGTCAACCCGAGTAGTAGAGATGCCACGATACACACTATTACGACCCCAAACTATCCTGACTCCGACAGTCAAAACCAAATCCACGGAGAAGATCACCAAGCCATATCACCGTAGAGCCGCACACTGCCTAAGTAAAGAGATCGAAACCAAAAACCCTATTAGGATTTAGTTAACCCTAACGGGATTTAGTACATGCTCATACAAGCGGCGTTTGATACCCTTGCGACATTTTAATCTATACATATAGATCCGACAATTTAATATTATCCCCCTTTTAATCCCCATATTGATTTCCCCCCCCTTAATTTCGGGTTGTCCCCGGGCCCAAGGCAAAGGCTTTACCTTGGGCCCAAAGCACGAGCCCGAAACAGACGTTTGCACTCTCACGCAACCTAGAACGAACAAGGTTAGATGAGAACGCCAAGGTTGCTGAACATTAGACTAACCACCAGGCCACTGGCAACGAGGAGCCTCGCTACAAGCTAGCATTAGCGCAGCCGATACCAACTGGAGTAGGACCGACCAAGGGTGGAAACCCGATCGGACATCCACCCTCGACCCAAGGAAGGCGAACAAGGGGACCCCGGAAGTTTCAGGGCGAGCCAAATTGCAAATCAGAGGCCGATTGTTCGAAATAGATTAGATTGATCAAGGAAAGAGATCCTAGATCACGAATCTACAAAACCCCCAAGGAATTAGAGCATTTTGGCCGAAAATCGGTTGCGAAGGCAAGGGGATGCCGAGCCTCAGGCAAGGGTACTGAGCACGATGGAGACGGAGTAAAACCCTTCCAAGGATAACTGGTTGAACCACACACCCGAGCGAGGAGGAGAAGAGGCGGCTGAATCCGAGATTTTTCGCATTGAGGAGGTGGGCTGTTGGCTCCCGGAAGAGAGCGTTTTCTCTTTTTTCAAAAGAGAGCCTTTTTCTTTCTTCTAGTTGTATGTGTCCCTTGTAAATATGGACCCATTTTAAAATTTAATCAAATTAATATGGACTCGTATTAACTACAACTTAAACATGTATATAATTGGTCATAAATCATAATAAGCGTAATGCATAATGTTACATGTAATGTGGTAGAGGATCTACTCACGTATAGTTGCAGAAATACAAGGAGACCAAGAGAAATTATGGCGGGGATGTAACTGAATTTCAGCCATCCTCATTTTCAATGGATTAACCCTAACCATTCATTTTTCCTTTTTGTTTTAATTTTACTTTTTAAAAATCTTTTGTTTCTTTAGACCTAACAAACCCAACCTAGGCTTCATCCCCTTGATGATTTTTGTTTTTCTCGTTTTTCATTCCTTCTTCTTTGGCTAGACTTAATCTTCCATCCTCCTTCTAAAAACCTCGTTACGAGTTTTAATCAATCGAAACTTTGTATCATAACCATCAACATTAGAAATGGGACGCGTGAAGCTTCAAATAAAGAGGATAGAGAACACGACAAATCGACAAGTAACATTCTCCAAAAGAAGAAATGGCCTCATCAAGAAAGCTTATGAGCTCTCCATCCTTTGCGACATTGATATCGCCCTCATCATGTTCTCTCCTTCTGGCCGTCTCAGCCAATTTTCTGGCAAAAAAAGGTTTTCTTTCCCGATAAAAGTTATTTTATCGCTTTACATTATACCGATCAACATAATAGATCAATAATCTAATAAACTACATAATCCATTCATGATCAATTTTCCATTTTCAGAATTGAAGATGTTCTTGCACGTTACATAAGTATGCCTGACTCGGAACAAGATAAAACATGGTGTGTATTTGTGGCTTTAATTTGCATATATACATATATGAAACTAACTTTTTTGGGTTCTTTTGATTCTGCATTTTCTTATATTTTTGTTTTTGTTTTCTTGGTCACAGCCTTGTCCAGAACAGAGAGGTATGACATATGAAACTAATTAAACTGCAATTTTTATTTGAATTTTCTCTGTTTTCTTGGTGATTTCTGTGAGGATTTGGAGAAAATCTTATGAAAGTGGCCGGTATGAATGTTTGCAGTATCTGATCAACACCCTAAAGCAGGTCAAGCAAGACAATGACATGGCTCTTCAACTAGCCAAGTTTGTTCCATCTTTTTCTTAAATCTATTATTTCATCTTTGGTCTAGTTTATTATTTGAGATTTAATAATTTACTATGAGTTTAAATTTTGGTTCTTTTGTTTTAATGAAATTTCAATTTCCACAGTCCAGCAGGGTCTACATCAAATTTGGAGGCAGGAGCTAATGTGCTTGTAAGACAGATTCATTATTTGATTCAAAGATTAATTAATCCTTAATGTGAAATTAACGTATATATATGCTGAAATCTTGAATTTCAACAATAGGAACTCCAGCAAGAGATTAGTAATCTGCAACACCAGATTCGGATTGCTGAGGAACAATTGAGGTTATTGTTTAATTGCGTTTGTATATTCAATCAAATTGATGCATTAATTGAAAAATTAAATAATGTATTTGGAAAATGAAGCAGGCAGTACGAACCTGATCCGATGGCACTGTCATCAGTAGCAGAACTTGATTCGTATGAGAAAAATCTGATGGAGATGTACTCGCGTGTTACACAAAGACAGGTATTCAAATTGAACAATTTCTATCTTGTATCAGCAGTTGTTACAATTGTTTGCATTTGTGCGCAGAAATTCCTATCGAGCAATCAAATGTCGAGTTACGATCCATCCAATCTTCAGGTAAATATGATTAAATGGTTGATAAATAAATGAATGAAAAGCGGATGGGATGTAATTGGATTTAAGGGTTGGTGGGTGGAGCCAAACGCGCCCTAAACGATAAGATGGAAGAAGTTGATGAATGAAAACGTACGTCCGTTGTAGTTACTGTTGGAGGGGAACGAGCAGTCGGGGATGCCGGGGTCCTTCGAGAGCGAGGTGATAAGCTGGATGCCGGAGAACGGACAGAGCCAGATGTTCGGGGATCACCACCCTCCGTCGGTGGCGATGCCGCCGATGAGGAACACTCCGTCATCCGCCGCCATCTACGACTACGCGGAGTCCTTATCCCACGGCGCCGGTACAAGCCTGCAGCAGGCGGACCCCAACAGCATCGTCGGCTGTAGTAGCCACATCGGCGACGCCAATTGCAACCTAATTCCGCCGTGGCACCACCCTTACTCTTCTGCGGACCACCTCCTCTCGGCTCTCCTCCCGCCCTCGTCATTTCCTCAGAGTCACATCAAGGAGATGGGGGCCACCGATACGTCATCAATGATGACCAATATCAAAGGAGAGGCCCCACAGGCAGACTGCCCGACTCTGCAGTGCAGTGAAGAAGGATCGAGCAGCTACGAGAGCAAAAATGTTCAGCAACTCAGCGCCCAATAACGTTCTACTGTATTCTTCTTCTTCTCGTTATTTCCCCCTTCTATTCTATTCTATTCTATATAATTTATAAAGAGGAAAAGTCCAATAATGTGGTGACAAATAAGCACTTCCTTTCTTCTTGTAAGTATACATATTTTACCAATTCATGTTTATGCATGTAACTAATTACTATTTATATATATTATAATGGGGGCATTACAACTTCAATATGAAACATTATTCGCGAAATCAGATATATACCCCTAAAAAAAATTTGAACAATTAATTTAGAATAATGTATATAGAAAAGCAGTTAGACAAAAAAAAAAAAAAAAGATTGGGTGGGGAATTTGCAAAAGTGGGCTTAATATATTTTAACCAATTTTATGGAGCTGGGAGCATCCACGTTTGTTTTGCTTTCTACGATTTCTTAACTATCTGTTATCACTCATCTCTTCGCACCAAAAAAAAAGAAGACGAAACTTATCTTGCCGTTAGACTCACCCAACTTCAATTGATTAGTCTAAGATATATTTTAGTTAAAAAACTTATCGATGAGTGAAAGAGAGAGATCCCGTAGCCCTCATCGGCACTCCCTGGCCGCCATCAGCGACCCGCCTGTTCCCCCTCCGCCCCCGGTGGAAGATGCTAATGAACCTGAGGGCACTACTGATGGTGGGACACCACCGGCCCCGGAGCAAAATGCGAATGAAGCCAAAACTCCACCACTGACGGACAGTCGGACACCAACAAGATCGATGGAAGGTTTACAACACAGATGATGACATTTTACCGGAGGAGGATGATCCTTAGTGCCCTACAATACTGTTGAATAAGAAGGAGAAAATGGCGCTTCGGAGGCCGTGGCTGAACACACTCATAGTGAAGATTTCAAAAAGGGTCCGGGTTATATGCAATTGCACCGACGATTGTCACAGAAGTGGGGACTAAGTGCACCGTTCTCGCTAGTAGATCTAGGAAACGACTACTACATTGCCCGTTTCTCAAATCAAGCGAATTACAACCATGTGGTAATGGAAGGCCCTTGGATGGTGGGGGACAATTATTTGGCAATTCGGAAATGGATTCCTAGGTTTAATGCTGAAGTTGAAAAGATTACGACGCTGATAGCTAGTATGGGTTCGCATCCCGTGTCTGCATATCGAATATTTTGATCCTCGTTTTCTTAGGCGTGTGGGTAACAAGATTGGTCGAGTTCTGCGGATTGACAATACAATAGCATTAGCGGACAAAGGACGTTTTGCTCGTCTGAGTGTGGAGATTGACCTCACAAAACCACTGTTTTCGAAATTCAAAATGGATGGTAAGATATGGCCGATACAGTATGAGGGACTCAGGTTGATGTGTTTTAAGTGTAGAAAAGTTGGCCATAATATCGAGGGTTGTGGATTGGTAGAGAAACAAGAAGGAAGGGTCCAGGTCGTTTGCTATTGGGGATGACGAAGACTTGCATGCCTACAAGTTTGTAAACGGGTTGTCTGAAGAACGAAACTACCCTATCGACCTCAATGTCTCCCTGCGGCGCAAGGTTGGTGGAGACGTGGCAAAGACACAAGGATCGACAACGGATGACTCAAACGGCGGTGGATTGTATCCTACAGGGGTGGAGGATGTTGTAGTGCTGTTAACTGGACCGCCCGTGACCCAAGAAGATCACCCACAGGCGAAACCTCCCCCTTCTTGGGACTTGATGAAGAAGACGAAGATTTGGGCGTAAAAATTATCCAGGTAAACCAAACAGTTGACTAGTTGGAAACAACATGTGTCCAGTTAACCCAAACAGTCGTCTGGTTACACGAAACTTCTGACCAGTTAAGGATAAGTAAGGAGCTTGAGTTGGAGTTTGCGAAGAGGGAAAAGAATGCTGACACAGTTAAACGTGGGAAGCAGGTCATTTATGTCAGCAGTGACCTGGAAGATGAAGCCATTGACCTCGGTAGCTCCTCTGAAGAGGATGATGCAAGCCCAAAAGTGGTTAAACCTAAGCACGGTAGTTCTGGTCCGATGAAGTCTTGGTCATGGGATTATGAGGTGGAGCGAGCGGTGAGGGAAGTTGAGGAAGCATACAAAAGAGCAAAATGGAAGTCGGGAACTTTTACGATGCTTGCTGAAAGTTAACCAATGGTGGCGGTGAGCCCATTGGATCCCTTCCAGTGCGGTGTTAAGCTCTAGGAGGGACAAGTGTTTTTGGGCAAGGAGGAGGTGCAAGAAATCATAACGTGTGCGGCTCTATCTCGGTGCTTCACGACGAAGGTGAAGAAGTCGACGACCATCTTGTATGTTGCAGTGTGCGCTGCTTCTAAGTGCAAGTGGTCATGTCAGGCTTCGACTTACAAAGAATTGTGGTTATGGATGATCCAGAAGCTTGTGGACAAGCACACGCGCGGGCTGAACGAGGTGGTCACACAAAATCGCAGTGCGACATACACGTAGTTGGGGCAACGTCTTGTCGACAGGTATGTAAGGCTTAACGTAAGGCTTAACTGGACTCTTTCCCCAATTAAACAGGACACCAAATGATATATACTGGACATACGTCGGTAGTAACTGGACACACCATAATTTTAATTGGACACACGTGTTTGGTAGAAGCTTGCCCTAGTCATCACTTGTTTGTGAATGGGCATGTGTAGTTTCGCAGGCTCAAAGAAGCCCCTGGTTTCGGAGCATGTGCAGTCCCTGAGGAAGTCGCAACTGGTGTCACATGCAACTACTGGAACCCGCGCCGAGCCCGGTTTAGTGCGAGGGACAACGTGTACGGAACAGACGAGGAAAGCTATCGGAGAATGTACTCGTACATGTACATGCGACACGGAGGGGCGATTCAAGTATGCATTTGTGAGTCTTGGAGTATGGCGAAGGGCTATCCCCCACCTACGAAAGGTCATCCCTTCTTTGACTCCAGTGCATACTTCAATCTTAACTCCGTAATTGTAACACAGGGGAGACCACTTTCGTACATAAAGGACGTCATTAACCAAGAAACATGACGCTGATTCACTTGAAACATGACAGTAACAATAAAGAAACATGACATAAGTTCGATTGTACAGGACACCACTAACGACTCAAGTGATTTCCTGTCCAGGTCATATCAGTGGACGGGGGTTTCTTGAAGGGGAAGTTTCGATGGTGCTTGCTATTTGCTACCGCATAAGACGCTGACCACCACATATACCATGTCGCTTTCTCCATGGTTGGCGGTGAGAATGACAGGTGATGCCGTGCAATTATCGATGACTCCTGGTGACATTGAGGACAACATGAAGGTTCCATTCGATGGTCCTGTCACTCGTGCAAGGGACAAGAAAATTCAGAATGCAACTAAAGCCTTTCTTGTCCGTCACCATGGAACGTTAGAGCAAGGGTTCAGGCTACCCTGGATCACTTGGCTCAAGGTTACACCACCAGCACAAGAAGTGAGCCTGCGTCCCCACACGGAGCTCATGAAGACTCGTCTGCACCCACCATGATTCACCTGAACTCGGCATCACCTTGGGTCACTCGGCCGAGTGGGCCAGAAGTCTTGTCGAGAGAGTGGGCCGAGTTACACTTGTGCTTGGGCCGAATTTAATTAATTACCTATGTTATTATTTTATGCAATTTAGATAAATAAGGTGGAAATTAATTATATCTCTTCTAGATATAATCCTTGGCCACCAAGTTATGAAACATTTATCTTAGGCATATTTTATTTATCTTTAGATAGAATTAATCTATCCAAACCCCTTTCCTTTACAAAGAAGGATTGGTTAGATCTTCCATAGTTTTCTATAAATTCATGTTATGCACTTTGATATTAATCAGATTGAAATAGAATTGAGAACCCCTTTATGGATTAAAGGGTTCTTGGTTATCAATCCCAAAACACTACCATTGTCTTATGTTCTTAAGAGTTTCGGCAAACACCAACAAAATCACCCTCACTGTTCTTGTCGAGATCGAGGAAGATCAACGAGCAGCCTTACTCGACACACGCAGTGCATCCGAGGAAACCCAGCGCTTGGCGTCGCTCGCTAGCAACCCGCTCCTAGCGAGCGCGGAGCCCAGGCGCCTCGCCCTCGCTCCCACGTCCTCCCAGGCGCTCGCTCCCGCTGTTCCTCGCTCTCGCTCACCATCACACTCGCTCCCAGCGAGACCCTCTCCGCGCGCCAGTACCCGCACACCCTGAGGCCTCGACGCCTGTGTGCCCTGAACCTTGCGCGCCCAGCCCTCGCTATTCCCTGGGTTCTTTAGTTGCTGAAATTGGTTAAGTCTGAAACCGTCGATATTGCAGAAATTTAATTACTTATTTAATTTCTTCCAAATCAGGAGATATCAAAGAGCATTGCAAGATCTAAGCAAATATATGGCGTGGTTCTTGATCTTGAGCCCACAGGCGAAGGATCGGGTATCCCAAACGTATCAAGTGGTATCGGATTTCAGGTTAATGCAAGTTCTTTACTCTCTTGATTTCTTATTTGAGTGATATATTTTTTGTGCCTATTTTTCACCATAGCCGCTGTATAAAAGTTGAATCTTTATTATTCACCCATCAAAATTGGCACTTTATTTTTGTTATTCTTTGTTTGGATCTTTAATTTCGAAGATATTGAGTTCTTGACTGCAAGTTGTGATCTTTTATTCCTATTTGCTACATATCATGCCTATGACTGTGATTCTTGGATTAAAAGCATTATATGGACTTGCACCACTAAAGAACCCTAATTTCTCCAGTTTCTAGCCTATTTTCCCTATTTTCTTTATTTTTGCTTACTTTTAGATCATCGTAGCTTGTTATTTTTTTATTATTTTTTTTTCTTGCTCTTAATTTTTCAGTTGCTGGCTTCCTATTACAGCAGCTAGTTCGTAGTTAAAAAAGAAAAAAAACAGAAAAAGCCGAGCATAATTAAAAAAAAAAAAAAGAGCATTCTTTCATGTACATTGTTGAGTTAGTAACTCTTCCTTGTTAGTTCTTTGATTGCTACATGTTAGATGATCTAATCGGTTTTAAGCATTACAAAAGAACCCTACTTGTGTGATTTTGTGCTGTGCCGACACTGGAGCCTTGGTTACACCCCTCTTTCTCTGAACCGTGTTGCAACCGTCAGATAATAGTTGACGGAGTGTGTGCACTTGATTGCCCTTGTGATTGCTATTGTCGATTATTACACTTTCTTATTATTCAAGCATCACATTGTACATCTTATTCTTCCACAATAAGCCGCTTGTGGTTGATTTAATTTGCAATTTTGATTATTACTTGCTGTCTTCAATATTGCAAAATTCTGTGTCTAGGGGAATTGCTTGAATATTGTTCCTTGTTTTCTCGCTCTTTGGTTTCTAAAAACTTGAATCACTCTTAGGAATCACTAGAGCTTGCATTACTTGGTTTCTGGTCTTTGCTTCGCTTACTTGTTGCTCTTCTGATATTGTAGGAACATGTCGAACGATAGCGACCCCAACCCTTCCCCTACCCCACCTGCTGGCATTTCTGCTTCTGATATGCAGTTCATTATTAACTCTGCTGTCCAAGAATCTACTCTGGTTGTGCGTAAGGAACTGGAAGAGGCTGAAAATCGTCGAGCTATTGAACGTAAAGAGGACCGCGTATTCTTCTCTGACCTCATCAAACAGGCAGTCGCGCGGCAGTTGGAGGAGGCAAAACAGGCGGAGGCTTCTAGATCTACACCTCCCTCTGGAGGTAGGCCGCCTCCACCACCCCCAGATACTACACCTTCTTCAGGTAATGTCCCACCTACAGGTAACCCCTCTTATTCGGCTAGACCTCCCCTTTCTGGTCAATTACATTTTCAAATTAAGTCTGCTACTCCTAACCCTTTCAATGGAGAGAATAACAACGATCATCTAGCGGGCTTCAATGGACACCAGGATCGCTGTGAGCACACCCCACCACAGCATCAGCAAGGGAGGCCCATTCAGCGTCAGCAACAGCCGTTTCATACTCGTGCTAACTGGGATGATAGCCGCAGCAATAATGATCTGAATGAAATGCCACATTTGGAGGATGCTTACCATGAGGTAAATCCTAACTTTGGTGATTTACCCCCTCCTAATTTTGGTCGTCCTAGATTTGATAATGCTCAAGCTATACAGAGACGAGATGTTAAGCTTAAATTAGAAACCTTTGATGGTAATACTGATCCTGAATCTTATCTTGTTTGGGAAAATCATACTGACTATCTGCTTGAACATTTACGCTATGAGGAAATGGAGAAGTTGGAAGTTGTTATATTGCATTTAGTAGGTAAAGCTCGCACCTGGTGGTTCCGCACTCGTGAGATGCGCCGTCGTCAGGACAAGCAACCTGTTGAAACTTGGCCACAACTTCGCTATCTCCTGAAAAAGAGACATGTGCCTGAGGAATACACGGAGTCCATGAGGATGCAGCTCGCGTCCTGCCGCCAAGGAACTCGCTCTCCTAATGACTACATGGATGAGCTTGAACGACTCTCCCATCAGGCTAATGTTTATCTTACTGAACGTGCTTTGTGTACTCAATTTCTTGCTGGTCTTAATATTTCTATTAAAAATCCTTTAGCTATCCATTCCATTAGAGATATTAACACTTTGACTCATAAAGCACAGCTTTTGTATGAACAACAACAGCAGCAGCAGCAGCTTCGGCAACAGAGGACTAGATTCGACCAGACCTCTCAAGGTCGCAGGTTTGTACCCTTTAACCCTTCTAGTCAATCTAAACCTTCTACTTCTAACCCTTCTATGCAGCAAAAGGGAGTTTCCAACTCACCTCAACAGGGTTATTAGGTTGAAACTAGAAGAGTTGTTGCACCTTCTAAGGATCGCAACAAAGATATCCGTTGCTTCACTTGTGGTGGTTCTGGGCATGTCTCTCGCAATTGCCCTCAAAAAAGGAAGGTTCTTCTCAATGATTTGGGAGACCATTACTATGAGGAGGAGACTGTTGAGGATCATGTAATTTCGAGTGAAGTGGAGGAGGACCAGCCGTCTGAGCCTATTGAGGAGATCGATAGTTCAGAGTATGACAACTTGCTTTGCATTATCAACCGGTGGGTCCTACACATTCAGGAATCTCCCATGGCTGATCAAAGGGAGAACATATTCCACGCTAGGTGTCTAGTTCGTGAAGCTACCTTAAGCCTTATCATCGACGGTGGGAGTTGCTGCAATCTCATCAGTGAAAAGGTAGTGGATTTCCTCCATTTAACTACTACTCCTAGAGCTACTCACTATGGATTAAATGGCATTACTGATGATGGTTCTGATATAATGGTCACCAAACAATGTTTAGTTTCCCTTTCTATTGGAACATATCGTATGTGATGTTGCTCGAATGGATTGTAGTCATATATTATTAGGACGTCCTTGGTTATATGATCGTTCTGTTCTTCATGATGGTCGTGCAAATACATATGCTTTCACCTATGACGGGAGGAGAGTTACTCTCCTACCCCTTTCGCCACACACTATTCTGAAGGACCAGGTTCGCAAGAAGCAACAACATGACGCCCAGAGAGAAGCTGAAAGGATGGAGAAGCTCAAAGGGAGCTCAGCACAACAGGCCATCCCCGCGGCCCAGCCTGCCGCACTCGCGGCCCCAACAGCAGCGCCCGCGACCACTCCAGCCGCACATGCAGCCCCCTTGGCGCCTCCTCCTCCCCACTCGACGTCGACTCAGCCCTCTTCTGCATCACTTAAGGGCTCTGTAGAACGTCGATCATTGGTCTCTCAACCTCAGAAAGGGACCATCACATGGAATGCTCATCGACCTCATATTCTTCTGGTAATGAAACAGGTATTACTTAATGTTGAATTGAGTCATATTCCTGCACCTATTGCTGCACTTCTGCAGGAATATCTAGATGTGCTTCCAGCTGAACTACCACAAGGCTTGCCTCCTATTCGAGGTATTGAGCACCAGATTGACTTTGTGCCTGGGGCAGCCTTGCCTAATCGCGCCGCTTATAGAGCTAGTCCTGAGGAAACAAAGGAGCTGCAACGCCAAGTCACATAATTGATGGATAAGGGCTTTGTTCGAGAAAGCCTGTCTCCCTGTGCCGTGCCTGTCATTTTGGTTCCTAAGAAGGATGGCTCCTGGCGCATGTGTGCTGATTATCGCGCAATCAACCAAATAACGGTTAAGTATCGCCACCCTATTCCTCGTTTAGATGATATGCTTGATGAACTTCATGGTGCTGCTATTTTTTCTAAAATTGACCTTAGAAGTGGATATCATCAAATTAGGATGAAACAGGGAGATGAATGGAAAACGGCTTTTAAAACTAAGTATGGCTTATATGAATGGTTAGTAATGCCTTTTGGATTAACAAATGCACCTTATACTTTTATGAGGCTTATGAACCATGTGCTTAGAAGACACTTAGGAAAATTTGTCGTTGTCTATTTTGACGATATCTTAATCTATAGTAAGAATATGCATGATCACTTAAGTCACTTAAAATTGGTCTTTGATTGTCTTAGGAAAGAGAAATTATATGCCAATTTAAAGAAGTGTTCTTTTGCATCCGAGTCTACCATTTTTCTTGGTTTTGTAGTGACTGCATCTGGATTGAAGGTGGATGAGGAGAAGATTCGTGCTATTCAGGAGTGGGCCAGGCCGAATACACCCACTCATGTCCGCTCATTCTTGGGCCTTGCTGGCTTCTATCGACGTTTTGTCAAGGACTTCAGCCTGATTGCCGCCCCCTACATGAGTTGACGAAGAAAGATGTGACATTTCGCTGGACTGACTCACATCAGAAGGCTTTTGACGCCCTCAAGGATCGCCTGACACACGCCCCAGTGCTGCAGTTACCTGACTTTGCTCAACCTTTTGAGCTCGAGTGTGACGCTTCTGGCACTGGCATTGGAGGGGTCCTGCTGCAGAACAAGCGTCCCATCGCCTACTTCAACGAAAAGTTGGGCTCCGCTGAGCTCAACTATTCTACCTACGACAAGGAGCTATTTGCACTGGTTCGCTGCTTACAGACCTGGCAACATTATCTCTGGCCTAAGGAGTTTGTGATTCATTCGGATCATGAAGCTCTAAAGTACCTCAAAGGACAAGCAGTGCTCAGTAGGCGACTTGCTCGATGGGTGGAGTTTATAGAGACCTTTTCTTATGTGGTTCACCAGAAGAAGGGAAAGGATAATGTGGTAGCTGACGCGCTATCACGCAGGTATGTCCTCTTAAACCATATGGATGCACATGTTTTTGGTTTTGCTTTGATAAAGGAACTGTATGCTTCTGATGGTTTCTTTAAAACTATATATGCTCAATGTGTGTCCAAAGGTGAAGTTGATTCATTTTTTCTTGATAATGGTTATTTGTTTAAGATGGGCAAGCTTTGTATCCCATCTTCTTCTATTCGCCGATTGTTAACTTAAGAAATTCATGAATCTAGAGGGCATGGTGGTTTCGAAAAAACCTTAGCTGGACTTAAGGAACATTACTTTTGGCCTAAAATGTCTAATTATGTGCTGAGATTTGTCAAAAGTTGTGTTACATGTGCTAAAGCCAAATCGAAATCTAATGCTAATGGTCTATACCAACCTTTGCCTATTGTTAATGCACCCTGGGAAGATGTTTCTATTGATTTTATTGTAGGATTGCCTAGAACTTCTAAGGGTCATGATTCCATATTTGTTGTTTTAGACAGATTTTCCAAAATGGCTCATTTTATTCCATGTCATAAAACTGATGATGCTATTCATGTTGCTCATTTATTCTTCAAAGATGTTGTTCGCTTACATGGATTGCCATTATCTATAGTTTCGGACCGTGATCCTAAATTCTTAAGCTCTTTTTGGAAAACTCTATGGTCTAAATTGGGTACAAAATTGCTATTTTCTACTTCTTGTCACCCACAAACTGATGGCCAAACTGAGGTCACAAATAGAACTCTTGGGGCTCTCCTTAGAGTCATGCTGCGAACTAACCTCCGGAGGTGGGAAGACTGCCTACCATTTGTAGAATTTGCATATAACAGGTCTAGGCACTCTGCAATAAAGCTTACCCCCTTCGAAGTGGTATATGGCCGAAATCCACTCACCCCAGTGGATATGCTGCCTCGGCCATACAAGGAAAAGGAGAGCGTGGATGCAGCTAAGCAAGTGGACTTCATCAAGCGCTTGCATGAGCGTACCAAAGCGCAGCTGGAGAGGAAGACTGCGCAATACAAGGTCGCGAAGGACAAGCATCGCAAGGATGTGAAGTTCAACGTTGGTGATCTGGTCTGGCTTCATCTCAGGAAGGAAAGGTTTCCGCAACAACGGAAATCTAAGCTGGACCCCAGGGGAGATGGACCATTCAGAGTGGTTCAGAAGATGGGTCCTAATGCATACAAGCTGGATCTCCCTGCCGATAAGTACAACCTCCATTCTACATTCAACGTCGCCGATCTATCCTTGTTCGTGCCTGACGATGACTCTGACAACGATTTGAGGACAAATTGAAGTCAAGTGGAGGAGAATGATGCCGTGCAATTACCGATGACTCCTGGTGACATTGAGGACAACATGAAGGTTCCATTCGATGGTCCTGTCACTCGTACAAGGGCCAAGAAGATTCAGAATGCAACTAAAGCCTTTCTTGTCCGTCACCATGGAACGTTAGAGCAAGGGTTCAGGCCACCCAGGATCACTTGGCTCAAGGTTACACCACTAGCACAAAAAGTGAGCCTGCGTCCGCACACGGAGCTCATGAAGACTCGTCTGTACCCACCATGATTCACCTGAACTCGGCATCACCTTGGGTCACTCGGCCCAGTGGGCCAGAAGTCTTGTCGAGAGAGTGGGCCGAGTTACACTTGTGCTTGGGCCGAATTTAATTAATTACCTATGTTATTATTTTATGCAATTTAGATAAATAAGGTGGAAATTAATTATATCTCTTCTACATATAATCCTTGGCCACCAAGTTATGAAATATTTATCTTATTAGGAAATATATATCTTAGGCATATTTTATTTATATTTAGATAGAATTCATCTATCCAAACCCCTTTCCTTTGCAAGGAAGGATTGGTTAGATCTTCCATAGTTTTCTATAAATTCATGTTATGCACTTTGAAATTAATCAGATTGAAATAGAATTGAGAACCCTTTTATGGATTAAAGGGTTCTTGGTTATCAATCCGAAAACACTACCATTGTCTTGTGTTCTTAAGAGTTTCGGCCAACACCAACAAAATCACCCTCACTGTTCTTGTCGAGATCGAGGAAGATCAACGAGCAGCCTTACTCGACACACGCAGCGCATCCGAGGCAACCCAGTGCTTGGCGTCGCTCGCTAGCAACTCGCTCCCAGCGAGCGCGGAGCCCAGGCGCCTCGCCCTCGCTCCCGCGTCCTCCCAGGCGCTCACTCCCGCTATTCCTCGCTCTCGCTCGCCATCACACTCGCTCCCAGCGAGACCCTCTCCGCGCGCTAGTACCCGCACACCCTGAGGCCTCGACGCCTGTGTGCCCGGAACCTTGCGCGCCCAGCCCTCGCTTCTCTCTCTTGCTGTTCTTTATTTTCTGTCGCTATTCCCTGAGTTCTTTAGTTGCTGAAATTGGTTAAGTCTGAAGTTCTTCTTCAAGCACTTGTTGCGTGTCATTGAAGACACGGCTGATCTGGTGTGCATATCTGACCGCCACATGAGCATCCTGAACGACATATATATGTGATAGCTATGTATTTGCGAAGCACGACATATCCACATGGCACTTATTTCAAAACGTCCATTTCTGGTTCAAGTGCGGGAGCATGCAAGACCAATTCATAGCGATATGTAAAGCGTACACGTACGACGAGTTCCAGTCATTGTACAATGAGTTCTGTGCACGGGCTCCTGCAGCTAACCAATACATCAAGGAGGCGGGGTTCAGCATCCGGGCAAGGGCGTTCTACACCGGGAATAGGTACAACATCACAACCACTAATAACTCCGAGTGCTTGAACGTGGTGTTCAAACATCCTCGGGATATTCCGCTAACAGCCCTTGTAGATGCCATCCTAGAGACTGTCGGCACGTGGTTCACCAAACATAGGGATACAAGCTCCGCCCAGGGGAAAGTCGTAAACGAATAGGTTGGTAACGCCATCAGAGCAAACTTCATGCAATCCCTTTCCATGGTCGTCAGGCAGCTGAGTCCTCATGAGTTCGAGCTATGCAAGGGAACCTCCACCTGGCTTGTAAACCTAACGGGAAGTTTATGCAGCTGCAGGCGCTTCAACGTCGACTAGTATCCATGTTCGCACGCAATCGCGGCAGCCCAATTGCTCGGGGTGGATGTGTACTCGGTTGTGAACGACTTTTACAAGGTAGACACGTGGCGTGCGTGCTACCAGGACGTGATCTACCCCAGTCCCGTCGCGAGACACTTGGAGGGTCACATTCCAATTATTCCTGTTGCAACATTCTCCCTAATAGTTCCATAACCAATGCAAAAATATATGGTGCAAGAGGATCTCCTTGTCGAATTCCCCTATAAGTATGAAATGTACGACCCGACAAATTATTAACTAAAACTGAGAAGCTAGTTTTAGTTTGACAGGTCATAACCCAATCAATCCATCTAGAATCAAAACCAAATTTGTTTAGAATAATGTGAATAAAACTCCAACTTATTTTGTCATAAGCTTTCTCCATATCTAGCTTTAAAGACATCCACCCCACTTTACCTTTTTTGTTATGAAAAGAGTGGAAAACCTCATGAACTATAAGTATATTGTCTTGAATATTTCTACCTTGTTCAAAAGCTCCTTGAAATAGATTAATAATACGTGGTAAAATAGGCTTCAAACGATTAGCCAAAAGTTTCCAAATAACTGATGTCCACTAAAGTGACCATGTTTTCATATACATTTTAGCTTCTTATTCTATATACTTTGCATATTTTGGGCTGTGAGTATGTTGAATTTGTGTAGTTCTTGAAGGAGGAATATCGAGACTTGCAATAAAATATAAGTAAAGCAAAGCAAACCAGATTTCGTCCATTGCAAATGATTACAAGACCTCCTCCCGATGTAGCAGTGGGAAGTCAGGATCGATCCACGAGGAAGCGTGTCAGCGGATGAATCTCACGGCAGAAGTCGACTACAGATGCTCGACCTCGAGTAAGGTTACTCGACAGAAGGTCAAGCAAGTCGAAACAGTCAGGCAGCAGTCACAGGTTTTGGTCGATATCGAGGAGATTTTACTCGATATCGAGTAAATCTTTCGTCGACGTCGGGTTCCTGCAAACCAGAAGCTACAACAATCTAGGCGATCGAAAATCAGTAATCAATGTCGACCAGTTTTGGTCGATATCGAGGAGAAACAGAACTTAAAACGAAAGAAAATAAAGAACAAGGCTTTGCGAAATAAACTATGTATGAAAGAAAACTTCCAAGATCGGGGTTTGCAACGACAATAACCAAGCATGCATAAGGCAAGATAAATAATGATAATCATGCAAATTTGCATCGAAGGATCAAGCTTTCGCCTTTTCTAACAATTAGACAACTCTTTCAAGAAACACTAATTGTATCTACCGATTTTAGGTTTACAATCCAAGTTGTTAGCATGGATCTCCATTGAATGGGTAATAAACACATAAAAGGTAGTAGATGCTCAAAACATGATAAAGGTCGGATCTTTACCTCAAACACGCAGGGCTATCGTCGGGCTCACCACAACCCTAGAAGTAGATGGACTACTCGCGCCTCATCGCAATTGCAGACATTGATGTAAAAGAAATAACTTGCATTAACTAAATTCAAAGTCTTTACAATCTCGACACTACAACTTTCGTTGAATGCCAAGTCTTTACAATCTGTGGAACTACTTCTCTAGCTTCTGAATTGAATTAATAAAATCAAGCCCTATAGGCTTTATTTATTGCCTTCCAATCCTTGCTAATCAAGGAAAGAAAGTATATCTAATTTCTAAAGATAAAACTTTAATAAAGGGAACATTTATCTTAAAAGGAAATATATCTAAAATATCTAAATATCTTCATGTGTGGATAAATCCTCTCTCCATAGATAGATCTTGATATAACTTGATAGATTCGGACTTGCTTCACATCCATATAATCCATCTCGACTCGGACAGGCCCAACAGCGTCGCGGCCCAGGAACTTTTTACTCGATATCGAGTAATTTCCTCGATATCGAGGAGAAGTGTTGTCGACTGGGCTTCTCTGGACTCCTCGAGTAACTTCTTCCCGAATTGCCTCGGACACGTGGTTCTGGGTTTAATCGACATCGAGGAATTCCCTTGATATCGAGGAGAATGTTTCTCGGTATGTCTTCTCTTCGGCTTCTCGATCAGGTGCTGCTTCCTCGAGTCTAGGTGTGGCTTCAAGGCTTGGTCGATATTGAGTAATTTACTCGATATCGAGTAATGCCCTGAACGCGAGTTGGCTTCGTCTCCAGTTCTTCGATAAGCACCTCCTCGACTAGACCTTGCTCGGACTTCTTTGGTCGATATCGATGAAAGGTACTCGATATCGAGTAAAGCTCATCTTCCGTCTTTGCTTATTTGTTTTGTCCCGGAATGGCTCCAAATTCTGCAATATTAAACCAAAACTTATGTAGACCTCTATTTCTTGCAAATAAGCATACATTACATAAATTCAATATATTCCCATCCCGAAATATACAAAGTGTATAGAATAAGGAGCTAAAATGTGCATTTCAACATGGCTATTTTAGTGGTTTAATATTACAAAATTTGGAGCCATTCCGGGACAAAACCAAAGGACAGGATTCTACTCGACTTCGACCAGGCCTTACACGAAGTCGACTAAAGTTGGGAGAGCAAACTGATCGAGGACGGAAGAATAAGCCTACTCGAGTTCAAGACTCTACTCGATGTCGAGTAAGTAACTCGATGTCGACCAAGCCAAAAACACACCCGAGCTCGAGGAAGAGAATTGTGAAGAGAAGGCAAGAATCGAGCAACCTTCCTCGACGTGGATCAAAACTGGTCGAAGTCGACCAAGCCTATACCAAGTCAGTGTCCCAGAATCGACCCGAGAAGATGAAGAAGAAAGAAGAGCTTGATATCGACTTGACCTAGTCGATATCGAGTTGAAGTTGGTCGATATTCACTCCTGGAGGCCGGAATCGAGTTGCTAAGGTGAAGTGAAGAAATGCAGGTCAATATCGAGTGCGGCTACTCAATATCGAGTTGACCCCAGTGGCCGATTTCGAGCTAGTCATAGTTCTTGTTAAGGTTCTATCCCGAATCCGATGGAGATATTTCCGAGGGAAGATTTCCAACACATGAAGATTTAGATATTTTCATCTTTTTATCTTTTTATTTATCCTAAGGGTTGAACAATTAATTACCCTAGGATTTATCTAGTTTTACTTAATTAGATAGATATTCCTTAGCTTGATTAGCAAGGATTGGAAGCCTATAAATAAAGCCTATAGGGCTGGTTTTTATTCCATCATACATTCAATGCTAGAGAAGGAGAAGAGGTAGAGATAGAGAGAGAGAGAGTGTGTGGCCGAAAGGAGTTAAGAGGTGAGAGCAATTTGGCTTCGATCGGTTGTAAGCTCTATTTAGTTTTATTAATGACAAGTTATTTCGTTTTATTATTGATGAGTTTCCTTGCGATGAAGAGCGAGTAGTCCACCCACTTCTAGGGTCGGGGCGAGTCCGACGATAGCCATGCGTGTTTTGAGGTAAATATCCGACCTTTATTATGTTTGAGCATTTACTACCTTTTATGTGTTTATTACCTATTTAATAGAGATCCATGTTAACAACCTGGATTATAAATGTTGTTGCAGGAGGATGGTCAAGTATGAAATAAATATAAAATAAAGTTCAGACTGACTTCCCTGTCTCAGCAAATAAATACAAGACTTCCTCCCGTTGTAGTAGAAGGTTGTCAGGATCGAATCCACGAGGAAGCACGTCAGCAGCTCTCAGGTAGCAACAGATCTCACAGACAAGCAAACAGAAGACAAAAACAAAGAAACAAAGGAACAAAGACAGAAAAGGCAAATAAAGGCAGAAATAAAAGCAAACCAAAGTAAAGAACAAAGCAAGGCAGAAGCTTACTCGATCTCGACAAGCAGTAACTCGAGATCGACAAAACTCAGTAAAAACAGAAACTTTTAACTCGACGATAGAAGCAGAAACTCAACTCGACCTAGACTAGAGCCAACTCGATATCGACTAGGGTCCTACTCGAGGTCGACAAGGCTCTCCTCTGTATCGACTAAAACTCAGAAACTGTAAACTTGCAAATTTCGAACCAAAACTCAACTTTTCGACAGAAATAAATCAATATATGAAAAACTTCCAAGGCCAGGGTATCAACACCACGGCGATAACCATGCAAAGTAACACATAAAGGCACAAAAGATCATGCTTTCCATCAAAATAACTTTCGTTACTAACAAATAGGCATATAGAGGCTTTCGCATAAACCCTAATTGTTACTAACCCTTTTCACATAATTAATCCAAGTTGCATTAAGATCACTTTTGCTTCAATAACACAAACAAGGATCACCTTCAACTCTTGCAAAAGAATCATGCTCATAGGGATAGAAGACGAATTGCATAAAAAGATCTGACCTTTACTGCATCATCTCACATGGCCACCGTCGGGCTCACCCCAGCCCCAGAAGTGGGTGGACTACTCACGCCTCATTGCAATCGCAGACATTGATGTATAAAAAGAAACTTGCATTAAACTATATTCAAAGCCTTTACAATCCCGGCAATCAACTTTCGCAGAATGCCAAAACCCTAAAAACTTTAGAACTCCTAAAACTTCTCTGTGGAACTACTTCTCTCTCCCTAAGATTGTATGATTGAATTAATGAAAAACCAGCCCCTAGGGCTTTATTTATAGCCTTCTATTCCTTGCTAATCAAGGATAGAATCTTCTATCTATATCTAAAATTATATCTAAAAGGCTTAATGATAAATAAAAGCGATAAAGGAATTAAATCTAAAAGGAAAATAATAAATCTAAACTAGGTAAGTCTCTTTATGTTGATAGATCTCCCTTTCATGGATAGAACTTGATAGATTTCGGCCTACTCGACTTCCTTCGGCTCCAAGTAACTCCAACTCGACTCGGACTGCTCACGGCGACGCGTTTCCAGAACCTGGTCTACTCGACATCGACAAGGGCTAGTCGACATCGACTAGGATTCGTCGTCGACTGATCTTCTCGGGTGACTGGTGCTCGACAAGGCTCGGACATGGCTCGGAGGTCTAGTCGATCTCGAGTAGCCCTACTCTGTATCGAGTAGGATTCGTCGTCTGGCTGGCTTGGTCGGGTGGCTCTGCTCGACATGCTCGGACCTTGGCTCCGGGCTCCTCGATCTCGACTAAGCCTCCTCGAGATCGAGTAGAGGTGGTCTGCGTCTTCGTCCTTGGCTTCTCGATCAGCTCTTTCTCGACCAAGCTCTCCTCGATCTCGAGTAGAGTGTACTCGATCTCGAGTAAAGATTTCTCAGCTTTCTGCTCTGTTCTTAAAGCGCACTTTCCCGAGTCCTCGTTTGTCAGATTGACGCATATGACCATGCGTTGGAAAGATCTTTTCGAGGGCTACAACTCTCATGAAGACATCAAAGCTTGATTCAGAACGTAGAATGGTGAAAAATGGCCTCTTCTCCAGCTGCACTATTCTTAGCTTCTCCATGAGTTTTCTTTAAGCTCCAAAGTGCGTCCGATTTCTGCCAAATATAACAAAAACTTGTGTAGACCTCCATATATTTCAAATAAGTGTAAACTACACTGATTCTGTATTATTCTAACCCAAATGTATGCAATGTATGCAGAAATCGATATAAAAGTTACTGTTAAACATGGCAAATTAGGCTCACAACAATAAACATAAAATCGGTAGATACAATTAGGGTTTCTTGAAAGAGTTGTCTAATTGTTGGAAAAGGCGAAAGCTTGTTCCTTCACTGCGATTTGCATGATTATCGTTATTTGTCTTACCTTATGCATGTTTGGTTATCGTTGTCGCAAACCCCGATCTTGGAAGTTTTCTTTTACATAGTTTGTTCCGAATCCGAAAAGCTTTGTTCTTTATTTTATTTTACTATTTCTGCTCCACTTCGACTAGACCCTGGTCGACGTCGACTACTTACCTTCGATCGAGCAAAGATCGCCGTTGCTTTTGTCTTTGTAGGAACTTGATTTCGACAATGCTTACTCGACTACGACCAAGTTTTCCTCGACGTTGAGTTGACTGCTCGAGATCGACCAAAATCCAATGACTTTGCTTGCTTGAATTCGACTGTGCTTGACCCCCTGCTGAGTAACCCTAGTCGAGGTCGAGTACACTCTGGTCTATCAACATTCGTGAGATTTCTTCACTGCGTGAGATTCGCTGACCAGCTTCCTCGAGGATCGATCCTGACTTCCTATTGCTACATCGGGAGGACGTCTTGTAATTATTTGCGTGGACAAGACTTGGTTTGATTTATATTTCTATATTTTAAACTCGATTTCCTCCTACAACAAATTTGCGTTGTAGCCGGGGAAGCAATCATTCGCGCCTTAGGTAGTTAGATCTCACGTTTTCCTTTAAGTTTTGATTTTGCAGTGTATGCGCCGTTCTGGTCCACCACCTGACTTTGACGCCTTAGACGAACCGGAACGTTTCCTACACATCCACTCTAGATTGAAAAGGATCATGGCGGCCGCAGAAACACAAGCACAACTGATAGAGAGGCTTCAAGCGGAGATATAAGCCAAAAATACTGCTCTCGCCGCTGAGAGAGCACGCACTAAGCATGAAGCTAAACTGAGGACGCATGCAGAGGCTGAGCTTGCCCAATTCTCTACCACTGCAGAGGATTACATGCTCCCGACTCTTGTCGTGCCTGAATCGGCCATTCTAATCCCTAAAAATAATTTTGAAATTCGCACTGCCTTCCTTATTGAGATAAAAAATAATACTTTTTATGGAAGATTTAATGAATGTCCTCTTGAACATATTACCAATTTTTCTGATATGTGCCATACTTTTGCTGAAGGTACTACTCTGGATTATGTCAAGATGAAAACTTTTCGATGGTCTCTTGCCGGTCCAGCATTGAAGTGGCTTGAAGGACTGACTCCACGATCCCTCACAACATGGGCTGAAGTAAGGCAGGCATTTCTTAATAAATTATTCCCTCCTGCAAAGACAGCGATCCTCCGCTAGAAGATTACAACTTTCAAGCAGAAGCCTGGGGAGCCGCTAGCAAAAGCATGGGAACGATACAAGGATCTACTGCGATCCTGCCCTACACATGGGCAGCCACCATATGTCATTCATGAGATCTTCTACAATTCTCTTGATCTGGCTGCTAAGGATAGAATCAACCAATATACTCAGTATGAGTATCTGACAATGCCACTAGCTGACGCATGAGCAACTATCGAAAACCTCACCAACTTCGACAATAAGTATGGGGCTCCGACAAACTATGACGTGAATGCTTATACAAGGCCAGCCCCATCCATGCCCCTCTATTAGCCTTCTAAAGAGATTGATCCAGATGTCAAAGACCAATACTATAGAGACCAGAATCGCAAGCTCCTCAAGTAAGTCAAGTTTCTTTCTATCAACCAACCTTGCATAGAATGCGGCTCACAATGGCACACTACTCCAGAGTGCCAACATACAGAGCAAGTCAGGATGGCAAAAACCCACGAGGAGGTAGCTTACGCATGGGGTCCCAATCGCTATATGGGGGACCAAAGGTTCCAACAACCACAATGGAACCAAGGTGCCCCTAGGAACCCCCCACCCTACAGAGCTCCAGGACATCTAGAAAGAGATCAGCGGAAGGATGAACTAAAGATGATCCTCGATGAGATGCCCCAGAATCAAGCAGAAAACAAGCAAGCCAGTAGCGCCATCAATATTCAGCTCCAAAACATCAATACAAGATTTGGAGAACTGGACATTTGGAAGAGGAACATTGAGACCCAGATGGGTATATTCGCGACACAAATTCCACGACCGACTGGGCAACTCCCTGGGCAGACAGAACCAAATCCCAAGGGGAAGACCAGACACGTCGCGACTATAAAGCTCAGGAGCGGGCATCAACTACGCGAGCCAGAGGTCGGAAAGCAGCAGGACAAAGCTGAGAAGTTACTCGACATCGAGCAGAGCGTAGTCGACGTCGACCAGTGTACTCGACGTCGAGTAGGAGTACCCGAAGTCGACCAACCACATAACATCGAGGGAACCTGTGCACGACAATAGAACTCGAAGTCGACTACTCCTGTGGTCGAATTCGAGGAGAACCTTGTCGATGTTGAGGAGACTCCAGTCGATGTCGAGGACTCAGCAGCACTTCCGACATCTATTCTAGCTCCAAAGCAGAAAAAGACACTACCTTTCCCTTCCAAGGCGCTGAAAGATCCCACTGCAGGTAGGTTTAAACGATTTGTTAAGATGCTTCAAGAACTGAATGTTTCAATTCCTTTTATAGAAGCTCTTCAAGAAATTCCTACATATGTCAAGTTCCTCAAGGAAATCCTTAGCAACAAGCGATCTATCTCAGAAATCGCCAGCGAATGCAAAAGGATGCACTTTCTTGAGAAGAGACCCGGCCCTGGTAAGTTTTCTGTTACTGTGGGATTTGGACAATATAAATATGAGGCCTTGTGTGATTTAGGAGCAAGCGTGAGTATCATGCCCTTATCAATCTGGAAAAAGGTGAAGATAGGGTCCATAGAGCCTGTGGATGCCAAGCTATACATGGCAAACAATACAGTGGTCATCCCTACAGGTATGGTTGATAATGTCCCTGTCCAGGTTGGTAAGTTCTTTATTCCCGCTTATTTCCTTGTTATAGATTGTGTGGAAGATCCTACTTGCCCTATTATTCTTGGTAGACCTTTCTTAGCTACTGCAGATGCCAAGATTAGTGTCAAAAAGCGATTGCTCACCTTCACAATAGGTGACGAGATCTTAGATTTCTCTTTTGGCCCGGCAAAAGAGAAAGCTTCATGGCTGGAGGTGAAGAGCATGAGCAACCACGGGATCAAGCAAACAACAGAAGAAAACACCAGGAAGTTACTCGATGTCGACAAGGGCTACTCGACGTCGACCACCATCCTCGACTTCAACCAAGCCTACTCAAAGTCGACTTCCTCTGTTGAGCACCTGAATTGCCAAGAACCTAAGTATGGGGTCCTTGTACTCGACGTCGACTAGACCTACTCGACGTCGACCAACCCTAAGCCTGAAGATTTGTGTTTTGGGCACGAAAAGGTAAGTCCAGGTATAATATCAACCCCTCCTCTGTATATTAATAAATTTAATAAATATTTAAGGGGAGGTAAGGCCCCGTGGCGAGCTAATCTGCGAAGGATGAGAGCTGGAAAGAAGAAGAAGGAAGGCAAGGGATACTATGCAACCAACAACCTATCAGCGGAGCTTGCATACTACCGTTATGACCTAAATGATCCAGGAGAAGGGCCAAGCACAAGGGGGCCCCACATTGACGGTCCTTGAGCACAATCGGAGAAGTCGGCCTGGCGACTCTAAAATCTAGAGCATGTACATAAAAATTTTGAATTTTGGGACTTTGAAACTTTTGGTTTTGGTTTAGGTTGTTTTGTTTTTAGTTTTGAATGCTTCATGTGGAAGGTCTTGTCTTCGTGCAAAATCTAACATTTTTAGGTTGAGAAGCATAAAAGGATTGCAAAGAGTGGAAGAAGAAGTCCCTGACAGTCAGTCAAAATCAACTAGGCCAAGTCGAGATCGACCAAGAGGAAGATCGAGCAGACAAAGTCTACTCGACGTCGACCTAGCTACTCGACGTTGACCACCGGTTAGGCTTCCTCGACTTCAGACTTTCACTCGACGCAGGATCTGTACTCGATGTCGAGGAAATCTACTCGACGTCGACCAACTCAGTACTCGACAACCCTGTTTTGCCTTCCTCGACGCGTTATTCGATGAGTTCCTTCATTTACCTTTGTTTAATATTGATTCTATACACTGGGGACACTGTATATTTTAAGTATGGGGTGGGGAAAGAGCTTAGTATTATTATTTTAATTTTATTCATGTTTTTGGTTTTACATGGTGAATTTTGAGTAAATTTTTAAATTTTTTTTGTGCTTAATTGCTAAACTCAAAGTTTGTTCTATGAGACATCTCCCAATGGTTGTAAATTGTTCAAAGAAATAGTGTCATGGAAGCTTAATTAAACTCGACAATGCAAAATTGGATTCATTAGAGATATAACATGAAATTGCCTAGTAAAGGGAGGTCACAATAAAATGCATATTTTCTTGAAAACCATGAAAGGAGGTAAAATATGAAATTGCTTTTGACATGTTGCATGATAAGAGGATGGAGGACTTTATATTTCCATATAATGCTCATATTGTTGTAATCCTAGCCATACCTATGCTTATGGATCACAAAACCCATATTATGCCTTATTTCGTATTATGCTCCACATCATCTAAATATTGTCCATTTTCTACCTTATTTCCATCCGGGGATTATGTTGAGAATGATGTTACATTATGGAGATTATTATACGGTGTTTGTGTTGTTGTTATTATAATATTTGGAGTTTGGCAGGAAAGTTTCAAAAATTATGGAAAATTTAATGAGTTAAAGAAAATACGATCACCTCAGGAGATAAAGGTAGATCGACCCTGCTCGCTGAGATAATAGTTCGGCGAGATGGGACACCAAGGTGAGGAGTCCGAAGCACTAAGTATCCGGGGCCATTCATGACACCCATGTTTGCGACTCGCGAGAAGGAAGTGCTGAGGTTAGAGAGGTAAAATCATTATATTGAAAAAAGCAATGAGCGATGAGAGAAATGTGAGAAATAAAAGGAAGAAGGAATGTAGAATGAAAATTGGAAAGTACTCCATTTCCCAGGATCATTAGCACCACATGGCAAAAAATAGCCCACCTTTAGCCTTTTACCAATCTACTCCTTATTGAGCTTAAATTAAAGTCTTCTTGATTATTGTTGCTTTGTCACTTATAGATTGTTTTTGCATAAACCTTTTTTTTTGTGAATAGATGTTGCATTTTATTACACATGCATGGATTTTTGGTACAAGTACCTTTTCGATGATGGTAATTGACTGCAGGGGCATATAAGAATGAATCTATGATGTTGAGAGTTTTGAATTTTTCTCCTGAATGATCATCAAAGTTATTGCTTACGGACAAGCAAGCTTAAGTATGAGGTGATTTGATGTCCACTAAAGTGACCATGTTTTCATATACATTTTAGCTTCTTATTCTCTATACTTTGCATATTTCGGGCTGGGAATATGTTGAATTTGTGTAGTATATGCTTATTTGCAAGAAATAGAGGTATACATAAGTTTTGGTTTAATATTACAGAATTTGGAGCCATTCTGAGACAAAACCAAAGGACAGGATTCTACTCGACTTCGACCAGGCCTTACTCGAAGCCGACTAAAGCCGGGAGAGCAGACTGATCGAGGACGGAATAAGAAGCCTACTCAAGTTCAAGACTCTACTCGATGTCGAGTAAATAACTCGATGTCAACCAAGCCAAAAACAAACCCGAGCTCGAGGAAGAGAATTGTGAAGAGAAGGCAAGAATCGAGCAATCTTCCTCGACGTCGATCAAAACTGGTCGAAGTCGACCATGCCTATACCGAGTTAGTGTCCCAGAATCGACCCGAGCAGCTGAAGAAGAAAGGAAGAGCTCGATATCGACTTGACCTAGTCGATATAGAGTTGAAGTTGGTCGATATTTACTCTTAAAGGCCGGAATCGAGTTGCTGAGTTTAAGTGAAGAAATGCAGATCGATGTCAAGTGAGGCTACTCGATATCGAGTTGACTCTAGTGGCTGATTTCGAGCTAGTCCGAGTTCTTGTTAAGGTTCTATCCTTAATCCGATGAAGATATTTCCGAGAAAAGATTTCCAACACATGAAGATTTAGATATTTTTATCTTTTTATCTATTTATTTATCCTAAGGGTTGAACGATTAATTACCCTAGGATTTATCTAGTTTTACTTAATTAGATAGATAATCCTTAGCTTGATTAGCAATGATTGAAAGCCTATAAATAAAGCTTATAGGGCTGGTTTTAATTCCATCATACATTTAATTCTAGAGAAGGAGAAGAGGTAGGGAGAGAGAGAGTGTGTGTGTGTGGCCGAAAGGAGTTAAGAGGCGAGAGCAATTTGGCTTCGATCGGTTGTAAGCTCTATTTAGTTTTACTAATGCAAAGTAATTTCCTTTTATTATTGATGAGTTTCCTTGCAATGAAGAGCGAGTAGTCCAGCCACTTCTAGGGTCGGGGCGAACCCGACGATAGCCATGCGTGTTTTGAGGTAAAGATCCGACCTTTATTATGTTTGAGTATCTACTACCTTTTATGTGTTTATTACCTATTTAATAAAGATCCTTGTTAACAACCTGGATTATAAACATTAAATCGGTAGATACAATTGGGGTTTCTTGAAAAGGTTATCTAAATGTTGGAAAAGGCGAAAACTTGTTCCTTCGATGTGATTTGCATGATTATCGTTATTTATCTTGACTTATGCATGTTTGGTTATCGTTGTCGCAAACCCCGATCTTGGCAGTTTTCTTTTACATAGTTTGTTCCGAATCCGAAAAGCTTTGTTCTTTATTTTATTTTACCGTTTCTGCTCGACTTCGACTAGACCCTGGTCGACGTCGACTACTCACCTTCGATCGAGCAAAGATTTCCATTGCTTTTGTCTCTGCTAGAACTCGATTTCGATAAAGCTTACTCGACTACGACCAAGTTTTCCTCGACGTCGAGTTGACTACTAGAGATCGACCAAAATCCAGTGACTTTGCTTGCATGAATTCGACTGTGCTTGTCCCCCTGTCGACTAACCCTTGTCGAGGTCGAGTACACTGTGGTCGATCACCATTCTTGAGATTTCTTCGATGTCTGAGATTCGCTGACCAGCTTCCTCGAGGATCGATCCTCACTTCCTGTTGTTACATCGGGAGGAAGTCTTATAATTATTTGCGTGGGAAAGATCTGGTTTGATTTATATTTCTATATTTTTAACTCGATTTCCTCCTAAAACAAATTGGTGGATGGGTCACCAAGGTGAGGAGTCCGAAGCACTAAGTATCCGGGGCCATTCATAACACCCATGTTTGCGACTCGCGAGAAGGCAATGTTGAGGTTAGAGAGGTAAAAACATTATATTGAAAAAAAGCATTGAGCGATGAGCGAGAGGTAAGAAATCAAAGGAAGAAGGAATGTGGTATTAAAGTTTGGAAAGTACTCTATTTCCCCGGATCATTAGCACCACATGGCCAAAAATTCCCCATCTTTAGCCTTTTACCAATCTACTCCTTATTAAGCTTAAATTAAAGTTCTCTTGATTATTGTTGCTTTGTCACTTATGGATTGTTTTTGCACAAACTTCCTTTTTGTGAGCAGATGTTGCTTTTTATTCCACATGCATGGATTTGTGGCACAAGTACCTTTTCGATGATGGTAATTGACTGCAGGGACATATAAGAATGAATCTATGATGTTGAGAGTTTTGAATTCTTCCCCTGAATGACAATCCAAGTTATTGCTTGGGGACAAGCAAGCTAAAGTACGGGGTGATTTGATGTCCACTAAAGTGACCATGTTTTCCTATACATTTTAGCTTCTTATTCTATATACTTTGCATATTTCGGGCTGGGAATATGTTATATTTGAGTAGTATATGCTTATTTGCAAGAAATAGAGGTCTACATAAGTTTTGGTTTAATATTACAGAATTTGGAGCCATTCCGAGACAAAACCAAAGGACAGGATTCTACTCGACTTCGACCAGGGCTTACTCGAAGTCGACTAAAGCTGGGAGAGCAGACTGATCGAGGACGGAAGAAGAAGCCTACTTGAGTTCAAGACTCTACTCGATGTAGAGTAAGTAACTCGATGTCGACCAAGCCAAAAACACACTCGAGCTTGAGGATGAGAACTGTGAAGAGAAGGCAAGAATCGAGCAACCTTCCTCGACGTCGACCAAAACTGGTCGAAGTCGACCAAGCCTATACCGAGTCAGTGTCCCAGAATCGACTCGAGAAGCTGAAGAAGAAAGGAAGAGCTCGATTTCAACTTGACCTAGTCAATATCGAGTTGAAGCTGGTCAATATTCACTCCTGGAGGCCGGAATCGAATTGCTGAGTTGAAGTGAAGAAATGCTAGTCGATATCGAGTGAGGCTACTCGATATTGAGTTGACCCTAGTGGCTGATTTCGAGCTAGTCTGAGTTCTTGTTAAGGTCCTATCCCGAATCCGATGGAGATATTTCCGAGAGAAGATTTCCATCACATTATGATTTAGATATTTTTATCTTTTTATCTTTTTTATTTATCCTAAGGGTTGAACAATTAATTACCCTAGGATTTATTTAGTTTTACTTAATTAGATAGATATTCCTTACCTTGATTAGCAAGGATTGGAAGCCTATAAATAAAGCATATGAGGTTGGTTTTTATCCCATCATACATTCAATTCTAGAGAAGGAGAAGAGGTAGAGAGAGAGAGTGTGTGGCCGAAAGGAGTTAAGAGGCGAGAGCAATTTGGCTTCGATCGGTTGTAAGCTCTATTTAGTTTTATTAATGCAAAGTTATTTCCTTTTATTGTTGATGAGTTTCCTCGCGATGAAGAGCGAGTAGTCCACTCACTTCTAGGGTCGGGGCGAGCCCGACGACAGCCATACGTGTTTTGAGGTAAAGATCCGACCTTTATTATGTTTGAGTATCTACTACCTTTTATGTGCTAATTACCTATTTAATAGAGATCCATGTTAACAACCTCAATTATAAACATAAAATCGGTAGATACAATTAGGGTTTCTTGAAAGAGTTATCTAATTGTTGGAAAAGGCAAAAGCTTGTTCCTTCGATGCGATTTGCATGATTATCGTTATTCATCTTGCCTTATGCATGTTTGGTTATCGTTGTCGCAAACCCCGATCTTGGAAGTTTTCTTTTACATAGTTTGTTCCGAATCCGAAAAGCTTTGTTCTTTATTTTATTTTACTGTTTCTGCTCGACTTCGACTAGACCCTGGTCGACGTCGACTACTCACCTTCAGTCGAGCAAAGATCGTCGTTGCTTTTGTCTCTGTAGGAACTCGATTTCGACAAAGCTTACTCGACTACGACCAAGTTTTCCTCGACGTCGAGTTGACTGCTAAAGATTGACCAAAATCCAGTGACTTTGCTTGCTTGAATTCGACTATGCTTGACCCCATGTCGACTAACCCTAGTCGAGGTCGAGTACACTGTGGTCGATCACCATTCGTGAGATTTCTTCGCTGCCTGAGATTCGCTGACCAGCTTCCTCGAGGATCGATCCTGACTTCCTGTTGCTACATCGGGAGGAAGTCTTGTAATTATTTGCGTGGGCAAGATCTAGTTTGATTTATATTTCTATATTTTAAACTCGATTTCCTCCTATAACAAATTAGCGGATGGGACACCAAGGTGAGGAGTCCGAAGCACTAAGTATCTGGGGCCATTCGTAACACCCATGTTTGCGACTCGCGGGAAGGCAGTGCTGAGGTTAGAGAGGTAAAAGCATTATATTGAAAAAAAGCATTGAGCGATGAGCGAAAGGTGAGAAATCAAAGAAAGAAGGAATGTGGTATTAAAGTTTGGAAAGTACTCCATTTCCTCGGATCATTAGCACCACATGGCCAAAAATTGCCCACATTTAGCCTTTTACCAATCTACTTCTTATTGAGCTTAAATTAAAGTCCTCTTGATTATTGTTGCTTTTTCACTTATGTATTGTTTTTGCATAAACCTCCTTTTTGTGAGTAGATTTTGCTTTTTATTACACATGCATGAATTTTTGGCACAAGTACCTTTTCAATGATGGTAATTGACTGCAAAGACATATAAGAATGAATCTATGATGTTGAGAGTTTTGAATTCTTCCCCTGAATGACCATCCAAGTTGTTGCTTGGGGACAAGCAAGCTTAAGTATGGGATGATTTGATGTTCACTAAAGTGACCATCTTTTCATATACATTTTAGCTTCTTATTCTATATACTTTGTATATTTCGGGCTGGAAATATGTTATATTTGAGTAGTATATACTTATTTGCAAGAAATAGAGGTCTACATAAGTTTTGGTTTAATATTACAGAATTTGGAGTCATTCCGAGACAAAACCAAAGGGCAGGATTCTACTCGACTTCGACCAGGCCTTACTCGAAGTCGACTAAAGATGGGAGAGCAGACTGATCGAGGACGGAAGAAGAAGCCTACTCGAGTTTAAGGCTCTACTCGATGTAGAGTAAGTAACTCGATGTCGACCAAGCCAAAAACACACCCGAGCTCGAGGAAGAGAACTGTGAAGAGAAGGCAAGAATCGAGCAACCTTCCTCGACGTCGACCAAAACTGGTCGAAGTCGACCAAGCCTATACTAAGTCAGTGTCCCAGAATCGACTTGAGAAGTTGAAGAAGAAAGGAAGAGCTCAATATGAACTTGACCTAGTTGATATCGAGTTGAAGCTGGTCGATATTCACTCATGGAGGCCGGAATCGAGTTGCTGAGCTGAAGTGAAGAAATGCAGGTCGATATTGGGTGAGGCTACTCGATATCGAGTTGACCCCAATGGCCGATTTCGAGCTAGTCCGAGTTCATTTTAAGGTTCTATTCCGAATCCGATGGAGATATTTCCGAGGGAAGATTTCCAACACATGAAGATTTACATATTTTTATCTTTTTACCTTTTTATTTATCCTAAGGGTTGAACAATTAATTACCCTAGAATTTATCTAGTTTTACTTAATTAGATAGATATTCCTTACCTTGATTAATAAGGATTGGAAGCCTATAAATAAAGCCTATAGGGCTGGTTTTTATTCCATCATACATTCAATTCTAGAGAAGGAGAAGAGGTAGAGAGAGAGAGAGAGAGAGAGAGAGAGAGAGAGAGTGTGTGTGTGTGTGTGTGTGTGTGTGTGGAGTTAAGAGGCGAGAGCAATTTGGCTTCGATCGGTTGTAAGCTCTATTTAGTTTTATTAATGCAAAGTTATTTCCTTTTATTATTGATGAGTTTCCTTGCGATGAAGAGCGAGTAGTCCATCCACTTCCAGGGTCGGGGCAAGCCCGACGATAGCCATGCGTGTTTTGAGGTAAAGATCCGACCTTTATTATGTTTGAGCATCTACTATGTTTTATGTCTTTATTACCTATTTAATAGTGATCCATGTTAACAACCTGGATTATAAACATAAAATCGGTAGATACAATTAGGGTTTTTTGAAAGAGTTGTCTAATTGTTGGAAAAGGCGAAAGCTTGTTCCTTCGATACGATTTGCATGATTATCGTTATTTATCTTACCTTATGTATGTTTGGTTATCGTTGTCACAAACCCCGATCTTGGAAGTTTTCTTTTACATAGTTTGTTCCGAATCCAAAAAGCTTTGTTCTTTATTTTATTTTACTGTTTCTACTCGACTTCGACTTGACCCTGGTCGACGTCGACTACTCACCTTCGATCGAGCAAAGATCGCCGTTGCTTTTGTCTCTGCAGGAACTCGATGTCGAGTTGAATGCTCGAGATCGACCAAAATCCAGTGACTTTGCTTGCTTGAATTCGACTGTGCTTGACCCCCTGTCGACTAACCCTAGTCGAGGTCGAGTACACTGTGGTCGACCACCATTCGTGAGATTTCTTCGCTGCTTGAGATTCGCTGACCAGCTTCCTCGAGGATCGATCCTGACTTCCTGTTGCTACATCGGGAGGAAGTCTTGTAATTATTTGTGTGGGCAAGATCTGGTTTGATTTATATTTCTATATTTTAAACTCGATTTCCTCCTACAACATTAACCTTAAAAATAGTATTACATAGACTAATCGATCGGTAATGGTTAATGTTACTAGGTGTATCAATTTTTGGAATAGGTGCAATGAAAGTTGAATTTACTTCATTGAGTAGCACACCAGAATGAAAGAAAGATTTAACAACTTTACAAACTAATTTACCGACAATATTCCAATATTTTTTATAGAACTCTGGTGGAAAACCACCAGGTCCCGGAAACTTTTCGTTTGTAATTGAGAATAGGGTATCCTTAATTTCTTCATCTGAAAAAGGTTGTGTTAGAATTCTGTTTTCAGATTTAGTAATGGTTGATCAATTAAATTTAGGAAATATGGATTACTACTAATCGGTGTGTTATTAGAAACGAATCTTTCATCCAATTCAGTCGTAATTTCATCTCTAATTTGATCATCATCCTCAATCAATAAACCATGTTTATTTGTAAAATTACGAATGACATTTTTAGAATTTCTTATTTTAGATATAGATTGGTAGTATTTGGCAGACCCTTGACCCGACTAACTCAAGGGCGGGTAAAGGTACATATCCAGGGTCTCAAAACCCCATGACTTGGCTAGTTAGACCTGTAATCTAGGGCCTGTTTGGCAGGGGATGTGAGGGGGTGCCGGGGGTGGGGATGGGTTTTCGGGCTTCGTGCTTGCGTGTTTGGCAAGGGGATGCGGGGGACGGAGATCTGGGGATATGAGGGATGGACGGGATGGGAAGGGGAAACGTCCCAGATTTGCCCCTTTCCCTTCCCTCTCTCCTCATAAATTGGGATCTCACTCCATTCCACTCTTCACACGCACGCCTCAAACTCGAGCGATCCCAAGAATGACGATCTTCTTCCGAGAGCTTCTCCTTCGTTCTGCATCTTCAATTAGCCAGGTAATCCCGTTCATCTCCAATATCTATGGGTTTATGGTTGAGTTTCGGTTCCAATTTGATTGGTTTTACACTTTTTCCCTATTTCTATTGAAATCCTAAGGTTTTGTTCAACGTCGTGATTTTAGGGTTTCGATTGAAATCTATGATTTTGGCTTTCATTTTTAGGGTTGTAGGGTTTTCCATTGAAAGCTTCGACTTTTAGAATATGATGGGTTTTACACTTTTTCCCCATTTCGATTGAAATCCTAGGGTTTTGTTCAACGTCGTGATTTTTGGGTTTCGATTGAAATCTATGATTTTGGCTTTCATGTTTAGGGTTGTAGGGTTTTACATTGAAAGCTTCGACTTTTCCTTCCATGTTTGGGGTTCGATTGAAATGTAGGATTTTGCGGAAATGGGTAAGTTTAGGGTTTTCGATTGAAACCAAAGTCTGACAATGACAAACTGAAACCAAAATGCCGACATCTTAAGATGTTTGATTTCATAGGGGACCACTTGCACCCAACAATTAAGCATACCAGTTTGTTTCAAGATTACATGGCAGATAGCTTTGTTTTGTGGCTTGCATGTCTGATGTCTCAGGAGTAAGAACACCTCTTGATAACATACTTTATTTTTCCTGATTGGAGCTTCAATTTGGATGGAATTGTCCTGACTTTGTATTATCACTTTATCAGTGATCCACCTTTAACATCTACTTTCATTAAGCATATAAATTTTGTAGTTCTTCATGGACAAAAATATGCAAACCAGTTATATATCTTTCTGCCTTTAGTTTCCATTTGATCACATGTGTTGTAAACCTAACATTTGTTAGGCGTCTTTCTTTATTTATCTGTCTTTTAATTGTGTGTTCTTGCGTTAGTGATTTTAAAAGTCTTTGTTGCTAGTTGTGTTATTTCTTCCACTGCTCTTCGGCATTAAGAGAAGAAAGGGAAGCAAAACTAGAGAAAAAGGAAGAAAAACTTTGTCTTGTAAGTTATACCACAGGACTGTGTTATTGGTACAATTGTGGTTATCTTAAGGTTTCATGCTATGGCATCTATTCTAAGCAGATCTTAATTTGTTCATTTTTATGGTTATCTTAAGGTTTTGTGCTATGGCATCTATGCTATGCAGATCTTAATTTGTTCATTTTTTTTGTTATCTTAAACTGAATTTTTTTTTGTCGTTGTTTGTTTGCATTTGTTGATGGGGTTTTGTCCCAACTAATCACTCTACATGAATCCACTGTCACTCTAGTATCTTGCTTGTATTTTATTTCTGTTTGGGTGATCACTGGTTGCAATAGATAATGAACCGAAGCTGATTACTTTCATCCTTAATTTTGTTTGGGTGATCACTGGTTGCAATAGGTAATGAACTGAAGCTGACTACTTTCATTCTGTTTTTTTGATGGCTTTCATACCATGATATCATCCCAGTATTTCATTTCTTCTTAACTGATTAGGAGATAAAGACGTTGGTCCTCCTCTGATTCTTGTTGCTTCTAACCTTATATATGAGACACTCTAGGGATATGAGGTTGATTCTCAACTGCTTGCACTACCTTCTGTCGCTTTCTTTTACATTTTGCTTTCTTTTCGAATATGAGTTCACTTCATCCATGGAAAAGTCAAATGAATTCAGGTTGTTGAAAATGGAAGTTAGGCATGACTGCTATTTATCCCTCTCCTAGCTGCTTATTACTTATTTTTCTTCTCTTTAATTGTTTGCGCGCTTTCATTTGGAACTCGTTCAATTGCACTTTCATGATCGAAGAGTGTGATCATTACCTTCTTCTGTGAGATTTGAAATTTCTTTTTTCCTGTCAAAGTATGTTAAAGTATTGGTTATTTTTCAATATCTCATATACATTCCAGTTGCTTTCTTATACTTTTTGCTTTTATTCCAATATGTTGTGGCCTCTTCCATTCAGAAAATATGTTTCAAATGCCTTCTGTAAACCCCGGTTTGAATGTTGATTCTGACAATATGCTTCCCATGTTAACGTAGGAATCATGTGGCTGTATCACGACTTTGACTCCGACACCGACTTCGACAGTCACCGCATCTACGCAAGTGGTGACCCTCGCAAGTACCCCTGACTTAGGACGGCATATATACGAGCAAGGCCAGTCTAGTCATCACTGGGAAAAGGAAGATGGCGACGCACAATCCGATCGCCGTGACCCCGAAGACGTCGCGGAGGAAAATGCCATATGGACCATGGCTACCGACGAACTGAAGAAGCTCCGCACCCAGGTATCGGGGCTCCTGGACCAGGACGCCCTGATACCAACGAACACTCAGTTGTAGGAGACCAAGGAACACAACGTGTGCCTCACGAACAGGCTCGTCGCTTCTGAAGCGAGCAACGACCATCTCGTGCGGAGGGTCGCCGACATGTGCTCCTTCATGTGTGGCCGGTGGGTGGAGCACGCAGGGGACCAGCTCTGGTGTGAGAGGCTCTCCCGCCTGAACATGCTCCTTGGCTGGATTATCCTCCTCTTACTGGCGATCATGGTGCGTCTGGTCACTAGGGCCTAGGACATCAAGCCTCTCCAATATGTTGTTACCCCTTTTTGTAAAGATTTGCTAGCGTTGTTGTATTTTGTATCTAGTAAATGTGAACCTGTATTGAAACTCTGGATTTGGGCCACCATTTTGTGCATTTTGGGGCCTCGGAGGTAAGTCAGGAACAATGTTTGTGCAACCTTCGCAGTGACTCCCCCTTTTTGTAAGCCGAGTGTTGTTGCACCCATTTGCAATGGTGCATTATCCTAACAGTTATAACCCAAACAATTTCCGTAAGTTATGTATGATATGCGTATTCCCCGATTACAATTGATATTGCATTACTTTAATCATTTTCCTTCGATCATGTCTTATACAAAATAAGTGAACATTATAGGCATTTCTCAATATGTCTTATACAAAAGGCGATGGCCATACGCTTCTAGTTATGATAAATTACATGAAGTAATGACAGGGTTTCTTGCAATATACAAAATGAGATGAAGGACACACTCTAGTGCATCGAGCATCCAAGCTTTACCTGCCCCTGCGACGGTCGTTCCAAATCTACCGAGCAATGTCGTCCCTCAGCGCCTTGATCTTTACGTTTGACCCCGGAGCCTTATCGAAGGGGAAAAATGAGTCATCTTCATCATGTCTAACATCCTCTCCTGCGTCGTACGCATCTTCATCGCCGTCCCCGTCGGACGGGATGTCACTCCCCATCGGAGGCTCCATGAACCTTGGATCGTCTTCGTCGTCGGACTCCGAAGCATCGCGTGAATCACACACGTAATTGTGGAGGGCGAAGCACGCAATAATACTAGAAATCTGCTTACAGATCGAATACTTGGGGAGTTGATGAAGGATCCTCCACTTCATCTTCAACACCCCGAATGACCTCTCTATCGCTCCTCGGAGGGAAGAGTGTGACTTGTTGAAGGCTTCTTTCTATTTTTTTGGCTACCTATTTCGGAAAGCGTAGCCCTTGTCGCATAGATAGTACCTCCTTGTCGGTGGATGGGGGAACCGAAGGGCCGCCGTCTTCAATGCATGATCGAACACACGTGCATCGTGCGCACTGTCCTCCCAGCCAGCGGATATGAATGTGAATCGAAGGTCGAAGTCACAAACGGCCATGACGTTGTATGTTGTTTTGCCCTTCCTGCACCGGAACCGGATCTGGTCTTCTTTCGGAATGATCGCCTCAATATGCATGTCGTCAATAGCACCAATTGCACCCTTGAAGTACGGCCAGTACCAGTTGTCGTTCCTGATCTGCTTAGGTATGGCTCTGAAATGAGGGTTGCGAGGCCATATCAAGTCCTCTGCTATACAACAGAACCCGTTACATCTCCCCCCGCACATGGCGTCTAGCACTTCCGATATCGTCTTAGAAATTGTGTATGTGGAGCGGAGGAAACGCTTGCAGGATTTTCGCTGACGGGACCCCCAAGCCATGGTATTGACGAAGATAGCAACCTTCTCCATCACAGAAAGTTGCACTCACTCCCGAAGAACGTACTGGTGCTGCAGCATCCCACACAGTTGAATGAAGGCAGCCTTTTCCGTTCGCAATGTGTTAACGCTCCTTGCCTCTTATAGCATGCATTTAGAGGGTCATAATAGGTTGCATTTAGCTTAGTTAAGATGCTTAGCATGCATGATTTAAGTATAATTTTCATTTTGTTCTATATGTTGTTGGAATCGGAATCTACACGTTTTTATTGATTATTTTAGGTAATGGTGGATCCGAGGAGAAGATATGGATTGATAACGAATCGGATGAGATTGTCTAGTTGATCGGAGAAGCTTACATGAAGTTCTAAAGAGGTCCTCAGAAGAAAAAGGAAGCCTAAACGAAGAACAAGTCTGCAGAAGTTGTCGCCAGACATGCTGAACTTGTTTTGCACTTTTTGGAGGCCTTGGTTATCTGATTGACTATTATGAACATGCGTTGGAAAGCTCTTTCAGAGTGCTACAACTTTCTTGTTGACAAGAAGAGAAAATTCGTGACAGATTTTCCGTGAAAGACCAATGAAGCGGCCGTCGCCATATGCCGCGGCCGCAGCATTCCCCGCAGCAAAGGATGGGCACAACTTGAAGTCGCGGCTGCAACATTTTCCGCGGCCGCCGCATGTGACACCACAACGCCGCCATTTGTTTATTCGGAAACCCTAGTTGTTATTTCGTTTTGGGGGCCGACTTAGACCTTTTAAGGCCAAATGTTATTAGTTTTAATTGACTTCTATTCTATTCTACGTTCTATCAGACAATATAGAGATTAAGCGATGTCTTTCATGAGAAACTAAACTCATCTGTTCTGCCTGCAATTTGAAGCTTTATTTGGATTGATTGTGAGTTTCTAATTATCGTTCCTTATTTCATATATTTGAATGCTTTAACTTCTTTTTGCTTGATTGTTTATTGTTTTGTTCTATCTTGTCTGGCCAACTAGTTAGATCAATTCAATTGCTAAGGTTTTGTAGATTCCTGGTTGTGAACCTTAACCTAAGTATCAATCTTGTTCCTTTAGGGCTGGTTGAACTAATTGAATGAGAGGGAAGTTGATTGTGTTGTTAAATCCCTCTTTAGGGACTGCGAATACCTTGGCTAATCTCTGAACTTAAAGCTTTCAATTGGGTTAAATCCTTCTTTAGGGACTGTTCGAGTGATAAGGGTTGCTAGGACTTGTTGGACTAGTAACTATATTAGGTCGGGACAAGGGTGATAACTCCCTCCCTTGATGAAAATCGGAATAATGTTTCAAAGGCCTTGACAGGATGTTTGTGTCAAAGGTCTTGGAACATTAACAGTTGATGAAATCCAAAACATGTTCTATATGTCCGAATATTATTTTATTATATACTTCCTTTATATTATATATATATATATATATATATGCTTGACTAATCTTTCAAGAAGTTTTTCGAATTATTTCCTTCCTTGTGACAAGTGTTGAGAAGGTTCAAATCGGAAAGATTATGGCTTCATTTGTTTCCAAGTTTAGAAGATCTTAAAGATGGCCATGATCTGGAATAGCCGTTGGAGAAGATTCTTGGCGTCGATTTGTCTCAATAAATAGAGAAGGAAGATGAAGACAGGATATACAAGTGATACACAAGCTTTCATTCATTCAAGCGAGATCTGTCCTCCAAGAGTTTGTTGTTTATCTCAAAGCCTTTAAGAGTCACTGTGAGCTTATAGGATATATTCATTTATAGTATTACTCGAGAGTTTGTAACTTGGGAAGTTGCACTAGGCTATTGATTTGTGAGAGTAAGAGGATTGTACTAGATAGCTGAGAGAGGTGGGGCTCTTCTAGATTGGTCTAAGACTCCCAGGGAACGTGAGTTGACTAGATTGCAATTGTATAGGAGAGAGGCTTCTCGGTGAGCTATTAGGATCTTAAGCTAAGTGAATGAATAAAGCCTTTTGAATCCTAGGGTTGTGGAAGAACCCTAGGCGGGGACGTAGGCCAAGTTCGCGCTGAATCTCGTAAACAATTACTCGTGTCTTTTATCTATTGCTTTACCTTATTTCCGCACTTGGTTCGATTATCTAATTTGTGATTCAGGTTTAATCTCAAAGGGTTTGATACGAGCTCCAAAAGTCTTGAGACTTTCTGCGAAAAACGGGCATACTCTATTCAACCCCCCCTCTAGAGTAATTCTATATTACATTGTTTTATATTATCGAACCTTCAATTGGTATCAGAGCTTTACTCACTGTTTTTGATCTAACAATCTTGTGAGTTTTCGATCATGTCTGGTGAAGCAAGCGGAGGATTTGCACAGGGAAGGTCCACAAGCAGACCGCCACTCTTTGTAGGAAATAACTTTGTCCACTGGAGATCCTTAATGAAAATGTTCATCATAGACCAAGATCTGGAGCTTTGGAACATTATAGAGAATGGTCCGAAGATTCCAGAGAAAGATGGACCAAACGATACCAAAGTTGCAAAGAAGGAGTCCGAATACAACCAAGCAGATCTTGAACTTGTCTCCAAAAACTACAGGGCTATTAACCTACTTTACTATGGTCTTAACACTGATGAGTTTAATCGTATTTCATCTTGTAGGTCAGCTAAAGAGATTTGGGACAAACTGGTCGTCACCTATGAAGGAACGAGCCAAGTAAAAGACACCAAGATCAGCATCTTCCTTTGAAAGTACGAGCTCTTCAAGATGAAGCCTAATGAGACAATCAAGGCCATGTTCACACGATTCACAGAGATTACCAACAACCTTGACTCTCTCGGCAAGAGCTTTACCAACGTTGAGAAAGTGAGGAAGATACTGAGGTGCCTTCCAAAAGAGAAATGGGGTCCAAAAGTAACAGCTATAGAGGAAGCCCAGAACCTCACCACTCTACCCCTTGATGACCTTCTTGGGAAGCTGATCACGCATGAGATGATCCTTAATGAAGACGATGGAGAACTTCCGGCTAGCACTAAGAACTTGGCACTCAAGTCTAAGAAGGATGAGCCTAAAGATGGATCTGATTCCGAAGATGAGGATGATGATGAGGATGATCCTTTTGCTCTTATCACAAGAGGCCTTGCTCGAATTCTCAAAATGAAGAAGCAATTCAACAACAAGGATGGATCAGAGTCTTCAAAATTTCGAGGTAAGCCTCAATTCAACAAGTATGAAAAGAAGACTAAACCGTTGTCTTGTTTTGAATGTGGTGAAACAGATCATTTTGTAAAGGACTGTCCTCAAAAGACAAAAAGCCAGTCCAAGAAGGGTGACAAATGGAAGAAGAAAGCCATGGTGGCAACTTGGAGCGATTTCGACTCTGGCTCCGATGATGAGAAGGCCAATATTTGTCTTATGGCCTTAGAAGATGAATCCCATGATGAAAAGCTTGAAGCTACTGTAAGAGAACTTATGGCAAGTCCAAAAGAGGTATTATCGGAATTCCTTTTCAATATGATTGCCAATGAAGAGAAGCTTATTGCCCAAACTAACATTCTTATTAAGATAACTGTGGACCAGGAAAAAACTATTGAGGATCTGTTTATGAGGGTCAAAAGTCTTGAAGCTTCTTATTCAGGTCTTGACATTAAAGTCAAGACGCTTGACTAAGAGAAATCTGAACTCAAGCAAGATCTCTCCTCTCTAAGAAATGAGCATCATGACTTAGAGAACGAGAAGATCTCCCTGAATAATAAGATTCAAGACCAACAGACAACCCTCATAAGTTTTACCAAATCCAAAGGTACTCTCGATAGGATGTTGGGTGAGCAACAAAGCTCTCTAAACAAAAGTGGTATTGGTTACAATCCAAGGTTTTTAAAGAAGCAACACATTACCACTTTTGTAAAGGCAAAAGGAAGGAGAACCTCTCCTATATGTCACCATTGTGCTAGAAAGGGACATGTAAAAGAGACCTGCCCCTATAGAAGAAAGGATCCATATATTATTCGCAATACATTTCATGTTCATTTGAGAAAAGAACGGATAACACAAGTTTGGGTTCCAAAAGGCACTATTTTACCAAATATGGTTTACCTCAACAATGGATCCAAATTTTCTTATTGGTCTAGCCACAAAGGTTGATGTTTGTCTTGCAGGAGATCACCAAGGTGAAAGAACACAAATGGATTATTGATAGTGGATGCTGGAGGCATATGAGTGGGAAGAGTTCTCTCTTTCATGATCTAAAGGAGCAATGCACGGTAACAATCATTCTTGATGACAAAGGAAAATGTGACATCGTTGGTATTGGTAGTGTTGGAAGCGATTCCAACCATAGTATTAAAAATGTCTATCTTGTTAATGGTTTAAAGTATAATTTGCTTAGTGTCTCTCAACTATGTGATAGTGGCAACAATGTCAGATTTAAGAAGAAAAGATGTATAGTGTGCAGAGAAGATACAGGTGAAGTTATACTGATTGTATATCGTTACAACAATATATACGCCGTAAATGCTGATGAAGTGGCACAAGGAAGCTTAACCTGTCTAAAGGCTTTGACGGATGATCCAAACCTCTGACACAGGAGACTCGGTCATGTGAGTCCACATACACTATAGAGCTTGTGTCTAAAGGGCTTGTAAGAGGGTTACCTAAGATGGACTTCAAAGGTATTGATATGTGCAATGCATGCACACGAGGTAAACAAACACGTAGCTCTTTCAAACCCAAAAAGGTTGTAAGTTCTTCTAGACCCCTTGAACTTTTACATATGGATTTATGTGGTCCTATGCGAGTCAAATCTCCCAATGGTAAAAAGTACATGCTAGTTGTTGTTGATGATTTTTCTAGATATACTTGGGTTGCATTTTTAAAAGAAAAATCAGAGGCCTTATTTGAGTTTTCAAAACTTTGTAAGGAGTTGCAAACTTTAAGAAATGAGCCCATAGTGTCAATTCGGAGTGATCATGGTAGGGAGTTTGATCAACTTCAGTTTGATTTGTTTTGTGCTAAATATGGCATCTCCCATAACTTTTCTGCTCCTAGGACACTTCAACAAAACGGGGTTGTGGAACGCAAGAACCGCACCTTAGAGGATATGGCCAGGACTATGCTTTTAGAAAATGCATTACCTAAAACCTATTGGGCTGAAGCTGTTAACACAGCTAACTATATTTTGAATCGTTGTCTTATTCGTTCCATCTTAAAGAAAACTCCTTATGAACTTTTCAAAGGCCGCAAACCACTTATATCTTATTTTAAATTCTTTGGCTGTACTTGTTTTGTTCATAACAATGGAAAAGATAACCTTGGGAAATTTGATGCGCGTAGTGATGAAGGTATATTTCTTGGCTACTCCACGAGTAGCAAAGCTTATAGAATCTTCAATAAAAGGACCCAGTTAGTTGAACAAAGTATACATGTTATTTTTGATGAATGCAATGACGGCGCTTTGAGTGAAAGTGTTGTAGATATAGATCTTAACATCCATGAAGAGAACGAGGAAGTTGATGATGCTGCTAATAAGAACACAGAGAAGAGGAACATGCAGGAACAGATCCTTAACACTGAACAATTAGCCCAAGGTGTTGAAGATTCGTCCAAAGCCCTTGGTGTCCAATCCAACAGTGTTGAGACGTCAGAAACTGCTGTAACTGAATCTAACAGAACCACGGAGTTAGACGCACCACAAGTCAATCCTACTGGTGTGACGAATCAAGGAGCTGAGACTAGCAAAAGGAAATTCAAATACTCCTCATCACACTCATTAAAGGATATCATTTCTGACCCTACTTCTAGTGTTCACACTCGTTCTAAACTTAAAGATCTTTGTGCTTTTCACACGTTTGTTTGTCTTATTGAGCCAAAGAAGGTAGATGAGGCACTTCAAGAGCCAGACTGGATCATTGCTATGCAAAGTGAGCTCAACGAATTTGAAAGAAATAAAGTCTGGACCTTGAAGCCTAGGCCAAAGCATCAATCAGTCATTGGCACGCGATGGGTCTTTCGAAACAAGCTAGATTAGAATGGTAAGATCGTGAGGAACAAGGCAAGGATTGTTGCTCAAGGCTACAATCAAGAGGAAGGTATTGACTACGAGGAGACCTTTGCTCCCGTAGCCAGGCTTGAAGCTATTCGCATTCTATTGGCTTTTGCATCTTTTATGCGCATAAAGTTATATCAAATGGATGTCAAGTGTGCTTTTCTTAATGATTTCTTAGAGGAAGAAGTATATGTGGCTCAACCCCCAAGTTTTGAAAGTTCAGAATTTCCCAATCATGTTTATAAACTTGACAAAGCGCTTTATGGTTTGAAACAAGCCCCAAGAGCTTGGTATGAGCGCTTGTCAAAATATCTTTTAGAAAATGATTTTAAAAGGGGGTTAATCGACAAGACTCTTTTTATCAAAACCAAAGGAAAGGAAATTTGGGTTATTCAAATTTATGTTGACGATATATTATTTGGTGCTACTAACACATCTTTGTGTAAGGAATTTTCTGATATCATGTGCAGTGAATTTGAGATGAGCTTGATGGGTGAACTCAACTTCTTTTTGGGATTACAAGTTCATCAATCCAAGAAAGGGATCTTTGTCAACCAAAGCAAGTACACTAAGGATCTCTTGAAGATGTTCAAGATGGATCAATCCAAAGCATCCAAGACTCCCATGAGCTCAACATTGTCTCTAGATCAGGACAAGACTGGAATAAGTGTCAATCAAAAGGAGTATCGAGGAATGATGGGATCTTTATTATATCTCACGGCTAGTAGACCTGACATCATTTTTAGTGTTTGCATGTGTGCTAGGTTTCAAGCTGATCCTAAAGAATCTCACCTCGTGGATGTGAAGAGGATCTTTCGATATCTCAATGGCACTAAGGAGCTTGGACTATGGTACCCAAAGCAAAAGGATTTCACATTAATTGGATATTATGATGCAGATTTTGCAGGCTATAAGGTGGATAGGAAGAGCACATCAGGATGTTGCCAATTCTTAGGAGCATTGATAGAGTCTATTTTAGTCATGTTTTTAGAAGAGATTTGCATATTAATTTAGAGCATTTTTACCTATTTTATAGCTTAATTTATATTATTTGGTTTTCGGAGTCTACACCAGTATTTTTATATATTTCAGGTATTTTCGGGTTGGATCATATGAATTCAGAGGTTGATTGGTTGATCGCAATTTGAAAGACAAGATGGGCTAGCTACGTAAATGGGTTGATGATCGTACGTGGAGGAGATGGGCTCCGAACGGCAGGACGTGGGTTCAAGTGTTCAACAAATCCAATGATTGGCTGAGTGCTGCGTAACATATATGTTTAGACAAATTAGATAGAATTATATAATATTATATAAATTAGATAGATTTAGGTTGGAATTCGGAGTATGTTATCTACTATATATATACATTCATACGGAAGTACAAGAGGGAGGCCGAATGTGAGCCGTGACCGGCCGACTACCGTTTCCACTCTTAACCCTAAGTTTGAAGCTTTGTTTGGATTGATTGTGAGTTTCTAATTCTTGTTCCTTATTTCCTATATCTGAATATTTCGACTTCTTTGTGCTTGATTGTTTATTGTTTTATTCTATCTAGCCCGCGCAACTAGTTAGAGTTAATTCAATTGCTAGGGTTTTGTAGATTCCTGGTTGTGAACCTTAACCCGAGTGACAAACTTATTCCTTTAGGGCTGGTTGAACTAATTGAATGAGTAGGAAGTTGGATGTGTTGTTAAATCCCTCTTTAGGGACTGCAAATACCTTGGTTAATCTCTGGTCTTAAAGCTATCAATTGGTTAAATCCTTCTTTAGGGACTGTTCGATTGATAAGGGTTTCTAGGACTGATTGGACTAGTAACTATATTAGGTCGGGACAAGGGCATTCATAGGAATCATAAAAGGACAAGAGGAAGTTACAATATCAATTCAACCAAATAAAGTGGATAGTTGTAGGTAGAACGATTTTCTCTAAATTGCTTTGCATTAATTTGTTTATAGTTTATTTTATTTTCTTTCTTATTTTCACCACTGAAAACCCCCGTTTCATACTAATTGGTAAATAAACTTAACTTAGGAATAACTTGACTCTCTGTGGGATCGACTCGTGCTTACCACACTACATTAGTTAGGTAGGTTCGAAATTATTTTGATACGGTTAACGCGACTAAAAACCGTCCATCAAGCATCTTTAATCAGTTGGCACTTAAAGAAATAAAACTCAGTTGCTCTATCCACTGCAGAAGCCGAATACATTGCAGCTGGAGCCCGTTGCTTCCAAATCCTTTGGATAGCTCAACAAATGCGAGATCTTGGCATCAACCTCAAAGGTATTCCAATTAAGTGTGACAATACAAGTGCCATCTCCATCACTAAGAATCCTGTTCAGCATTCAAGGACCAAACATATTGATGTAAGGCATCATTTCATTAGAGACTATGTTGCCCCTTATGGAAGAACAATTTGCTGCAATGGAGTCCCAACTTATAAAGATCCAAATTGATCTCAATAACGAGATGAGGCGGATCCAAGTGGCTCAAAAAATTATAATTCCAATTATTTTAGAGATTCTCCCTAGGCAGACGGAGGTGGTGGTTAGTGACGACTACGCTATCATCTCTCTTGACGAGGAGATCTTAGGAGATTGGATAGATGAGCAAGATGAGAAAAATTTGACAAAGATGATTCTGTTGTTTGGATTTGATGAGGGTGCAAACGGACAAAGAGCTAAGAGATGGCAAAAGAGGAGCGAATATTTTGAGAAGTCGCCAATGGAACTAAATTGGTGGTATTATATATCCTCTGCAGAAAGCCATACTCGTTTATATGGAATATGTGCTCAAGAGTTTGACAAGTTATTAAGGGCTTTAACAATGTCTGAATCGATCGTAGACAAAACCAAGGTATGTTTTTTTTTCTTTTAAATTCTTTTTTTTTCTTTTAGATCGGAATAATTATCATTTTTCTTTATTTAAAAAAAATCAAAAAAAAATCACCAAAAAAAAAATAAAAAAAATAAATAAAAATAAGAAAGGAAGCGGCTCTGTTCTCCTATCTTCTTCCGCCAGCCATCCGCTCGCGTCGCCTCTCGGATTCCGCCGGCCTCCTTGTCGGAATCTCCCCTCCGTCCTTCCCCTCCTTCGCACCGCCGTCCTCCTTCCCTCGCCCTTCGCCTCTGATCCGTCTCATTCTGACCACCGCACCGGCCACCACACCACCCGCCCTCCATCACTCTCCTTTTCTGTTCACGGATCCGTCTCCTTCTGATCGCCGGACCACCGCACCATCAGCCCACCGCCCTGATCGTCTCTGCACAACCATACATATATCAAATTGGCGCTGTTGCCGGGGACTCAAAGTTTATTTCTTTGTTTTGTGTATTTGCCGATTATTGTATATAACTTAACTTTGTTGTGAACCTATCTTACGGTTCACGACACTCTTGCTACTAACACTTTAAGATGAGATTAGTGCAGTGTCAAGGGGAAAATTTTCACTATTATTTCACAAGAGTGCATAATTTATTGGACGTCCGTTATGCACGGGGTTACCAAGATAGTTTGCAAGATATGATTGTTTGTGTACTTGAGGGCATGACTCCTAAGACCAAAGAACTTGACGAGTCTATGAGTAACGGAGGCTTTGCGAGTTTTAATTTATCAGAGATGTGGGATTTTTTCTGCTACATGGGTCACCAGGTGGAGCAGGAAGAAATTTTCACACGCCAGGTTATGTTGGAGCAGGTGCTTAAAAGGATGGAGCGAATTGAGGAACAATTGAACCAACTTAATCAACCGGTGAGTGAGTTGGTAGTAGAGCAATGCTTTATTCCTCAAGTTGATAAAAGTCAAGACACACACAATGATGGTTTGATCGATGAGAGCCCGATGCTCCCTTACATGGAGTCTCATGAGTGCACGCATGAGGATCCATGTGTTTTGGCTCCTATTTCATCTGAAGAAATTATTCCTGACTTGCCTATCAAGGAACCATGTACCAAGCCGATTGCTGTGGCTCCCGAGCAAGGTATTGATATTTCGTACTCTTTTGTGGATTTTGGTGAATATGCAGACCCTTGGGAACATTACTTTGAGAAGCCACCAGCGGAACTGTGTTGGTGGTATTACATACCCTCTGCAAGGAGTCATGCTCGCATATTTGATAAGTTGAAACGGTTTTTACCTATAATATTATTTAGTTTCGATTTATCATTATATTATATATGCTTAATTGATATGTGTGCACAAGAGTTTGACAAATTGCTGAGGGCGTTAACAATGTCTAATCTTAGGTTGGAAAGAAACCCAAGGTATGTTTTTTTTCCTATTCGTTTTATTTTATGTTATGATTAATTTTTATATTTCTTTATTTATTTTCTTCTTAAAAAAAAAAAAAAACCCTCCTCCCGTAGTCCCGTGACCCCGTCTCCCTCTTCCTTCCCTGCTGAGCGCCGCCCTCTTTCGCCTCCGCCGTCCTCTCTGTTCACATCCCTCCACCGCCTCTTCTCTCTCCTGTCACCTCGACCGCCGTCGGCCCAGCCACCATCTCCGACATCGCACCTTCTCTCCTTCCCCCGCCCTTCGCAACTGTCACCAGAATTCCCCACCTCCGCCTCGTCTCTCTCCTGCTCGCCTCCTCCTTCGATGCACGCGAGGCCGCCGTCGGGCCAGCCACCATCTCCGACATCGCCATCCCCAGTCCCCTCCGGCTTCCTCTCCTTCCCTCGCCCACCGCTGCATCGCTTTCCCGAGGCCATCCTCGTCGCCTGCGTTGTGCTAAACGTCGCCCCAGTCGCCGCCTCTCCTCCTCTCCTTTTCTGTTCACCGGCGCCGCACCAGTAGCCCACCAGCGTAGCAGTAGCCTCCTTCCGACCACCGCAGGTTTTCCAGACCGCCGGCGCATCACCACTCCGCCTCCGTCCCCGATATCGCCGTTCGCAATCAAGAATCCGCCATCGCCGCTGTTGCTCTTTGTGGCTGCGATTCCTGGGCACCCTTCCCAAATTCCGAGCACATTCTGAACAGGTATGTACAACGGTTCCAAATTCCCGTCAATCTCTGCCCGGTATGTACAGTTCGAAATTGATTTCCCTTGTCACTTGTAATCATATTCTGAACTGAATTTTGTGAACTTGTTTCTGAATTAGTGGCATGAATGTGTTTGTGTTGTGGATTGTTAGTGGTTAAGTGTTATTTGATATGGGTTAAGGGATTGGTGATGCTTTGATATGATGTGCAGAATTTGGTTGAGAGTTTGTTTAATTTGATCGGACCTCTCCTGATTACTTGATGGTTGAATAAGCCTGTATGAGTTTGAATCCTGGTATATGTGGTATCGAATGCTTATTATTGCTTTTAATTCTTGTGTGTTTCATGCTCCCTGAAGTCACTTGTTTTCATTGATGTTTATTGTGTATGACTGAGCATGATTGCAAGAGTTAGAATTGGTTTTACTCGTGATTATGAGGCTAAATGTTTGCTATTGAGCATGATCTTTACTTTCAAAATAGGGACGAGCATTATCTATAGGGCTGATTTTTCTTCGACTGCTTAGTTGTTGCTTGAGTTAGCTCTTGTCATACTTGATTTTAATGAATTCTTGGATATGGCTTATTACTCTGATTTCTAATTGCTATTATTGAGACAAGCCTAACTACTTTGAGATGGTGCCCATGTTTCAATTTTATTATGCTTGGATGGTTGGAATGTGTTTGGTTGTTGTGTGCTTTCTTTGCTTTTTGTTTTGGCCAGAACCAATTGCAAAGGAGACTGCCTATATTTTTCCGATTCCAAGATGATTCACAAGGTCAGTTGCATCCAAGGGTTGCTGGAAGTTTCTGCTGAGCACCCAGGACCGTAATTTCTACTCTTTTGTCATATTTTAAGGGTGTTAGTACTTAGGAATAGCCACCTATCTTCCTGAATTTTCTATTTTGATATTCCTTTGTACTAAATTGAATCTGGTGCTGATTTCTATTCTAGTTTTGCTTGTTTTTGGTGTTGTTTGTGGTGTTGGGCAGGTCCTATAACTATGAGAAGTGCTGAATTTTATGGTCTGATCAGAGGCAACACCACTACCTCCGTTTGAGCTAAATGGTTTTTCGAATGCCTGATTACTTTGTGAGTTTCCTCCACCTTTCTTTCTTTCTTTTTATTTACTTTGAGGACAAAGTAAGATTTTAAGCATGGGGTGGGGAATTCAAGTGTAGACCCGTCTTTATATATATATGTTAGTTTTTTTTTTCAATTTTTGTTATGCATTTCATTGCATTTAGGTGTTATTAAAGATACCCATATTGGTTTAGTTTGTCCTCTAATTTATTTTTATGATCTTAATTGCATAAATCCCATGATTTGATTGAATTGCTTGAGAATGATTTTTGGAGTATGATTTGAGAATATAATTGAGCAAGTATGGTTCGTAGTTGAGGTTAAATTGAAATCTAGCAAAAACATAACCCTTGTGAGTTGTTTTGGCCTTATAGGGACTATTCATAATTATTTCCCTTTTGTTTTTATTGTGTGATTATACGCTCCGTCTGCTTGTTTTTTATGACCGTATTGCACATGTTTGTTGCTTGTGAATTTCAAATGATTGAGGCATTTTTTCTTTAGCCATATCATACCCTATCTGCCTTACATATTATCCTTTGTTTGAAGCCCGTCCGAGCCTTAAAGCCTATTCTTTTTGATAGCTCCACAAAAATATATCATAACCAATGATTAGCCTAACCCTATCCGGGAATTAGGAGGGGAATTGGTGAAAAATCTTTATGTTGGAGTTGCTTTGAGTGGATATGATGTATGTATGGTTATGCATTGCGAGAGGCATAGCCGAAATAAGGTAACCCTTCTTGCATAATAGAGATGACTTATTACTAGGGGCCTAAGGAAGATAAAATTCACTTAGGAGTAAAAGTCTAGTAAGCTTGGACCTAGGGAGGATAAAATTCACCTAGGGGCAAAAGTAAGCATAAAAGAAAAGAAAAGAAGTCATCATAATGGAAAAAAAATGCATGAGTTGTATGGCTTTTGAAATCGGAAAGAGCGTATTGATGTGTATTGGAGTTTATGTTATTGGAATGGTTTGCGACGTATGGAAGTTTTGGTGTTGTTCTGGTTTGTTGTTGTTCATTTTTCCCGGATTTTTAGCACCACAAGCCTAAATATTTCTCATGCCTTATGTTCCTACCAAAGCCCCATTACAATCCTATAAAAGTCCTCATAATGTTGTTTGCAAGTGATAACTTTTACGGTGTATAAAGCATTTTGGATTGAGTTGAGAGTTGGACTTTAAAGCCTAAACACATGAGAGCTTGAGTGAAACACATTATCCCGGTGAGGTTGGATTAAATTTTCCTTTACTATTGGATCGCTCATATACTTGCTAGGATATTTGTTCTCTTATTCATGGCTCCTATTGCTTGATATTGCTTTTCTAAAACTATAGCATGAAAATCTTATTTGTGGGATGATTAATTCTATATTTGTTTTTCATTGCTTGAGGACAAGCAAAAGTCTAAGCATGGGGTAGTTTGATAGAGTCTATTTTAGTCATGTTTTTAGAAGAGATTTGCATATTAATTTAGAGCATGTTTACCTATTTTATAGCTTAATTTATATTATTTGGTTTTCGGAGTCTACACCAGTATTTTTATATATTTCAGGTATTTTCGGGTTGGATCATATGAATTCAGAGGTTGATTGGTTGATCGCAATTTGAAAGACAAGATAGGCTAGCTACGTAAATGGGTTGATGATCGTACGTGGAGGAGATGGGCTCCGAACGGCAGGACGTGGGTTCAAGTGTTCAACAAATCCAATGATTGGCTGAGTGCTGCGTAACATATATGTTTAGACAAATTAGATAGAATTATATAATATTATATAAATTAGATAGATTTAGGTTGGAATTCGGAGTATGTTATCTACTATATATATACATTCATACGGAAGTACAAGAGGGAGGCCGAATGTGAGCCGTGACCGGCCGACTACCGTTTCCACTCTTAACCCTAAGTTTGAAGCTTTGTTTGGATTGATTGTGAGTTTCTAATTCTTGTTCCTTATTTCCTATATCTGAATGTTTCGACTTCTTTGTGCTTGATTGTTTATTGTTTTATTCTATCTAGCCCGCGCAACTAGTTAGAGTTAATTCAATTGCTAGGGTTTTGTAGATTCCTGATTGTGAACCTTAACCCGAGTGACAAACTTATTCCTTTAGGGCTGGTTGAACTAATTGAATGAGTAGGAAGTTGGATGTGTTGTTAAATTCCTCTTTAGGGACTGCAAATACCTTGGTTAATCTCTGGTCTTAAAGCTATCAATTGGGTTAAATCCTTCTTTAGGGACTGTTCGATTGATAAGGGTTTCTAGGACTGATTGGACTAGTAACTATATTAGGTCGGGACAAGGGCATTCATAGGAATCATAAAAGGACAAGAGGAAGTTACAATATCAATTCAACCAAATAAAGTGGATAGTTGTAGGTAGAACGATTTTCTCTAAATTGCTTTGCTTTAATTTGTTTATAGTTTATTTTATTTTCTTTCTTATTTTCACCACTGAAAACCCCCGTTTCATACTAATTGGTAAATAAACTTAACTTAGGAATAACTTGACTCTCTGTGGGATCGACTCGTGCTTACCACACTACATTAGTTAGGTAGGTTCGAAATTATTTTGATACGGTTAACGCGACTAAAAACCGTCCATCAAGCATCTTTAATCAGTTGGCACTTAAAGAAATAAAACTCAGTTGCTCTATCCACTGCAGAAGCCGAATACATTGCAGCTGGAGCCCGTTGCTTCCAAATCCTTTGGATAGCTCAACAAATGCGAGATCTTGGCATCAACCTCAAAGGTATTCCAATTAAGTGTGACAATACAAGTGCCATCTCCATCACTAAGAATCCTGTTCAACATTCAAGGACCAAACATATTGATGTAAGGCATCATTTCATTAGAGACTATGTTGAAAAATGTGATGTGTCCATTTCGTTTATTTCAACTGATTAGCAATGGGTTGACATTTTTACTAAGTCTTTGGCAGAGGACAGGTTCACCTTCATAAGACGAGAGATTGGGATGCTTAACAAGGATGCACTTTCGTAGGGGGAGCATTCTCTTTACGAAAGATAAAATCTACTTAGTGTCAAGACCCTTGAGAACTATGTCAAGGTGTGTGAACTAAATGGTGGATTACATATATCGGATCACATATTTTTGATTAATATCTTTTAAGATATTTAATCAATTATATTTTTATCGGATTTCAAAATTGCCTATTTATGTTATATTCTGAACCGTTAAGATATTTTTAATTTTGGAACTAAATCCTTCAGTTTTTCAGTCCGATTTTAATGGAAACATTTGAATTTTGAATTGGAAACTCTTCAAATCTTGCAATGATATCATTACCCTCCCTTGGAACTCTAAACCCGTCCCATCACTCCATTATTTCTCTCTACTTATACCCAAGTCTGTACCCGATTCCATCACACTCTCAAATTATCCAAACCCTTTCGCTTTCTCCTTCTTCAACCTCTCAACCTTTTCTAAAGAAACCCTAGCCGATTTCCTCCATGGCACCCAAAGCAAAGAAAGATGCCATACCCAAAAGACTTGGCACCACCCCCAAGGGACGTCAGGCCACTGCCACCTCTCCCACACCTGAACCCACTCCTCAAGCCATTGTCCCAACTGTTGTCCAGAGTACCATCGCGGAGAGCACGACCACTGTTACCAAGGGCTCTCAAAAGCGCTCTGCTAAGAAGCCTCTTAGTGCCAAACAGAAAGGGAAGAAGAAGATTTTGGCTGAGGAAGTAGACGAGGAAGAGGAGGAAGATGACCTCGATGTCATCCGGGAAAGAGATGCTGCCAAGGAAGCCGTGGAGGAAGCCTTGAAGAAGAAAAAGGCCGATGAGGAGGCCGAGCTTGCAAGGAAATTGGTAGAGGAGGAAGCTGAGAGGATTCGAAAGGAAGCCAAAGCCGAGGAGGTTCCATCCGAGGAGGAGCCCGAGGAAGAAGAAGAAGAGCAAGAGGAATCTGGAGATGACGATGAAGCTGAAGGAGATGAAGTGGGGTCTGGTGAGGACTCGGGGTCTGAGGAAGAGGAGGAAGAATCTCCCTCTCCTTCTCCTCATCCTCTGTCTCCAAAGAAGCGAAAAGCCCCTGTTGCTGTCAAGCCTCAATCTCCCAAGCGCACCAGGAAGGGCACCCTCAGAAGTCTTGAAGTGCCTGTCAAAAGAGCTGCTCCGACAATTGCTCACAGGAAGAATGCCGACCCACCTGCATATATCCAAGTAAATCAATCTTTGCCATCCTCTTGGTTTGAAGATGCTGAGACTGCTGGTGAGTGGGTAGATGAGTTTCGAACTCGTAGGATTTGCTGTTCTAATTTTTTGGATTTTGAGTTCTTCGAAACTTTGAAGTTACCTTGTATTGATCTTCTCAAAAAATCCCCAGCCTGGACCCTTCTCAATTTTGAAACCGTCTACTACCCCCAGCTTACCCGTCTATTCTACATTAACCTAAAAGCCAAACACGGCACCAATGGTTGGTCTTTGGAGTCTCTTGTCAATGGGGTCAGAATCTCTCTCAACTGCAATGACTTTGCAGATTTCCTTGGCTTACCTAGCCCAGTTCCACCCTCTGAAATACACCCCTCAAAAGAAAATTGCATCATTCTTGCCCGAGCCAAGTACCTCCTACCCGAAGCATCCAACAGCACCGCAAAGCAACTCACCCACTCATCCCTAACCCTTGAGGCAAAAATAATTTTCAACATCATTGTTCGATGCCTCTTACCCCGTCTTAACTCTGGCTCACTCCTTACTGATAATGCCATGGTCCTGCTTTACCGCATCTTAAATGGCCTTGACCTTGATCTGGCCAACACTATCCTTGGAACCATGGCTCATGTTAGAAAAGCTAGAAAAGTCTCTCCCCTCCCCTTTGCTACCCTTTTGACCCCTCTCTTCAAAGCTTCTGGAATTGATGTCAAAAATGAAGAACAACAGCGTCATATGGGTAAGTTCGACTCTAAGGGCCTTGAAAAGATTGGCATCACTCGGTCTCCCCAAGGGACCTTGAGTCTTGCCACTCCTTCAAAAGCCCTTCCCACTGCTTTAGCTTTTGATGAACGCATGGACAACCTAGAGTTGGGCTTGGAGGAAGTTCGCCTGGATATCAAGGAGCTGCAAAAGGAGTTTATGACGGAGATGAGCGGGATTTCCAAGATGCTACAAGGACTGTGGACGAGGCTCACTGATGATGCTCCGGACGACGAAGCCTAAACCCTACCCTACCCTATCTCTATCCTTGATACATTGCTGGTTTTTGGAAACATTTTCAAAACATTTGGTGACTGTTTTACCTCCTCCCTTTGTTGAAAGACAAAAAGGGGGAGATGCTCTGTGGTTGTTTAGACTTTGAAAACCTCTATCTTCTTGAAGGTCTTGGAAGACCTTGGTTTTTGATTTTTGGTTTTCGGTTGGATGGCTTTTGCATGCTTAAAATTTTTTTGATCCAACATTTGTCTAACCCATGCAGATACTTAGTCCAATTTCTCTTATATTATTTATGCTTGACTAAGATGCAGGGATGCACAGGTTTTGTCTTTCATCAAGGGGGAGATTGATAACTCCCTCCCTTGATGAAAATCGGAATAATGTTTCAAAGGCCTTGACAGGATGCTTGTGTCAAAGGTCTTGGAACATTAACAGTTGATGAAATCCAAAACCTGTTCTATATGTCCGAATATTATTTTATTATATATTTCCGTTATATTATATATATATATGCTTGACTAATCTTTCAGGAAGTTTTTCGAATTATTTCCTTCCTTGTGACAAGTGTTGAGAAGGTTCAAATCGGAAAGATTATGGCTTCATTTGTTTCCAAGTTTAGAAGATCTTAAAGATGGCCATGATCTAGAATAGCCGTTGGAGAAGATTCTTGGCGCCGATTTGTCTCAATAAATAGAGAAGGAAAATGAAGACATGATATACAAGTGCTACACAAGCTTTCATTCATTCAAGCGAGATCTGTCTTCCAAGAGTACTCTCTGCTAGTGCTCAAGAGTTTGTTGTTTATCTCAAAACCCTTGACAGTCACTGTGAGCTTATAGGATATATTCATTTATAGTATTACTCGAGAGTTTGTAACTCGGGAAGTTGCACTTGGCTATTGATTTGTGAGAGTAAGAGGATTGTACTAGATAGCTGAGAGAGGTGGGGGTCTTCTAGATTGGTCTAGGACTCCAAGGGAACGTGAGTTGACTAGATTACAATTGTATAGGAGAGAGGCTTCTCGGTGAGCTATTAGGATCCTAAGCTAAACGAATCAATAAAGCCTTTTGAATCCTAGAGTTGTGGAAGAACCCTAGGCGGGGACGTAGGCCAAGTTCGTGCCGAACCTCGTAAACAATTACTCGTGTCTTTTATCTATTGCTTTACCTTATTTCCGCACTTGGTTCGATTATCTAACTTTGTGATTCAGGTTTAATCTCAAATGGTTTGATACGAGCTCCAAAAGTCTTGAGACTTTCTGCGAAAAACGGGCATACTCTATTCAACCCCCCTTCTAGAGTATTTCTATATTACATTGGTTTATATTATCGAACCTTCAAATGGAATTCATAGGAAACTTAATTGGACGAGAAGAAGTTACAAGGATCGTTTCAAACGAAATAAAGTGGAAAACTGTAGGTAGAACTGCTTCTCACAATTGTTTGAATCACAACCATTTACTCTTGCTTTCTTCAATCCGCTTTGATTAAAGGCGGATCTTTTACACACTCAAAAAACCCCTCTTTGGTTACTAAATTGACACTTAAATCATACTTGAATAACAAATTTCCCTATGGATCGACATCTTCCTTATTGCTTATTGTTATACTAGTCTACCCATCATGGTTTGAGTTTACTTTGACAGATCAACAACAGGTTTTCCCTCCGTCACCTCTTAACGATGGGTGAGGATCTGGTCTACCCATCGTGTACCGGTGTACTCTCCAATGAACTGGGGTACCTTGTGCACCCGTTTGATGTAGTGGCTTGCAATGGGGAGTCACTTGGCAAGGATGGCAAAAAATGCAGCCACGCCATTCGCTTATCTACGTTGACGACGTTCGCTGACCGTTTCCTTCGTCCTGCATGGACATACAAGATAGATGATGATAAAGAACCATAGCTAACAACCTGTAACAATTTTATTACAAGGGGAAAAACGGATTGAACATCATAAATGCGGATAATCAGTCAACGTCAGTCATAACAACCACAACATAATCGTATGTACCAAATTCATTAGCTGGTATGTAAAAGCCATCACAAACGAACAGATGAAGTAAATAGTAACATCTAAATGGCGCATAAATTATGTCCTTATTTCTGAAATGAAGGTAATCAAAGGACAAGGTTCTCATATGTCAACAGTTGGTGAGAGAGACGAGGGGGCACGTTCAGTCAAGGTCGATGGTGCTTAGCTGCTGACCATCGTTTTTCGAATACATTCACTGAAGCCACTTCAGCCGGGCGACGTTGCTATCAAGCTGAACGAAGACCTCACGACGCTCGGGTGATTTGATGATGGCTAAGCTGAAGCACCATAGGGGGTCGTCTTTGGCGAAAAGTCCCTCCGCAACCATCGATCGCAGAACATCCAACACTTATTTGGTTGTGTCTTGGGGGGCATTCGACGAGACCTCATCCTTTTGAACCACCTGAATGATCTCACGCGTGCTGTCTTTGATGACCCCGACGCTACGTTCGAACAACCTGGACACCTCCGAGATGCGAACGTTGCGCTTAGAGCTCCTACGGGAGGAGGACGTCTTAGAACCTGGGCCTCGCTTAGCCCTAGACAACTATGACGGCCCTGCGCCTGAAGCTCCAAGCGCCTGGATAGGGGGTGAGGCGTCGTTGTCCACAATGCCATGTACGACGTCTTGCATGGAGGGTGTTGCAGCTTCAGCGCGAGGGGTGTTGAACAAATCGTTGAACTCCTGTTCAACACCCTCATATTGTGACCCGTTGGGGTCACCCCTTGCGTCGGGGTCATCATCATCTTCCATGGAGGGGTCATTCTCCTTCTCCTTCTCAGCCTCGTTGGCCACCTCAGCAGCCCACACGTCCGAGTCCATGGAGGGGGCGACGCAGTACTCGCATGTGGTTACGGTGCCTCCGAACACCTGGTGGAACAAATCTTCCAAGTCTGGAGGGATCCCCTTTTTTTAGAACCTTTCCGATTTGCTATCCTCTTGCGCAATGCAATTCACGCCAGGTGACTCACTTCATTGCATTCTCGTTTCCATTCACGGAAGGGAAAGGGAAGGCGAGCACATACCGCGATTTTCTTATCCCACCATTTGTCAGATGCCCTTATGGTGCTAGTGGCATGATCCCATCCTAGGCCGGTCTCCCCTTTTTTCAACTTATTATAGGATTGGTATATCGTCTTCATGTCGCGAGTTCGGTTCTTCAGAGTGTACTGGTTGCACCTCTTCCCAGTGGCAGCCTCGAATGCGCTTGTGAGGGGTCCCCATTTGAAGGACTGATCCTTACCATTTTCATGCTGATATGCGAGGAGCACAAGCATCAACTTCTTGGTCAAATCCAATGACCAGTAGAAGGCAGCGGGGACATAGTTCTTGTCATCAGAACCCAACGATGCTTTCTCCGCCTTCCCTTTGCCTTTCCCCTTCGACTTGGCAGAGGAATCCATATGGGCAGCTACGATATTGCAGTCGACTAGGATCGCTAGTGTATCGATTCAAAAGGTCGGTTTCATTTGGGGAAATATGATGGACGACAAAATCATGGAATCAGTAAAGACAACAAATAATGTCAATAGTAACACCCAAAAATACACATAATTGAAATCATTGATTTTCCTAACAGTTGCCCAATGCCCGAGTTTCCTGTCAACCAATTGACGGTGTAATGCAAATTAATCGACCACAAATGAGTTGCCAAGTCCTAAGAACATGGTTTGTGGCTTGACAACATCGCCAATGCCATAACCCTAAATTCTAAACTTTGGTTCCAATTTAATCAAACATGACCCAATTCTAAACTTCGGTTGCAAATCTTCTACGAACTCCATTCCAATATCCTCTAATCAGCAGTAGTGCATCCAAAACCCCCAATTCACTATGACCCAATTCCCCGACTAGAGAAAAAGGAGAATCCATGTCTACTAGACCCACGAATCCATGTGAACTCACTGAACATGGAGTCGGACGTGGCCGGAGGCGTCGGCAGCGCAGGGGTAGGCCGGAGGTGCGATGAGCTGCTTCCAGAGTGAAGGTCACGGCGCCCACTTCGCTTGTCTTCCCAATCTTCTCAAAATAACGACAAGTGAAGAAGATGGTGTTTAATTGAGGGGTATTTTAGAGGGGCATTTTTGTCCTTTCATGTCAATAAGTGGGGGCAAATGTGTCTTTTTCAGTGACTTCCATCCCATAAACTTTAACCCACAACCAAACACGAACGGTATTAAACTGGATTCAAAATTCCACCCGATCCACCCCGAAATTCCATCCCCATCCCTTCCATCCCCATCCACCTATCGATCCCCATCTCGTTGCCAAACACGGCCCTAATGTGTTTGGATCAGTGGATATGTCTACATACTTTTCCATTTTACGTGTACCTAAGACCATTTATTTTTATCACATAAGTTTTCCATTGTCGAAAATAATGTTCTAAAAGGCGCTAGGCGACATGTAGCAGTCTAGCGTATAGGCAGCCAGACGGGTGCTTAGGCGGAGTTAGAACAAATTTGATTATTCCTCTATATTTTAATGTATTAGACATCTCAATAATTCATATAATGTAAAATTAATCCATAATATCATTCATAAACCTAAATTTACAGTGTTTAACTAACACTAAAGTAAATAAATGCACAAGTACGCATCATAATAGCGACTCCAACCCTCATATATAAAAACCAAAAACCATAGGTTTAACTCAAAAGCAAATACATCTCGACTTGGGGCATAAAAAAACACTAAGTCAACTAATCACTTGACTAAACGCTAAAACTGAATAATCGACGACCTAGACGGGCCTAGGTAGCACTGAGGGGCTCCTAGGCAGTGCTTAGGCGGGGTATGGGTAGCACCTAGGTGGTGCGTAGGTTGATTTGCGCCTAGAGACCCACCTAATAGTAAAAATTCTTAGGTGCTCTGCCGTCTAGGCGGTGCCTAAACACGATTTTTAGAACACTAGTCAAAAATAAGGGAAGAAGAGGGGAAAAAGCGATGCATATTTCTCTAAATTTTCAACGTTTATTAATCTTTAACGATTTTTCTATCCTATGCCCTCGGAGCATAGAATAAGAAGTCAAATCGGGGAATATTTCCCCTAGATACACCCAATTTAGCCATTTTAAAATTAGATTATGGGGTTCACCCATTTTGTTTTAGGGTTTTCTTTTCCAATAAAGTATGTTTATCAGAGCACACAATAGACAAACAAAATATTTAAATACTACTGAATTTGCTGATTTTTCAAAATAGGGAGGAGAGTATCCGGGGTGAGATTGGATTCCAAAATGCATTAATTATAATGCATTTTGTTACCTCGGTTTATGTGCATGTTTGGTTGAATAATTAAAAAACTCGGAAAAATCGAGGTAAAATATGTGATGTATCAAACACGCACATAAACCGAGGTGAAAATAATGTATTATAATTAATGCAGTTTGGAATCCAAACACACCCATATCAACTCCATTTTTGGTCGAAATCAGTACGTGTTATACTACAATTCACATTGGGCACATTCAAGAAGATACTACGTTCCTAAGATTCAATATATCCTTCAATCCCTACATGGTTAACGGTGAGTAGAGAGTACTCGATCATAAAACTTTCTATATCCTTCCATCCCCACATGGTTAATTAAGGGTGTATTTATATATGTATGCAAATCTTGATTATTATATTCATTCCCCGGTACACATAGATACATGTAAGTACAATTATGAATTGATCCTCCAAAATCATTTTTAGAGGTAAAAAATGTGATTATTACCTTCAAGAACGATTAGTGGATATATCATTCCCTAATTTATCAGATATTCCTTCTCCTATATACAGTATATAATAACAAACTTACAAATTGCAGTCACCAGGTACACAAGCAGTAAATGTTGCCAATCACATATTTCATTCATTCATCTTGTTCTTAATTAAAGCGATGACATCATCCTCTGGGATGCTGACCGTGGTTCTGCTGACATTAGCCCTTGCGGCGCTGACAACATGATCATCATCTAGAATTGCCGATGACTTCGAGCATCACGTGGTGATAAAGAACAGTCTACAAAGTCAGCAAATCTTACAGGTTTGAGGCTATTTTCCGCATCTGATTTCCCAATTTCAGTTCAGTTAGATTAATAAAACAGTGAAGTTAATTAATTTGTCCAAAAAAAAAAAAAAACAATTCAATTGAAGGTGCACTGCAAAGACAAGAACGAGGATTTCGGAGTGTGGAAGATTCCATATGGGTACGACTGGGAGTTCTTGATACACCAGACATTGGGGGCGGATTACTATTGTGGGTTTGTGTTCGACAACGCGCTACATTTGTTCGACATTTACCTTCAGAGACGAGATTATACACGATGCAGTTCCGGAAGTATGGATTGTCTTTGGTCTATCAAAGAGTCTGGCCCTTGCTACAAAGACAATGAGGCTTGTTATCCTTGAAATTCTGACGCCCTACTCACTAATTCCACCTTACTTAACTAACTCTTTTTTTTTTCCGATCGCTATCATCTTGTTATAAACTATATAGTTTAAATAAGATTCGTTTCTTAATAAGTCCATCTCCTTTGATTATATATATATCCTTCACATCTCCAACCTTTTGTGTGGGTTTTTGTTTGGATACATGTGGTGTAATTAAGTGCAATTTTGAATTGATCCTCCAAAATCTTTATTAGATCGAACTAAAAATGTGATTAAAGACCATCAAGACTATTTGTGGATATAACCTCGGATAATATTCGCTTTCCCAATTCCCCAATTTCATTATTCCGAGAGCAGGTTAATAAATGGTAATTTCTGTCCCCTCAAATAAAAGTTTCAGGATCCGCCGTTGCTGGTACTTGCAACAAGAACAAACCAACTAACTCATTCATACCCTCCATATTTAGGTGGGTTTGCAAAAATAACCAAAATACCCGACCCCTTTGCACTCCCTATCCCCTATCCAAACAGATTGCAAAAATGTAACCCTCCTCCTCAAAATCCCCCGTTACCTCACTTGTTGTAGCCAGTGGAGAGAGAGAGAGTCTGCAGAGGAGAGAGAGTCTGTAGAGAAGAGAGGGGACATGATCTCGTCACCCATCCAAAACCCTTTATCTCTATGCCTCTCTCCACCTCTCTCCGTCGTAGAGCTCCATTGAAGAGCTTATTTATTCTTTAATTTCTCTGTCTTCTATCTCTCTGCCTTCGAGGGTAAAGAGATCTCCATGGGAGCTCGAATTCGTCCTGCGCCGCTGGTGCGAACCGCCACCAAAGCACCACTTTGGCGCCTTCGTCCTTCACCTTTGTTGTGATGGCTTTTCCAGGTCAATTCGAGGCAAGTGGAGGTCGGATTTGGAGTAGAGGAGGTGGAATTGAAGTGGAGGAGCCCTCGCAGAGGCTTGGTGAACCGCTTTATTTTTTTTTATTGATGAATAAACAATATATCAACTTTCCACTCTATAATTTATTAATGGACACCCTTTGGTACTCTACTGGACACACAATGATTTCCTACTGGACACCCTATGGTTGTTTCTTGTCTTGCGGTTTGTTCAATGTTTCCCTGGTTCTAGTGTCGCCCTTCCCCCTAAGCCCAGACGGTAAAAAGAGAGAGGACATAGGGGATAAGACAGAGACAAAGATAGAGGGGGAAAGAGTGATGGTAAGGGGGAATAAATATAATTTGAATTAAATCTTAATTTTCAGAGAAAAACCATCGAAGCATTAATATAATTGGAATTAAATCTTAAGTTTCAGAGAAAAACCATCGAAGCATTAATATAATTTGAATTAAATCTTAAGTTTTAGAGAAAAACCATCGAAGGAGAAGCAAGTGAGGTGGGTTTTATTTGCAGTTTGACGTGTAAGCAGTTAGTCTTAACTGGACACCAAAAGAAAAAACGACATGCCACCTATTGGAACGGACTAGACAAGAGTTATCGGATAAACAGATTCACCATCGACTTCGGATAGAAAATGGGTAAGTTTGCTTTCGATAAAAAAAAATCAGAGATAGAGAGAAAGTATGCAGAGGAGAGAGAGAGAGAGATCCCTCAATATCCGGTTTCTTTTTTCACTCATATCTCTCTCTCTCTCTCTCTCTCTCTCTCTCTCTCATTTTTCCGTCTCTCAATTTGACGCTGCCAGGTGACGCGCGCACATTGCAAGGTTGCACCCCCCCTCCCTTACTTGCTACCGGTCGCAAGGGTTCCCTCAATATCCGGTTTCACCCAATTAAAAACCGGATTGGGTTAACCCCGCAATAAATCCGGAATTTAGGGTTATTATGTGCATTTCCCTCCCATATTTAACCAAGGACCTATTTGATAGAGCTTTTCAAAATAGTGTAGGAAAAATTAAGTTGTACATAATTTAATATATTAAAAAGGCTAATTTTTTTAATCTGTCCATAGATATTTATCAAGAAATTAATCTAGATTTTAATCTTATTTAGATTAATTCTTGGCCCTCCAAACATACCCTAACACATTAGCTTTTAATGCCATCTTGTTAATTATATGTAGGGTGATTTAAAAATAACCCCTTTTTGGGAATCTTTGCAGGACTAACCCAATCCGAAAAAGAATTGCACAATTTCGGATATCCGGATTTTGGTTGCAACCGGTAGCAGGTCACGAGGGGGTAGGTGTGGCCACGGGTTACGGGTCAACCCGTGACCCGCCGGGTCCGGGTTGACGGGTTGGCGGGTGGGGACGGGTAGCGGGTTAGGGTTAGGGTCGGGGAATCCGTGACCCGTGACCCCGCGGGTCGACCCGACGGGTGAACCCGCTTTTTCAAAATATTTTTTTTTTGGAAAATTTATTTTAAATAAAATAAATTTATAATATTATGTAAATTATGTAAGTTATTCTTAAAATAACTCACAATAATACATAAACTAATATGCAATGTGCAATGTGAGACAAATAAACCCCATCCTTCTCATTTTATAGACTTGGAAGTCTTCCTTCCTTCCCCTCATTTCCAATGTGGGACAAAGGCTTTGTCCCACATCGGAAATATGGAGATAGAATGAGAAGGCATGGGGCTATATATATGTATCCCACTACCACATTTCTTCCACTTCACTTGTTTCCTACATTTCCGATATTGGAAATTAAGTTGGAAATGAAGTTTGGGAAATATATTCTCATATTTTTTTCTCTTACATCACACAATGAAATTATTGTGGATGAAAGAATTAATATGGAGATATAATCTTCCTACATTTTTAACACTTCATATCAAAGTGATAAAATGTGTTGTGAAGATAAAATCTTTACATATTATTTATTTATTTATTTTTATAGTCATTTTAAAAAAAAAAAGATTTTTTTTAAAAAAATAATGTAACCCGCCGGGTCAACGGGTTGACCCGAACCCGTCAACCCGTGAGATTTACGGGCTAGGGTTCGGGTCGGCCAACCCTGACCCTTGACCCGGCGGGTCAAACCCGGCGACCCGGCGGGTCCGACCCGTGGCCACGCCTACGAGGGGGGAGACTTGACATTTTGGGTTCGACAGTTGGACAAGTGAGAGAGAGACGAAAAAAGGAAGAAGAGAGAGAGAGAGAGAGAGAGAGAGAGAGAGAGAACAATTGGCAGGGAGGCTACAGTAAAAGGAGGGAGCCAAATTTCCCGCCTAGCTATGGTGCCAAAACAAAAGAAGGGGAAAGGTGAGGGAGGATTCGAGGGTATATAAGCATTGAAGAAATTCTGCAGCAAATCATTAGTCCCCATTAATGCACTGCAAGGGAAGTTTAACTTGAGGAAGGAGAAGGGTCGACGGGGCATTTGAAGAAAGATGGTTGATGTCCAATGATGTGAGGGTCTATATAATGAGATCAGAGGAATGAATAATGATGGGTGTCACATTTAATCACACTTCCTGTGGGAATTAAATATGAAGAAAGAGAGAGAAGTCATTAAAGAAGAAGCAAGTGGGCCTAGGTTCATTAAAAAGGTTTACTTGTAAGCACCTACTTTTTACTGGACAATTATAGCCAATCCACAAGACACGTATTAGAAGTTAGTGGCAATTCCTCTGATCGAATATAAAATGGGCAAGTGTTCTCTCTATGTAGGGTAAGTTTTGTTTCTATGTAATTATTGTTGTAAAATAGATTTTCTGTCTCCCTATGTAATGCGCCAGGGGAAAATCATCCGTTTGTATCACTGTATTGTTTGGAGGATGGTGGGCTTGTGAAGGTGGCACTTGGGTCTTCAAGGGGTCAAGGAGCCAGAAGGTCGTGCTGGTGGACGAAAGGATTGGCTATGTCAATGTGGGACAAGTTTAATGTCGATGGGAGGATGCATGATGTGGAGCTCACATATGTAAAGCCCAAGAAGTAAGGGTCCAGGTCCTTTGCTATTGGGGATGACGAAGACTTGCAGGCCTACAAGTTTGTAAACAGGTTGTCTGGAGAACGAAACTGCCCTATCGACCTCAATGTCTCCATGCGACGCAAGGTTGGTGAAAACGTGGCAAAGACACAAGGATCGACAACGGATGACTCAAACAACGATGAATTGTATCCTATAGGGGTGGAGGATGTTGTAGTGCCGTTAACTGGGCCGCCCGTGACCCAAAAAGATCACCCACAGGCAGACCCCCCCCCTAGGGCTTGCTGAAGAAGACGAAGATTTGGGAGCACAGATTATCCAGGTAAACCAAACAGATGACCAGTTGGAAACAACATGTGTCCAGTTAACCCAAACAGTCGTCCAGTTACAAGAAACTTCTAACCAGTTATAGTTGGAGTTGGAGTTAGAGTTTGGGAAGAGGGAAAAGAATGCCGATGCAGTTAAACGTGTGAAGCAGGTCATTTATGTCAGCAATGACCTGGAAGATGAAGCCATTGACCTCGGTAGCTCCTCCGACGAGGATGATGCAAGCCGAAAAGTGGTTAAACCTGAGCACGCTAGTTCTGGTCCGACGAAGTCTTGGTCATGGGATTATGAGGTGGAACGAGCGGTGAGGAAAGTCGATGAAGCATACGAAAGAGGAAAATGGAAGTCGGGAGCTTTTCCGAAGGCTACTGAAAGTGAACCAATGGGGCGGTGAACCCATTGGATCCCCTCCAGTGCGGTGTTAAGCTCCGAGAGGGACAAGTGTTTCGGAGCAAGGAGGAGGTGCAGGAAATCATAACGTGGGCGGCTCTATCTCAGTGCTTCACGACGAAGGTGAAGAAGTCGACGACGATCTTGTATGTTGTAGTGTGCGCTGCTTCCAAGTGCAAGTGGTCATGTCGGGCTTCGACTTACAAGGAATCACGGTTATCGATGATCCGAAAGCTTGTGAACGAGCACACGTGCGGACTGAACGAGGTGGTCACACAAAATCGCAGTGCGACATATACGCAGCTAGGGCAACGGCTTGTCGACAGGTATGTAAGGCTTAACGTAAGGCTTAAATGGACTCTTTCCCCAATTAAACAGGACACCAAACGATATACACTGGACATACGTAGGTAGTAACTAGACACACCTTAATTTTACTTGGACACACGTGTTTGGTTGAAGCTTGGCCTAGTCATAACTTGTTTGTAAATGGACATGTGCAGTTTCGTAGGGTCAAAGAAGCCCCTAGTTCCGGAGCAAGTGCAGTCCCTGATGAAGTCGCAGTTGGGGGTCACATGCAGCTACTAGAAGGTGTGTCGAGCCCGGATGAGTGCGAGGGACAACGTGTATGGAACGTATGAGGAAAGTTATCGGAGAATGTACTCGTACATGTACATGCTAGAGCAGGCCAACCCTGGGACATACACCAGGATAGAACGCGACACGGAGGGGCGATTTAAGTATGCATTTGTGAGTCTTGGAGTGTGGCGAAGGGCTATCCCCCACCTACGATAGGTCAGTCCTTCCTGGACTCCAGTGCATACTTCAATCTTTAAACTCCTCCCTTTGTTGAAAGACAAAAAGGGGGAGATGGTTTGATGGTTTAGACATTGAAACTGCTGTGAACCAAGGGTCTTGAAAGACCTTGTTTTGTTTTACTTTGTTGGATGTTTTTCATGTTAAATATTATGATCCAACATTTGTCTAACCCATGCAGGTACTTAGTCCGATGCTGCTTGTATTATTTATGTTTGACTAAGTTGCAGGGATGCACAAGTTTTGTCTTTCATCAAGGGGGAGATTGATAACTCCACTCACTTTGATGAAAATCGGAATTAGTTTCAAAGGCTTTGACAGACAGTTTGTGTCAAAGGTCTTGAAGCTTTAGCAGTGTTGATGAAACACAAAACTTGTACTTTATTATATTATGCTCGAATATTATTTTATATTATTATATGCTTCCAGATATTCATACTAACATTTCAGAAAGTTTTTCAAATATTATCTCCTTCCAAAGTCGAAAAGTGAAGAAGGACACAATCGGAGATCATGGCTTCAAAAGTTTCCAAATATAGAAGATCATGGAGATTTCTTCCCAAGCCACAATCAGTTCTAGCCGTTGGAGAAGATTTCTTCCTCAAGTGGCGCCTATGATCTTCACTATATAAAGGAGATGAAGAAGAGAGAGAGGACTGACGTACTTTCACGAATATCATTGCACAATCAGCCCTCAAGTTTACGATCTCTCTTCAGCGTGTTCTCTCTGCTTGTTCTTAAGAGTCTTATATTTTGTTTCAAAGCATTTGAGAGATACACAGTGAGCTTATAGGATATATTATGAGAGAGTGTTATACTCAAGAGTTTATAACTCAGGAAGTGGGCACTAGGCTATTGATTCTCAAGAGTAAGAGGATTGTACTAGATAGCTGAGAGAGGTGGGGCTCTTCTAGATTGGTCTAGGACTCCAAGGGAACGTGAGTTGACTAGATTGCAATTGTATAGGAGAGAGACTTCTCGGTGAGCTATTAGGATCCTAAGCTTTGTGAATCAATGAAGCCTGTTGAATCCTAGGGTTGTGGAAGAACCCTAGGCGGGGACGTAGGCCAAGTTCGTGTCGAACCTCGTTAACAATTCGTTGCGTCCTTTACTTACTGCTTTACCATATTTCCGCACTTTGTTCGAATTGTTTAACTTCTATGATTCAGGTTTTCCAGAGAAAAAGATTAAGTCTAATCTCAAAGGGTTTTGCACGAGCTTCAAAAGTCTTGAGATTATCTGCGAAAAACCGGCATACTCTATTCAACCCCCCTTCTAGAGTATCTTTATATTACTTTGTTTTATATTATCGAACCTTCAATTGGTATCAGAGCTTTACTCACTATATTTTATCTAATAATCTTGTGAGTTTTCGATCATGTTTGGTGAAGCAAGCGGAGGATTTGCACAGGGAAGGTGCACGACCAGACCACCACTCTTTGCAGGAAACAACTTTGTCCACTAGAGATCCTTGATGAAAATGTTCATTATAGATCAAGATCTGGAACTTTGGAACATTATAGAGAATGGTCCGAAGATTCCAGAGAAAGACAGACCAAATAGAACCAAAGTCGCAAAGAAGGACTCTGAATACATCCAAGCGGATCTTGAACTCGTCTCCAAACACTACAGGGCTATTAACTTACTTTATTGTGGTCTTAGCACTGATGAGTTTAACCGTATTTCATCTTGTAGGTCAGCTAAAGAGATTTGGGACAAACTGGTCGTCACCTATGAAGGAACGAGTCAAGTGAAAGACACCAAGATCCGCATCTTTCTTCGAAAATATGAGCTCTTCAAAATGAAGTCTGATGAGTCAATCAAGGCCATGTTCACACGATTCACAGAAATCACCAACAACCTTGACTCTCTCGGCAAGAGCTTTACCAATGTTGAGAAAGTGAGGAAGACACTGAGGTGCCTCCCAAAAGAAAAATGGGGTCCAAAAGTAACAGCTATAGAGGAAGCACTGGAACTCACCACTCTACCCCTTGATGACCTTCTTGGGAAGCTGATCACGTATGAGATGATCCTTAATGAAGACGATGGAGAACTTCCATCTAGCACTAAGAACTTGGCACTCAAGTCTAAGAAGGATGAGCCTAAAGATGGATCTGATTCCGAAGATGAGGATGACGATGGAGATGATCCTTTTGCTCTTATTACAAGAGGCCTTGCTCGAATTCTCAAAATGAAGAAGCAATTCAACAACAAGGATGGATCAGAGTCTTCAAAATTTCGAGGTAAGCCTCAATACAACAAGTATGAAAAGAAGACTAAACCTTTTTCTTGTTTTGAATGTGGTGAAACAAATCATCTTGTAAAAGACTGCCCTCAAAAGACGAAGAGCCAGTTCAAGAAAGGCGATAGATGGAAAAAGAAAGCCATGGTGGCAACTTGGAGCGACTCTGACTCAAATTCCGATGATGAAAAGGCCAACCTTTGTCTCATGGCCACATGAGATGAATCTCATGATGAGCAACTTGAGGTAACCTTAAGAGAGCTCATGGCAAGTCCAAAAGAGGTACTATCGGAATTCCTGTCTAATATGATTGTCAATGAAGAGAAACTGATTGCCCATACTAACACTCTTATCAAGAAAACCGTGGACCAGGAAAGAACTATTGAGGAACTGTCTAGGCGGGTCAAAAGTCTTGAAACTTCTTATTCAGGTCTTGACATTAAAGTCAAGACTCTTGACTCAGAGAAATCTGAACTCAAGCAAGATCTCTCGTCTCTGAGAAGTGAACATCATGACTTAGAGAACGAGAAGATCTCCTTGAATAATAAGATTCAAGACCAACAGACAGCCCTCATAAGTTTTACCAAGTCCAAGGGCACTCTTGATAGGATGTTGGGTGAGCAACAAAGTTCTCTAAACAGAAGTGGTATTGGTTACAACCCGAGGTTTTTAAAGAAGCAACACATTACCACTTTTGTGAAGGCAAAAGGAAGTAGAACCTCTCCTATATGTCACCACTGTGCGAGAAATGGACATGTAAGAGAGACCTGCCCCTATAGAAGAAAGGATCCTCATATTATTCGCAATACATTTCCTATTCACTTGAGAAAAGAACGGATAACGCAAGTTTGGGTCCCCAAAGGCACTATTTTACCAAATATGGTTTATCCCAATAAAGGATCTAAAAATGCTCACTGGTCTAGCCAAAAAGGTTGATGTTTGTTTTGCAGGAGATCACCAAGGTAAAGGAGCAAAAATGGATTATTGATAGTGGATGCTCGAAGCATATGAATGGGAAGAGTTATCTCTTTCATGATCTAAAGAAGCAATCCACTGGAAGAATCACTCTTGGTGACAAAGGAAAGTGTGGCATTGTTGGTATTGGTAGTGTTGGGAGTGATCCTAACCATACTATTAAAAATGTTTATCTTGTTAATGGTTTAAAGTATAATTTTCTTAGTATTTCTCAACTATGTGATTATGGTAATGATCACATAGTTGAGAAATAGTTCTAATTGGTAGTGTTGGATTTAACAAGAAAAGATGGTTTAGACATTGAAACTGCTATGAACCAAGGGTCTTGGAAGACCTTGTTTTGTTTTACTTTGTTAGATGTTTTTCATGTTAAATATTATGATCCAACATTTGTCTAACCCAATCAGGTACTTAGTCCGATGCTGCTTGTATTATTTATGTTTGACTAAGTTGCAGGGATGCACAAGTTTTGTCTTTCATCAAGGGGGAGATTGATAACTCCACTCCCTTTGATGAAAATCGGAATTAGTTTCAAAGGCTTTGACAGACAGTTTGTGTCAAAGGTCTTGAAGCTTTAGCAGTGTTGATGAAACACAAAACTTGTACTTTATTATATTATGCTCGAATATTATTTTATATTATTATATGCTTCCAGATATTCATACTAACATTTCAGGAAGTTTTTCAAATATTATCTCCTTCCAAAGTCGAAAAGTGAAGAAGGACACAATCGGAGATCATGGCTTCAAAAGTTTCCAAGTATAGAAGATCATGGAGATTTCTTCCCAAGCCACAATCAGTTCTAGCCGTTGGAGAAGATTACTTCCTCAAGGGGCGCTTATGATCTTCACTATATAAAGGAGATGAAGAAGAGAGAGAGGACTGACGTACTTTCACGAATATCATTGCACAATCAGCCCTCAAGTTTACGATCTCTCTTCAGCGTGTTCTCTCTGCTTGTTCTTAACAGTCTTATATTTTGTTTCAAAGAATTGGAGAGATACACAGTGAGCTTATAGGATATATTCTGAGAGAGTGTTATACTCAAGAGTTTATAACTCAGGAAGTGGGCACTAGGCTATTGATTCTCGAGAGTAAGAGGATTGTACTAGATAGCTAAGAGAGGTGGGGCTCTTCTAGATTGGTCTAGGACTCCAAGGGAACGTGAGTTGACTAGATTAAAATTGTATAGGAGAGAGGCTTCTCGGTGAGCTATTAGGATCCGAAGCTTTGTGAATCAATAAAGCCTGTTGAATCCTAGGGTTGTGGAAGAACCCTATGCGGGGACGTAGGCCAAGTTCGCACCGAACCTCGTTAACAATTCGTTGCGTCCTTTACTTACTGTTTTACCATATTTCCGCACTTTGTTCGAATTGTTTAACTTCTGTGATTCAGGTTTTCCAGAGAAAAAGATTAAGTTTAATCTCAAAGGGTTTTGCACGTGCTTCAAAGGTCTTGAGATTATCTGCGAAAAACCGGCATGCTCTATTCAACCCCCCTTCTAGAGTATCTTTATATTACTTTGTTTTATATTATCGAACCTTCAGGCGAGAATGATGAGTCTTGGGGGTTCTTCTTGAGGCACATGTTGCGTTTTGTTGAAGACTCGGCTGATCTGGTGTAGGTATCTGACCACCACATGAGAATCCTGAAGGACATACGTGATAGCTACGTATTCATGAAACACGACATATGCACGTGACACTTATTTCAAAACGTCCGTTTCAGGTTCAAGTGCGGGAACATGCAAGACCAATTCATGACGATGTGTAAAGCGTACACGTACGACAAGTTCTAGTCATTGTACGAGGAGTTCTGTGCACGGGCTCCCACAGTGGGCCAATACATCAAGGAGGCGGGGTTCAGTAACTGGGCAAGGGCATTCTACACCAGGAATAGGTATAACATCACAACCACTAATAACTCCAAGTGATTGAATACGATGTTCAAACATCCTCAGGATTTGCCACTAACAGCCCTTGTAGAAGTCATCCTTGAGACTGTCGGCACGTGGTTCGCCAAACATAGCGAGACCAGCTCTGCATAGGTGAAAGTCGTACGTGACTGGGTTGGTAATGCCATCAGGGAAAACTTTGTGCAGTCCCTTTCCATGGTCGTCAGGTCGCTGAGTCCTCATGAGTTCGAGGTACGCAAGGGAACCTCCACCTAGCTTGTAAACCTAACGGGACGTTTATGCAGCTGTAGACGCTTCAACGTCGACCAGTACCCATGTTCGCACGTAATCGCAGTAGCCTAATTTCACGGGTTGGATGTGTACTCGCTTGTGAACAACTTCTACAAGGTAGACGCGTGGCGTGCGTGTTACCAGGACGTGATCTACCCAGTCCCATGCCATCGCGAGACACTTGGAGGGTACCCCATGCAATCGCCGATGAGACTTGCCTCCCCCCCTTATCAAGGCACGTCTTGGGAGGGCGAAGACATCATGGTACCCGTCCCAGTGGGAAAGGAAGTACCCGAACCGGTGCCACACCTAGCGATCGTTCGCTCCATACTTGGTCGATCATATGGATATTACATGTCAGGTACATCTTTTGACATGACATATTAAGGTAGTGACTTGACAGTAGGTAGTTACCACATTTTGTAATCAGGGCTCACATCTTCGAAAACGTTTACGCTCCACCTTTTGCATTTCAGTATATACTTAAACCATTTTTTGTAATTAAGGCTTGTTGGGCCGGGTTCACCTATTTCAGTATGTACATGACATGCAGTAATATTTACATGGTAGGTGATATTTTGGACATGACAGTTTGTATTGATCAGCTTCAGTCTAATGGAAATGCGAACGACATAAACATATATACAAGTGTCAACCATCGTACGAACTGCATGACAACATCGTTTCAAAAACTACATGACACCATAGTTTCAAAACCTAAGGCCTAGGATCCCAAAACGACATATTGTCGATACCAATGTCAACCACATAAAATCCAACGAAAACACAAATGTGCAAGCGACCAGCAACTGTCCACACAACTGTACAACCAACATTGTTCTTATAAATGGAGAAGGAGGCAATGACTATTGAGGATCGGGGCTGGGTTGGAAGGTACCATGGAAGATGGCGACACAAAGGACATGGCGGTAGGCATCAATGAAGGCGTAGTCCATCGCTTTTGACTACGTAGTCACCTAATGCGAGCATTTGCATGAAATGGATAGCGTAGGAGCCGGAGTCTCTTCTGCGTAATGAAAAGTAAATGTGTCAAACCAAATTCACAACAATTAAAGTATAATGCGAAAGATTGACAACGACGATTGTTTGTTTTGAGGAATCCCCTTCACACGGATGTACTTGAACGGATAGGGCAGTTTCCCTGCATGTTTGGCATGCAGCTCTTGGCGAACACTCATCAGCATGGGTAGAGTGTGCGTGATCGGCTTCAGAAGGGCGGGCATATGTTGCTCAGGAGTCAGACGAGTGTTCGGATCATACACATGGACAGACCACTCGGACGGGTCGATCTCGAGTGCAACCCAGTGCTTGTCCTTGAGATTCCAGGGGGCCAACAAGCGGTCGACGCTGAACTAAGGCTTCGGAAACCGCTCAGGCAACATTCCGCTGAATTAGTAGTTCAACTCCTCGTCGACGTCCATGCCTGTATGTCGCTGCAGCAGTACCCCGATGTAGGGGTCGACGAGGGCGACAAGTGCGTACTTCGACTCGCTGGCTACCTTCTTTCGGAGGATTTCGCATGCTTGGTCCATATGCTGGGAACAATGAACACATGTCCCGCGACTTCTTGACCCCCTTGGTGACTTCGTCAACCCCCGCCTTTTCCTTCTTCCCCTTGTCACCCCGCGGCTTCTTCACCGATTGAGTAACTTCGTGCCCAGCCAACGCCGCAAGCGTTCGCCACCCTTGCCCCCTTACGCTGAAGGGGGATGTCGGCCTGAGAGCCCGCATCCTGCGGCTACTACACGCAAACAAGGTACTTGATGCGGATCAAGATGGCCTTTTGTGTGTCAAACAATGATCTTGATCCAAGCGAGCTCTCAAGACCGATTCAAGGGCTATTGATGGCGAAGAGTGTCATCCTCAAAAGAAGGAAGAAGGATCCACCATGGAACAAGGTTCAAAGGAGCAAGGTGAGCTAATGTTCAAGTTTGAGTTCATTCTTAATGGGTTGACAGCATATCGACGTCTCAGTAAAATGGGTCGTTCGGAGTCCATATTTATCGGATGAGGTCGTACCATAACTTGTTGGAACGAGCACGAAAAGATCTACAACTTTGCTGTTGAAGGTTTCTCCAGAATCGACCTCGAGAATGACCGAAATTCATCATCTTTGCAGCTGTCCCTGTTTGGACGAATTTCTAGATAATTATTTAATTATTTTCGAATTTATTTAATTAAATTAGATTTAATTATTTTATGAATTTAGGAAAATAATGTGGAAATAATTATATCTTTTCTATATATAATTCTTGTCCACCAAGTTGTTAATTTTCTATATTTAGTTAGATTTACTTATCTTAGGAAAGATTTATATATCTTTAGATTATTTGATTTATCTTTAGTTACCAAAACTCTATCTTTTGCACAAGATAGAATTGGTATGTCTCTATTTAAACTCTTGTATTTCATTCAATAAAATTAGATTGAAATTATAATTGAGAAACCCTTTTAAGGACTTAAAAGGTTCCCTCGATTTCCAATCCAAAAGCATTCGCAATCAATTTATGTTCTTGCTCATCCGATACCAAACACAGATCTAAACACAATCCCAAACCACGCACATAGGAGAAACCCATCATGAGAAACCGTCGCTGGATCAGAGAAGCTGTCGCTGAGTCTGCCCAGAACCGTCGCCACTGTCCGGGCCGCCCCGCGGCCATCCCAGCACCGTCGCTGCTGCATTGCTTCTGTCGCTGTTTCTTTGTTGGTTTTTACTTAATTCTATTTACTTGTTTTTCTTTTCTTTCACAATAGTTCCAAGTCCTTATTGTAATTAATTGTAAATATGGAGATTAGCAAGAATATTGCAAGATCGGGCCATCAACCGTTTAGGGTTCTTTATCTTGAGCTCACAGGCGAAGGATCGGGGATTCCAAACGTATCAAGTGGTACCAGAGCCGTAGGTTTCGCAAGTTCTTGTTTTTTTTTTCTTGATGTTATTTACTATTTGATTCAATGGTTGACATTATCTGGGGAGATTGGGATGATGATCCCGATCCATGGGCTGCACAACAACAACGCCGTCGAGAGTTGCAGAGACGAGCTTTGCAACAACAACAAGCTTTAGAGCGACAACGAGAGGCACAAAGGCGCCGCCTTTGGCTTCAACAGCAAGCGGAAATTGAAGTGAAGAGGTGTCGACAACGCTATCAGATTCGGCTTCTCCAACAAAGAGAGGCTGAGGAGGCACGACGACAAGAGGAGGATGAACGACACTGAGAGGAGGAACGACGCCGAGAGTTGAAAGCTTTAATTGCGGATATGGTGGACACATTCTTTGCCCAGCTGAAAACAGCACAGCGCGCCGAACGTGATTCGCAGATTCCCGTTGATTCCGACCTCAGAATTGAGTCAACTCAGTCTTGTTGCGAAGCTGACTCGATGAAGGTTCTAACGGTGGGTCACACACTACAAGACTCTCCCGGAAAAGCCTCCAAATTTGTGTTGCAAGCAGACTGCGACAGTGTTCTGCAGGACGAGCATGTTGATTCCGTTGACGAGGATGAGGTACTTGATGACGTGTCTCAAGAGTTAGCGATTGTACCTCATGGGCATGTTCATGAAGTTCCAGTTGCTGAGATTTGTGTGGTCATTGATCCTAAAGGTTCGATAATATGAATCAATGTAATATAGAAATACTCTAGAAGGGGGGTTGAATAGAGTATGGCCGTTTTCACAGAAAGTCTCAAGACTTTTGGAGCTCGTATAAAACCCTTTGAGATTAAACCTGAATCACAAAGTTAGACAATCGAACCCAGTGCGGAAATAAGGTAAAGCAATAGATAAAGAACACGAGTAATTGTTTACGAGGTTCGGCACGAACTTGGCCTACGTCCCCGCCTAGGGTTCTTCCACAACCCTAGGATTCAAAAGGCTTTATTGATTCGCTTAGCTTAGGATCCTAATAGCTCACCGAGAAGCCTCTCTCCTATTCAATTGCAATCTAGTCAACTCACGTTCCCTTGGAGTCCTAGACCAATCTAGAAGAGCCCCACCTCTCTCAGCTATCTAGTACAATCCTCTTACTCTCACAAATCAATAGCCTAGTGCAACTTCCCGAGTTACAAACTCTCGAGTAACACTATAAATGAATATATCCTATAAGCTCACAGTGACTCTCAAAGGCTTTGAAGTAAAACAATAGACTCTTGAGCACTAGCAGAGAGTACACTTGGAAGACAGATCTCGCTTGAATGAATGAAAGCTTGTGTAGCACTTGTGTGTTCTGTCTTCTTCTTCCTTTCCTTTATAGAAGTAACATGGCGCATAAGGACCTTCAACACCAGATCTTCAACAACGGCTAGTTTGGATCATGGCGCGCCCGGATCTTCTATTTTTGGACACTTCGAAGACATGATCTCTCAAAATGGATATTCCTCAATATGCACCATAAGGAAAGAAGTGATTACGAAAATACTTCATGAAAGATTAGTTATACTTATATATAATATAAAGGAAGTATATAATAATATTAAATACTATTCGGACATATAGAACAGGTTTTGGATTTCATCAACTGTTAAAGCTCCAATACATTTGACACAAACATCCTGTCAAGGCCTTTGAACCTTTATTCCGATTTTCATCAAGGGAGGGAGTTATCAATCTCCCCCTTGATGAAAGACAAAACCTGTGCATCCCTGCAACTTAGTCAAGCATAATATAAGAGAAATCAGACTAAGTACCTGCATGGGTTAGACAAATGTTGGATCAAATTTTTAAAGCATGCAAAAGCTATCCAACCGAAAACCCAAAAATAAAAAAACCAAGGTCTTCCAAGACCTTCAAGCAGAAAGGTTTTCAAGTCTAAACAACCACCGATCATCTCCCCCTTTTTGTCTTTCAACAAAGGGAGGTGGTAAACAAGTCACCAAAAGTTTTGAAATTGTTTCCAAAAACCAGAAATGTATCAAGGATAGAGATAGGATAGGGTAGGGTAGGGTTTAAGCTTCGTCGTCCGGAGCATCATTAGTGAACCTCGTCCACAGTCCTAGCAGCATCTTGGATATCCCGCTCATCTCCATCATAACCTCCTTTTGCAGCTCCTTGATATCCAGGCGAACTTCCTCCAAGCCCAAATCTAGGTTGTCCATGCGTTCATCGAAAGCTGAAGCAGTGGGAAGAGCTTTTGAAGGAGTTACAAGACTCAAGGTCCCTTGGGGAGACCGAGTGATGCCAATCTTTTCAAGGCCCTTGGAGTCGAACTTACCCATATGACGCTGTTGTTCTTCATTTTGACATCAATTCCAGAAGCTTTGAAGAGTGGGGTCAAAAGGGTGGCGAAAAGGAGGGGAGAGCCTTTTCTAGCTTTTCTAACATGAGCCATGGTTCCAAGGATAGTGTTGACCAGATCAAGGTCAAGGCTATTTAGGATGCGGTAGAGTAGGACCATGGCATTATCAGTAAGGAGTGAGCCAGAGTTAAGACGAGGTAAGAGGCATCGAACAATGATGTTGAAAATTATTTTTGCCTCAAGGGTTAGGGATGAGTGGGTGAGTTGCTTTGAGGTGCTGTTGGATGCTTCGGGTAGGAGGTACTTGGCTCGGGCAAGAATGATGCAGTTTTCTTTTGAGGGGTGTATTTCAGAGGGTGGACATGGGCTAGGTAGGCCAAGGAAATCTGCAAAGTCATTGGAGTTGAGAGAGATTCTAACCCCTTTGACAACAGACTCCAAAGACCAACCATTGGTGTCGTGTTTGGCTTCTAGGTTAATGTAGAACAGGCGGGTAAGCTGGGGGTAGTAGACGGTTTCAAGATTGAGAAGGGTCCAGGCTGGGGATTTTTTGAGAAGATCAATGCAGGGTAACTTCAAAGCTTTGAAGAACTCAAAATCTAAAAAATCAGAACAACAAATCCTACGAGTTCGAAACTCATCTACCTACTTACCAGCAGTCTCAGCATCTTCAAACCAAGAGGAGGGCAAGGATTGATTTACCTGGATATAGGCGGGTGGATCAGCATTCTTCTTGCGAGCAATCGTTGGAGCAGCTCTCTTGACAGGCGCTTCAAGACTTCTGAGGGTGCCCTTCCTAGTGTGCTTGGGAGATGGAGGCTTGACAACAATTAGGGTTTTCCGCTTCTTTGGAGACGGGGAAGGAGGAGAAGGAGAGGGAGATTCTTCCTCCTCTTCCTCATACCATGAGTCCTCACCGGACCCCGCTTCATCTCCTTCTGCTTCCTCGTCCTCTCCAGATCCCTCTTGCTCTTCGTCTTCTTCCTCAGGCTCCTCCTTGGCTTCGGCTTCCTTCCGAATCCTCTCAGCTTCCTCCTCTGCCAATTTCCTTGCAAGCTCGGCCTCCTCATCGGCCTTTTTCTTCTTCAAGGCTTCCTCTTCGGCTTCCTTGGCTGCATCTCTTTCCAGAATAGCGTCGAGACCCTCTTCCTCCTCTTCCTCATCCACCTCCTCAGCTAAGATCTTCTTTTTCCTTTTCTGTTTAGCACTGAGAGGCTTCTTAGCAGAGCGCTTTTGAGAGCCCTTGGTCACAGTGGCCGTGCTCTCAGCGATGGTGCTCTGGACAACAGTTGGGACAATGGCTTGAGGAGTGGGTTCAGGTGTGGAAGAGGTGGCAGTGACCTGACGTCCCTTAGGGGTGGCGCCAAGTCTTTTGGGTGTGGAAGCTTTCTTTGTTTTGGGTGCCATGGAGGAAATCGGCTAGGGTTTTCTTTAGAATAGGTTGAGAGGTTGAAGAAGAAGAAAGTGAAAGGGTTTGGATAATTTTTGAGAGTGTGATGGAATCGGGTACAGACTTGGGTATAAGTAGAGAGAGACGATGGAGTGATGGGACGGGTTTAGAGTTCCAAGGGAAGAAATGATATCATTGCCAAAATTTGAAAGGTTTCCATTTCAAAATTCAAACTTTACCATTAAAATCGGACTGAATAACCGAAAGATTTAGTTCCAAAATTAAAATATCTCAACGGTTTAAAAAAAATAACATAAATAGGCAATTTTTAAAATCCGATAAAATTATAATTGATTAAATATCTAAAAAGATATTGACCAAAAATATGTGATCCGATATATGTAATCCACCATTTAGTTCACACACCTTGACATAGTTCTCAAGGGTCTTGACACTAAATAGAATTTATCTTTCGTAAAGGGAATGCTCCCCCTACGAAAGTGCATCCTTGTTAAGCATCCCAATCTCTCGTCTTATGAAGGTGAACCTGTCCTCTGCCAAAGGCTTAGTAAAAATGTCAGGTCATTGATAATCAGTTGAAATAAACGAAATGGACACATCACCTTTTTCGACATGGTCTCTAATGAAATGATGCCTTACATCAATATGTTTGGTCCTTGAATGCTGAACAGGATTCTTAGTGATGGAGATGGCACTTGTATTGTCACACTTAATTGGAATGCCTTTGAGGTTGATGCCAAGATCTCGCATTTGTTGAGCTATCCAAAGGATTTGGGAGCAACAGGCTCCAGCTGCAATGTATTCGGCTTCTGCAGTGGATAGGGTGACTGAGTTTTGTTTCTTTGAGTGCCAACTGATCAAGGATGCTCCTAGGAATCGGCAACATCCTAATGTGCTCTTCCTATCCACCTTATAGCCTGCAAAATCTGCATCAGAATATCCAATTAATGTGAAATCCTTTTGCTTTGGGTACCATAGTGAAAGCTCCTTAGTGCCATTGAGATATCGAAAGATCCTCTTCACAGTCACGAGGTGAGATTCTTTAGGATCAGCTTGAAACCTAGCACACATGCAAACACTAAACAAGATGTCAGGTCTACTAGCCGTGAGATATAATAAAGATCCAATCATTCCTCGATACTCCTTTTGATTGACACTTTTCCCTGTCTTGTCTTGATCTAGGGACAATGTTGAGCTCATGGGAGTCTTGGCTGCTTTGGATTGATCCATCTTGAACTTCTTTAAGAGATCCTTAGTGCACTTGCTTTGGTTGACAAAGATCCCTTTCTTGGATTGATGAACTTGTAATGCCAAAAAGAAGTTGAGTTCACCCATCAAGCTCATCTCGAATTCACTGCACATGATGTCAGAAAATTCCTTGCACAAAGATGTGTTAGTAGCACCAAATAATATATCATCAACATAAATTTGAATAACCAAAATGTCCTTTACTTTGGTCTTGATAAAAAGAGTCTTGTCGATCAACCCCCTTTTAAAATCATTTTCTAAAAGATATTTTGACAAGCGCTCATACCAAGCTCTTGGGGCTTGTTTCAAACCATAAAGCGCTTTGTCAAGTTTATAAACATGATTGGGAAATTCTGAACTTTCAAAACCTGGGGGTTGAGCCACATATACCTCTTCCTCTAAGAAACCATTAAGAAAAGCACACTTGACATTCATTTGATATAACTTTATGCTCATAAAAGATGCAAATGCTAATAAAATGCGAATAGCTTCAAGCCTGGCTACGGGAGCAAAGGTCTCCTCGTAGTCAATACCTTTCTCTTGATTGTAGCCTTGAGCAACAAGCCTTGCCTTATTTCTTACGATCTTACCATTCTCATCTAGCTTGTTTCGAAATACCCATCGTGTGCCAATGACTGATTGATGCCTTGGCCTTGGCTTCAAGGTCCAGACTTTGTTTCTTTCAAATTCGTTAAGCTCACTTTGCATGGCAATGATCCAGTCTGGCTCCTGAAGTGCCTCATCTACCTTCTTTGGCTCAATAAGAGAAACAAACGCGTGAAAAGCACAAAGATCTTTAAGTTTATAACGAGTTTGAACACTAGAAGTAGGGTCAGAAATGATATCCTTTAATGAGTGTGATGAGGAGTATTTGAATTTCCTTTTGCTAGTCTCAGCTCCTTGATTCGTCACACCGGTAGGATTGACTTGTGGTACATCTGACTCCATGGTCCTATTAGGTTCAGTTACAGCAGTTTTTGACGTCTCAAAACTGTTGGATTGGACACCAAGGGCTTTGGACGTATCTTCAACACCTTGGGCCAATTCTTCAGTGTTAAGAATCTGTTCCTGCATGTTCCTCTTCTCTGTGTTCTTGATAGCAACATCATCACCTTCCTCGTTCTCTTCATGGATGTTAAGATCTATATCTGCAACACTTTCACTCAAAGCACCGTCATTGCATTCATAAAAAATAACATGTATACTTTCTTCAACTAACTGGGTCCTTTTATTGAAGATTCTATAAGCTTTGCTACTCGTGGAGTAGCCAAGAAATATACCTTCATCACTACGCGCATCAAATTTCCCAAGGTTATCTTTTCCATTGTTATGAACAAAACAAGTACAGCCAAAGGGTTTAAAATAAGATATAAGTGGTTTGCGGCCTTTGAAAAGTTCATAAGGAGTTTTCTTCAAGATGGAACGAATAAGACAACGATTCAAAATGTAGTTAGCTGTGTTAACAGCTTCAGCCCAATAGGTTTTAGGTAATGCATTTTCTAAAAGCATAGTCTTGGCCATATCCTCTAAGGTGCGGTTCTTGCGTTCCACAACCCCGTTTTGTTGAGGTGTCCTAGGAGCAGAAAAGTTATGGGAGATGCCATATTTAGCACAAAACAAATCAAACTGAAGTTGATCAAACTCCCTACCATGATCACTCCGAATTGACACTATGAGCTCGTTTCTTAAAGTTTGCAACTCCTTACAAAGTTTTGAAAACTCAAATAAGGCCTCTGATTTTTCTTTTAAAAATGCAACTCAAGTATATCTAGAAAAATCATCAACAACAACTAGCATGTACTTTTTACCATTGGGAGATTTGACTCGCATAGGACCACATAAATCCATATGTAAAAGTTCAAGGGGTCTAGAAGAACTTACAACCTTTTTGGGTTTGAAAGAGCTACGTGTTTGTTTACCTCGTGTGCATGCATTGCACATATCAATACCTTTGAAGTCCATCTCAGGTAGCCCTCTTACAAGCCCTTTGGACACAAGCTTCTGTAGTGTATGTGGACTCACACGACCGAGTCTCCTGTGCCAGAGCTTTGGATCGTCCGTCAAAACTTTTAGACAGGTTAAGCTTCCTTGTGCCACTTGATCAGCATTTACGGCGTATATATTGTTGTAGCGATATGCATTCAATATAACTTCACATGTATCTTCTCTGCATACTATACATTTTTTCTTGTTAAATCTGACATTGTTGCCACTATCACATAATTGAGAAACACTAAGCAAATTATACTTTAAACCATTAACACGATAAACATTTTTAATACTATGGCTGGAATCACTTCCAACACTACCAATACCAACGATGTCGCATTTTCCTTTGTCACCAAGAGTGATTGTTCCAGTGGATTGCTCCTTTAGATCATGAAAGAGAGAACTCTTCCCACTCATATGCCTCGAGCATCCACTATCAATAATCCATTTGTGTTGTTTCACCTTGGTGATCTCCTGCAAGACAAACATCAACCTTTGTGGCTATACCAATAAGCAAATTTGGATCCATTGTTGGGGTAAACCATATTTGGTAAAATAATGCCTTTTGGAACCCAAACTTGTGTTATCCGTTCTTTTCTCAAATGAATAGGAAATGTATTGCGAATAATATATGGATCCTTTCTTCTATAGGGGCATGTCTCTTTTACATGTCCCTTTCTAGCACAATGGTGACATATAGGAGAGGTTCTGCTTTCTTTTGCCTTTACAAAAGTGGTAATGTGTTGCTTCTTTAAAAACCTTGGATTGTAACCAATACCACTTTTGTTTAGAGAGCTTTGTTGCTCACCCAACATCCTATCGAGAGTACCTTTGGATTTGGTAAAACTTACGAGGGCTGTCTGTTGATCTTGAATCTTATTATTCAGGGAGATCTTCTCGTTCTCTAACTCATGATGCTCATTTCTTAGAGAGGAGAGAGCTTGCTTGAGTTCAGATTTCTCCGAGTCAAGCGTCTTGACTTTAATGTCAAGACCTGAATAAGAAGTTTCAAGACTTTTAACCCTCATAGAAAATTCCCCAATAGTTCTTTCCTGGTCCACAGTTCTCTTAATAAGAATGTTAGTTTGGGCAATAAGCTTCTCTTCATTGGCAATCATATTGGAAAGGAATTCCGATAATACCTCTTTTGGACTTGCCATAAGTTCTCTTATAGTAGCTTCAAGCTTTTCATCGTGGGATTCATCTTCTGAGGCCATAAGACAAATATTGGCCTTCTTGGACTGGCTTTCTTCTTCCATTTGTCACCCTTCTTGGACTGGCTTTTTGTCTTTTGAGGACAGTCTTTTACAAAATGATCTGTTTCACCACAAAATTTAGGCTTACCTCAAAATTGAGGCTTACCTCAAAATTTTGAAGACTCTGATCCATCCTTGTTGTTGAATTGCTTCTTCATTTTGAGAATTCGAGCAAGGCCTCTTGTGATAAGAGCAAAAGGGTCATCCTCATCGTCATCCTCATCTTCAGATTCAGATCCATCTTTTGGCTCATCCTTCTTAGACTTGAGTGCCAAGTTCTTAGCGCTCGCTGGAAGTTCTCCATCGTCTTCATTAAGGATCATCTCATGCGTGATCAGCTTCCCAAGAAGGTCATCAAGGGGTAGAGTGGTGAGGTCCTGGGCTTCCTCTATAGCTGTTACTTTTGGACCCCATTTCTCTTTTGGAAGGCACCTCAGTATCTTCCTCACTTTCTCAACGTTGGTAAAGCTCTTGCCGAGAGAGTCAATGTTGTTGGTGATTTCTGTGAATCGTGTGAACATGGCCTTGATTGTCTCATCAGGCTTCATCTTGAAGAGCTCGTACTTTCGAAGGAAGATGCCGATCTTGGTGTCTTTCACTTGGCTCGTTCCTTCATAGGTGACGACCAGTTTGTCCCAAATCTCTTTAGCTGACCTACAAGATGAAATACAGTTAAACTCATCAGTGTTAAGACCACAATAAAGTAAGTTAATAGCCCTGTAGTTTTTGGAGACGAGTTCAAGATCTACTTGGTTGTATTTAGACTCCTTCTTTGCAATTTTGGTATCATTTGATCCATCTTTCTCTGGAATCTTCGGACCATTCTCTATAATGTTCCAAAGCTCTATATCTTGGTCTATGATGAACATTTTCATCAAGGATCTTCAGTGGAAAAAGTTGTTTCCTACAAAGAGTGGTGGTCTGCTTCTGGACCTCCCCTGTTCAAATCCTCCGCTTGCTTCACCAGACATGATTGAAAACTCACAAGATTGTTAGATCAAAAGCAGTGAGTAAGGCTCTGATACCAATTGAAGGTTCGATAATATAAAACTATGTAATATAGAAATACTCTAAAAGGGGGGTTGAATAGAGTATGCCCGTTTTTCGCAGAAAGTCTCAAGACTTTTGGAGCTCGTATAAAACCCTTTGAGATTAAACCTGAATCACAAAGTTAGACAATCGAACCAAGTGCGGAAATAAGGTAAAGCAATAGATAAAGAACACGAGTAATTGTTTACGAGGTTCGGCACGAACTTGGCCTACGTCCCCGCCTAGGGTTCTTCCACAACCCTAGGATTCAAAAGGCTTTATTGATTTGCTTAGCTTAGGATCCTAATAGCTCACCAAGAAGCCTCTCTCCTATACAATTGCAATCTAGTCAACTCACGTTTCCTTGGAGTCCTAGACCAATCTAGAAGAGCCCCACCTCTCTCAGCTATCTAGTACAATCCTCTTACTCTCACAAATCAATAGCCTAGTGCAACTTCCCGAGTTACAAACTCTCGAGTAACACTATAAATGAATATATCCTATAAGCTCACAGTGACTCTCAAAGGCTTTAAAGTAAAACAACAGACTCTTGAGCGCTAGCAGAGAGTACACTTGGAAGACAGATCTCACTTGAATGAATGAAAAGCTTGTGTAGCACTTGTGTGTTCTGTCTTCTTCTTCCTTTCCTTTATAGAAGTAACATGGCGCATAAGGACCTTCAACACCAGATCTTCAACAACGGCTAGTTTGGATCATGGCGCGCCGGGATCTTCTATTTTTGGACACTTCGAAGACATGATCTCTCAAAATGGATATTCCTCAATATGCACCATAAGGAAAGAAGTGATTACGAAAATACTTCCTGAAAGATTAGTTATACATATATATAATATAAAGGAAGTATATAATAATATTAAATACTATTCGGACATATAGAGCAGGTTTTGGATTTCATCAACTGTTAAAGCTCCAAGACCTTTGACACAAACATCCTGTCAAGACCTTTGAACCTTTATTCCAATTTTCATCAAGGGAGGGAGTTATCAGATCCTATTCTTATTGACGATCAAGTCCGTTCAACGATCGCGCATGAAGGTGTTGTTTTTGGGGTTCCTATACCTCGAATTCTCCTGCCACCTATTCCACCCATTCCTCCATCATCTTCTTTGAAGGTTGCTGTTGTGAGCTGAATCCGTCATGTTTTACAGTAACTTTTATATCGTTTTCTGCATACATTACATACATTTGGGTTGGATAGTACACCCAAATGTATGTAACTTTTATATCGTTTTCTGCATACATTACATACATTTGGGTTGAATCCGGGCCGCCCAGCGGCTTCCTTGGCCGCCCCGCGGCCATCCCAGCACCGTCGCTCCTGCATTGCTTCTGTCGCTGTTTCTTTGTTGGTTTTTACTTAATTTTATTTAATTTTTTTTCTTTTCCTTCACAATAGTTCCAAGTCCTTATTGTAATTAATTGTAAACATCGAGATTAGCAAGAATATTGCAAGATCGGGCCATCAACAGTTTGGGGTTCTTGATTCTGAGCCCACAGGCGAAGGATCGGGTATTCCAAACGTATCAGTACTCGTACATGACAGTCTGTGTTGGTAGACATGACACTTACTTCAAATCTTATGACACCTACGTCACGTCATATGACACTAACAGTAAGACGACCTACCTCAGAGGTTGTCTGGGTGGTGGATGAGCCTTGCTCAGCAACGGTTGCCGTCCCCTTGTCCCAAGGCCCTTTCACCTCTGTCTTAGAGCCCTCAGCCAGCACCTCAACCACATTAGCCTGATCCTGATACAGGACAGCACACAGTTGTTGACATGACAACTAACTGACTTGACATGACACTGTTAGTCAGATGGCTTACCTCAGCGGTTGTCACGGTGGTGGGTACTTCTGGCTTAACATCGGTCACTCTTACCATTTCCCCATGCACCGTGCTATCAATATGACCCTTTTCCTTCAAAACTTCCTCACCCTATGCACAGATAGGAAATAACTTAGTGTCGACAACATAGTCAACACTGACATCACAGTATGACAGAGATGACTTACCTCAGCGGTTGTTTAATTGGGGGGTGCTTCTGGCTCAGCATCCTTCTCCATTTCCGTGTCCCCAGGGGCCAGGGCATGTGCCCTTATTCTTACCCTTCTCCTTCACATAATGAGTTAGTGTCACTAGAGCTGGCAATACCCGACCCGACCCGAGAAAACCGATCCGATTGATCCGACCCGAACCCGTCCGACACCCGAATAATTGAAAAAAAAGTTTGGATCTGAGACCGACCGACCCGATTCGAGTTAAGCCCGAACCCGAAAGCAATCCGAACCCAGTAAGAACCCGAACCCGATTATATCCGAATGGACCGACCCAAAATTGTTTTTGTTGTGAGCTGAATCTGTCATGTTTTACAGTAACTTTTATCTCGTTTTCTGCATACATTGCATACATTTGGGTTGGATAGTACAGAATCTATGTAGTTTATGTTTATTTGCCAAATTATGGAATCTACACCAGTTTTTGTTTAAATTCGCAGAATTCGAGGCGTTTTACAGCAATTCTAAGAAAGGTCAGAAAAGTTCGAAAAACCACTACAGAAGTCCAAGGTCAAAGAAGCAGCGGAACAAGTCGAATCAAGTTAAGAGCCCAAGTTACTCGATCTCGAGTGGACCTTACTCGATCTAGACGAGCATGTCCGAGCACAGGCCTTGTCGACTAGGAGCAGTGTCGAGAAGCCGAGGACGAAGACGCCGAGCACAACTCTACTCGATGTCGATGAGACCTTGACGAGATCGGCGAGCCACCTAGCGTCTGTCCGTGTCCGTGCCGAGGAGGAGTCCTCGACATCACCAGAGAGCCGTCCTCGACCACAACCCTAGTCGATCTCGAGGAGCCCTAGTCGAGATCGATGACGCCCAAGAGCCCAGATCCGAGCTTGTCGAGCAGAGTCACCCGAGAACACCAGTCGACGACGAAGCCTAGTCGATGTCGACGAGCCCTTATCGATGTCGAGTAGACCAAGTCCTGGAAACGCGTCGCCGTGAGCAGTCCGAGTAGAGTTGGGAATCCTTGGGGCTGAAGAGATCCGAGATTGCCGAGATACAACATCATCTATCCATGGAAAGAAGATTTATCATCATGAAGAGATATTCCCTAGTTTAGATTTATCTTTTCCATTTTAGATTTAATTCCTTTATCGCTTTTATTTATCATTAAGTCTTTTAGATATAATTCTAGATAGAGATAGAAGATTCTATCCTTTATTAGCAAGAAATAGAAGGCTATAAATAAAGCCCTAGGGGCTGGTTTCTCATTGATTCAGAAACACAATCAATTCCATTCAGTAAGTAGGAGTAGAGAGAGAGAGTTTGTAGCAAGCAAGGTGGAAAGGCGAAAGCGGATTTGTCTTGTGGGTTGTAAGCTTTCTTTATTTAATTCAATGCAAGTTAGTTTCTTTTGTTATTTGATGTCTTTCTTGATAATGAAGAGCGAGTAGTCCACCCACTTCTGGGGCTGGGGTGAGCCCGACGGTGGCCATGTGAGATGATGCAGTAAAGGTCAGATCTTTTTATGCAATTCGTCTTCTATCCCTATGAGCATGATTCTTTTGCGAGAGTTGAAGGTGATCCTTGTTTGTATTATTGAAGCGAAAGTGATCTTAATGCAACTTGGATTAATTATGTGAAAAGGGTTAGTAACAATTAGGGTTTATGCGAAAGCCTCTATATGCCTATTTGTTAGTAACGAAAGTTATTTTGATGGAAAGCATGATCTTTTATGCCTTTATGTGTTACTTTGCATGGTTATCGTTGTGGTGTTGATACCCTGGCCTTGGAAGTCTTTTATTATATTAATTTATTTCTGTCGAAAATCTGAGTTTTGGTTCGAAATCTGCAAGTTTTAAGTTTCTGTTTTTTTTCCAGTCGATACAGAGGAGAAGCTCCTCGATACAGAGTAGAACCTTAGTCGATATCGAGTAGAACTAGTCTAGGTCGAGTTGATTTTCTGCTTCTGTTGTCGTCGATTTTCAGTTTCTGTTTTTGCTTGCTGTTGTCGATCTCGAGTAGGGTTTCATCGAGATCGAGTACGCCTGTTGCTTTGTTTTATTTTCTGTTTTGCTTTGTCTTTTCCATCTTCGTTTTGTTCATTGCTTTTATTTGTTATTTTCTGCTTTTATTTCTGTGTTTTTGCTGCTTGTCTGTGAGAATCTGTTGCTACCTAAGAACTGCTGACGTGCTTCCTCGTGGATTCGATCCTGACAACCTTCTACTACAACGGGAGGAAGTCTTGTATTTATTGGCTGAGACAGGGAAGTCAGTCTGAACTTTATTTTATATTTCTTTCATACTTGATCATCCTCCTGCAACAACAAATTGGCGCCGTTGCCGGGGAAGCAATCATTCGCGCCTTAGGTAGTTAGATCTCACTTTTACTTTGAGTTACTTTTCAGGTGTATGCGCCGTTCTGGTCTACCACCCGAGTTTGACAGCTTAGATGAACCAGAGCGTTACCTACACATCCATTCTAAACTCAAAAGGATCATGGCGGCCGCTGAAACACAAGAGCAGCTGATTGCCAGGCTTACAAGGGAGCTAGCCGTAAAGGATACCACTATAGCCAATGAAAGGGCAGCGAGGGAACAAGAAGCTGAGCGCGCAAGGCAAGCAGAAGCTGAGCTTGCCCAATATCCAACTACTGCTGAGGATTATATGCATCCAACCCTCGTCGTGCTTGAATCGGCGATTCTTATCCCTGAAAACTCTTTTGAAATTCGCACTCAATTTCTTATAGAGCTTAAAAATAATGCCTTTTTTGGTAGATTTAATGAGTGTCCTCTTGAACATATTACGAACTTTTCTGACATGTGTCGTACTCTTGCTGAAGGTACAACTTTGGAATATGTCAAGATGAAGTCTTTCCGCTGGTCGCTGGCTGGACCTGCACTGAAGTGGCTTGAAGGGCTGAAGCCAAGATCACTGACAACATGGGCCCAAGTAGAGCAAGAGTTTCTGAACAAGTTCTTCCCACCCGCCAAAACAGCACATCTCCGCCAGAAAATCACCGCCTTCAAACAGAAGCAAGGGGAACCACTGGCAAAGGCATGAGAACGCTACAAGGAACTTCTGCGATCTTGCCCTACTCATGGACAGCCACCCTACGTCATTCAGGAGATCTTCTTCAACTCTCTTGATCAAATCACTAAGGACAGAATCAACCATTATACTCGCTATGAGTATCTGACAATGCCGCCAAGTGACGCATGGGGTGTGCTAGAGAAGCTCACCAACTACGACAACAAGTATGGGTCTACTGCAACTTATGAAGAGAACCCATACGCCAGGCCAGCACCATCCATGCCCCTCTATGAGCCTCCTAAGGAAATTGATCCGGATGTAAGGGAACAGTACTACAGAGATCAGAACAAGAAGCTCATAAAGCAAGTAAAGTATCTTTCTGTCAACCAGCCTTGCATTGAATGCGGATCGCAACGGCACACCACTCCTGAGTGCCCACACACAGAGCAAGTCAGGCTGGTAGAGCACCACGAGGAGGTAGCTTACGCAGGGGGTCCCAATCGCTACATAGGGGACCAAAGGTTTCAGCAACCACAATGGAACCAAGGTGTCTCTAGGAACCCCCCGCCCTATAGAGCTCCAGGACATCCGGAAAGAGACCAGAAAAAGGAAAGTCAGTCTGAACTTTATCTTGTATTTATTTGCTGAGACAGGGAAGTCAGTCTGAACTTTATTTTATATTTCTTTCATACTTGACCATCCTCCTGCAACAACAGAAATCAACCCGAAACTCGAAATTGCCCGACACGAGTATATCCGAAATCCGAAATTAACCGAACCCGATTATACCTGACACCCAAAATAACCCAAACCCTATTATATCCGAAATCAAAAAAATTCTTAGCATTTTCCCTAAAATACTCAAAACAATCTAAGTATTTGATTACTTAAAAATGGATGGTAATATTATCATGCATATAGTATAATTAAATATAATTTTGTACTCCCTCCATTTAAAAAAGATACTTTTTAGCATTTTTGAAGACGCCCAAACTATATAAATATCAATTTTTTGTTATTTTTATAATTTCGTAGTTATGAGTAATAAGTATGAAATTAATATTAAAAAAATAATATTTTATATGATTTTGACGAATGAAGTATTGATTAAGAATTGATTAAGAATTGATAAACAATAGCTTAATCTATATAGAAGGATAAATATCTCATGGGTAAAAAAAATTGATTTGTTTTATCCAATATGATTCTTGCGGGTTCGATTTGATTGAACTCAATTCAACCAAACCGTTGTGACCAAAACCCGATTCACCCGAACCCGCTTAGACCGAAACCCGATTCACCCGAACCCATTTAGACCGACACCCGATTCGCCCGAACCGAATAGGACCCGAAAACCCGACTGTATCCGATAAACTAACGCCCGAATAAACTCGACCCGAACCCGATCAGACCCGAATTGTCATCACACCCGATATCAACCCGAGTCCGATATGACCCGAAACCGAATAACCCGACCCGACTTGCCCGATTGCCACCTCTAAGTGTCACCATCATTCACAAAAGTGACATCACAGTTTGAGTTAGAGTACTTACCTCAGAGGTTGTCTGGGTGGTTTCTTGTCGATCAACATCCGTTCCCAATTTCTGGCCCATGTCCTTAACAGTTTTGTCACCCTACGTAGAAATGGGAATGATGTTACCATGACGCATGTATTTTAATACATGGCGGTTGTGTATACTGACATGACAAGTTGAACATCTTACCTCCTTCGACTGCACGTCAACCTCTTCGGTTTCCTCCCTAGGGGTCCCATCCCTTTCTTGTGAGTGTGTAACCTCGTCCTCGGCTTGCTCCTTCCTCATCACCGCCCTTTTCAGCTCCTCCATCGACGCAACAACCATTTGCATCCTCTCGTTAAACGTTGCCTTTATGGTCCTCCCTATTTCATTCATCTTAGACAAAATCCTTGACACATCCACTTGGGTAGCCGTCGTACTTCCCTCATCTTGCGTGCTTGACCCGGATGGTTCCGTTGTGCTCGGCCCATGTAGTGCTTTGAACTCCTGCACGAGGTCTTTGAAGAACTTATCCGGCTTCTCTGTCTCGTAGATGGCGCCAAGGGAAACCCCCTTCCGCACCTCCTCGACATCCGGGAGTAGGACTGTCCGAACAACGTCAACCTCGTCGAACAGGTCCATCCTATCCTTCGACTCATTCATGAGGAGGGCAACATAATCGTACATGATGTTGTGTTCTTTCGACTTATACCGCAGGCATCGAGGGTGGAGTATATCATTGCTGGTGGTAGCAAATTGTCTTGCGGCTGGGCGCAGAGCTTCGTACAACCACAACTGTCCAATATAAATAGATTATTGTCAAGTGACCATTCCTATTTGTCTAGTATAAATATATTATTGTCAAGTGAGTTTCGTATATATACGTAGAAGGTGAGGGGGAAGCCGACTAACAAGTATGACGGGTAATGTTCCCCAATCTCCCTCTCTAATAACCTATTCCTAAAAAATTTTAATCCACATCAATGTTCCCCAATCGCCCTCTCTAATAACCTATCCAATTTCCCCTATTTCACCTATTTCCCCAATTTCACCAATTTTCACAAATTGACCAAATACATGTGTCTATTTTCCCTAATTTGCTTCCCCACCCCGTTCCCACATTTCCACCCATTATTTTCAAACATGACGCCGGTTACTTCCTACATGATAGGGGCGGATATTCCACCGTTTCATCCAATTGCAAACCATGACAAACAAATTAGGTTCTTCAATCGGTCCCTCCTCCTTTCAATTTCTGCAATGGGTACTAAATCGGTAGAGTTAGGGTTTACTTGAAATCGCCAGTCCCTCTCTTCTAAACGCTCTCAGGGACGTCTTCTTCCTTCGGTAGAGTTAGGGTTTGCTTCGATCCCACCTTCTTCTTCTCCTTTCCGGTAGGTTCGTCTTCTTCCTTGTGTTTTTTCTACCTCTCCGTTTTCGTTTCTCCTATGGTGGTTTTCTGCCTCTTGCCTTCCCTCCTCTCTGTTTTACACAGTTGAAGTGACGGTTTTTTAAAAAATTGTCCTCTCTTTCCTCCTCCCTCCCACAAACGATGTCTCCCTTCTTTAATTACCCCCAACCACCGGTTTCAACCCCACTTTTCAACCGAATATCATGCCATTTTTTAAGGGGTGAGGATTAACCCTTGCAAATCCAACCGGATTTGGGGTTAGGCATGCAAAACCAACCGGATTGGGGGGTTATTTACAACAATTCCCTCTTGAATGATGTAATATATGTATGTGTGTGTGTGTGTGTGTGGACTAAATAAGACTGATTTTTTGCAATTTGCATATATGTGTTGTATGTGTTTGTTTGATTTGTTGGTTGGCACCTGAGAGTGACCTTTGAATTGGAAATGTTGTTTGAGATATATGTTTCATGTGCAAATAATGTGCATATTATGATTATAAAACGTACAAAGGTAGAAGCTGCTGTCATTTAATTTTTTTTTTTTAAAAATCACTCAGGTAACCAATAAAAGAAACAAACTCGTTGATTAAATTAAAAAAAAATTACCTAAATGGACTCAAGCGATAGACATATTCAAAGCCCCTCGCCTGAATATGCTTTGCTATTATTTTTTAATTCTCCGAGCATTTCGGCGACGACGTTACTTATATATGTTCGTCGCTTGAGTCCATTAAATATTGTTTTTAATTTCTCAAATCACAATAGAGCGAGGAACTTTCTTGGTCGCCTAAATATAACGGTCCGTCGCTTGAATGTTAATTGGCGGGCTTGAAGAGCCCCAAGAGTCTGGCAATGTATTCAGGCGACGAACAATTTTTCGGTTGCCCAAGGTCCCCCCCCTCCCAGGCGATGAACTGGGTCCATCACCTACACTGTTAACTGACATAGTGGAAATACCTAAATTTTTTCATTTTGGGATATTTCATTTTATCTAAATAAATAAATCAAGCTATATTATATTATATCATGGAAAAAATAGAGCATCCTATTTATTTTATGAATGGCATATAATCTAGGTTAGTATCATTGTATAGTTCTAAAGTGTAATAAAAGGAATTTATTTAGGGGGAATTATTAGAAAATATCGCACTTTGATATTGGTTTGCAAAAGTATCTAGGTTTGAAAATAATTGCATCAATATATGAAAATTTGTAAAAATACCTTATTTAATTATCAAAATTACCCACCACCAAAAAAAATCAGGAAAAAAGGTTAAATATTTTTGGTATTTATTATTTTTCTTATATTTTTAAATTATTTTTAAAATTATATTAAATAATTAAATAATAAAAAAAATTATGGAATAAAAAAAAACCCAATCCCATGATTTAGGTAAAAATCATATCTTTACTCAATCTCCCATCGATTATTGATCAAATCCTATCAATATTCATATTTGGGATTGTCAAGAACGATATTCATCTTGTCAATGGGATAATATTATTAATTCAAGATATATATTGAGAATCCTTTTATAAATATGGTTAATAATCCTGAAGATATGATCTATCGTATCTTCAGTAATTCTCTCCCTGATTATATCTTAAATCATGTCGAAAAAAACCTACAGCCTTGTCACTATGAACATTACTTAATAATCTAGTGGTTATGATTTAGGTCAAAATTGTATCTTTACTCAATCTTCCATCAATTATTGGTCAAATCATGTCAATGTTCATATCTAGGATTATCAAGAACGATATTAATCCTGTCAATGTGATAATATTATGGTTTCAAGATATATATTGAGAATCCTTTTGTAAATATGGTTAATAATCATGAAGATATGATTTACCGTATCTTCAACGATTCTCCCCCCGATTATAGCTTCAATCATGTAAAAAAAACCTATAGCCTTGTCACTATGAACATTACCCCTATCATTGTGAATAAGGAACTTTGTCATCTTGGACATGCCTTTAATTTCTAATAATAGTATGGATAAAATCGTATATTTATGCTCTTCCTTATTATTGACTCCATCTTGTAAGTAATTTTTTTTTATAGTAGGTAAACAATTGAAGGGGTCTACATAGATTGCAGACCACCTCCATGATCATCCTAGAGGATGATGGTACAAAGATCCCTATTATAAGAGAGAGTAGAAATATTACAAATAGCATCATGCTTAGCTATAAAATCAGCGGCCGTTTGGCTTCCTTGTAGTAGTGATGAAATTCCACTTTGATAAAATTACTCCTCATTAGCTTGATCTCTTCCAACTATCTCAATATTTCCCAATTTGCTTTGATTTCACCCCTAATGGCTTGAATCATCACTTGGTTGTCACTTTTCATGATCACTTTCCTTAGTCCTAACCTGTGGGCTTGATGCAGACCTCCATCCTGTCAGAATTAATTATCATTTTTTCATAAAGAACTTATATCTTATCAAAAAGAAATTTTATTCATGTCAGTATTAATTATTTTACTAAGGCAATGTTATTCATTCGTCTAGTTTTATTATTTTTAAATTCTTGGGAAAAAATATTAAAAGCATTATATTAAAATATATTTCATTTTTAAATATTTTTTTACTTTTCTTTTAATTTATAACTAATACAGTTCCCGTCTCCAAAACACGGTCTTTTTTTAATATTTAATTATGTATAATATCATACATTAGTTTTTACACAACCTTTTCATTTTAGAGATGCAATGACACTACATGAAACTGTTGGAATTATTTGGCTTTTTTTTATCTTAGATTGATGGTTTCATGCAATTCCATTATATAAAAGAAAGAATATGCCAAATCAAATATAGGTCTTTTAAAAATGGACTATCTCATTATATTATATGCATTCTATGATGACAATGAGATAGAATCAGTAAAAATTGTGAACTAATTTTATAATTGATCATTTGACGAGTAGTAATCAAATATAATTTATTAATAAACTGTATAAATACGAGGGTAAAATAAATTATTTACGCGTTCCCTATATACACCGCAAATTAATGTTCAATTGGACGTTGTAACAACGTCCAATTAGACGTTATACAACGTCGGATCCAATGTTGTCCATGTATTAGCAATTTGCCTTGGGAAAAAAATTCAGACGTTGTAACAACGTTGGATTCAATGTTGTTACAACGTCGAATTGGATGTTGCATTTTGACAGCCCATTTTACAATATCGGATTAGATGTTGCATTTTGAAAGCCCATTTTACAACGTCCAATTGGACGTTGCAATCAACCCAGCCCGTCTCGTCATTGCCTTAGATTCACAACGTTACATACCACATATTACAACGTTGGATCCGACGTTGTACTATAATTAACACTACAATGTCGAATCCGACGTTGATTAGCAGCACTAATCTGTGGATTTGCGGTGTACATAGGGACACCCATTATTTATATACATGGAAAATGTGTATTATTTAATGCTTATCCTAAATGGTCAAATCTTAACTGAAATAAATAATAATGTATTATTTAAATTGTAAAACAATCCAAGAAATATATTGTTATTTAAATTTCAAAATAATCCAATAAAAGAAATACCTATTAAACCGATGTTAATTGAAGATGATGATTTTAATTTGTACCAGATTATGGTGTTGTAACAACCAGATAGGATTACAAAACATACCACTTAAATATTATGAAGTAATATTTATTTCTTTTAAGAAAATAAATTCCAAAAATACCACAATTTAACATGAAGGATTAGTGAAATAATATGGCACCATATAGAACTGAAATTATCAGGGAAGATAACACAGGACTAAGAAAAACAAAAACTCGACTTCATATATATCCACTCTACGAACTTTTTCTTTTTCAAATGTGAATAACACGAACTCGAATTTTTGTAGTTTTCTTTTGCCTTTAGATCATCCAATAAAGTTAAACCATTTTTCATCTTTGACCTGATAAAAAAGCATTATTAGAGTCGATTGTAAAGCAATAAAAAAAATGTAAAAGTTTAAAATTCAAATCGTTAGTAACATTTTATTAATGGATTCCAATCAATGTTCTAAAAGGCGCTAGGCGGCCGCTAGGCGGTGAGTGGCCGCCTAGCGCCTAGACGGAAAGGCAGGTGCCTAGGCGGCGTCAATTTGTTGTTGCAGAAGGATGTGTCAAGTATGAATTAAATATAAAATATATAAGCAAACTGAATTCTTGTCTCAGGAAATAAATACAAGACTTCCTCCCGTTGTAGTAGAAGGCAGTCAGGATTGTATCCACGAGGAAGCGTGTCAGCGCCCGCCTTTTCAGTTCAGAAACTCAGCAGATTTCGACCAGAAGAGCACTCGATATCGACCTAAGAGCTCGATATCGACCACACTGTCGACAAACTGTAAAACACAGAGAAAAGCAGAAAACAGAACAAAAACTGCAATCTGGTCGATATCAACCTATATGCCTCGATATCGACCTATAAATTCGACCCACATAAACTTGATTTCGACCAACAATGCCCGAAAATCCAGTAAAAACAGAACCTTTGCAATGACGGAAAATAGCACGGAATATGCAGAAATAAATCAATAAACTAAAATACTTCCAAGATCAGGGTTTCAACACCACAACGATAACCATGTAAAATAACAAATAAAGGCATAAAAGATCATGCTTTTCATCAAATAACTCTCGTTACTAACAAATAGGAATATAGAGGCTTTCGCATAAACCCTAATTGTTACTAACCCTTTTTCACATAATTAATCCAAATTGCATTAAGATCACTTTCGCTTCAATAATACAAACCGGGATCACCTTCAAATTTCGCAAAAGAATCATGCTCATAGGATAAAAGATGAAATCGCATCAAAAGATTGTACCTTTACCGCATCACCTCACATGGCTACCGTCAGGCTCACCCCGACCCTAGAAGTTGGGTGACTACTCGCTCTTCATTATCAAGAAAGACATTAATAATAAAAGGGAACTAAATTGCATTAAATAAAATAAAAGAAAGCTTACAATCAATCGAAGCCAACACGTCTCTCAACTCTCTTGCTCCTCCTCGCCACAAGCTCTCTTTCTCTCTCTCCTACTTACTCGATATTGTGTGTAAAATTTAATTAATAAAACTCAGCTCCTAGAGCCTTATTTATAGTGTTCAATCCCTAGGAAATTAGGAAAGAACAACTATATCTCTATCTAAATCTATCTATCTAATACTTAAAGATTAAATTATGAAAATAAAAGAAATAAATCAACAAGGAAACTATATCTAATGTAGATAAATCCCTTCCATCTTGATAGAACTTGATAAATCTCCTCTTGAGTTGATAGAATATCTCTTTCTTCATGTGGAAGAAAGCCAGCTCAGCACTCTGACTCGGATTCAGCTCAATTTCGGCCTTTGTATGCTGGTCGATATTGACCGTCTTCTCGGATTCCGTCTCTAACACTCGATCTCGGGCTCCAAGAGGATTTTCGGCCATCTTTCACTCGATATCGACCAGAGTGGTCGATATCGACCTGTCGTTTGTTCTTCACTCAATCTTGGGTCGATCCTGGGTTTTTGGGAGAAAATCGACCGGTTTCACTCGATATCGACCAGATGTGGTCGATATCGAGTGTACAAAACTTTGGTATATTTCGCCAAATACCCCTGAGGATTCATTTTTTTTTTCGCGAAATGCCCTCCCTTGTTTCTTTTATGGAAAACGTTATAAAGGAGTTAAGTGAGAGAAAATAAAGAAAGGAAAGGCTTGCTCGGGTCGGCGCAGGAGAGATTCGACCCTTGACGCCATCGACACCAGGAGGGAGAGAATTCGAGTTTGGATCCAAACTCAACTCACCAGTTTAGATTGCCCGACACTAGAAGCGAAGAGGCGATGGACACCATCCATTGTTGTGGAGGTAAGTCTCTCCTATCAAATTCAACGATATTTAAAATTTTAGAGATTTAGGGTTTTCGATTTGGGATTTTTGGGGATTAACATTGTAGAATCTTGGAATTGAAGTTTTTTGGTTGGCTTTATGGATCATAAGGCATCTAATTTCATGGCATGTATTTGATTTCGTCTCCCATGTAAATTTTCCGATTTACTGATTTAGGGTTTGGGGATTTGGGGCTTTATTAATTTGTGGACTGATATGAGTTAAAAGTTGTTTTATTGAGATATATATGTCAATAATATGGATTGATATGATTTTTTGGATTTTTAGATTTATATGTTGTTTTAATGAGATATATATAAACGATACGGGTAATTTCAGGGCAATTTTTTTGAATTTATATAGCTATATGTTGTTTTGCTGAGATCTAAACTCATTAAGTAGAAATCTAAATCCATTATACCAATTCTTAAAATAAAAAAAAACTAGGGTTAGATTTAGTGTTTTTATTAAATCTACTCAATTTTGAAATCGATTCATTAAAAATGATAATGTCTTGAAATTATTGTATAATGGAAGATGCATCTTACAGATTTTCTGTTTGCACATTCTCTGTGAGATGCATCTGAAAATTTGAAGATTGGAATGTGCAAATGTTAAGCTTGGATTTGATACAAGTAGAGTATTATTTCTCTGGCAATTGTAAATGCGGTTGGTGGAATGTACTTCATCCCAGAGACCCAATTTGATTGATTAAAATAGTCTCGGTTCTTGATGTCCATGTTTTGTGCCATGTTTTATATTGATTCTTATATCAATTTATGTATACATTTCACACATTTGGGTTAGAATAGTACTGAATCTATGTAGTTTATGCTTATTTGCAAAATTATGGAGTCTACACTAGTTTCTGTTTAATTTCACAGAAATCGGATGCACTTTGGAATTTAAAGAGAAGTCATGAAGAGGCTAAGAATGGTGCATCTGGAAAAAAGGCCATTTTTCGGCACTCATCATTCTGTGTCAAGTTTTGATGTCTTCATGAGAGTTGTAGCCCTCGAAAAGAGCTTTCCAACGCATGCTTATATGCGTCAATCCGACGAACGAGAACTCGGGAAAGTGTGTTTAAAGAACAGAGCAGAATGTTGAGGAAGTGGTCGATATCGACCAGACCTACTCGATATCGACCAAATTGTGGTTGAAAATCCCCAGATCGACCAACAGACAAGAGAGCAACTCGATATCGACCTATAGTGGTCGATATCGACCAACATGCAAGTTGATATTCCTCCAGAAGCCGAGATCGAGTGAGATGAAGCGAATCTGAGAAGATGACTCGATATTGACCGGACGTGGTCGATATCGACCAACTGCCAGTGACGTGTCCAACTCGATTTCGAACTATACTCAAAGTTCTATCAAAAGTCCAATAGAGATATTCCCAAGAGAAGATTCCTTACACATGAAGACTTGAAGATTTATCTTTTTATCTTTTTATTTATCCTAAGGGTGGAACATTTAATTAACCTTTTGGATTTATCTTGTAGAATTATATCCTTAGATAGAAGATAGATATTCCTTACCTTGATTAGCAAGGATTAAGGCCTATAAATAAAGTCCATGGGGCTAGTTTTTGTTAATTCAATTCTAGAGAGGAGAAGAGAGATAGGAGTAGGAGAGAGAGAGTGGAGACCGAGAGCTGTTGTGTCCTGCGAGAGCGGATTTGGCTCCAATCGGTTGTAAGCTCTATTTAGTTTATTAATGCAATTTAGTCCACCTACTTCTAGGGTCAGGGTGAGCCCGACGATAGCCAAGCGTGTTTGAGGTAAAGATTCGACCTTTATTGTGCTTTGATAACCCACTGCCTTTTATATCTTTATTACCTATTTAATAGAGATTCAGGCTAACAACTTGGATTATAAACATAAAATTGGTAGATACAATTAGGGTTTCTTGAGAAAGTTGTCGAATCGTTGGAAAAGGCGAAAGCTTGTTCCTTTGATGAGATTGCATGATTATCGTTATTTATCTTGCCTTATGCATGTTTGGTTATCGTTGTTGCAAACCCCGATCTTGGAAATTTTCTTTCATATAGTTTATTCCAAAATTTGCGAACTTTGTCTTTTATTTTATATATTGTTCCCACTCGATTTCGACCAACCCTTGGTCGATATCGACTTCTAATTTCGAACCAAAAAGATCGCTGCTTGTTTGTGTTTTTGCAGTCACATGTCGATTTTGAGCACATTGGTCGATATCGAGGCCTTAGGTTGATATCGAGTAATTTTGGTCGATATTTGCCTAACTTCTACAGAACCCCAAAATAGACTGGAACAGGTCGATATCGACTACCACCAGTCGATATCGAGTGGTCCCCTTGAGTCGAGATCAATGTGAGATTTGCCACAGTTTGAGATCCGCCGACACGCTTCCTCGAGGATCGATCCTGACTTCCTGTTGCTACATCGGGAGGAAGTCTTGTAATCATTTGCGTCGGCATAATCCGGTTTGATTTATATTCTTATATTTATTAAACTCGATTTCCTCCTACAACTAATTGGCGCCGTTGCCGGGGAAGCAATCATTCGCGCCTTAAGTAGTTAGATCTCACGTTTCTTTTGAGTTACTTTGCAGGTGTATGCACCGTTCTGATCAACCACCTGAGTTTGACACCTTAGACGACCCGGAACGTCTTATACACATCGACTCTAGACTGAAAAGGATCATGGCGACCGCTGAAACATAAGCCTAGACGATCGAGAGGCTTCAAAGGGAGATAGAAGCCAACAATGCTACTCTCGCCGCTGAGAGAGCACGCACTGAGCAGGAAGCTGAACGGAGGAGGCAGGCAGAGGCTGAGCTTGCCCAATACCCTACCACTGCGGAGGATTACATGCACCCGACTCTTGTCGTGCCTAAATCGGCTATTCTAATCCCTCCTGATAATTTTGAGATTCGCACTTCCTTCCTTATTGAAATTAAAAAGAATGCTTTTCATGGAAGGTTTAACGAATTCCCTCTTGAACATATTACGAATTTTTCTAACATGTGCCAAACTCTTGTTGAAGGTACTACTTTGGAATATGTCAAGATGAAAGATTTTCGTTGGTCTCTTCCCGGTCCAGCATTGAAGTGGCTTGAAGGCCTCCCTGCACGATCCCTCACAACATGGGTAGAAGTTAGGAATGCGTTCCTCAACAAGTTCTTTCCTCCAGCCAAGACAGCGCTCCTCAGACAAAAGATTACAGCTTTCAAACAAAATCCTGGGGAACCGCTAGCACGAGCATGGGATCGATACAAGGATCTATTGCGATCCTGCCCCACTCATGGGCAGCCACCATACGCCATTCAAGAGATTTTCTACAATTCTCTTGATCTGGTCGCCAAGAAAAGGATCAATCAGTTCACGCAGTATGAATACCTCACGCAGACACCAGCAGAGGCATAGGCTACTATCGAAAGGCTCACAAATTTTGACAATACTTATGGGGCTTCTACAAATTTCGATGAAGACAGCAACAATTATGCAAGGCCAGCCCCATCCATGCCCCTCTATGAGCCTTCTAAAGAGATTGATCCAGATGTCAAGGAGTAGTACTACAGAGATCGGAATCGCAAGCTCCTCAAGCAAGTCAAGTTTCTTTATGTCAACCAACCATGCGTTGAATGTGGCTCACAGTGGCACACCACTCCAGAGTGCCCACATACAGAGCAAGTCAGGATGGCAGAAACTCATGAGGAGGTAGCTTACGCAGGGGGTCCCAATCGATATATGGGGGGACCAGCGGTTCCATCAACCAAAGTGAAACCAAGGTGCCCCTAGGATCCCTCCACCATATTCAGCTCCAGGACATCTAGAAAGGGACCGGTGGAAGGATGATCTACAGATGATCCTCGATGAGATGAGGAGAAACCAAACACAACAGCAGCAATCTATAAGCGCCATCCAGACTCAACTCCATGGCCTCAATACACGACTTGGGGAGATGGATATCTGGAAGAAAAACATGGAGACCCAATTGGGTCAACTCGCGCAATACATCACATGACTAGCCGAAAAGCTCCTCGGGCACACAGATCCTAATCCTAAGGGGCAAACTGGACACGTCGCCGCTGTAAAGCTCAAGAGCGGTCGCAAACTGCACGAATCGGAGGTCGGAGAAGAAAACAACAACACTGGAGAACAGGTCGATATCAACCAAGCACCAGTCGATATCGACCACCATCAGGTCGATATTGACCCAGCTTCTCCAGAAAACCCGAAACCAACCACGTCAATCGAAATCGACCAAAGTCAGGTCGATATCGACCAATAGGAGGTCGATATCGAGGAGCCTCCAGTCGATATTGCCAAGTCTGCATCACCTCCGACAGCTGATTCCACTCTGAAACCAAAGAAGACGCTTCCTTTCCCTTCCAAGGCGCTGAAAGATCCCACACGAGGTAGGTTTAAACGCTTTGTTAAGATGCTTCAAGAATTGAATGTTTTAATTCCTTTTACAGAATCTCTTCAAGAGATGCCTGCTTATGTCAGGTTCCTCAAGGAAATCCTTAGCAACAAGCGATCAATCACTGAAATCGCCGGCGACTGTAAAAGGATGGACTTCCCGGATAAGAGACCCGACCCTGGTAAGTTTTCTATTACTATGGGATTTAGACGATTTAAATATGAGTCATTGTGTGATCTAGGTGCAAGCGTAAGCATCATGCCCCTATCAATCTGGCAAAAGGTAAAGATAGGATCAATAAAGCCTGTGGATGCCAAATTATACATGGCAAACAATAAAGTGATCATCTCTACAAGTATGGTCGATAATGTTCCTGTCTAGGTTGGTAAGTTCTTTATTCCTGCTAATTTTCTTGTTATAGATTGTGCGGAAGATCCTACTTGCCCTATTATTCTTGGTAGACCTTTTCTAGCTACTGTAGATGCCAAGATCAACGTCAAGAAGCGATTTCTCACCTTCACGATAGGCGATGAGGTCTTTGATTTCTCTTTTGGTCCTACAAAGGAGGAAATTCCATGGCTAGAGGTGAAGAGCATAGGCAACCATGAGGACGAGCACACAATGGTGGAGGCAAGCACCAGAAAGCAGCTCGATATCGACCACCCAACTCAACATCGACCACTCATGCTCGATATCGACCTCCTCTATTGAGCTTCGAACCTGCTAGAAACCTAAGTATGGGGTCCCTACACTCGATATCGACCTAGACCAACCCTCGGCCTGAAGATTGCTGTTTTAGGAATGAAAAGATAAGATCAAGTCTAATCCCTACTTCTCCTCCGTCCATTCATAAAAATAAGATTTTTAGAGGAGACAAGGCCCCGTGGAAAGCTAACCTGCGCAGGACTAGGACTGGAAGGAAGATGAAGGAAGGCAAAGGAATCTATGCAAGCAACCACCTATCAGCTGAGCTTGCATATTATAACCAGGACCTAGGTTATCCAAGAGAAGGGCCAAGCACAAGAGGGCCCCACACTAATAGTTCTTGAGCACAAGGGGAGAAGTCGGCCTAACGACTCTAAAATCTAATGCATGTACATAAAACTTTTGAATTTTAGGACTTTAAAACTTTTGGTTTTGGTTTTGGTTTTTATTTTTGTCTTGAATGCTTCATGTGGAAAATCTTGTCTGCGTGCGGAAACTAACATTTTTTAGGTCGAAAAAACAGGGATCGAATGAAAATGTCGAGGCAACCTGGTCGATATCAATCATATTTACTCGATATCGAGTGAGTCGGTCGATATGGACCCAAGCCCCGATTTCAACTAGCTGATCACACGGAATCTGACGAGAATTGCAGTTGATATCGAGCTCTATCGGGTCGATATCGACTCCTGGCAATCTACTGCAGCCTATTTCGACCCTACAACGCGTTATTTTGTGAGTTCCTATCTTTACCCTTGTTTTGTTTGATTTTCATACAATAGGGACACTGTATATTTTAAGTATGGGGTGGGGGAACAGTTCATTATCATATTTTATATTATTTTGCTATTACATGGTGAATTTTGAGTGAATTTTTAAAAATTTTGTGCTTAATTGCTAAACTCAATGTTTTATGAGACATCTCCCAAAGGTTGAGAATTGTCTAAAATAAATAGTGTCATGGAAGTTTAATTTGAACTCGACGATGAAAAATTGGATTCATTAGAGATATAGCATGAAATTGCCTAATAAAGGGAAGTCACAATGAAGTGCATTATTTCTTTAAAACCATGAAATGAGGTAAAATTTAATGTTGCTTTTGACATGTTGCATGATAAGAGGATGGAGGACTTTATATTTCCATATATGCTCATACTGTTATATCCTAGCCATACCTATGCTTATGCATCACAGAAGCCATATTATGCCTTATTTCAAATATTTGCTCCACATGATCCAAATATTGTCATTCTTTACCTTATTTCCATCTGGGATTATGTTGAGAATGATATCACATTATGGAGATTGTTATATGGTTATTGGGTTGTTATTATCATTATTGGAGTTTGGCAGGAATGTTTGAAATTATGGAAATTTTAATGAGTGAGAAAAAATCCGATCACCTCAGGAGATAAAGGTAGATCGACCCTGCTTGCTGAGATAATAGTTCAGTGAGATGGGACACACAGGTGATGAGTCCAAAGCACTAAGTATCCAGGGTTATTCATGACACCTATGTTTGTGACTCGCGAGAAGGCAATGCTGAGGTCAGAGAGGTAAAATCATATTATTGGAAAAAGCAGGGACATGTATGGATTTGTGGCACTAGTACCTTTATGATGATGGTAAATGATTGCAGGGACATATAAGAATGAATATATGATGTTGAGAGTTTTGAATTCTTCCCCTGAATGATCATCCAAGTTATTGTTGGGGACAAGCAAGCTAAAGTATGGGGTGATTTGATGTCCATGTTTTGTGCCATGTTTTACATTGATTCTTATATCGATTTTTGTATACATTTCATGCATTTGGGTTATAATAGTACTGAATCTATGTAGTTTATGCTTATTTGTAAAATTATGGAGTCTATACTAGTTTCTGTTTAATTTCACAGAAATCGGACGCACTTTGGAGCTAAAAGGAAAGTCATGAAGAGGCTAAGAATGATGCAGCTGGAGAAAAGGCCATTTTTCGGCACCCATCATTCTAAGTCAAGTTCTGATGTCTTCATGAGAGTTGTATCCCTCGAAAAGAGCTTTCTAACGGATGCTTATATGCGTCAATCCGACGAACGAGGACTCGATAAAGTGCATTTAAAGAACAGAGCAGAATGTTGAGGAAGTGGTCGATATCGACCAGACCTACTCGATATCGACCAAATTGTGGTCGAAAATCCCCAGATCGACTCAAATCGACCAGCATACAAGAGGGCAACTCGATATCGACCTATAGTGGTCGATATCGACCAACATGCAAGTCGATATTCCTCCAGAAGCCGAGATCGAGTGAGATGAAGAGAATTTGAGAAGATGACTCGATATCGACCAAACGTGGTCGATATCGACCAACTGGCAGTGACGTCTCCAACTCGATTTCGAGCTCTACTCAAAGTTCTATCCAAAGTCCGATGGAGATATTCCCAAGAGAAGATTCCTTATACATGAAGACTTGAGGATTTATCTTTTTATTTATCCTAAGAGTGGAACATTTAATTACCCTTTATGATTTATCTTGTAGAATTATATCCTTAGATAGAAGATAGATATTCTTTACCTTGATTAGCAAGGATTAAGGCCTATAAATAAAGCCCATGGGGCTAGTTTTTATTAATTCAATTCTAGATAGGAGAAGAGAGATAGGAGTAGGAGAGAGAGAGAGAGAGAGTGGAGGCCGAGAGTTGTTGTGTCCTGCGAGAGCGGAATTGGCTCCAATCGGTTGTAAGCTCTATTTAGTTTATTAATGCAATTTAGTTTCCTTTTATTATTAATGTCTTTCCTTGCGATGAAGAGCGAGTAGTCTACCTACTTCTTGGGTCGGGGTGAGCCCGACGATAGCTAAGCGTGTTTGAGGTAAAGATTCGACCTTTATTGTGCTTTGATCATCCACTGCCTTTTATATGTTTATTACCTATTTAATAGAGATTCAGGCTAACAACTTGGATTATAAACATAAAATTGGTAGATACAATTAGGGTTTCTTGAGAAAGCTGTCTAATTGTTGGAAAAGGCAAAAGCTTGTTCTTTTGAGGAGATTGCATGATTATCGTTATTTATCTTGCCTTATGCATGTTTGGTTATCGTTGTTGCAAACCCCGATCTTGGAAGTTTTCTTTCATATACTTTATTCCGAAATTTGTGAAATTTGTCTTATATTTTATATACTGTTCGCACTCGATTTCGACCAGTCGATATCGACTTCTAATTTCGATCCAAAAAGATCGCTACTTGTTTGTGTTTCTGCAGTCACAGGTCGATTTTGAGCACATTGGTCGGTATCGAGGCCTTAGGTCGATATCGAGTCATTCTGGTCGATATTTGCCTTTCATATTTATTATATTCTCTTTTGAGTGTGTACATGTATTTTAGTTTGTTTCTCTATATTTTTGTTATTAGAACATATTTTTCTCTCTAATTGTTGCATTCTTATCTTCTATATAATTAATGTGTTCTAAGATATAATTTGAGGTTGTTTTCTTGGTTGTGACTACAATTATCACTACCACACACCCTTTATAGTATGAAAACGAACTCCTCATCTTCTGGACCAAGAAATAAACTGTCTTTTGTGATGCTATCTCTACCTCGTCCTTACTTTTGTGCAGCACTACAACAATATAATTAGATTGCTAAAGTGTCATCAATTTTGGTTTAAGCCTATTAGCTCAAATGGAAGAGCCTTGTGCTTATTCAAAAAGATGCGGGTTTGAGCCCCTCATAGGCTTTCTATCGTGTATTTAAGATGAACCAAGTGCAGGAACAAATTTCAAGATTGGGAGGAAATTGATTTAAGCTATTTTTACAATGCATCTTGTTTGCTACCAGCAAAACATTAACCAACAAGAGGAAATTGATATAAGCTATTTATGATGAACCAAGTGCAGGAACAGCCAGCAAAAAAGTGAAAAATTGCCAGCAAACGTGCAAAAAACAACCAGCAAAACAGCAAAAACAACTAGCAAAAACATGCAGATTTGTGACAATCTAGGCTAAAAAAGTTTCAAGTTAGGCAATTGTCAAGGTAATTCATTTAACTAACTAAATCAAATGTAGACATGCCCTTAAATTACTTAAATGATTCATGAATTCAATTCAATAAGCCTATATGGGGTTCGAACCCACATCTTTGTGAATGAGCACAATGCTCTTCCATTTGAGCTAATTGGCTATAAAAGTTTGATGACCAATTGGACCAAAAATAAGCATGTTTTTCTTAACAATGAACAAACTTTAAGACTTTGCCTTCGGCTATGAACAACTCAATAACTCCACAACCAAATCAATAGCAATCTGCTAACATATACAAATAAATTTTGAACAAATAAATGGCTCTAAACAAAGGCATTCGGTGCAAACAGGATTCTTGCCAACATGTCTTTGAGTGATAAATTTTTATCACTAAAAAAATTCAGCAGTGGGTTTTCATCACTCTCAAATGAGTAAAGATCAACTAAACATTAGAAGGACAAGATTTCAAAGCAAGCATTCACAAATCAGTAGATGTTGATTAGTGATCTAAATCAGTGATTGTATTTAAATGCTCTCCAATAGCAGCTAGGAAGTGCCAACAATTATGGAATGGAATATGCACTTTAAAATTGAAATGCTCTCCAGTAGCTTCAAATTAATCACACATGTCCAAAGAGCATGTACTTGGAGTAACACCACATGCAACCAAATAAGCAATTATGTGTATTCCCTAACTGAATTGAGGTATGAACTATGAAGACCGTTTGATCCTAAATACCTAATACTTCCACCTGGGTAAAAATAATCGAAAGTGTGCGATTATGTGTATTCCTTAATGGAGTGGAAGACCATTTGATCCTAATAACTCTTAGAGGCATTTCAGTAAACACTTGGTAGGCAGATTTAGCATCAGTAAGACTAGTTAGAACATCATTGCATTCAATCACTACACAAATATCCTTGATAGGCAACTCCATAAACAATTGATGTACAATCGCAGTTTCTAACAAATCCATTGAACTCACCCTATAATCAGCACTCTTAATCTTGACCAATTCCTGCAAGAAATCGTTCGATTCATCCCATTCTTCCTATTCAACTACAAGCAAAGACTTATGAATTATCCAAACTCTCACCGAAACTCATCCAATTCGAACAAAAAAACCCTAATCGAAGCACTAAAACTTAACATACCTGAACAACTATAGAAATTTGGCTCATCCACCACTCTCCTCTAGCACCCAATTTTCAGACGTACCTGAACCCTTTGCCATCTAGTTCACATATGTCTCCAAAGAAGTGTTGTGAGCTGAATCTGCCATATTTTACAGTAATTTAATATCGTTTTCTGCATACTTTGCATACATTTGGGTTAGATAGTACATAATCTATGTAGTTTATGTTTATTTTCCAAATTATGGAATCTACACCAGTTTCTGTTTAAATTCGCAGAATTCGAGACGCATTACAGCAATTTTAAGGAAGGTCAGAAAAGCTCGGAAAACAACTACAGAAGTCCAGAATCCGAGAGTACAGAACCAGGACAAAACCGAGCTAAGGCCAGGGCTACTCTATGTCGAGTACACCTTACTCGATCTCGAGTAGAGAGCCCGGGCAGACTTGGTCGACAAAGCCTGGTTGAGGAAGCTGAGCCAGACCAACCCGACTCCCGGAACACAACTCGATCTCGACAAGACCTAGTCGAGATCGACGACACCTCAGTGCCACACCCGGAGTCGACGAGAAGAGTTGCTGATCGAGAAGCCGAGGACGAAGACGCCGAGCACATCTCTACTCGATCTCGACTAGACCTTGTCGAGATCGACGAGCCACCATGCCCTAGTCCGAGTCCATGCCGAGGAAGAGTCCTCGACATCACCAGAGATCCAACCCTAGTCGACATCGACGAGCCCTTGTCGAAGTCGAGTAGACCAGTTTCTGGAAACGCGTCAACGTGAGCAGTCTGAGTAGAGTTGGGATTCCTTGGGCATGAAGGAAGTCGAGAAGGCCGAAAGTCTATCCAAAATCATCAAGACACATCATGGAAGAGAAGATCTATCCATTAAAGACATTTATATATATTTAGATTTAATTTCCTTATTGCTTTTATTTATCCTTAAGCATTTTAGATATAGTTTTAGATATAGATATAGATATTCTATCCTTGATTAGTAAGGATTAGAAGGCTATAAATAAAGCCCATGGGGCTCAGTTTTAGGGGAATTCAATTCTAGAGAGGGAAGCAAGTAGGAGAAGTAGAGGGAGAAAGTGAGGCCGAGTGGAGCAAAGGAGCGAGAGCAAGTTGGCTTTGTTCGGTTGTACTTTCTTTGGTTTAGTCTAATGCAAGTTGTTATTTTCTTTCCAATCAATGTCTGAGTTTGCGATGAGGCGTGAGTAGTCCACCCACTTCTAGGGTTGGGGCGAGCCCGACGATAGCCATGCATAATGGAGGTAAAGATCCAACCTTTATCATGTTTTGAGCATTTTCCTACTTGTTTATGTGTTTATTACCCGTCTAATGGAGATCCATGTTAACAACTTGGATTGTAAACATAAAATCGGTAGAGACAATTAGGGTTTCTTGAAAAAGTTGTCTAATTGTTGGAAAAGGCGAAAGCTTGTCCTTGATGCTATTCACATGATTATCTGTTTTATCTCTTCCTTATGCATGTTTGGCTATCGTTGTTGCAAACCCCAATCTTGAAAGCCTTTTAAATTAAGTTTATTTCGAAATCCCAAACCCTTTGCATTTATTTTCTTTTGTTTTAGTCTCTGTCTTACTCGAGATCGAATAGCACTCGTCGATCTCGACTACTGATCTTCGACCCAAAGTCGCTGTAGCTTACTTGTGCAGGTACTCGACGAGACGAAGCGAAGTCAACCAAGACTCTACTCGATATCGAGTAGGCCTTGTCGATATCGATGAGCCCCTGTAGCTGTTGCTGCGCTGTGTTCGACTGTGCCTGACCCCTGTCGACTAACCCTTAGTCGAGGTCGAGTACCACTATTGTCGACGTTCGTGAGATTCCATTGTTGCCTAGGATCTGCTGACACGCTTTCTCGTGGATCGATCCTGACTTCCCACTGCTGCATCAGGAGGAGGTCTTGTAATTATTTACAAGGGACGGAATCTGGTTTGCTGTGATTTATTTATATTTTATTATTGCAAGTCTCGATTTCCTCCTAACAACAAAAAGTGGTCAGCGCGGACCTTCTCCTTCTACTAGCGTCTACCTCTCCGCAAGCATCAAGTCTTCCTAGCCTCCTCCCGACTCCCTTCACAACCCTCTCATTTACTCTGGAACAAGTGAACAACTCACGTTTTTTTAACAGATTGGAAGAAGGGGCACGACGCGAAAAACTTACAAACCTCAGGGGCATTTCGCGAAATATATAAATCTTTTGTACACCCCGCGAATTTGACCTTACCATAGGGGCACCAGGCTAAAATTCCGTTATTATTATTATTATTATTATTATCATTTTAGGAATGGTTCATTCCGACAACATACGAAACAACCAACTCTGGTAATGAGTCATTACCAATTTTTGATTCCATTCCGATTCCGATTCCCATTCCGATTCCAGCACTCATACCAAACGGGGTCTTAGTTTTAAGGGTTGATTCCTTATTGGTTCTTCCTTGCTGTTTGATAGGCGATATATTCTATAGCGCATTTAGTAGTTTTTGTCATCATTTACATGTCATTGTGAGAGGTATTTGTGTGAACTTGGTGATTCGGGACCTGTTGAAGAAATCAGGCAAGTTACAGAAGAGCTGAAGTGAAGAAGTTCGGAAGCAGCTGGAAGGCTGGTGAGTCTGGCGCGCCCGCGCTGACCCCTGACGCGCCCGCGCTGCTACCCGGAGCGCCCACGCTGCTAGGAGGAAGTGGCCGCGTCGATTCACCAGACAAGAAGCAAGTCAAAGGCTGGCGCGCCCGCGCTGCTACATGGCGCGCCCGCGTTGGTCCCTGAAGACGGATTCTTATCCGATTTTCCCTATCTTATTAGTTTTAATATTATATTTTATATTTTTACGGGATGTTAAACCCGATTTTATTAGGTTATATATTATGGCCGAAAAGGCAGGAGAAGGGAGATATTCCAGAGACGTAGTTTCCTTTTCTTCATCTCACAAACCCTATGGAGAACTAACTCTCCGTTGTTGCACTTGGTTCTTTGAAGCCTTCAATTGATTTGGTTGTGAGTATTCTACTCTTGTTTGTCCTTTGTTAATTGTTTCGATCTCCTGAGCTTATTGCTTGATTGCTTATTATTGGTTAATCTGGATTGATCACCTAGGTTTATCGATACTAGTCATATTGCTAGGGTTTCCAATTCCAGGTTTGGGGTTGTAGATTCATTGTAGCAAACACAATCACCATACGCGGGTTGCTTGTGGTAGATTGTGAAGGAGATTCGATTACAGGCTATTTTAACGGGTTGTTAGAATCGCTTGTATCTCATTATAATTCATGTTTGAATGCTATCGCTTTATTATTCGGTGAAGGTTTCCCCTTGTAATTTGGTGATAAGTGCTTTTAGGACTGGTAGGACTAAAAGCTATTACACGATCTGAATTGAGAACAATTACTGGACATTAGAACTTGAGATTCATAGAATGCGATGATGAACCATCTAAATTGTTGTGCGGATAATTACCTAGTGTGATACTTTTCCATCATATATTCGCAACCTCTTATTGCAACTTGTTCTGTCACCATTTGCTTATACACAAAACTCCCCTTGAATTGGTTACTTTTGGGTAATAATACTTGCTCTTACAATTGATTCTGTTTCCCTGTGGGTTCGACCCTAACTTACCTACTATACTTGTTATAGTTTGCATCTTAGGAATTTACTTTGATTAGGCATAACGACCTTAGGCCTGTCAAATTTGGCGCCGTTGCCGGGGAAACGGATTATCTTTGTTCTTGTTTGTCTTATTACCTGTTTGGGTGCGAACCTCTTGCATGGTTCGCACTCGTGCTACTGATCCCCATCTTGTTGTTTTTGATTGGGAAATTGACAGGACATACCACCGCCGTCTTAGAGAACAACCCCAACATTCCCAACAACCCGATCCAATGGCTGATAATGTAAATCAGACGCTGCGACAGCTGACAGCATCAAACATCACACAGCAGGCACCTGCTGTGACAATCCCTGCTATAGGGGATGACAACCATTTTGAGCTAAAGTCTGGGCTGATTCATCAACTGCCCAAATTCCATGGATTGGCTGGAGAAGACCCCATCAAGCACATGGGGAAGTTTCATAATGTGTGCATGAGCATGAAACCAGCCAATATATCCGAAGCACAGATAAAGATGAGAGCTTTTGGGTTCACGTTGGTCGATGCTGCGGATGACTGGTACTACAGCCTTCCTACAGGGAGCATCGATACTTGGCCTAAGCTCCACAAGGCCTTCCTGGAGAAATTCTTCCCTGCTAAGAAGGAGAACACCTTGAAGAAGGCAATCAGCAATATAGAGCAAGAAGATGATGAAACCCTCTATGATTACAATGAAAGGTTCAAGAAGCTTTGTGCTAATTGCCCTTTCCATGGCTACAGCACGAAGGACCTAGTCTTATACATCTATGGGGGATTGCTGGAATCTGATAGAAGGATGATTGATGCCGCCTGCGGAGGAAATATTCTGAATGCCACGCCAGAGGGAGCTATGGAGAAGATTCAGGAAATGGCCGAGGGGACTAGAAATTTTGGGAAGTCCACCAGAAAGAAAGGGGTCAACTCGGTAGACTCTAACCAAGCCAAGGATATTGCTGAATTGAAGGATATGGTTAGGAGGCTCACTCTGCAAGGGACTCCTCAACAAATCAAGGCTTGTGGAATCTGCAATGATAACTTCCACCCAACTGATGCGTGTCCTACACTCCAGGAAGACACCGCTGAAGTAAGCGCTATAGGTGGAAATGGACCTCAGAGACCCAGACATGACCCCTACTCAAACTCCTACAACCCAGGTTGGCGGGATCACCCAAATTTCAGATGGAGGGACCCACCGAACCAACCACATCAGCAACAGCCACCTCCCTACAATCAGAGGCAGCAGGGTAACGCTCCCTCTACTGAGTCCATGCTCAATACGCTGACACAGCACTTTACTGCGCATGTTTAGACAACTGAATCGAGCATAAAGGATATACAGAAACAAATGGGGCAAATGGCTGAAGCAATCACGAGAATGGAGGCAAGGACGTCAGGGGGTCTACCATCTCAAACGGTGGTCAATCCAAAGGAAAACGTCAGTGCTATAACTCTTCGGAATGGAAAAGAGCTGAAAGGTCGGGAAGATGAGGAGGAAAGCACGCCAATCTCCGACGTAACCACGCCTAACACTGGCGCGCCCGCGCCACAGTATGACGCGCCCGCGCTGCCTTATGACGCGCCCGCGCTGCCTGATGACGCGCCCGCGCTGCCTGCTGACGCGCCCACGGCGAGTCCGATCTCACCTGAATCTGAGTCCTATGTCGATACATATGTACGACCGAATTTTCCCCCTCTCGGGTCGGAGAAACCAAAACCTCCGTTCCCTGAGGCACTCAATGAGAGGAGGATAATCGATGATTCAGAGCTTTTCGAGACATTTAGCAAGTGTCAGGTGAACATTCCTCTGCTGAAAATGTTAAAAACTGTGCCCAAGTACGCCAAGTTCTTGAAGGAGCTTTGCACAGTGAAGAGGAATCAGAAGCTGAAAGGAAAAAAGAAAGTGAAAGTAAGTGAGCAAGTATCCGCTATGTTTCAGAGGAGAATGCCAAAAAAGTGCACTGACCCAGGTATGGTTACTATCCCTTGTGTCATTGGAGATGTCAAATTTGATAGAGCTATGCTTGATTTGGGTGCTTCCATAAATGTGCTTCCCTACTCACTTTACAAATCGCTAGACTTAGGACCTTTGCATGAAACTGGAGTAATTGTGCAACTAGCTGACAGGTCTAATAAATACCCTAAAGGAGTAGTGGAAGACGTATTAGTTATGGTCGATAAACTGATTTTTCCTGCAGATTTCTTTGTCCTGGATATGGAACATGATAAGCATGATGCGCCTATTCTGTTAGGTAGACCTTTTATTAAAACAGCTAGGACAAAAATTGATTGTGTCTCTGAGACACTAACAATGGAATTTGATGGAGAAAAGATTGAATTCGATTTATACAAGGCTATGAAACATCCTGTTGATGACCATTCTCTGTGCTCTATTGATGTGATTGAACCATTAGCTCAAGATCTATTTGATATTTCTAGGGAAGATGAGTTGCAGTCAATTATTGAGAATGATATTGACGAGTCCTATACAGAGTTTTCAATTTCATCTAACATGCAGGAATTAGTAGCCCTGATGGATGTAGAAGGTAATTCCCCTACTCTTTTGGGCATTGGCCCCAATCTACTGACTCCAAGCGAAGTGCTTGTTCCATCTGTTGTGCAGGCACCTAAAATTGAACTCAAACAACTCCCTAGTCATCTCAAGTATGCTTTCCTAGGAGTTGATGACACTTTACCAGTTATTGTGTCAAGTAAGCTCTCAGCGGAGCAGGAGGAAAAGTTAGTGGAGGTTCTAAAGGAGTACAAAACTGCATTGGGATGGACCATCGCTGACATCAAGGGAATTAGTCCATCTACATGCATGCACAGGATCCTGCTGGAGGATGGAGCTAAGCCATCACGCCAACCACAGAGAAGGCTCAATCCTCCCATGATGGATGTGGTGAAGAAGGAAGTGCTGAAATTGCTATCAGCAAACATGATTTTCCCAATTTCTGATAGTCAATGGGTAAGTCCTACACAAGTTGTCCCTAAGAAAGGAGGGATTACAGTCGTGGAGAATCAACAAGGTGAGTTGGTCCCTACCCGGACACAAACAGGTTGGAGGGTATGCATAGACTATCGCAAGCTGAATACAGTAACCAGGAAGGATCACTTCCCCCTCCCCTTTATTGATCAGATGCTAGAACGCCTTGCTGGGCGCCCCTATTATTGTTTTTTGGATGGATATTCTGGATATTTTCAGGTGGCCATAGCGCCAGAGGACCAGGAAAAGACTACATTCACATGTCCTTTCGGTACTTTTGCATATCGCAGAATGCCATTTGGACTATGTAACGCACCCGGGACATTTCAACGATGTATGGTTAGTATCTTCTCTGAGTACATTGAGAATTTCATTGAAGTATTCATGGATGATTTCACAGTACATGGGGATAGCTTTGATACTTGTTTGAGCCATTTGACACTAGTGTTGAAAAGATGTGTTGAAACTAATCTGGTTTTAAACTCTGAAAAGTGTCATTTTATGGTAGAACAGGGAATTGTTTTAGGTCACATAGTCTCTGCAAAGGGTATTGAGGTCGATAAGGCGAAGATTGATGTAATTCAATCTCTGCCTTATCCTACTAATGTGCGCGAAATTCGTTCTTTCCTAGGCCATGCAGGTTTTTATCGCAGGTTTATCAAAGACTTTTCAAAGATATCCTCACCCTTGTGCGACCTTCTGAAGAAAGATGTGACCTTTGCACTCACACAAGAGTGCAAAGAGGCGTTCGACCAGCTGAAAGGACGCCTCACTAGTGCACCAATCATTCAGGCACCAGACTGGTCTCGCCCATTTGAGATCATGTGTGATGCGAGCGACTATGCAGTGGGAGCAGTGCTAGGCCAAAAAGAGGGAAGAGCCTCTCATGTGATCCATTATGCTTCCATGACTCTGAATGGAGCGCAGCGCAACTACTCCACCACTGAGAAAGAAATGCTAGCTGTGGTGTTTGCACTAGAGAAGTTTCGACAGTATCTGCTTGGGGTCAAAGTGATTATCTACACAGATCACGCAGCTCTCCGCTACTTGATGACAAAGAAGGAGACAAAGCCAAGATTAATTCGATGGGTCTTGTTGCTCAGCGAATTTGATGTGGAGATTAAGGATAAGAAAGGAGCGGAGAATCTGGTGGCTGACCACTTAAGCAGATTGGTGAATGAGGAGGACAAGCCGGAGTCACAGAAACCCATCTTAGGCACGTTTCCGGATGACACATTATGCAGAATCGAGCACAAAGGCACGCCGGAGTTTGGCGTGCCCACGTCAACAGATGACGCGCCCGCGCTGACATCTGACGCGCCCGCGCTGCTCCATGGAGCGCCCGCGCTGACCCCTGACGCGCCCACGCTGTTGCTTCTCAGCCCATCTCAGGCCGTTCTGAGACTCCACTCTGTAAGCCCTTGGTACCGGGACATTGTGAACTACTTAGTTTGTGGGGAATTTCCTCCGGATCATACCAGGACCCAGACGGAGAAGATTCGAAGAGAAGCAAACCACTATGTTTGGGATGACCCATACCTTTGGAAACATTGTGCTGATCAGGTAATTCGTCGTTGTCTTCCAGATAATGAGGTACGATCTGTTCTTGAATTTTGTCATTCTCAAGCATGTGGGGGACATTTTGGTGCCAATAAAACTGCTAGAAAGGTACTTGAAGCTGGATTTTATTGGCCACATATTTTTAAAGATGCTTACTCTTTCTGCAAGGCATGTGATAGGTGTCAAAGATTAGGGAATATCTCTCAAAGGAATGAAATGCAACAATCACCAATGATTTTCTGCGAAATCTTTGATGTTTGGGGCATTGACTTTATGGGACCTTTTCCTAGTTCTTGTGGGAACTTGTATATTTTACTTGCGGTGGACTACGTTTCCAAGTGGGTGGAAGCGAAGGCCACCAGAACTGATGATTCTAAAGTTGTGGCAGGGTTCTTGAAAAGCAATATTTTTGCCAGGCATGGTATTCCTAGAGCGCTGATTAGTGACAGGGGTACCCATTTCTGCAACAAAACTGTGACTGCCGTGCTAAAAAAATATCATGTCACACATAGAGTTTCCACCGCATACCATCCACAGACGAATGGCCAAGCAGAGGTGTCCAATAGAGAAATCAAAGCCATTCTCGAGAAGACTGTGAATCCTAACAGGAAGGATTGGAGTTTGAGACTTGATGATGCGTTGTGGGCTTATCGCACTGCTTACAAAACTCCAATTGGGATGTCTCCTTTCAGACTTGTCTATGGTAAAGCATGTCATCTTCCTGTTGAGCTGGAGCACAAGGCTTGGTGGGCAGTGAAACAATGCAATATGCAGAGTGACGGGGTCGGAGAACACAGGAAGCTACAGTTAGGCGAGCTCGAGGAGTTACGGTTGGACGCCTATGATAATGCGGCAATCTACAAGGCGAAGACCAAGGCATGGCATGACAAGCACATCCATAGGAAGGACTTTAAAGCTGGTGACAAAGTCCTACTCTTTCAGTCTCGCCTGAAACTCTTCGCTGGGAAGCTCAGGTCAAAGTGGGGGGGACCATACATTGTTGCTGAAGTTTTCCCACACGGAGCTGTAGAGTTATATGACCCGAATAGCCACAAGAAGTTTAAGGTAAATGGTCAAAGGCTTAAGACATACTATGAAGGGTTCCCAAAGGAGGCTATGGATGAGTTAGCTTTGGAGGAGCCAAATGCAGAGTTAGAATAATCGAAAAGGCTTAGTCGAGCCAGCGACATGAAACAAAGGCGCTGCTTGGGAGGCAACCCAAGGTATTGCATTCTTTCCCTTAACTCGATTTTATTGTAACTTGTAGGTAATAAAGACGGAGTTTTTAGCGACGAATTGCACCCGCATTTCGGACCCACTGCTTCCACAGTGTTAATTTTCGTCAAAAAAAAAAAAAAAAAAAAAAAAAAAAAAAAAAAAAAGCCCCACGGGCTGGAAAACCCGCTTCGGGCCAGCCCGCCATTTTCAAGCCCCATCATCACTACCCATCACCATCCCCTCAAATACCACCAAAACCCTACATCCCCCACACTCTCTCACCTTCCCCACACCCTCTCCGCTCACACCCAATCTCCTCCACACTCCACTCAAACACCCCCCACCAGGGTCCCCACACCCCGTCCCCCTCCCCTCCTTCAACACATCGGCGGGCTCCACATCGACAAGCTGCTTTCGACGACTTCCGGATCTGCAGAAATCGCCGACGCGGCCGCGCCACCCCTAACGCGCCCGCGCCTGTCAGAGAAAACCACCAAACAGCTGACACAACCGACGCGGCCGCGCTGCCACTCGACGCGCCCGCTCTGTGCTCCAACCTGCCCGCGTCTGCCCCCTGCGCCGAGACTCCGCTGTTCTTCGTGAGTTACTCCCGCTGTCCTTATTTCGATTCCGATTTAGTCCTATTATCTATCGAGTATGAGTTCATCGGAGGAGGAGGCGAGTCGATCTGATAATGGATTAGAAATGTCTGATGAGGAATGGGCTATTTACAATAAGGTTGGCTGTGTCAGTTCTACGAAGTATTTGCATGGAGAGACACTTCAGAGACTTCAGATGCTAGATTGTATGCAGAAGTGTCTAGCTCACGCTGGTATTAGTGACTTTTTGGAATTGAGAGCGGTAGGATACCCGGAACTGTGCAAGCAGTTCCTCGCAACATATCAGCTTTACCTTGGGGAGAACAGAATTAGAGGGGTTGCTTTCAGATACAATGGCACTACTTACAGGGCTTCTGCAGCAAGGTTGCGAAAAGCTTTGGGAGTCACTAAAGCCCCAACTGATGGATGGGTAACAGCCGCGACCGACGCAGACCTTGTTGCATTCTTTAGAGTGGTGTCTGGAGAGGAATTCTTGACCAGTAACGAGTACAACAGCAGGATTACTCATCCTGTCTTCCGTATGTTGTGCAAGATCGTTTCTGGAACATATTATGGGCTGATCACAGATACAAAGCTTTCCATGACGCACCTGCGGTTTGCTTACAGCGCTGTGCCTACTGCAGATTATACGCCTGACTGGGTTAGACTCTTTTTCGATGGCCTCGACAGGATCAGAAAGGATCGCAGTGCCGCTGGACCAGAAATGGTCCAGAGCGGACTTATTACTCGGGTAGCCATTGCTGCAGGCGTTGGGCAAAATGGTTTGCAGGCACTGGAGGAGCAGGTCATAGCGAGGACCTATACAGAGGAGTATCTGCGAAGGTGTTTGATGCTTGATACTGCACCGGATGGGGGAGCCATTTGGTGTACAGGCAAGAAGAAAGAGCATCAGTTTAGGCTCCCTAAGCCCCTTCCTTGGTCTGAGACTTGGACGGATTGGTATATTGAGGCTGATTATTTTCCGACGTCAGTTCTAGGTAGACGGCGTCGCCTTGAGGTGGGTAGCAGTAGTGGCACAGCTAGAGCTGCCACGGACGAGGATGCGCCTGTGGCTCCGCAGGCGTTTGTTCAGACAGATACACAGGGTTTCGCACAGAACCCACAGCAGGAGATGCCTGCTTATCAGACCCCCTCTCACGGTTGGGACTCTCAACCGACATATCAGAGCCAGCAGGATTCACATCAGTGGGCCCCTTGGCCCCCACAAGCTTTTCAGGATGCCCATCAGCAGCCTCATCAGTGGGGCTACCTGGTTGATCAGATTGGCCTTCTGCGCCAAGACGTGGGGAGTTTGACGACAGTGACGAACCAGATTCTCCACCAGCAGGCCGACATCCTAGAAGGCTTTGGCGAGTTCAGAGAGATGAGGGAAGAGCTTCGCCGCATGCGAGAGGATTACTCTCGCCACTATCCACCCCCTCAGTGAGTCCTTCTGGTCCCTTTCTCTCTACTTATTTCTGTCTTCTTTCACATTGAGGACAATGCTTCATTCAAGTATGGGGGAGGGAAAGGACTTACATATCTTGTACATATTTCATTTCCGCATTATTTTTGTACAGATTCTGCACTTGTTATTCTAAAAAAAAAAAAAAAAAAAAAAAGCAATCAAAATCCTGGGATGAGTTGAAAACCCGAAAGGGCGACTCAGGCAAAAAGCAGGTAGTCTGGCGAGCCTTAGGCTTGGCAATATGAGACTTGAGGAAAGTGAGAATGTTTATGTGAGTACCATCTTTGAAAAAAAAAAAATGAGTGGCTTGGTGAAAACCCGAAAGGGCGCCTTGGCAAGATGAGCGTTTACTTTGAGTGTTTAGGATTGATCTCTTGGCGAAGGCGACATAAGAAGTGGAGTGATAAGGAGGTTTTCGGGTAGGCCACTGGGAGCCATAAGGTGTAGATGGTTGAGATACAATTATAGATCTCATTTTCTATTTTGATTGTCTTTTGGGCTGATTGTTGAGATGGTGAAAACTACTAGTACTTAGTGTTCATTTTCCTTGTACTGTCTGTGAACCTTTGAGATTTATGGTGAGAGTAGGCTTAACTTCTATGCTTACTCGGGACGAGTAAAGGTTTAAGTATGGGGGAATTTGATAGGCGATATATTCTATAGCGCATTTAGTAGTTTTTGTCATCATTTACATGTCATTGTGAGAGGTATTTGTGTGAACTTGGTGATTCGGGACCTGTTGAAGAAATCAGGCAAGTTACAGAAGAGCTGAAGTGAAGAAGTTCGGAAGCAGCTGGAAGGCTGGTGAGTCTGGCGCGCCCGCGCTGACCCCTGACGCGCCCGCGCTGCTACCCGGAGCGCCCACGCTGCTAGGAGGAAGTGGCCGCGTCGATTCACCAGACAAGAAGCAAGTCAAAGGCTGGCGCGCCCGCGTTGGTCCCTGAAGACGGATTCTTATCCGATTTTCCCTATCTTATTAGTTTTAATATTATATTTTATATTTTTACGGGATGTTAAACCCGATTTTATTAGGTTATATATTATGGCCGAAAAGGCAGGAGAAGGGAGATATTCCAGAGACGTAGTTTCCTTTTCTTCATCTCACAAACCCTATGGAGAACTAACTCTCCGTTGTTGCACTTGGTTCTTTGAAGCCTTCAATTGATTTGGTTGTGAGTATTCTACTCTTGTTTGTCCTTTGTTAATTGTTTCGATCTCCTGAGCTTATTGCTTGATTGCTTATTATTGGTTAATCTGGATTGATCACCTAGGTTTATCGATACTAGTCATATTGCTAGGGTTTCCAATTCCAGGTTTGGGGTTGTAGATTCATTGTAGCAAACACAATCACCATACGCGGGTTGCTTGTGGTAGATTGTGAAGGAGATTCGATTACAGGCTATTTTAACGGGTTGTTAGAATCGCTTGTATCTCATTATAATTCATGTTTGAATGCTATCGCTTTATTATTCGGTGAAGGTTTCCCCTTGTAATTTGGTGATAAGTGCTTTTAGGACTGGTAGGACTAAAAGCTATTACACGATCTGAATTGAGAACAATTACTGGACATTAGAACTTGAGATTCATAGAATGCGATGATGAACCATCTAAATTGTTGTGCGGATAATTACCTAGTGTGATACTTTTCCATCATATATTCGCAACCTCTTATTGCAACTTGTTCTGTCACCATTTGCTTATACACAAAACTCCCCTTGAATTGGTTACTTTTGGGTAATAATACTTGCTCTTACAATTGATTCTGTTTCCCTGTGGGTTCGACCCTAACTTACCTACTATACTTGTTATAGTTTGCATCTTAGGAATTTACTTTGATTAGGCATAACGACCTTAGGCCTGTCACTGTTTTATATAGTTTTTGTGCTTCGTTGTTCTTTTCAGTGGGGGGCGGGGTTTTCTGTGTCTTGATTGGTTAGAGCTCGTTTTTTCCCCTCTTCTCCTTATTTTTGCCTTCTGGGTGTTATGATTTCTCCCTCGGGTTTATATGCCTAGCCAAGTGGTCTCGGATCCAAGTGCCTTCATTGCGGTTTTGCTCTTAGAATGTGGGGACCCTTACAAGTAAGTCTATTGAGTATGTCAAGATTCTGAAGGATAGACGGGTTGACATTGCTTGTCTGTAAGAGACCAAGTGGGTGGGGAGTAAGGCTTAACAGGTCGATGGGTAGAAAGTTATGATACTTTGGTCTTGAAAGTAAGAGGAACGGCGTTGGCATTATTGTTGGTGATCGTTGGAAGGATCGGGTCGTACGGACAGAGCGCGTGAATGACCGTCTGATGGCTCTAAAATTAGTTTTGGAGGGCTCCATTCTTAATGTGATTAGCACTTATGCTTCGCAAGTGGGTCGAGGTGTGGAAGATAGAGAGATTATTCTGGGAGGCATTGGATGCTTTGATGGGGACCATCCCAACGTCAGAGTAGTATGTGATTGGGGGAAATTTCAATGGCCACATTTGTAAGAGTATCGAGGGGTTTGAAGAAGTGCATGTAAGGTATGGCTACATACGGAGTTAGGAATGAGGGTGGTATTGCGTTGCTGGAGTTCTCGGATGCTTTCGGGAGTGTCATCTGCAACTTTTGGTTTCGTAAGATAGGTTCTCACCTGGTAACTTTCACTAGCACGGTTAGTAAGACTCAAATTTACTACATCTTGGATAGAAGGGGAGATAGACGTAAGTGCAGAGATTGTAAAGTGATTCCTTTTGGAGGCCTCTCTACTCCTCACCATCTCATGGTCCTGGACTTCGAGGTGCATGGAGGTTTTTAGAAAAGTAACCAGAACTTGACTACAAAGATTAGATGGGGGCGTCTATTTGAAGCATATAGTCCGCAATTTAGGAATATGGGCAGGTAGCAGAACGAGTTGGGGTTTTGGAGGAGAAGAGCAACGCTGAGAAAATGTGGAGTCGTATGGCTGGTTGTATTCAAAGAGTTGGGCGGGAGGTGTTGGGTGAGTCTAGAGGGAGGAAAGATCCTAACTATGACGTAGAATGGTGGAGTGAGGAGGTGAAGGAAAAGGTAAAGGCTAAGCAACTTGTGTTTCAGAGGTGGTTGCATAGAAGCATTGTGGAAGACAACGCGGATCTCAGGTCTAGTTACAATGTTGCCAAGACAGAGGCCAAATGAGCAGTTGCTAAAGCTAAAGATAAGGTGTTCGAGTACTTGTACAAGGCCCTAGATGAGAAGGGAGGGGAGAGGGCTCTTTATCGTATCACTCGCCAAAGAGAGAGGTCGAGCAAAGAACTGGACAGTGTCAGATGTATCAAGGATGAAATTGGGTGTATACTTGTTGGGGATCAGCAGATCAAGGGAGGTTGCAAAGGTACTTCTCCGAATTTCTCAACGAGGGTGGCAACCCGACTGCTTCGAGTCCTAACCTCTCAGGACAAATTAGTTGTAGATTCTACCGACACATCTCAGTTGAGGTTAGAGGAGTTTCCAGAAAGGTGAATAAAAAGAGAGCTTCAGGACCTGACGATATACCGGTGGAGGTTTGGAATTAGTTAGGGCTTAGAGTTTGGAATGGCTTACGAGGTTTTTCAATGTTATCCTTTCATCAACTAAAATGCCAACAGAATGGAGGCTTAGTACATTGGTTCCGGTCCACAAGAACAAGGGCGATGTCCAATGTTGCTACAACTATAAGGGAATCAAACTATTGAGTCATACGCTGAAGTTATAGGAAAGAGTGATGGAGATGAGAATCGGGAAGGTGGTGCGCATGTCTAAGAACCGGTTTGGATTCATACCGGGTAGATCAGCAGTGGAGGCTATCCATTTGTCGAGAAGGTTGATCGAGATGCTTACAGAAAGGAGGAAAGACCTACATATGGCCTTTATCGAATTAGATAAAGCTTATGACAAGGTTTCAAGAGAGTTGTTGTGGAGATGTTTAGTGGAGAAGGGCTTCCGGGGACGTATATCAGAGTTATCTAGGAAATGTGCGATAGAGCATTGACGAGCGTCAAAATATCAATGGGTGATACAGAATACTTCCAGGTGAGAGTAGGGCTGCATCAGGGCTCGGCTCTTAGTTTACTTTTGTTCACTATTGTTATGGACGTACTTTCCGCCCTCTTCAAGAGGAGGTTCCGTGGTGTATGTTGTTTGCTGATGACATAGTGCTAGTTGACGTCTCTGGGTTGGGTTTGGAACGCGGGTTGGAAAAGTGGAGGGCGGTGCTAGAGTCCAAGGGGTTCCGTTTGAGTAGGCCTAAGACTGAATATGGGCAGTGCTGCTTGGGAGAGCTCGGAGATTAAGAGGCGTCGGTTATGTTGGGGAATGAGCCAGTCCCTAGAAAAAAGTGTTTCAAGTATCTAGGCTCATATGTCCAAAGAAATGGAGGTATTGACTAGGATATTAATCATAGGATCCATGCGGGGTGGCTGCGATAGAGAAGGGCATCAGGGTTCCTTTGCGATAAGAAGGTACACCGCAAAATTGGAAGGGAAGTTCTACAAGGTGGTTGTTCATCCTACGTTGTTGTACGGCTCTGATTGTTGGCCTATTACTAAGGCACAAAAAGAGAAGATGTCATGGCGGAGATGAAGATGCTGCGTTGGATGAACGGCCATACGAGACTAGAGAGAATCCACAATGTTAACATTTTGAGAGAGGTGGGATTTGCGAGTATTGTGGATAAGTTACGGGAGTTTAGGTTGCGTTGGTTTGGACACGTCTAGAGGAGACCCCTTTCGGCTCCGGTGCGTAGGAGTGAGAGATTGAATTTGGAAGCTAACCATAGGGGGAGAGGCAGACCGAAAAAGAGTTGGTTGGAGGTCATCAGGCATGACCTCAATCTGCTGAACCTTTCAGAGAATATGACTATGGATAGAAACCATTGACGGAGGAGCATCCGAGTGTGAGACATCTACTGTCCTAGGTTATTGTGTGGTGTCTTTTCTTCATCACATTTGTTTCTTTTGAACCTACTTTTCATTCTTTCCATGTGTTACGTTATCTTATTTTGTTATTTATTGGATCTATCGGAAACATTCTCTCGATTAGTTCGGGGTAAGAGCGCGTACATCTGGCCCCCCAGGCCTCGCTTCATCCTGGGATATACTGGGTAATAGTTGTTGTTGTTGTTGTTGTAAATGGAGTTGGGTTAAGAATCGATATGTACTAACTAGCCAATTTGCGGATGTTTTTCAATTGTTTTGAGGGGCCATTACATGCCGAACGTAGGATCAACCTGATCATACTCTTCCCGAATTCGATTGGTAAGTTGATCCAAACTTATTTCGTTAAATTGAACTTACATCGAATCAAGGGAAAAAATACATACTTGCACATATGGGGTATGTTGTCAAGTAACTTTTGGGTATGTTTTCTGCAGCTTTGAAGGGTCAATTCTAGTTGCGATCGTGATCGAGTCAAACTGTGCACTACCGAATACATTTGGTAAGTTGAAAGAAATTGAATTGATCAACCTGACGCTGTCATTAATTGATGTTGAATGCCCTTACCATCATGTAGGTTTGGTGTGTGGCTTGTGGTCTGTAACACGTCGGAGTGTGGAGCTTTCACTAACAATAGGCACGAGTTTCACTGATGACCACTAAGCAGTGCATAGCTTTCACATATTTCGATCATGAACTAAGTGATTAGTTAAATTATTAAATAAGCACTTAATCCACTTATGTGTCAGGCCACTCGATCATCGATTAATCGGATCTCATAGTTGTCTCCACTAGCGCACCCAATCTATCAATTTGACAATTTGAGGTAAGTGATTTCATTCAAATTCCCCTCTGCGATGTTTCATGACTTTTGTTGTGCCTTTCATTTATATCGTGTCGAATACGGCCTGTGGCCAATTTTCATGTCAGTTTCGATAGATTACATATATGTCTACTTGATGTGATTTATCACTTTTATTCTAAATTGACATGAGTATATAAATGGGCAATTATAAATATAATATGTATATGTATCATTTATGGGTTAAATAAAGTAGGCCCATATTCCTAATTTGCATGGATTTCTATTCCGTCGTACACCATGTCTTGTTTTCGGCTTCTGACTACTTTGCTTAGGGAGATCGAAGCTATCATGTGCCGGTTCTGGTGGGGGAGTGGTGATGGGGTGAGGAAGACTCATTGGATGTCATGGAAAAGGATGTGTAGGGCTAAAAACAGAGGCGGTATGGGCTTCCGCGACATGGAATTATTTAATCTAACAATCCTTGCTAAACAAGGTTGGCGGCTCCTTACTGAACCTGACTCCTTGATAGGCAAGCTGTTAAAAGCTAAGTATCATCCAAGGACTTCGTTCTTGGACGCGATGCTTGGCTACTATCCTAGCTATACATGGCGAAGCCTAATGGAGGGCAAAGAGGTGTTGAAGATGGGATTGCGGTGGAGCATAGGCAATGGGTCGGAGGTTAGAGTTTGGGAGGACCGATGGATCCAAAGGGAGCACAACTTCAAGGTATTCGGCAACTTCCGAGGAGGAGACCTTGATCTCCGGGTGATCGATCTCATTGATTGGGGTACTCGGAAATGGGATGACACAGCAGTGAACGACTTGTTCCTACCGGGAGATGCTGAGCTCATCCTTCAAACCCGGCTAGTCTCTCCCACGAGCACGGATCATCTTATTTGGCACTATACTAAGAGTGGAATTTTCTCGGTTAGGAGTGCTTATCACATGCAGATTGAGAGGTTGGATGTCGAGGGTGGAGGCATCGGACAGGCGGATGGAGCAACAAGGGAAAGGGTTTGGAAAGCGATGTGGAAGGTAACACTATTCCGAAGGCCAAGACTTTGGTATGGCGGGCGGTAAGGTACGTTCTACCATGTAAAACGAACCTGGCGAAGCGGAAAATCACATTGGACGACCTTTGCGACTTGTGTGGAAGCCGAGAATCAGCTTTCCATGTGCTATATGAATTTTGACCAGCTAGGAAGGATTGGAAAAGGCTTCCAATGATAGCACGGCTGTGGAACAGAGCCAAGTCGGTTTGGGATAGTTTTTCGATGACGTTTTCAGTCGGGTCGGGAGTTGAGAGACAGATCTGGTCCTTGATGCTTTGGCAAGTTTGGCTCGCTAGAAATGCCAGAATCTTTGAAGGAAAGGCCATGGATCCGAAGGAGATTGCAAGGAAGGTGATGACGCCGCAGGGGGAGCATGGCCGCTACATTGAACACACAAAGGTGTCGGCTGTGCGGGAGGTGTCTGTTGTGCAGAGGACATGGGCGAAGCCGACCAGTAACGGGACGAAGTTTAATTGCGACGCAGCTGTGTCGAGGGCGGGGCTGACGACCATCAGTTTCGTGCAGAGGGATGCGCAGGGCAGATTTTTATCGGCGGGACTGCGATCTGTTCAAGCTACATCTGAGGTCGAAATCGCGTAGGCGGAAGCCATTAGATGGGCGGTGGAGTTTTCTACGCAAAGAGGGTTGCGGGATGTTGTGTTCGAAACAGATTGCCTACCTTTGGTTTCAAAACTCATAAGCGGACAGCCGGGGAAAGGACCATTGGGATTGATCATCCACGAAGCTCTTCGGCTTAGCAAGGCAATTGACTCGGTTAGCTGGTACCATGTGAGGCGGGAAGGAAAATTTGCAGCTCATTCCATTGCAGCCATCTCTTCCAATGAAACCTTATTTTTCAATTTGTATTCCCTACCAGACAATGTAGTTTCGATTATTTTGAAAGAAATGGAATGAACTGGCTCGTTTGATCTCAAAAAAAAAAGACCTTTGAAATATCCATGCTTGTCTTTTATTGTTAATACCATGTACATGATCACCTAGTGTAAATTAAAGTGACTAAATTATGGTATAATTGAATATGCGCACTTTATAGTGCGAGTTGACTTTTAGTCAACGCGATTTTTCTTTAGTTAAGAATACCTTGTAGGTTGAGGTTCGTTAAGCCTTACCCTATAAAAGGTTTCATGAAATGACTCATTCCGTAATGCATTCATCGCGGGATAGTAAACTTCCATAGTGTTGTATTGTAAGTCGTAGTTCTCTTTTAAGGCTCGACCAGTATCACGTGTTATATTATTATTATTATTATTATTAATTTTTTTTATATATAGAACTCCAAATAGTATAGAAAACAAACAATCAAATGTTTACAAGAAGTTAGCCGACAACCGAGAAACAAGTTGCGCACCAACCCCTTTAGCAATGGAGAAACAAACTCTGGTAAAAATATGAGCAGCTAGACGAGAACTAGAATCTAAGGCTAAAGAAAAAGAGCGGATCCGTCCCAGCAGTGCAACAGCATCCACATCCAGCTCACCGAAAGAAGAGAAAGAAAAAGGCAAAAACCCATAGCCAGCAGTAGAGCACACATCCCGATACTTGGTGAACTTACGCCGCACATCGTCAAGTACACACCGCCCAGGAGCGAAGGAAGCCAAACAAGTCTGAGTGAGGGGGGACGAACCAGTGATATCCACACACATATCCCGGCCCCGATCCCAAGAGTAAAGAAGAATGTCAGCGGGCCTAAGGGGTCCGCCAAGACCGTCGACAACACCAATATCCACCTCCTTTCCAGAGGGGATCCCAGCACGGAAGCAAATGTCGAAGAGGGTGTCACGCACAAGATTATGCCGATGTTTGAGCCCAACGGAACTCAAGCACGACACGGCATGATCCCCAAAAATATCACCCTCAAAAACCCGATCACATGCAGAGCAGGGAAGACCATCCCGAAATAAAGGGATACCCAAACGATAACAGAGCACAGACCTGTAAGTCCTACCATTCATTGTCTGACCGAGCCCCGAAATAGGAACAGCTCTGAGCCAATCAGACGAATGGGGCCCATGCTAAGACCTCCACAACACCACCTGTCGCGGGGTCAATGAAAAAACCGACTCAGAAGAAGCCACAATCCGGGCGAAGTACACATTTGCCAATTTCTTCATAAGTTTGGGGGCAGCGAACTCGCAAGAATCACGACTGAAACCATAACCGGTAAGACCATTGAAGACACACAGCGCAGCATAGAAAGAGGGCCCCTCACCCACGGGTAGCCCAGCAAAACGGAGGAGCGAGGATTGCAACCCAGAAGACTGCAGACGAGAGGCCAGAAAAGAATAATGCATGACGTCACCAACAGCATAAACACCAAGCCCACCATACTGAAACGGAAGAGTAGTCAATCTCCACTGCCAATCACCAAACCCGGGTCCAGAAGCAGCCACAATACGCTCTAAACAGACACGGATGGCACTGTCAAAAGTAGACTGAGCTGGGACGACGGCATCTGGCGGGCAAGTACGCAAGGTGAAGTAGAGTCTAGAGATACCCGAACAAGCCCGAATCAAAAGCAGCTCACTCTGCGGATCCTCAAGTTTGGAAACAAGACCCATAAGCTCAATGGTCTTGGCCACCCGAGTCGCAACAATCTCAGCGTTGTAAGCAGGGCAAGTACTGACAGGACCACCCAAAACCGTAACGCCAGAAACATGCCGAGCAATGAGGGCAGGGAAAACACCTGGCACCAAGCCCCTAGGATCCACAACCGGCCAGAAGACCTCAGTTTTATCCACGTTAAGGTGCAACCCCAGCGCTGGACCATCAGACATAATCATATCAAGAACCTGGCCAACCACAAGAGTGTCCCCTACAATAGTACTGTCATCCAAATACAAAGCCTGCAAGCATAACTCAAACGAATCCCAGATCTTGCATAACAGAGGATGCAAGACCAAAGCAAAGAGCAGCGGACCAAGGGGATCACTTTGCTGAACCCCCTGGCAAGACCAAAGGCAGTGCTCCCCATAGTAGAGCTGAGCAGGGCTAGAATAACAGAACTCGACCCACCGCGAGCAGGGGATCACCTTATTATTATTATTATTTTACTATGAAAATGATGATTATTGTTATTATTAATAATAATAAAATGATTTACACAAAGTTGTTGTTGTTATTATTATTATTATTATTATTATTATTATTATTATTATTATTATTATTATTATTATTATTATTATTATTATTATTATTATTATTATTATTATTATTATTGTCGTATATTGTGTTATGTAAGGTGATCAATTTTGCGCATATTATACTTCATTCTATTCGAGTATAATTCATATATCGTATTCTTAATCGATCTTCGTTATCATTCGAGTCATGTAGTATTTTTATTTTATTCTATTCTCATATTTCAACATTAAATACTCTTATTTTCCGTTAACTATTTTCATACCGTTTCAAGGTCATTGATTTATAGTTAAAGTTTCAAGGTCATTGATTTATAGTTAAAGTTGAACATTTTTCTTATCGTTTACTAGTCTTAAATGTACTAAACATCGTATTTATTGGATGGCTGGTGTATTTTATAATCACTAAACACCAGACCATATTCCATGGTTCTAGTAAGAGTAGATGAGTTTGAGCCAGATAATGAGTCGGACTACTAATAATAAAATTTGTGGTTGCATTTTAAAACGTTTGTTATTTTAGCATTTCTAAGTTGAATTTTTATGAGTTATTTTGAAGTGACAACGGGTTTGGAGATACTTTTGACATATTATTTTCAAATATGATCTTTTAATTATGTTTTTTGCTTATCATATTTTATTATTTACTTCATTATTATCTTATTTATGGGAGCATGGTTGCATGTCCCTATAAGCCTAAAGTGAATGCAAAGGCATTAAAGTCTGCTTATTTATTGTCGCTACAGCATTTCCTTGGATATAAAAGGATTGTTACAGAGTTAATATTAGATGAAATTTCATTTGAACTTGTTGAGGAAAATAAGTGACTCATTAGGCCCCTACGAATAAGGAAATGAAAGAAATTATATTTGCAATGGTGGGTGAAAAATCGCAAGGACCGAATGACTACCCACTTGAATTTTATAAGCATTTCTGACACATAGTGGACAACTCTGTCTATAAAGCCATCAAGGCTTTTTTTTTCATTTGGGCAATATGCTAGCAGAGCTAAATCAAACATTTATTGCACTAATTCCCAAAATTTATAACGCGTTGAACATAAACAACTACAGACCAATCAGGTTATGCAATTAATATAGCTAGACCAGATCAACAAACTACCTGATGCAATCCTTCCTTCTTCCAAAAGGAATCCTACAAAAAATATATCAGATTAACAAAAACTTCTTATAGAACAAACTCCATACAATGAGATATACAACATTAATAAGCTAAGAAACTTTGTACACCGAAAACCCATGGACGTTGGTGCGCACTTGAATCTCGTGTGCTCTAACACCCCAAATAGTAAATCTAGACCAGATCAACAAACTACCTGATGCAATCCTTCCTTCTTCTAGAAGGAATCCTGCAAAAATAGATCAGATTAACAAGAACTTCTTATAGAACAAACTCCATACAAAGAGATATACACCATTAATAAGCTAAGAAACTTTGTACACCAAAAAACCATGGACGCTGGTGCGCGCTAGAATGTCATGTGTTCTAACACCCCAAATAGTAAATCTATACCTTCAACTAATAACGAGTATTAGTAGCAAGTACAGGTCGATTGCACAAAGAGTGTGTGTGACTTTGGCTAGACATAGTGAGTAAGCAAGCAACTCGTAACAAAAGCAATAGTAATAATAAGAGAAAAGAGCAGTAAATAGAGCAATGGTTGAAATAGAAGATAAAAATATAGTTCTACTTATATTCACAACATTGATAATTACATGATCATCGGGTTGTTTGATTATACTTGGATATCTTAGTGTCGGTGTGTACATATAGTTGTATAGCTTCCCTAAAATCTTGCATGGGGTTCGAGAAGCAATAAGTCCCTAATCACATAAGCATATAAATAATGTAATTATCGCATATTTGACGTGCCACATGGTTGTCAACCCAGCTATCGCATCCGCTAAGAATAACATTAAACTACATGTCATTACTCTTTTATATGCATGAATCCCAACCTATTCATCAAGACATGTTTTCTACTATATCAGATTAAGGCCTGCAATAATGGATTCAGCTATAATCACTTAGCACGTTGTTTACCTATCTTAGTGGCCAATTATGGACGAATAAACATCATAAACATGTAGAGAACAAGAGTAATGAATAACCAAATATGCATAAACCAAATATAAAAATAACATGGTATTCGAAAAACCCTCACATGTCCTTAACTATATAAAAGGTTTAGCCAAGCATGGTTTACCGAAAGCGACGAAAAAGGGAAAAGAGAGAAGTGGTCTGAGAGATGTGTTGAGTTGTGAGTGAGATGTTGTGAATGGCTGAGAGGAGAGCTCTATTTATAGGCTTAGTGAACCCTATGAGTTGGCATTCTTAAGATAAAAGTGAAGCCCAACGACCCAGATTCGACCAAGAGGAAATCTTCTGGAATCTGCGATCAACGGGCGCCAATCCTTATAGTGTCGAAGCTCTCTATGTGAGTGCATATAGGTCGACGGGTACCAGTCTTTAGTCGCGACACCGCCTCTGCTTTCTTCTTCTTTCTTCTCGCCTGATCTTGGCCGCTTCTTCTTTTGTCTTCTTTCTTGATTATTCTTGAGGCTTCTATGGTTTCATAATGTTGCTTTCCTCCTCTTCTTTAGCTTGATTTCTGATAATTTTCATATATAGACATAAAACGCGTAGATTCGGATCTTTGCAATTTTAAAGACATTGAATGCCCTTTATGCTAAAAACATGTCTAAATGCAACTTAATGACTTAATAATGACACAAAATGCATATAATGTTATAAACCCATTGATTATGATGGATTTTCCACCTCCCTTAAACCCCCACCATATAGACATCTTTTGATATTTTATATCCTTTGCCTATATAAAGGCTTGTAAATAACCTATTATAAAAGACAAGTAATAGAGATCTCTTCTTTCCCTACCTCTTCTCCGCTCTCCTCTTCCCTCTATCATAACACGTTATCGGCACGATTATTCTATTCCTAATTCGTCCTCCTGTTTTCATCCTATTCGATGACCTATATCCAAAACCACCCGTTTTTATCGTATTCCAGCCATCGATATCCTCATGATGCCTCGAGGCCCAGCCTGGTCGGCATCGCATCTTTGTTGATCTCACTCGATGCGACAACGAACGCTCTGAAGATCGAGGGGATGTCGATGAGGTTAGTGCCTATTTCGACCACCAGGAGCCCGGTAAGCATCACTCACAAGCACTGTTGGGCCACTCGAGCCAGCCAAGTAGCACCGCTGTCACTAGGCGGTTACCTTCACCACCTCTATTGATTGGAAGAAAGGCGCCGACACGGAGATTTGTTGTTGATAGATTACATATATTTACATATTGTATAGTGGGCATTTTGGCTCAGGCCCAATCTTACTTGTAATCTATATATATATGAACATGATGAGGAATGAAACCCTAAGGGGGATTTTACATCAATCATACGATTCTACATAGTATCACAGCCTTTTCTTCCTTACGGAACCCTAATTTGATCCTCCCGCCCCACCTCTCCTCTTACCGACGCCGGCCTCGTACCGCCGTCGCTGCCCTCCCTCTTTTCCGCAACCACCCTTCCCTACCTTTTCCGCTCCTGTCTCTCTCAGAACCATGATCGACAACCCCAAGCCTACATTCCCCTCCTCCCTCACTATCTCCGGCATCAATAATTGCATCCCCCTACTGTTGTAGGAGAAAATCGAGACTTGCAATAAAAATATAAATAAATCAAAGGAAACCAGATTCCGTCCTGTGCAAATGATTACAAGACTTCCTCCCGATGTAGCAGTGGGAAGTCAGGATCGATCCACGAGGAAGCGTGTCAGCGGATCCTAGGCAGCGGAAGAATCTCACGGCAGAAGTCGACTAGAGATGCTCGATCTCGACTAGGGTTTAGTCGACAGAAGATCGGACAAGTCGAACAGAGCAGCAGCAGCTCCCAGAGGTTGGTCGATATCGAGGAGTATTTACTCGATATCGAGTAAAATTGCTCGAAATCGACAAGGGACAGAAACTTAAAATTGCAACTTTTTGCACGCACAATACGAATTTCAACGAAATAAATTCAATAAACGAAAGACTTCCAAGATCAGGGTTTCAACACCACAACGATAACCATGCAAAATAACACATAAAGGCATAAAAGATCATGCTTTTCATCAAATAACTTTCGTTATTAACGAATAGGAAGATAGAGGCTTTCGCATAAACCCTAATTGTTACTAACCCTTTTCACATAATTAACCCAAGTTGCATTAAGATCACTTTCGCTTCAATAACACAAACAAGGATCACTTTCAACTCTCGCAAAAGAATCATACTTGTAGGGATAGAAGATGAATTGCATAAAAAGATCAAACCTTTACCGCATCATCTCACATGGCTACTGCCGGGCTCACCCCGACCCTAGAAGTGGGTGGACTACTCGCTCTTCATCATCAAGAAACTCATCAATAATAAAAGGAAATAACTTTGCATTAAATAAACTAAAGAAAGCTTACAACCAATCGAAGCCAAATCCGCTTTCGCTTTTCCAACTTCTCTTGCCACAAGCTCTCTCCTCTACTCCCTCTATGTAACTAATTGTGTGTGAAATTGAATGCTTAGAAATCAGCCCCTAAGGCTTTATTTATAGGCTTCCTTCCCTCTCTAATTAGGAAAGAATATCCTATCTTTATCTATATCTATCTATCTAATTACTTAAGATAAAATAATGGAAATAAATAATTAAATCAACTAGGACTATATCTAATTTGTGGATAAATCCTCCATGGAGTTAATAGATCTTGATAGTTCTTGATGGAATTTGATAGAATTTGATCTCGAAAATATCTCCATCGGCTTCGGGATAGAAACTTAACAAGATTCTCGGACAGCTCGGCGTCGGCTTCTGGGGTTTCCTCGATATCGAGTATAATTTCTCGATATCGAGTATAATTTCTCGATATCGAGTAGCACTTTCTTCGTCTTCTGCTCAGCAACTCGATTCCGGCTTCTGGACGGCACATTGACTAAGTTTTTACTCGATATCGAGAAGATTTCGTCGATATCGACCAAGGCTTGGTCCGTCTTCAGCTTCTTCGTCGATCTCGGCTCCAGGATGTGAAAATCGACTAAGTCTTCATCGATATCGAGTTGATTTTCTCGATATCGAGTTGCATGTTCAGCTTCCAGCTTCCTTGTTGATTTCTGGAACTCAACTCGATTTTAGGTTTACTCGATATCGAGTAAAACAACTAGATATCGACTAAGTCTCTCAGCTTTCTGCTCTGTTCTTGAAACGCACTTTCCCGAGTCCTTGTTTGTCGGATTGACGCATATGACCATGCGTTAGAAAGCTCTTTTCGAGGGATACAACTCTCATGAAGACTTGTGTAGACCTCCAGCTGCACCATTCTTAGCTTCTTCATGGGTTTCCTTTAAGCTCCAAAGTGCGTCCGATTTCTGCGAAATATAATAAAAACTTGTGTAGACCTCCATAATTGGCAAATAAACATATACTACACATATTTTGTATTATTTGAACCCAAATGTATGAAATGCATGCAGAAATCGATATAAAAGTAAGTGTAAAACATGGCAGTTTAGGCTCACAACAAACATCTCATACTTAAGCTTGCATGTCCTCAATCAATACTTTTCATTTTCATTCAGGGGAAGAAATCAAAACTCTCAACATATTAGATTCATTCTCATATGTCCCTGCAATCAATTACCATCCTCGAAAATGTACTAGTGTCACAAGTCCATGCATGTGCAATTAAAAAGCAACATCTACTCACAAAAGGAAAGTTATGCAAAACATTCATACGACAAAGCATTAATAATCAAGATGACTTTAATTTAGCCCAATAAGGAGTAGATTGGTAAAAGGCTAAAGGTGGGCAATTTTTGGCCATGTGGTGCTAATGATCCGGGGAAATGGAGTACTTTTCAAACATTCATACCACATTCCTTCTTCTTTTGATTTCTCACCTTTCTCTCATCGCTCATTGCTTTTTTTTTTCAATATCATGCTTTTACCTCTCTAACCTCAGCACTACCTTCTCGCGAGTCGCAAACATGGGTGTCATGAATGGCCCCGGATTCTTAGTGCTTTGGACTCCTCACATGTGTGTCCCATCCTGCTGAACTATTATCTCAGCAAGCAGGGTCGATCTACCTTTATCTCCTGAGGTGATCGGATTTTCTTTCACTCATTAAATTTTTCATATATTTCAAACAATTTCCTTCCAAACTCCAATAATGATATATAACAACACAAATACCATATAACATCTCCATAATGTAACATTATTCTCAACATAATCCCCGGATAGGAAATAAAGTAAAGAATGCAAAATATTTTCAATGGGCATAAATATGGCTTTTGTGATGCATAAGCATGGGTAAGGCTAGGATATAACAATATGAGCATTATATGGAAATATAAAGTCCTCCATCCTCTTATTATGCAACATGTCAAAGCCAACTTCAAATTTTTACCTCCTTTCATGGTTTTCAAGAAAATATGCATTTCATTGTGACTTTCCTTTACTAGGCAATTTCATGTTATATCTCTAATGAATCCAATTTTGCATCCTTGTGTTCAATATAAGCTTCCATGACATTTATCAAAATTTTCAATGGGGGTCATTTTTTCCAAACTTTGAAAAACATGCATGTAAGCACATAAATCAATAATGAATTCCAAAATATATCAAATAATGTCAAATATATCAAATATGCATAAAGTAAGTCCTTCCCCCACCTCATACTTAAACATTACAGTGTCCTCACTGTATAAAAACAAGGGTAAAGAAAGAAACTTACTAGACAGGTGTGCAGGGCTTCATAATATCGAGTGAAAATGCCTAGGCCGAGTCCGATTTAGCTTGCTTCTATCCCCATGGACCTGAAAAATGTAGAAGACAAATATCCACAATAGAAAAACTAAAAGTTCAAAACCAAAAACACACAAAAGCATCAATGTCCAAAAGTCCCAAAAAATAAATGTCAATTTACAAGCTCTAGATTTTATAGTCGCTAGGCCGATTTCTCTTTTAAGCTCAAGGTGGCATTTGCATGGCCCATGTAGCTTGGGCTTCAAATAGAACTCCATTTTTGTCCATCAGCTGCAGTCCGCCTGAATGGATCTTGTTCACCACGAAGGGTCTCATCTTCTTCTTGTTGAATTTGTTGGGAAACCAATGATCTTTTGATTTGGAAACATAGAGTTTGTCTCCAACTTCATACTCCTTAGGCTCATCATTGGAAATCCTACATAAGCGCACATACCAAGGCAAACCTCTCCCATGTATAGATAGATCTTTAATGGAAATAGGAGAAGAAAGATCCATACCTTGGCTTACCTTCGCATAATCGGATTCGGGGACCTCTGATTTTGGTCGATTTTGAGTAAGGGTACTCGATTTTGAGGATTTTTCTGCTTTTGGTGGGCTGCTGCTCGAGGATGGCGAAATAGAGGAAGGCAGTACTTGGTCGACATCGACCAATTTGGTCGATATCGAGGAGTTCAGCTCGTCTGGTGGAATCAGCGTTGAAGAAGGCGAAGTCGAGGGAAGAGATTTTTGGTTGATATCGACTAATCTCCTCAACATCGAGGAATTCTCAGCTTCCAGTGGGTTGCTCTTCGAGGGAGGAGAAGTCGAGGATGGAGATTTTTGCTCGATGTCGACTAAGTTTGTCGATGTCGAGGAATTCTCGGCTTCGGGTTGGCTCCTTGACGAAGCTGCTGCTGGTGGAGGGTTGTGCTTTTGGTCGATGTCGACCAAATTCCTCGATGTCGAGGAATTCTGGGTGACTTCGACCCCATACTTGCATCATGTCAAGGCATCCAAAAAATAGTTAGTCGACGTCGCCTTACGTACCTTGGTCGATGTCGAGCAGATCCTCTGTGTCGTCGTTCAGGATGGCCATGATCTTCTCCACCTGGGCCTCCATATCCCTCTTTTCCAGCTCTTCAGGAGTCATATTTCTTACCTTAAGCTCCCCGCATGTAATGTAACCAGCTGATATAGACTTTACCTCTTCCATAGGATTTGTGTGCCTTCCAGTTTTATTAAAAGAATACTCAATTACCTCATCGCTGATGTTGAAAGTGAGTACTCCCTTCCTTACGCTTATGTTGGCATCCACCGTTGCCAAGAAGGGCCTTCCTAGAATAATTGGACAAGCAGGGTCCTCCGCCATATCAATAACTAGAAAATCAGCAAGGACAAAGAACTTACCTACTTGCACTGGCACATTGTCCACCATGCATGTTGGGATGACCACCGTGTTGTTTGCCATATAAAGCTTGGCATCCACAGGCTCTAGAGAACCTATCTTAATCTTGGACCATATTGTTAAAGGCATTATACTCACACTAGCTCCAAGATCACATAATGCATTAAATTTATATTGACCAAATCCAATGGTTATAGCAAACTTACCTAGATCTGGCCTTTTCTCAAGTATGTCCATATGGATGCACTCCTCTGTAATCTCAACCATTGACCGCTTCTTGCTTAGAATCTCCTTGAGGAATTTGACGTAGGATGGCATTTCATAGAGAGCTTCTGTGAAAGGTATTGTGACGTTGAGCCTTTGAAGCATCTTGATGAAGCGCTGAAATTTATTCTCTGTTGGGTCCTTTAGAGATTTTGTTGGGAAAGGCAGCTTCTTTTTCTGGTTCGGAGCCAGAACAGATGTCGGAGGTGTTGCAGCTTTCTCGATGTCGACTTGATTCTCCTCGACATCAACAAGATTCTTCTCGATATCGACCAAATTTCTCGATGTCGAGTTGCTGTGTTGTGCAGACGAAGGGTGGTCCAGTTTTTCCTCGACATCGAGTTGTCCTTCCTCGATATCCAGCAGGTTTTGGTCGACATTGACTAGATGTTCATCGATATCGAGTTGTTGTTCTTCTTTGTCCTGTTGCTTTCCGACTTCTGGCTCGCATAGTTGGTGCCCGCTTCTGAGTTTTACAACTGCGATGTGTCATGTCTTCCCTTTGGGATTGGGCTCAGAAGATCCAGGGAGCGTACCTGACTGTCTGGGGACGCTTGCTGCTAGCTGGCCAATCTGTGTCTCCATTGATTTCCGCCATATATCAATCTCCCCAAGCCTAGAGTTGACACCTTGTATCTGAGTGTAGACTGAGTTGAAGGACTGCTTGGTGTCTGAATGGTTCCTCCACATTTCCTCTAGGATGGTCTGTAGGTCATCCCTTTTCTGATCCCTTTCCGGATGTCCTGGAGCTCTGTATGGTGGGGGTTCCTAGGGGCACCTTGGTTCCATTGTGGCTGCTGAAACCTTTGGTCCCCCATATAGCAATTAGGACCCCCTGCGTAAGCTACCTCTTCGTGGTATTCTGCCAGTCTGACTTGCTCTGTGTGTGGGCACTCAGTAGTGGTGTGCCGCTGTGATCCGCATTCGATGCAGAGCTGATTGACAGAAAGATACTTGACTTGCTTGAAGAGCTTGCGATTCTGATCTCTGTAGTACTGCTCCTTGACGTCTGGGTCAATCTCCTTAGGGGGCTCGTAGAGGGGCATGGATGGGACTGGCCTGGCATATGTATTCTCATCATAGTTTGTAGAAGCCCCATACTTATTATCGTAGTTGGTGAGCTTTTCGAGTACATCCTATGCGTCAGCTGGTGGCATCGTCAGATACTCATATCGAGTATACTGATTTATCCTATCCTTAGTGGTCTGGTCAAGAGAATTGAAGAAGATCTCCTGAATGACATAGGGTGGATGTCCATGAGTAGGGCAAGATCGCAGTAGTTTCTTATATCGTTCACATGCTTTTGCCAGCGGCTCCCAAGGCTTCTGTTTGAAAGCTGTAATCTTCTTGCGGAGGAGTGCTGTCTTGGCAGGAGGAAAGAATTTGTTGAGAAATTCCTGCTCTGCTTGAGCCCATGTTGTAAGGGATCGTGGTTTTAGTCCTTCAAGCCACTTCAATGCAGGACCGGCGAGAGACCAACGAAAGGCCTTCATCTAGACATATTCCAGAGTAGTACCTTCAGCAAGAGTACGACACATGTTAGAAAAATTGGTAATATGTTCAAGAGGGCATTCATTAAATCTTACATGAAAAGCATTATTTTTTAGTTCAATAAGGAAGTGAGTGCGAATTTCAAAATTATTTTGAGGGATTAGAATGGCCGATTCAGGCACGACGAGTGTCGGGTACATGTAATCCTCTGCAGTGGTAGGGTATTGGGCAAGCTCAGCTTCTGCTTGCCTCCTTCGCTCAGCTTCCTGTTCCCTGCCTGCTCTCTCAGTGGTGAGAGCAGTATCTTTGGCAGCTAGTTCCCTCTGAAGCCTCTGTATCAACTGTTCCTGTGTTTCTGCGTCCGCCATGGCTCTTTTTAGTTTAGCGTGGATGTGTATAAGGCGTTCCGGATCGCCTAAGCCGTCAAACTCAAGTGGTTGAACAGAACGGCGCATACACCTACGAAATAACTCAAAGCAAACGTGAGATCTAACTACCTAAGGCGCGAATGATTGCATCCCCGGCAACGGCGCCAATTTGTTGTAGGAGGAAATCGAGACTTGCAATTATAATATAAGTAAATCAAAGCAAACCAGATTCCGTCCCGTGCAAATGATTACAAGACTTCCTCCCGATGTAGAAGTGGGAAGTCAGGATCGATCCACGAGGAAGCGTGTCAGCGGATCCTAGGCAGCGGAAGAATCTCACGGCAGAAGTCGACTAGAGATGCTCGATCTCGACTAGGGTTTAGTCGACAGAAGATCGGACAAGTTGAACAGAGCAGCAGCAGCTCCCAGAGGTTGGTCGATATCGAGGAGTATTTACTCGATATCGAGTAAAATTGCTCGAAATCGACAAGGGACAGAAACTTAAAATTGCAACTTTTTGCACTTAGAACATCAATTTCAACGAAATAAATTCAATAAACTAAAGACTTCCAAGATCAGGGTTTGAACACCACAACGATAACCATGCAAAATAGCACATAAAGGCATAAAAGATCATGCTTTTCATCAAATAACTTTCGTTATTAACAAATAGGAAGATAGAGGCTTTCGCATAAACCCTAATTGTTACTAACCCTTTTCACATAATTAACCCAAGTTGCATTAAGATCACTTTTGCTTCAATAACACAAACAAGGATCACCTTCAACTCTCGCAAAAGAATCATGCTTGCAGGGATAGAAGACGAATTGCATAAAAAGATCAAACCTTTACCACATCATTTCACATGGCTACCGCCGGGCTCACCCCGAGCCTAGAAGTGGGTGGACTACTCGCTCTTCATCGTCAAGAAACTCATTAATAATAAAAGGAAATAACTTTGCATTAAATAAACTAAAGAAAGCTTACAACCAATCGAAGCCAAATCCGCTTTCGCCTTTCCAACTTCTCTCGTCACAAGCTCTCTCCTCTACTCTCTCTATGTAACTAATTCTGTGTGAAATTGAATGCTTAGAAATCAGCCCCTAAGGCTTTATTTATAGGGTTCCTTCCCTCTCTAATTAGGAAAGAATATCCTATCTTTATCTATATCTATCTATCTAATTACTTAAGATAAAATAATGGAAATAAATAATTAAATCAACTAGGACTATATCTAATTTGTGGATAAATCCTCCATGGAGTTGATAGATCTTGATAGGTCTTGATGGAATTTGATAGAATTTGATCTCGAAAATATCTCCATCGGCTTCAGGATAGAAACTTAACAAGATCCCCGGACAGCTCGGCGTCGGCTTCTGGGGTTTCCTCGATATCGAGTATAATGTTGTGAGCTAAATCTGCCATGTTTTACAGTAACTTTTATATCGATTTCTGCATACATTTCATGCATTTGGGCCAAGATAATACAGAATCTATGTAGTTTATGTTTATTTGCCAAATTATGGAGTCGACACCAATTTCTGTTTAATTTCGCAGAATTCGAGGCAAAATACAACAGTTCTGAGAAAGGTCAGAAAAGCTCAGAAATCAACTACAGAAGTCCAAGGTCAAGAAGCAGCGGAACCAGTCGAATCAAGCTAGGAACCCATGTTTACTCGATCTAGAGTAAGGCTACTTGATCTCGATGAGAGTGTCCGAGCACAGACCTTGTCGACTAGGCACTGAGTCAGAGGCAACCCGACTCCGGAAGCCAACTCAATCTCGAGTTTCCTTGTCGAGATCGACAACACCAGGAGCGCCATGTCCGGAGTCGACGAGTTGTGCCATGTCGAGAAGCCGAAGACGGAGAAGCCGAGCAAAACCCTAGTCGATCTCGAGGAGCTTTGTCGAGATCGAGGAACCCATGGCGCCAATCCGAGTCTGTGACGAGCACCATCTACTCGACCACACCAGTTAGCCATCCTCGACGACTTCCCAACTCGATCTCGAGTTGCTTAGTCGAGATCGAGGAGCCAGGAACACCTGTCCGAGCCATGTCGAGCAGAGCTACCCGACCAAGCCAACCAGCCCAAGTCGATGACCACCCTAGTCGATCTCGAGGAGCCCTAGTCGAGATCGACGAGCCGCGTCCGAAGCCGCGTTACGCGGTTTGAGCAGTCCCACGCGCTGTGGGAGTCCTTGGAGCCGAAGGAATCCGAGATTGCCGAGATACATCTATCAATTATCCATGGAAGACAAGATCTATCAACAAGAAGATATTTACCTATTTTAGATTTATTTTCCCCTTTTTAGATTTAATTCCTAAATTACTTTTATTTATCTTTTAAGCTTTTTAGATATACATAGATATATTCTATCCTTGAATAGCAAGGAATAGAAGGCTATAAATAAAGCCTTAGGGGCTAGTTTTTCATTCACTCAATCACACATTCAATTCCATTCAAGTAAGTAGGAGTAGAGAGAGAAATTTTGTGGCAAGCAAGGTGGAAACGCGAAAGCGGATTTATCTTGTTGGTTGTAAGCTTTCTTTATTTAATTCAATGCAAGTTAGTTTCTTTTGTTATTTAATGTCTTTCTTGATGATGAAGAGCGAGTAGTCCACCCACTTCTGGGGCTGGGGTGAGCCCAACGGTGGCCGTGTGAGGTGATGCGGTAAAGGTACAATCTTGTTATGCGATTCTTCTTCTATTCCTATGAGCATGATTCTTTTGCGAGAGTTGAAGGTGATCCTTGTTTGTATTATTTGAACAAAAGTGATCTTAACGCAACTTGGGTTAATTATGTGAAAAGGGTTAGTAACAATTAGGGTTTATGCGAAAGCCTCTATATTCCTATTTGTTAGTAACGAAAGTTATTTTGATGGAAAGCATGATCTTTTATGCCTTTATGTGTTACTTTGCATGGTTATGGTTGTGGCGTTGATACCCTGGCTTTGGAAGTTCTTTTATATATTGATTTATTTCTGTCAAATTTCTGAGTTCTGTGTTCGAATCTGGAATTTATATTTTCTGTGTTTTGGTCAATCTAGAGGAGGTTTTAGTCGATATAGAGTAGAGCCTTGTCGATCTCGAGTAGAGTCTGGTCTAGATCGAGTTACTGTCGGATTTTGATGTTTATGTTTTTGCTATTCCTAGTCGATCTCGAGTTGTTGTAGTCGAGATCGAGTTAGCTTCTATGTTTGCTTTTATTTTCTTGCTTTCGTTTGTCTTTCTTTCTTTGTTCCTTTGTTTCTGTCTTCTGTTTGCTTTTCTGTGAGATTTACAGCTGCCTAGGATACGCTGACACGCTTCCTCGTGGATCGATCCTGACTTTCTCTTACTACATTGGAGGGAGTCTTGTAATTATTTGCGTGGGCCTAAATCTGGTTTGATTTATTTTGTTATATTTCATACTTGATTTTCCTCCTAACAACATATAATTTCTCGATATCGAGTAGCACTTTCTTCGTCTTCTGCTCAACAACTCGATTCCGGCTTCTGGACGACACATCGACTATGTTTTTACTCGATATCCAGAAGATTTCGTCGATACCGACCAAGGCTTGGTCCGTCTTCAGCTTCTTCGTCGATCTCGGCTCCAGGATGTGAAAATCGACTACGTCTTCGTCGATATCGAGTAGATTTTCTCGATATCGAGTTGCATGTTCAGCTCCCATCTTCCTTGTCGATTTCTAGAACTCGGCTCGATTTTAGGTTTACTCGATATCGAGTAAAACAACTCGATATCGACTAAGTCTCTCAGCTTTCTGCTCTGTTCTTTAAACACACTTTCCCGAGTCCTCGTTTGTCGGATTGACGCATATGACCATGCGTTGGAAAGCTCTTCTGGAGGGATACAACTCTCATGATGACATCAAAGCTTGATTCGAAATGATGAATGGTGAGAAATGGCTTTTTCTCCAACTGCACTATTCTTATCTTCTTCATGGGTTTCCTTTAAGCTCCAAAGTGCGTCTGATTTCTGCGAAATATAATAAAAACTTGTGTAGACCTTCATAATTAGAAAATAAACATATACTACACATATTTTGTATTATTTGAACCCAAATGTATGAAATGCATGCAGAAATCGATATAAAAGTAAGTGTAAAACATGGCAATTTAGGCTCACAACACCTACCCGTCTCTTGCCTCTTCCGAAGCCCTACCACCGCCTACTCGCCTCCTGCCTTCGGTCACGTTCCCGAAATCTCTCCGTCGTAAGGTTGCGTGCGTGTCATAAGCGGCGGCCGCGACATTGCAGCGGCCGCAGCAGCAGTATCTGCAACAACCGCAGCTCTCGGCCACCCACAGCATACGTGGACTGGTGGCCCTCGATGGTCCCCAGTGCCTGGCTTCAACCCTCATTGGATGTAATCCGGCTTTCCTGCCCCTCGACATGCCGATCCTCAGGCCTATCTAACATTGTCTGATCAAAGCTATATTCCGCCTGATGGGCATCACGCCTTCTCCTCTATGCAGCCGACATCTCCCGACTCTTCTTGGTACATGGATACTGGTGCTACCTCTCACATGACGAACTCCTTAGGTAACCTCTCTTCTATTTCCTTTAAAGGTCCTGCACACTCTATTATTGTCGGCAATGGTGGTCGTCTTGCTACTTCGGGGATTGGCCAAGCCAAATTACAGACCCTAACCCACCCACTAAACCTTAACAATGTCCTCATTGCCCCAAAGATTGTCAAAAACATTATCTCTGTCCGTCGGTTCACTACTGACAATAACGTTTCTCTTGCGTTTGATCCCTTTGGTTTCTCTGTGAACGATCTTACTACGGGGGTTACTTGCTTGAGATGTAACAGCACCGGGGAGCTCTACCCTGTCACACCACCTTCTACATCCAGTCAATCGTGCCCGGTCGCCCTCTCAGCATCATCGTCCAGCCTGTGGCATGCACGCCTGGGCCATCCCAGTACTGTCATTCTAGATGTCCTTTGTTCTCAGAGTCTTGTCAACTATAATAAAGAGCTACGCTCTAGTTTATGCTCTTCTTGTTAGTTAAGAAAACATGCAACACTGTCGTTCCAACGGTCTTTAAACTCCACCCTTTCACCTTTTGATATCATTCATAGTGATGTTTGGACCTCTCTTGTACCTAGCAAGGATGGTCACAAATACTACCTTTTATTTCTTGATTATTACACTCATTTTTTATGGGTTTTTCCATTACAATTCAAGTCCCAAGTGTTTCCTATTTTTGTCAAGTTCCATGCCTACATTAAAACACAGTTTCATACATCAATCAGATGTTTGCAATGTGACAATGGTCGTGAATTTGATAACAAGGACTTTCACTCTTTCTTCACCACAAATGACATCTCATATCGGCTTTCTTGCCCCTATACATCTCAACAAAATGGTGAGGCCGAAAGAATCATTCGAACAATAACCAACATGATGCGTTCTCTCCTATTTCACGCATCCATTCCCCTTACCTATTGGCCTCATGCCTTATCAACAACATGTTATCACCTCAACATCCTCCATTCTACTACCCTCCAGCATCGCTTCCCCACTCAAGTGTTATATTGCACCCTGCCCAGGTATGATCACCTTCGTACCTTCAGATGTTTGTGCTTCCCAAATCAATCCTCCACCGCCCCACACAAACTTCACCCACGCTCCACCCCATGTGTATTCCTCGGGTACCCGTCTGATCATCGCGGTTACCTTTGCATCGATATTCAGAGCCATATGCTTATTCTGTCACGCCATGTCACATTTGATAAGTCTCGCTTTCCCTTCTCTTCTCCTCCTCCACCCTCTCGCACTCCTACTGTCTCCCAGTCTAAGTCGGAGTCTCCCTTCGCGCACTTCCTCCTTCCCCAACGCTCTCCCTGTGCTACTGTTTGTCCCCCTACACCGCCCCCACCACATCCTCCCCCACCTACCACCAGACCTCACACCCGTAGCATCTTCGGTGTGTTCAGACCGAGATAGATTGTATCCATGCATGCCTCCCATAGCCCCGACAAAACCCCGCCTCAGACTAACCAAAACACCCTCCCACATCGCCCATTGCCGCGGCCGCCGCATGTTGCTGCGCCCGCGGCACACCCCCTTGCCGCAGCCCCGTTCCACGCCCGCTGCACCAGTCCACCTCGCTCCCACTTTTGCCGAGGCACCTCATGCCTTTACCCCGGCCTCGCTTTCCCCCATCCCCACCTCCCACAAAACAGCCCTCCTCGGCCCGAATTGACAGGCGGCTATGCTCGATGAATACAGTGCCCTTACAAGGAATAATATCTGGGTTCTAGTTCCTCGCCCCTCTGAGGCAAACGTCATTCGCTGCATGTGGCTCTTCCGTCACAAGTTCCGCTTTTATGGGACGTTGGAACGTTACAAAGCTCATTTTGTGGTTAATGGTCGCGCTCAGCATGTAGGTATTGATTGTGATGAGACATTCAGCCCCGTGGTCAAATCTGCCACTATCCGGGTGGTGTTGAGCTTAGCGTTATCGCGACATTGGGCAATTCATCAGCTGGATGTCAAGAATGCCTTTCTGCATGGCCATCTGAATGAGACAGTTTATATGTTTCACCCGCCAGAGTTCGTTGATACTGATTGTCCTAAACACGTTTGTCTCCTGAAGCGCTCTCTGTATGGTCTAAAACAGGCACCACGGGCGTGGTTCCAGCGCTTTGCATCTCATCTGCTCCGCTTGGGCTTCGTTGGCAGCCGCTCCGATTCTTCTCTCTTTATCTATCGCAGAGGCACATACATGGCCTTTCTGCTACTTTATGTCGACGACATCATTCTCACAGCCTCCTCTGATGCACTTCGGACATCCATCATTGCCCAGTTGAGCTCTGAGTTCAGCATGTTTGATCTTGGGCCGTTGACTTATTTCTTGGGGATCTCCGTGCAGCGTCATGCGTTTGGGTTGTTTCTCTCTCAGAGTAAGTATGCTGTAGAAATTTTTGCTCGGGCCAAGATGAGCAACTGCAAGCCTGTCGCCACCCCTGTTGATTCATCCAACAAGCTCAGTGCCCACTCTGGTCCTCTGTTTGATCATCCGACTTTGTATCGGAGTCTTGCCGGGGCATTGCAGTATCTTACTTTTACTCGGGCGGACATCGGCTATGTCGTTCATCAGATCTGCCTGATTATGCATGCGTCTAGGGAGCTGCACTTTCAGGCCTTGAAGCGGATCATTCGGTATATCAATGGTACACTAGATATGGGCACCACGATCTCCCCTTCCTCTTGGCAAGACCTCATTACCTACACGGATGCGGATTGGGGTGGTTGTCCTGACACACGTTGCTCCACGTCTGGTTACTGTGTTTTCCTCAACGACACTCTTGTATCTTGGTCAACGAAGCGTCAATCTGTGGTGTCTCGCTCTAGCGCAGAGGCTGAGTACAGGGGGTGTCGCCAACGTTGTTTCTGAGTCCTTCTGGCTACGCAATCTCCTGCTTGAGCTCCACTGCCCTCTTCAGAAGGCCACACTGATCTACACGGACAACGTCTCCACTGTCTATCTCGCCAGCAACCCGGTCCAAAATCAGTGCACGAAGCACATTGAGCTCGATCTCAATTTTGTCCGGGACAAGGTTGCTCTTGGACATGTTCGTGTTCTACATGTCCCATCTTCCTATCAGTACGCTGATGTCTTCACCAAGGGTTTATCTCGTCAGTTATTCCTCGATTTTCGGTCCAGTCTCACTGTTTGGGACCCTCCACTTCCGACTAACATATTGTATAGTGGGTCTTTTGGCTCAGGTCCAATCTTACTTGTAATATATATATATGAACATGATGAGGAATGAAACCCTAAGGGAGATTTTACATCAATCATACGATTTTACAGTTGTAGTTGCAGGGTTCGGCAGGGAAGAAATTGACACCCTTGAGTTGTGCATATCGTCTCCGGAAATTCCCAAAAATCACATGTCAATTTGGTGAAGGAGACGAATCAATGCTTACAAAATTACACTTTTCTGAAGACGAATCAATTTGGTGATTTATTATGACATGAAGAAGCTGAATCAATTTGTTGAAGATTTGGTTGAATTACAAATCTTGCCCCGAAATTTTCAAAAATCGCATATCGGCCTATACTTTTCAAAAATCGTGTATCCACTACAAGGGGTAAAACTCACCACTTCAAGGGTGTTCATATACTTCACGGGGAAAAATTTATATCCTTAGAAGTTTGGGTTTTTTCTGTAATTATATCCCTGAAGTGGATAAAGAGTAGGGATGGCAATATCACCTACAACCGACCCGAACCCGAATCACCCGACCCGAAAAAGTGGGTGAAAACCCGAAAAAAAAGCGGGTGGAAAGCGAATGTGGGTGAAGTGGATATGGGTGGTGGGTCGGGTGGGGTGAAGTTTTTCTCCACCCGTACCCGATCCACCACCCGCCACCCGACCCGATCCATATAAATTATTATATATGAAATAATATATAAACTTTGTAAATCCTCATTTCCCTTCCCTTTTCCACATTCCACAACCCCAAGTCCCCCACTCGGCCACTCTTATCTCTCTCTCTCTGTTGTACGCAGTACGCTCAATCCTCGCGGCCAGTCAAGTCATCCTCCCGGGCAGTGAAGTCGACCTCCCGGCCAGTCGAGTATAGACGTAACATATATAAATTTGTAATATTTTTTATGTTTATACACATACTGAACACATTATACGTATAATTATACAAAATATATACATATAGTACACTATACAGTATGTATACACTCATTGTACGTATACAACACTGTCTATGTGCATATATATACACTGTTTATACATTTGTATATATATACGGACACACTGCATGTATACTTTAATTTGTATACAATGTGTGTATATATAGTATACAGTGTGTATATATACACTACAACAAAACTGGCTATTTGCGAGGAAATGTTTCGTCGTAGAAAATAGAAATTTCATCGCTAAAAGTGTTTGGCGAGGAAATAAATTTCCTCGTGAGGTCGTCGAAGAAAGCTCGTCAATGAAAGTATCAGCGAGGAAAAAATAATTTCCTCGCATAGACCATTTCACGACGATTACAGTTTCCATCGCTGTCATAATTTAGCGACGATTACTTTCCTTGTCAAAAGTCATACATTTTCGTTGCAGAATAAGTTTAAGGATTAGATAATGGTCATTGAATATGTTTGTCGGCCAAATAACATTCCTCGCTATGTTTTTTTATTTCCTCACCAATGATCATTAGTGAGTAAAACATTAGAAATAAAAATATTAATTTAAATAATTATTATTTTTAGCAACGTAAATATATTTGTCGTCAAAATTAATATTGGCGAGGAAAATATGATTAAAGAAGAAAAATAATTTCATCAATGTTATACAAATGCAACCAATATTTATACATCTACCACAACTAAAAATTGTATATTTATACATCTACCACAACTAAAAATTGTACAAATGCAACCAATATAAAAAATGAGCTAAAATTCTCTAGCTGTCACGTCGTATGTTTTGAGCTTTCTTCTTGTCTTCCAAGACTTTGTTCTTGAGAACATATTTTCAGTAACGATGATTGGGAAGACTTCACCATTGGTGTACGTCAAGGTCCTAAACCACAACCTTTGATTTGCCCTGATTTTGCTCAAAGAACTTGTTTACATATTTCTTCACCAATCATTGTGCGAGTAACATCATCTTGAGTTATCCCAATTCTCTAATAACATGGTTGCACCAGCCATCAACTCATTAAAGTTCTCTGACTTCCCCAACACAATCTCAATCTGTGAAAACATTTCAATTCATTTATATGAAAAGAACAAACCTCAATCTGTAGGGTAACACACTTATAATAGGCCTTAGAAAGTCGAGCATACCCTACCGGTGAATGCTATATTAGTAGAATTTTCATTACCTATGCCTTTTGAACTCAACAATGACCTAATTCATTCATTTCCGCAATTGATGTTATGATTTCTGCACTTGACAAGCATCAATTTTTTGTATGAAAGAAGAAAAGTAAGCACCGGGAAATAGCAGGACAATGCAAAGCTATGAAGAAAAGAATCTAACTCTTGTCAACCAAAAATCCAATGTATTAAGCAAGTTTCGCAACTATAGAAATATATAAAATGGCAATGCAACATAATATACCTAATAAGAATATTGCCTGATTACAAGATGCAAAATAGAAAACAGCATGGTGGAATGATAAAAATATTCACCTTATTGCCATAACTAAATTCTTAGTAAAACTTTTTTGTTATTTGTTCAAACTTCTTTAAATACTTTCAATAACCCAATATACCAATGATGTCAACCAGATATGAAATGCAACAACCAACCAGCTTCAACCCACCCGAAAATTATGACTAAGGGACACTTCAATAGAAAGCAATAGATCACTTCAATAGAAATGAATAGATGTAGAAACTAGAAAATAGAAATTACTAAGGTTTTTAAGTGATATGCAATAGCTCCTGCTAGTAAAGACAATCAATCATTATAGAGATGGTAACAATTGTAAGAACTAACTTAAGTTTTACACCACCAATAATCTCTTCAAAGCATCTTAACAATCACTTGACAATCATGAATTCAACCCAAATTACCTATTCCAATCAAAATATCAATCCAACACCAAGTTCACTAGTTAGCTAAAATTCAAACATGAAACAATCGAACCGACTCATTTTGTATAAATCATCAAACCAAACTTAATCAAATTGGTAACCCCTCAGTCCTAAACCTCAATTCCTCTATCAATTATCCAATTAGCCAACCCATCATAATCAGCAACACAATCAAGGCATAGAAGAAACCATCAAAATCAAATCCAATCTACTCGACGACTCAGTTAGTTCATAGGAAAACAATGGACAACAAAAGAAGTATACATGCACAAATAATCAATCATCCAACTCACATGAGTTGATCCAACTCAAGATTTTCCCTGAATCGACAAAATTCAACCTAGCGATAAATAAAATAAATCAATTTCACAACTAGTCATTAATCATTAAGTGACATCAATCACTCCAATAAAATCTAATGAGCAACCAAAAAATACTCTGAAATTCATAATGGAAGACTTACGTAGAGCTTGATGGCTCGACGATTCCGACTCCGTAGACTTGAAAGGTGTGAGTCACGACTGGTCTCCGGCCCCGGAACTGGAAGTGCGTTCATTTGACTGGAGCTTCGACATCAACGAGCACCAACCTATATATATCTCCGGCGATATTTGAAAAGAAAGCATGGGGCTTCTTCTTCGACGGTAGCCTAGACAAGGCTCATCATCACCAGTCCGAGGAACGATATGAAGCGATCGAGATCGATAGCGAAGAAGAGGAAATGTCGTCGATGGTGGCCTGCAGTGCCGACTTAGATTCTTTGAGGCGTGAGAGAGCAAAGGATGACAGAGTGAACAATCGACAAGGGACTATACAAGACTTCGCGATAGACATTGAGACGGGACAGATGAGAGGAGCCATGGGAGAGTTGAGAGAGGTGAAGCTCTTCCTTGGCAAATCAAATGGGAAACGGCGTGAGCGTCAGTATTAGGATTTAGGTAGAGGCAGAGCTAGGGTTAAATATGAAAAAAGTTAAAAAAATCGCCCAAAAGTTTTTTTATTTACAAAATTAGTCCCAAGTTTAATTTCCCGAATTCCATTAAAATCCTTAAATATAATAAAATCAGTGCAATATTAATTTGGGGTGAGTTTGCCATAATTTCCCGCCAAACTAATAACACGGTATTTATATTTCCTTGCTAAATATATTTTTCAACGAGAAAATATTTCCTTGAGAAACACTGCTTTTAGGGAGGAATTCTTGTTTTTGTCACTGTTAAATTTGGCTGGTGCTAGATAATAACCCTCCAACCTTTTAACGACGAAATTATTATTTTCTCACTAAATGTCGCTTTAACGATGAAAAAATTTATCGCAAAATTGTCCGATTTCGTCGATAATGACAATATGGTTTGGAAGACCAAATTATGGTAACCTATAGCGACGGAATAAATTTTTTGTCACTAAACACAATGTTTTGCGATGAATATAAGTTCATCGCTAAAATCCAAATGACATTTAAAAAGGAAATGTAATATTGCTCGCCAAAAGCTACATATATCGAGGGAAAAAAATTCCTCGTAAAAAATTTGGTCGCAGAAAAGCATTTCTGTTGTAGTGATACCATTATATTATATTATATATTATATATATTATATCTATGCGGGACGGGACGGGATTTGCGGGATAAGGAATGCTCGTCCCGCGTCCCGTCCCGCATAATTTTTACGGGACGGGACCGGGACGGGATTCACTATTTTTTTTTCAAATCCCACCGGGACCGGGAGGGACCCGGGACGGAACCGGGATTTGCGGGATTTGTGCCCACCCCTATCTTTAGAGGGTGCAGTGGATGTGGGTGGGGTGATGGGTGGGAAAATGGGTGGGAAATGGATATGGGTGCAGTGGATGTGGGTGGGGTGATGGGTGGGAAAATGGGTCACCCATGGTGGGTCGGGTGAAATGGGGGTCCATTCACCCACCGCCCGACCCATTGCCATCCCTAATAAAGAGGTATATTCCCTGAAGTGAAAAAATGAATTACCAATCTCATCCCCCGAAGTGGATAAAAGTGAGAAAATTGATATTATAAATCACTCGGTGAGATTAATAAATCTTATCCTTGTAGAGATGATCGAGCTGATAAATTTCATCCCCGTAGTGATGAAATTGTATTTATTTTTATGTTTATTTAATTTATATGTATGTTATTCTATTTATTTAAACTATGTTTGTTTTCCTTTATCTCTCGAAGTAAATGAACGGGCATATCTCTCGAAAGGGATTGACGTTCTCATCTCCCGAAGTAGGTGAATGAACAAGTCATACCTCTGAGATAGATCGATTAATTTCATCCATGTAGTGGTGCATAAATGATTAGCCTTTCATTTGTTTTATTTATTTTTATTTGTATATATTCTAGTTTTATTCTTCATATCTTGATCGAAGTAGATGAATAGATATATATCTCTTGAAGTAGATGAAAAAACACATATTTTGAAATAAATGAGTAGATATCTCCCGAGGTAGATGAATGATAAACCACACCCTCATAGGGATAAACTAGTAAACGTCATCCTTTTAGTGATGATTCGTATAGCTAGAGAAACAAATCAACTCTGATCCTTAATGTTTTTCCATCAGTTCAGTTTCTCGCAGTAAACGATAAAAATTGCATATAAGGTCGTAGGTGATAAAATGGTTTCAAAGATCTATGTTAACTTTTCTTGTCACTCAAAATTGACATTAATTTTATTTATTTATTTAAGATTATTGTTATTGATATACGTGTTTCTCAATATACTCTACTATTTAGTATTATCTTTTACATGGTTTTATTATTATTATTACCTTAATCCGCTATATTGTGGGTTTTTCAACACCTATTTTGTGGGCTTGAAGTTCCTAAACTCAATGGTTAAACAATCCAGTAGATTGTGACACTTATCTCGCTAAGAGCTCAAAGTCTTGATATCATTTGTAAACAATCCGACAGATTGTGAGTTTTCATCAAAATCTGCATAAGAGCTTGAAGACTCTAATTTCATATTCTTATAAACTCTAGAAGAGTATATAAGATCTTATTTTAAACATTTGTACTCTTGAAGAAGTAAAGAGAATGTGGGTTATGACATATTCAGAACTATTTTTATTTGGTTAGCATAACCAATATAAATATCCACAAAACATGATCTGATTTACAATGCCACTTCTTGACAATCCTCTAAGCGTGACTCGAAGCATGCCCCTCCTGTAGATGGTGTAAAAGAGGTAATGGTTAAGCGCACAACCAATTAAGTTATTATTGTGGCTTATAACTAGGTTATCTTTGTACGGTTAGTTTCTAATGTCCTGAATAATATTATGAATAAAGATAAATATAATTGGTCGTTAGTTTCATACATGTAGTACGACACCAACTAAAGTTCTGAAAATACCCAGTTAACGACATTTGATTAATTAAATGGATCACCATGTACAAAGCTCAATGATTAGAATGTTTTACCATTTTGACACTTATTTATCACATTCAAACTTATGATATCACTAAGCAGAAGTTAGTTGATGATAAAACATTTTTCTTTGTGCCATTTGGTCACTCAAGTGAAATGATGATTTGCAAGATCATTGAAATTCACATGAATACCCACCAAAAGGACTAGAAGATCCTAGGACCAGAAGATCCTCAATAAGGGTGACCATACATATACGGTTTGTTCTCTTGGAAAAATAATAACAAAACCGTCTATAATAAAGAGTAAATGCAAAGTCTCTTAAGTCTCTTGATCGAGTTCAATGAGACAACTACGAACATAAAACATCACCATATGGACCAGTGTTATTCCAATATAGATGTCTTAACACATTGGTCATATGAAAAAGGTAGATAATGTTATCAACCACATTGTTGAGCATAAAGTAGCTCACAATGACCTAGAAGAGTCGTTAGTCAAACAGGCCCATGCAATTTTGCATTTCAAATTTGACACAATAACTTCTCCCAAATTATTTCTAGAACATAGTATATGTTTTGAGGCCTCCCCCACAATTAACTAAAAAGACCACAAAGAAGTTGAATGATACATGGGGTTTGAGTCCCTAATGATATCAAATACCTTGAGCTTTATAAAGGTGATCAAATGCTCGGTATTTAGGGGGAGAGGAAATGAGAATATATTGAGAAAGAGATTGCATATAAGCAACTTCTCTATTATTTGGGATCCGCGGATAAATAAAAGTGAACCAGAAGTTCAACACTTATGTACACCAAATGATAATTTTATGGTCACTGTTCTAAAAACCCTTCAAGACCCGCCTAAACCCTTAACCTTGCCCCACCACCAAGGCCGTCAAGGTCGTCAAAACCCGCCTAGAGTGTGAAGACCCGCCATGAAATCCGCCTAGACCCCGCCTAGACCCTTAACCCTACCCTACCGCCAAGCACCCGCAAAGCGTTTTTTAGAAAATTGTATATGGTTTAGAAAAAAGCCATCAAATGTATTTACTAAAGCCAGAAAGTGACTAAGTCATGTATATTGCACTAGTCAACACATTTGGAGGCTTCAGAAGTAACTCTGAAACCAACAAAAAACAAGTGAGTCTTAAATATGTTAGAAGCATGTGAGATCACTATGCTCTTAGTATATTATTCTCCGGAATTGGAAAGAGCCTATGAAAATATGATGATCATCAATCAAATAATGAATTTCAACGTCGAAATAATTGTAAAGAGTTAGAAGGAAGAAATTCATCCAAAAATGAATTATTTCATGCAAAGATGAATTCTTTAAACATGATGTCATTGGACCCGCAGTTCGAACATCTAAGAGAATATATAACATCATTGGTTTTAAGTGGGTGTTCATCCAAGACCTCAAAAGTCTAGAGTGGATATATAACATCATTGTAAAGAGTTGTAAAATATAAAACCAGATGGATTGCACAAAAGTCTAGAGTGGATGATATGAAAATATATTCACCAGTAGTGGATATAATCTTTAGTTGCCGATGAATTGACTCCATGTGTAATTGACGAGTATAATAGTTATATACCCAAATTGATCAATCATTAACAAAAGAACATAGATGAAAATGATTGATTGATTTAGAATGTGATGTGAGCATAATTTGTCATGTTTTACACTTACTTTTATATCGATTTCTGCATACATTTCATACGTTTGGGTTAGAATAGTACAAAATCTATGTAGTTTATGCTTATTTGCCAATTATGGAGGTCTACACTAGTTTCTATTTAATTTTGCAGAAATCGAGGCAATTTACAGTAATTCGGAGAAAGGATGAAAAGCTCGAATTCAACTACAAAAAGTCCGAGGTCAAGGAGCAGCTGAACCAAGACAATTCAAGAAAGAAACAAGGAAAGATCAACTCGACACACCTAGTCGATATCGACCACTTCTAATCGATATCGAGTAATTCAAGTCGAAATCCAGAAGTTGAGCAGAGCCACACTCGAGGAAGCTAGTTCTAGTCGACATCGATTTCTACAGTACTCAATGTCGAGTACATGTCGACTGCCCAAAACGTGCCCCCAGCTCGAGTGCAACCTAGGAGGAGAAGACCCTACTCGATGTCGAGTAACCTGATCGACGTCGAGTAGCCCAGTGAGCAGTCCGAGTCCGAGATCGAGTGGAATCCGAGCTGATTAGCTTGCTTCTACACCAGGGCACGTGAATTATATCAACATCAAGTGAAGATATATCAAGATGGAAGACATCTATCCACAATAGTCCTAGTTTCCTTGTTGATTTATTTCCTTTATTACTAATGTTTTATCTTATGTTATTAGATAGAAAGTTTTTACATATAGATAGATGTTCCTTCCTAGATTAGCTAGAGGGGGAACACCATAAATAAGGCTTTAGGGGCTGGATTTTAGAAGCAATTCATTCATCCAAGAAAAGTCATTAGAGAGTTTCGAGTAGAGAGAGAAAGAGCTTAGGCCGAGTGGAGCAAGAGATTTGAGAGACATTTTGGCTTCGATCGGTTGTAAGTTATATTTTAGTTCATTAATGCAATTTAGTTTCTTGAAATTATTGATGTGTTTATTCATGATGAGAAGTGAGTAGTCACCCAACTTCTAGGGTCGGGGTGAGCCCGACAGTAGCCATGTAAGGTAATGCGATAAAGGTACATTCTTTTGATGCGATTTCGTCTTCTATCCCTATGAGCATGATTCTTTTGCGAAAGTTGAAGGTGATCCTTGTTTGTGTTATTGAAGCGAAAGTGATCTTAATACAACTTGGATTAATTATGTGAAAAATGGTTAGTAACAATTAGGGTTTATGTGAAAGCCTCTATATTCCTATTTGTTAATAACGAAAGTTATTCGATAAAAAGGCATGATCTTTTATACTTTATGCATTATTTTATATGGTTATCGGTGTGGTGTTGAAACCCTGATCTTGGAAGTATTTTAGTTTATTGATTTATTTTCACAAATTTCGTGTTTACTTTCATTTTATTTCGAATTTAAAGTTTCGATTTTCGGTTCTGTCTTACTCGAAATGGACGATATTGGTCGATTTCGGGTGCTACAGTAGTCGACGTCGAGTACCCTTCTCGACATCGAGCACCACTTTGCCTTCGTTTTCTTGCGTTTCGTTGCTTCTGTTTTCTATTTTGCAGACTGAGTAGTCGAAGTCGACTAAGCCTAGCCGAAGTCAAGTGCTTCCTGAGTCGTTTCCGACAGTTTCTGAACTGAAAAGGCGGGCGCTGACACGCTTCCTCGTGGATCGATCCTCACTACCTTCTACTACAACGGGAGGAAGTCTTGTATTTATTTGCTGAGACAGGGAGTCAGTTTGCTTTTATATTTATTTATATTCCATACTTGACACATCATCCTGCAACAACAAAATGCCCGGAAGCATCAATATGAAAACCTCATCATATATATGTAATTAAGCCAAAAGGTGCTTATAGTACTTGAAGTATCATATATTTGTATAAGTCGTGACATAGTGTAGGAGTCCTAAAGTACTATACACAATGTTGTTCTCTTTTCCTTAATCTTTGTTTTTATCCCATTGAGTTTTTCGAATGTAAGATTTTTAACAAGACAACTTATACACCATCTGTACATCAGATCCCCCGCCTCAAACGGTGAAAAGCACACTAGGTCTTGAAGTACCTTATATTTGTGCATTGAAAGCTGCTCATCACTCAGGAAATCTATTGCATCGAAGACAATGTTCAGACTCGACCATGTAGCTAATGAAGACATTATTATCTTAAAGTTCGAAGAGCTTATCAAAATGAGAAAGCTGCAAGAAGAATGTTGTTGTTGTGAGCCTAATTTGTCATGTTTTATACTTACTTTTATATCGATTTCTGCATGAATTTCATGCATTTGGGTTAGAATTATACATAATTTATGTAGTTTATGTTTATTTGAAATATAGGGAGGTGTACACAAGTTTTTTTTATATTTCACAGAAATCGGACGCACTTTGGAGCTTAAAGGAAAGTCATGAAGAAGCTAAGGATGGTGCAGCTGGAGGAAAGCCCACTTTTCGCCATTCATCATTCCAAATCAAGCTTTGAAGTCTCCATGAGAGTTGTAGCCCTCAGAAAGAGCTTTCCAACACATGCTCATATGCGTCAATCCAACGAACGAGGACTCGGGAAAGTGCGTTTCAAGAACAGAGCAGCATGCTGGAAATTGCTGCAAAGGTCAATATTTTCATGTGTGGATAATCTTCTCTTCATGGATAAATCCTTGATATAACTTGATAGATCTTCGATAGACTCGGATAGATTTGGATAGATTCGGATCCCAACAGCCCAACTCGACTCGGACAGCCCAACAACGTCACGCGACCCAGGAACTTTTTGCTCGATATCGAGGAATTTCCTCGACATCGAGGAACAATGTCATCGACTTGGCTGGCCTGGCTTTCTCGAGCTACCTCTCCCCGACTTGGCTCGGACATGTGGTCCTGGCTTGGTCGATACCTCGATATTGAGGAGTGTTCTCGTCGACTTCGGCTTGTCTAGCTAACTCGAGTAGCTCCTCCTCGGATCCTCGATCAGGTGTTGCTGCTGGGCTTAGTCGATATCGAGGAATTTCCTCCACATCGAGTAAACTTGTCACTCGAGTTGGGTTGTTCGCTCAGCTTTTCGATCAGGCTTCTCCTCGAGCACGGGTGTGGTTCCAGGTTTTGGTCGATATCGAGTAATTTACTCGACATCGAGGAAATGTTGCTCGAGTTGTCTTGCTCCTCTTCTCGGCTTCTCGGTCAGCTCTTCTCGAACAGGCTTTGCTTGCACTTCTTTGTCGATGTCGAGGAGTTTTCCTCGAAATCGAGTGACTCCTGCCTTCCGTTTTCTCTTCTTGGTTTTGTCCCGAAATGGCTCTAAATTCTGTAATATTAAACCAAAACTTATGTAGACCTCTATTTCTTGCAAATAAGCATATATTACATAAATTTGACATATTCCCATCCCGAAATATGCAAAGTATATAGAACATGGAGCTAAAATGTGTATAAAACATGGCCATTTTAGTGGAAATCAGCGCATGACAGTTTTCCGATCAATCTACCTTGAACTCTTGGATTTTCTGTGTCTCCTTCAAGATGGCATCCAGGGTAGTTGTAATCAGGCACGGAACCAGGAATATAATTTTGGGTAGGCTAGATTTTGCACATAGTTTTTTTCTCATTGTTTGTCACGATATCTATTAAGTTAAAAATTAGAGATATTTTTTTTATCTATATTTAAATTAGCGTTAATAGAGTTTTGCATTTAAGAAATATAAATACCCATTAAATACTTGAATCGGGGACAAATTTGATCAATACATGAATAAGGTGGTTGAATATTAACCAAAGAACTGATCTTTGTGAAGAACGATGGGGTTGCAAAATTAAAATGGGTTCGATTTAATTTGGCAGAGGAGTGGACCACCCAGCATGCACACTACACAGGAAAAAAAATTGAAGTAGTTGGGGGGTTCGAACTCGGGCTTATTTCGCTCTCTTCCACTCTCTTAACCAAATGGGCTAGCAAAACATTCTGATATTTCCACACCTATAGTATATATAATACAAGTAAAATGGGGTGGGCTGCAGCACACACCAGCTCACCCCTAGTTCCGTCCTTGGTTGTAATGAATTCATCCATCTTATCTCCTTCCTCTTTGGTATTGGATGACAGATGCATTGTCGGAACGCAGAAATCCACCAATATCTTGGGTCTTGGTAGTGGAAAAGGCAAATATAGACGATCCCCCTCCAAATGAATGGTGGTGTATGATCGTCCAAGATATCCCGCCTCCTTAGATAAGCCATAAAATGCGAGAATTCTCCATCTTCCACAGGGACGAGGTCATCACAACTTACTTGTAGCCAATCAGCCAGCAGGGTAATGAGTCCTCCAAAGATGATGATCATGTCTTAGTATGTATGCAATGGGCTTGAGCAGACATCCATGAACATTTTCATCTAGTCTGGAATGGTGTCTGCCTCCGAGGTTAAGGAATAAAGTCACTCCCATACGAATAAGTCGAACTTAGTGGGGTCTTCTTTCCCAAATAAGGTGTTGTTAAGTACCATCAGACACGTCCTTAACGGTGGGTGTCTGATGTTGTCATCCCTAATGCCATATCCAATCCCCGCAGGTTTTCTTGTTATTGTCTCCCACATATTATAGGGATTTGGTTCCCTTAATACGATGGTGCCGATGTTTGCGATGTTGGTGGCAGGGGATGTGAAGCAGTAGGTAGTAGTACTAAGAATGGAGATCGCCGAGATGAAGAGGAGGAAGGAGACAGAGAAGGCAAAAAAGAGTAAAAATAACAATTTCTTCTTAGCAACTCCCATGGCTATACATATTTCACTCTTCTCTCTACCATATATCAGATGTCAAGGTGCAACGACTTCAAATCGTGTGGGGATCAACTTCATTTGAGGAATTTGACTAACTGGTGCTCAGATCCCTCTAGCAGCGGCCCTCTCCTACGGCGTCAGCATTAACCTTCCTCCTTAGCATCTATGATGGACAACGAATTAGCAATACATCTCTCGCATCATACTCAACCTCTCTCCTTTCTTCCTCTTCCGTCGAACTCACCCTTGGAGGCTACGTCGATTTGGGCCGACAATTTCTTCGAATACAAAGAAAAATGAAATGAGAAGAAGGAAGTGGCCGACCGCTTGTGGTTGTGATACCGAAGGGCATTTGTGGACAATATGCAATCTCCCACCCCGTCCACTCAGACAATAAGGTGGGAAAATCTGACGACCCCCACCCCGTCTTCCTACCGCATAAATCCCCTGCCAAACATCCTAACGAACCTCTCGAGATTCAACCCCGACCAAACCCACCCTTCTCACCCTTTTTTTTTTTTTTTGATTGTTGGAAAACATAACTAGATAGATTAAATTTTATAAATCTCTAGTAAAAGGAGAAAGTATAGTTTGCTTTGGGCATACTGTCCTAGGAACATGTAATTATTATTTTTTTAGTTTTTTTTTGGATCAATAGAAATATGTAAATCTCAAGTTTGTAATTTGTCAACTGAGGTGGATGCGCTTGTTTGGAGCCTTTCGCCGAACAAACCACCATGGAAGCCGGGTCTTCGCCGGGAAATGCCGCCGCCGTGACAGACACCAAGATCTCGGACTCACTGACGTCCCAACGCTTCACGAACCTCAACGATCTCGGACACGAACTTTCCTCCCTACAGGACCTTGCCTTCCGGGGCTCATGGCGTTCCATCCTCGACAAGGTCTCCCGTGCTCGCTCTCTCTCCCTCCTCCGACACCCTCACGATCACCTCCTCTACCTATCCTTCAACGTCCTCTCCCTCTCCAAGCTGCGCCGCTTCAATGAGGCCCTCGACGACATCAATTCTCTCGAAGACCTAGACAGCCCTTCCTACCGCTACGAGTCCTACCCTGTTCTCTACCCCGATCGGATCGGATCCATGGTCCCCTTCTCTCTCCGGTGGCTTCATGCGCAGCTTCCTTCCAATCTCGGTAAGCGCCATGAAACACTTGATCGGTTGTATAAGCTTCTCGATTTTGTTAGATCTCAGATTAGGGTTAAGGAGGGTTTGGGTGATCTGGAGGTTTCCGTAAGTGTGTGGAGGAGGAGGGAGGAGCTTGTGATGGGTACGATAATCGGACACCATTTGAACCAGAAGGAGTTTGTTTTATGCTTGGATCTGTTCAGGGATATGCTGGCAAAGGATCCGAGAAATCCAGTGCTGTTGTCGAAATTAGGGTATGTGCAGCTGCAGTTTGGGGATTTGGGAGGAGCGAGGGCGTCGTTTGATAAGGTGGAGGGGCTGATGAAGGAGGGGGACTTTGGCGGGGAAGGCAAGATTTTGAGTGAGGTTGAGCTGAGGAATTTGGTGGGGAGGAACAAGGCTTTGATTTACATAGTTGAGAAGGATTATGTGTCAGCTGTGAGGGAGTATGATGAGTGCGTTGAGAGGGATGGATCAGATGCGATTGCCATTAATAACAAGGCCGTTTGCTTGATGCATTTGAGGGATTTGTCAGATTCGATCAAGGTGTTGGAGAATTCTTTGGAAAGGGTTCCTACTGCGGCCTTGAATGAGACCCTTATTGTGAATCTGTGTAGTATGTACGAGTTGGCCTATGTGAACCATTCTGATATTAAGAAGACGCTTAGCAATTGGATTTCTCGTGTGGCACCTGATGATTTTGATTCATCCTGCACCAGAACATGAGGTATTAATGTATTATCAACTGTTTGCTTTTGAATTCAGAAATTCAAGCTTTATGATGCCATGACTGTGCACTGCACTGTGGAATACAGCTCTGCATTATGTTTTTGTGGGTAATTTTATTTGCTACTATGCTGATCCTATTTCTTTTGAGTGTGTCGATTACCATCTGATTTCGTTTAGGCCCCTTGAGATTCACCTCCTTACTAGCAGAAGGATTGTCCTGTTATTATTCTCATGTTGGTGATGGTTTGCCAAAAGTGTGTTTAGCTTTTGGCCATCAATCAAGCACCACAAGCAGATGATTGTGAAATCATAGACCATTTTTACATTGAAGCTTGGATGCTAAACATACTTGAATCCTTCATACATCTTTGCCCTGCTGTAATTTGCTACAAGTGTAGGAAACCAACTCTATTTTAAAGTTTGCTTAAGGCGAGTGAGTATTCTTCTGAAAATGGCAAAGTTGCGATGTGAGTTTAGAATTTTGGAGCTTAATTTTTTGTGAAGCAGATTTTTTCTTTAGCTTTGTTTTTAATCTTCTTAAATGAAAAGGATGATCATGGACTGTCAAGTTTCAACACTGATCTTGATGTTTTGATCTTCGTTTTGTGTACTATAATGTTTCCTTTCAAACCTTCCTTGATGCAGCTTCGACATGCTAGATGTATGAAGTTGTTCTAGGAACTAGGACTAGGTGGGACTTGGGAAACTTAACTTAGATTATGATAAATTCATGTTTCATTAAATACTTGGTGATTCTAACCTTAATAGTTTAGATATTGAATTTGCCTGTGAAACTAGATAATTATTTGTTGATAGATTGATACGAGCAAATCTAAATTTCCATTGCCTGGCATTCTGTTTCTCTTGATCAATCTTGTTTTATGGGTTTCTTTGGTGCGTCTAACTTATACATTGTAAGCTCTTTTTGTCCGCTTTTTTTTAGCACGAATAAGTTCCAAAACCCACTCCATATAAGCCGTCAGCAAATTGCACTAAAGGAACCTCAAGCTTGTTTCTCTATTGCAGCTAAAACCTCTTAATAGAAGAAACATACGAGGGTTCAGCTGTAGTCTGTCAGTGGAAGGATGTTGGAACATCTTTGTGGACTTCATTGTTGACTCGCTTGGTGTTCAGGACTGGAATGAAGCCTGGGAAATTATTCTTAGTTGTTTGAAGTGTTAGATTTCCTGCCTCAGGATTTCGATAAAAAGTGAACAACTGGGCGTGTTATAGTTGTTTGATACCTAGAAGGGATATAGTCTCATGCATGTGGTGAAGATTTGGCCTGGGCATCATCTGACCTTCAAATCATCCAGGTTGGTCTTCATGATTAGATTTAAGTGCTTCAACAAGATGGGAAGATGGTTGTAACATTAGTCCTTGTAATACGTTTGTTACTGGTGGTAAGTTTAGTTTTTGAGGATCCAGAGTACGATTGATTGATGGTTCAATAGACATTTTATTGTTTAATGATAAGTACAATGTTCATCATTCTTCATAGATTCTTCATTGACATTAAAAGTACACACTGTTTGTTGTGGTATAATCCCCTGCTTTATCTCATACTGTAAAGTTGGGAATTGGGAGGGTGGTTAAGAGTGGTTTCAAGGTATGGGCCTTGAGTCATGTTTGATATCGATTGGACATCTATAATTAAATGACACTGCTTCAAACATCTAAGTATTGTTTTGAGACTTGATATCAATCTATTATATGGATGCCAGAGTACCTGTAGTGAGGGGATTGATGAATCAGAGGAACACCACACATACAGAGCCAGGTGGATGATGCAGAAGAAAAGTGATGGCTTGGCCCGTGAGGGAGAAACATGAGAATTTTTGGGTAACCATGTCCATGTGACTCTGCCGGGATGGGCCTGGGCCTGGACATGGGTCTTCTATTTTGTATCATAGGATTGGATGGATGATGGAGCCCACTTCCATTATTGAAAGGGAAAGAAGGGAAAGGGAAAGAAAACGGAAACGGTCCCCTGCAAAACAAACAAACAAACAAACAGGGGGAAAAGTGTACAAAGCATGCCAGCCAAGGTTTTGTGGTTTTTGTGGTTTTGTTTGGGTGTGAATTTGTTGTGATAAGAGAAGACAGAAGAAAGGGAGGGGAAATCAAATGGAAATTTGCAAGGGAGGACAAGTGGAGAGTGGGGCTGCTACCGCTGCTATACAGTACGTGTTGCAAATTGAGGGTGTTGGCAAGGAGTCTGTTGGCCAAATTTCAACCACCAAACAAATCAATGTGGTCTCCCTTCTTCAATGGACTATTCATTTGTCTGTCTTATTGCATTTGGGATGCACAGCACAGCACAGCGACTGCGTCTGAGAGAGTCGCATGCACTCACATGCATATGCATACAATTTCACATTCACATACTCCGATGGGTCTGCAAATTATGCCGTTTCACTTTCTTTTTTTAACCCATAAAATTTTGGTTAATTTGTTGTCTAATTTATAAGTGCATCCAAGCGGATGAAATCAGCAATCGTAGTATCAAGAGGAGGGAACGAGTCTGAGTGGGAGAACCCAATATGGGTAAGATAAGCAACAACTCGATTACCCTCGCGATAAATAGGATGAACTTGATAGGAGGAGAAATGTTTGAGAAGAAGAAAGAGTCGGTGATGATGATCTCAACTTCCCAATACAATTAATAACAATATGTTATCACCTTTGACAATTAAGTTGTTTATACGTAGGTCAGTGGCCCGAAGAATGCCTTGCCATAATACAAATGCTTCACACCCAACATAGACATTGATTTTTTATAGAAATTCCGTTTGGTGTCCCTGAGTTTATATCAATTCCGGTTGGTGTTTTATACTTTTTTTTTATCCGGATGGTACCCCTGAGTTTTGTCAAAAGTTTGACTCATGCCCAGTGTTCTAAATATCGGATATATCGGCGATATATCGGGGATATTTAGAACCCGCTACGATATCGGTGTATCGGTTGGAAAATATCGGTCAACGCCTTTTATCGGGTCAACGACCGATATATCGGTCAATATCGGGTTGACCGATATATCAATAGCCTAAAAACGGTTAAAACGCCACCGCTTTGATTTTATTTTTTATTTTTTTATTTTTCGAAAAAATAAAAAAAATGGCTGAGAGTTCAGACAGAGATCCATTTTGATGAAACGATCCAAACCTAGGCTTGAGACTTGCGACTTGCAAGAGGCAAATCAGCGACTACGGCCGCCCCTGCTCAAGCTACTTCTTCTCCGGTCGGCAGCGATCTCTGTTTCTTCTCCGGCGGCAGCACCGTCCTAACTCCAGCCGCTCAGGCGTTTCTTCGACCGTCTCAGGCGTTTCTTCTCCGACCGCCTCAGCCGCTCAGCGATTACGTCTTCTCCGGTCACCCCTGCTTCTTCTCCGGCCGCCCCTGATTTTCTCCGGCCGCCTCTGCTTGATTGCTACAGCAATACTCTCTTCCTCGATAATCAGTCCATCGGCACAGTAAAATTTTGGTTTTACATCTGTACGGAGTAATACACTGTGAAATTTGGAGTCTTTTTTTTTTTGGAATAATGTGAAATTTGGAGTCTAAGTAGTGTTTGTTTAAATTTTGAACTTTATTGGGTAATTCTGAAGTTCATTTTGGAACGAATTTGGCGTCTACATATAAAGGTAAGTGCGGAAAATTAAGTTTATTTTTTTAAGTTCATTTGATAATTTGATAATTTAAATCTTATTTTTCACGAGTATTTCTAACTTTTGAAGCATAAATATAATATTTATTTTTATAAATTAGCAAATCCGACAAATTCGATATATCCCGATATATCATTTTTACCTCCAACCGATAAGACCCCGATACGCGATATTTAGACCATTGCTCATGCCCAGGGGCGAAGGTGGGGGTATGCGGTGGCTCGAGCCCCCGGAAAAATAAATAAAAATAAAAAATTTAAATATATATATATATATATATATATGAGATATCTAATGAGAAGTAACATTTAAATGAGAAGATAGAAGTAAGCCTTATACCCCTTAGATTAAAATAATTTTTTTTTATGGATATATATGACATATCTAATGAGAAATATATAAATGTTTTTAAAAAAAAAATATTTTTACGCTATTTATCTAGAGGGTGATTTAAGGTTCATTTTAGGGTTTTTATGCTAATTTAAATTAGCTTTTTCATTCATCATCTAGAAAAATAGCATAAAAAGTAATTTTAAAAAAACATTGATATATTTATCATTAGATATGTCCCCTATATCCATATAAAAAAAATTATTTTAATCTAAAGGGTATAAGTCTTACTTCTCATCTTCTCATTTAAATGTTACTTCTCATTAGATATCTCCCCTATATATATATATATATATATATATATATATATATATATATATATATATATAGGGAAGCTTTAAAATGTAAAAACTCTTTAACGTGTAAAATCCGCTTAACGTGTAAAATCTAATTTTTTAAATAAATCATCACGCGCTTCACTGCACAACGTACAGCGGTTCTCTCTCGGCCTCCCGCTGCCGCGCACCCACCCCACGTCGAGCCACCTCCGGCCACCACCGCCTGGCCGCGCTCGAGCCAACCCCTGGGCGCACCCCTCGAGCCCTGACTTGGCTTGGTTCGAGCCCAGACGCGCCGACCCTGCCCATTCGAAGGCTCACGTCGTATGTTCGCTCGTCGGCCTCCCACGCCACCCACGAGCCACCTCCGGCCACCAGCCCCCACCAGCTCGAACCCCCTCCCTCAGGCGCACCCCCCGAGCCCGGAACCCCCATGGTTCGAGCCCAACCGAGCTCACACCGAGCCCATCTCTCCCGACAGACCTGTTCGAAGTTTTTGGCTCGATTTACCTTCGAAAACCCGCTTTTCTCTTTGTTTCAACTCGAATTTGGTATGATTTCTAACCCTAAAATTATTTATTACAATTATTTAGATTGTTTGAATGATTTAGGTTGAGATTGAAAATCTAGGGTTTGATTTAGGAGCGGAATTTGGGGCTTTTTGCCAAATGCCAAATTGATTGAAATTGATGATATGGTTGTGTTGTTGGGTTGATTTGGAGCTAATTTCATGTTCATATCATTGTCAAATTGTTTATGGATCATGAGCTAATTGAATTTTAGAATTTTAGGTTGCGATGTGTTTTAGAATTTGGGGCTTTTTGCCAAAAGCCAAATTGATTGAAATTGATGATATGGTTGTGTTGTTGGGTTGATTTTGAGCTAATTTCATGTTCATATCATTGTCAAATTGTTTATGGATCATGAGCTAATTGAATTTTAGAATTTTATATTGCGATATGTTTTAGAATTTGAGGCTTTTTGCCAAAAGCAAAATTGACTGAAATTGGTGATATGGTTGTGTTGTTGGGTTGATTTGGAGCTAATTTCATGTTCATAGCATTGTCAAATTGTTTATGGATCATGATCTAATTGAAGTTTGGAATTTTATATTGCGTTATGCTTTAGAATTTGGGGTTTTTTGCCAACAGCCAAATTGACTAAAATTGATGATATGGTTGTGTTGTTGGGTTGATTTGGAGCTAATTTCATGTTTATAGCATTGTCAAATTGTTTGTGAATCATGAGCTAATTGAATTTTATAATTTTATTGCAATATGTTTTAGGTCGATTAGATTCTTCTATTTTAGCATAAAAATCATAATTTAGCCTATTAGCTCAATTGGTAGAGCAATGTGCGTTTGCACAAAAGATGTGGGTTCAAATCCCACATAGGTTACATAATAGACAAGAGCGCAACAATCGCAAATTGTTAATCATGCACATTATAATCTAAGTTATGCACTTTTTAACCTTAATTATGCACAATTTAATCTTATTTATGCACTTTAATTTTAAAAGCTTATACGTAAAAAAATCGATTTTAAACTTACATCTATCAACCTAAATTATCCGAGAGGTGAACCCAAACTCTCAAAAGTAAAAAAAAAAACAAAATTAAAATATCGATTTCAAAAGCACATCTTTTGACTTATTAATGCACATTATGATCTTACATTTGCACAATTGTATTCTTAATCACAATTGTATTCTTAATCTGCACAATAGTATCTTACTTTTGCACAATTGTAGTTTAAATTTGCACAATTGTATCCTACTTTAAATTTGCACAATTGCTCAATTAAAGTTTGCACAAATGCACTTTACAGTTGCACAAATGCACTTTACAGTTGCACAAATGCACTTCACAGTTGCACAAATGCACTCCACAGTTCCACAAATGCACTTCACAGTTGCACAAAAGGTATTGAAAACGGGAAAAAGTGCATTTACCCATAAAATTAGACATATTTACCAATTTACCCATAAATTAAACATATTTCAATTATAAATTTTTATAATTGAAATAGACACATTTACCTATTTACCCCATAATGAATTATTTGTCTGCACAAAATAAACTTATATTTGCACAATAAGATGTTATATGTGCACAAAAGCAAGTTATACTTGCACAGCAGAAAGTGTTATTACGAAAAAAATATTCTGGGCAAAAAAAAAAAAAATCCGAGTCCGAGAAGGGGGGGCACACGCATGGGCAAGGGGGGCAGACATTCTACTAATTAAATTAGGCCCATTAGTAATTAAACTAGGCCCATTAGCTAATTTTACGCGATAAGCAAATTTTACACGTTAAGGAGTTTTTACATTTGAAGTAATCCCTATATATGTGTGTGTGTGTGTGTGTGTGTGTGTGTGTGTGTGCGCGCGTGCGTGCGTGTGTGTGTGTATAGTAAAAGAGGTGTTAGTTAGACAAAAGTATATTGCAGCGCAATTGGTTGGAGCTGTGTAAGGGGAGATTGAGGGTCTTGAGTTCGTTTCTCCCTATTAAGCACCCATTATTCAAATTTTTTAACCTCCAGAAAACCCTCTGTTGGTCCTTTTTTTTTTTCATTTCCCCTTTCATGAACTCGTTAAAAAAAATTTGAGCCCCCCTTTGGATTGAGCCATGGCTCCGCCTCTGCTCATGCCCAAAACTCATATCTCGCTAATGTGGACTAGTGGGGATGCTTACATGATTTTTTATTTATTTAAAAGGCATATAGCGAGATATGAGTTAGTAGGAATGCTTACATGAATTATTATTTTTAAAAAATTATAAGACATAAAAGATGTGCCCAAATTATGAAACTAGCTAGGATCCATTTTTATTTTTTATTTCATGTAATTCCAAATTAAAGATAATTGTGACAGAGATAACATTTGCAAAATAAAATTTGGTACTAGTTATTTTAATTTGCAAATGTTATATTTGTCACAATTATCTTTGATTTGGAATTACATGAAATAAAAAATAAAATTGGAACCTAGCTGGTTTCATAATTTGGGCACATCTTTTATGTCTTTTAATTTTTAAAAAAAATCATATAAACATTCTCACTAATCCATATCTCGATATATGCCTTTTTAATTAAAAATATTCCATGTAAGCACCCCACTAGTACACATTAGTGAGATAGGGGGTATGTGCCACCGACCGCAACTAAATCCCAAAGTTGGTGATTATTTTTTTATTTTTTTAAGTTCGTGCCATTGAGTGCAACTATGCGTAAAGTTCGTGCTATTTTTTGCAATTTTCCTTTTTTAAAATTGTATAAAATCACATGTTATTTCCAAAAAAAATATCGTAAAACACCCCTGTTTCCAAAAAAAAATTAGAACAAAATCACCCTTGTTTCCAAAAACCTCCCTATTATTTGACTAAATTAAATACAAAAGTGACAAACCCACCTTTATTTTTAAAATTGTACAAAATCACATATTATTTCCAAAAATTTTATCGTAAAATAATCCTTGTTTCCAAACAAAATTAGAACAAAATCATTACGATTTTTAAAATTGTACAAAAGATCTATTATTTTTTCATACTTTGCAAAAAACAAAAAGATACTAATTTTTTTTTTGAATAAGCAATAATTTGGGAGGCGTCAGCTACGACTGGACCGCCAACCAATAGCGTCCTTGCGGACGAGAGCTAGAAACTCAGGATGTGTAGCCAACGGAGTCAAAGGTGACGAACGATGAATCCTGGCTCCACCATCAGCAACAACGTTGATATCCCTAAAAATGTGTTTGAAAGAGATAGACCGAAAAGCCTGGGCCACCATCAGTGTATCAGCAACCAGCATGTCGATCTCCCACGGACAACTCCGAGCATTCTGAAGAGCATTGATGAGGGTGATGTTATCCCCTTCAACTTGAACATGCGAGAATCCAAGCTCTTTAGCACGTTGAACACTAGCATGGAGCGCCACCGCCTCTGAAGCGAAAGCAGACTCCACTCTACACCGTAGGGCATCTGCATCCATCACTATGCCCCTGCAATCTCTAATAACTTAGCAAGCAACCACATCCGTCTTTCTCACCCAATCAAAATTTATTTTCATAACCCCTGTTGGTGGAGGTTCCCATCGAATGTTCTTTTTTCTTCTTGGTCGTGTCGTCTTTCTGTCTTTATAATGAGGAGTCTTGAATTCCCATTTTTTGGCTTCATCCCATTTGCGGATTTGCAATTTTACATATTCTTCCCATCTTGTTTCTGTTATTACATTAGGGTCATTAAATACTCCCTTATTTCGAAATATCCAAACACACCACCAAGTGGTCGCAAGTTTCGCTTGGTCCTTTTTATTAAGTTTCTCGAATATTTCATAGACCTTATGTTCGAATGATATTGCTTGTTGGTTTTTTGTATATATATCATTCCTTATTTTCGTATCAATTTTTTGTATGAGGTTTGTGGTGCACGGACATTCCAAAAATAAATATGTTGCGTCATCTGTTGCTTGGTTACAAAGGTCACAAGTTTGGGGAACTGCAACCCCTCTGTTGGCCAGTCTCTGTTTAGTTGGTAATCCATTAACCATGAGTTTCCAAATAAAGTTATTAACTTTTGGTAATGCATCAATTTTCCAAATCCAATCGTAGTCTAGTGACGGCCTTTGTTGGGTTCTTGTAATAAGTGTCATGGTGGCACTAGCAGTAGAGAACCATCCATTCCTACTGCTTTTCCAGTATAATCTGTCATGAATCGTATTTGTTGGGATCCTAGTCGATTCGATTTGGTTAATTATATCAGGCCGTAGTTTTTGTCGTAACTCTTGGAGATTCCATGTTCAATTTGGCGTAATGAAACTTTCTACCCGTTGTGTGTTGTCAAAGATTTTCCTGGTAAAAAATGATGCTTCAAGGGGAAGTCTCCTACCCAACAATCCTCCCAGAAACGAATAAAGTGTCCATTTCCAATTTGCCAACATAGTCCTTTGCAGAATTCTTGTTTAATATTCATTAATTGGTTCCACTGCCATGATGCTCCTAGTTTCTTTTTGTATTCACAGAGTGTCTTTTCTTTCATGTATTTTGCTTTAACCAACTTAACCCAAGTGTTATGCGGTTCAGCTAATATTTTCCAAAGTAGTTTCATTTGTAGTGCTTTGTTCATATCTTTTGATTTCCTTATTCCAAGCTCTCCAAAAGCTTTTGGTCTGCAAATTTTATCCCATCCAACTAGTGGTTTGTAGTGTCTCTCTTTGTTCCAGAGAAAGGTGTGATTTATTTGATCCAGTTCTTGGTGAATTTGTGCTGGGAGCATGAAGCTTTGCATGACATAATTTGGTTTGGTGGCTAGGTTCGCTTTAATTAGGACTGAACGCCCTTAGTGAGAAAGAAAATTTCCTTTCCATTTCGTCAGCTGATTAGTTGTTTGACGTAATGTGTCCTCAAATGTTTGTCTATTTATTCTCCCGTTTATAATCGGACACCCTAAATACTTGTCCAAAGTTTGTTAATTGGGGATTTGAAGTATTTTTTGTATATTTGTTTCTGTGGATCTGTTACTCCAAATGTGGTTTGGAAGGCAGACTTATGAAAATTTAGCTTCTGACCAGAGATAGTACAATACTCATCAATGATTATCTTTATTTTGGTACAAGATTCTTCGGACACTTTTCCAAAAATCATGATGTCATCAGCAAATGACAAGAATGAGATCCGTGGTCCATGTCTAATGGGTTCAAATCCAACACTAGTGCCATTTAATTCACACTGATGTTGGAGTTTTCTTTCCAGTATTTCAGCCGAGATGATGAAAACCTATTATTTTCCAAAACAATACTCCCTCCGTAATGAAATAATTGACCTTTTGACCTCCGTAACAAAAAGACACTAATTATTTTCCAAAATAATATATAACACCTATTGTTTTTCAAAATAATATTTAACACCTACTATTTTCCAAAACAATACTCCCTCGTAACGAAATAATTGACCTTTTGACCACTTTTTCTTGTAACAAAATATTTGTCCATTTGAACCTAATTAATGACAAAAATTTCTTATTTTATCAATTAATCTCATTAATTGTATTTGATCTCCAAGATATTCTATTAATACTCAAACTTCCCATACTATTCTTTTTTTTCCATTGGTGAATTTTTTTCCACATTATTTATTTGCTAAATTTTTAAATATTCTACTTTCTAATTGTAGGTTCCTTAAGAAGTGTGAAATGTGATTGATCAATTTAACCAAATGATCAATTAGAATTTTATTGAAAAAGAAAAGTAAAGTTTATTTGTTTCATTTTCTTTTCTTATAAAATAAAAATAAAATAAAAGATTAATGATTCTTATCTTATTAGGTTTTATGTATTCCAAACGAAAGAAATTAATAACACTTTCTTTTGTGCATTTTTTAAAGAAGAAATTTGGCCCAAAGGCCTTCGGCCTTTGAGCCATATAGAAATTGTCCTAAGGTCATGCCTTTGCTAGTAAATGTCCAAAAATATTTCATAATACCAAAACTACCCTCATTTTATTTTATTCATCCTTCCCGGTTGTCCCTCCGTCTTCAGACTTTTAGATCCCAAACCCATTCCCGTCCTCGGCTGCGACGAACTCCTCCTACCGTTCCAGTCCCCGTCGACGACGAAATCCTCCTTCCCATTCCAGTACTCCTCGGCGGCGAACTCCCTCCCGGACTTCATCTTCTAAAGGAAGCTCCTGTAGAGGCGGTACCTTCGGAGAAGGTTGTACAGCTCTCGGCGGTGGCAAACTCCTCCTTCCCATTCCAGTCCTCGTCGGTAGCGGATTCCCTCCCGGACCTCGTCTTCTGAAGGAAGCTACTCGTACCGGAGAACACAGTACAACTCTCGAAGTGGTGGATTCGATTCCTATCAAAGTGCTAGATGGATACAACAATTACGGAAAACGCTTCACTTACACATGGGTAAGCATACCCACTCACCTTTTTGGTATAATTAACGGGAAAAAGCAATCACACAAAACTAAGTCAATCATTGTAGTTTTATTCTTACAACTAGCATTAATGCCTTATTCTCGTCTTTTGATGTACATAATACACCATATTTTAACAAATTACAAACCCTAACTACCTTCCCATGCAATATGCATGCAAATTACATATATGTATTAACTTATACTTAATTTCATGCGGTATTTTTTTTGTAACTAGTCTATTCATCGTCTTTTTTTAAAATTTTATACTTTCATCCGTTGTATAATGTTAAGTCCCCAACTACTTAATCCGTTATATTTTTTTAGGGTTAATCCGTTATTTTTTAAAAAAAAAGGGTTAGTAAGTGTTGTATAATTTACATAGATCATATATATAATATAAGTTTATAGACACCTAATTTATTACGACATGAACTTAACTAAATATAAGTTAGATCATACATATAATATTTTTTGGTAAGAATATCACATAGCAAGATTCTTATATCTACATAGAAAGACCATATATCTCAAAGAAAGAATGTTTACCGAAAATAAATTGAAGAAAGATATTAATCATATGAAGGGAGATTAAGACAACTGATCTTCCACTTCCACATCCATTACTGCGTTTGAAGTACATTGCACAAATCTTTTCCTCTTCCGTCTCTTCCACTTCCACATCCATTACTATGTTTGAAGTACATTGCACAAATCTTTTCGTCTTCCAGCGGCAGTTACGTTGCATATTCTCCCTTGCATTGTTCTTCATATATAGATCAATCTCATCCTCCCTTACCATCGATAGTAAGTTGCAATGGATCAAGGTAGATATGTTAGGGCAAGGAAACCAGAGGTATTTACCCTACAAACACTACCATTCGTTCTCATATTGGAGATTGTCGGTCGAGTCGCAAGTTAATCTATAGTGGATGTCTTCAACTTACGGTTAAGGTATTGTCTATAGTCGATGAAATTGCGTCCACTTTTTATTTCGTTATTTGATGCATTTGCAAAAAGATTTGATTTACTTAATTGTGATGCAGTTGCAAAAGTTTTGATTTGGTTGGAAAACATAATTATGTGCTTGAGAAGATGGCAATTGCAAACCTGGATGAATTGAGAATTTCGCTTATAGCCGCATCGAGAAATGATAGTCGTGCTAGAAGTTTTTTAAAACAATGCATCAACGCGGGAAACCTGGACAGCAAGGAATGGTAAGATGGTCTATTGTACCTCATAGCTTGATAGTGGATCATTGGTTCAGTGTGTGTGCTTGATTATAGGTAGAGAGCTCACATTGTCTAATATATTTGATTCATAAACTTGTTATATAGATTGAATATTTCATTTCAAATTGCAGGTTAAATTCTTCACAGAATGTGATCACGATGCAGGCATTCAAATTCTTCTAAAGGCATCAAAGTTGGGACACGACGTGGCAAGTTATGCTTGTGGCATACATATGTATTGTTGGGGATCTGAAGAGCTCAAACCCAAAGGTGTTGCATTACTTAATAGTGTGAAACATAAGTTGGGCTATAAAATAATTTTGTGTCGCCTAAGAGTTGCTGTTCTATTTGACAATGTAGTAATTACTCGAAGACTTCCCTTCAACTGGAAGCAGAACAAATGTACAAATATCACCAATGGAACATCACTTCGGAGTTGTTAAAGATCACGCCCCTGGAAAGCAATCCAGCTCCTTGTTGAACATAAAGAATATGGTCTTGCTTGTGAGATGTGCACGTGCAGAATTGAATGTACGGTGATCGAGGTTATTATTCCGTGGATTACACGAAATGTGGTGGAATAACAAATTGCTTAAGTTTGGTGGATAGTTTTGAACATATTGCTTAAGTTTGGTGTTGGACTTGGAATATCAATTTTTTTTTAAAAAAAAATTAATGTGTTATTATAACATATAAAGAGTGATGTATTGAAGGTAGTCTATAGGATATTTTATTATGATATATACTTTTATATATAGAGAGATATTTTTTTATACACATTACTTTGTTTAGCGATAAAATAATTTTGTTTGATGAAAAAAAACTAGGAGGATCTACACGACGCCGCGATAAAATAATTTTGTTTGATGAAAAAAAAACTAGGAGGACCTAAAGATTATCAAAAATATATGATCAATTAAGATTGTTTACCGAAAATAAAAATTGAAGAAAAGGGTTAGTAAATGTTAATCCATTATTTTTTTGAACAAAGGGTTAGTAAGTGTTGTATAAGCTTAATCCGTTATACGTATAATATTTTTTGGTAAGAATATTACATAACAAGAGTCATATATCTACATAGAAAGACCATATATCTCAAAGAAAGATTGTTTACCGAAAATAAATTGAAGAAATATATTAATCATATGAAGTAAGGGAGATTAAGACCACGACAGTTACGATTGAAAATCTTTTGCTCTTCCTCTTCCACTTCCACATCCATTACTGCGTTTGAAAATCTTTTGCTCTTTCTCTTCCACTTCCACGCACCCCTAGTTGTAGGTAGGCTGAAAAGTGAAGATTCCTATGCATAAACCTAGATTCAAAGTATGATGGAAGGGTTGAAGATACCCTGATTCAAAGTATCGATTCCCCTGCACACGTCTTTTCCTCTTCCGGTGGCAGTTACGGTATGATGGAAGGGTTGAAGATCCCCTGATTCAAAGTATAACACCTCAATCCCTTGTATAAAATGAATGCCTACCCTCCTCAGTCCTCCCTCCCTTTGATTCCATCACTGCATCGCCCTAAATTATCACTCACAAATTCAAAATCACTCACAAATTCTAAATGGCTGAGATGATCAACAAACCTTACCCATGGAGCAATTGGACAACCGAGGAGACAAAGAACATTTTGGTGTCGTGGGTTCAATATAGGGCCACCGAATGAGCAATTGGTGTTATCCGGAGGAGATTTCTCCACCAATATGGAATAGTTGCAAGGGAATTTGTCATCAAACAAAAGATCATGCACATTAGAGAGGATTACATGGTGTGGCTGTCTATCTGTGTAGACACAAAAGTGGATGTACAACTCCACAATTGTGTGGTGAAGGCACCAGACTCCTGGTGGATTGGCAAGTTGGAGAAGGCAAACAAGGTAATGTTCTGGACTTTTCCCATTGTAAGTTCCATTGTAAATTCAAATCACCCAACCTTGATTAGAGAGTTCAATAACAACTCAATGAGAAATGTTGTATTTCATACCGGAAAAATGGATTACAATCGAGTTTTTATACTTGGTTTTATGGTTTAGTTACAAAACAGTTTACAGATTCGACAAAACACTTTGACTGTAAGATTCCTCAAAACAAAATTACACTTTCTGAGTGTACAGATTGGTTGGGCCAAATGCCCCATTTAGACGGCCCATTATTGAATGCAGTTAGAAGAAGGCTAAGCATTGTTAGGAGAGTTAGTTAAGCTAAGAAGAGTGTAACCCGAGTATAAAAGCTTGGTTGTATACATCATTTGTCAATTAAATCAACTTATATAGTTATATTCTTTTAACTTCGTGTTTCAAATTTTTTTTTTGTAGCAACACCACTCATACAAGTTGATCAAGGAAGGGGGTATAACGGGAGAGATTGTGGACCTTTGCGCCACCTTGTTCTATGAACAAGAAGAGTCAGAAGATCTGTTGTATGGTCACTACACGTCCACGGGTGAGAGCGCTGTTGAAGGACATTTTGAGGACATCGACAGCTTGGTGCATGAGGGAGATGGAATGGACGGTTCACCATGAAGATCTGCAAAGGGGAAGGCTTTTAAAGTTTATTTATGCATGTTATGGATGTTTAGTTTCATGGCAGAACAATGAGGTTTGTGGTTTCCAAAATTGTTGTTGATTTTTATGACTGTTTTATGAGGAAGTTTTATGATGTCGTTTTATGAAGTACTTGTTTGAATAGTCTTGCATTACCTTGAAGGTAGTTAAATCCTGCTGTTTTATGAATGTGTTGTTAGTTCAATAATCTTGCATCACTTCTATATTTAAAAGGTAGTTGATCAAATACCTATATGCAGAAAATTTGAAGTCCACCTTAAGTGTATCTGGAAGTACAAACCATTACAAGTTGTCACAATCTTTTCACCAGCAGATTACAAACCATTACAAACCATTAACAAGTCATTAGATTAGAAGTCCTTACAAAATGCAGTTACTAAACAAGTCATTAGATTAGAAGTCCTTAAAAAATTAACAAGTCATTAGATTAGAAGTCCTTACAAAATGCAAATTGTCACAAGCTTTACAGCAGCATATTTCCACATTAGAAGTTACTAAACATCCCACAGGAAGGCATATTTGTCTTGGCCATACCATCTTGCATCCCCGATGTGATACTCCAAATGTGGTCGCAGAGAATAGACAAGACAACGCTTTCTATCACCAGTCAATGGAAAGAAAACTTCAAACCTCTTGGTTCTCCTGCTGACATCGACCTTGGTGATCTCGCCTGACCAATAATCGCCTTCGTGCCAAGCATCGACTTCGTCACCAATCTCATAATGATCGAATTCCCCAGTAGGTGGGGTAGGACGCAGTAGACAGCCTGGAACAACTTCTCCGAGAGGTTCGTCGATGTCCTCTTCCTTGAATAGGAAATCATACTGCACCAAGGAGTGTGTCTGCCAGTACCTCTCGACGATATAGCCAGGGTAGTAAGATCCCAAAAAGTCTTTCTCCACACCTATCACTTCTATCCATGATCCATCAAATAAATGCAAGTCTTGGAATTCTATAACTCATAAAGAATTCCAAATTTTTTATTATCTATAATCTAATTTGGTACTGAAAGTGCCTATGAACTAACTTTAACTAACATATCACTCACATTCAGGAACTTCGATTTCCTCAGAGTTGTCTGACTCTAAGCCCTCAGATTCAGAATCTATGTTGATTGGTTGGTCTAGTGCTGCCATATCAAAACTGTTGTAGTGCAGCAAGATAAAAAAAATATGTTGATTACGAATCAAACAATTTGATTGAAAACACAAACGTGAAGCATACAACAAATGGATAAATAAGAACATACCACATATGAAGTGAAAAAGCATAAAATGGATCATAGTATGAATGACATGCTCTATCATGAGGTTTGTGGTTTTTAAAACCCTAATAAAACATTGTACGGTTTGTGTCATAACTTTATAATAACCCTTAACATTTATATTTGATCTGTATAATTCATAAGTTACATTTGAGTCTAGGGTGTGGTTTAGGCAGTAGTTGTATAACATTTTTAACATCCTCAACTGATGATCATCATTAGTTGAACTCTAATTTCACAGTATAAGATATGATTAAACTGATCTCCAACAAACCTCAAGCAATTGAACTCTAATTTCACCAAAGAATTCTAATATAAACTGGATCTCAAGAAATGTAACCCAAAATAAGATTGATTCCCAGCAAACCTCAAGCAATAGAACTCTAATTTCACCAAAGACAAAACTATAAACTACAATTGAACTCTAATTTCACCAAAGACAAAATTATAAACTGCAATTGAACTCTACTTTCACCAAACACAAAACTATAAAGTGTAGTATGTCAGGGAAAATACACCAAAGACAAATCTGAAAAAAAAAATGAAAATCCCTTAAAATCCAAATGTCAATATATGCCTAATGAAATCCAACCCAAAACAATAGGTCCCCAAATCCTCTATCAATCCAATTTCCAATACCTAACGCAAAATCTTCAATCCAAATGCCAATATATTCCCAAATCACTAAATTTACGAACCCTAAACTTGAAATATAACCCAAACATAATATGATTCTACTAATCTAAACCGGTTCTCAACTCAAGAACTGAAATTAAAAACAAATTAGAAGTTCAAACACAGAACTTGTAACCTGGAGAAGAAGCGCTGAAGAGGTGTGGCTGTGTGGCAGTCGACGACGGTGACGCTATGTAGTCTGCTGTAGAGTTCACCGGCGACGATGATGGCGAATAGGAGAGGAAGCAACTCCAAATCGCCTTCAAAATCCAAAATAACGTATACGTTATTATTATTATTATTATTATTATTATTATTATTATTATTATTATTATTATTATTATTATTATTATTATTACTATTATTATTATTATTTTGCGTCTGAATATTTGGGATTACGTACAGAAGGAGGGGCTTCAGAAAAAAAAATTAGTTTTTATTGATTTGTGTACGTTGGTCATTTTATTTATGTATACTAAATGGGTGGTGATTGGAAAAATAAAGTCCTACTAGCTAAATTGGTCTTAGGTATTCTCAATCTTTCCCTGAGACTCTTAGTTCGATTCTTGTTGGTCTCAATTTATTTTTGCATTTAACTCAATTTGGCTAGATCTCTTTTTTTTCACTCAATTGGTTTTTGCATTAAAAAAATGGAATATGAATATTATGTAGAGATATAACAAAGTGACATTCATATTTTAGTTTCTTCTCTCATTTTTTGAATGGAATATATATTAGCATTATCTATAAATGTATTACATATATACTATATCTATACTATCTTGTATTAACATGAGCATTGATGAGATCGGGACTCTAGGATCGAATCATAGCCCAATGCTCATCCGCGAACCATAAGATCATATATCACTCATCCGTGAACCTTAAGATCACTGGTACCTAAACCCAAACACTTGTTTGAGTTGATATTAGTGGTCGGAATTCTTGTTCGACACAGTCTCGGGCATCAAACCTCTTACCCTATAACCTTTATCCAAATAACCAAAGTGGCTTAATTCAACATTTTCACTATCAAACTCAAATGTGTAATTTTAAACTTACCCATAAAAGTTAAAACATACTGAAAATAAATTATTATAATATCATTCCAACCCAAATATTTAAGATTTTTTCTAAACTTACTAATTTAAATTAAAGTTGTATCACATCTAAACTTATACGTATATAAGATAAAAAAAACTTAAGTGGCCAATATATGACCATCTTATATATGTGAAAAGTTTTCATACACAAACACATTTTGGTAGAGGGAGTTTAGGGTTTAGGGTTTACGGTTTAGGGTTTATGGTTTATGGGTGATATGGGATATATATAAAACGCAGTTGAACATATCAATGTAATCTATCATAGCTCCATTGGTAAAACCTCTATGCAAACATGCAATTGCCCCATGTTCGAACCTCTATCCTTTCATTTTTTAAAACAAGTTAACCACTTTTAAATTTTTGTTTAACCTGGATTTGGGAGTTCATTTTGAATTTGGCCGGATGGATATGGAAAGAGGGAGGGAGTCAGGCGGCTTGAGGGATCTAATCTTCCATTATTATTATATTGGAAATAACCACTTTGGATATAGCAAAAGCTAAAAGATTTTCATTGGTCAATATATATTTTTCTTTCAATTGTTTTTTCCACACATTTATTTTTTCAAATATTGAAGGAAAAAATGTTGAGCTGTGGAAGGAAAAAAAAAGGGAGATTATGAAAAATTATGAAAATATATTAATTCAAAATTAGTTATATGAGGTAGAATATATATTGGAATCATCTATTGGAAAATCCAAAATAACGTATACGTTATTATTACTATTGCTTTTATTATTATTATTATTATTATTTTATTATAAACTTCCTTCTATTAACCAATTACTATTTACAAGAAATTAGTGGGTAGCCGAGATACTATCTGGGCACCCACTCCCCTAGCGATAATAAAACCGAGTCTAGTGAAAACATAAGCGACAACACGAGCCCCGGCATCCTGAGATGCGGAGAATTTCTGAATCCGCTTCAGCAAAGCAACAACATCCATATCTATCTCTCCCAACGAAGAGAAGGATAAGGGTAGGAAACCATAACCAACCGTCGTGCACAAATCTCGATACTTCGCACACTTGCGCTAAGCACTAGTAACAACAGCGCGACCGGGCACAAAGTTAGCCATCCGAGACTGAGTCAAGGGGGAGGATCTCGTCAGATCAACACACACATCCCGCCCACTGTCCCAGGAATAAAGAAACAAATCCGCCGGACGAAAGGGCTTATAATGCCCATTAACCAAGCCGATATCAACCTTTTTACCAGCAGAAATCCCTACCGTGTAGCAGTTATCCAATAAGGTGTCTCGCACAAGGTTATTATTATTATTATTATCATTTTGCATACGCATATTTGGGATTACGTACAGATGGAGGGGTTTCGGAAAAAAAAAATTAGTTTTGTTGATTTGTGTACGTTGGTCATTTTATTTATGTATACTAAATGGGTAGTGATTGGAACAATTAATTCCTACTAGCTAAATTGGTCTTAGGTATTCTCAATCTTTCTCTGAGACTCTTAGTTTGATTCTTGTTGGTCTCAATTTTTTTTACATTTCACTCATTTTGGCTAATTCTCTTCTTTTTCACTCTATTGGTTTTTGCCTTAAAAAAATGGTATATGAATACGATGTTGAGATATAACAAAGTGACATTCATGTTTTAGTATCTTCTCTTTTTTTTTGGATGGAATATATATTGGCATTATCTATAAATGTAGTACATAAATACTATATCTGTACTATCTTGTATTAACATGGGTGTTAATGAGATCGGGACTCAAGGATCGAATCATAGCCCAATGTTCATCCGTGAACCATAAGATCATATATCACTCATCCGTGAACCTTAAGATCACTCGTACCTAAACCCAAACATTTGTTTGAGTTGATATTAGTGGTCGGAATCCTCGTTCGACACAGTCTCAGACATCAAACCTTTTACCCTACAACCTTTATCCAAATAACCAAAGTGGCTTAATTCAACATTTTCACTATCAAATTCAAATGTGTAATTTTAAACTTACCCATAAAAGTTAAAACATACTGAAAATAAATTATTATAAAATTATTCCAACCGATATATTTAAGATTTTTTCTAAACTTACTAATTTAAATTAAAGTTGTATCACATCTAAACTTATACCTATATAAGATAAAAAACTTAAGTGGTCAATATATGACCATCTTATATATGTGAATAGCTTTCATACACAAACAAATTTTGGTAAAGGGAGTTTAGAGTTTAGGGTTTAGGGTTTACGGTTTGAGGTTTATGGTTTAAGGGTGGTATGAGATATATATAAAACGTTGTTGAACATATCAATGTAATCTATCATAGCTCCATTGGTAAAACCTCTATCCAAACATGCAATTGCCCCTAGTTCGAACCTCTATCCCTTCATTTTTTGAAACAAGTTAACCACTTTTAAATTTTTGTTTAACCTAGATTTGGGATTTCATTTTGAATTTGACCGGATGGATATGGAGGGTGGGAGGGAGGCGGGCGGCCTGAGGAATCCAATCTTCCATCATTATTGTCTTTGAAATAACCACTTTGGATATAGCAAAAGCTTAAAGATTTTCATTGGTCAATATATATTTTTCTTTCAATTATTTTTTCCACAAATTTAGATTTTCAAATATTTAAGGAAAAATGTTGAGTTATGGAAGGAAAATAAAATTGGGAGATTATGAATAATTATGAAAATATACTAATTCAAAATTAATTATATGAGGTAGAATCTATCTTGGAATCATCTATAGGAAAATCCAAAATAACGTATACGTTATTATTACTATTATTATTTTTATATTAAACTTGCTTCTATTAACCAATTACTATTAACAAGAAATTAGTGGGTAGCCGAGATACTATTTGGGCACCCACTCGCTTAGCGATAATAAAACTGAGTCTAGTGAAAATATAAGCATCAGCACGATCCCCAACATCCTGAGATACGGAGAATTTCTGAATCCGCTTCAGCAAAGAAACCGCATCCGTATCTAACTCCCCCAACGAAGAGAAGGAAAAGGGTATGAAACCATAACCAGCCGCCGTGCAGAAATCTCGATACTTGGCAGACTTACGCCGAGCAGCATCAACAACAACACGACTAGGCACAAAGTCAGAAATCCCAGACTGAGTCAAAGGGGAGGATCCCGTCAGATCGACACAAACATATTGCCGTCTGGCCCAAGAATAAAGTAGCACATCAACCTCCTTACCGATAGAAATCCCAGACCTGTAGTAGATATCCAATAAGGTACCGCGAAGGAGGTTATGTCGATGTTTAATACCCACATAACCAGCGCAAGACACAGCATGGTCACCGTAGACATCCCCATCAAAGACTCGAGAACAAGCGGAACATGGTATGGACACCGCGAACAATGGAACTCCCAATCGATAGCTTAGCACACGACGATAGGTCCTTCCATTCATAGTCTGCACCAACCTAGAAATAGGAACTGCACGTAACCATTCAGATGAGTGAGCACCCTGCTGAGACTTCCATAATGCCAGCTGTAGCGGAGTCAATGAGAAAAGAGAGTCTGATGTAGTAGCAACCTTCGCTAAATATATATCTGCCAGTTTCTTCATAAGTTTGGGGGCAGCGATTTCACTAGGATCGCGTAGAAGATCAGAACCCGTGACCTCATTAAAAGAGTGACAAGCATCATCAAAAGTAGGCCCAACATCAATGATACCAGAAGAACGTAAGATCTTAGCCTGCAACTCAACAGATTGCAATCGGGATGCCAAAAAAGCATAATGTATGACATCACCAACAACATACACTCCAAGCCCACCAATCTCCAAACCCACGCCCAGACGCAGTGACAATACGTTCCAAACTAGAACAGAGTGCCTCATTAAAGGAAAGTTGGGACGGCCCAAATACACACGGAGAATAAGTACGTCGGGAAAAGTAAAGCTTAGAAATACTCGTACAAGCCCGAAGCAGAAGCAACTCGCATTGAGGGTCATCAATCCTCGCGACAGAATCCATAAGCTCTATGGTCCTAGTCACTCTCCTTGCCACAAGTTCGCTGCTGAAATCAGAGCATACACTGATAGCCCCCCCCCTCCCCAAACAAACCTTGACACCGCGCAATTGTCGAGCAATAGAGGGGGGAAAAACACCAGGAAGCCGACTCCTAGGGTCTTCTGTAGGCCAAAAAACCTCGGTCTTATCCACATTAAGATGAAGACCTAGGCGGGGACCATCTTTCATAATCAGATCCAAGACCTTCCCCACAACCAAAGTATCCCCATCAACAGTGCCATCATCTAAGTACCAAGCCTGCAGACTCAGGTCAAAAGGGTCTCTGATCTTGCACACTAAAGGATGCAACACCAAAGCAAAGAGCAGAGGGCCCAACGGATCTCCTTGCTGAACCCCTGACAAGACCATAAGCTATGCTCCCCATAATACAGCCGGGCAGGACTAGAGTAACAAAACTCCACCCATTGGGATAGAACCAGGCAGTGACGGCGAACTTCCTCTAACATGGCCACACGATCAATTGAGTTGAACGCATTCTGGAAGTCGTCCAACAACATGGAGAGACCCTCCTCACCACCACGAGCCTCAACAAACCGATTCAACACATGCAGAATAGCCTCTCCTCCACCGGATACCCCGACCCCAAACTGAAGGCCTGAAAAATAACCAGACAAAGAAGGACCGCCAAACAAGCACCAACCTTAGAGACAAGGCGTCTCCAAATAGTGCCAACAGCAATAGGAGGTATACCTCCACCTGGCTTAGCAAGCAGGGTGAGCGGAGCACTAGAAATATACTCACCCAGAGCTTGCGGACAACGGCCCTCAAGGAAATGATTGACAAAACAAGTAATAGAGGCGATCAAATCATCCGAAACAGCGACAGTTGCTCCACCCAAACAAACCAAAAGATACTGAGTACGGAACCCATACCTCCCACATGACGTGCCACGCGGAAAGCTCAGAATCATATCCAAAACACAGGTCAAAGAGGCAACAAGAGGATGGCGATCCATAGGTAAAGGCGATGAGTTGGGATATGGGGCAATGGGGTGCTTCTCCTGTAGAGCCGCAAGAGTGGCATCAAAATAAGGAGCAATACCTGATGAAGAAAGCACTCGAACAGCGACAGTGTAGTGACCATCACAAATATTCCTCCGACATTGTCGAAGGTTAAGCTCACTCAAATCAAGGTCCTCCTCCACACTAAAAGAAGGGGGAACCTCAGCTAAGGTCTCCTATAGAAGTTGCAAACTGCCGCCGGGCACACCCCAAGCACGAATAGCATTGGCAATACTCTCCTCCTGACGCTGTCGCTTGACGGTAGTCCTACACTCAAGATTACTCCGCAGGGAAAAGGTCTTAAATATACAAAGAGGCATCACAAGCAAGCAAATCCAGCATGAGAGGTCGCCCAGAGAGTCAGCCACAACATCTAATGCCTCTTTTAAAACCCGCGAAAAACCTAAGCGACACTTAGGAGGGATAGATCTCACAGTGCGTAACCCCATGGAAAAGAAACGCTCAAGCGAAGATATAGAGAAACCAACAGGCACAACCCCCACATCAGACAAAGGAACCAATGAAGACGGAGCTGGAGGTCTGGGAATATCATAAATAATAAAGTGAACAAGGCCATCACCACAATCTGGAGGCTCCACAGAATCGTCATGAGTATGACGACACCGAGCACGAAAGGTATGCATTTTAAGACAAACTCCACATAGCCACACCCCCATACGCTTGAAAGTTATCTCATCATAAGAATAAATAGTCAAACTATTAGAAAGAGTTTGACGAGTAAGTGTCTGAGCATCAGCACTGCAATGTCGATCACGAAGGTGCCTAAGCATGGAGGTTTTAACAAGATCTCTACCACCACCATCAAGGCACCCACAAAGACCCACAAAAGGACAATGGTGCCGAACAAGATCCGACATTAGATTAAACACGCCAACTTAGATAAAAAATCAAAGAAAATCAATCCACTTCTACATGTTGACCTTCAAGCACCTTGAAATTGATCAAATAAAATTGCAGCCACTTGAGCATAAGAAGAAATGAATTCCACCGATCATTAATTAGAATTGTGAAGATATCTAATTAAGTATTCACAAGCAATTCGAGAGGAATTGCTTTCATGTAGCACGTAACCAGCACATACACACTACAACACAAACAACACCTCAACAAATCACTACAATCGTTAACAAACCACCATAGCCGGCGTTAACAACATAGTAGAACCAAGACGCCACCGCAAATCAGACAGCAGCAACAACAACACAAAAACAGTAACCAAGGACCCCGAGAAACGGCCAGACCAGCAAACCTTGGCCCCGAGATGACTGAAAAATAGCCGGACCAGCAAGCAAAGACCAAGGCGACAGACGGGATCAAAACGACCCGACAAACACCGAGATGAAGAAAGCAAACCTGAAGAGATGTGGGACACGAAGACGCCACCCCGGACAGACTATTGACAGTCACTGAGACACGGGACACTGACCTGAAGAATGAGAGGATGACTCCGAGCGTCAGGATGAGCCGGAGAAGACGACATCCCCTGATCACCCTGATCACCGATCGATCGCTTTCCCTAGTAGAGACGAAAGTGTTTACAAGAAATTAGTGGGTAGCCGAGATACTATCTAGGCAACCACTCACTTAGCGATAATAAAACTGAGTCTAGTGAAAATATAAGCGGCAAAACTAGCCCGGCATCCTGAGATACGGAGAATTTCTGAATCCGCCTCAGCAAAGCAGCAACATCCGTATCTAACTCTCCCAACGAAGAGAAGGAGAAGGGTAGGAAACCATAAACAACCGTCGTGCACAAAAATCGATACTTCGCACGGTTGGACTGAGCAGTAGTAACAACAACGCGACCGGGCACAAAGTCAGTCATCCCAGACTGAGTCAAGGGGGAGGATCCCGTCAGATTGACACACAAATCCCGCCCACTGTCCCAGGAATAAAGGAGAAAATCCGCTGGACGAAGGGGCTTATCATGCCTATCAACCAAGCCGATATCGACCTCCTTACCATCAGAAATTCCTGCCCTGTAGCAGATATCCAATAAAGTGTCGCGGTCGAGGTTATTATTATTATTATTATTATTATTATTATTATTATTATTATTATTATTATTATTATTATTATTATTTTGCATCTGAATATTTGGGATTTCGTACCAAGGGCAGGGTTTTGGAAAAAAATTAGTTTTTGTTGAGTTATGTACGTTTGTCATTTTATTTATGTACACTAAATGGGTGGTGATTGGAACAATAATGTCATACTAGCTAAATTGGCCTTAGGTATTCTCCATCTTTCCCTGAGACTCCTAGTTCGATTCTTGTTGCTGTCAATTTTTTTTTGCATTTCACTCAATTTGGCTAAATCTCTTCTTTTTCACTCAATTGGTTTTTTCATTAAAAAAATGGAATATGAATATTATGTAGAGATATAACAAAGTGACATTCATGTTTTAGTATCTTCTCTTTTTTTTTTGATAGAATATATAATGGCATTATCTATAAATGTAGTACATATATACTATATCTATACTATCTTGTATTAACATGGTTGTTAATGAGATCGGGAATCTAGGATCGAATCATAGCCCAATGCTCTTCCGCGAACTAGAAGATCATATATCACTCATCTGTGAACCTTAAGATCACTCGTACCTAAACCCAAACACTTGTTTGAGTTGATATTAGTGGTCGGAATCCTCGTTCGACACAGTCTCGAGCATCAAACCTCTTACCCTACAACCTTTATCCAAAGAACCAAAGTGGCTTAATTCAACATTTTCACTATCAAACTCAAAGGTGTAATTTTAAACTTACCCATAAAGGTTAAAACATACTGAAAATAAATTATTATAATATCATTCCAACCCAAATATTTAATATTTTTTCTAAACTTACTAATTTAAATTAAAGTTGTATCACATCTAAACTTACACCTATATAAGGTAAAAAAAACTTAAGTGGACAATATATGACCATGTTATATATGTGAATAGTTTTCATACACAAACACATTTTGGTAGATGGAGTTTAGGGTTTAGGGTTTAGGGTTTACGGTTTAGGGTTTATGGTTTATGGGTGGTATGGGATATATATAAAACGCTGTTGAACATATCAATGTAATCTATCATAGCTCTATTGGTAAAACCTCTATCCAAACATGCAATTGCCCCAGGTTCGAACCTCTATCCCTTAATTATTTGAAACAAGTTAACCACTTTTAAATTTTTGTTTAACCCAGATTTGGGATTTCATTTTGAATTTGGCCGGATGGATATGGAGGGAGGGAGAGAGGGAGGTGGCTTGAGGGATCCAATCTTCCATCATTATTGTCTTGGAAATAACCACTTTGGATATAGGAAAATCTAAAAGATTTTCATTGGTCAATATATATTTTTCATTCAATTGTTTTTTCCACACATTTAGATTTTCAAATATTGAGTTTACAAAGAACGTATACGTTATTAGGTAGAATATATCTTGGAATCATCTATAGCAAAATCCAAAATAACGTATACATTATTATTACTATTATTATTATTATTATTATTATTATTATTATTATTATTATTATTATTAATAAAATATAGGAGTTTACAAAGAATTAGTGGGGAGCCGAGAGACAATCTGGGCCCCCACACCTTTAGCAATAGAAAATCCAATCCTAGTGAAAATATGAGCTGCATTATGAGCCCCTATATCGTGAGCTTGAACAAATTTTTGGATCCTCTTTAGAAGGCCTATAGCGTCCGCCTCATGTTCCCCTAATGCAGAAAAAGGAAAGGGTAAGAACCCATAACCAATGGTCTTACACTTATCTTGATAATTGACCTACTTTCGACGAGCTGCCTCGACCACCACCTGTCCTGGAACAAAATCAACCATCCCAGATTGCGTCAAAGGGGATGACCCTGTCAAGTCAACACAAACATCCATCTCTTCATCCCACGCATAAAGAAGCATGTCCGCAGGACGGAGGGGGTTCCTGTCTCCCCCACACAGGCCAATACCAACCTCTTTACCAGCTGAGATCTCAGAACGATAACAGACATTCACCAAAGTGTCACGAATAACATTACGACGATGTTTAATCCCCACAATACCAGCATACGACACAACATGATCTCCAAAAATGTCTCCCTCAAATACCTTGGAGCAAGCAGAACAAGGCACAACGATACGTCTTACCATTCATAGTCTGACCCAGCCCTGAGATGGGGACAACCCTAAGCTAATCAACAATATGGTCTTGACGTTGAGAACTCCACAAAACCATCTGACGCGGTGATAAGGAAAAGGTATTCTCTGCATCTTTCGTAATCCGTGTGAAATATATGTCTGTCAGTTTCTTCATGAGTTTGGGGGCAGCGATCTCACTTGGATTACTCAGAATATCATTCCTTACCTTTGTATTTAAGACACGCACGACGTCATTGAAGGGATACCAGGTGTTGTGAAATTAGTATGCTGGAGAAGCTTAATCTGTAGGCTAGCTGATTGCAACCGCGAAGCTAGAAAAGAATAAAAGAGAGCGTCACCTGCAAAATAAACACCGAGGCCCCCAAACCTGAAGGGCAATGTTGAGAGCCTCCACTGCCAACTGCCAAAACCCAGCCCAGAAGCAGTGATAATACGTTATAGGGAGCGTCAGAGGGCTAGATCAAACTTAAGCTGAGCAGACTCGAAGGCACGAGGCGGGAAAGTACTCAAAGCAAAATAAAGTTTGGAGACCCCAGTACAAGCACGCAGCAACAATAGCTCACATTGCGGATCCCCAATCTTAGCAACTGCATCCATAAGTGCGATCTTTTTGTCCACTCTCTTCATCACAAGCTCGCTACTGAACACAAAACTAACACTGACGGGTCCACCAAGGAGCTTAACCCCATGCGGTGGCTTAGCAAGGTTAGGTGGAAAAACATCAGCCAGCCTACTCCTAGGATCCTCTCTCGGCCAAAAGATTTCAGTTTTATCAACATTGAGGTGTAGACCATAACTCGGTCCATCCTCAATAATCATCTGCAATACCTTCCCAATGACTAGAGTATATCCAACAATAGTACCGTCATCCAAATACCAAGCCTGAAATGTATCCCAGATTTTGCGCACTAATGGATGCAAAATTAATGCAAATAGTAAAGGACCGAGAGGATCCCCTTGCTGCACCCCCTGGCAAGACCAAAGAGTATGATCACCATAATACAACCTAGCTGGATTAGAGTAGCAAAATTCAACCCAACGAGAAATTGCAGGGCAATGAGTCCGGACTTCACGAATCATAACTTCCCGATCAACCATATTGAAAGCATTTTTAAAGTCCACCAGCAACATAGTAAGACCCTCCTCATTACCATGCTCTTCAACTAAGCGATTCATAGCATGAAGAATGACCTCCCCCCCGCCCGATACTCCCACCCCAAACTGAAAGTCATCCAAATAACCACTCAAGGAATGCCTAATCAAGGAGGCACTAACCTTGGAAATCAAATGCCTCCAGATCGTACCCATAGCAATGGGGCGAATACCTCCTCCCGGCTTGACAAGCGGTGTGAGAGGCGCAGTAGCAATGTATTCGCCTAAAACCTTAGGACACTTCCCCTCTAAAAAAAGATTAACCACCTGGGTAATAGCATCGACTAACTCATCAGAAACGGCAACCGCAACCCCACTCAAGCAATCCATAAGATGTTGAGCACGCAAACCATCTCTACCACATGATGTACCATGAGAAATTAGAGGGTAGCCGAGATACTTCCTTCTAGTGGGTAGCCGAGATACTATCTAGGCACCCACTCCCTTAGTGATAATAAAACTGAGTCTATTGAAAATATAAGCGGCAGCACGAGCCCTGACATCTTGAGATACGGAGAAATTCTGAATCCGCTTCAGCAAAGCAACAACATCCGTATCTAACTCTCCCAACGAAGAGAATGAGAAGGGTAGGAAACCATAACCAGCCATCGTGCACAACTCTCGATACTTCGCACACTTGCGCTGAGCAGTAGTAACAATAGCGTGACCGGGCACAAAGTCAGCCATTCCAGACTGAATCAAGGGGGAGGATCCCGTCAGATCGACACACACATTCCGCCCACTATCCCAGGAATAAAGGAGCAAATCCGCCGGACGAAGGGGCTTATCATGCCCATCAACCAAGCCGATATCGACCTCCTTACCAGCAGAAATCCCTGCCCTGTAACAGATATCCAATAAAGTGTCGCGCACGAGGATATTATTATTATTATTATTATTTTATTATTATTATTATTTTGCATTTGAATATTTGGGATTACGTACAAGGGGAGGGGTTTCGGAAAAAAATAGTTTTTGTTGAGTTGTGTAGGTTGGTCATTTTATTTATATATACTAAATGGGCGGTGATTGGAACAATAAAGTCCTCAATATTTCCCTTAGACTCTTAGTTCGATTCTTGTTAGTGTCAATTTTTTTTTTTTGCATTTCACTCAATTTGGCTAAATCTCTTCTTTTTCACTCAATGGGTTTTTGCATTAAAAAAATGGAATATGAATATTATGTAGATATATAACAAAGTGACATTCATGTTTTTGTGTCTTCTCTCTCTTTTTGGATAGAATATATATAAGCATTATCTATAAATGTAGTACATATATACTACCCCCTCCGTTAATTAAAACTTGACATTTTACTATTCACGCACGCTTTTTGAGGTGTTAAAAACTATATAAAATATGAACTTTTTTTAATAATTTCATACTCATTACAATTAAGTTTGAATTCATAAAAACAAATATATAAAAATATTAATAGTTTATGTAGTTTTTATCATTCTAAAAAAGTGTGCATGAATAGTAAATGACAAATTTTAATTAACAGAGGGTGTATATGATTATCTATACTATCTTGTATTAACATGGGTGTTAATGAGATCGGGACTCTATGATCGAATCATAACCCAGTGCTCATCCGCGAACCATAAGATCATATATCACGCTTACTAATTTAAATTATTATAATATCATTCCAACCCAAACATACTGAAAATAAACTTACTAATTTAAATTAAAGTTGTATCACATCTAAACTTATACCTATATAAGATTAAAAAAAACTTAAGTGGCCAATATATTACCATCTTTTATATGTGAATAGTTTTCATACACAAACACATTTTGGTAGAGGGAGTTTAGGGTTTAGGTTTTATGGTTTGTGGTTTATGGGTGGTATGGGATATATATAAAACGCTGTTGAACATATCAATGTAATCTATCATAGGTCAATTGGTAAAACCTCTATCCAAACATGCAATTGCCCCAAGTTCAAACCTCTATTCTTCTTTTTTGAAACAAGTTAACCACTTTTATTTTATTTTTTACCCGGATTTGGGATTTCATTTTGAATTTGGCCGGATGGATATGGAGGGAGGGAGGGAGGGAGGTGGCTTGATGGATCCAATCTTCCATAATTATTGTCGTGGAAATAACAACTTTGGATATAGAAAAAGCTAAAAGATTTTCATTGGTCAATATATATTTTTCTTTCAATTGTTTTTTCCACACATTTAGATTTTCAAATATTGAAGGAAAAAATGTTGAGTTGTGGAAGGAAAAAAAAAGGGAGATTATGAAAAATTATGAAAATATATTAATTCAAAATTAATTATAAGAGGTACAATATATCTTGGAATCATCAATAGGAAAATCCAAAATAACGTATACGTTATTATTACTATTATTATTATTATTATTATTATTATTATTATTATTATTATTATTATTATTATTATTATTATTATTATTATTATTATTATTATTATTATTATTATTATTATTATTAACCAATTACTATTTACAAGAAATTAGTGGATAGCTGAGATACTATCTGGGCACCCACTCCCTTAGCGATAATAAAACTTAGTCTAGTAAAAATATAAGCAGCAGCACGAGCCCCAACATCCTGAGATACGGAGAATTTCTGAATCCGCTTAAGCAAGGCAACCGCATCCGTATCTAACTCTCCCAATGAAGAGAAGGAGAAGGGTAGGAAACCATAACCAGCTGTCGTGCACAAATCTCGATACTTGGCACACTTACGCCGAGCAACATCAGAAACAACACGACCAGGCACAAAGTCAGACATCCCAGACTGAGTCAAAGAGGAGGATCCCGTCAGATCGACACAAACATCCCTCCCTTTGTCCCAAGAATAAAGTAGCAAATCCGCCGGACGAAGAGGCTTGTCATGCCCATCAACCAAACCGATATCAACCTCCTTACCGGCAGAAATCCCAGACCTGTAGCAGATATCTAATAAGGTGTCGCGAACGAGGTTATTATTATTATTATTATTATTATTATTATTATTATTATTATTATTATTATTATTATTATTATTATTATTATTATTATAGTAAAACCAAATTACACAAAGTTGGTTGGAAGCCTCGTAACAAATTGGGCTCCAACACCTTTCTGAATAGTAAAACCAACTCTATGAAAGATAAAATCGCCTTTAACAGACCCACTATCATGACTATTCGTAACCAACTGAACCCGCTTTAGGAAACATATAGCATCACCCCCCAACTCCCCAAAGGTGGAGAATGCAAATGCCATGAAGCAGTACCCCTTAGCCGCACAAATATCTGTATACTTTCTCTCCTTCCTTTCTGTTGCTTGAGAGACTGCCTTGCCAGGTACAAAGGAGTCATTGGCTTTGGTTGTGAACGACAACGCCCCTACCACATCAACACAAGTGTCTCTACCCTTGTCCCACCCATACACTAACAAATCACCCGGCCTCAACTCAACACCATCATCACTTCTCATACCTGTATGTGCTTCCTTCTGAACCGCGATGCCTGCTTTAAAACAAATGTTCGCTAAAACATCTCGGACCATATTGTGTCGATGTTTAGTCCCTATGCCCCTACTGCAATGTAGAGCATGATCTCCAAAAGGATCCATCCTATCAAGTTCACAACGGGGACAAGTTGGATAACCACTAAACATAGGAATTGAACGATGGTACTGCAGGACAGAACGATATTGTCGCGATGGCATGGTCTGGGCAAGCCCCTCAATAGGAGTGGCCAACAGAAAATCTTGTGCTCTTTCTCCTCTCACAGCCTGTAAAATGTGTAACTGTCTTGGAGTTGGATTAAGGGTAGACACTAAGTTGTCGTCAATGAACTTCAAGTATCGATCTGCCATCAGTGACATGAATTTTTTGGGGACGGGCGAAACAACTAAGTCATCAATATTCGAGCCAACACAAGTGACATACCTCGAAATAGACTGGGTGAGAACAATGTCAGGGCGTCCGAGTGTTGATGTGGCTAAACACGGATGATCAAGGACTCTGGAAAAAGTATGAGCATGCCCATCCCAGCGAGCTAGATTACTCAAAATGAAGGTTTGGAGTTCAACCGTTTGGAGATGGGATGCAATAAAGGAAAAATGACTGACGTCATATGCCGTGAGCACGCCAAAATCACCAAGCTTTAACGGAAGAGTGGCCTGACGCCACTGCCATGGACCAAACCCAGGACCCCCTACAGTAACAGCATGCTCAAGGGAGACCCGCAACTCCTCATCAAAACAACTAATAACATCGGAAAGAGAATAAGGGGAGCAAGTACGAAGGGCAAACATCATCTTTGAGACACCAATACAATTTTTGAGAATGAGCAGTTCGCATCGGGGATCATCGAGCTTCCTTACAGCCTTTAAAACCTCTAACGCCTTGTCAACCCTCTTCATAACCAACCTGATGCAGAATGTATCATTATTTTGCATCTGAATATTTGGGATTGCGTACAGAGGGAGGGGTTTCGGGAAAAAAAAATTAGTTTTGTTGAGTTGTGTACGTTGGTCATTTTATTTATGTATACTAAATGAGTAGTGATTGGAACAATTAAGTCCTACTAGCTAAATTGGTCTTAGGTATTCTCAATCTTTCCCTGAGACTTTTAGTTCGATTCTTGTTGGTCTCAATTTTTTTTTTTTTGCATGTCACTCAATTTGGCTAAATCTTTTTTTTTTTCATTCAATTGATTTTTTCATTAAAAAAAATGGAATATAAATATTATGTAGAGATATAACAAAGTGACATTCATGTTTTAGTATCTTCTCTTTTTTTTGGATGGAATATATATTGGTATTATCTATAAATGTAGTACATATATACTATATCTATACTGTCTTGTATTAACATGAGTGTTAATGCGATTGGGACTCTAGGATCGAATCATAGACCATTGCTCATCCGCGAACCATAAGATCATATATCACTCATCCGTGAACCTTAAGATCACTCGTACCTAAACCCAAACACTTGTTTGAGTTGATATTAGTGGTTATCATCTCCATCACCGAAATTGTCACCGTATTCCCCAACAGAAGAAACCACATTAGATCCATTATCTGTTACAAAATAAGCATCAACTTATACACTAATTTCAGTTATATGTATATATAATTAGCCAAGCTAATGAATGAACGACAAATCATACCTTCTTGTTCGGTTTCATACATGACGTTTAGGTCAAATTCACAATCATCCATTTACACTTTATTCATAAGGGCCAAAATTCCTGGATATACATTACACACATAAGATGAATCCAAGTCAAGGGATACTACAATTTTGATAAGGATCAAAATTAATAAGCTGCTACAGTTTCAAAGTCAGAAGTTTAGTAGCATATAGTAAGTGGCCTAATCAAACATCATTTAAGTGTTTGTAATCAACCATTATTTAAGATGGCTAGATATCTTTAAATCCAAATACACATCAAACATCATTTAAGATTTTATAATCAAACATTTTTTAAGATTGCTTGATATCTTAGAATTTTAATCCAAATACATCCAAAGAGTGTTTAAATATCATTGCATATCACTGTTGAGATTTGTGTAAAAAAAATTGATTGGAATTAATCCTTGATGAAATTCGAACCCTAGATCCTAAATCAAGAAAGATTTTGGGTCCAACCGAAACTCAAATTGGATGAATCAAATTCGAACCCTGGATGCTGAGGTTGATGGTGGTTTCTTGTGATCTATGAAACACTAAATTGGAGTTTTATGTCCTGTTACCGATGCTTAGAATTGTATACAGGTGCTCTTGAATACTAAATCAATCAAATTGGGTCCAACCCTAAATCAATCAAATTCAATACCTAAATCCTTGATGAAATTCGAACCCTAAATCCTAAATCAATAAAGATTTTGGTTCCAACCCAAAATCAAATTGGATGAATCCAATTTGAACCCTAAATCCTAAATCAAATTCGAACCCTAAATCCTAAATCAAATTGAAAAGACTAAATTTTGTAAGTAAAACTAAGAGAAAGACGCACACTGACCTGATTCCTCTTGTATAAAGACGAAGACGCAATTTCTGGTGAAGATGCAGATACTTGTCGTCGGCGAAGATGAATAACCACCGGAGATGTATGGAGGTGTGGTATCTGGCCGCTGAACGAGATCGTTTTCCAGTGTTGAATGGGGATTGATTTGACAGAGGTTGAAGAAGAAGAAGATAACCGTTGGGCGTTGGTTCTGACGTTGGGTATATAGCCGTTGGGCGCGCAGTAGGGAGTTGGCCTTCTTCATCTTTAAGGCCGGTATGGGGATTAGGGAGGAGAGCATCATTAATTAGAGGAGAGAGAGAATGGGGGGTTTAATTAGGCCTGATTTTTTGCTTTTTCTTTTTGACTGCTTTTTGATGGGTTTTTACTAATTTGGCCCCCGGGTATGCATACTCATGTGTAAGTGTAGCAACCTCCAATAATTACTTGCAAATTTTAATTCCCCAAATTCTGACCCCCTTTTATTTGACATGGAGAATTGAGTCCATTAACTTTTGTTACTCCTTTTTACACCAATATATAGTACTCAAAATTGATGATCATAAAAAAATCTCTAATTTAAAATATTCCTCATGGTATTAGCAAGTAATCAATATAGTATATACATTATATGCACATGCATAGTCTCATGTATATATTATCTTCACAAGTTTGTGATTACATTTTTTTTAGGTGATACTACTAATACTTGTCCTTATTTTAAATTTTCGCTTTGGTGATAGCAGTGGTTTTGCTTACCATTAGCCCTCTAGGGTTTGTGTCTCCCTTGTCATAGGGTTCTCTTTTGATTACGGTGTATGTGATCCTTTTTTTCATAGTGGTGACAGTGTCTAGGACCCTATTTTTATTTTGGTTACAACGTCTATTGAGTTTTCCTTTGATTACAGTGTCTATAGGGGCTCCGTTGGTTACAGTGTCTACGACCTTTTTTTTAGTGGTGACATTGTCTATGACCCGGTTTTTATAGTGGTGACAGTGTCTATTGTCATGTTTTCATAGTGGTGACAATGTCTATTACTCCCTTACCCATTCATATATTGAATGAGAACCGTCCACCTAATGTCTTTTGGCTTCTCATTAGCCCCTTTAGGGTTTGTACTTACCTTGTCCTTGGGTTTTCCATTTGGTGACAACAATCATCTCTTAACGATGTATTGTACTTAACATTTTAGGGTTTAGGATTTAGGATTTACTTAACCTTAAACCATAAACCATAATGTACATCACATGTTCTTTTGGCTTCTCATTAGCCCCTATCGGGTTTGTGCTTCCCTTTTCCTAGGGCTTTCCTTTGATTACAATATCTATGACCCTTTTTTCATAGTGGAGACAATGTCTATAAAGCTATTTTTATTTTGGTTACAATGTCTATATGATTTTCCTTTTGATTACAGTGTCTATAAGTTTGTTTTTATAGTGGTAACAGTGTCTATGACCCTATTTTTATTTTTCTTACATTGTCTATGACCCTCTTACCTATTCATGTATTAGAGGAGAACTGTCACCACATTTATTTTTACTTCTCATTAACCCCTATAGGGGTTGTGCTTCCCTTATCATATGATTTTTCTTTGATTACAGTGTCTATTACCATGTTCTTATAGTGGCGATAGTCTCTATAACCCTGTTTTTATAGTTGTGACAACAATAGTTACATTTTTAATTTTTTTTTATTGTGGTGACATTACTAATAACATTTTTCCTTGCCATAGGTTTTTTTTCTTTTGGTGACAGTAGTTGTGACACTATTTTTCCTTATTGACACCACTAATAACAGTTTAAAAATGATTGAATCGGTTGATAAAAAAATAGACAAAATTGTGTGATCTAGACCCGTCTACCCCAAGCAAAAAAACTGATGGTAATTTTGAATTGTTGAGAACCGGTTGTAGCAGGTACGCAGTGCAGGAGTTCTAAAATCAAAACGAGGGAAAGAAAACTGTCATTCCAGATTGAAGCGAGAGAGAGAGAGAGACACGAAAAACCAAAAACCAAAGAGAAAGGAGGAGCGATAGGAGGAAGGAAGCGGTTGAAGAAGAAGGGTGATTACACCCAGAACTTTACCAAGGAGGAAGGAAGAGGTTGAAGAAGAAGGTAAGAAGTTATGGAGGTGTGTTTTGAGTTGCGATTTTGGGGTAATTGTGGTGCGGTTACTGGCGATTTTGTGAAGAAATTGAGTAATGGGGGTGCCATTGCAGTTGCCTAGTAGTAGATGAATGAAGGAGGGGTTAGGGGCGCCTTTGAAGTGTCAATTTCGGGGAGTTGGGCGCGATTAAGGTTTATGGGTGTCGGGAAACAGATGGGTAAGAGTTAGGGGATGTTGGGTAAGAAATTGGGGACAAAAGGGCAACGAGAGGGTCGGATGGGTAGGGAATCCACAAGATTGGGGGTAATCGGTAGGGGATGTCTGCACATCTGGTAGGACAGATTATGAAAGGTTGTGTCTGAAATTTTTGTAGTAGAGTTCGTAGGACTGGTAATGAAATTGGTAGGAATAATTTGAACAACTGGTATGCCGAGTGGGGTGTAGAAATTTTTGGTGGATTGGTTTTGTTGTGTTGAAATCGTTAGTGTCCACCAATTGTTTAATGAAATGCATATATATATATGATGAATATTTGGTGATTTGGTTATGGTGAATCTCCTTGCCTTTATGTTGTGTTCTGAAAGAGGTAAAATAAAAAAAACATGTAAGAAATGCGAAATAGGTAGGACAGAGGAGGATATCAGATATGGTAAGATATGGAAACGAAATTAGTAGGACATATTTGAAAAGTTGGTATGATAGAGTAGGTGTTTGGCTATATGTTTGAAACTTTACGTGGGATAGTATACTTTCCCTTTGATGAAATGCATATATGTTTGATGAATCGTTGGTTAATTGGTGTTGGTGAATTACTTTGGCTATCTCTTAGGTTGCGAAAGAGGTAAAATGAACCAAACTTGTTTGGAATGCGAAATTGGTAGGACAGAAGAGGATAGCAGAGTTGGTAGGATATTAATATGATATAGGTATGATATATTTAAACTGTTGGTATGACCGATTTGGTGACCTGAATGTTTGAATGCATGTGTGTGGTGATTGTGTTGCAAGTACATATTGTTAAATAAGCAAAAAAAATGTCAAAGGCTGGAAAGAAGAAAGTTAGGGGAGGACCAAGCAGCCAGGGGGTAAAGAAACGGAGATAGTTACCTTGTTGTGGTTATAATGCTCGGGAAATAACTTTGGAACCTAAGATTGTTACATGTATTGCAGGTTGTACTAGCAGTGGCGGTGAAAGATCACTTCAATGGGAGGGCGTTATCCCATTCCAGTTATGAACTGCTTGAAGGACTTGACATAACCATCGACCGAGAGGATTACAAGGCTCTGACGAAGAGCTAATTCTGGGGCATAATCAAGATGGGATCCAGAAATAAATTTGTCGCACAATTGGTGCACTTCTGCCTCCTCTGGCAGCTCAAGGCGTGGAAGCAACAGGAGACGTGGTACGCCATCCAGGGGCATCACGTGCGATTCTCGCTTTAGCAGTTCGCCTTGATAACGGGGCTCAACTGCTCACCACCTCCGACGGATGTGATTGAAGGCGACCACAAGGACGCCATTTACCAGCTTTTCAAGAAGGAGAAGGTGCATCTGAAGAATGTTGAAAGCGCGTGGGAGCACAAAAAAGAAACTGACTCGGGCTCCCTAATGGAAAAGTACAAACTTGTCCTCCTAGTCATAGTGGAGGGCATTTTGTTTAGGTTACAGAAGAAGACTCAAATCAGAGGGTGGGTTGTGAAGCTGCTGCTGGAGGACACCACACGTTTTCTGGACTTTCGTTGGGTCCGGCTGGTGTACGAGAGGCTACACAATAGCCTCGTTGAGACGTTGAAGGACTTGGTGGCTGCAAAGAGTCACCTAAAATACAGGCCAACGTCCGCGCTCTACGGGTTCCCCATGACCTTCCATCTTAGTGAAGTTCTGAAATATGTTCAAAACCTTTCCCATTTCACACTTTTTGTGACTGTGGGGGATGCCAAATGGGGAATGGTATCCTACCAATGGGGTATTTATATCATGCCAACTGTAGTTAAAATGCAATCTTACCAACAATGTGAAGTTGTCATGCAAAGTGTATGCTATTATCTTACCATATTATGTATGCAGTTATGGGTGTATGAGACCTTTCCAGAGATAGGGAATCACTTCAGGCGGAACATTGACGACACCATCATCACCAGGTGTCTGAGATGGGAAACCCCGAGCAGCCACATCCGCTATGAGAACGTGAAATCATTCCTCAACCTCGATGCCCCCAACGACGATAAAATAGATGAGCACACCCGGCGCGTCAAGCCAGACCCAATCATGCACCCTAGCCACAAAGAGAGAGACGCCCACCTCAACGCCGCGTACAAGAAGGATTCTCCAAACGCCTTCTTCGACCAGATTGTGGTAGAGCACCACATGCCCAGGGAAAAAAAATCGACGTCTGGAGGATGCCACGATTGGACCCAGTCAGGGAATCAGCCAGTCCGGGTGAGATGCGTCGAGCATCGGACTGGAGGCCCGGATAGTGGCGAAGGTGGAGGCAATATGTAGGGGCATGATGGTTGAGATGGGGAGCCGGTTTGCGGTTCTTGAGGAAAGGATAAGTTAGGTTTCCAGAGATTGTAAGAAGGCTTTATCTCAAAAGGACGACAAGGGAAAGGTAAGTGCTTCTTGAGGAATTGGTAGGATAATGGTATGACAGATATGTGCAATTGGTAGGACAGATATATGCAATTGGTAGGTGAATGTTGAAGTGTTGGTATACCAGAATATGCGACTAAATGACTGAATCCCCTTGCAGGAGTATGTTTCTTTGGTTGATGATGATGTTGAGAAAGATGGTCATAAGGATGATGAGGAGCTGGTGGACAAGGAGGCTCACGAGGTGGTAGAGAAGGATGCTGACAAGGAGGCTGAGAAGGTTGAGGATAAGGCGGAGGAGAAAGAAGAGCTAAACGCTGATCACAAGGGGCAAGGCAAGGAGGATGAGAATGTTGTGGATACGATGGAGGAGAACGACGAGCTGAAATATGATCAAAAGGGGCAGGGAAAGGGCACAGTTGACATGATTGAGGAAAAGGTCGAGAAGAGGAAGTCCAGGACAAGGCTGCCAATGATGACGACTGCGACAAGGAGCAGGGTGACAAGGTAGACAAGGCTGCTGAGCAAGGTGTCGAGGAATGGGACAATGCTCACGATGAGGCGAAGAAAGGAGACAAGGGTGAGGTCGAGCAAGGTGAGGACGACAATGATAAGGAGGTTGCCAAACAAGCTGCAGGGGAGGGTTCCAAGGGTGAGTCTGATCAAGATGCTAGGGAGGAAAAGATAAACCGTACAATGTCATTTACAATGTCGTTTTTCCCTTTTGGTAGGATGGCTTAAGCATTTTGGTAGGATTAAGTTGGTGTGATGTTATTATAAGAGGTATCCCTTCTGGTGAGATGAAGTTAGTGTGATGGTAGGATAAATATTATCATTTGGTATGATATTACTGTCATATGGGTAGGATAATTACTACTGTTTGAAAATAATTTGGGTGTAACCTTCCTGTTTGATTGTTAGGAGATGAAGCTGGAGCTGAGGAGAGGCAAGCACGATAGGAAGCAACCAGCCGGCTTAGGGGACTGTGTGGTGACTCAACCCTCTAAGTGGGCCAAGAAGGGTGCAAAGTCAACGTGTCCAACAACTAACGCGGCCGAGGAGGGGATGGTCATGTAAGCAGCGAAAGACCGGTTATTGGCATGGCTGGAGAAGTTCCCGGTGCAGGTGAAGGGCCTTGATGGGACCCAATTGAACAAGGAGTTCTTCAATGCCCTTATCTCACCCAACGTATGGACATCCACCGAAGTACGCAGACATTCCACCAACTGCATGTTTCCTTATTCACTTATGTCATAGGATTAACGCTAATGGGAATATGGAACTTACCTTAAAACGCAGCACCTTCAGCAGTCGCTGGTACTCGTATGGAAGGCATTGAACGCCCGGGAGGGTGACAAGAAGTCGGGTGTCGTCGTGCTCGACCCCTACTGGCAAGACGCAATGGTGAAATAGTTGGACGCATTGAACAGGGATGTGAGCCGCATTACAAGTCGCAATGTGTCGAAGGCGTTGCTGAAGTATTTTGCGAGGACACTTCCAGACAACCACGGCAGGACCTGGTCGGTGCCAAATGCCAAAATCTTAGCGCCTTGGAATTACAAAGTCAGGCACTGGACCGGGCTCGTCATCGACCTTGTAAGGTGTAACATCGAAGTGCTGGATAGTGACTGGTACCAAAATCAAGGACAAGGAGCTGCAGAACCACCTCGAGATGGTAAGCCCACCCGCCTTGTGATAAGCGTTCACATTCTAAAAAGAGATGGTAATTGCAGCGGCCATGCTTTGTGAAGTCGTAACTCGCTCGAAGTCCCTTGGTGATGCTCATGTGCTTGTCGCTAACCCACACCACATGGCTCTCATCCGGGACCACGCGTTTCATTTGACCAAAAAAAAAACCCCAGGATGCATCATTCTCTCCGTCGACAATGGCAAATGCAATGGGGTATAGTTTGTGGTTTGGGTCTTGGGCAGTCGCAAACATCATGCAACAACGATACTTCCCCTTCAAGAAACTTTCATCCACCGAGAACACCTGCCAATGTCAAGCCATTGGAAACGGTAGGATGTAATTTATCTATTGGTAAGATCACAGGACACAGTGTTAAGAGGAAAATCAAGTATGAAATGTAAATTCCTAATTCGACTCCTTGTTCTCTGCAAATTAAATACAAGACTTCCTCCCGTTGTAGTAGAAGGTAGTCAGGATCGATCCACGAGGAAGCGTGTCAGCGCCCGCCTTTTCAATCCTAGAACTTAGCTCGAAATCGACCAGGAGAGCACTCGATATCGACCTTACCACTCGATATCGACCACACTGTCGACATAAACTGTAAAACACAGAAAGAAGCAGAAACAAACAGAAAACTAAAACCGGTCGATATCGACCTATACCACTCAATATCGACCACAAATTTCGACCAACAGTGCTCAATTTCGAGTAATCACATAATCAAAGATCGAAACCTTTTCGCAAGACAGAACTCAAAACTGATGAAATAAATCAAATAAACTAAAGACTTCCAAGATCAGGGTTTCAACACCACAACGATAACCATGTAAAATAACACATAAAGACATAAAAGATCATGATTTTCATCAAATAACTTTCGTTATTAACAAATAGGAAGATAGAGGCTTTCGCATAAACCCTAATTGTTACTAACCCTTTTTCACATAATATATCCAAGTTCCATTAAGATCACTTTCGCTCCAATAACACAAAAAAGGATCACCTTCAACTTTCGCAAAAGAATCATGCTCATAGGGATAGAAGTTGAATTCTCATCAAAAGATTGTACCTTTACCGCATCACCTTACATGGCTACCGTCGGGCTCACCCCGACCCTAGAAGTGGGTTGACTACTCACTCTTCATCATCAAGAAACACATTAATAATAAAAGGGAACTAAATTGCATTAAATAAACTAAGTAAGACTTAGAACCGAACAAAGCCGAAACGCCTCTCGGCAATCTCCACCTTACTCGGCTCCAACTCTCTTTCTACTCTCTCTATGTGACTAATTGTAACTGGAATTGAATGAATAAAACTCAGCCCCTAAGGCTTTATTTATAGTGTTCATTCCCCGCTAATCTAGGAAAGAACAACTATATCTTTATCTAAACTTTCTATCTAAAACATTAAGATAAAATTTGGGAAATAAAACAATTAAATCTATAAGGAAACTATATCTAAAGTGGATAAATCCTCTCTGGACTTGATAAATCTTCTCTTGAGTTGATAGAATATCTCTTGCTTCATGTGGAAGAAAGCAAGCTCGGCACTAGGACTCGGAATCACTCGAAATCGGCTTCTGGGGACTGGTCGATATCGACCAAGTTTGGTCAATATCGAGTTGATTTCTCGGATTCGTCGTCTGACGACTCGATTTAGGCTTCTGACGGGAATTTCGACATGATTTGGGTCGATATCGACCAGTATAGGTCGAAATTGACCTCTTCTTCAGTTCTTATCATTCCGCTCTTTCTTGAAACGCACTTTCCCGAGTCCTCGTCGTCCGATTGATGCATATGAACATGCGTTGGAAAGCTCTTTTCGAGGGCTATAACTTTTATGCAGATATCAAAGCTTGATTCAGAATGATGAATGGCGAAAAGTGGGCTTTTCTACAGCTGCATCATTCTTAGCTTCTTCATGACTTTCCATTAAACTCCAAAGTGCGTCCGATTTCTGTGAAATTGAACAGAAACTAGTGTAGACTCAATAATTTGGAAAATAAGTGTAAACTACATAGAATTTGTACTTTTCTAACCCAAATGCATGAAATGTTTACAAAAATCGATATAAAAGTAAGTATAAAACATGACAATTTAGGCTCACAACAAACACCCCATACTTAAGCTTGCTTGTCCTCAAGCAATACTTTTAATGGTCATACAGAGGAAGAAATTAAACTCATCATCTTAGATTCATTTCCATATATCCCTGCAATCAATTATCATCTTCGAAAAGGTACTTCTATTACAAAACCATGCATGTGCAATTTAAAAAAGCAACATCTACTCACAAAAGGAGGTTATACAAAAATGTTTCATTCATGACAAAGAACTAATAATCAAAAGGACTTTAATTAAGCTCAATAATGAGTAGATTGGTAAAAGGTTTAAGGTGGGCAATTTTTGGAAATGTGGTGCTAATGATCCGGGGAAATTGAGTACTTTCCAAACTTTCATGCCACATTTCTTCTTCCTTTGATTTCTCACCTTTCGATCATTCACTCAATGCTTTTTTTTTTCAATATTATGCTTTTACCTCTCTAACCTCAACACTGCCTTCTCGCGATTCGCAAACATGGGTGTCATGAATGGCCCTGGATACTTAGTGCTTAGGACTCCTCACTTGTGTGTCACATTCCGCCGAACTATTATCTCAGTGAGCAGGTTCGATCTACCTTTACCTCATGAGGTGATCAGATTTTCTTTCACTCATTATATTTTCCATAATTTTTCAATTTCCTGCCAAACTCCAAATATGATAATAACAACAACACAAACACCATATCATAATATCCATAATGTAGGTTTCAATTTCAACATAATCTCCATATAGGAAATAAGGTAAAGAATGGACAATATTTAGATCATGTGGATCAATATATAAAATAAGGCTCAATATGGCTTTTGTGATGCATAAGCATAGGTAAGGCTAGGATATAACAATATGAGCATTATATGGAAACATAAAGTCCTCCATCCTCTTATCGTGCAACATGTCAAAAGCAACTTTAAAATTTACCTCCTTTCATGGTTTTCAAGAAATATATGCACTTCATTGTGACTTCCCTTTACTAGGCAATTTCATGCTATATCTCTAATGAATCCAATTTTTGCATCGTCGAGTTCAATAAAACATCCATGACACTAATCAAAATTTTTAATGGGGGTCATTGATAGCATGCATTTAAAGGGTCATAATAGGTTGCATTTAGGTTAGTTAAGATGCATATCATGCATGGTTTAAGTATAATTTGCATATTTGCTCTCTACGTTGGTGGAGTCGGAGTCTACACACTTTTATTGATTATTTTAGGTAATTGTGGATCCGAGGAGGAGACATGGGTTGATAACGCATTAGATGAGAGTGTCTAGTTGATTGAAGAAACTTACATGAAGATTTCAAGAGGTCCTAAGAAGAAGAAGCGAACCTAAACGAAGAACAAGTCTGCAGAAGTTGTCGCCAGACATGCTGAACTTGTTTTGCACTTTCTGGAGGCCTCGGTTGTCCGGTTGAAAATTATGACCATGCGTTGAAAAGCTCTTTCAGAGAGCTACAACTTTTCTGTTGACAACAAGAGCAAATTCGAGACTGATTTTCCGTGAAAGACCAATGCAGGGGCCGCAGCATATATACTACGGCCGCAGCCAGTAAGGATGCCGCGGGTTGGAAATGGATGTCGATTATGCGGCCGCAGCAAAAATGCCGCGTCTGCAACATTGGTTGTCAGCGATTAGACGCTGCGTTTCATTTAATAAAAACCCTAGTTGTTATTGTTTTGTTCCATGGCCGACTTGGACTCATTATAAGGCCGATTTATGTTAGTTTTTTAGTCACTTCTATTCTAGTCCATGTTCTATCAGACAATAAGAGAGAGAGCGATGTTCGCCATGGGCGACTAAACTCTCTTCGTTCTACTTGCAATTTGAAGCTTTATTTGGATCGATTGTGAGTTTCTGAATCTTGTTCTTTATTTCCTATATTGAATGTTGCAACTTTTTTTGTGCTTGAATGTTTGATTGTTTTGTTCTATCTTGCCTAATCAACTTGGTAGAATCAATTCAATTGCTAGGATTTTGTAGATTCCTAATTGCGAACCTTAACCCAAGTAGCAAACTTGTCCCTTTAGGGCTGATTGAACTAATTGGATAGGTAGGAAGTTGGATGTGTTGTTAAATCCCTCTTTAGGGACTGCAAATACCTTGGTTAATCTCTGAACTTAAAGCTATCAATTGGGTTAAATCCTTTTGTAAGGACCGTTCGATTGATAAGGGTTTCTAGGACTGATTGGACTAGTAACTATATTAGTTCGGGACAAGGGCATTCATAGGAAATCTAAAAGGATAAGAGGAATTTACAATATCAATTCGACCAAATAAAGTGGATAGTTGTAGGCATAGAGATCTTCTCTAAATTGTTTTGCATTAATTGTTTTTATTTTATTTTGTTTTCTTTTCAATCTCAATCAACCAAAACCCCCCTTTCTACTAATTGGTAAATACACATTGCTGAGAAATACTTGATTCTATGTGGGATCAACCTCTTACTTACTTGCTATACTAGTTCTCAATCAACCAAAACCCCCCTTTCTTTTGATACGGTTGACGCGACTAAAAATCGTTCATCAGTCATTTTTCAAACTTTGGAAAACATGCATATAGGCACATAAATCAAATATGGAATCCAAAGTAGTCATGTATAAGCAATTCAAGAAATAATCCTTAAATATGCACACATATTGCCAAATATAGTCAAGTATGCACAAAGTAAGCTCTTCCCCCACCCCATACTTAAACATTACAGTGTCCTCACTGTATAAAAAAATAAGGGTAAAGAAATAAACTCACTAGACAGGCGTGTTAATTGTCATAATCGAGTGGCATTGCGTCTGTAGAACTGGTCGATTTCGAGTGATATGGTCGATATCGACCTAGCTTACTCGATATCGATTGAGTCCGCTGCTTCTTTGTTTGTACGTGCAAGAATCGTTAGACAGATCATATCCACAATAGTAAATCCTCAAAAAATAATGTTCAAAAACCAAAAACCAAAGCAACAATGTCCAAAAATCTCAAAAACTAATTGTCTATTTACAAGCTCTAGACTTTATAGTCGTTAGGCTGACTTCTCCATTAAGCTCAAGGTGGCATCTGCAAGGCCCATGTAGCTTGGGCTTCAAACAGGACTCCATTTTTGTCCATCAGCTACAGTCCGCCTGAATGGATCCTGTTCATCGTTAAGGGTCCCATCTTCTTCTTTTTGAATTTGTTAGGGAACCAATGATCATTTGATTTGGAAACATAGACCTTGTATCCTACTTCGTATTGCTTAGGCTCATCATTGGAAACCCTTCATAAGCGCACATACCAAGGCAAACCTCTCCCATGTATAGGTAAATTCTTAACTGAAATAGGAGAAGAGATGCTTATACCTTGGCTTACCTTTGCAAATTCGGTGTAATTCAGCTCCTGAGGTTCTGGTCGATATCAACCAATGTCAGTCGATATCGATTGCTTCTGTTCTAGTGGAGGTTTAGTCGATGTGGACGAAGACAGGTCGATATGGGTTGGTCGATATCGACCAAGGTTGGTCGATATCGAGTTCTTCTGCTCGATTTCGGCTGGCTTTTTCTCGGGAAGAGAAATCGACTCGACATGAAGTGGTCGATATCGAGTTGTGTTGTGGCTCAATCGATTTTTCCTTGTCGATTTCGACCCCATACTTAAGACCTGTCAAAGCATCCGAAAAGTAGTTAGTCCATATCTTCTTACCTTGGTCTATGTCGAGTAGGTCCTCTGTATCTTTGTTAAGGATGGTCATGATCTCCTCCACCTGGGCTTCCATATCCCTCTTTTCTAGCTCCTCGGGGGTCATATTTCTTACCTTAGGCTCTTCGCAGGTGATGTACCTGGCTGATATGGACTTGACCTCTTGCATGGGACCTGTATGCCTTTCAGTTTTATTAAAGGAATACTCAATTACCTCATTGTTGATATTGAAAGTGAGCATTCCTTTCCTTACGCTTATGTTGGCATCCACCGTCGCCAAGAAAGGCCTTCCTAGAATAATTGGACAAGCAGGGTCCTCCACCATATACTTTAGTAAGAAATTAGCAGGGACAAAGAACTTACCTATGTGTACTGGCACATCATCCACCATGCCTGTAGGGATGACTACAGTGTTGTTCGCCATGTATAACTTTGCATCCACAAGCTCTAGAGCACCTATCTTAACTTTGGACCATATAGATAGAGGCATTATACTCACACTGACTCCCAAATCACATAAAGCATTGAATTTATATTGACCAAATCCAATTGTTATAGAAAACTTACCTGGATCTGGTCTTTTCTCTGTGACGTCCATTTTACTGCACTCCTCTGCGATCTCAGCCATTGACCGCTTTTTGCTTATAATCTCCCTGAGGAACTTAACGTAGGATGACATTTCCTGAAGTGTTTCTGTGAAGGGAATGGCAACGTTGAGCCTTTGAAGCATCTTCACGAATCGCTGAAACTTCTTCTCTGCAAGATCCTTTGGATATTTCGTCAGAAAAGGTAACTTCTTTTTCGTTGGAGGTGATGATGTAGAGTGGAGGGGGTCGATATCGACATGTATTTGGTCGATATCGAGTGATGTTTGGTCGATATCGACTAGACTGGTCGAATTCTGGGCTGGCAGGGCATCTTCATAGATATCGAGCTGGGTCTGGTCGATGACGAGAGGGTTTCTCGACCAAATAAATTTATAGTCAAGACCCCGCTATAGGATAGTGGAGTCAGGTTCGTCCTTATGAGAGAAGTTAGCGGTTCTAGGTTTAGTGTGTTTTGGGGCTCAGGGATAGCGGGAAGAGGTGATGAGGGTGTTGTCAACGTCAGCTAAGAATGGGTTGATGTCGAGGGATGGATAGGTAATGGTGGTTGGTGTCGGGTAAAATCTGTACAGAATGTAAATAAAGAAATAAAGTAATAAAGGTGCAAACTTCCAAGGTAAGGGATCACCGCAAGGATAATTAAACACATAAAAGATAAGATAGAATAGTTATGTAAGCACATCAAAGGAGTAAGCTTTCGCCTTTTCCAACAATTAGATAACCCTTTCAAGTAACCCTAATTGTATCTATCAATTTTATGTTTATAATTCAAGTTGTTAACATGAATCTCTATTCTTTCGAGTGGGCAATAAACATATAAAAGGCAGTGGATAATCAAAACATAATAAATATAAATTTTTTACCTCAAGTGTGCATGACTATCGTTGGGCTCACCCCGACCCTAAAAGAAGGAAATTAGAAAGCAAACATGATGAAAGAAAATAACTTTAACATTAAACTAAATCTAAAACTTACAAAACCTTCTAAACGTTCCTCCTCCTTCTTTCTCTCTCTCTCTTTCTCTCTCTCTCTCTCCTCCTCCTTGCGTCCTAAGACGACTTGGCTTGAATGAATGAAAATCAGCCCATACTCTTCAAAAACAGTTTTCTGCAGCTCCAACGATGGACGATTTTGGCTGGGCAAACGTCCTTGGATTTTTGTGTTTGAGATATTTATGGAAAGCTGGGTTCAAAACAAATCCATGGCCACCAAGTTTGCTCAATTTGGATGAGTATGGAGGGAGTTATGCTATTTCTGGTGAAGGCTGTCCAAAATTAACCTAAAATGAAGCAAGGCTCTCCTTCTCTCTCTCTCCTCTCAAGTGACGGTGGGGCTTTGTTGTAGGAGGAAATCGAGACTTGCAATAATAAAATATAAATAAATCACAGCAAACCAGATTCCGTCCCTTGCAAATAATTACAAGACCTCCTCCTGATGCAGCAGCGGGAAGTTAGGATCGATCCACGAGGAAGCATGTCAGTGGATCCTAGGCAGCGGAGAAATCTCACGGTTAGAAGTCGACAACAGGGTCCTCGATCTCGACTAGGGTAGTCGACAGAAGATCGGACAGTCGAACACAGCGCAGCAGCAAGCACCGGATGTAGTCGATATCGACTAGAGGCTACTCGATATCGAGTAGAGTCCTCGTCGACTTCGGCTTGTCTTGTCGAGTACTTGCACAATTAAGCTACAACGATGCTAGATTGAGAATCAGTAACTCGAGATCAACCAGGCTTTGTCGAGATCGAGTAGACAGAGAATAAAACGTAACAAAGAAATAGAGTAAAGGCAAATGCTTTGGGACTTTGAAATAAACTTAATGTAAAAGGCTTCCAAGATCGGAGTTTGCAACAACGATAACCAAGCATGCATAAGGCAGAGATAAACAGATAATCATGTAAATTGCATCAAAGGACAAGCTTTCGCCTTTTCCAACAATTAGACAACTCTTTCAAGAAACCCTAATTGTCTCTACCGATTTTATGTTTATAATCCAAGTTGTTAGCATGGATCTCCATTAGATGGGTAATAAACACATAAACAAGTAGTAGATGCTCAAAACATGATAAAAGTCAGATCTTTACCTCAAATATGCAGGGCTATCGTCGGGCTCGCCCCAACCCTAGAAGTGGGTGGACTACTCAAGCTTCATCGCAACCTCAGACATCATTGATTGGAAAGAAATAACAACTTGCATTAAACTAAATTCAAAGACTTTACAATCCCGGCGATCCAACTCTCGTTGAACGCCAAAACCCTAAAACCTCTGAACTCCCTAAACCGTCTCTGTGAACTACTTCTCTACTTCTGAAATTGTATGAATCTAAAATCAGCCCCATGGGCTTTATTTATAGCCTTCTATTCCTTGCTACTCAAGGATAGAAATCTTTATCTATATCTAAAACTATATCTAAAAGCATAATGATAAATAAAAGCAACAAAGGAATTAAATCCAAAATAAGGAAATATATCTAAAAGTCTTAAAGTGGATAGATCCTCTCCTTCATGATGTATCTTGATAATTTCGGATAGAATCGGCAATCTTCGGGCCCAAGCAATCCCAAACCGAGTAGGATTCGTCAAACCGAGTAACGCGGATTCTGGAACCGTCGTCGATCTCGACAAAGGTCTTATCGATCTCGAGTAGGATTGTTGTCGACTGGGCTTGGCTCGGCGTCTCGGCTAACTGGTGCTCGATGTGGCTCGGACATGGTTCACGGGTCTTGTCGATCTCGAGTACCCCTTGTCGATCTCGACTAGACTGGCCTTGTCGACTAGGTCTTCTCGGGTGATTCGTCTCGACATGCTCGGACACGGCTTCCGTGCTCCTCGATCTCGAGTAGGTCTACTCGATCTCGAGTAGATTGTAACCCGGCATGTCCTCGTCTTCGTCTTCTCGATCAGCTCTTCCTTGACCAGGCTCTCCTCGGACACTTTTGGTCGATCTCGAGTAGAGTGTACTCGATCTCGAGTAAAGTTTTCTCAGCTTTCTGCTCTGTTCTTAAAACGCACTTTCCCGAGTCCTCGTTCGTCGGATTGACGCATTTGACCATGCGTTGGAAAGCAGTTTTCGAGGGCTACAACTCTTATGAAGACATCAAAGCTTGATTCAGAACGAAGATGGTGAAAAATGGCTTCTTCTCCAGCTGCACCATTCTTAGCTTCTCCATGAGTTTCCTTTAAGCTCCAAAGTGCGTCCGATTTCTGCCAAATATAACAAAAACTTGTGTAGACCTCCATATATTGCAAATAAACATAACTTACACAGATTCTGTATTATTTTAGCCCAAATGCATGCAGAAATCGATATAACAGTAGATTTAAAACATGGCATAAAACATGGATATCAAATCACCCCATACTTAGACTTGCTTGTCCTCAAGCAATAAACAAACAATAACCAAGACCTACGACACATCCTTCAAGTCTTCGCCTTTGTCAAAAGCAACATCTCAAGTAGTAGCAATGTAAGACAAGTGAATTTAACGTCATCACACATATATGAGCGATCCATAGGCTTTAGGCAATATAAGTCCAACCTCACAGGAAAAATGTGTTTACACTCAGCTCTCAATGTGTTTAGGCTATGTACATCGACTCTCAACTCAATTCCATATACAATCTCTTAAACATTCCAATTTAAATATGTATCCACTTCGCAACCAATTATGAAAATGCAACAAGAATTATCAGGAGGACTTCGCTCAATAGAAGTCTTCAAAGAAGATTCCATTCGGCGGGGTTGTAATGGGGCTTGGTAAGAAATAATAAGGTATGGAATTATTTGACCATGTGGTGCTAAATAAAATTCGGGAATCAAGACTCCTAAATCTCCAACATAACCAAACCATAACTTCTCAGTCATATGCATCCGCCAAACTCTCCAATTTTTCTCAATAAAGTATATAACCTTTCAAACTTTCTAAATCTCTCCAAAATATGTATCTTGCAAATAATGAAAGAAATAAGGTAAATTTGGCTCATGCACTTTATTCACAAACATATATACTTTTTCTTCTTCAGTTTTCGGTTAATTTTTTTTTTTTTAAACGAAAAATATAAAATAACACTAATAGTGCATTTATAATGTGAGCCAAAAATCCTTTTACATAGTATGCATAGCAAGATAAAAATGTAAAACCAACCCATATCTCAATAATTTCAACAATCCTTCTTGAAATGCAACATAAGCTTATTCTTTTCACAAATCATCATTCCTACCAACTCTAAGTCTTAATTCCCAAATGGGGGTCAGGCTCAATTTGGCTAAGGAAAATTTTGTGGAGTTTACAATAAAAGTCTCAGGCTAATATTCTGGCTTCAAGCAGGGATAATGCAGGGTAGGTAAAGAGAGGATAAAATTGGCTTTAAAAGGTGCCTCCATCACTTAATTCTAATTAACATAAACATATAAATGCATTGGCTTTGAATAATTATCACAACATTTAGAGATGCATAGGAAGAGTAAATACACTCAAGAAAGCAGAGGGATTTTTAATGTTCTCCCTATAAGGCCAAAATTCTCACTGGGACAATTTTTGTTGGATTTTAACCTTTAGCTTAGGATCATATGTGCTCAATTTCATCACAAGTTCACAATCCACATAAAAACCATTTTGGGGACTTAGGCTAAACCTTCCAAACACGCCATAGGATTTATATGATCAAGTCAGTCATTATTCATCATCATAGGACATCTAAGTTAGGGTATAAAACTAAAACAATGCAAAAATTTAAACATGCATATTTATTTATTTTTTCGACATTTTCTATTTTTTTTATTTTTATTTTTTTTTATGCAAAAATCAAAACTAAAGTATGACGAAAGATTTAAAAGGCATAAAATTTAAACATGAATGCATAGCATAAAAATTTAAAATTTCCCCATGTAAAACCAAAAGCAAGACTAACACATATGATAATGATAATGAGCCCTTCCCCCACCCCATACTTAAAATTTACAGTGTCCCCACTGTATAAAATCAAATAAAAACAAGAGTAAAGGAAGGAACTCACAGGATAACGCGTCGAGGAGGGTAGATCAGTGCAGGTCGAGTAGACAAGCTTGTTGATCTCGAGTACATGTTACTCGATCTCGAGTAGCTTCGTCTGCGTCCAGTGGAATCTGAAGTCAAGGAGCGTCTGGTGGCTTGTCGATGTTGAGTACGTCTACTCGAGGTCGAGTAACTTCTGGGCTTCTCCTCCTTGTCGTAGTCGACTTGGCCTTCGTCGATTCTGACTGTTTTCAGGGACTTCTTTATTCCACTTTTCGCGATCCTTATATGCTTGCCGACCTAAAAGTGTTAGATTGCACAAGAAACAAGACTATCCACATGAAATATTCTAAAAGACATAAAAACAAAACCAAAAACAAAACCACAAAGTTCAAAAAGTCCCAAAATTCATAAAGTTCTATATACATGCTCTAGATTTTAGAGTCGCTAGGCCGACTTCTCCATTTGCGCTCAAGGACCATTATTGTGGGGCCCGCTCATACTTGGTCTTTCTCCTGGATCATCTAGGTCCTGATGGTAGTGTGCAAGCTCAACTGACAGGTGGTTGCTTGCATCATCTCCTTTCTCTTTCTTCTTCTTCCTTCCAGCTCTTAGTTTTCACAGATTTTCTCGCCATGGTGCCTTATCTCCCCTTAAATCATTGATAATTTTCTTTATGGACTGAGGGGGAGTAGAATTCATACCTGAACTTACCTTTTCGGATCCAAAACAGAAATTTTTGGGTTTGGGGCTAGTCGAGATCGAGTACTGCTGGTCGACCTCGAGTACATGGACCCCATACTTAGGCTCTTGGCAAGTCAGTGGCGTAGCAGAGGTAGTCGACATCGATAAAGGCTTGTTGAGATCGAGTAGAGGCCTTGTCGAGATCGAGTAGAGGCCTTGTCGAGATCGAGTTGACTTTGTCGATCTCGAGTACAATGTTGGCTCCTTCCTCCGCTGTTTGCTTGGTCCCGTGGTTGCTAATGCTTTTCACCTCTAGCCAGGAAATTTCCTCTTTTGCGGGGCCAAAAGAGAAATCCAAAACCTCATCGCTTATGGTGAAGGTGAGCGATCTATTCTTGACACTTATTCTGGCATCTACAGTAGCTAAGAATGGTCTACCAAGAATAATAGGGCTAGTAGGATCTTCAGCACAGTCAATGATAAGGAAATCTGCCGGAACAAAGAATTTACCAACCTGGACATGGACGTTCTCAACTATACCTGTAGGGATGACTACTGTATTGCTTGCCATGTATAGTTTGGCATCCACAGGTTCTATGCATCCTATTTTGACCTTCCGCCAGATTGATAGAGGCATGATGCTAACACTTGCTCCTAAATCACACAGAGACTCATATTTATATTGTCCAAAACCCATAGTAACAGAAAACTTACAATGGTCAGGTCTCTTTTCAGGGAAGTAGAGTATTTTGCATTCGCCTGCGATCTCTGAGATGGATCGCTTCTTGCTCAGAATTTCCTTCAGAAATTTGACATATCAAGGCATCTCTTGCAGGGCTTCTGTAAAAGGAATAGAAACATTCAGTTCTTGCAGCATATTAACAAATCTGGTAAACCTACCTGCAGTGGGATCTTTCTGTGCTTTTGAAGGGAAAGGCAGTGGCTCTTTCAGTTTTGGAGCCTGATCAGCTGTCGGAGGTGCTGCGGAGTCGTCGACGTCGACCAGATGCTGCTCCTCGATCTCGACCAGGGGCTCGTCGATCTCGACTTGGGTTGTCGACCTCGAGTCGCTGGGCTTCGCAGTGGAGTTCGAGCTTAGCTTCTGGTCTGTTTCGAGTAGGGTCTTGTCGAGATCGAGTACGGGCTCCTCGAGATCGTGTTGATCTTGCTCTATCTTGAGTTGCTTCTCTGCCTTGCTTTGCTGTTTCCCGACCTCTGGCTCGTGTAATTGATGGCCACTTCTGAGTTTGATAGCTGCGACGTGTCCGGTTTTCCCTTTAGGATTTGGTTCTGTTTGCCTAGGGAGCTGTCCGGACGGTCGTGGGATCTGTGCAGCGATTTGACCCATCTGCGTCTCTATTCCTCTTTTCCAGATGTCCAGTTCTCCAAATTTTGTAGTGATGTTCTGGAATTGGTTGTTGATGGTGCCCTGATTCCGACGCATCTCCTCAAGGATCAGCTATAGATCATCCTTCTTTTGATCCCTTTCTGGATGTCCTGGAGCTCTGTAGGGTGGAGGGTTCCTAGGAGGACCTTGGTTCCACTGTGGTTGATAGGACCGTTGGTCTCCCATGTAGCGATTGGGACCCCCAGCGTAGGCTGCCTCTTCATGTGTTTCTGCCATCCTGACTTGCTTAGTGTATGGGCACTCAGTAGGGGTGTGCCGCTGTGATCCGCATTCGATGCAAGGCTGATTTACAGATAAATATTTGACTTGCTTGAGGAGCTTGCGATTCTGGTCTCTGTAGAACTGCTCCCTGACATCTGGGTCAATCTCCTTTGCTGGCTCATAGAGTGGCATAGATGGGGCTGGTCTGGCATAGGTGCTCTCATCATAGTTTGTAGGAGCCCCATATTTGTTGTCGTAGTTAGTGAGCTTTTCTAGCACACCCCATGCGTCGCTTGGTGGCATCGTCAAATACTCATAGCGAGTATAATGGTTGATTCTGTCCTTAGTGACTTGATAAGGAGAGCTGAAGAAGATCTCCTGAATGACGTAGGGTGGCTGTCCATGAGTAGGGCAAGATCGCAGTAGTTCTTTGTAGCGTTCCCATGCCTTTGCCAGTGGTTCCCCTTGCTTCTGTTTGAAGGCGGTGATTTTTTGGCGGAGAAGTGCTGTTTTGGCGGGTGGGAAGTATTTGTTCAGAAACTCTTGCTCTACTTGGGCCCATGTGGTGAGAGATCTCGGCTTCAGCCCTTCGAGCCACTTCAGTGCAGGTCCAGCGAGAGACCAGCGAAAAGCTTTCATCTTGACATATCCCAGAGTTGTACCTTCAGCAAGAGTACGACACATGTCATGAAAATTAGTAATATGTTCAAGAGGACACTCATTAAATTTGCCATAAAAAGCATTATTTTTAAGCTCTATCAGAAACTGAGTGCGAATTTCAAAAGAGTTATCAGGGATTAGAATCGCCGATTCAGGCACGACAAGAGTTGGATGCATATAATCCTCAGCAGTGGTTGGATATTGAGCAAGCTCAGCTTCTGCTTGCCTTGCACGCTCAGCTTCTTGTTCCCTCGCTGCCCTTTCATTGGCGATAGTGGTATCCTTTGCGGCTAGCTCCCTTGTAAGCCTGGCAATCAGTTGTTCTTGTGTTTCAGCGGCCGCCATGATCCTTTTGAGTTTAGGGTGAATGTGTAGGTAACGCTCTGGTTCATCTAAGCTGTCAAAGTCGGGTGGTAGACCAGAACGGCGCATACACCTGTATAATAACTCAAAGCAGATGTGAGATTTAACTACCTTATGCGCGAATGATAGCTTCCCCGGCAACGGCGCCAATTTGTTGTAGGAGGAAATCGAGACTTGCAATAATAAAATATAAATAAATCACAGCAAACCAGATTCCGTCCCTTGCAAATAATTACAAGACCTCCTCCTGATGCAGTAGTGGGAAGTCAGGATCGATCCACGAGGAAGCGTGTCAGCGGATCCTAGGCAGCGGAGAAATCTCACGGTCAGAAGTCGACAACAGGGTCCTCGATCTCGACTAGGGTAGTCGACAGAAGATCGGACAATCGAACACAGCGCAGCAGCAAGCACTGGGTGTAGTCGATATCGACTAGAGGCTACTCGATATCGAGTAGAGTCCTCGTCGACTTCGGCTTGTCTTGTCGAGTAACTGCACAATTAAGCTACAACGATGCTAGATCAAGAATCAGTAACTCGAGATCGACCAGGCTTGGTCGAGATCGAGTAGACAGAGAATAAAACGTAACAAAGAAATAAAGTAAAGGCAAATTCTTTGGGACTTCGAAATAAACTTAATGTAAAAGGCTTCCAAGATCGGGGTTTGCAACAACGATAACCAAGCATGCATAAGGCAGAGATAAATAGATAATCATGTAAATTGCATCAAAGGACAAGCTTTCGCCTTTTCCAACAATTAGACAACTCTTTCAAGAAACCCTAATTGTCTCTACCGATTTTATGTTTATAATCCAAGTGGTTAGCATGGATCTCCATTAGACGGGTAATAAACACATAAACAAGTAGTAGATGCTCAAAACATGATAAAAGTTAGATCTTTACCTCAAACATGCAGGGCTATCGTCGGGCTCGCCCCAACCCTAGAAGTGGGTGCACTACTCGCGCTTCATCGCAACCTCAGACATCATTGATTGGAAAGAAATAACAACTTGCATTAAACTAAATTCAAAGACTTTACAATCCCGGCGATCCAACTCTCGTTGAACGCTAAAACCCTAAAACCTCTGAACTCCCTAAACCGTCTCTGTGAACTACTTCTCTACTTCTGAAATTGTATGAATCTAAAATCAGCCCCATGGGCTTTATTTATAGCCTTTTATTCCTTACTACTCAAGGATAGAAATTTTTATCTATATCTAAAACTATATCTAAAAGCGTAATGATAAATAAAAGCAACAAAGGAATTAAATCCAAAATAAGGAAATATATCTAAAAGTCTTAAAGTGGATAGATCCTCTCCTTCATGATGTATCTTGATCATTTCGGATAGAATCGGCAATCTTCGGGCCCAAGCAATCCCAAACCGAGTAGGATTCGTCAAACCGAGTAACGCGGATTCTGGAACCGTCGTCGATCTCGACAAAGGTCTTGTCGATCTCGAGTAGGATTGTTGTCGACTGGGCTTGGCTCGGCGTCTCGGCTAACTGGTGCTCGATGTGGCTCGGACATGGTTCACGGGTCTAGTCGATCTCGAGTACCCCTTGTCGATCTCGACTAGACTGGCCTTGTCGACTAGGTCTTCTCGGGTGATTCTGCTCGACATGCTCGGACACGGCTTCCGGGCTCCTCGATCTCGAGTAGGTCTACTCGATCTCGAGTAGAGTGTAACCCGTCATGTCCTCGTCTTCGTCTTCTCGATCAGCTCTTCCTCGACCAGGCTCTCCTCGGACACTTTTGGTCGATCTCGAGTAGAGTGTACTCGATCTCGAGTAAAGTTTTCTCAACTTTCTGCTCTGTTCTTAAAACGGACTTTCCCGAGTCCTCGTTCTTCGGATTGGCGCATATGACCATGCGTTGGAAAGCTCTTTTCGAGGGCTACAACTCTCATGAAGACATCAAAGCTTGATTCAGAATGAAAAATGGTGAAAAATGGCTTCTTCTCCAGTTGCACTATTCTTAGCTTCTCCATGAGTGTCCTTTATGCTCCAAAGTGCGTTCGATTTCTGCCAAATATAACAAAAACTTGTGTAGACCTCCATATATTGCAAATAAACATAACTTACACAGATTCTGTATTATTTTAGCCCAAATGCATGAAATGAATGCAGAAATCGATATAACTGTAGATATAAAACATGGCATAAAACATGGACATCAGGCTTCTTTGGATGAGCTCCTCATGAGTCTTGGGGGTCAGGCTTATAGAGGAGAGGGGTGGTTGGCTTAATGAGTCAAAGCATGGGTGTGATGGGAAGGAAGTGATGGGTGTGGTTGAACTAGAATAGGAGCCTAGCTAGTTAGTTTCCATCCAAATCAAATGGAGTTGGTAGATCCTTGTTGGACATTGGTTTAGATAGGGAGGTTGACCTCTTTAACATAACGTAAAACCCGAGCTCGCGAAGCGTTAAAATCTGTTACGTTTATAAGATATGAGAAAAGTAGCTTGGGTATATTTTTTCCCATCATTAAATCCATGTAAAGCTAGGCATAAAAATTTTAAATTTTCCGGGTTTTCATAATCATAAGGGAGGATAATATTCGGATTATCCTACTGATATTTTATAAATATTAATTAAATTCCGGTCTTTACAATCATCCACGTCTAAAATCAAGTCTCGTCCCCGAGACAAAAGGTTTAAACCGATGGAGAAGGTTTTAAAACTTGAGTCCTTGAATCGTAACAAAAGGCACACGATCATCCTGGATGCGTCGTCCAAGAATCTCACGCCACCTTTATCACGACCGTAATAATCTCGAAGGTTTCAACAAGCATGTGATGGGCGCCCCCGTCACATCTCGCCTCAACCTTGAAAATATCACAACTCGAGAGGATAATCACACTACCGCTCGGTCTTAGCGAAAATTCTACGAGTGCCCCTGTGGAAAGCTCGTACCCACTTCACGAAGTATAATAGATTTACCCGGACATTGGAACCTTAAATTGCTCATTTCCGAACTAAATCTCAAAATCAAGGGGTTTGGCGTCCTGACTCGACATCAGACCTAGACACTTCTAGTCTCGACTCATCTCCCTCTCGAGAGGTGGTTATCCACCTCTAAGGATCAAACACACGATCTCACTGTGATCTATTCCTCAATCAAGAGGGTGGACTTCATCTACCTGTAAGGCTAAGCCTTATTCTGTCTATCCTATGTTCGTCATTTCGTCATCATCTCATCATCATAAATAGGGAGTAGCACGCACTCAACTACCTATCGGGCAAGTTGTACTCAACGATGTAACTAGTGCGTGCTAATGCTCCATCATGTACTCATCTATCGAATCATAATCACATCCATGTCATCACATAATCATCTATCATAAAATATCACTAAACAGTGATAACACATCATATTAGACCACTCATGGGCCCACCACGCATACAAATCATCAAAAGTACACACTCAGCACCAAGTTAAATGTCGAATCAAACAAGAGTACAACTAAAGGATAGACATCCTAGGGGTGCTCACGAGCCAAATCACGAGGTAAGGACTATATCCTCACGTGGCTCTACATACTTGGCTAACAACTCGTCTAACACTCCCCCATAACTGGCAAGTATGCTATCCTCGGTCTCTTAGGTGGCCTCCTCGGGACTCCTCCTAGCCCACTGAATCAAGACCAATGGCACCTCTTGTCAAGAACAACTATCGGTCGCTCCAGATAGGTGTGGTCGGGCTCTATATGAAGACCAGAATGATCTAGGACATGACTCAGATTAGGCTCGCACCATCTCAGCTGCGAAACGTGGAAAACATCGTGGATGCCGGCTATGGTAGTCGGTAGAACCACTCTGTAGGCTACCTCTCCTACTCGCTCCAGGATCCCGAAAGGTCCTACATATCTAGAGCTCAGCTTTCCCTTCATGCCGAAGCATCGGATCCCTCTCGTTGGCGACACTCTCAGCCATACATGATCTCCTACATCAAAGCCAGCTCAGTCTTGGGGCGATCTGCGTACTTCTGCTGGCGGTCATGTGCGATAATCATATGCTCACAAATACGTCTGAACTGATCTGTAGCCTCCTACACATACTGGGGCAACGACCCAAGCACATCCCCCGGGTCATCCAACGTATCGGCGACTTGCATCGCCTCCCGTACAACGCCTCAAAAGGAGCAATCCTAATCGAAGAATGATAATTGTTGTTGTACGAGAACTCCACTAGCGGAAGGTGTCTCACCCATAGGTTCCCCCACTCTAACACACATGCTCTCAGCATATCCTCTACTGTCTGGATCGTCCGCTCACTCTGTCCGTCTGTCTACGGATGATATGCGGTACTGAAATGCAGCTTGCTCCCTAGAGCCTCGTGCACCTGCCTCTAGAATATCGAGGTAAACCGACCATCTCGATCTGAAACAATCCTCCCTGGGACTTCATGTAACCTCACGATATGCTGCACGAATTACTGCACTAGTGTGGACACCGGCCACGTCTCCTGACTCGGGATAAAATGGGCGGTCTTGGTCAACCTATCGACCACCACCCATATGGCATCAAAGCCTCGGACGTCCTTCCTGAGTCCAGTTACAAAGTCCATGGTAATATCGGCCCACTTCCATGCGGGGTCGGGAAGTGACCTGGTCATCCCTCCGGGTCTCTGGTGCTCAACCCGCACCTGTTGATAGACCTGACATCTCACTACAAATTCTGCAATGTCGACCTTCATCCTACCCCACCAAAAGGTCCTCCTTAGGTCCTGATACATCTTATTCGATCTCGGATGGATCGAATAAGGAGTAGAATGCGCCTCTCGCATAATCCTCTGCCTCAGATCATGCACCTCCGGCACTGCAACTCTCCCTGTAGCGTCAACATCCCATCCTCTCTGACAGAAAATGCTCTACAGTGACCCTGGGTCATACGCTGTCGGATGTCTGCTATCCGTGGACACTCTGCCTGGGCTCGGCGAATCTCATCCATCAACTCATATTGTATCTCGAGGAAACTCAGCTGACCACTCTCTCTCCGTGACCAGACCTCGATGCCGCAACTCTGGCTGGGCTGTCAACCTTGATAAGGTAACCTCCTGACGAGTCTTCCTACTCAGCACATCGGCCACTACATTGGCCTTCCCGGGATGATAAACGATGTCGAGCTCGTAGTCCTTGATCAACTCGAGCCACCTCCTCTGACGCATGTTTAGCTCCTTCTTCGTGAAAATGTACTTCAGATTTTTATGATCGGTCATGATCCTCACTGACGTGCCATACAGATAATGCCTCCAGATCTTGAGCGCATGTACCACTGCGGCTAGCTCAAGATCGTGCGTGGGGTATGACTCCTCCCCTGGCTTCAGCTGGCGTGAAGCGTAAGCGATGACCTGATCCCTCTACTGTAGCACACAACCTAAACCTGAACTCAAAGAATCTGTGTAGACCACGAAGTCCTCCGTCCCCTCCGGTAGTGCTAACACTGGCGCGGATGTCAACTTCTGCTTCAACAGATGAAAACTAGCCTGGCACGTTGGACTATACTCGAAGGGTACTCTCTTCTTCGTCAGTTGTGTCATCGGCCTAGCTATGCTGGAGAAGCCCTCGGTGAACCGTCGGTAATAGCTAGCCAAACCTAGAAAAGACCTGATGTCTCTGACATTCTTGGGGACCTCCCAAGCAACGATAGCTTCAACCTTTGATGCGTCTACTGATATCGCTGATGCGGATATAACATGACCAAGAAACATCACCTCGGAGAGCCAGAACTCACACTTGCTAAACTTTCCAAACAGTTTATACTTCTGCAGAATCCTCAACACAATCATTAGGTTCTCAGCATGCTCCTCTCTACTCCTCGAGTAGATCAAGATGTCGTCGATAAACACCACTACGAATCTGTTAAGAAAATCAATGAACACCCTGTTCATCAACTCCATGAAGGCGGTTGGTGCGTTGGTTAGCCCAAACGGGATAACCACAAACTCGTAGTGCCCGTATCTGGTCCTGAACGCCGTCTTCGGGATGTCCTCTACCTTCACCCTCAGCTGGTGATAACCCGAACGCAAATCTATCTTCGAGAAGACAACAAATCCATGTAGCTGATCCATCAAATCGTCTATTCTCGGCAACGGGTAACGATTCTTCACCGTAGCCCGATTCAGCTCTTTATAAACTATGCATAGCCTCAACGACCCATGCTTCTTCTTCATGAACAACACTGGTGCTCCCTACGACAAAGCGCTCAGCCTGATGTAGCCCTTCTCGGCTAGCTCCTCCAACTATGCCTTCAGCATGTCCATCTCTCTCGGTGCCATCCTGTACGGGACCCTCGAAATCGTCCTGGTGCCCTGCTCCAACTGTATAGAGAAATCAACATTTCGCTGTGGCGGAAGTCCTGGTAGCTCGTCCAGGAAAACGTCAGCAAACTCACTAACAACGGGGACATCTGTTAGGCTGGTTCGCTCGCGATCCACCTCTAAAGCATAACACCAGTAGCTCGTGCATCCCTGGTCTAGAAGTCTCGCCGCTCGAATGGCGCTGATCTGGGCTTCGTTCCGTTTGGGGTCGTGGCCTCTTTCCCCCAGATGGAGTGCGGAAAGCTGAAGAGGTGGCAACTGTCAGACGTAGCTGCTGGTCATAGTGAAGGATCATCTCTAGGAATCTGTCATATGTCATTCATTCCATGTTGGTAGAGATCAGATGAACGTTTAGCGAAAGCCTTATAGAAAGCATGCGGATGTGCATCTCGTCAGTGTTACAGTCCCCTCCATAATAAACGAGCTCCTTCTTGAACTTGCAGACGATCTCGGAGATAGATAGTCGTGGGTAATAGCGGGTGCTGAAGAACACAACCTCTCGTGCTGCCTGTGTCCCAGATGGAAAGTACTCTCTCAGTGATGTGAGCCTAATTTGCCATGTTTTATAGTTACTTTTATATCGTTTTCTACATACATTTCATGCATTTGGGCTAGAATAGTACAAAATCTATGTAGTTTATGCTTATTTGCCAAATTATAGAATCTACACCAGTTTCTGTTTAATTTCGCAGAAATCAAAGCAATTTACAGCAGTTTTGAGAAAAGGAGAAAAGCTCGAAGTGAACTACAGAAGCCCGAGGTCAAGGAGCAGTAGAACCAGGACAAATCAAGCTGAAAGCGAGGAAATCTACTCATCAACATTGGTCGATTTCGACCAAGCTTAGTCGATATGGAGTACAGTCAAGTCGATTTCCACTCAGACAACCAGAAATCGAGTAGAACTAAGAGACTTAGTCGATATCGAGTACCATATATCGGGCTGGAGACCAAACATCGACACGAGGAAGCTGGGAGATGAACATGTTACTCGATGTTGAGGAAAGTTACTCGATGTCGAGTAAAAATCAAGTCGACTTTGCTCCTGGAGGCCGGAATCGAGTTGCTGAGCAGAAGACGAGAAAATGCTAGTCGATATCGAGCAATCCTACTCGATATCGAGGAAACCCCCAATAGCCGACGTCGAGTAATCCGAGTCTTGTTAAGGTTCTATCCCGAGTCCTATGGAGATATTTTCAAGATCAAATTCTATCAAGTTCCATCAAGATCTATCAAGTCAAGAGGAGAAGATATTTACCTACATTAGTCTTATTTCCTTTTAGATATAATTATTTATTTTCATGTTTTAATCTTTAGATAAAAGATAGATAAAATTAGATATAGATATAGTTTTCTTTCCTAGATTAGCTTGGAATGAAGGCTATAAATAAAGCCTCAGGGGGTAATTTCTAAGCATTCAATTTCAGTTACAATTAGTTACATAGAGAGTAGAGAGAGAGAGAGAGAGCTTGTGGCGAGGGTAAGGTGGAAAGGCGAAAGCGGATTTAGCTTGTTCAGTTGTAAGCTTTCTTTTTAGTTTATTTTAATGCAATTTATTTTCCTGAAATCTTTGATGAGTTTATTCATGATTAAGAGCGAGTAGTCAACCCAACTTATAGGGTCGAGGTGAGCCCGACGGTAGCCATGTGAGATGATGCGGTAAAGGTTTGATCTTTTTATGCAATTCGTCTTCTATCCCTGCGAGCATGATTCTTTTGTGAAGGTTGAAGATGATCCTTGTTTGTGTTATTGAAGCGAAAGTGATCTTAATACAACTTGGGTTAATTATGTGAAAAGGGTTAGTAACAATTAGGGTTTATGCGAAAGCCTCTATATTTCTATTTGTTAATAACGAAAGTTATTTGATGAAAAGCATGATATTTTATACCTTTATGTGTTATTTTGCATGGTTATCGTTGTGGTGTTGATACCCTGATCCTGGAAGTCTCTCTTTTATTGATTTATTTCGTCGAAATTCGTGTTCTGGCTTGCGAAAAGGTGAGATCTTTGTTACTGAGTTTAGTCGATCTCGGGGAATTTTTGGTCGACGTCGAGGTATCTTGTCGACATCGAGTCGAGATCGGGTTGTCTGCTGAGTTTTGGTTTCTGTTAGTCGATTTTGACTTACTGTTGGTCGATTTCTTTACTCGATATCGAGCACTGTTTGTCGATATCGACCAGCTTCTGCCTTTGCTTTCTTTTCCGCTTTTCTCTGTTATTTCTGTCTTTCTGTTTAATTTTCTGTTTGTGAGATTTGCCGCTACCTGAGATCCGCTGATGTGCTTCCTCGAGGATCAATTCTGACTTCCCGCTGCTACATCAGGAGGAGGTCTTGTAATCATTTGCAATGGACGGAATCGGGTTTGCTTTACTTTATTAATATTTTGAATTGCAAGTCTCCATTTCCTCCTACAACACTCAGCATCAACTTCCTAAACTCCTCGTAGGTCCATTCAGTACGATCATCACGGTAGACAATCCATTTGTCAAAAGCATCTCCTCGAAGCTTCCCAGCCGCAAGCCTCTATCTCTCCGCATTGGGTACTCCAATCAAGCTGTAAACTCCATCGAGTCCTCTGAAGAACTACTCGATATCCTCTTCGGATCCGGCCTGGAAGATAGGTGGGCTACACTGTGACAATCTCTTCACCCAGTCGGTGATGCCAGCTAATCTCTCTCACTCCAGGAACGCGAGTAATGCCCTCTCTATCGTCGATCCCTCCTTCTGCCTATCAGTCAATCCCTGCTGTCCGGGGATCTCGACCTCAGCATCGGTCTCAGTCTCAGACTCTGTCTTGAGAATGCGGCCACGACCTCGGCCACGTGGTCTCCCGCGTCCTCTACTAATCTCGGTGTCGACCATGATGACAACTGGACATTTAAGTGTACTCAATATACACCTCAATAAAATGTCTTCTTCAAGGAAGACGACCCTCAAGCACATTCATTTCACATAATTACATCCCTTCAAGGGGATGGCCCGCAGGCACAGTTTTATATCACACGAAAGCTAACTAGATAGCTATCCTTCGAGGGATAGCTTTGGGAGCCCGCCTCTAAATCCTATCCTACTCCAACCACCATGGTTGCTCCCTTGGAGTCTTCTTCGACCACCTATAAAGGAAAACTAGTATTTTGCCTACCAGAATCCCGTTCTACATCTCTATAAGATGTCTATCACCTTTATACTACCCATCGATCCAATCTCTCATCTAAAAGGATCCTAGTTCATTTTCATTTCCAAAGGGTTTTCAACTTTTCCCTTTAAAACCTTTTAAAATCCTTTAAAACTTCCAAAACGGTGGGCGGGTTTTGAAAATGTTTTATAACTCGTGCGTACTCAGGTCGAGCAACCTTAGCTCTGATACCAACTTTGTAACGACCCAAAAGTATGGATATCCGAATATGCCTCCATAAATCCACTCAAAGGATTTATAAGGTTCGGATGATCTGATTATTCGGGGAACGTTATACAAGAGTTTTGAATTCTTCCGTGAGCTTTAGATCTTACGATCGAGTATGAGTTATTTAGCTAAGTTATTTGTTTTTAGCGTAAGCACTGGTTTTCGAAAGTGGGGATTTCGAACCCCTAGAAATGTGTGTGCCCATTGGATGCGTTCACCTGTCCTAGGTACTATCGTGTAAATGATTCTCAAGTCAGAAATATAAAGTACGAAAATAACGTACATCAAAGTCATCGCGGCATAGCCTGGTCAAAACCAAATCAAAGTAAGCGAGAAAGTAAAGAGTGCGTAAGCCATGCCTCACTCGCTCTATTCGTCCCAAAAGGTATGTCCTGACAACCATCCACATAAGTAAGTCATATCGGGTAAGAGGTACCTGAATCTAAAAATAAGAAATAAATCGGGGTCAATCATCGGAAATATGCACACTCAATGTCATATAAAGAGGCATACTTAAACTACATGAATGTTAAAATGTAACACATAAGCAAATGTATATATATATATAAATGCGAAATAAATACACAAGGGCTCATATCATCATCATAATAATCATCATCATCATCACCATCATATCATAATATCTTCTCAAACGTAATCATCCTTCTCAAACGTATTCATCCTTCTTAAACATACTCATTCTTTCTCATCATAAGTCTTTCATCATTTCATTCGTGTTCCATCTAGTATAAGTCGTTTATTCAGATTTTGACGGCCGTCCTACCATAGACATATAGCATACATATGAATTGTTGGATTTACTAAGTTCATCCTACGTTATATTATCGGTTTATGTTCCTAAACATGTTACTAGGTCGCGTGGTGCATGAAGACTCTCGATAAGACAAAGAATATCACATAAATCCATCATGAGTAAGTCTAGGGGACTTACTTGGAGTCCGGAGAATAAGCAAGCAATAAAATGCGCAACAAAGGATCCAATCAACAAGAGCCTAGTAATTTCATTAAGCTCTCATTAGGTGGTATTCTAATGCATGGTGCCCAACATAATAATCAACATACATCCACATGAGGTTCACGATTCTATAGATTATGCACTTTGGTTAAGAGATCCGGACTTAACCAGTTATAATCTATATCGTATTATCACATAATCGATTTTCTTCTTATCGGATCATAAGCCAAGTTATGGGTATACTTCATTTCTGTATTTTATGTGCTCTAAGTTTCGGTTATGCCGTCATATATTTAACCATATTCTTAGCATTCCCTTAACCAAGTTTTTTTTAATCGAGTCATTATAAACACTGGTTACTAAAATTTTAATAACTCTTGATCCAACCGTTGGATCGCCCTAATTTTTGATGGACAGTTAGATAACATTTACATAAACATCATATAAGGATTTCAGCCGAATCAGATCGTTGGATTTTAAATAAAGTCCAAATTACAGAGGAACATATATCCATTTTGTTTTTTGACGTTTGCTACAAAATGCAACCAAAAACACATAGAGGCTCCACTTCCTAAGCCCTTTCCAAGCAAACAAGATCTATTCCTAGAGAGGGGGAGGGGGATGAGGGATTACCTTAGAAGAATCCCACACAAACGACTCAAGAACACCCTCGGGAGTCCTTCAGAGCACCTTCCAAACACCTTGCCATTTTGTCACCAAAAATCCCAAAACAGGATTTAGATTCTTACACAAAGTTGAAGAAACGGAGTTATAAAAAATTTTCGAACTCAGTTTTGAAAGAAAGAAAGGGTTCTTACCAAGAAATCAAGCTAAACTCTCAAGACTCTTCAAAAACAGTTTTCTGCAGCTCCAAAGATGGACGATTTTGGCTGAGAAAACGACCTTGGATTTTTGTGTTTGAGATATGTATGGAAAGCTGGGTTCAAGACGGATCCATGTCCATCGAGTTTGCTCAATTTCGATGAGTATGGAGGGAGTTATGCTATTTCTTGTGAAGGCTGTCCAAAATGGACCTAAAATGAAGCAAGGCTCTCCTTCTCTCTCTCTCTCTCTCCTCTCAAGTCACGGTGGGACTTCTTTGGATGAGCTCCTCATGAGTCTTGGGGTCAGGCTTATAGAGGAGAGGGGTGGTTGGCTTCATGAGTCAAAGCATGGGTGTGATGGGAAGGAAGTGATGGGGGTGGTTGAACTGGAATAGGAGCATAGCTAGTTAGTTTCCATCCAAATCAAATGGAGTTGGTAGATCCTTGTTGGATATTGGTTTAGATAGGGAGGCTGACCTCTTTAACATAACGTAAAACCCGAGCTCGCGAAGCGTTAAAATCCGTTACGTTTATAAGATACGAGAAAAGTGACTTGGGTATATTTTTTCCCATCATTAAATCCATGTAAAGCTAGGCATAAAAATTTTAAATTTTTCGGATTTTCATAATCATAAGGGAGGATAATATTCGGATTATCCTACGGATATTTTATAAATATTAATTAAATTCCGGTCTTTACAGAGCTTTTCTTTGTCGCTTGTGGCGAGGCTACTAAGAAGCATTCAAGGAAGGAAGAGGTCAAGATTGGTTTTGGAGGCTTAATTACATTGATTGCAATGGAGCTTGATATTGATTTGAATGATTATGTCCCTTGCTCGGACAACTTTAGGCTTGATTTGGTTTTCCTAAAGAAGGCCAACATAGTGAAAATGAATAATGATGGTCGGAGCTTCATTTGGTATGTCGGGGTCAATAAGTCCCACACTTTGGTACTCCCTCGCCCACTACCCACCGGTCCCTCCCCCGCCAATTTATATATTCCACCCGACGCCCTACCATTGGGCCCCCCTCCAAACGCCAACGAATGGGATGCTTATGAGGAGCCTTATGAAGAACCTACGAAGATGAAGTATGAGCCGGAAATGCAAGTGGAGACATTCCATCCACGAGAGTCTTATGGTGAGGGAGCTAGTTCTTCACATGGAGGATACCATGGAGAGTCTTATGATGGCTTTCCCTCTCATGGCTATTTTGAGAGTGCCTTCCTTCATATCACCGAGCGTCAAGATGCCATGAACCGAAGAATTGAGGAGAACCATACCATTTTCATGGAGCAACAACGAAGGAATCATAAAGAGATCATGGCCTAACTCAACGCTTGGGCACCCTTTGGGTGGCAAACCCAATTTCCACCACCGCATTGAGCTCGTGAGTTTCCTTCTCCCTCACCTATTTCAATTGTTTAATTTTTGTTGTCTTTATTTCATTAGTGACAATGACATATTCAAGTGTGGGGGAGGGGTTTAGTGTACATATTGCATTAGTTGGGTCATATTTAAAATTTTCACATGCATATCATGTTTATTTCTAGCATTTATATTACATTATTAAAAAAAATTGAAAAATCCAAAAATATCATGCATTGCATTCATGTATTATTCAAATACCCATCTTGCCTTAATTGTCCTCTATTTTATTTGAGTTTTTGAGCTTAACCTATAAATCCCATGATATGTTTGAATTAACTAATCTTGTCACATACTTGTGTTGATTTTCATTGGAGCATGACTTGTTAGTTTAATTGAGCAAGTATGATTCTTATTGGCATTATTGAAATCCAACAAAACTTGTCCTAGTAAGAGATTTTGGCCTTATAAGGGATTTTCATCATATTTATTCCCTTTTGCTTTCTTGTGTGATATTATACTCTCCTTATGCACTTACCTCTTGAGATTGACATTGTTATCTATATTTGAGGCCGAATTTATATGTCTAATGAGTTTCAAATTATAGTGGCATGATTTTCTTAGCCTTATTATTATCCATATCCACCCTATATATGTGTCCTTTGCTTGTAACCAAATTTGAGCCTTTTTTTTGATGCTCCACAAAATTTATCCTAGCCGATGATGAGCCTTACCCTATCCGGGAATCAGGATTAGAATTGGTGAATGATTGATTTGGTTGAGTGGAAAAGAGATTATTGTTGAGAAACTTACAAGTTTGGATGAGTATGTAATTTTAGTTTTATTCCTCACGTTGTGCATTATTGTTTTGGCTCTAAAGAAAAAAAATTGAATGAGAGAAAAAGAAAAAAAAAAAGAAGCATGGGTTTGAGCCTATTATCTTCATTATGAATGTGAGAGTTGGAAATAATCTTTGGTTGAGAAATGAATGTTTTTTTTGTAAAGATGTTGTGACAGCTTGAGTTTAAGATGATGTTTTTGAGAGAGTTCATGGTTGATGTTTGATTGTCTAGGATCTTGATTCCCGGATTTTGAGCACCACATGACCATAAATTCTCCATTCCCTTAATTCCTTACCAAGCCCCATTACAACTTTGATAAAAGACCTCTTGATGTTGCTTGTGAGCGATGGCATCCGCGGTGGAGAATATTTGATATATGTGTCAATTTCTATGTAGCTTTTTGCATTTTGGAATGAGTTAAGAGATATATTGTTAAGCCTAAACACAATGAGAGTGAGAGCAATCACATAATCCCGGTGAGGTTGGATGAGATGTGCCTTATTTTGAATCGTTCATATACTTGCTACGATGTTAGCCTTCATGTTCATGGCTCCTTCACTTCGATGTTGCTTTTGACAAGGTTAGTCCTTGAAAATTATATGTGTGGGATAATGGTTCTGCTCTTCTTTATTTTTCATTGCTTGAGGACAAGCAAAAGGTTAAGTGTGAGGGAGTTGATAATGCACATTTCTAATGGGCATTATAAGGTAGTTTAGTTGCATTTGTATTGTAGAATATGCATATTTTTGTGTTAATTTAGATTGAACTCTTTTCGTGGAAAAGTTCGAAATCTACGCTATTTCGGTTGAATTGTGCATAATCGTAGATCCGACATGGTGGAAAGCAAGGGAAAGTTGTTAAACATGGCCAAGTGAAGTCAAGAAATCAAGCTAAGAAGAGAAAGAAAGGAGGAAATAAAGAATGAGGGAAGAACGATGAAGAATCAAGCTCTTTGGGCATATTTCACTGCTAGCGAGTGCTACTCGCTGCCAGCGAGTGGAACCAAGGTGACCAGTTGCCCGGCAAGCGAGCAAAGGAGAGCCAACAAGAGAGGAAACACCGAGCGCGCGAGCGTCCGCTGCTAGCGGCCTGAATCACTGCAGCGAGACGTTCGCTACCGCGGAAATCTTCGCTGTCAGCGAGAGGCACCAGGATGACGAAGACTCGGTTACTCGCAGCTGCGGAAGGGAGGACTCACTCCGGGGAGTTGGAGCTCTCGCGACAGCGGGAGAAGCGGCTCGCGGAAGCAGAAGCGAAGAACCCGAGGAGGCTTGAGAAAATTCTAAGGGATGAGGATTCGCTGACAACGAGTGTGGTAGCGATGTGGTAGCGAAAATCCAACAGTAGCTCGATCAAGGCCATTCGCTGCTAGCGGAAATTCTCGCTGCCAGCGGAATCTGACGCCGAATTCCTTCAACTTCCTTGTGCTTATTGTTATGTTATTAATGTTATCTTTCTTGGCCAACTCGATAATATTGATTTCGTGCTAGAATTTAATGCTTTCGTATTTCCGTTATTTCTATAGTAGCATGCATAAGATTGTGGATTCCGTTTTTGAAGCATGATTATGTAGGAAGTTGACCTATATCTTAAACAGTGATTTACCGTGTTTAATTGATGCTCTTTATGTGCTCAAGTTCTTGGGATGTTGTGCTATTTCTTTGTTAAATCTTAACCGTGTTATGATTGCATTGAGGTGTAAGGGGTTAATTGGACTCGTAGGACTTTTAATCTTTATAAACCAAGACGAGAGGAATTTGTAGGAAAGTTAATAGCTTGAAAAGAATTGGATGATCGATAAGCGAACCAATGTCAAAGAATTCGTAGGTGGAACCGTTCTTTACTCTTGATTTTACAACAAAACTCCATCTTTACTTTACTTTACTTGTTCTTATTTAAAAGTTGTATCTTTTACCACTTTTGTTACTTGTTGGTGACCAAGTTGCATTGTGAAATCTTAAATCTCCCGAGGATTCGACCCCTTTCTTGCCAATTATACTAATTTGTGAGAGTGGGAACTATCTAATTGGGAATCAACGATTTTCATCCCTTCAATAAGGGTGTCGCGAATTTACCTTACAAATAAAAGCAGTAGACAAGGTGAACAGGTCAAGATTTAAACATAAGAAAACATAAGTAAAATTGACGGGACAAGCCAGTAAGAAAAACAGGCAAAAGATATAAATGAAACCACAGTAAATACAAAGACAAAAGTATTCACAAAACACCACAACAAGGGATCACTTATCATGGGTTGAAATGTTCACCATCCCAAAATACGAAAGAATAAACCACAACAGAGTACAAAACTCTTGCCATGGGTTGAAATGTTTCCAAACTTCCATACACAAAAAGAAAACTTCATCAAAAGCAAAGAGGCGGTAAGTTAGACGTCGATAGAAAGGTTGTTATCTCCGCGAGCAGGTCAGGGTTTTTTCACCCTCAGAATGAGGGTCGACGATGGCAGCATTGTCAATTGGAGCGTCAAGGGGCAAAGGCAGCTCGCGTTGGGGGTCCTTCAGTTTCATATCCTCATTCTCATAACTAGGAGAAAACATCCTCACCTCATCTCCAAGATGAGAAAGCGATTGAAACTTTGAGATAGTGATCGAGCCAATCCCAGCCGGCACCTCCCAAGAATTCAGTTAGCCATCCCTGGTCGACGTCACTGAGCATGAACTCGCGGAGCGTTTTCCGGGAGAGAGCAGCATCTTCCCCAGAGGTAAAGCGCTCCAACTGACTCTTCATATTAGCAAACTCCTCACGAACGACCCCTAACTCACGCTCAAGATCCTAGAGCTGACCCCTCAAACACATGACCTCTAATTCATACTGGGCCTTAGACTCTTGAGTCTTCACAAGTTCGACTCGCGACAGGTCTAGCTCGCTCCTCGCCACTTCCACATCCTTCTGGGATTTCGTCAAGGCATCATTAGGACTCACGATATTTACCTCCCGAAGTTCCGCCTCTCTCAACTTCTTCACCTTCGCCTTCAGAGCGGTCACTATCGACCTCAACTCCCCTACCTTATCATCATAGTTTCTCAAACGTCTAGCCATTTCGGACCATTGCAGGTCATCCTACGGCAACACAAGAAGAGTAATAAGCACATAAGTAAAACAGAAAAAAGGGGGGAAATAGTAGAAACATGAATCATGAAAAAGGTTACCCAACCTCTGCTTTTCCGGCCATGCTCCACTAACTCTTCATCCATTAGAAGATGAAGGTAATCCCTCTCAGCTGGACAACTCTTCTTAGAGAAATCGGCAAGCTGCCTTGGAAATCCATGCCTGGGTAATCGGCTCGGAGCTTAAAAGCTTGGTGCCTTTTGCTTCCTCCCTTGGTCGCTTTTGTCCGAGATCAACCAATGGCTGGTCTTCTGACGATAGGCTCTCCCGGTTGTCAACCAGCTCTTTCCCTTTCGAACTCCTCTTCGCAAGTAGAGGCTCGCATGGGATGTTCTGTCGACCACCACCCGGCCGCGGAGTAACAGTAAAGGCAAGACTGGACCCACCGCATGCGGCACTCTTTTTCTTCGCAAGCGCGGAAATCTTCGACTTATCAACTATCATATCTGCGCGAGAAATTGGAACAAATCAGAATGAAGGAAAATGACGGCCAAAACGCCAAAGGACATAAAATGAAAATTCCTAAACACCGACCCGGCCGGTGCGGGAGTCTAAGTCTGGCCATTTCCAGGCGAACCGGGGTCACAACTTTCCTATAACCTCGTACAGACGCAACCCCCCCCCCCCTCTCAAATGCAGCTCTCCACCTATCCGCTGCATCATGCTTATCACCAAGCGCAACATACTTGTCAGGTTTGATCACAAAGTCCAAGATAGTTTTGATTGGATCGTGAATGAGGAACCATTTTTTCCTCCATCCCGGGCTACTGGACAACCTCTCAACGATCTTTCCAGCCAGGTAGGCGGACACCTGTCCTTCACCGTGCCTCAAGGAAAGAATGGAGAAAAGATGATCTAATGATGGCGTTTGCTTAATGGTAGCACAACGCATGATGTATACCACCAAATACATCCAAACGTTAAAAGCAAGCTGGGCAGGGCATTGGTTTATATAAGCTAAAAAGTCTGCGTACAGGAGGGGGAGAGGGAGACATAACCCTTGAAGCAAGCTGCCCAGATAGACGACCACATGATCCTTGTATTCATTTAAGCATCCCCCACCACCAACGGCTAAATCTATCTCTACCCCAGCCGGCTATGGATAAAGCTTCACCACCTCCTCAAGGTGCTTGACGTCTAGAATCGACTCCTCACCCAGTGTCTTCGGTACGGTAGGAGCTACGCGATTCGAGAATATTGTTGGAAGGGGAGGGGGCGCCGTGAAAGTATAACTCTCACAAAAGCTACAACTATCAACTTCTTTTCGATCATAAGGAGGCAGGGCAAAGTCACCCGGGACCACTCGAGAAGGTTTTTTAGACTCTTTGGGTACGGGAGACGACTCGCCCCTTCCCAGTTCATTTATAGACTCCGAGGTGCGGTAATACTCAGGGTTGTCCCTCTTTAAAGGGTGCTTAATGGTTCCTTCCATCTACCGTTTCTTCGCGTTGGGACCATCCCCAGGGTTTGCCCTTTTTCTCTTTTCCTTGTGAGGTTTGTTACTTGGTGGAGGAGGAGCTGGATTCGTCGCAAACTCCGAGCTGACATCTATATAGGATCTGGTTTGCGAGGAACTGGTTTCTTCATGTTCATAGCCTACACTATGATTCTGGCTATCGCTCTCCTGCGACATCTTAATTCTAAAGGCAAAGAAAAACCCCCTGGAAAAGACGAAAGGAAAAGAAAAAATTAACAAGGGAAAACTACCTTTTCAACATCGCGAGTAAATAAATTTGGCACCAAAAAGTCCTCTTGGAGGCTTAAGTTGGCGCCTCACGCCCCCCCCCCCCCCCCCGAAGGGACGTTGAAAGGAAATCTCCCCCCCCCCCCCCCCCCACAGGACGACAGCTAAAAGGCACCTTTCCATCTCCTCTAATAAAGATTTCTTGATTCTCAGGAAATCACCCCTGAGAAGGGCAAAAAAGGGAAGACAAAGGGTTTCTTCCGCCCCTTGTCATCGGAGATTTTCCATAAAGTCCGAAAAGACCGTCGGAAGTCGTCCGAAAAACTCAAAAGCAACAATACCCCCTCTCGGCAACACCCCACCACCACTAACTATCCGTCTGCTACGCCATAAAGATCAGTTATGACTAGGGGGACAAAGGAGAAGGTAAAGGATGAGACAACATGGCAGCAGAGGAGACGGGGGGTGAGACACCAGGGCGTTGATGTCTATGATTTGTGCCATGTTTTTATATCTATTTTAGCTCTTTATTCTATCATTTTATATATTTTGGGTTAGAATAGTACAGAATCTATGTAGTTTATGTTTATTTTCCAATTTATGGAGTCTACACTAATTTCTGTTTAATTTCACAAAAATTGGAAGCACTTTGGAGCTTAAAGGAAACTCATGAAGAAGCTAAGGATTGTGCAGCGGGAGGAAAGCCAACTTTTCACCATTCATCATTCTGAATCAAGTTCTCATGTCTTCATGAGAGTTATAGCCCTAAAAAAGAGCTTTCCAATGCATGTTCATATGCGTCAATCGGACGAACGAGGACTCGGGAAAGTGCGTTTCAAGAACAGAGCAAGATGCTGAGAAAGTGGTCGATATCGACCAGACCTACTCGATATCAACAAGATTGTGGTCGAAAATCTCCAGATCGACTCGAGATGACCAGTAGACAAGAAGACTACTCGATATCGACTAATGTCTATGATTTGTGCCATGTTTTTATATCTATTGTAGCTCCTTATTCTATCATTTTATATATTTTGGGTTAGAATAGTACATAATCTATGTAGTTTATGCTTATTTGCCAAATTATGGAGTCTACACTAGTTTCTGTTAAATTTCGCAGAAATCGGACGCACTTTGGAGCTTAAAGGAAACTCATGAAAAAGCTAAAGATAGTGCAGCTGGAGGAAAGCCCACTTTTTGCCATTCAGCATTTCGAATCAAGTTCTGATGTCTTCATGAGAGCTGTAGCCCTCAAAAAGAGTTTTCCAACGCATGTTCATATGTATCAATCGGACGAACGAGGACTCGGAAAAGTGCATTTCAAGAACAGAGCAGGATGTTGAGAAAGTGGTCGATATCGACCAGATTGTGGTCGAAAATCTCCAGATCGACTCGAGATGACTAGTAGACAAGAAGGCTACTCGATATCGACCAGTTTTGGTCGTTATTGAACAACAAGCACTCGATATTCCTCCAGGAGCCGAGATCGAGTGAGCTGGAGAGAAGCCGCGAAAATTACTCGATAGGTCGATATCGAATAACTCACAGTGATGAAGTCAAGGTCGATTCCGAGTTCTATTCTGATTCCAAGCTGAAGATATTTCCAAGAGAAGATTCCTTACATATGAAGACTAGAGGAGATTTATCTTTTTATTTATCCTAAGGGTGGAACATTTAATTACCCTATAGGATTTATCTTGTTAACCTAAATTAGATTTATTTATTTCCTAGTAGAATTATATCTTTAGATAGAGGATAGATAGATTCCTTACCTTGATTAGCAAGGATTAAGGCCTATAAATAAAGCCCATGGGGCTAGTTTTTATTCATTCAATTCTAGAGAGGAGAAGAGATAGCGAGTAGAAGCACTAGTAGAAAAATGCAAATATAATTCCCATAGCCTTAATCAAATAACACGGAGGTTAAATATTCGAGTTCTTAGTATCCTCTAATGACCCGTGCGTGTCACCAGTCTCCTAGGTCCTGGCTAATAGGTACACACTCCACCAAACATTAAAAAATGCCCGTAGTAGGATCCGGGACATAAAGTAGGGGAGCGAAAGTCAAAAAAGAAGAAGCGCTAACTCTGAAATTAATTGAAGGAATTCAGTTTACTCAAAATCAAATCGAAGGAATCTCCAGATCGAAACCTCGCCTGCCGCCGACCGAAGGGAAGCCCTAACTCTCGTCTTCTTCACCATATACGCCGCCTTCGCCAACCATCTCCTTCCTTGCTTGCCGCCAAAGCTCGGTTGCTCAGAGAAGGGAGCTTTGCCCTAACTTTCGTCGTTCCCGTCGTCTCTCCGTCGCCTTTTGCTGTCTCACCGAGGTAATTGCCCTAAATCTGTCTTCCTCTCTCACCTTCTCTCTTCCTATTTGTTGTCTATTTGGGGGATTGATGCATTACCTCAAGCACCAAAATCAAGCCTTTGCTTCGTTCAACAATTTTGGTAAAATTCAGTAAGGCAGTTCAGCAATTTTGAAAAAGTTGAGTAAAAAATCAAAGGGAACAAGCCTTTCTAAAACTCACCATACTTTCTTTTCTACTGAAACATCATCTGAATACCTATGTTGGTGTTATGCCTTCTTTTTTGAAACTTTGTGCGTTGCTAGTGTTCTGATGTTCAATGTGCAGGTTCATTAGCACCTTAATTTTAAGACTCTCAAACTGAATTTCAGAAAATTGTGTCACTGTTTTTGAAGAATAGAGGAATTTGAGCCATTTGGCATATATCATAAGGATTAGATTACATATCTTTCATATATGAACTTGACTGATATTACTTTTAAGGTTATGCTCGTATGAAGGTGTTTGAGGTCAAAAAGGGAAATGTAACAGGTGGACTGCACAACCTTGGCTTGAACCATAAATGGACTTGATGAGTTGATGGTGTCTTTCGATTATAATACATTGACTCTAGACCTGAGCATGGGCCGGGCCGGGCGGGCTTGGGCCGGGCCTCGGCCAAAATTTCAGCCCATTGCACCGGGTCGGGCTTGGGCCAGGCCTGGTATTTAGGCCTAGTCCCTTGCCCAAGCCCGCCCTCTTTGCCGGGCCGGGCCGCCCACCGGGCCAAGCGGGCCTAGCATTTCAAATTCGTTTTCTGTTTGAAATCGAACTAAAAAAAGTGGCAAATTACAACATTGTATAAATACTTTGAAATGCGAGGCAAATCTGGACAATATTAGCTTATTAACAAATGCAAATCAATGTTATAGTGTACCAATACTTGTACCAATACTTTCAAGCGGCACTCGGGCTATGCGAGAGAGAGCATTTAGGGTTTTTATTTCATAATTGGATTTGATTTTGAAGATGAGAGCGTTTATGATTGGGAATAGTTAGCACTGAACACTAGTATAGTAGTATGACACCGGTAATATAGTTCTAAATTATTAAAATTATGTATATATTTTTACAATACTCTATATAATTTATATAATTATAATTATATATAATATTATTATAAAACCGGGCCGGGCTCGTCGGCCCGCTTGGGCTTCACCCTCTGCCCAAGCCCGGCCCGCTGGGCCTACCGGGCCGGGCCCGTCGGCCCGCTTGGGCCAACTGCTCTGCCCAAGCCCGCATATTTTGCCGGGCGGGTTGGGCGGGCCGGGCGGGTTGGCCCATGGTTGCTCAGGTCTAATTGACTCCATCTGCTTGCCTGTCGCTATATGTTATCTCTACATTTCTGTATGTTGAGTGTTATTACTGTTCCATTGGTGGTTTGAAGAGGTGACCTTGTTGCGTTAACATTTTCCTTGTACTATGACAATTTCCCTATAATGTTAGTTTCATTGTGCAATAACCTTTTGCAAAGCCATTAACCTTAACCAGAACTGAGAAATGACTTGATGGTATATTTATTCCAGTTAGAAACAATATCTTTACTTCTTGTTTGAGACTTTCTCATATACTTGTTGGCTTTTCTAGGTTTCTGCAACTTTGTTTATTTTCTAGATCTTCTCCTTCCTCATCACTTGCCTTTTTCATTTCTATATGCTGAGGGAAATTAGTGTGTTGTGACAGGGGTACACACTAGAGTGCTGATTTGTACTTACCTTTATCCTTTGCGTAGCAATTTACCAAGAAAATAATCAGGAAGCACTAGTGCAAAGGTTTTATTCATCAACATAGGCCTCAGAATAGACAGGTATGGTTGGTGGTAAAGAATGGATGCGTCTTATTATGATTTACCCTTTAAATAATGACAGTGTGTGTCTTATGTATATGAGTTCTATCTGTAGCTTAGTTTGAGTCAATACTGAATTATCACTAGCTTTTGACAGGTATGGTTGGTGCATAACTTTTCATACATACAGTTCACATTTCTTTTCAAAATAGTACATCCACGTCATTTTTAGCTTAAATTACCCTTTGGAGTTTGGCCTCCCACTTTATTCATGTCATGTTTCTTCAAGTTACCCATCAAAGCTGGTTGACAACTTTCTCTAACTTCATTCAAAGTAAGATTTGCAATAATATGCGGTAGTTATGAAAGCTATATAAAGTAATGATTTGATATTGTTTAGACTTGTTAACCATTTTCCGATCCTAGAATTATGGAACCCTTCATGAAAATACTCAACAACAAATCTTATTATATATTAGTAAGATATGTGATTAATATAAATGTATAATACTTCATTTCCTTCATTGTTGGATACTAGTGCATTTTAGGATCTTAACCTAATGCACGGACCCCATATGCTCTATATCCGGGCTATAATGGGAAAAACGCCCGGGCTCTTTAGCCTATTTTTTACTAGTGAAGAGAGAGAGAGTGGAGACCGAGAGTTGTTGTGTCCTGCGAGAGTGGATTTGGCTCCAATCAGTTGTAAGCTCTGTTTATTTTATTAATGCAATTTAGTTTCCTTTTATTATTAATGTCTTTTCCTATGATGAAGAGCAAGTAGTCCACCTACTTCTAGGGTTGGGGTGAGCCCGACGATAGCCAAGCGTGCTTGAGGTAAAGATTCGACTTTTATTGTGTTTTGATCATCCACTACCTTTTATATGTTTATTACCTATTCAATAGAGATCCAGGTTAACAACTTGGATTATAAACATAAAATTGGTAGATACAATTAGGGTTTCTTGAAAGAGTTGTCTAATTGTTAGAAAAGGCGAAAGCTTGATCCTTTGATGAGATTGCATGATTATTCCTCTTTATCTTGCCTTATGCATGTTTGGTTATCGTTGTTGCAAACCCCGATCTTGGAAGTTTCTTTCATACATAGTTTATTCCGAAATCTACAAAGCTTTGTCTTTTATTTTACATACTGCATTCTGATCAATTTCGACCAACATTTGTCGATGTCGACTTCTAATTCTCGATCTAGAAAGATCGCTGCTTGTTTGTGTTTCTGCAGGTCGATATCGAGTGCCCCTGTTCGAAATCGACTGCCTTCTATGCAGAACCCAGAAATCGACTGGATTTGGTCGATATCGACTAACCTAGGTCGATATCGAGTAGGTTCCTTGAGGTCGAAATCGATGTGAATTATCCGCTGCCTGAGATCCGCTGACACGCTTCCTCGAGGATCGATCTTGACTTCTTGTTGCTACATTGGGAGGAAGTCGTGTAATTATTTATGTGGGAAGAATCTGGTTTGATTTATTTTATTATATTTTGAACTCGATTTCCTCCTACAACATGCGTACCCCAATCACCACCCCGTAACCGCTGCTGGTTTCAGTTTTCCCGGCTAACCTTAAAAATCTCAAGAGAACAACACAAGCCTAGAAATTAAAAAGGGCAAAAGAAAGATCGAAGACAACTCACTTGAGAACTGTGAGAGGAAAGCGCCGGAAAACTTAGGAAACTGAGAACGGACCACCACCTAACTCCGATCTCGGTTCTTTAAAAAACACAGGAAACCCTTGAACTCCCTTTCCCTTCCCTCTTCCCTTTGAAAATTCAGAAATGTGGAATAAGGAGGAGCTGGGGTAAAAATCCCACTTATAGGTCCCTGTGGGGCCAATCCGCCCAATGGACCAAGGAGCGCGATAGGCCCAGATAAGGCCCATCCAATAAACTGAGAACTTTAGCAGGGAGCATCGTATTTGTCGAAATCCAATTGCGAATAATGTATTACTCGCGATCCGGTTACGAGGAGATATGACGATGCCATAGAAAATAAGGCTATATAATAAACACAGAGTATGACGTCATATATGGGTCACCCAACGCAAAAGGATGGTCGGTCCCACCATTAGTACATCGCGAGCAAAGTATCCAACCGAGTCCCAAGGACTGGGTTTAGCGCTCCCAAGAACTATTAACCCTTATTTCCCTCGCGATTCAAACCCAGTGTAAGAATTAGAGTGAACTCTCCAAATGTCTCGTAAGCCTCCGAAGTCCTAGCAAGCAGCTCGCTGGCACAAGCACCTCACCTCTAATGGCTCCACGTGTATTGCCTATGCCCCTAAGCATGTGGGCATGCGCTACACGTGTCCTACATAGAACCACGGGGTTGCCAGCCAGCTGCTCGCTTGGTTTCCCTATAAATACCCCCCTCCGATGTCAAAGTAAGGGATCCGATTCTGAATATAGAAAAGCATAAGAGCTCTGATTATCCCCCAGACTTAAAACCCCCGGAGTTGAGTTCTAAAGATCTTCAGCCGGAGAAGAACTTTATTTGGGATAACGACCCCGCCTAGCTTCCTCTATAGACAACGGTTGAACAGTAACATAATTCATCGCGAATCAAACTTGGATTAATAAACATACAATCTGATCATCATCTCGCTAGGCTAAGGCTTGCATGTATTTTAAGACAATTATGTCGTCACCGGTGAGGTAATAAGTGTAGGTGAAATCCCATAAACGTGTCAATATCGACAATTGGTTGGAAAACTCATTTTTTTAACTCATACACGCTTGGATCTTTGCTTTGTCTCTCAACCAATTCATGCAGTGTCCGCGGGTTCCTCATATGAAATATCTTGTTCACACCCTTAGGTTTGTTAGTCATACTCTGGGTCAAGGCATTCTCCACAATGGCGTTAATTCTCCTATTCTCCAGGCTTTTTTCGGCTCTGATTGGGCCTCTTGTCCAATTTCTAGGAGATCACTCATAGGGTATGTCGTCTTGCTCGGTCGATCTCCCATCAGTTGGAAGTCCAGGTAACAGAGCACAGTGTCCCGTAGCAATTCTGAGGCTGAGTATCGAGCCATGGCTCATGCCTCTACAGAGATCACTTGGCTTGTCTGTCTTCTTCAAGAACTTGATGTTGTTGTTGTTGGTCATATCAAGCTTCATTGTGATAACTCTTCTATGATTCAGATTGTGAAAAATCTCGTCTTTCACGAGCGAATGAAGCACATCGAAATCGATTTCCATTTTACTCATGAAAAGGTCTTGGATGGTCTCATCGAACTTTGTTACATACCAACCATTACATAGCTTGTTGATATCCTCACGAAGATCCTTCCATTGGCACAGCAAAACCTCTTGTTTTCCAAGTTGGGCATGGTATCCCATCCTCAACCTTAAGGGGGGGTGGGGGTTGGTGTGGTCAAGCTTAACAAACCTCTTTTTGAGATAGGTATTATGTCATTTAAGCCAGCTGAGCTGGAATTTGTTAGGCAATTTGAGCTATAAATACTCCAATTGCAAGAACATGATGACTAATCAAGCAATCGAACAATTCCTGCACTTTCTCGCTTCCCCCTCCTCTCTCCTCTTCTTTGTTCTCCTCTTCGCACCTCTCCTTCCTTGATCTTGACCTTTCTCCCTCACATGCTCTCGCAAATCCTCACCATGGATCTTCAGCTCAACTGCTTGAATCCATAAAACTAAAACGAGAAAATCAGAGACGTCCACGATTTGTCACATAAATTGATCTCTGACCTATTCCATGAATTTAAGAAAATATTGTGATTGAAGCTTCAAATTAACAATCACTCAATAGGAATGTGCTCCTCTCTATTTTTCTATTGAATTAAAAAGGAAGATCAGGGTAAAGTAGGTGGACGTACATTTCCTATCAAATTAAACAAAGCCCGTCAAAGAAATAGAAGTACATGTGGTTGTTTGTAGAAAAAAAACCCTTTAAAGGGTTGTTTGTTTAAAACCCCCATTTAAAGGGTTGTTTTCCATAATATTCAATTTATGGGGCGGTTATATGAAATATTTGATATATAAGAGATGGTTTATGTAGATATAAAAATCGATATCTTGCATACAAGTGTAATCTATGATTCATCTAGAGTGGAACAAACATGAGAGGAGTCACTTTTAACTCAAAACCCACTTTGAAGCTGATCAAATAGAATATAGTCACTTGGTGTGGGCATGCAAATAGAATATAGTCAGCGGCAGGCAGCGCCTAACACACCCCCCCCCCCCCCACCTGCATCTGTTGTGAGCCTAATTTGCCATGTTCTATACTTACTTTTATATCGATTTCTGCATGCATTTCATGCATTTGGGTTAGAATAATACATATTCTATGTAGTTTATGCTTATTTGCCGAATTATGGAGTCTACACAAGTTTCTGTTTAATTTCGCAGAAATCGAGGCATTTTACAACAATTCAAATAAAGTAAGGGAATCACAGAGAGGTCGATATCGACTGAACTAGGTCGATATCGAGTGTACCGAATCGAGCAGTCAAGCCAAGAATCGACCAGAAAGATGGAGCAGAAAATGAGAGGTCGATATCGACAAGATGTGGTCGATATCGAGTCAAGATTGGTCGATTTTCCACCAAAAGCCCAAGATCGAGTGAAGAAACAAATAAGAGGTCGATTTCAACCATACTGGTCGATATCGACCAAAACCCGATCGAAATTCCTCCTGAGAGCCGAAATCGAGTGTTTGAAGCAAATCCGAGAAGAAGTGCTCGATATCGACCACCTTTGGTCGATATTGACCTATCTATAGAGGCCGATTTCGAGCAGTCCGAGCCCGAGTGCTGAGCTGGTTTTCTTCCACATTAAGCAAGAGATATTCTATCAACTGAAGAGGAGATTTATCAAGTTCTATCAAGAGAAGGAAGATTTATCCATATTAGTCTTATTTCCTTTTAGATATAGTTATTTTATTTCCAAGTTTTATCTTAATAGAAAGTTTAGATATAGATAGATATTTCTTTCCTAGATTATCTAGAGAATGAAGCCTATAAATAAAGGCCTAGGGGCTGAGTTTTATTCATTCAATTTCAGTTATAATTAGTCACATAGAGAAAGAGAGAGAGAAAGAGAGCATTGTGGGCGAGAGAGGTTGGAAAGTTGAGAAAGGATTTGGATTCGATTGGTTGTAAGCTTTCTTTGATTATTTTTAATGCAATTTACTTCTTTTTATTATTGATGTCTTTCTTGATTATGAAGAGCGAGTAGTCACCCAACTTCTAGGGTCGGGGTGAGCCCGAAGGTAGCCATGTGAGGTGATGCGGTAAAGGTACAATCTTTTTATGCAAATTTGTCTTCTATCCATATGAGCATGATTATTTTGCGAAAGTTGAAGGTGATCCTTGTTTTTGTTATTGAAGCGAAAGTGATCTTAATACAACTTGGATTAATTATGTGAAAAATGGTTAGTAACAATTAGGGTTTATGTGAAAGCATCTATCTTCCTATTTGTTAATAACGAAAGTTATTTGATGAAAAGAATGATCTTTTATGCCTTTATGTGTTATTTTACATGGTTAATCGTTGTGGTGTTGAAACCCTGATCTTGGAAGTCTTTAGTTTATTTGATTTATTTCATCAGTTTTGAGTTCTGTGTTATGAAAAGCTTCAAACTTTAGTTTCTGTGAGTGGTCGAAATTGAGCAACTGTTGGTCGAGATTTTTGGTCGATATCGAGGGGTAGGTCGATATCGACCAGTTTGAGTTTTCTATCTGCTTTTGTTTGTTTCTGCATTTTACAGTTTCTGTCGACAGTGTGGTCAATATCGAGTGGTAAGGTCGATATCTAGCGCTCTTCTAGTCGATTTTCTGCTGAGATCCCAAAAGGCGGGCGCTGACACGCTTCCTCGTGGATCGATCCTGACTGCCTTCTACTACAACGGGAGGAAGTCTTGTATATTTTTGTTGAGACAGGGAGTTAGTTTCCTTTTATTTTATTTATATTTTCATACTTGACACATCATCATGCAACAACAAATTGGCGCCGTTGCCGGAGAAGCCATCAATCGCGCCATTTTTAGTTCTTTTTCTTTTCTTTATATTTGTTTTTGTTTTTTAGTTTCTTTTTACTTGTTTCTTTTTGTTTTTGTTTTTCAGGTGAATACGAAGAAATCAACTCAGTCGATATCGACTGGGTTGATTTTACTTGTATTTGTTTTTATTTTACTTGTTTCTTTTTACACAGTCGATATCGACCAGTCCCCGGTCGATATCAACCCCCTGGTCGAAATCAACCCAACTCCTTAGCAAAGCTCGAGGTCAGCAGATCAACTCGATATCGACCAAACACAAGTTGATATCGACCAGGCACCGGTCGATTTCGACCCTCTCCACTCGACATCAGCACCTCCGCCGAAGAAAAAGCTGCATTTCCCGATGAAATCTCCAAAGGACCCGAAAGAGAAGAAGTTTCAGAGTTTCATCAAGATGCTTCAAAGGCTCAACGTCACAATACCCTTCATAGAAGCTTTTGATGAGATGACATCTTATGTCAAGTTCCTCAAGGAGATTCTGAGCAAAAAGTGGTCAATGGCTTAGATCACAGAGGAGTGCAGCCAAATTGACGTTCTTGAGAAAAGGCCAGATTCAGGTAAGTTTGCTATAAACATTGGATTTGGTCAATACAAATTTAATGCTTTATGTGACTTGGGAGCCAGTGTGAGTATAATGCCTTTATCAATCCGGTCCAAGAATAAGATAGGTGCTCTAGAGCTTGTGGATGCTAAACTTTACATGGCAAACAACACGATGGTCATCCCAACAGGCATTGTGTACAATGTACCAGTGCAAGTAGGTAAGTTCTTCGTCCCTGCTGATTTTTTAGTTATTGATATGGCAGAGGACCCTGCTTGTCAAATCATTCTAGGAAGACCCTTCTTGGCGATGGTGGATGCCAATATAAGCGTAAGGAAGGGAGTGCTCACTTTCAACATCAGCGATGAGGTAATTGAGTATTCCTTTAATAAAACTGAAATGCATACAGGTCCCATGGAAGAGGTAAAGTCCATATCAGTCAGGTACATCACTTGCGGGAAGCCTAAGGTAAGAAATATGACCCTCGAGGAGCTGGAAAAGAGGGATATGGAGGCCCAGGTGGAGGAGATCTTGGCCATCCTGAACGAAGAAACAGAGGATCCACTTGATGTCACCCAAGGTAAATCGATATGGACTAACTATTTTTCGGATGCTTTGCCAGGTCTTAAATATGGGGTCAAAATCAACCAGGAAAATTCGACTAGCTTACAAAAGCAGTCGATATCGACCACTACAGGTCAAAATCGACCAGATCATATCGAGGAAACTCCACCAGAAATCAAGCCAGGGAATATCGAGCAGGACAACTCGATATCGACCACTTTTGGTCGATATCGACCTCCCAAAATCGACTCGATCCCACCAGCTGAGACGAAGCCAGACGAAATCGAGCAGAACAACTCGATATTGACCAACCCTAGTTGATATCGACCAACCCATATCAACCCGTCTTCATCTTCGTCGATTCAATCCCCACCAGAACAGCAGCAGTCGATATCGACCACTACCACTCAATATCGACCAAATCCTCATGAGGTCCCGATATCCGAATCTGCAAAGGTAAGCCAAGATATGGATCTTTCTTATCCTATTTCAGTTAAAGATCTATCTATACATGTGAGATGTTTGCCTTGGTATGTGCGCTTATGCAGGGTTTCCAATGATGAGCCCAAGGAATATGAGGTAGGAGACAAGGTCTATGTCTCCAAATCAAATGATCATTGGTTCCCTAACAAATTCAAGAAGAAGAAGATGGGACCTTTCACGGTGAACAAGATCCATTCCGGAGGACTGCAGTTGATGGACAAGAATGAAGTCATATTTGAAGCCCAAGCCACATGGGCCCTGCAAATGCCACCTTGAGCTTAACGGAGAAAGTCGGCCTAGCGACTATAAAGTCTAGAGCTTGTAAATAGACATTTAGTTTTTGAGATTTTTGGACATTGTTGTTTTTGGTTATTGGTTTTGGACATTGTTTTTTAGTTTTATCTATTATGGATATCTTTCGTCTAACAATTTTTGCAGGTACAAAGAAACTAGCAGCAACTCGATTTCGAGCAGATTAGGTCGATATCGACCTTAACCCTCGAAATCGACCAGCCCTACAACAGCATTTGCACTCGATTCTGACAACTAGCACGCATGTCTAGTGAATTTTTCTCTTTACCCTTATTTTTTATACAGTGAGGACATTGTAATGTTTAAGTATGGGGTGGGGGAAGGGCTTATTGTGTGCATATTTGATTTTATTTGACAATATGTGTGAATATTTTTATGATATTTCTTGATTTGCTTATACAAGGCTATTTTGGATTTCATATTCTATTCATGTGCTTATATGCATGTTTTCCAAAGTTTATTAAAACCATCCCCCATTGAAAATTTTGATAAGTGTCATGGAAGTTTAATTGAACTTGACGATGCAAAATTGGATTCATTAGAGATATATCATGAAATTGCCTAGTAAAGGGAAGTCACAATGAAGTGCATTATTTCTTGAAAACCATGAAAGGATGTAAAATATGAAATTGCTTTTGACATGTGTTTTTGCAGGAGGATGGTCAAGTATGAAAATAAATATAAATATAAGATCAGACTGACTCCCTGTCTCAGCAAATACATACAAGACTTCCTCATGTTGTGGTAGAAGTCAGTCAGGATCGATCCTCAAGGAAGCACGTCGGCGGGTCTCAGGTAGCAGCAAATCTCACAGGCGGAAAATCAAACAGAAAGACATAAATAACAAATAAAAGCATAAAAGAAAGCAAAGCACAGAAAACTGGTCGATATCGACCACAGTTGCTCGATATCGATTAAGCAAATCAACCACAGTGCACGAAATCGACTGACAGAAACCAAAACCAAACAAAGCAACTCGACTTCGACCAATTACCTCGACATCGACCAGATACCTCGACGTCGACCAAAATTCCTCGAGATCGAGTAACAGCAGAAACTAAAATTGCAACTTTTCGAACGAAAACGAATGTAAATACGAAATTAACTCAATAAACTAAAGGCTTCCAAGATCAGGGTATCAACACCGCAACGATAACCATGCAAAATAACACATAAAGGCATAAAAGATCATGCTTTTCATCAAATAACTTTCGTTATTAACAAATAGGAAGATAGAGGCTTTCGCATAAACCCTAATTGTTACTAACCCTTTTCACATAATTAACCCAAGTTGTATTAAGATCACTTTCGCTTCAATAACACAGACAAGGATCACCTTCAACTTTCGCAAAAGAATCATGCTTGTAGGGATAGAAGACGAATTGCATAAAAAGCTTGTACCTTTACCGCATCACCTCACATGGATACCGTCGGGCTCACCCCGACCCTAGAAGTGGGTGGACTACTCGCTCTTCATCATCAAGAAACAAATCAAAGATAAAAGGAAATAACTAAATTGCATTAAATAAACTAAATAAAACTTACAACCAATCGGAGCCAAATCCGCTCTCGCCAAACTCCTCTCCAATCGACCTAAGCTCTCTCCTACTTGCTCTTCTACTCGAATGGTGTGTTGTAAGATTGAATAAATAAAAACCAGCCCTATAGGCTTTATTTATAGCCTTTCTTCCCTCTCTAATTAGGAAAGAGAACTATATCTAAATCTATATCTATCTATCTTTTATCTAAATATTAAATAATGGAAATAAAGAAATAAATCTAAAAAGAATTATATCTAAGGTAGATAAATATCTTCTCTTCTTGACTTGATAGCACTTGATAGATCTTGATGGAATTTGATCTCGAAAATATCTCCAACGAACTCGGGATAGAACCTTAACAAGACCCGGATTACTCGACTTCGGCTTCTAGGGGTCAACTCGATATCGAGTAGTTTCCTCGATATCGACCAACTTCTTCTCCGTCTTCAGCTCAGCTACTCGATCTCGGCTCCCAGGGTGCATATCGACTTGGTTTTTACTCGATATCGAGTAGTTTTCCTCGATATCGACTTGCTTATTCTAGCTCCAGCTTCCTCTTGTCGATGTCTGGGATCTTGCTCGATTTGGGGTTACTCGATATCGAGTAAAACAACTCGATATCGACTAATTCTATCAGCTCTGCTCAATTCTTGGCAACTCTGGTGGAAATCGACTTCTTGTACTTGATATCGACTAAGGGTGCTCGATATCGACTAAGTGGTGTCGAGTAGATTTCCTTGCTTCCAGCTTGACTTGTCCTGGTTCCGCTGCTCCATGACTTCGGACTTCTGTAGTTGACTTTGAGCTTTTCCTTCTTTCTCAGATTTGTTGTAAATTGCTTCGATTTCTGCGAAATTAAACAAAAATTGGTGTAGATTCCATAATTTGGCAAATAAGCATAGACTACATAGATTATGTACTATTCTAACCCAAATGCATGAAATGTATGCAGAAAACGATATAAAAGTAACTATAAAACATGGCAAATTAAGCTCACATCAAACACCCTATACTTAAGCTTGCTTGTCCTCAAGCAATACTTTTAATTGTCATTCAGGTGAAGAATTCAAACTCTCAACATCTTATATTCATTGCCATATAACCCTGCAATCAATTACCATCCTCGAAAAGGTACTAGTGTCACAAATCCATGCATGTGCAATTTAAAAAAACAACATCTACTCACAAAAGGAGGGTTATGCAAAAACAATTCATGTGACAAAGCATTAATAATCAAGAGGACTTTATTTAAGCTCAATATGGAGTAGATTGGTAAAAGGCTAAAGTTGGGCAATTTTTTGTTATGTGGTGCTAATAATCCGGGGAAATGGAGTACTTTCCAAACTTTCATACCACATTCATTCTTCCTTTGATTTCATCATCTTTCTCTCAATCCCTCAATGCTTTTTTCAATATTATGCTTTTACCTCTCTAACCTCAGCACTGCCTTCTCGCGAGTCGCAAATATGGGTGTCATGATTGGCCCCAGATACTTAGTGCTTTGGACTCCTCACCTTGTGTCCCATCTCGCCGAACTATTATCTCAGCGAGCAGGGTCGATCTACCTTTATCTCCTGAGATGATCGGATTTTCTTTCACTCATTAAATTTTCCATATATTTTTCCAATTTCCTGCCAAACTCCAATAATGATAATAACAACACAAACACCATAAAAATCTTCATAATGTAACATCATTCTCAACATAATCCCCGAATAAGGAACAAGGTAGAAAATGGACATATTTAGATCATGTGGAGCAATAATTGAAATAAGGCTCAATATGGCTTTTGTGATGCATAAGCATAGGTAAGACTAGGATTATAAACATATGAGCATTATATGGAAATATAAAGTCCTCCATCCTTTTATCATGCAACATGTCAAAAGCAACTTCAAATTTTACCTCCATTCATGGTTTTCAAGAAAATATGTACTTCATTGTGACTTCCCTTTACTAGGCAATTTCATGCTATATCTCTAATGAATCCAATTTTCCATCGTCAAGTTCAATAAAGCTTCCATGACATTAATCAAAATTTTCAATGGGGTCATTTTTTATAAACTTTGGAAAACATGCATATAAGCACATAGATAAATAATGAATTCCAAAATAGCCATGTATAAGCAATTCAAGAAATAATGCACAGATAATGTCAAATAAATCAAATATGCATAAAGTAAGCCCTTCCCTCACCCCATACTTAAACATTAAAGTGTCCTCATTGTATGAAAACAAGGGTAAAGAAAGAAACTCACTAGACAAGTGTACTAATCGTCATAATCGAGTGCTATGCTGCTGGGCTATTTCGATTTTAGCTTGCTTCTATCCCCATGGACCTGAAAAATGTAGAAGAAAAATACCCACAATAGAAAAAGTTCAAACCCAAAAACAAACAAAAGCAACAATGTCAAAAAATCCCAAAAATAAATGTCTATTTACAAGCTCTAGAATTTATAGTCGCTAGACCGACTTTCTCCATTAAGCTCAAGGTGGCATTTGCAGGGCCCATGTAGCTTGGGCTTCAAACATGACTCCATTCTTGTCCATCAGCTGCATTCCACCTGAATGGATCTTGTTCACCGTGAAGGGCCTCATCTTCTTCTTGTTGAATTTGTTGGGAAATCAATGATCCTTTGATTTGGAGACATAGACTTTGTCACCAACTTCATATTCTTTGTGCTCGTCATTGGAAATCCTACATAATCGCACATACCAAGGCAAACCTCTCCCATGTATAGATAAATCTTTAATGGAAATAGGAGAAGAAAGATCCATACCTTGGCTTACCTTCGTAGAATCGGACTTTGACCTCGGATTCTGGTCGATTTCGAGTAAGATTACTCGATGTCGAGTTGTCTTCTTCGTCTGATGGACTGCTGGTCGAAGAAGGTGAGGAGGGAGGTTTTTGGTCGACATCGACCAGCTTGCTCGATGTCGAGGAATTTTGCTCGTCTGGTGGACTCTTGGTCGAGGAAGGAGCAGTCGAGAAAGAAGGATGTTGGTCGACTTCGACCAACTTGCTTGATGTCGAGGAATTTTTCTCGTCTTCGGGTTGGTTGCTTGACGAAGCTGCTGCTGGTGGAGGGCTCTGAGTTTGGTCGACATCGACCAAGCTACTCGATGTCGAGTAACTTTGGTCGACTTCGACCCCATACTTGAATCCTGTCAAGGCATCCGAAAAATAGTTAGTCCAAATCGACTTACCTGGGTCTATGTCAATTGGATTCTCTGCTTCTTTGTTCAGGATGGCCATGATCTCCTCCACATGGGCTTCCATATCCCTTTTTTCTAGCTCTTCAGGAGTCATATTTCTTACCTTAGGCTCCCCGCAAGTAATGTAACAAGCTGATATAGACTTTACCTCTTCACTGGGACTTGTATGCCTTCCAGTTTTATTAAAGGAATACTCAATTACCTCATCGCTGATGTTGAAAATGAACACTCCCTTTCTTACGCTTATATTGGCATCCACCGTCGCCAAGAAGGGTCTTCCTAGAATAATTGGACAAGCAGGGTCCTTCTTCATATCAATAACTAAGAAATCAGCAGGGACGAAAAACTTACCTATTTGTACTGGCACATTGTCCACCATGCCTGTTGGGATAACCACCGTGTTGTTGGCCATATAAATCTTTGCATCCACAGGCTCTAGGGCACCTATCTTAATCTTAGACCATATTGATAGAGGCATTATACTTACACTGGCTCCAAGATCACATAATGCATTAAATTTATATTGACCAAATCCAATGGTTATAGCAAACTTACCTGGATCTGGCATCTTCTCAAGTATGTCCATATGACTGCACTCTTCTGCGATCTCAGCCATTGATCGCTTTTTTCTTAGGATCTCCTTGACGAACTTGACATATGATGCCATTTCATTAAGAGCTTCTGTGAAGGGTATGGTGACATTGAGCCTCTGAAGCATCTTGATGAAGCGCTGGAATTTCTTCTCTGCTGGATCCTTTGGAGATTTTATCGGGAAAGGCGGCTTCTTTTTCTTCTTCGGAGCCAGAACAGATGTCGGAGGTGTTGCAGTGTCCTCGATGTCAACCAAATCCCGGTCGAAATTCCTCCTAGGAGCCGAAATCGAGTGTCTGAAGCAAATCCGAGAAGAAGTGCTCGATATCGACCACCTTTGGTCGATTTCGACCAGTCTACAGAGGTCGATTTCGAGCAGTCCGAGTCCGAGTAATGAGCTGGTTTTCTTCCACATTAAGCAAGAGATATTCTATCAACTCAAGAGGAGATTTATCAAGTTCTATCAAAAGAATGAAGATTTATCCACATTAGTCATATTTCCTTTTAGATATAATTGTTTTATTTCCAAGTTTTATCTTAATAGAAAGTTTAGATATAGAAAGATATTTCTTTCCTAGATTATCTAGAGAATGAAGCCTATAAATAAAGCCCTAGGGGATGAGTTTTATTCATTCAATTTCAGTTACAATTAGTCACATAGAGAAAGAGATAGAGAAAGAGAGCATTGTGGGCGAGAGAGGTTGGAAAGTTGAGAGCCGATTTGGATTCGATTGGTTGTAAGCTTTCTTTGGTTATTTTTAATGCAGTTTAGTTCTTTTTATTATTGATTTCTTTCTTGATGATAAATAGAGAGTAGTCACCCAACTTCTAGGGTCGGGGTGAGCCCGACGGTAGCCATATGAGGTGATGCGGTAAAGGTACAATCTTTTGATGCAAATTCGTCATCTAACTCTATAAGCATGATTCTTTTGCGAAAGTTGAAGGTGATCCTTGTTTGTGTTATTGAAGCGAAAGTGATCTTAATACAACTTGGATTAATTATGTGAAAAATGGTTAGTAACAATTAGGGTTTAAGCGAAAGCCTCTATCTTCCTATTTGTTAATAACGAAAGTTATTTGATGAAAAGCATGATCTTTTATGCCTTTATGTGTTATTTTAAATGGTTAATCGTTGTGGTGTTGAAACCCTGATCTTGGAAATCTTCAGTTTATTTGATTTATTTCATCATTTTTTATTTTTGTGTTACGAAAAGCTTCAAACTTTAGTTTCTGTGAGTGGTCGAAATTGAGCAACTGTTGGTTGAGATTTTTGGTCGATATCGAGGGGTAGGTCGATATCGACCAGTTTGAGTTTTCTGTCTGTTTCTGCTTGTTTCTGCGATTTACAGTTTTTGTCGACAGTGTGGTCGATATCGAGTGGTAAGGTCGATATCGAGCGCTCTTCTGGTCGATTTTCTGCTGAGATCTGGAACTGAAAACGCGGAAGCTAACACGCTTCCTCGTGGATCGATCCTGACTGCCTTCTACTACAACGGAAAGAAGTCTTGTATTTATTTGCTAAGACAGGGAGTCAGTTTGCTTTATATTTTATTTATATTTTCATACTTGACACATCATCCTGCTACAACAGCATCATAGTGGTCGAGCCATCATTAATTATATTCATATATTGTTGACTCCACCTTGATGAATATATGTGATATATTTTTGTAGGGATGATGGAAGACAAATAAGGTAGTATTTTATACAAATATCAATTATATTATATAGTTCTTTTATTTGATTTGATTTATTATATGGATATATTTATTATGCGGGTATATCTACTTAAAATCATATTTGGTTCAAAAGATTTATTTGATTTCTTTAAATCTGATTTTTAGAGATTTCTTATTTGTTTTGAATATATGCTTTTTTATGTGCTTTATTTTTTATAACAAATATTTGAAAAATAAAGTTGCTGGGATTTTGATTTTGAATTGGATAAGATTTGTTTTATTTAAAAGGTGGAGTTAAAATCATATTTTGTTATTGGATTTCTCTAAATCCTTTTTTATTAAATTGCTTTTAGATTTGTTTGAAAAGTGGTTATCTAGATATTTGTTTGAGATTAACATGTGCGGATTTTAAGCTACAAACGGAAGATTTGTTCAGCACACATGCACCTATTTTCTCGGAGAAATGGAATTCAAACGGGCTGATTTTGTGGAAGAGCAAGCGGAGATTTCAAATTCAAACAGGCTGATTTTTTGTGCAACCAAAAATTAGATTTTGTGGAATTAATTCAAAAACAAATCGGATGAAATTCAAGTTAAAATCTGAGATTTCCATCAGCAACAATTCAGCCCCTGCGCCTATAAAAGACGAGAGCAAGTGGTGAAGAAAACAAGACACACAAGCACATCATTCAAGCGAGCACTTCAAAGCCAAAGCGATCATCTTCAAGCTTATTTATTTTCTTTCTCTCCCTCGTTGTAAGTGTTTTTATTTCTGGTTGAGAGAGAAGAAAAATCACGAGCGTTATAGGATAAATCATTCTCGTTATACTAAGAGTATCCCTATATTCAAACGTATACACACGTTGGTGTGGTTAGGGCTATTAACTCACGAGCGTTTTGGGTTCACTAGATAGTAGCGGGTGAGGCTACGAGAAGGGTAGTTCTTCTAAATTGTATATAGGTCTCTAAGGGATCTGAGTTGACTAGACAGGTGCGGGTGAGGCTTCAACAGTTTAGAAGAAGGAAAGATCTTCTCGGTTGTATCTAGGATCCATAAGAAGTGAAATAATAGTTGTTTGAATCCTACGGGTTGGATAACCCTAAGCGAAAACAGAAGGAGAATAGTACCAGATCGACCTGGAAAATGTGGCCAAGAACTTTCGGGCCATGCATGTACTGTATTGTTGTTTGAATACTAACGAATTTAATCATATTTCATCTTGCAAAAGCGCTAAAGAGATATGGGATAGACTGGTGGTAACCTACGAAGGCACAAGCCAAGTTAAGGAAACCAAAATAAACATCTTCTTGCGACAATATGAGTTATTCAAGATGCTCTCCACGGAAACAGTAAAGGAGATGTTCATCAGATTCACTCAGATCGTAAACAACTTGGATTCTCTCGGAAAAACATTCACAAATTAGGAATAGGTGAGAAAGATTCTGAGGAGCTTACCCAAGTCCAGATGGGGTCCAAAGGTAACCGCAATAGAGGAAGCTCAAAACCTAACGACTTTGCCTCTGGATGCTCTCCTTGGTAAGCTTATTACCCACGAGATGATCCTTGGTGAGGAAGATGGGGAAGTAGCCTCTAGTGTGAAAAAATTGGCCTTAAAAGCTAAGAAGGAAGAAGCATCCTCAGACGACGACGAGAGTGAAGATGAGGAGGATCCCTTTGCAATTATTACAAGAGGGATAGCACAAATACTCAAGATAAAGAAGCAATTCTCAAATCGAGAATATTCCGGATCTTCAAAGCACCGATGTAAGTCTTCTAACCCTAGTAAGAAATCAAATATTCTAACTTGCTTTGAATGTGGTGAAACAGATCACTTTGCAAAGAAGTGCCCTCAAAAGAAGAAGGAAAAACATCGAAAGAATGATTTAGATTCCTCTAGTGAATCGGACTCGGAAAATGATCCAACAAATCTTTGCTTGATGGCAGATCAAGAAGAAACTCCTAAGAAACGTCTTGGAGCAATGGTGAGAAATTTGATTTCTAGTCCTACTGTTGTGTTGTCTGAATTTTTGCAAAACATGATTATGAATGAAGAGGATTATATTTTGGAGACTAACACCTTGAAAGAGAAGCTATTGGAATAGGAGAAACGCATGAGTAATTTGTCGCTGGAAATTAAAAATCTCAAAGCCTCTCGGTCAGCCCTTGACATTAAAGTCAAGGCCTTGGACACAGAAAATTCTATCTTGAAGCAAGATCTTTCTTCTCTAAGTTTTTACACCAAGGAATTAGAGAAAGAAAAGATCTCGTTTGCTGAGAAGTGTATAGACCAGCTGACATCACTTGTTCGTTTTACCCATTCCAATGCCAATCTCGATATGATGTTAGATGAGCACCAATCATCCCTCAACAAAAGTGGTATTAGATACAATAAGAATTTTCCAAAGAAAGCTCCAACCACTTTTATGAAAGCCAAAGCGAATTGGCGCACACCCATATGTTATTTTTGTTGTAAGAAGGGTCATGTCAAAACTACTTGTCCTTATCGTAGAAATGATCATTATATAATTCGTAATACTTTTCCATTATGTTTACAAGGACGGGTAAAGCAAATTTGGATTCCTAAAGGGACTAGACCAATGAGCATGGTCCATCTCAATTATTAGTAGCTTGGTCTAGCCGGAAAGGTTGAAGTTTGGTTGTTTTGCAGGATGTCACCAAGATCAAAGAGCATAAATGGATTGAAACAATCGTTCTTGGTGATAAATGATTTTTTTGATATTTATTATATGCTACTAATAATTCTCTTTGCTTAGTATTTCTCTTTGGAGCTTGATATGTTGAATAGGTAAAGCAAATTTTAGCTCTTATATTGTTGTCTACTAACATCTCAAGGCCTTGAGATCAGTTTCAAGGTCTTGACTGTAATAGATTTTTTTTTGGGTAGTTATTTTTTTAAAATTCGATTTCTTCCCTAAGTTGTTGGAAGACAAAAAGGGGGAGAAATGTTATATGGTGCTTATGCTTATGCTTGTTATATGATGTTCCACATGTGCTATATTTATTTGCATAATTGATATTTGTTTTGTCTTCCATCAAGGGGGAGATTGTTGACTCCACCTTGATGAATATATGTGATATATTTTTGTGGGGATGATAGAAGACAAATAAGGTAGTATTTTATGCAAATATCAATTATATTATATAGTTCTTTTATTTGATTTGATTTATTATGTGGATATATTTATTATGCGTGTATATCTACTTAAAATCATATTTGGTTCAAAAGATTTATTTGATTTCTTTAAATCTGATTTTTAGAGATTTGTTATTTGTTTTGAATATATGCTTATTTATGTGCTTTATTTTTTATAACAAATATTTGAAAATTAAAGTTACTGAGATTTTGATTTTGAATTGGATAAGATTTGTTCTATTTAAAATGTGGAGTTAAAATCAAATTTTTTTATTGGATTTATCTAAATCCTTTTTTATTAAATTGCTTTTATATTTGTTTGAAAAGTGGTTATCTAGATATTTGTTTGAGATTAACATGTGCAGATTTTAAGCTACAAACGGGAAGATTTGTTCAGCACACATGCACCTATTTTCTGGGGGAAATGGAATTCAAACGGGCTGATTTTTTGGAAGAGCAAGTGGAGATTTCAAATTCAAACGGGCAGATTTTTTGTGCAACCAAAAATCAGATTTTGTGGAATTTATTCAAAATCAAATCGGCTGAAATTCAAGCTAAAATCTGGGATTTCTAGCAGCAACAATTCAACCTCTGCGCCTATAAAAGACGAGAGCAAGTGGTGAAGAAAACAAGACACACAAGCACATAATTCAAGCGAGCACTTCAAAGCCAAAGCGATCATCTTCATGCTTATTTATTTTCTTTCTCTCCCTCGTTGTAAGTGTTTTTATTTCTAGTTGAGAGAGAAGAAAAATCACGAGCGTTATAGGATAAATCATTCTCGTTATACTAAGAGTATCCCTATACTCAAACGTATACACACATTGGTGTGGTCAGGGCTATTAACTCACGAGCGTTTTGGGTTCACTAGATAGTAGCGGGTGAGGCTACGAGAAGGGTAGTTCTTCTAAATTGTATATAGGACTCTAAGGGATCTGAGTTGACTAGATAGGAGCGGGTGAGGCTTCGAGAGTTTAGAAGAAGGAAAGATCTTCTCGGTTGTATCTAGGATCCATAAGAAGTGAAATAATAGTTGTTTGAATCCTACAAGTTGTATAACCCTAGGCGGAGACGTAGGCTGGTTTAGATCCGAACTTCGTTAACAATTCAAGTGTTCTTTATATTTTATTTCCGCACTTATAATTGACATTGTATTTTTGTAGCTTAACAGGTCTACAGAAACAAACAACTTTCTGGAACGATTTCAAGACCTTGGAAGTCCAGTTCAAGATCTTGAGATCCAGTTTAAAGGCCTTGAAGTTGTCACTGTAGAAAGACTTTGCGAAAATCTTCCATACTCTATTCAACCCCCATTTTAGAGTATCTGTCTTAGTATTATTTACATTAAGTACTCGATTCTTCATATATATAACATATCAAATAGTCTCACGTTAAAAATATGAATAAGGGCGATGGACTACTTTTTATATTAGAAATTGATTTTAGGATAAATCCCCCCAACTTATATGTTAGGCATATAAGCATTTTAAGTCGATATAAAGTAAATTAAATGTGACTGATGTGATGTGGATGGGACAAATTAAAGAAAATATACTCGTAATAGATGATATTGTGTCGACAATTCTAGTAGAAATATGTGAAGCAAAATAATTTATATATAGATATAGATACATACGGTGGGTCGAAGAAATTCCAAATATGAATTGAGTGGTTGGATAAAAAGGAGTACCCGAGAGTGTGGATGAGATTCATCAATTACCGATCGAAATTCGAGAGAGGAGAGGAGTGAATTGAAGGTCAATTACAGAAGGGCCAAGTTAAATGAATTGAAGGTCTGGTTCCTTCTGGCTCCTTCCTTTCCTCACTCACATACAGTCTCACACTGTCTTAGGCTCTCAGCCTTCGTCACTCATCAACTCACTCTCACTCTCACATACAGCAGACGTAGGCCCGCCTTCTTTAATTTCTTTTACGTTTTGAAGGACCGCCATCTGGCCCAGAATCCTCTGCATACTTCACGTGTAAAGAATCTCCCACGTCACTCTATATTCTATACTCCAAAGTATCCAATACAAAATTTATTCTCAAAATATTTATATCTTTCTATATAATGATTCAACTAATCTTTTACGGAGTACGGAGTAATTTTTTTTCCATCCCTTATCTTGAAAAGTGCATACCTATACGGTGAGTTATGGCGACGGTTTTGAATCGTTATGGCGACGATTCAAACTCCCTGTATGCATATGCGGTAGACCTGTCAAACGGGTCATTCGGGTCGGGTTCGGGTCCGGTCACTTCGGATTTGGGGTAAAACGAGTCTTGGGTAAAACGGGTTTCGGGTTTTTCGGGTTGACTCGAACTCGGGTTTGATCGGGTTTCGGGTCGGATTCGGGTTGATTTCGGGTTTGTCAATTTTTTCCTTTTTAAATTAAAAAAATCATTATTTGATAATTTTGTGATAAATTTTAATTATATATAAAAAAAATAATTATATATAATTATAAATCAACCGGGTCAATCGGGTCATCGGGTAAATCGGGTCAAAATTACCGGGTCAACGGGTCGAAACCCAGATTACCCGGAAAATTTCGGGTTCGGGTCGAAAAAAAAATTCGGGTCAAAATTTTCGGGTTCGGGTCGGAAATTTTTCGGGTCGGTCGGGTCGGGTCACCGGGTCGGGTTGTGTTTTGACAGGTCTAATATGCGGTGGTTTATGGTGATGGTTTTGGACATGTATACTCCTCAACCCACGGTAAAGTATTGTGGTGGCCCACAGTATAACTATGCGGTGGGATCGTTGACTCTCATTAAACTCACCGCATACTTATGCGGTGATTAGCGGTAGAAATAGTAAAAATTAGCGGTGAAAATATCATCTCCCTTTCTTTCCCTTCAACTAATCCTTTTTTTTTCTTTTCTCCCCTTTTTATTTTTTATAATTGATTTTTATCTTTAAAATAACCTTGAAATAATCATTGAGTTTATTTCAAAATATTAAATTAATAGTAACCTACAATAGAGTTCATCTAGGTTGAGCTCATTATATATTTCTTTTATGAGTTTATTTGTATAATTTTAATTCAAAATATTAAACTAATATTGTACTACAATTGTATAATATTATTTTATTTTAAAAAAATCGCGTCATGGTGCGGGAATTTTACTAGTTCTCTCAAATAAATAAGCCATTTTGGAAAGCATTATTATAAAAAAACTAAAAATAATTTAAATTTAGATAATCTTTCCCAATTGAGGTATTGGACATAGAATAGAAAACCCACTCATATGGAGTAACACATTATATACGGAGTATGTTATAAATTTACATTAAAACTAGTGTAATACCCGTGCCTTGAAAGCACGGGAGCTTGATCCATTTTAATTTGAACATCATTTTATATATTTATATAATACTATATTAATATATATACATGTTTACAACAAAAATATGTATAAATTATTTTTTTATAATTTATAAATTAGTTGGAAAGAGATACGATACAAATTTTAAAAATGATTTAATAAGGTAAAGTAGTAATAATACTCAAGCACACCACCTAATATAATTTGAAATAAATATATAATTATTATCATTAGAATAGATCTAAAAAGTAAAATATAAGCTCCCGTACAAATATTAAAAAATCATAAGCACATGATTGTGTGAATAATTTTGAAGTTATGTAGATGTACATAACTTATTCATTATTTTCATGAGAAAGATGGTTAGGAAGAGAGAAATAAATAGTGAAAATAAAGGTAAGATGGTAAAAAAAAGATCCTTAAAGGTAGGAAAAGGATCTAAGAAGCCTCATCCAAGATGTAAAATAAGCATTAGTAATGCTTGTGAGTCTTAAAATATTATTTATTTTCGATAGTCATTTAAGATGTCTAAAATAATTACATTAAAAAAAACACTTTTTGGCTCTAATTGATTTTTATAATTAATTTTTAAAATTGAATATTTACAAATTGATTATTACATGTTCTTTGTATGTAGACATTGTGGGGAATATTGCAATCGGTTAAATATAATAAATCAACAATTTCAATATCCAAGAATAAAATCAGCCAAGACTTAACGAATGTTCAATGTACGTAGACGATTAAAATAGATCACAAATTGACATACAACATATCAAATTAAATAATATTTTAGTATAAAAATAGGAAACAAATTTGTTTAAAATAAGAAACAGCTATTTTAAAGTTTCAGCAATAATATTGACCAATAACAAAATACCATTTGAATAAAAAATTCAAATTTAATTGTGAGTGTGACATATCAACAAAATGATAGTAGAATTAATATTATAAATAGATTACCTATTATCGAAACTAATTTATAAAAAAAAATTGAAAAACAAATATTTTATATAATTTTTACCATCCTAACAAAGCGTGAATGAATATTAAACAACATATTTAGCTAAAGGAACAGAGAGAGTAGTAAATTTTAAAATGATTGGGATAAATGTGATATAATAAACAAATATTTAAATGAATTCAATCCGTTAAGATAATGAATGCAGGCAATCCGACTACATCTTTGATTAATTTATTTGAAAATGAAATACTTGCATGGTTGGTGAGAAAATATGAACATATGTGAAAGTTAATTTATACTCCGTAGCATTTTATAAACTGACAATTGAATATGAGTCTATGTAGGGTATAAATTTCCAAAAATAAAATATACCAAGATTCAAATTTAAGTTCACTGTATATAGACGAATTATGAGAATATTGCAATCGGAAAAAAAAAATGAAAACATGTCTCAATATTTACGGCAATATAACCGAAAATTAAAAAAAAAGGGAATGGATTCAAATCATATTTAAAATAGTAAACAAATATTTGAAAGTTTCCATAATAATATTGACCAATAAGAAAATCTCATTTGAATAAAAAATTCAACTTTAATTGTGGGCGTGACATGTGAGCAAAATGCTAGCAGAATTAGTAATATATATATTGCAATCGGAAAAAAAAATAGAAACATGTCTCAATATTTACGACAATATAACCGAAAATAAAAAAAAGGGAATGGATTCAAATCATATTTAAAATAGGAAACAAATATTTTAAAGTTTCTATAATAATATTGACCAATAAGAAAAGCTCATTTGAATAAAAAAATTCAACTTTAATTGTGAGCGTGACACGTCAGCAAAATGCTAGCAGAATTAGTAATATTAATAGATATATTGCAATCGGAAAAAAAATAGAAACATGTCTCAATATTTACGACAATATAACCGAAAATAAAAAAAAAGGGAATGGATTCAAATCATATTTAAAATAGGAAACAAATATTTTAAAGTTTTTATAATAATATTGACCAATAAGAAAAGCTAATTTGAATAAAAAATTCAACTTTAATTGTGAGCGTGACACGTCAGCAAAATGTTAGCAGAATTAGTAATATTAATAGATAATTGAAAAATTACATTTATATTTAAATAACTTTTAATAGATGTTTAAAAAAAAATTGTTGAGAAGTCATATTTTAAAAAAAAATTATAAAATAACAGGAAACTTTTTTTAAAAAAAAATATGTGGCAAAATAATGAATCACGAGACATTTGGTTTTTGTTTGAAAAATTCAAAACAAAGAAGCCACTAAATGTGAGCCACGTTGAATGCTCGAAAGAGGAAGAACTCGCTATAAATACAAAGAGAAGCGGAGCATGAGAGTGTGTCAAATTCAAATACTCAAATTTCGTGCAGAGCATCGCATTGCACGGAGAGAGATTCATCTTATAGACAGAAAAAACAGGGCAGTTCCCATTTCTCTCTGGCTCTCCGCTGTCCCCCAACAAGCCTTTTTTAAAAAAAAGATTCATATTTTTCGTCCTTTGTTTGATTCCTATTCGATTTCGGGTTCAATTGCATAGCAATAGCCCAGAAAGATCGTTCCTTTTTTGCGATCGAAAATGTTTATCGACAGGTTCAAGGTGGAGAGCCCAAATGTCAAGTACACCGACAACGTGATTCACTCCGTTTACGACTACGAGACGACGGAGCTGGTCCACGAGTCCAGAAACGGCACTTACCAGTGGATCGTCAAGCCCAAGACCGTCCAATACGAGTTCAAGACTCAGACCCATGTCCCTAAACTCGGGTACCTGTTCTTCTAATCGATTTCATTCAATTTCTGGATTGGGGATATTGTTTCATGTTGATGAATGATGGACGAATGGTTGATGTTGTTCTATTTCTATATATACAGGGTTATGCTGGTCGGATGGGGTGGAAACAACGGCTCAACCCTCACCGCCGGCGTTATTGCAAATCGGGAGTGAGTTTCATTCATAATTCATAATTCATAATTCATAATTCACAATTCACAATCTGTGTGTTGTGTTGAATTAATTAAATTGCATGCGGCTTCGATCTGATTTGTGAATTGGATTTATGGTGTTTGCTGTTTAGAGGGATCTCGTGGGCTACAAAGGACAAGATCCAGCAAGCCAACTACTTTGGGTCCCTTACCCAGGCATCTTCAATCCGGGTCGGATCCTTCAATGGCGAGGAGATCTACGCTCCTTTCAAAAGCCTACTCCCCATGGTATATGTCTTCTCATTCAATTGTTATAGTATATGTTTGATGGCTAATAAATATATGAATGAATGGAATGAACTTGAAGGTGAACCCGGATGAGATAGTATTTGGAGGGTGGGACATAAGTGACATGAACTTGGCGGATTCAATGGCAAGGGCAAAGGTGTTGGACATTGATCTCCAGAGGCAGTTGAGGCCATACATGGAGAAGATGGTCCCACTCCCTGGTATCTACGACCCTGATTTCATCGCTGCCAATCAGGATTCCCGTGCCAACAACATCCTCAAGGGAACCAAGAAGCAACAGATGGAACAAGTCATCAGGGACATGAGGTACATAACCACTCATCATCCTAAATTAATACTTCTATCTTATTCCTAAAAATTTGTCGTTTTAGCAAGAAAACTCATTTTTGGTATTTTTGTATCCATTTTAGAGATATATATTAGTTGTAATTTCAAACATAAAGTAATAATTAGTGCATTTTTATTTACTTTCTATATAAAAAAAATGTATAAATTTATAAAATGATATGTTTTAATTAACGGAAAGAGTAATATTCTAACTTTCATTTTTACAATATTTCTTTCCTTTAATATAATCAGTTATTCAAATATTTAACTTATGTGCATGCATAGGCTGCCTCATCAATTTTGCTCTGAATTCATGTACTTAATTAAGTTTGTGTTAGTTAATTTGGCTTCAACTTATTTTCGGGCAATGAGTAAATAACTTACTAAATGAGAAAAGATTCTTCTAACTTTTGCTTCAACGTATATGTTATTTGAAAATATTTCTTAAATTTTAATTATTTTTGCTGTTTTTTTTTATAAAAAAAAAAAAAAACTTGACTTCTCATAGTTGATCACTTTTTTTTTTTAAGGTAATCTTTCCCAATGAAAGACCAAACGATAAACTGCTAAAAACTTGACCGAATTTATTTTTAAACGAGTTGAAATCATTATAAGTGTTTTTTTTACAACCTAAAAAGGGGGGAAAAAAATTCTTGCTTGTTACATGTCAAACCTAGCCAAGGATCAAGTGAGACTTAAAAAAATCATATCTTTAAATTTGTCAATTTTTGTTATAAATGAATGGTTTTTTTTTAATAAATATAATACATATATACATATAAACAGGGAGTTCAAGGAAGCGAACAAGGTGGACAAAGTGGTGGTACTGTGGACAGCAAACACGGAGAGGTACAGCAATGTGGTTGTTGGGCTGAATGACACCATTGAGAATCTGTTGGCTGCTGTGGAGAGGGATGAGTCTGAGATCTCCCCTTCAACCCTTTATGCCTTAGCTTGCATTTTTGAGGAGGTCCCCTTCATCAATGGCAGCCCCCAGAACACTTTTGTTCCTGGTCTGTCTACTCTTACCTTCTACTTTGGACTCTCTTTAATTTAGATCCAACATGCAAAACAGATTGTGTTAAATTAAAATTTGGTGGTCTTTCTTAATTTACAGGACTTATTGATTTGGCTATTAAGAAAAACAGTTTGATTGGAGGAGATGACTTTAAGAGTGGTCAGACTAAGATGAAGTCTGTCCTTGTTGACTTCCTTGTTGGTGCTGGCATTAAGGTCTCTATATATATAACTCACATTATTTGATGCTTTTTGTAGATTTTTGTGATGAGATTTTACTGATTTGTGTTCTGGATGCAGCCAACATCAATAGTGAGCTACAACCACTTGGGGAACAATGATGGGATGAACCTATCCGCCCCACAAACCTTCCGTTCTAAGGAAATATCAAAGAGTAACGTCGTGGATGACATGGTCGCCAGCAATGGCATCCTCTTTGAGCCCGGGGAGCACCCTGACCATGTCGTTGTCATTAAGGTTAACTACTCAAAACCCTTTGTTTGACTTGATCGACTACTGAGACTTTGATGCCATATCGATCCAACTGACTTGACACAAATATACATAATACAGTACGTTCCTTATGTGGGAGATAGCAAGAGGGCCATGGATGAGTACACTTCAGAGATATTCATGGGAGGTAGGAACACCATAGTGCTGCACAACACCTGTGAAGACTCCTTATTGGCAGCTCCCATCATCCTCGACTTGGTCCTCCTTGCTGAGCTTAGCTCTCGCATCCAACTCAAAGCCCAAGGGGAGGTGCGCGCTAATCTTATCACTATCCACCATATACATATCTATGCTTTTGTTCTTTAACTAACTAATATTTGGGAAATCAATGACCTTTCAGGGTAAGTTCCACTCCTTCCATCCGGTGGCCACAATTCTTAGCTACCTTACCAAGGCTCCCCTTGTAAGCAACCTCTTTGATTGGTTTCTCTCTCTAGCTTCCAAATTACTTTGTTATTTGAAGGATCATACTTGATATATCGTGTCTCGGCTCTTGTAGGTTCCTCCGGGTACACCGGTGGTGAATGCACTATCAAAGCAGAGGGCAATGCTGGAGAACATAATGAGGGCTTGTGTCGGCCTGGCTCCGGAGAACAACATGATTTTGGAGTACAAGTAGAATCTCAAGACCCAAAAAACACCATCAACGTACTGCAATAAAGTCCTCTCTGCCTCTGAGAGTGCAAATGTAATGTCTGTTGAGATTATGTGTTCTTTGGTATTCTCATCTCTAAAATGTTGCTTTCAGCTTCCTATGTGTATGTATATTCAGAGTATGGTGATATCCTCCCTAAGTGCAAAAGAAAATCTTCTTTTCTTTTTGCCATTAAACTTAGTTGTGGTTAATTTTAATTTGAACTCACATGAGTAGCTTTCATGGATTTATATTTTGCATTCTCTTTATTATATCAGCTGCATCCATTGTTCTGTAATTAAGCCAACTGAAATGTAAGATCAGCCTCAGAACAAGGTCCAAAAAGTATAACCAATATAGAGTTTCTGAAAAAAGACCAAAAAGTACAGCAAGTGTAATGAAATGAAAGAATGAATCAAAGGTTATTTGCGGATAGGTTTAGCATCAAATAGAAGATCACTCATTCAGAGTGTAACCAAGCAATCACCATAAAGGCATAAAACATCCAAAAAGTGCAAAATTCTAATCCATATTCAACATATTGTTGTTGCAGGAGGATGGTCAAGTATGAAATAGATATGAAATAAAGTTCAGACTGACTTCCCTGTCTCAGCAAATAAATACAAGACTTCCTCCCGTTGTAGTAAGAGAATAGTCAGGATCGAATCCACGAGGAAGCACGTCAGCAGTTCTCAGGTAGCTGCAAATTCTCACAGTAGAAGCAGAAAGGACAGAAACACAGAAAGGAAAGAAACAAATAAACCCGGCAAGGGCAACTAAAACAAAAGCAAAGAAATAAAGCAAAAACAAAGCAAAAACTAAAAGCAAAGCAAAGGCGTACTCGATCTCGACAACAGCTTCCTCGAGATCGACCACAGCAGTGAACAACAGAAACTCAGAAAGTGAAAATCGACGAAAACAGAAGAAAACCAACTCGACCTAGACCAGCTTCTACTCGAGATCGACAAAGGTTGTACTCGATCTCGACAAGGCTTACTCTATGTCGACAAGAAACAGAAACTTTAATTTGCAGAATCTCGAACAAAACTCAGAATTTCGACAGAAATAAACTCAATATGCTAAAAGACTTCTAAAGCCAGGGTTTCAACACCACAACGATAACCATGCAAAGTAACACATAAAGGCATAAAAGATCATGCTTTCCATCAAATAACTTTCGTTATTAACAAATAGGCATATAGAGGCTTTCGCATAAACCCTAATTGTTACTAACCCTTTTTCACATAATTAATCCAAGTTGCATTAAGATCACTTTCGCTTCAATAACACAAACAAGGATCACCTTCAACTTTCGCAAAAGAATCATGCTCATAGGAATAGAAGATGAATCGCACAAAAAGATCTGACCTTTATCGTATCGCCTCACATGGCCACCGTTGGGCTCACCCCAGCCCCAGAAGTGGGTGGACTACTCACGCCTCATTGCAATAACAGACATTGATTGATGAAAAGAACTAAATTGCATTAAAACTAAATTCAAAAGCCTTTACAATCCTGGCAATCAACTTTCGCAGAAAGCCAAAACCCTAAAAACCTTAGAACTCCTAAACTTCTCTGTGGAACTACTTGTCTCTCTCTGAAAATTGAATGCCTAAAACTGAGCCCCATGGGCTTTATTTATAGGCTTCATTCCCTAGCTATTCTAGGAAAGAAGATATCTATCTCTATCTAAAATTATATCTAAAACTTGAAAGGATAAATAAGTTGTTTTATGGAAATAAATCTAAAAGAAAAAGATAAAACTGAATAGGGTAAGTCTTCATGATGTTGATAGATCTTGTCTCCTTGGAGAGAACTTGATGGATTAGGATAGAATCTCGGCCAAATCGACTCCTTTGCGCCCAAGGAATCCCAAGTCTAGTCGGATATGTCTTCGTCGAGAAGTTTCTGGAAACGGCTCTACTCGACCTCGACCACGGCTCGTCGACCTCGAGTAGGGTGGTTCGTCGACTGGAGTTCCTCGGCTAGATCTACTCGATGTGGCTCGGTCCTGGCTCACTGGCGCTTCATCGACCTCGACAAACCCTAGTCGATGTCGAGTAGGATGGCTCTGTCGACTAGGCTTCCTCGGGTTGCTCTACTCGGCAAGGCTCGGACAAGGCTCCTGGGCGTCGTCGATGTCGACAAGGACTCGTCGAAGTCGACAAGGACTTCTCTTCCGCTTCCGCGAGTTGCTTCTTCCGCTGTAGCGGGAGCGTTGATCCGCGGATGCGAGAACCCATTTCCGCTGGAGCGAGTTGGCGAGCTCCCTCGTCTTGGTGCGTCTCACTGGCAGCGAAGATTTCCGCGGCAGCGAGCGGTCCGCTGCAGCGAGTCGGGTCGCTGGCAGCGAGTGCTGCCAAGTCGTCTTCGTCCTCGGCTTGCCTCCTCTTCTCCTTGTCGACTCCGGGTGTGGTCAGTGGGCTTGTCGATCTCGACCAGGGCTTGTCGAGATCGAGTAGGGTCCCGGAGCTGGGCTCGTCTGGCTCTCGATCAGGCTTTGTCGACAAGGCTGTGCTCGGACATGCTCGTCTATGTCGAGTAGGGCCCACTCGAGATTGAGTAGCCTTGACTTTCAGTTTGGTTCCGCTGCTTTGACCTTGGACTTCTGTAGCGGTTTTCCGAGCTTTTCCGACCTTCTGTAGAATTGCTGTAATATGCCTCGATTTCTGCGAATTAAACAAAAACTGGTGTAGATTCCATAATTTGGTAAATAAACATAAACTACATAGGTTCTGTACTATCTAAGCCCAAATGAATGCAATGTATGCAGAAATCGATATAAAAGTTACTGTAAAACAGGGCAGATTCAGCTCACAACACATATCACAAGGCAACAGTTTTTTTCTTACCCAAATTGAAATTGTAGTTGGTGTGTGGATTTTACTTTTGTTAAACCGTAGTCAAAACACTTGGAATTGAAGGATGGTTTTATCCAGAAAAAATAATAATCAGTCTCACATTATAGTGCAACTCCTAAATATCATCATATGCCTCATCTTTACACACTGCTAAACTATCAATTTAAACAAAATAGCAAACTTTTCATTTACCAAAATATCAATTTAAATATCAATTTAAATCAAAACAAATTCAGTAGCAAAATTGAAACTACCAAAATTGTCACTAACTAATTCATCATTCGTAAGAAATAAACACAACTTCAAATTGAGTTTTGGTAATCTTCCGTTGCCAAAATATCAATTTAAATCAAAACAACGGAGGAGTCTTCAAATGGAGTTGATATTAGCCTATACAGGATTTGATCGCTCTACCATTTGAGTTGATAGGCGTAAAATTAAACACAACTTCATATCATCCCTAAGAACTAATCACTAGCTAATTCATCATTCGTAAGAAATAAGCTAAGAAATAAGCAAGCAAAGAGACCATTTTTATTCAAAATCAACACTCTTAAATTGCCAGGAAATCGTTAATGCCATAAAAAATTCAGCAAGCAACATTTGAAACCTAATGCCATCCATCAGACCACCTTGTTCCTTCTATTGGAATTGAGCAAAATTTACAGAAACCTAGCAAATTCAGTAGCAAAATTGTCGAAGGTTCAATCGGCTGTAGAAACAAGAGATTAACCCAGGACCACCATAGTTAGGGAAATCTCATAACTTTTGCTAGCTATACCTAATCCCTTAAAAATTTGAAAACCATGAAATCCCCCAAAATTCCATTCCCTAGTCCTAAATTATTCTATTCAATTCTAGAAATCCATCTACAAATCCCTAGAGTAAAAGCACATAAACCATAAGTTTAGGAAAATCCCCAATTTGAAACACATACCTGTGGGTATCGTTGTTCCGAGTCACTAACAGACACCGGCATGCTCTTCCACCAGTTGCATTCATGTTCTTCCACCCCTAAGTTCCCCCATTTGACGTCGTTAGGTCTGAGAGGAGGAAGGAAGGAGCTATCTGTGAGAAGCGAAAGGAGTTGATCAGGATTCAGGAATTTTTTTTTTTAAAGGGAAAAAAATTTGAAGATCGAGCGGATGAGGTCACAGAGACCGGTTAATGCAGAGCATATGCTTTTCATGACTGTCACTCTATTACCTTTTCGCAAAAAGTTAGTACATTTTCCAAGAAAGTGGTTGATTACGATTTGTGAGTCACCTTCGATTTGTAAATTCGGAATGTTGAGTTCTCTGGACTCTAGCTTTGAGTATCTCCTCTCAGAGGGTCCTAGCCTATACGCATAATGGCTATTGCTCTCCGAGGTTCGAGTATCCTATATAGATGGGATTAGGCGTGCCCACGGGTCGGACTCGCCGGGTCGACGGGTTTGACCCGTCGGGTCAAGGGTCAGGGTTGGCCGACCCAAACCCTAACCCGTAAATCTCACGGGTTGACGGGTTCGGGTCGACCCGTTGACCCGGCGGGTTACATTATTTTTAAAAAAAAATCTTTTTTTTTAAAATGACTATTAAAATAAATAAATAAATAATATGTAAAGATTTTATCTTCACAACACATTTTATCACTTTGATATGAAGTGTTAAAAATGTAGGAAGATTATATCTCCACATTAATTTTTTGATCCACAATAATTTCATTGTGTGATGTAAGAGAAAAAAAATACAAGAATATATTTCTCAAACTTCATTTCCAACTTAATTTCCAATGCAGGAAATGTAGAAAACAAGTGAAGTGGAAGAAATGTGGTTGTGGGATACATATATATAGCCCCATGCCTTCTCATTCTAACTTCATATTTTCGATGTGGGACAAAGTCTTTGTCCCACATTGGAAATGAGGGGAAAGAAGGAAGACTTCCAAGTCTATAAAAGGAGAAGGATGAGGTTTATTTGTCTCACATTGCACATTGCATATTAGTTTATGTATTATTGTGAGTTATTTTAAGAATAATTTACATAATATTATAAATTTATTTTATTAAAAAAAAATTTCAAAATTTTTTTTTTTTGAAAAAGCAGGTTGACCCGTCGGGTCAACCCGCCGAGTCACAAGTCACGGATTCCCCGACCCTAACCCTAACCCGCTACCCGTCCCCACCCTCCAACTCGTCAACCCGGACCTGGCGGGTCACGGGTTGACCCGTAACCCGTGGCCGCGCCTAGATGGGATTGCCCTCCTAATCTCGAATGATATATCATGTAGTAAAGTCGTTTGACCCCAGAGAAGCCCCGTCGAAGTTGATTTTGACCCAACCATCACTCGGTTTTCTCCATTCACCATTTTTTCGCTAGTGTTTCTTTTGCTCTTTCACTCAGGTTTTCACCTAATATTGTCATAATGAGTTTTAAGTCTCTATGTGTGTTTCTGAGGTCTCTCAGGACATCTTGTGCATCGAGAATTAGTAAGGTCAGTTTGTTGATGAATTCACACTCAATGAAGAGATGCATCACATCCTCGTATGCTTGCACAAATGTTGTGGGAATACGGGTGTCTGTGGACACTAGTCGATCCTTTGTAGGTAAGCCCATTTGGCTTATTTTCCAAAGAAAGTTTTTTTTAATCTCAGGATTAGTGTTTATGTCTCATACTTAGGCGTTTTGGACGTCTGGGAGTCTATTTGGATTTGTGATGAGTGATATCATGCTAGATGTGGTAAACCAGCCTTCCTTATCACACCATCAGTATAATGTATTTGGGAACATCGTTATTGGGAGTGGAATGCTTATAATCTCTTTTGTCATCACAGGGTCTAAATCCTGGTTAAGTTTCTCTGTCCACCATTTTCCTCCTAAGATATAATCCTTTACTCTCGCATCTCAACTCACCCTGGATGCAGATTTATTTTTTGTATTTATGGTGTTATGGATACTCAGTTATCTTCCCATATTTTAACTCATCGACCTCTCAAGAATCAATTTTGCTTGATCTCGAATTTTTACTTAATAAAAAAGAACCTTACTTGGAGTCTTGAGATGATTGCGAGGTGAGCAAGAGGGATGCACAATAGAGAAGAGGAGGTCTAATTTCAGTCATCTATTACAATGGAGAAGAGGGAGGAAGTTATGAAATCAAATTAGTCAAACAACCTCCAATCCTTTTAATTAGAAGTCATGTGCCATTCAGGTACATGTTTAAAATTTCTCATTTCAGTCATGTGACCCTCACATGTCATCTTCTATCTTAGGTTAAAACAAAGTTCAAGGCCTTCAAAGTTCACAACCATCTTGGAGACGTTTCACGACCGTTCACGTACATGCAGATTTGTATCCATTTCTTTTCGGTCTTTGACATGTTGGTCGTGTCTAACACAGATCCATCCTATCAAAGGTGTGTCCTAGCGTGTTACCGTGTTGCCGGTGTTGGCATGCATGTGACACATACAATGATTGATGTCAACGTGTCTGTGCACCATATTGGTATAATCACATATTGTATTGTATACCATGTATTGTAAATTACATTTCAATTTATTTATCGATTCAAAACATCAAGGCCGGTTATTGGGTGGTGCAAGAGGTCTGTTTGCACATAGCCCAAATTTGTTGGGGGCTCAATATACTAAAAATTGGTATATATAAAAAACGCATTGTTCAAATACAAATAGAACAATGTGGAAGAGTTGTATCTAGTCTAATAGGGAGGGCAAGAATCTCGGGTTCGATTCCTTGAAAATTGCATGCTTGTATTGTTTTCTGTTGGCCCCAACTCCCCCTCTCTCTTCGGTTTTTTAATTTCACCCCTTCATTATTGGGCCCTACTCCCCTCTCTCTCTCTTCCCTTCTTTCATCCTTGTATTAATTTTTTTTGGGCCCTACTCCCTCTCTCTTCCCTTTTTTTTCTTTAATTTTTTTCTTTAATTATTTAAATTTAATTATTGTGTGACTACCTGATATAATAAGTTATACAATTAAAAAAATATTTGTTATTTATATAATTTTTAACTTTTAATATGTTGAGAATATGGTATTTCTTTAATTATCCTTTTCAAAAAAGTAGTCTAGTGACACTTAAAAATTAACAAATATATATAGAGGGAATTGCACAAGGTAACCCAAAAACCGAAAAACCTTGCAAGGTTAACCCAACCCGGATTAAAATGGGGTGAAACCGGTTATCCTGCAAACCTGTCCAGCAGGTAACAGGTTGGGAAAGTGGGGGCCAACCGTGACACCTCAGCGAGGGAGAGAAAAGGAAGGCGAGAGAGAGAAAAGGAAGGAGAGAGAGAGACGTCCAGGAAGGAGAGAGAGAGAGAGACGTCCATTGAGCGGAGAGAGGCAAGAGAGGGAGCTTTTGAGTTTGATTAGATAAAGAGAGAGAAAGCTAATTGAGTTTGACAGGGACTCTATCAACAGTCCGGGGAGGGAAAATTCCCGCCAAAAATTTGCGCCAAAAAAATCCGGAGGAGGAAGAGGAGGGAGGAGGGAAGAGGGTGAGAGTATATAAGCATTGAAGCTCCACCTCAGTCCAATGATTATTCCACATTAATGCACTGCAGTAGGAGAATTAAAAGGAGGAAGGAGAAGCGCCGGCAAAGAGTGAAGGAGGAGGGTTGGTGGCCAATGATATGGGGATCTATATAAGGATATGGGAGGGAATGATTGGGGTGGCATTTAATTGGTACGAGGTGGAAAAAAATTTGAAGATTCACAGAGTAGCCAATGTAGAAGAAGCAAGTGGGCCGGGGTTTATCTTAAAGTTGAAACGTTACGAGTTAATATTAACTGGACAACCGGGAGAGAACAACGTGACAACCAACAGCAAACAACGTGACAGCTGGTGGAATAGACCGGACCGAGTTGCGACCGCCTGCAGATACAAAATGGGTAAGTAGTCTCTCAAGGAAGATGACGAGAAAAAAAACTTTGCTACAACTTAATCTAAACTTAATGTATACCCTCTCTATGTAAATGAACAGGGGAGAAGACAATCGTATGTCTGACTGTGGTGTTCGGAGGATGGTGGGCTTGCGAAGAAGGCGGTTGGTTCTTCAAGGGGTCACGGAGCCAGAAGGCTCTGCTGGTGGATGAACGTATCGACTATGTTGCACTAAAGAAACTCGTGATGGAAAAGTTTAACGTCGATGGGAGAAGGCATGAGGTGGAGCTCACATATGGGAAGCTGAAGAAGGGCGGGTGCAAGCCATATGCAATAGGAGATGACGAAGACCTGCAGGCCTTCAAGTTTGTAAACGGACTCACTGGAGAACGATCGTGGCCTGTCGACCTCCATGTCTCCCTGCGAACCAAGCTATGTGGCAGCACTGTGGCACCTACACAAGGATCGTCAACGAGTGGCTCCGGAGGGTGTGGTATCTCAATGGCGGGAGGTGAGGAATTTATACTGCCATTAACTGGGCCGCCTGTGACCTAAGAAGATCACGCACATACGGGCATCCAATCGGCTGGTGGTGAAGAAGACGCAGTCCTGGTAGCCGGATGTGTCCAGGCAAAACAAACTGGCGTCCAGTTAGATGCCCAATGCGTCCAGTTAGAAAACGAATGTGTCCAGTTACATAATAGTACCGACGAGTACGGGCGACATGAGGAGTTGGAGTTCGAGTTGCGAAAGAAGGCAAAGAAAGCCGAGGAAATAAGACGTGGGAAGCAAGTCATTTCTGTCAGCAGTGACGTCCTCACGAAATAACATGACATATAACTTATATGACATGACATTAGTCAATTACGACATGACCTCGGTAACCATTAAGGTTGTTGAATTTGTAGGTGGTGTCAGTGGACGGGGGGTTCCTGAAGGGGAAGTTCCGAGGGTGCCTCCTGTTCGCGACTGCACAAGATGCCGACCACTCTGTCTACCCAATTGCATTCGCAATGGTTGACGGAGAAAATGATGGGTCGTGGGGGTTCTTCTTCAGGCAGATGCTGCATGTTGTTGAAGACACGACTGATCTCATGTGGGTATCTGACCGCCATATAAGCATCGAGAAGGGAATACGGGACAGCTACGTCTTCGCCAAGCACGACATATGCACATGGCACCTATGACAGAACGTTCGGTTTCGGTTCAAAATCAGCGCTATGAAGGACCAATACTTCTCCATGGTCAAGGCGTACACATACGACGAGTTCCAGTCGTTGTTCAATGACTTTTGTGCAGTTTCTCCCGCCGCGGGCCAATACCTACGGGAGGCCGCATTCGAAAAGTGGGCGAGGGCGTGCTACCCGGGTAACAGGTACAACATAACCACCACGAATAACTCAGAGTGCTTGAACTCGGTTTTCAAGTATCCTCGGGACTTGCCACTCACAGCGCTGATGGATGCCATTCTCAGAGTCTCTGTCGATGTTGGCCAGGCCGCTCAGCCCCCACGAGTTCGAGGTCCGCAATGGTCAGTCCACTTGGCTTGTCAACCTCACGGGACGATTATGCAGCTGCAGACGGTTCAACGTTGACCAATACCCCTGTGCGCACGCACTGGCTGCTGCACAATTGCGCGGGGGGGATGTCCACTCATTGGTCAACGACTTCTACAAGGGAGAGGCGTGGCATGCTTGCTACGCGGACGTTTTATTCAGATGCACATGAAGTCCCAGATGGGGTTACTACTGCGTCTTTGTACGTACGTGTGTTGATGTGTGGGTCGTTGTACCTTTTTGCTAGTAACTGGTATGTCACTTGTTTCAAACTGGACGGGTAAATGTTGTTGACATGACGGGTAATGTTGTTGACATGACAATGTCCACGTATTTGTTGATTTGTTTTTCCTAAGTGTCTGCGATTAACAATGTCAACACGCCTAAATAAACCATATCAAACGACAGAGGTAACGAATCACGTTAGACATTAACAATGGCAATCAATCCATCTAAAACGACAATCTAAACGTCAATCCCAAACAGAGCAAAAGGAGGTAGAAATGCCATCAAACCATCGGACTCCAAAGACAGTATTGATGTTAACGGCAACTACAACCACAAAAACCAACAATGTTCACTGCTTCACATAATTACGAGGGGACTACTTAGGATCGTTGCTGAGACCGAAGCCAAGGTGGAAGATAGAGACACATAGGAGCTGACGGTATGCAGCGATGAAGTCGTCGTCCAAGCCATCGAAGACGCGATCCCCCATAGTGAGCTGCTGCATGTACCGGATCGTGTACGGGCCACAGTCTCCACTGAACACGGTCATAATTTGCGTCAATGGATATTCGGTAACATTACAAAAACTGAAGGGGGGCGGGACAAGCACTTACGATTGTTTGTTTTGCGGGATCCCCTTCACGCGGGTGAGGGTCAGGGGGCGGTCAACATTGGCTTTGTGCTTGGAATGCATCTCCTGGTGGTCGGCGAACATGGTGGGCAGGACGTGTGTCACGGGCTTCAGCAATTGGGTCAGCTGGCGCTCTCTTATGAAGTTCGTATCGGGGTCAAACACAAGCACGGTCCATTCGGCGAAGTTGATCTCCAGAGCCACCCAGTGCTCGTTCTTCAAATTCCAGGGGAGCAGGATGCGGTCCACGGAGGCCCAAGGCTTGGGAAACCGATCTGGCAGTACACCATCCATGTACAGCTTCAGCTCGTCCGCGACCACCGAGCCGGTTTGCCGCTCCAGCAAAACCCGGAAGAAATTGTCGAGCACGGCGACGGAGGCGAACATCGGGTCAGTTTGTATGGCCCTGCGAAGGATTACGCATGCCTGCTCGATGTGCTGCGTAACAGAACTAGCATGTCAGAGGCACATCAGGGGGCAATTGCTTGGTATGTGAGGCAACACAACAGACTTTCGCGGGGAGGAGCTTTACCTCAGAGGTTACCCAGTTCGTCGGCACCTCTAGATCCTGGAAGAACTTCTTCTCGAGGAGGGTACCCTCGATAGACCGTGTAGGACTTGTGCCCTCTTTAATCCAAGCGTCGTAGGCGTCCAGCTCTGCCCTAGTCAGAAGGCCCAGGTCAACGGCGTCCTTTTTGGTCTTGGACTTGCTCACCCGTGGCTTCTTCACAGGCTGAGTTACCTCGTGCCCAGCAAATGCAGCAGTAGCCTTACGGGCTCTCGTCCCCCTCCGCGTTAGCGGCTCGACCTGAGAGGTGTCCTCCGTGTCCATGTCACCCTGCAGACACATGACAACGGGAACACTTGAAGCTTACAACATGACAACAGGAAACCTTCAACATGACAACATGAACATTTTAACTGGACAATATTAACGTTAGGAGTGAGGTGACATACCTCACTTGGTTTCTGGGTGGGTGCCTCGCCGACGACTGCATTCCCCTTCTTGTCCATGCGTCCACCTTTGGGCTTCGCCAAACCTTGGGCATCCCGGTCACCATTGTCCTGCACACACGGTTGAAAGGGACATGACAATTGGAAAAGTTGAACATGACACTTAATCACCATAACATGACATTTGAGTATCCATAACATGACAGTTGAAGGGAATTGACATGCCTCAGCGCTTGTCTGTTTGGGGACGTGGGCAACGTCGGCTGTCCCCTTGCCGTCCTTCTTCCCCTTGGGGGGCTTCTTGCCCTTCTTCCCCACCTTGGCCTTCTTCACCTCCTCGTCCTTCTCCCCCCTGTTGTCCTCAGAAACTCTGTCGGCATCCCCTTGGTCCTGGTTCTTGTTCTCATCCCCTTTGTCCTGCTCCTTGTTCTCATCCCCTTGGTCCTTCTCCGCCTTGTCCCCAGCTACCGCATTTGTGATCTCCTGGTCCTTGCTCGCATCCCCTTGGCCCTGTTTCTCACTGTCCTTTGGCTTTGGTTCTTCATCCACTTGGTCCTGCTGCTCACTCTCCTTTCTCTGTGCTTTTTCATCAACCTGCAAACATCGTAGTAACCACAGTATTGGAAACAAGAAAAGGTGCTATTCCATGCGAAGGGAACTCTTACCTCCTTCGGCGCCGACGATTCCGCCCTTCCCAGCGAGACTGTGTGGTCGGACTCGTCCAGTCCCTCCCTCCCCGTCCTCTACAGCTGGCGGATGGCATCCTCAAGGGGTTTGATCCTCGCAGCGAAGTCAGCTCTTAATTCCCTTGCCAGGTCATCCATCTTCGACAACATCAGTGAGAAATCACCCACCGATGGCCCTTGTGTGTTGTCCTGCGTAGGGGCTGCCTGGGTCGTTGGCTGGGTGGCGGTCTCCGCTGTCGCCCTCGTGTGCACACCCTTCCTGTACTCTACGCGGAGGTTGTCGAAGAACAAATCGGTCTTCTCTCTAGGGTAGACAGCCCCGTGAATCACCCGTTTTTTTGCCTCAACCTCATCGGGGATTAACACTGTCTACACACTGTCTTCAAGGTCAAAGCTTTTTAGCTCGTCCTTCTTCTCCACCATGAGGCTGACGATTAACTCGTACTTGATGTTGTGCTCTTTCGACGCGTACCGCAGGCACCGAGGGTGGACATTCACGTCAAGGACGGCAGCAAATTGGGATTGGATTGGATAGAAAGCTTCGTAAGCCCACAACTACATAAACCACAGGGCATGGATGTCAATATTTGTCCAGTGTAAACATAGGCATGTCCAGTTCAAATATATGCGTGTCCAGTTTTAATATAAAGGTGTCCAGTTAAATTCTAAGCGTGTCCAGTTATATTATATGCATGTCCAGTTGAAATATAAGCCAATACCTGAAAGGCGAGGGGGAAGCCAGCTAAAAAATATGACGGCCGAGGGCCCTTCACCCCATGCTGGAGCTTGCGCTGAACAGCGTTTTTGAGGAACTCATGGGTCCTCTCGTAGCAGTGCCTGCCCCACGGGAATCGCAAGAAACCGTCGACGTCGGCCACCATGTTCACCACCCATCCATGAATGTAGTTGCGGGGATCCTTCCCAAATAGCACACCCTCAACCAGCATCAACAACGCATACTTAAACTTCATCGCGGGCGAATGCTCTCTGCCCTTCATCGCCACTAGGAATTCAACCTCGAACTCTTCCATCCTCATCTTCTCCACCCCAAAGAAGTCCTTGACGGCCGACCTGTCCTCATCATTCTCCTCGGGCAGCAACATGAATGAGCACTTAAGCCCGGTCACCAGCGCAAACTCTTGGATGGAGAACCGAGCTATTTTGCCGTGTATCATGTACCAGCTCTCATGCTCCTTTCTCGTCCGCAGCTGGCGTTGCAGGACGTAGTGCACCAGTTGGGCTGAGAACTGGACACGGGAACCAAGCCTCGCAATGGCGGCCAACGGGCTTGCCATCAACTTGTTCCAGTCCCCCTCGCTTAGGTACTTGTCCAGGTTTGCAAGTATTGCCGGCCGCCCGTACTGGTTTACACGGCCCTTGTAGTGCTGGTCCTCGGGGACCGCATAGATGGCCTGCAAAAATATCGCACATCTGTCACTCGCACATCGACACTACTATATTCCTTTGATCAAGACTATGCACACCGTACCTCGCCTGTTGTCTGTGAATGGGGAACTCTTCTTACAGACCGGGAAGTCGACATGTTCGCCTGTCCTTGATATCCTGCAAAATTGGGAAGCAAAACCGTAGGACTATCAACAAACATGACAACAAATGTTATAAACATGACATTTTACTAGTAAAAACATGACAGTAAATGTTATAAACATGACATTTCACTAGTAAAAACATGACATAATCCAAACATGAGATGTATTCAAGTATCCCCTGAACTCAGTCCAATGTTGGAAGGCATCTCAAAAGTAAACATTTCGAACTCCCCTTGGCCCTATTTTCATAAGACGCAAGCGCCTTTCCCCAATTTCCCCAATCCCCCCAAATCTTCCAATGTCGATAATTCCCCCAAATCCCCCAATTTCTCCATCCAACTAATTGTTGTTTTCCCCCAATTTATCCATTTAACCCCAGCCAATGTGGAAAACCAATTGTTATTTTCCCCCAATTTTCTTTCTCTCCCCCTCGTCAATTTCCTTTCGGAAACTTTCCAGCCCTTGATGTGTACATGACGATGGTTGAAACTCACATGACAGAGGGAACCTCATATACCTTTGCGCAACTTACTTGATTTCTACATTCCAAACAATGGCAAACACATTTGGATCTGAAACTACAGTTCTCGCCCTAATATTGTGTTCAATCGGAAAGAATTTGGGGGCTTTAGGGTTTCGACTTTACTTACTTGTTGTCGTCACTTGTGTGCAGGGGCTTGATATCCGCTTCTTCGTCGTCTCCTCTACCGCCTTGCTCTACTTCTTCTTCGAAACCCTCCCGCTTCTTCCTTCGGTTTTCAGACTTTGAAATGTATAAGAGAGATGAGAGAGATGTATGAGAGAGATGGAGAAACAGTCGGGCTCAACCACCCCTTTAATAAACCACTCTCCTAGGCGGTTGAGGTGACAGTTTTTTTCTAAACTGTTAACTCTCTCCCCATCAACCCGCACACCTCCCTCTCTCTCCTCCATCAATGCAACCGGTGCCTACCATTTGTGTAACCGGTTGGGATGCAAAATTAAAACAATTTGGCCTACCCTTTTGCAAATAATATGGAGAAGGGATAGAGAGGGCAACACAACCGGTTTTTTAGGTTAGTTTTGCAAATACCCCATATATATAACATTGTTTTCATTTAAATAAACGATAAATTTTTTTTTTCTTAACATCATTTATGTCATACACAATAAATAGATGTAATTGACTAAAAAAAATATAATTATGAATATAACAAGGGCTCTACTTTTTAGAGCAGGGTAAAAATCCCGTTTAGAGCATACCAAAAATACCCCTACAACTAAAAATAATTACGCACCTACCCCTTACCCTACCCCACCCCAATCTCTCTCACGCTCAAACGCTGCTCACGCTGAAAACCTCCTCACGGCCGGCGATTTTGTGCTCAATCCAAACAAACTGCAGAGCTGCTCCGGTTTCTTGAATCAAAGACTTTCTATTAGAAGATCTATCATCCTTAAGGTACACTTTGAACATCTCTAATGTGATTTTGAGTAGTTGAATTAGTTTTTAGGTATTTTGGTGTTTTGATGTTTAGTTTTGAGATTTGGAGCGAATAATAGTGTGATTTTGTAGATTTGTGCTAAAAACAGTGGTTTGTAGGTATGTCACAGTCAGATCTACGATTTGGGAGGTCAAAATTCAAGTTTTTTTTAGGGAATTTGTTCATGGGTTTCGTGGTGTCGGAAGGTAAAAGAAGGCCAGGTCGCTGCGACCAAAGGCAGGCCGGTCGGTGCGACCACAAGCAGCCCGGTCGGTGCGACCACGGGCCTCTTGGTCGGTGCGACCACGGGCCTCTTGGTCGGTGTAATTTCTTTATCATTTCTTCCCTGCTTGTTGTACTTCCATAGATGCAGCTGCTATAAGAATTTCTTTTCAGTACAGAACTGAGAGATTATTTCTTTACTGACCTTTTTTTTATGGTCAAATGTAAATTCTTTGAAGGTTAAACACTTGTTCCTGCTTATGAAAAGATATTCTCATGTGATCCACTAGGTGTTCCTTTATGTTGAACTGTCTGAAGCATGCTGCACACTTGTTCCTGCTTATTAGACAAATTGTTAGTGTTCGATAAACATGTTATAATAATAAATAATAATTTATTATGATGAGAAAAAAAATCAGATTAGCTGATGAACTGTGCTTGTGTGCGTGTGAGTGAGAATGATGAAGGTGGGAAAAGAGAGAGGGGGGCAATGCCTTAAACTTTCTGAATGCTCAATTCTATAATCCATGCCTATTTTAAAGGAATTTGCATTTTGGAAATTTGCATTTTGGAACTGTGCTTGTGTGCGTGTGTTGAACTCTGGGCTGTTGTTTCTTTTAAAGGAATTTGCATTTTGGAAATTTTCATTCCAGCCTTGTATTATAGAAAGAACTCTGGGCTCTGGTTTTATATATATTTATTTGTTACTGCTATGAAAAAGGGAGTACTTCCGTGGCATGTTGAATTAGGGAAATGAATGTATGGATCATGTCTGTTGCTATTTTTATATATTCAAAGTCAAACTCTTTATATATATATTTTAAGTCTTTACATATGAGTAATTTAATTAAAAAAAGGTAAATATAGATCATGAAATACATAATATAGCAGATAATTACAAGATCAAGTTGCTAAACTGATTCATTGTTTATTTTGAAACGAAGGTTTGATAGGATGGCATTTTTCTTTGTTTGTTATGATATGAGTGTAGATTGTAGACATAGGTTTATTATGTTGGTAAGTGTTGGAGTGGAATAATAATAACATGTATGGTAATTGCTCGTTTTCGTTACAGATGGATAGGAGATCGGCACTACACGCATCCGCACGACGTCAGCGCGCCGCTTCTAGGTCCGTATGCGAGACAGATCAGGCGGAAGGCGATTCGGATGACGCTATGATACCGGAGCAGATGGCGCCGGTGGACCAGGATGTGCCCGAAGGTTCTCGGCAACGTCCTAGGGCCTCCAGAAGTAGGAATCAACAACGTGGAGGTCCGACGATAGAACCACTGCTGACGGGTCCAGCTCCAGGAGGCCCTCATATTCCGGACCTACTTTTGGGATTTGAGGGCCACGTAGCTCATCACATTTGGGCTGGTGATGTAAGTCAAATCTTATACACGTCAATTACTGTATATCCTCATGTTAAATTTAATAATATAGAGATTATTATCATTTTTCTGATTGCTATATGTTTCCATAGGAACGGGAAACTTTGAAGTTACATATTCGTACGACACAACTTTTAAGGTGGATTTTGGACGAGGATCTCATATGGTCAGAGCTTGTGTCAAGTAGTGGATTGGCACATCTCCAGACGTTAATGTACAGTAGGCACAACGGAAAGCTAGTATCCGCGTTTGTTGAGCGCTAGCACCCAGAAACAAACTCCTTTCATATGCCGTTTGGAGAAATGAGTATCACTTTGCACGACGTCTACTACTTGTTGTGGATCAGCATTGCTGGAGACGTAGTCTCACATAACATGGACCCGAAGGCTGTGCTGAAAGAGCTAGTGGAGGAGTTGCAGATCACTGAGAATGAGCTCATACAGAACCAGGTAGGGCGACGTCGCTTCCCATATGAATTTCTGGTTCATCACTGTGAGGGTGAAAATGTAGATATATTGCATCCTGAATCAATTGCAACCAGCTTCCTCCTATATTTGTTGTGCTCTACCATGTTCACTGACAAGACGCAGAACAGGCTATCCCTAGCTTACCTCCCGTTGTTGCGCAATTACAGTCAGGTGAACTGTTACTCATGGAGCTCTGCAACCCTGGCATATTTGTACCATCGTTTGGGGGAGGCTTCGCGTAGAGATTGCAGCCAGATGTGTGGTTGCATTACGCTACTCGAGGTGCGTATTAAAATATATTTGCAATATTTTATTGTTTTTATTACAAATTTTTAGTGTTGATTATGTTCATTTTATTTATAATAGGCTTGGATATATTCATATTTTCCAAAATTTCGTCCTACCACATCGAGCAATTGGAATAGGGAGACAGAGTCGTTTGCATGCCAATGGAAAGATGTCACTGTGCCTTCACCGTACCCCAACTACACAAAAGATTTTGGACGGAATGCAACAGAATGAGGTATGCTTATCTTCTTCTTCAATGAATATGTGAATCCAATTTTTAATAAAATAGATTAAGTAGATAGGAAATGATTGATTTGATCTGTTTGAATCCACACAGGTGGATTGGATGCCGTATGGACATCTTGACTTTTACGACCCTGTTATAGCGCCATCTAGATTCCATGGCATAATCTCATGTCTGGATATTAATGAGCCATATATGCCAGATCGATTCGCGAGGCAATTTGGTCGCCAACAGGGAATCCCATCTAATGTCATCAAGCCCAAGATTGCTAAGAGGGGTGTGAACAACGCAGACTACAAGGTCGTGTACGAGACTGGGGAGTGGGCTTGGAATCTTGTCCACATCCACTCCATGGCCATGGACGTGATCGGCGATGAGAGTAGGTATCCTGGTGACGTGTCAGACGAATATGCATCGTGGTACGAGCCGCGAACTCATCGGTTCGTACATCCTAGTTCCGCTCCGACTTCTGAAGAATCCATGGTAACACTATATAATTACATATTACTCTATTCTGCATTGTTATCATTCAATATATAAAGTACTTAGGTTTCTACTGCACGAATTCCAGCATATGCAGCGGGCCCTTGGGCATCTCACCCCCTGGTTTGCCGAGGATAGGAGGTCGCGGGTGCCTGACGACGTTCACCAGAGCATGATGCATGCAGCGATTGAGCTAGGGTATATGAGCTTGAACGACCACACCCGTCGCACCACGTTCGATGTTGGTCAAGGTAGCAACCCATCTAGAGAGGGTTGGGAATCATGGAATGACAACCCACCACCGAGTGGAGGTTGGGGGGGGGGGGGGGGTTGGGGTGGGGGGATTAGGAGTGACATTTTATGGTGTTTGGTAGCCGTAGATTATTCTATTTCGTAGTTGGAGACTGAATGCTAGTAATGATTTATATTATTTGTGAGAATTAACAATGTTAGTGATTGTAGTTGGTAGTTCACATACTTAAATATGGATATTGCGACCTTTGGTAGGATTCATGAGAGTTAAGTAGCGGGTGATTTATTAAAGTTGTTATAATAAATGCGTATTTTTGTTACTATCAATCATGTAGTAAAAGAGCTCATGAGACATACAAAATCATACTTGAAGTGACATGAAATAATGCATTGAAAATATAATAATGTTGAAAAACAATATAAATAATCATATAATATCAGAGTAAAACAATTGCCTTCTAATCGGAAATAGTGACATGATCAGCTCTTTTCCTTTGGGCATCACCTTGTTCATACAGATATGCATCAAGCCGCTCTCGAAGTAAGAAATCAAGGCCAGCAACGCTTTGTTGTCGATTAGGACGCCACATGGGTACAATAGGAGGCAGGGGTGCATCAAGTTGTAACGTTATCTGCATACACAAACAATGCATATCATAATCATATTAGATAACACTTACAACTAAAATAGCAAGATACCTATGAATGTTGTACTTACACCACTGAAATGTGCGCCTTCTAAACATATCGTAATAAAACCCAAATCTTCAAGCCCCCAATCGGGTCGGACCGTTAGAGGAAGGAATGTCGACCCCACCGACCCAGGACCGAACACAACAAAGATGCTCTGAAATGTCGTCGCAACCAACAACCCCATATCAAAGCCATCAAGCCAAAACTCTGGTGGAGCATTCACACCATCTATAAACCAGTTTAGTGCTTTCTCCACCCTAGTGATGTCGTCGTTGCCTAATTGTCGAGCGTACAGCTGTGGACGAGTTTGTAATTCCGTAAGCATTTGTTGTCTGATCCTCTTCCAGTAATATTCTTCATCATGGCCTCCTGAACGTGCAATCGCTCTGAATCCCCAATTTCCATCAGGTGCCACAACATAAGACTGGAAGACATATTTGTTCATGAATTCTGGAATAACACCAATGTGCGGACCCTGAACTAGACCAACTGCGGTAGGTTTTGCAGTCTTCGCTGCAACTACTATGAGGGACGACTTCTTCGGTAACGGAAGTCTACCTCGACTCCTTTTCCCGGGTGTACATTCGTCCGACCCGGCTGGGGAGCTCTGAATCGGTGTCGCTGCTAGGGATACTTTATTTTGGTTGCTTGGGGGCCTGCCTCGAGTTCTCTTGATCGGAGTCACTGACATGTGTGCAACCTTTTGAATCGGTGGAGGTGCATTTTGTGCCTTCTGGAGTTGGAGATCGGTGTATTCCCACCCACAGAGGTCGCGTTTGTTGAGGCTCCCTCGCGGGCGTCCCTTGGTCTGTACCACTTGCGGTTCTTTCAGATTTGTATGATGAGGGTTACGCATGCCATACATAGAAGTCGCCCATCGAAATTGTTCATCTGCAGAAGCTTTGGGGAAGTCGTTGAAGTACAAATCATCCATCAGCGATCTAGCGACCCTGCGCTTTCGAGTGGCATCATCATCAAGCTGGTCCGGATTATCATTTTCTGGGATATCAAGCTGTGTCCAGAAAGGATGCAGCACCGACAAGGAGATCGGAATATCATGATTCTTATGACTCGCAACTGTGTGGTAGCATGGAAGTCCATATGTCACATGAATTGTACAATTACAAACAGAGTCACATCGACCGTGCCGCTCAGCATGCCGCTGCTCATCCATCAACAACTCCATAGCCTTATGAGAAACAGAATGTTGCAGTAAACGAAACACATCTTCAGTTGCTACAGACGACATCCCTTTCAACCGAGATTCCCCAAACGATCCTTTAATTTCACTTATTTGAACCTCAAGCACTGCATGCATGTTGGCAAACACAGAATCAAGACTCATTGCTCCCTTTGGATTCATGAACTGCTTAAATGTGGAATGCGCACCCTCGACTCTGAAATGAAGTAAGTAGGCAAGGAGTAAAGATATAATATAATCAAATAAGATATGGAATACATTTGAAGTACAAAAATCAAGCATACCTGTTAGTGTTTCTGGTTCCCAAATGGAACACCTTATCCGTCCACGCAGAAACAAGATTTTCTTTATAGTTTGTCAACCACTGCCGCTCCAAGTAGTTAACCAACCCTGATCTAGTTCTCCAGCTAGCACGTAGTCGAGTCAATCCGCTGACGTACTGCTCCTCAGTCTGTGACCAGAGTAAAGACATGCACTCTCTCGCAAACCTATCTGCAAGCTTCACGTCTTTTGTAAGTTTCTTTGCTCTGTCCTCCAAGTTTTTTTGCACATGACGCCGACATAGGATTCGCTTTGTCTGGGGAAAGACAACTTTAATGGAATTCATCAAAGCGAGCTCTCTATCGGTGGCTATGGCAGCAGGAGACTTTCCGACCAAGTTGAGAAGTTCAGCTATGACACCCATAACCCACAAGTAATTTTCAACAGTTTCCCCGCTCATAAACGCACATGCTATGTTGTAGTTCTTCCACGTAGAAGTGAAGCCAATCACTTCAAAGAAAGGCATATTGTACCTACATATTTGTGTGTTAAATCGATATATGATGCTCTCTAATATGGAAATGTGCAATGGACTCAGAAACTTAAACAAGATTGACAAAGTCTACCTGTTCACTTTGTATGTCGCGTCCATCACAAGTACATAAGGGAATGCCTTCAGCAGTGCAATAGAATCAGGATGTGCCCAGACAATGTCACTCAAAACCGGTGAGTTTGGCGTTGTTCTGTGCCGCACAAAATAATTCAACTCCTTAGCCTTGACAAAAAATTATTGGGGAACGCTTCACCCCTGCATACCCTGCTTTCGGAGGCTCCCTCGTAAGTTGTACACTTGCTTCAGTTTTGTCACATTCCCGGGGTTCTTTTGAAGGGCTAACAAAATGTTCTTCGGCTTCGCATGGCTTTCGGTCATGGTCTTAACCAACTCATGCTCTGTTGCTGTAGGCCTTCCGGCGAACGCATGCCCATGCAAACTCTTGTATATCTCGTGGTTGTGAACTCCTACTACCATCTCCACCTTCCAAGATCCCCTTTCACTCTCTACAACTTTCAACATGAATGGACATCCACATTTTTTCGTCTTCACGCGTTTATGGACGTCATCTTTCACGGGTGTGTATGCCCCTTTTCTCTCGCAAAACATCCATGTCCGGCCAAGTGTCTTCGTATCACTCTTGACAACACGTCTGATCACAATGCACATTTGATTCTCTTTGCCTTTATTCTTCACCCATTGTATAGCTTTCTCCCTACTGCTGAATGTATCCTTAGTAGTAAACAGTTCAGTGTAATCTGCTGAACATACCTGAACAGGCTCCGTGGGCACTTCATTATGCTCTGATTCACTCCGATCCATCTGCATTCCCGCTGATGATGGGAGAGGCAAAGTCCTTCCATATGGGGTACCCAAATCAGATGATAGCTGAAGGAGTTGCGCCCCATTATTTTCCTCACTTTCAGTTGACGGGCTTGGCAACAGGGTGTTGTTTGGCACCGCAGTATCAAAACTGTAATTGATATACAATTCAGTGTCCTCGTTGTCCCCCTTACAATAAACATTGAAACAAGCATCAGACTCGATATACAAATTGATAGGGTTGAAGTAAATTGTGATATATAAATTCATGATCTATCTATATCTATCTATTTATCTATGTAATCTTCAATTATTTCAATTCATAACATTAAATTAGTATATAATTTATTCATTAACCCTTATTCTTTTTAACCTAATAAAGTTTGCAATGGTATAATCTCAATCAAAAATTTCATTAACCCTAAAAAAGATTCTAAATTTCATGAAAGTTTCCAATTTTATATTCAATGCTATGATATTTCATTATCTCTACTAATATTTTTCTAATCCTACAAAAAAAATTACAATTTCATGAAAGTTTGTAAGTTCATATTCCCAATGTCATAATATTTCATTAACCCTAATTCTTTTTAACCTTAGAAAGTTTAAAAACCAAAATTTTATCAATTCACCATAATTCTCAATGCAAAATCTCATTAACCCTAAAAAAAACTTGTAATTTTATAAGCACAATATATTAACATCATCAAATTTATTAATCATGAAAAATAAAGCTTTTTACATTCGACACATAAACAAAAGGATTAGATACATACCCGTTGCAGTCCGAATTCCAGCGATATGTCTTCGAGGCCTTTACTCCACTCATCGATCCCTTTTGACATGTTTAAAACTTAATCAGTCGAGAAAATCTCACGGAAAGGTTTTCGAATGACCCGTATATTTTATAGGCCGATTTTCCTTTTTTATCACGTAACCGAACTGGTCGCAACGACCATAATGGACAATGGTCGCAATGACCAGTACAGGGTATGGTCGCAATGACCGGTACATAGTATGGTCGCAATGACCAGTACATGGTATGGTCGGTGCGACCATCTGTAGTTGTGGTCGGTGCGACCAGATCGTGTGTTTGGGAAAAAAATGGTCGCAACGACCATTTTGACAAATGGTCGTTGCGACCATGTGTCCTTGCGCTAAACGACAAAATGCCTTGCGCTAAACAGAAATCGTGTATAACAAGCATGAAAAAAAAGGCCTAATTATAATTATCCCACCGAGCCTTCAAAATCATCGTGACGGCCCTAAACATATTCCATTCCTCTTCATCACCTTCCTCTTATAAAATATCAAGATCAACAATAAGCCCATCTTAGAAATTTTGTAAGTTTTAATCCTTTTGCATATGGCATGCATTACAGATTTGTAATTTTTAAAAAAAATTGATTTAAAATAATATCAACTAGCTATAAGCTTTTAATAAAAAAAATATATATATATAAACAAAAAACTTATAATCCAAACTACTCCGTACTAGATTATTATATTAAAAAACATTAATACAAATATTAAATTTAACCAAACATAATACCAGCTATTAATTTACAACATAATAAAATACAAATTGCATATTGATCCAAATCATAAAAAACATCAAATGTATAATATTTTTTTCAAAATATTCATGAAAAAAAAATTAACAAAAAATTCATCAACCCAAACTTATTACAAAAATGTTCGTTTTCGTCAGAGGGAATAGAAAAACACAGGATAAAACGGCGTTTTATTCACAACCTTGATTAAAATTAAAATTGAGAAAGAAAAAAAAATAAAGCACGGTTTGAAACATGTAAAACAGAAGACATAAAACTCGACGTCGGGTGAAGATCCACTCGATGTCAATTCAGTAGTGTGGACTCGATTTGCCTTGCACTCAATCTCGGGTCTTCAGGGGTGTGTGTCAAGTTGGCTTCACTCGACGTCGAGTGATGGACTCGACGTCGACTCCTCATGTCGAGTAGTATTGCTTCTCCTGCTTCTGCTCGATGTATGGCTCCAGCTTCCACTCGACGTCGAGTCAGTCTGTCGATGTCGAGTGACTCTTCAGTAGACGTTGAGTGGTCTAACAACTTCTCTTCCTCTTCTCCGAATTGCTCTGTTAATGTCTCGATTTCTGCAAAATTAAACAAGAACTAGTGTAGATCTCCGTGACTGACAATTAAACATAAACTACACAATTCCCGCACCATTCTAACCTAGAAATATAAAATGTGGACAGAAATCGATATGGATGTAAGCGAAAAACATGGTAAATTGAGCGCACATCAACACCCCATGCTTAAGCTTGCTTGTCCTCAAGCAATAACTTGGATGGTCATACAGGGGAAGAAACTAAACTCTCAACATCATGGATTCATTTGTTATATAACCCTGCAATCAATTACCATCCTCGTAAAGATACTAATGCCACAAAATTCATGCATGTGAATAAAAGAAACATCGTACACAAAGGAGGGTTATGCAAAAACAATTTTTCCTACGACAAAACATCAATAATCAAGATGACTTTATTTAAGCTCAAAAAGGAGTAGATTGGTAAAAGGCTAAATGCGGGATATATTTGGCCATGTGGTGCTAATGATCTAGGGAAATGGAGTAATTCCCAAACTTTTCATACCACATTCCCTCTTCATTCGATTTCTCACCTTTCTCTCATCGCTCAATGCTTTTTTCACTAAAATGCTTTTACCTCTCTAACCTCGGCATTGCCTTCTCGTGAGTCGCAAACATGGGTGTCATGAAGGACCCTGGATTCTTAGTGCTTCGGACTCCTCACCTTGTGTGTTCCATCCTACGGAACTAACATCTCAACATAGGCAGGTTCGATCTACTTTTATCTCCTGAAGTGACCGGATTTTCTTTCACTCATAAAATTTTCCATAAAATGATCATTCTCCTACCAAACTCCAAATAGTGATAACAATACAACATCCATAAAATAATCTCCATAATATGACATCAATTTCTCAACATACTACCCTGATGGGTAATAATGTACAGAAATAGGCAATATTTAGATCATGTGGAGATATAAAATAAGGCATAATATGGCTTTGTGATGCATAATAGCATAGGTAAGGCTAGGAATAAGGTAAGAATATATGGAGAATAAAGTCCTCTGTCATCTTATCATGCATATGTAAAATGCAACTTCAAATTTTACTTTCTTTCATGGTTTTTAAGAAAATATGCACTTCACTGTGACTTCCATTTACTATGCAATTTTGTGCTATATCTTTAATGAATCCAATTTTGCATCATCAAGTTCTATCAAAGCTTTCATGACACTAATAAAATATTTTCAATGAGGGTAATAAAAATAAACTTTGGATAAAAACATGTAAGCATATAGACAATTGATCATATCCAAAGTAACCATGCATGAGCAATTCGGGAAATATGACATAAGTATGCACAGAGTAACTCTTTACCCCACGTACCCCATCCTTAAAGATTACAGTGTCCTCACTGTATAAAAAAAGGGTAAAGGAAAAACCTTACCAGATAGACGTGCAGCTGCTTTGAAGATTTCAACATGGTGAGTCGATATCGACTGGACTTACTCGACATCAGGTGTGTTGAAGCTTCAGGGTGGCAACTCGACCACAAGCTTCCTTCTGTCGACATGGCTCACTCGACGTCGAGTTTGTGACTTGACATCGAGTCATTCTGCACTTTCCTTACACCTGCAATTTTGTTAGAATAAAAATAAAAATAAAATAAATAAACAAAACTAAAACAAGTTCAAAACCAAAAGTATTTTAAAACCTAAAAAACTATTAGTCTTGTTACAAGCTTTAGAGTTTATAGTCGATAGGCCGACTTTTTCATAGGATCAAGGTGGCATCTGCAGGGCTCACGTGGCTTGGGCCTCAAATAAGACTCAATTCTTGTCCCTTAGTTACATTCTGCTTGAATGGATCTTGTGTACCGTGAATGGACCCATCTTCTTCTCCTTGAACTTGTTTGGAAACAAATGATTCTTGGATTTGGAGACATACACCTTGTCTCCTACTTTGTAGTCCTTTGGATCGTCATTGGAAATCCTACATAATCGCACATACCAAGGCAAACATCTTCCATGTATAGATAAATCATGAATAGAAATAGGGGAAGAGAGATCCATACCTGGTTGTGGTTCTAATGGAGCTAAATCCTACTTTGTTGCGTCTTTATTCAGCTTTGTTGCGTCTTCATTCAGCTTTTTGAGATGTCACTCGACGTCGAGTCTGGTTGTGGTTCTAATGGAGTCGGTGTAGGAGGTGACTCGACGGGTATGACTCAATGTCGAGTCATGGAACTCGATATCGAGTTGCCTTTGGCTCCTAGATGTGGCGGTGGGGAAAAGAACTCGATATGGTTGACTCGACATCGAGTCATGTGACTCGACGTTGGGTTACTATCGGACTCGACGTCGAGTTGCCTTTGGCTCCTGGAGGTGATGCTAGGGAAGAGAACTCAATATGGTTGACTTGACATCGGGTCACTTTTGTCTGCTCCTAGCTCAGTTGATGGAATTAGTGATGATTTTAGGTCGATGTCGAGTGGCTTACTTGACGTCGACCCAATACTTAAGTCTTGCAATAGATTCTGGAAAACGTTTAGTCGTTGTCGAGTTACCTAGGTCGACTTTGATTGGATTTGCGGTGTGCTCGTTCCAGATTGTCACGATTTCCTCCATTTGGGCTTTCATAACCCTCTTTTCTAGCTCATCGGGGGTCATTGTTCTTACCTTTGGCTCCCCGCAAGTGATGTAGCCTCCATTTATTGATTTGACCTCCATAGGGCCGTCGTGCTTCTCACTTTTGTAAAAAGAGAACTCAATTACCTCATCGATGATGGTGAACGTGAGTACTCCCTTCCTTATGCTTATGTTGGCATCGATGGATGCTAAGAATGGTTTCCCTAAAATAATGGGACAAACAGGGTCCTCTGCCATATCAATAACAAGAAAATCAGTAGGGACAAAGAACTTACCTACTTGAACGGGTACATCATCAACCATGCATGTTGGGATAACCACCGTGTTGTTTTCCATATAGAGTCTGACATCCACAAGCTTTAGAGCTCCTATCATTACTTTGGACCAGATGGATAAGGGCATGATGCTCATGCTTACGCCTAAGTCACAAAGTGCATTGAAACGATGTTGACCGAAACCAATAGTTGTAGCAAACTTACCTGGGTCTGGCCTCTTTTCAGGGAGCTCCATCTTGCTGCATTCCTCTGCGATCTCAGCCATCGACTGCTTCTTACTCAAGATGTCCTTGAGGAACTTGATATATGATGGCATCTCATGAAGATCTTTGGTGAAGAGAATGATGACGTTGAACCCTTGAAGCATCTTCACGAAATGTTGGAACTTCTTCTCTGTAGGGTCCTTCAAAGATTTTGTTTGGAATGGTAGTGTTTTCTTTTTCTTTACAGCTGCTGGTATTGAGTGGGATGACTCAACATCGACTGGTGTAGAGTCAACATTGAGTGAAGTTGGAGGCTGCTGGTGACGCTCATATGATGACTCGACGTTGACTGGGGACTCGACGTCGACAAGGTCAGTAGCTTCCTTCTCATTCGTTGGCTCGGGCGTTTGTAATTGACGTCCACTCCTTAGGTTCATCGATGCCACATGTCATGCAGACTTACCTTTAGGGTTTGGTTCAGATGATCCAGGGAGTGATCCAAACGGTTTGGGAATTGATGCAACCAATTGACCCACTTGGGTCTCAATGTTGTTCAACCAAACGTCGATCTCTCTCAATCGCGAGTTGATGTCGTGCAGTTGAGTATGGACATAGTTGTTGGCCTGTTTGAATTCAGCATGGTTTCGTCGCATCTCGTCAAGGATGATGTGCATGTCATCTTTCTTGGATTCTCTATCCGGGTGTCCATGAGCTTTGTAGGGTGGGGGGTCTCTTTGGTATTGGGGTTGGCGATAACGCCAATTCTGTTGCTGGTGTTGTCCTGAGTAGTTAGGACCCCCCGCGTAGCGCGCCTCCACATGTGTTTCTGTAACTAAAACATGGTCGGTATGTAGGCTAGCGGTGGTGTTGTGCCTGATGGACCCACACTCCAAACAAGGTTGGTTTTAGTAAGAAACTTAACTTGTTTGTTAAGGCGCCGTACTTGGTCTTTGTGGAATTGATCTTTCACATCGGGATCAATCTCCTTCGATGGTTCTTAGAGACACACAGATGGAGCAGGCCTTTCGTCGGAGGCCTCAGGAGTCCCATAAGTGTTGTCGATCGAAGTTGGCTAACCTCTCAAAGGTATCCCAAGCACGTTGTGATGTGTACTCAAGATACCTATAAACGGTATATGTGTTGATGCGATCCTTAGTAGGCATATCCAGGGAGTTGTAGATAATCTCCTAGATCATATATGGTGCTTGCCCATCTGTAGGACAAGATTTGAGCAGGCGTTTGTAGCGCTCCGAGACTTGTGTAAGTGTTTCCTCTGGCTTTTGCTTGAAAGTCGTAATCTTTTGTATGAGCTGCGCCATCACTAGTACAAAAGAGCATATTAACAACGCTTTTTTTATGGGAAGCAAAGCGGTTATTGTAGCGCTATTAATCAAAGCGTTGTGAACATCAGTAAAAGCGATATTTTTAAAGCGCTATGAATAAAGGGAAGCATAGCGGTTTTCTAGAAAAGCGCTGTCTAACTTGGTTGTTATTTATTTATTATTATATTAACAAGTAAAAGTGGTTTTGAGAAAGAACCGTTGTTAAACTTAAAAAAAAAACCTCCAATGACACCAGTCTCAAATCAAGCAATTGTAATCTGGGAACAAAAATTAGAACCATGAATCGAAACAAAAGTATTGCTAAAATTTGAAAACAAAAATTATAAATCTCAAATTTGAGAATCGGATGAACTATCTATTCAATTATTCTCCAATTACAGTACAATATACAAGGTGCCAATTAGAACATAATGAACACCAATATCCTCAATTCGTCCTTGAAATTGAAGGAGTGTGCATAACAGCACAAGGGAGATGACGGAACAAATATAATACTCAAGTACCCTAATGGATGAACCATATAGAAAGCACTGGTGTTGCATCTGAAATCGCTGATGGCTGGTGGTGTTGGATCTGTAGTGATGGTTCCGAAGCCAAGACTCGACGACGAAAGGATTGCGGTGAGCTCGTTGGCGTTGGCCTAAATGGGGAAGCAGCAAACCTCGACTATGTTCTGGCGGAAGTCGGTGGGCGAGGAAGGCGGCGCGTGCACCGAAGGCTACAGATCCGGCTTCTTCGATGCGACGGTTGGCTAGGAAGGTGGCACAGAAGGCTACTGATCTGGCTTCGGTGGTAGGTGACTGATGAGATACTTCATAAGAGCTATTGATCCAGATCTGGAGATCTCAACGGACACGCAAAGGAGAGAACACCGCTGGTGGTGTTGGATCTGGTGAGGATGGCGGAAGTTGTACCCGTCCGGCTGGAAGTAGTTGTCGAACTCCTTCGAGGGGCGAGGATGGCGGCGCCCGCTGCTTGTGAACTCTCCACCGCCGAAGTTAGTCCCGGGTACCGGTCTTCAATCCTCCGTGCGTGTAGGCCGCTCTTCAATCCTCCGCCACTCTTCGATGATGACCTTGAGCGTGTGTGCTCTTCGATCCTAACAACTGTAGATCCGACTTTTGGCGTTCAGAGTGAGAACTTGAGATCAAAGATGGAGGTGGTGACCGGTGAATCATGAATGGTGATAAAGAGGGAGTTTATGGAGGCGGTGGTGAGATAAAGAGGGAGTTAGGGTTTTTTAATAAAGTGTCAAGAGAATTAATAGCGGTTTTTAAAGAAAACGTTGTGCTTATATTTAATTAACAACGTTTTTTAAGAAAGCGTTATGCTTATATTTAATTAACAGCGTTTTTTTCATAAAGCACTATGCTTATATTTAATTAATATCAGTTTTTTCGTAAAGTGCTATGCTTCTACAAAAACACTTTTAAAAAACCGCTATTAATGTAATATTTTGTACTAGTGTATCTTGGCTGGAGGAAAGAACTTGTTAAAAAACAAGTCCGTGAGCTCAGTCCACATGAGGATGGATTGAGGGGTCAAACCCTCAAACCAATGTAGAGCCTTCCCTGCAAGTGACCAACAAAAAACCTTTAGTTTAAGATATTCTAGATTAGCATCATCAGCAATAGTTTCACACAAATCTAGAAATATAGTAATATGCTCTAAGGGGCATTCATTGGGCTTTCCCTCAAATTGATTCCTTTTAATTTCATAAATAAAAGAAGGTATAATTTCAAAAGAAACGCGAGAGAGAATAATAGGAGATTCTGGCATTGCCAAAGTAGGGTGCAGATATTCTTTTGTATTCGCAGGGATGTGCTATAGTTGCACCTCGAGCTCTTTCTTGGTTTGGGCGTTGCGATCCGCCCTTCCCTCCCACCTTTGTTGATTACGTGCATATTCCGCTTCCTTTCGGGCGTGTTCCATTTGCTTGGTGGTGAGCTCCTCTATTTTCTTGTGGAGCTTCTCAAGCTCCTGATGTGGTGTAAGTTCCACCTCATTCTCGTGTTCGTTGTCAGACGCCATAAGTCTTCTCCATAGTCTTTGCTGAAGATGAAGGAAGCGTTCTGGTTTGAGAAAAGAATCAAATTTGGGTGTGTGATCAGCACCTCGCATACACATGTAAAAGTAACACTAGAAAGAAAATGGCGTAAAAAGAAACTAAATAGGCCGCGATTGATAGCTTCCCCGGCAACGGCGCCAAAATTTGTTAGGAGGGAAATAAAGTATGCAAATATAAAGATATAAAAGCAAAACAAATCTCTGAACCACGCAAATAATATGCAAGAAACCCTCCCACTCTAGTGGCAGGGAATCAGGATCGAATCCACGAGGAAGCGTGTCAGCGCTCGCCTATTTAGTTTCAGAATTAGCCCTTAGCGTCGACCAGAAGTTGACTCGACGTCAACTCGAACAGTCGATGCCCTGTAAAAACATGTACGACAGATGACAGAAAACTCAATGTCGGGTGAAGGTCCACTCGATGTCAACTCAAGTGTGTACTCAACATGCCTTGCACTCGATCTCGGGTCTTCATGGGTGTGTGTCAAGTTGGCTTCACTCGACGTCGAGTGATGGACTCGACGTCGACTCCTCATGTCGAGTGGTGTTGCTTCTCTTGCTTCTGCTCGATGTATGGCTCCAGCTTCCACTCGATGTCGAGTTAGTTTGTTGATGTCGAGTGACTTTTCAATAGACGTTGAGTGGTCTAACAACTTCTCTTCCTCTTCTCTGAATTGCTCCGTTAATGTCTAGATTTATGCGAAATTAAACAAGAACTAGTGTAGATCTCTGTAATTGACAATTAAACATAAACTACACAATTCATGCACCATTCTAACCTAAAAATATAAAATGTGGACAAAAATCGATATAGATGTAAGAGAAAAACATGGTAAATTGAGCGCACATCAACGGTAACTCCGGGGTGGTTCTGAAGAAGATTCAGCTCCTATCCAACCCCTTGTTGAGGACCCTGTAGATATCCTTTTGAGGAAGTTTTCATAGACATGTGTGGCATGATGGAGAGCATCAATCACATGGGTGTGTCGCAGTTGCAACACAATCTCAGCCACATCAGAGTTCAGACCTGCAAGAAACTTAGCAAGAATATAAGAGTCCACATACCTTGTGCCCGATCGCTGCAAAGGGCGCGTAGTTCCTGATAATAATCGTATGGGGATCGAGGACCCTGTTTCAGTTTCTCTATCCTCAGCAACAGTTATTGCCTATAATCTGCCAGAATAAAGCGAGCTCTCATTAAATGTGTCAGCTCTCCCTAGGTCTTCACTGGTGGAGCTCAAGTGTAGGCCCAATCTGCTAGTACTCCTTGCCACCATGAGAGCCATAGGGCATAACCAGTAAATTGCTTCTCCTCTGAATAACGATGGAAACAGAAGACCTGTTCAGCTTTGACCTCCCAATCATGATACGTCTCTGGCCCTGTATCACCAGTAAAAATAGGAATGCTTACCTTGAACCCATATGTTCGACGTTGACGACCATCCTCTTGGCGACGCTTAGCTTGGCGGTCCTCCCTAGATTGAGCCCGCTTCGAAAAGATTGATGCATCTGATCTCTCATCATCTGACTGTGGATCGTTGCGATGATGGCGATGTCTATCCCTGTGTCCTCTTCCGCCATCTTAGTTCCTCTGGCGATGACGTTGTCCATCATGGCTACCATGATCACTCGGTACATCTCTCGGGGCTGGTGGTAATCGTTGTAGTGTCTCTACAATGCTTAGCTCCATTCTGTCCACACTATGGGTTAGCTCGTGGACGGCTGGGTCAACTCTGCCTCCTTTCCAGTTCACCGAATGTTGTGACATCACCACAGACAATCAAGCAAACTCGTCAAGTTAGCAAAACAAAAACCTTTCTCTCACTTTGGTGGTTGCTCACACTCTCTCACACACTCCACTCGTGTGTTTAAAGTGTTTGCCTCACTATAAAATATTCCAGAAAAGACAGAATGAGATTCCAAAACTTGCTAAAAGAGCAAACAACAAATATGCATGGTAGTAGTTAGCAACAACAAATCTCTTCGGTGTTTGGCTATTCGCTCCTTACTCTAAATGATACTCTCCTCTCACTCACCTTTTCCAACACCAATCAATGTTGCTCTCACCTCTCCTTTTTTTTGTTGCAACATGCAATACTCTCAACTCCCCTTTTCCCAGTGTAGGGGCATGACACTCAAGAACCTCTCCTTTTTTTGGTTACTATTGTTGGTGCTACCTTTTCCCAGTGTAGGGGCATGACATTCAAGAACCTCTCCTTTTTTTTGTTGCTATTTTTGGTGCTATAGTAACCAACCACTTGAAATCCACCTGCAGACAAAAGCAAACTAGTAGTACTCATGACAGAATAATCAATAACACCCAACAAACACCAACACACAATAGCAAGCACAAATAAGTTTAACGAGCAACCATTGAGCACTTAATAAGGGCCTTTCGACGAGTATTTACCAAAACCTGCTATGGTCCTTAGGCAATGCACAACAAGTGATCTAGCCCGAATAATTAATTGAAATTGCAATGTAAGAAAACAAATAATATAACTGAAGTTGGGTAGACAAAAACTAATTCACCAACAGGGGAAATAAGGAAAAGAAAAAAAATGACAACAAGCCAACGTGGGGCAATGTTCAAACGTTCACCAGCTTGGTTCACCCAACAAACTATTTTTTTTTAAAAAAAAAATTAGGAATTGGAAACAAACTACAATTGCAAACATTTCCTTTCTTTCAATTAAGGTGAGCAGTTGTACAATCAAGAAACATGCAATTCCATCAGTTGCAAAATGTTTCCTTGTGCTCCCTTAGCAACGACGACATCGTCGATCAATGGAGCACAAGAACACATTTAACCTATAGAATGATGGGTAGATAGAAAAGGGCTATTTTTTCATGGTCTATGATGGTAGAAATGGCTGAACAAATTGCAATCTCTCTGGCCTAATCAAACAAGTTTTGCAAAAACTAAGGATTAAGCGAAGAAATAGTAATTCGTACATCGAAAGCTTGAGGAGCCCTTGTCGTTGCTCTGATACCACTTAACGTGCTCGGGCCCGGGCTCGAGCAAAAGGACCGACGACGATAGTTCCTAGAAGTCGGGAAGTTGTTGGCAGTTTCTGAAGCAGCAGATCAGTCGTCAAAGTATGTTGATATCATGTCGATTGGATTGTCTCCTGTGGCTGTTTAAGTACTAGTTTTGTAGATCTTGAAGTCGCGATCGCTTATTGGGGCAGATCTCGTCAATTTGAGGTCAGAAAAAGCGGTAAACATCGTTTTACCGTGACGTCACCTATATAGAGACGATTCTGAATGAGACTCTTTTGAGAGGGATTAAGGGACTGTTTTGAAGTGACGTTTTGGGGGTGATTTGAGGGTGATGATGGGGTTATGGAAGGTCTTAGAATGATGGTAAGGTAGAGGATGGGGGTTGTGGGATATGTGATGCAAGATCACTCTCGGCCTCGCACTCCGAGCTCTCTTCAACACTCGATCTTCCACACTCTCGGCCTCGCACTCCGAGTGTTTCTGAACATAACAGGTTGAGATCATCTAATCCGTCATTATGGTCTATTATATAGCCCATATCGCTTGATTGAATGTGTCGAATTATTTTATTATTTTTCTTAATAAATAGGGTAGTTTATAATTGTTTTCAGCCAATAAAAGAAGGGTAAATAGCATTTAATATACCAAAAATTTATCCTGTTTGCAAAAGTAAACCCCCTCCTCTAAATTTGCAAAAGTAGCGGTTTGGCCTCAAAAATTGCAAAAATAGTCGGTGCCTACAACTGCCTTACACAGGTGGGGGAAAAGAGGGGGAGAAAAGATAGAGGAGACCCTGCTTTGCAGATGGTAGTAGAGGTGAGAGAGGAAAGAGAGAGAAACATTAAATGCAAAGAGATGAGGAGAGGGGAGCAGCTTTCCGCAGATGTGAGAGAGGGAAGAGAGAGGAACAACTTTTTCTTATATGAGAGAGAGAAAATGGAAGTGGTGCAACCCATTGATCAGTTGCATGCCAGTCAATACGAAATATGTGCCAACAACTTAATATTGTGTGCCGATCGAATGTTAAACCGTGCCACCGTCATTTTGTGAGCTCTCTCAGTTTCAACTTCTTCACATTCTCCTCCCCCCCCCCCCCCCCCCAAACCATAGCCTCCACCACCTCCATGGACATTGGTGTAGCCTTTGACCCCAAACACCCAACCACATCGTCCACGTTCCCACCGACCATCGGACACGAGAATGAGAAACACCAACCTTTTCTCCCTGCGAAGGTAGGAGGAGATGATGATCTTATCACTTTTAGTGGATGATATGAAGAGGATTGAGAGTAATAATGGATATAAAATGAATACCACAAGCTTATTTACCCATTTTCATTAATATATATCGTTTGATGTTGGCCCGTGTCACCCTTCGTTTGGCACACAATAATCAGTTGTTGTCCCGTGTTTTCTATTATCTGGCATATAACTGCTAACTGGATCCATATTTGCTTCCTAATCAGCTTCAATGGTGACTCTTTTACTTTCCCTTCCAAACTGTTTTTATACATCTCTCCCTACTTTTTTTGGGTGGGAACTCTCTGCAAATAATGCATGTGGGGAGTAACATTTAATGCCCATGGATTATTCTCTCTCTCTCTCTCTCTCTCTCCCCCTCCCCCCTTGCCTCATCTCTGCACCACCCCTAACACATCTGAACACTTTTTTGTCTTTTTTTTTTTCACTTTAATTGGTAACCTTCAACCGATAAAATAAGTTAAGAAAAAAATTATAAAAACAACATTTCACCCCACTCCTGCTAATTTTGCACTACCACTACTACTTTTGCAAACCCCTTCTTTATTGGTATACTTTTGCAAATTAGCCATAAAAGAATGCATACTATAAAACGGACTATGATTGCAGACTATAAAATGGACTATGATTGCGGACTAGAGGATCCTCAGCACATAAAAAAAAAATCATTTCTCCAGAAAAAAAAAAGGAATGAAAAGTAGTAAAATATGAGACATAGGGTTTGTATGAGACGGGGTTAATAAACTGACTAAAATTATAAACAATGTAAAATTTATAAACAGATGGTAAAAGTAGTTCAAATTTTAAACAACAATATAATATGTGTATGGGGCACAATTGTTTTAATTTTGATATATGAATTTAGTAGTTGTGAAAAGGGTATTTTGATTTTTTTAGCTTAATAATTTGGGATAACCATTGATAAATTTTACAACAATGGGCAATCCTACAATTAAGCGTACAAATGTCTGCGATGATTACATCGTAATAAGGGTGGTGAATCATCGAATAGTCGACAATTTTTACAACAATAGACACTCTTGCAATAACACGTACATTGTCTGCGATTGCTACATCCTAATAAGGGTGGCTATTCCTCCATTTCGAGCTGCCCAAACAATGTCTGCGATCTCATCTTGCAACCTCTTCATATCATCGCTTCGAGCACCACTTGGGCCCTCGACCCCAGCACTACCAGCTTCTGTAGAGGCGTTGTTGGGCATGGGTTGTTGCCTTGGATTGTTGTCTTCGTCGTCTGAAAAATGTTTTGAGTGCAGGCGAATAAAGTTGTGAAGTGCCATGCATCAAGTGTGCACTTACTCCCTACATTCAATGACTCAAAAACCTAATATCCATAATGGTTCCGTAGCAAAGTCCAAGAGCAGCAATAACAACAAGTTCCACAAGCTTTTGAAGCCACATATTGCAATAGATAAAACAAATAAAATGCAGCAGTAACAATAACAACAACCAATGTGTGCAGTAACAACAACAAAAATGAAGTGATTTTGAATCAGAAGCCAAACTGAAATCACCAATTTTCACACAAATTCAACCACACACATCAAAAGAAGCCAAACTGAAATCAACAATTTCTAATTCAATCCAATTTCAACAAGTATGAAATCAACAATTTTGCAATAGATGGAACAAATCAAAAGAAGCCAAACTGAAATCCCGTAGTCATCAATTTCTAATTCAATCCAACCACACACATTTTCGCACAAATAAACACCCAATTTCGCACACATTCGAAATTAATGGATGAAGGTGAGTGACATACGTACCTTAGTGATCTTCGTTCTTCGTAGCCCTCACAGCCGCCTCGAAAGAACGCCGGAGCAACCCTTAATTTGTCTCCTGACGCCGGTAGTCATCTCCTGGCGCAGATGGTAGATAGATGGAAGATGGGAGATTGATGGAAGATAGATGGAAGATGAGGGGGAGTTACATACCTATAGGAGGTCCGGCTGAATCCGAGTGTTCAGCTCCACAGATCGGAGATGCAGCTGCCGCCGCTCCTCTGCTCCCTTTCTCGCACTGGATGTAAACCGAAAACCCTAAGCGCGTTGTGAATTTGGTAAAGTAATAGGGGTAAAATAGTAATTATGGAATATAAATCCCAAAATAAGCTTCAATCTGCAATTTATTTTTAACCCTTTTTTTTAACTGATTATAGCATTATTTTGGTTCTCATACACCCTTAAACCCAATTATTTTTTTAACAGCTAATAATCTCTTATTTCTAACAGGTTTTTACCAGTGCTATACACACCCATAGAGTTCGTATGAGACGGGGTTAATAAACTGACTAAAATTATAAACAGGGTAAATTTTATAAACTGTTGGTAAAAGTAGTTAAAAATTTAAACAAGAAGATAATCTCCGTATGGAGCGAAAAACAGTTTATTTGTATAAACAACAAGATAATCTCCGTATGGAGCGAAAAACAGTTTATTTGTAAAAAATGGAATTTATTTGATTGTTATTAGGAGCATTGTGGTAACGGGAAAAAAAGGGTAACGAAATTTGGTGCTGAAAATTAGCACAACTTGCGACACAAAAATAGATAAGAAATCATGAAACCCTAGAATGGAAAAAAAAGAACGCGCTTGGACGCGCCGCACTTCCTCTCTCCCTCAGGCCCTCCAGCCGCCCACCACCAGCCATGGCGTCCGCCGATCCGCTCCACTGCAACCGCCGACGACTGATCCCGATCTAACCCCCACTGGCCTGGCCTCGTCACCACTTGTCCCAATTCTGTCGAATCATCTCACCATACACAGCCCCCCCAAATACTCCGCCTCCCTCAGCCTGCGAAAGGTGCCTTTCGGGGAGGTGGCAACCTCTGATTCGTGCTACTGTTGGCGAGATCCGTCACTCAAGTGGTTTGGGAGGCCCTTTTCCAGAGCCTTAATGTGGGATGGGATCGGTCTGGTCTGGCCGGACGGCAGCTGTCGCGTCTCGCTGGGGCGTGGGTGGCTGTTGGGGTCGCGCCCTCCTTCTTGCTCTGTGTCTTCGGTCAGTCGATGCCTCTCTCTTGCCCGCTCTGTGGTCACTTCCCATCGGCAATTAAACATCTCTGTAAGTTTTTCTGCTACCCTTAATCCCCAATTGAGTACCCTATATGCCTACAAGCTTTTTGTTTATTTAAGGCTTTACCAGGCCATTAACGCTAATAGCGCTTGCAAAACATCTGATTCCTGTCTCGATTGTGCAATTGCTTCTATTACTTCTTCTTTCCTCTCAATCATGGCTTCTAAATCTTTTCTTGAGGCGTTATCTGAGACGCAAGATACTCATGGCTCTCCTGGCATGCCGGCCTCCGGCACACAAGCCCAGGCAGCGCCGGTTGCCTCTGCGGCTCCGGCCCCTGCTGCTGTTCCTCTCTCGGCGGAGGCTAAGGGTAAGGCTAAGATGGGTGGTGAGGCTCCTATTATTGGGGCTTCAGTAGAACCCCATTCGGCTAGCATTGATCGCTCTTCTTATTTTGCTCGTTTGGCTGATATTCGTAAAAAAAGTATTGCTGAGAACCAGCACATTCTGTTGTGCACTCTCTTTGGTGGGTATACTGACTTTCCTGCTCTCAAAGCTAAGATCAAGGCGGAATGGCGCCGTTGTGTGGGTCCCTTCGAGCTTGTCGAACGCGAGGACGGGTGGTTCGATGCCCGGTTTTCGGCTCCAGCTGACCTCAAGAGGGTGTGGGTGGAACGCCCTTACCATCTGTTTGGACAGATTCTTGTTCTCCAGAAGTGGTATCCCACTTTCGATCCTCTCACGGCGTATGTCACTCACCTGGATATCTGGGTAAGGATTCCTAAACTGCCTATTGAATACATGTGTGCCGAGGGGCTGTCGGTGATTCTTAAGGAATTCAATGCGGGTTCTCTGATTCGGCTTGATAAGCTTTCTTACCTAAGGGTGAGACTTGATTACACCAGATTCTGTGCAAATGTTGAGTTTAATAAGCTTTGTGGTGGTGTCTCGGTCCTTGGGGAGGATGGAAAACCACTCGCTCTACGCATGTATTATGAGGATTTCCCTACTGGCTGTGGGTTTTGTGGGGCTGTGGATCACGTCTACGATGACTGTCCGGATCGGGTTGTCCCTGCCAAGCCTTTCAATGAGGTGGTGATCTGGGATTCACCTCTTCCTCGGGTTGAGCCTGAGGAGGTGGGATGGACAAAGGTGTCCAAGAAGGGAGTCTCGGCTGAGACTTCCAACACTAAGACTAGCCACAAGCCTTATATGTCGGGTATGAAGACGGTTTCCGTTAATTTCGTGCCCGAATCTCGGTCTATGTCGACTTCGTTTGCCACCCCTCCGAATGATGCCGAACCTTCCGCGGCTAAGATGATGCCGTCGATGGCTGACGGAGGACTCCACGGGCTCCCCGCTTCTGATGACGAATCGCTTGGTTGGTGTAAGAATCTCAAGGTGGCTGGTGCTCCGACTGATTCCCCGCCTGTTGCAACCCCCCAGGTGTTTGTGAACCCGGCCATGGAGGTTGATCTGCCGGCGGCTCCGGTGGTTCCTCCTGGTTTTCACCCGGTCATTGCTTCTGATCTCTCCTACGGCATTCAGAATTCGAGCCCGACTAGCTCTCAAATTCGGAAATTCAAGAAGTTGGGTATCCGCTCCTCGGGCGATCGGGGCACTGGCGGGAATCAGCCCGGCAACAACACTTTGGATGACTCTGCATCATCCCAACCGAAGAAGCGCAAAAACTAGTTTTTTATGATTATACACCATAATTTTGATGTCCGAGACGGTTGGTTTTGGGTCGGTTTTCACTGTCGGTTTGACTCCCCGTCTTTTGGCTTTTGGTATTTTCCCAGGTTGCGCCCCTTATCTGTCTTCAGGTGGCGTGGTGCCTGCTGTTTGTTCCTTGCTTTGGGTTTTTATTTCTGTTTCCTTTGGCTTGTATGCTGTGTTGGTTTGCCTTGGGTGCAGCTGCTTTGGCAGTGCACCCCGTTATATTATATCTTGGTTCCTGTTTGCACTGTGGTTGCTCTTGTCCAGCCCTTTTGTGGCACTTCCCCTTTGTGCTCGTCTTTGCTGTTGGTTTGCTGTCCTTGCAGGTTTGCTGGACTGTTTCGGCGAAGTCGGGTAGGCTGGCGGCTATTGGGAGCCATGCTCGGGGCTGCGTTTGGGTGTGCTTTGCAGCTGTTAGCGGTCCTTACTAGGCTGCTCTCTGGCCTCTCCAGGCGTCATGAAGAATGTTGCTGCTTCCTCTCAGAGCTTGGGTGTTGGCTGTCCTGCTTTACTACTCTAGCTGGGCGCACCAATTTGGAGTCACACTCCATTATTGTATATTATGTTTTAAAATCAACTTGCTACCAGCAAAGTTTTATAACCAATTGTATAATAACATTGTACCCATTTGACAACAATCACAGGTTACAATTACACTCTAGATTGCTCTCAATGGGCCTTCTTGTTTGGATCGATCAATCACTTTATACCATATCCTGCTACACCAAGCTTGGTTCATTCTCATGGGTGATTTCGTACATTTGCATTACCAATGATTTAGCTACGGTTTTGCCATTATTATCTAGCTTTTCAAGGTTCCCCGTTATCTTGGTTCCGCCGTTTGGCGTCGGATCCTCTTGCCCGGGTAGAGCTGCCAGACTTAGTGTCGGTTGGTGTTTGTCACCGTTACAAGCTAAACACTATCGTTTAAAACTAAACCAACAGATACATGAACCAACGGATACAAAAATTAGTTTCCCATGAATATATGTACTTGGAATTCCTGCGGTATTCGCAGTAGAAACTTCTGGACTAATATTGATATCTTCTGCAAGAACAATCATATAAACGTTCTAGCTCTTTTGGAAACCAAAACAGATAAGGTTCCCTCCGAAAATTTCTGGCGGAAATGTGGATTCACTAACATTGCTTTCGACCCGGCTGCCGGATTTTCCGGAGGCATCTGCTTGCTATGGAAAGGTTTGCCCTCGAGCCAAGGATCTATTGACCTGATATCGGTTAACAACCGTTTTATACACTTCAACTACTCGGACTTTATATCTCACAGAAAGGTTGCCGTACTGGTGATTTATGCTCCTCCAGACGAGGTTAGGAAAGGGCCCTTTTGGGAATCAATCGATCTTTATATTCAAAACTTACTCATACCTTACTGTATAATGGGGGATTTCAATGACATCTGCTCCCCATCGGAGAAGATGGGGGGGGCGTGTCCGCCAAATGGCAGATTTACCCGCCTCACCGACTTAAAAAACAGATTTTCTTTACACGAAGTACCTTCCTTCGGGGGCCGTTTTACCTGGAAACGGAAACAACACGGAATTGACCACTGCTTTGAGAGACTGGATCGTCTCCTCATTCACACAGACGTCCTCACTATATTTGACTCACTTACAACTCAGATCCATCCCTTCACCAGATCTGATCATGCGCCAATCTCGACAGATTTCAGTCGGACTGCAAAAACAAAAAACAGACCTTTCAAATTTGAGCTAGCATGGGCAAACCGCCGGGATTATAAGAATCTGGTGTCTCAGGCATGGCGTCTTGACTCATCGGGCTCCTTCATGTACTGCCTGTTCCAAAAAATGAAACTTCTTAAGCGTCTTTCAAAAGGTTGGCATAAGAAAACCTTCCTCAATATAAACAATCAAATCAAGACAACCGATCAGAAACTACTACAACTTCAGTCTTCGCTTCTGTCAAACTACAATAACGACGACATAAAATTACTAAAGCAACTGCTCAATAAAAGAGAAAGAATGCTCGATTTCCATCGAAGATACTGGAGCCAAAGGGCTAAAGTTAAGCATGCCAGGCTTAATGACTCCAACTCTGGATATTTCCACAAAATCGCCTCGGCCAAAAGGGGAAGGAAAATTATCAAGTCACTCACCCTTTCGGGTGGGGCTGTCGTTGATGATTTTCATATTATTCAACAAGAATTTGAAACGGACTTCAATGCTAGATTCCGCTCCTCCTTAAGAAGCGATCTGGACACTACCAGGGACTTAAGGGTTATCCCCTCGAAAGTAACACAAGCAGAAAACGACATGCTGACCGCTCCAGTATCAAACGCAGAAATTAAAACTGCGGTTTTCTCTATGAGCCCGGACAAAGCACCGGGTCCTGACGGGTTCTCGGCAGGTTTCTACCAAAAGTTCTGGAGTACAGTAGGGCCCTCTGTCACGAAAGCTGTTAAGGCTTTTTTCTCTAGCGGAACGCTTTTAAGACAATCTAACCATACATTCATAACGTTACTACCAAAACGAGATGACCCAGCAACAGTTAACCACTACCGCCCCATTAGTTTGTGCTCCACCATTTACAAGATTATAGCTAAGGTTATAACAGCAAGACTTACCAAGATTTTTGAAAAATTGATACATCCCTTACAAGGCGCCTTTACGAAAGGCAGGTCCATCCAGGATAACATTCTGATAGCCCATGAGGCTTTCCACTCCTTCAAGCTGAAACGGGGTAAGGCAGGCTTACTCGCCTTGAAGCTGGACATGGAGAAGGCTTATGACCGTGTTGAATGGTCCTTCCTTTTCAATGTTCTTTCCAAGTTCGGTTTTAACGACAAGTTTATTAGTTGGATCAGAGAGTGCGTAACCACGGTGTCTTACTCTGTTCTGGTGAATGATGAGCCTACGACACTCATTGAGCCCACTAGGGGACTAAGGCAGGGCGATCCCCTATCACCCTTTCTGTTCGTTTTGGCTTCGGAGGTTTTGGCCAGAACTCTGGAACAGGAAAGTGCGGTTAACAAAGATCTGGGAGTAGTGTTTGGTAATCCGGGCATTAAGATTCCTTTTTTAGCTTTCGCTGATGATATCCTCATTTTCTGTAAAGCTTCACAGTCAGCCTGCTCTTCAGTTCTGTCCATTATTGATCGTTTCTGCCTTATTTCTGGGCAGAAGGTCAATTTACATAAATCTAGCTTCCAAGCCTCCTCAAACACATCACCAGCAGCTATCACTGCCACGATAGCGGTCCTGGGTATCCCCCAAGCAAACAACTTCGACAAATATCTCGGGTGCCCAATCGTAAACGGACGCACTAACAAAGACACCTTTAACGATGTAGTACTAAAATCTAAACAACAACTCACCAAATGGAAGGCGTCTAGTCTATCGTCCGAAGGACGTAAGGTTCTTATCAAATCTAATCTGTGCGCTAAACCGGTTTTCCTAATGCAAGCTTTTTTACTACCGTCTCACATTCACCAAGAACTCGACAAGGTTTACAGACAATTCTTCTGGAACAAAAGCTCTAAAGCCCCCCCGCTGATTAGTTGGGACAAAATCTGTGCTGACACTTTGAAAGGAGGTTTGGGTATTCACAAAGCGGAAACAATGAACATTGCATTACAGATGAAGCTGTTGTGGAAAATTATGTCCGAACCGGACAATATTTGGGTTCGCCTAATCTCCCAAAAATATCTCAAAGAACATGACATCCTGACCTATCAAACGAAAGGCAACACTTCTTGGCAGTGGAGACGCCTTATGTCTATCCGACATCATTTCCAAAGCGCTCTTCATTGGTCTGTTGGTGATGGGAATTCCATTGACTTCTGGTCCCAGAAATGGGCCGGCGATGAACCGCTGGCTTGCAGGGTACTCCAACCGATACCAAATGACCTTTCAAACATAAAAGTTTCCCACTTCATCAACCAAAACTTGCAATGGAACAGGGAATTGCTTTTCTCTAGCTTAACAAACATCATTTCACAGGATGACATCAAGCTTCTGCTTGGTATCGTACTGCCTAATAATCCTATGAAGGATCGAGTGTATTGGGGGCCAAGCACTAATGGGTGGTTCTCGACTAGCTCAGCAAACAACATGCTGTCAGCCAACAAGGGGTTACAAGACTATGATTGTGGTTGGATATGGAACCTTGATGTTCCGCCGAAGGTTCGTCATTTTCTTTGGAAAATATCCCGGGATGGCCTCCCTACTTCGGAACGCCTACAAAAGTCCCACGTTTCTGTACCATCTGGGTGTCACTTTTGTGATATTACAAACGAATCAGACAAGCACATGTTTCTTCAATGCCCGGTTACTATCAGCCTACTTAGGACTCTTCGCATCCGCTGTCCGAGCCTTTCCCACCTAGCCGTCAACTCGGGCTCAAACTTTCCCCTAAACCTGGTTCGGCGGGTGGTGGGCAAGGAACATTTCGGCCCTCTAGCATGTGCGTGGTGGACTATCTGGTTCTTTAGGAACCAACTGGCTTTTGACCACACGACGAAAGTATCCATTACTGAAATGGAAATTTTCCATACTACTTTTACACAATGTTGGAAACAATCGAAACTGCTTGACGCTGAGTCATCTTCAGGTACGCCTTTGCCTCCTAAGGTAATCCATCCCGGCTGTCGCTTTACGTCAACCGCAGCCAAGGGTAAGGGTCGAAGTCGTTCGGGCCTTTGGGATAAACCATCGATGGACTGCTACAAGCTTAACTTTGACGGTTCTGTAAGAGCGGGTATTTCGGCTTCTTACGGTTTCGTCATTAGGGACTGGTGCGGCCGAGTGGTTGCCATGGGGCGAAACTCGTGCATCAATGTCTCAGTTGTTTTTGCCGAGAACCTCGGTCTAAAAATGGGAATCCTTCGGGCTAAACAGCTGAATATTCGTAACCTCCTGATCGAGGGCGATAACCTTCTGGTTATTAAAGCTCTGCTAGGGGACTGGAAGTGCCCCTGGAATATCGAGCTCCTACAATCTGATATTCTGTTAGATACTTTGTCTTTTTCTTATGTAGCTATCCGTCATATTTTCAGGGAATCGAATGCAGTGGCTGACTATCTCGCGCGTAGTGCACATGCTTCCCCTGCCGACGCCTGCTACGACGACGATCCAGAGCTCTGTGCTCTCATCCGCAAGGATGCGCTAGGAAGGAGTCCTGCTACGGCCGACCCAACCTAATTTTTATTCTGCGTCAAAAAAAAAAAAAAAAAAAAAAAAAAAGGAGCATTGTGGTACTTTCAAACCATATAAGACGAAAGAAAAGAGGTAAAAATGTCTTTTGGAAAATAAACACCTAAAAAAAGCACCGAAAATGAGCTTATTTTTTAACTCTTGTTTAAACTGTTTTTTCATATTTTTTGTACCACAAACAACCATTTTAATTGCTTAAAAAATAAATAGGTATTTTTACTTAAATTTTACATTTACATGTTTTTTTTTAATCCCATACACACCCATACTGTATTTGGTTTACTGGAAAAATTCAATACAAAAGAGCCACTAAATGCGCACCACGTTGAACGCCCACATGAAGAACAAATCTCTCTCTATAAATACAACACCAACCCCAGCGGGGATTGATAGTGCATATCAGTGACACTGCACGGAGAGATTCATCTGAGAGAGAGAACAGGACACTTGCCATTTCTCTCTGGTTCTCCGCTGTCCCAGTGTTCCCTCCCCCACTCCCTTGAACCATCCAATTTTGTTGCTCTTTGCTTTATTCTGATTCGATTTCCCTTCCCTTGAATAGCAGCAATCAATCAGATTTCTGCTTTCGGTCGAAAATGTTCATCGACAGCTTCAAGGTGGAGAGCCCGAATGTCAAGTACACAGACGATGAGATTCACTCCGTTTACGACTACGAGACGACAGAGCTGGTCCACGAGTCCAGAAACGGCACTTACCAGTGGATCGTCAAGCCCAAGACCGTCAAATACGAGTTCAAGACTCAGATCCATGTGCCTAAACTCGGGTAATTGATCTTCTTTGATTCATCTGCTTCATCGATTTCAATTTCCGGATTTGATTTATCATAGATAACGATTTGCGATTTGTGATTTTATTTCATGTTGATGGATGATCGTCTAGGGTTATGCTGGTAGGATGGGGTGGAAACAACGGCTCAACCCTCACCGCCGGTGTTATTGCTAATCGGGAGTGAGTTTCATAATTTCTGTGTTGAATTAGTTGCATGCGGCTTCTGACTTCTGAGAAATATATTTTGGGATGGTGTGTGTGTTTGTATAGAGGGATCTCCTGGGCTACAAAGGACAAGATCCAGCAGGCCAACTATTTTGGATCTCTGACTCAGGCATCTTCAATTCGGGTCGGATCCTTCAATGGAGAGGAGATCTATGCTCCTTTCAAAAGCCTACTCCCCATGGTATATGTCTTCTAATTATGCATCAAGCCTTAGACTCTTAACAATCTGTTGAGATTGTGGAATTGTTGATTATAACCCGGCCTAAAAAATTATGCATTTGTGAGACCATCACAATGGCTGTGTGCAAATGTGTATTTTTTGGACATTTTTTTAACTCCATTGGTTGTTTTGGATGTGCCAAATGTACACATTTGAGCATGTAATGTGCAAATTTGAGCACACCCCTCTCCTATGTGAAAAACTTTCATTGGTTGATTTTTTTATGATTATATTTTACTTTTTGTTTTAAATGAATTGTATTTGAATGGTGCGTAAAAAATGCACATTTCAAACGGTGAGGATCTGATGTCTCAGATATTCACCTGTGCCCCTGTCTCTCCTCACAATACACCCCTTTACTTATTTTATTTTTTTGTTTTTTAGATTTTAATTAATTTCTTTTTTCTTTAATTACGGGGGCTAGGGAGGGGAAAACAGGGGGAGCATGTCCCTTTGGGGATAGGTGATACCACCCGTATTTCAAAATGGAGCAAATTGTTAAAAAGTGATGTGTATTTTTACACATCTTGTGTAAATGTGTGCATTTTACCCAAAACTATTGTGGATATTCAAAAAGTAGGTTAATCTGAACCTATTGTGCATCCGGACTTCAGGTTACGTTCTTGATTGGAATGATTAGCATGTCTAATTAAAAGTCACAATTGTTTTTTTTTTTTTTATTATAGGGGAAGCTTTTCATTTGCAACATTTTTGTGTAGATTACCTATGGAGCGTTATCTTATATTTGTGATTTCATCCTAATGAACCAGGTGAATCCGGATGAGATTGTGTTTGGAGGATGGGACATAAGTGACATGAACTTGGCCGATTCCATGGCCAGGGCAAAGGTGTTGGACATTGATCTTCAGAGGCAGCTCACGCCTTACATGGAGAAGATGGTCCCACTACCGGGCATCTACAATCCTGATTTCATTGCTGCAAATCAGGGTTCGCGTGCCAACAATGTCCTCAAGGGAACCAAGAAGCAGCAGATGGAACAAGTCATCAAGGACATGAGGTAGAATAATAAGTCATCTTACCAAAATTAAACTTCTGTGCATGCATATGCGGTATCATTAATTTTGCTTTGAATTCATGTACTTAATGTGTGTTAGTTAATTGGCTTCAAATTTTTTTATTTAACAATGGGAAAATAAATTACTAAAAACTTGACCTTACTAAGATTATAAGATGTGGTTGAAAAATGATTTTTATTTTCTAACTAGTTGGAATTGTCCTGGGTGCTGTTTTTTTCTTCCCCACCGTAATAGAAAAGAACTAGCTTGTTGCTTGCGAAACATAGCTTATGGATCAAGTGAGACTTGTGGAAAAACGTGTCTCAAAAGATTTTCTATAAACTATCTAAATCTGCTCAAAGCTAGATCCAAGCCTCCAACATCCAATATTCACATTTTGTCAAGCTGTTTTAAATGAATGAATGTTGTTTTCTTAATGTAAAAAGGGAGTTCAAGGAAGCCAACAAGGTGGACAAAGTGGTGGTATTGTGGACAGCAAACACAGAGAGGTACAGCAATGTGATGGTTGGGCTGAATGACACCATTGAGAACCTCTTGGCTGCTGTGGAGAGGGATGATCCTGAGATCTCCCCTTCAACCCTTTATGCCTTAGCTTGTGTTTTTGAGGAGGTCCCCTTCATCAATGGCAGCCCCCAGAACACTTTTGTGCCTGGTTTGTCTACTGTTCAATTGTGGATTTTGGGAGGCTTTTTAAAACTGTTTTGAAAGCATACCAAAGAGAATGTGTTTTATGTTTTGCCGTCTTCTTTTTGGGAGTGGACAGGACTTATTGATTTGGCTATTAAGAGAAACAGTTTGATTGGAGGAGATGACTTTAAGAGTGGTCAAACCAAGATGAAGTCTGTGCTTGTTGACTTCCTTGTTGGTGCTGGTATTAAGGTTTGTATCTGTCCACTTGTAACTAACTATAGATTACACTATTTGATGCATTTTGATAACTGGAATTTAGTCTTGAAGATTTCTTTTGATGAAGCGAGATTTTACTTATTTGTGTGCGGTGAAAATAACAATCTTGATGCAGCCAACATCAATAGTGAGCTACAACCATTTGGGGAACAATGATGGGATGAACCTATCAGCCCCTCAAACCTTCCGCTCCAAGGAGATATCGAAGAGTAATGTGGTGGATGACATGGTGGCTAGCAACGGCATCCTCTTTGAGCCTGGGGAGCACCCTGACCATGTTGTTGTCATTAAGGTTAACTACGCACATTGGTTAACCCTTTTGTTCAATTACTAAGACTTTCATAGCATGTTCAGCTGACGTGGTATGTGATACAGTATGTTCCGTATGTGGGAGACAGCAAGAGGGCCATGGACGAGTACACCTCCGAGATATTTATGGGAGGTACGAACACCATAGTGCTGCACAACACCTGTGAAGACTCCTTGTTGGCTGCTCCTATCATCCTTGACTTGGTCCTTCTTGCTGAGCTCAGCTCTCGTATCCAGCTCAAAGGCGAAGGGGAGGTACTAATCTTATCACCATCCACCATCTCTATCCCTTTGTTCTTATTTATTTTCTCTGATGCCTTTCAATTTTTAGTTATTTCTCGTTAATTTGTAACTAAGAATAAGGAAATCGATGGTCATGCAGGATAAGTTCCACTCCTTCCATCCGGTGGCCACAATCCTTAGCTACCTTACCAAAGCTCCTCTTGTGAGTAGCCTCTTTAATTTGGTTCCACATTTCCAAATTACTATCTTACAAAGATCGTACTTGATATTTTCTGCCTTGGCTCCTGTAGGTTCCTCCAGGTACACCGGTTGTGAACGCACTATCGAAGCAGAGGGCAATGCTGGAGAATATAATGAGGGCTTGTGTCGGCCTGGCCCCGGAGAACAACATGATATTGGAGTACAAATAGAATCAAGACCGAATGTCGTCAAGCCCTCTCTAGCTAGCCTCATTTCCGCCACTGAATTTTAAATGCAAAGATTATGGGATATTTGGTATTCTCACCTCTAGAATGTTGCTTTCAGCTTCCTGTGTGTGTGTGTATATTCAGATTGTGGTCTTATCCTCCCTAAGAGCAAAATAACATTTTCTTTGCGTTTTGCCATTATACTTTGTCGTGGTTAATTTGAATTTGAGTTCCAAGGAGCAGCCTTAATGTATTTTTATTTATAAGAGATGGCATGGCAATTTAAGGGGTGAGTTTTAATGGAGAGGAGACCTGCTTGTTCGAAAAACGGCACATTCTTGCTCATCAGTTTCTTTGGGGATCAAAGGATCTTAACCAATTATGGGTTCACATTGAAGAGCTGTCTTACAACAGGGGATTCAAGATTTTATGTTCATATAGGCTTGTGTTGTGTGTGATGTACTTGTATTGCTGTTTTTCTGTGAGAGGCAGAGGACAGGACCAATTCATTAATGTTTTCATGTTCAATTGAACATGTTCTGCTCTTATATTGTTCACCATGGGACGCAGTAAGTGTTGTATAAGTTCAGAAAGCTTAAGACTAGTTGTTTCTTCCATTTCTCCTTAGTTTTCATACATTACATCCCATACAGAAGTTTCGCCTTCATGACTGTAAAACTGCTCCTTGGATGCACTCTTGTTCAAGAATCAAGCCCATGCTTCTCTCTTACTCAACATAATTTGTAGGCTTCATTTAACTCCATGTCTTGCATCAGACTCTCCCAGCAGGGTTCATTGGCCTCCCCTACCATGTCTTGGCCTTGCTGTGTTCCATTGTGATCCCAATCATCCCCTAGTGCTGCTCCAACGTGTGCCCACATGGACTCATTTCCAGGATCAGTCATTGCAGTATCAATCAAATGTTGATTGAAGGGGTTCCATCACGAGAACACTCTGACTCGGTCTCTCCTCTTGCGTACTTGTCGATGAATTCTATACCCAGTTGGCTTTCAGAATTCTGCCAAGCATTCTCCGGGTGCTGATCAAAGGCGCAATATTTCCTCTTCTCTCCTAGCAAAGATTCAATGGGAAGCATTCCCTGAAGAGGAGTCGCTTCCTCTTGTTGCGTCTCCTCCTCTCCGTCATCAGACGTCTTTGGAATTATGGTGACCTGACTGAGAGCCTCCTCCTGGTTAACCACCTTGGACCAGATCATAATGTCCTTACAAGTCATCTTGTCCTGCAAGCACTTGGACTGTCCGATCAGCTTTCTCATGTGGCCTTTTGTTGGAGACATGTTCTTAATCACTGCCGTCAATACGCTCACCTTCCACGCCTTCTTCAGATCATGAGGCTTCCTGTTGCCAACACATATATGTACTCATCCTAGTTCGCAAGATCTAGCCTACCCGATACGAAGTGGACTATATATATGTTCGATCTAGGGTTTCTCATTTCGAATAGCTTTCGACTAACTCAAGTAAAGCGATAAACATGCATAAACGAGAGACACAAAGCTTTGTTTACGCAGTTCGGTTTCCCTACATCCGCGGAACCTCAGGAGGGGAGGTTCGCCCAATTTCACTAAGCAACCAAAGGTTCAAGACAGGTTACAAAGGTTCTAGATGCACTAGATCTAAGACGCGATTCTAACAAACAAGGACTAAGAAGATAAACGAGGAATAGGGTTAGAGAAAGTCCGTGAAGGACACCGAGAAATCTCAGGGGAGATTTCTCCTTGCAGAACCCTCCATTCTTCTTCTTCTTCGTCAACCAAGCAGGTACTCAGGTAGCATCAACCCAGAAGAGCACCCTTGAAGAGAATCGCCGACGTTGGGTGGCAGGAAAGCCGGACCCTTGTGTTTGTCTCCCAAACCCTAATCGCCCCTTGGCTTACCAGAGAGAGTGAGACGATGCTACGGTTCTCAAAGGCATCCGAAAGAGAGAATATATAGGCTTAGAGTTACAACGGTCGATTGAGGGCCAAGAGAGCTGGACTTGGATTTGGGCCAGATGGAATAGGCCCAAATCTCACGTGAGCTCAAGCCTGCAAGCCATAACCACAAACAGATCCAACAAATAGCTCTAATAAGGCATAACCATACTTAGCTTCACCTAATGGCTCAAGGCTAGCCATTGGACCTAATCATGGTGCAACCATGGGTCCAATGAGCTTTTCCTTGACCATGTCAATGGCTAAGTGTAGTAGAGCCTATAGAGAACCTGTCCTAGATTCCTAGTGCATCTTATGAAATCAAATAAACCAATGTCTTGTTTTGTACAACTTATTACAAGGATTACAAAACATAACAATATATATAGCTGATTAATCTCTATTAAAAAAAAAAAAATCTAATTAAACTATAAGGTGGAGGGTGAGCCAGGTTTGTGCCTGTAAGGAGGAGGGCCTTGATCGAGGGCTTGGCCCTGCTGGCCCCACCAGCGCTCATAACCAGTAGGCCACCAGGGGGGCGGGAGGCCCCGGTGGAGAGGGAAGCTCCGTTGGGGAGGATGGCAGTGCTGCATCAGAGCAGACAACAACGACCCTAATGTGGAATCCTGAATATCCTGCAGCAGCGGCATGTAGGAAGCGAGGTCACCGCCGACGTCCTCCTCGGCACCAGCTAACACCGGCCCGTCCCCTGGCCGGATGGCGGGGAGGAACTCAGCGATAGCGGCGGAGGGTGTCGGAGGAGCCGGTGATGGGCTTGGCCCTGCTGAGCCTTGCATACCTCCATTAGCTTCACCATGTACTTGAGGATGGCGTCCTGCGACCTCAGCCCCGTCTTCTTGCGGGACCGTTGTTGGAGCTTCCGCATCCGGATGCAGTCCTTCCACATACGCATCTTGAGCGCGTCGTAGCTGATGTTGTTGTCATCATCGTCGTCGTTGTTGCTGCTGATAAAGTCGTCTACATCGAGGATCATCTCTCCGCTGGAGCTGGGATCAACATGAGCTTCCGTTGTAGTTGTGTTAGGATCCATTTCTTCAAGGAGCTCTACCATTGTGATTTGTGAAGTAAGATTCAAAGCCCACACCTATGTTGTTAATATATATATGTAGGATGTGTTTATCAGCGGCAGATGGATGTTTCCAGTACATTAAAGATGTTTATAGCAAATGGATGTTTGCCCGCCCGCACACGGGTAGAATCAAAACAAAATCGTAGTCGGTAAGCTGTAAGGTTGAGATTTTCATGGTAATTGTAATTTGTTTCAAGTAGAGAAGGTACTGGAAGCCCAATAGGGATTGTGAGCTGTGATGGAAACAGTGGGTAGGGGATCGGAGATACAGACTACTTCTACTAACTTATAATTACATGAGGTGAATAATGTTTCGGAAATATAAAGCCGCAAGAAAAGACTTTGGAAAATGAAATGTAACGTGTTCATCAGATGGGCAACTAATGTGATGTGAGGGATGAGATAACTACAAATCTACAAATCTGTCTTATTTCACAAACAGAATCTAAACAGTCGATTCTACATCACCCTTTTATCGGTGTCATTCCACTCAAAAGAATGGTACTAGAAGAATTTGCTCTGGGCACCCCAAAACAAAAAGGCTCGACAATGGAGTATTTTTTTTTTTAAAAAAAAATTCTTTTAAACAAAAAACTAAGGAAATACGCGGAGTAAATTTTTTTTTAATAACATTACACTGTCCACAAATTTTAGATACCAAAACCTTATTCCTTTTCTCTTTACATTTTCAATTTTTAGATATTAAATATGGATAAACTTAAAAAGCTTGAAAAGTTGTAAAATGTGCAAATTAATTATGCAATTTGCATTCCCACCGAGAAGAATGAGCACAACGAGAGGTATTTAAAGTTCATTAGCTACATTTTAATATTTTAATTTTATTGAATACGTATAATTAGGTGAGTAAAATATATTTTTATATTTTATTGGAATATAACTAGTTGAATAAAATATTTGTCATTTACTACCTCCGATTCAAAATATATATCGTTTGACTTCCAGAGTGGTCAAACCAAGATGAAGTCTGTGCTTGTTGACTTCCTTGTTGGTGCTGGTATTAAGGTTTGTATCTGTCCACTTGTAACTAACTATAGGTTGCAGTGTGTTGATTCTACCTTGATGATATGCATATATGTGATATATTTTTATATGATGAAAGACAAATAATATCAATTAGTATTTATTTATTGGTGCAAATATATTTATTGAGATTTATATTTAAATTAGTTGTTGAAAATTTTGTGCATAATTTGTTTTGGTTATTGGAGATTTGGGGTTGACTTTCTAGAAGCTTCTTTGAGGATTTTGTGGAACAATCTTCAAATTCAAAAGGTTGTTGGTTTGTTGAAATCTTCAAGAGATTTGGTTGAACCAATCTCCAAGTTGCCTTCAACGTTTCAAAACAAACCATTTGTACCAAAACAGTTTCAAGGTCTTACTGAAAGCCAAAACCATGAGTTCCAGGTTTTGGTAAGGTCTTACCATACTGGATCAAGTTCTACACGGGCTAAGCTTTTATTTTATTAAGTGTACAATTCTGATTTTTAGGACTAATATATTATTGGGCCTAAATTTATGTTATGGGCCACCTTTATTTGGAGCTCATACTTCAGAATAGAGATTTGGTTTAAATGTTTAAATTCTATCATGACTAACCAAATATATATTTGTTGAGATTTGGGGGGATTTGTTTTGAACAGGTCTTTAGCCTCATCAATGTTCAACTAAATCAAATCCCTACATATCCGAGTGAAGCTTCTGGAACAACTTTCAAAAGGCTGAAAAATCTCCCAGGCGGATGTTGTGCAGCATCTCTCAACAACGTTGGAGCCGGATTCTAACGTCTAATTTCAAGGTTGGACGTGTTGGCCTATATAAGGAGAAAAAGAAGATTGCAGTCGGTACAAGCTTCACCCTCTGCACATACAAGTTCTCTTGCAATCCTTTGTCTCCTACAACACCGATCTCACATCATTCATTGCTTGAACGTTTTATTTGTTTGAGTGTGTGAGATTTACATTGAGTTTTATTGTACAATTCATTAGGATTATACTAAGGGTACATCTCTACCCAAACGTATAGATAATTCGGTATCGCTTGATTCTACGTGCCTCGATTCCCTGGGTAGCCGACACTGGTTCTCTGCTCCCCTCCTTGCCTGGCGCCTTGCCTCAGTACCAGGTGTTCTCTTCCGTAGGGCTGCGTGACTCGGCCTCGGCCTTGAATGCCTTGGCTTCCCGAGCTCCGGTTTTCTTGAGCTCCTTGGTTTCTTGCCTTCAATTTCCTGTCAACCTTCACGGCTAGATGTAAAAGGTCAATACTAGTGGTATAAGGATAGCAATCAACTTCTCTAGCCAAGTAAGGGTGCAAAATTCTAAGAAAACGAGCATTGGCGTCTTCCTCATCTTCTATCATGTTTGCCCTTGCCATAGCCAATTGCATGGCATTGAACACCTCCTCCACCCTCATAGCACCTTGCTTGAGGCTCTCAAGCCACTGCATGAGCTCCCTAGCGTAGTGTTGAGGGATGAATCGTGCCCTCATGAGTGCCTTCATTTGTGCCCATGTTGCTACGGGCACGTCTAGGGCTCTTCTCCTTTCCTTTATAGGGTATCCCACCATATTAGTGCAAAACCGCTAAATTCCAGGGTGGCTAATTGTACCTTCTTGTATTCGACGAAGTTGTGGCAGCTCCATATGTGCTCGATTTCGGTTTCCCAATCGAGGTAAGTGTCCGGATCACACTTTTCCACAGAAGCGGGAATTTTCACTTTCACCCTACCTACGCCATCTTGATCGTTGTCTCGAGGCCTCTTTTGGCGTTGGTCTTGGTCATTCCTCCGAGGGTGTTGTTCCCATTGCTCCTCCCATGGCTCCTCTCATTGCTACTCCCTATGGTGGTGGTCTCGGCCTTGCCCATGCACATCATGAAAATGATCATTCTGACTATGCTGCTATCGAGGAGAGGGGCTATCATCAAAAGGAGTGTTGCGGGCATAAATATTGGTTTGAGGAATGTCTTCCCTATTCAGACGAGGCCTCTCCGGGCTCACATGGGGCTGCTGAGTACCCGGGTTGATGGGTGGAGGACCTTGGTGTGTGTTGGAACTAGATGGCTTGGCCTCTAGTGCCGCCAATCTCTCCATGAGCTGGCTAATGTTTTTGTTCATCAAACTCAACATGCTGAATAGCTCCGGGTTGATAGGCTCGAAATTTTCCGACCTAGGTGACTTGTTACCTATTTGAGACATCACAACTAAACAAACACGGAAATAGGTCAAGGTTAGGCAAAACAAAAACTTCTCACAAGTGTTTGCTCTCGGCACTTCCTCTCCCTTTGGTGCTGAAATGCTTGTTGTTTCAATCTGTCTTAGGTAAGTCAATCAGTCAAGCTAGTCAAAAGGCAATCAAAATCCTTTACCAAATGAGATTGGCTAGATAAGGTTCCAAGCTCAAAATTCAGAAATGGATCAAGAAAAGTGAGAACAAGAGATAATAAGAACAAGGAATAAGAATAGAATGGCAAAGAAAAGACTAAGCACAAAATTTGATCAATCAACCTTGTTTAACCTTCTAACTACAAGTATGATGGTTGTTGGTAGGCTATGAGGATAAGTTGAATGAAACAGGGATAGTGTTTAGGCTTACTCCACACAAAGGCTCTTGTAACACTTGATTGCTTACTTCTTTGCACTTGGAACACTTTCTTGCACACTTAAAACCAAAAGAACTCTCTTTTTTTTCTTTTCTTTTTTCCCTTTTTTTGGATCCGACTTTTTTTTTTGAAGTCTGTTTTTTTTTTTTTACCTTCAGAAATTAAGCAACAATTGCAATCTAGAAATTTAATTAATGCCTTATGTGATCTTGGAGCTAGTGTGAGTATAATGCCTTTAATAATTTGGTCCAAGATTAAGATAGGTGCCCTAGAGCCTGTGGATGCTAGACTTTACATGACCAACAACACAGTGTTCATTCCAATAGGCATGGTGGACAATGTGCCAGTACAAGTAGGTAAATTCTTTGTCCCTGCTGATTTCCTAGTTGTTGATATGCAAGAAGACCCCGTTTGTCCACTTTCAACATCAGCGATAAGGTAATTGAGTATTCCTTTAATAAAACTGAAAGGCATACAGGTCCAATGGAAGACGTAAAATCTACCTCAGCTGGCTACATCACCCGCGGGGAACCCAAGGTAAGAAATATGACCCCTGAGGAGCTGAAAAAGAGGGACATGGAGGCCTAGGTGGAGGAGATCATGGCAATCCTAAAGGAGGACGCAAAAAATCCAATCGACACAGACCAAGGTACGTCGTTATGGACTAACTATTTTTCGGATGCATTGACATGAACCAAGTATGGGGTCAAAGTCGACCAAGATTCCTCAACATCAAGGACTCTAGTCGACCTCGACCAACACCAGGAGCCCCCACCAGCCCCAGCGTCGTCGAGCAGCCAAACTGAAGAGCCAGACTCCTCGAGATCGAGTACAGTACTCGAGATCGACCACCACTCTGCTGCCTCTACTTCGCCTTCCTCGACGCTGACTCCACCAGATGGCCAAACCTACTCGAGATCGACCACCTTAGTCGAGATCGACCAAGCTTCCCCAGCTCCTGCATCCTCGAGCAGCTCAGCACCAAAAAACTCGTCGAGATCGAGTATTCCTACTCGAGATCGATCAAACACCATGGTCCCCGATTCCGTCTCTGCGAAGGTAAGCCAAGGTATGGATCTTTCTTCTCCTATTTCCATTAAAGATCTATCTATACATGGGAGAGGTTTGCCTTGGTATGTGCGCTTATGTAGGATATCCAATGATGAGCCTAAGGAGTATGAAGTTGGAGACAAGCTCTATGTCTCTAAATCAAAAGATCATTGGTTCCCTAACAAATTCAACAAGAAGAGGATGGGACCTTTCGTGGTGAACAAGATCCATTTTGGAGGATTGCAGCTAATTGTTGTTGCAGGAGGATGGTCAAGTATGAAATAAATATGAAATAAAGTTCAGACTGACTTCCCTGTCTCAGCAAATAAATACAAGACTTCCTCCCGTTGTAGTAAGAGAATAGTCAGGATCGAATCCACGAGGAAGCACGTCAGCAGTTCTCAAGTAGCTGTAAATTCTCACAGAAGCAGCAGAAAGGACAGAAACACAGAGACAAGGAAAGAAACAAATAAAAGCAGAAAAACAAAAGCAAAGAACAAAGCAAAACACAAAAGACAAAGCAAAGCAGAAACTTAAAAGCAAAGGCAGAGGCTCGTCGATCTCGACAAGAGTCAACTCGAGATCGACCACAGCAGTGAACAACAGAAACTCAGAAAGTGAAAATCGATGAAAACAGAAGAAAACCAACTCGACCTAGACCAGCTTCTACTCGAGATCGACAAAGGTTGTACTCGATCTCGAAAAGGCTTACTCTAGGTCGACAAGAAACAGAAACTTTAATTTGCAGAATCTCGAACAAAACTCAGAATTTCGACAGAAATAAACTCAATATGCTAAAAGACTTCCAAAGCCAGGGTTTCAACACCACAACGATAACCATGCAAAGTAACACACAAAGGCATAAAAGATCATGCTTTCCATCAAATAACTTTCGTTATTAACAAATAGGCATATAGAGGCTCTCGCATAAACCCTAATTGTTACTAACCCTTTTTCACATAATTAATCCAAGTTGCATTAAGATCACTTTCGCTTCAATAATACAAACAAGGATCACCTTCAACTCTCGCAAAAGAATCATGCTCATAGGGATAGAAGATGAATCGCACATGTAGCGATTGGGACCCCCTGCGTAAGCTGCCTCCTCATGATGCTCTGCCAGCTTGACTTGCTCTGTGTGTGGGCACTCAGGAGTGGTGTGCCGCTGCGATCCGCATTCAATACAAGGCTGGTTGACAGAGAGATATTTGACTTGCTTGAGGAGCTTCTTGTTCTGGTCTCTGTAGTATTGCTCCCTAACGTCTGGATCGATCTCCTTAGGGGGATCATATAGGGGCATAGATGGTGCTGGCCTGGCGTATGGGTTCTCTTCATAGGTTGCAGTAGACCCATACTTGTTGTCGTAAGTAGTGAGCTTCTCTAGCACACCCCATGCGTCACGTGGTGGCATTGTCAGATACTCATAGCGAGTATAATGGTTGATTCTGTCCTTAGTGCCTTGATCAAGAGAGTTGAAGAAGATCTCCTGAATGACGTAGGGTGGCTGTCCATGAGTAGGGCAAGATCGCAGAAGTTCCTTGTAGCGCTCCCATGCCTTTGCCAGCGGTTCCCCTTGCTTCTGTCTGAAGGCGGTGATTTTCTGGCGGAGATGTGCTGTTTTGGCGGGTGGGAAGAATTTGTTCAGGAACTCTTGCTCTACTTGGGCCCAGGTTGTGAGTGATCTTGGTTGCAGCCCTTCCAGCCATTTCAGTGCAGGCCCAGCGAGAGACCAGCGAAAAGATTTCATCTTGACCTATTCCAAAGTTGTACCTTCAGCAAGAGTACGGCACATGTCAGCAAAGTTTGTAATATGTTCAAGAGGACACTCATTAAATCTACCATAAAAGGCATTATTTTTAAGTTCTATGAGAAACTGAGTGCGAATTTCAAAAGAGTTATCAGGGATAAGAATCGCTGATTCAGGCACGACGAGGGTTGGATGCATATAATCCTCAGCAGTTGTTGGATATTGGGCAAGCTCAGCTTCTGCTTGCCTTGCGCGCTCAGCTTCTTGTTCCCTCGCTGCCCTTTCATTGGCTATAGTGGCATCCTTTGCGGCTAGCTCCCTTGTAAGCCTGGCAATCAGCTGTTCTTGTGTTTCAGCGGCCGCCATGATCCTTTTGAGTTTAGACTGGATGTGTAGATAACGCTCTGGTTCGTCTAAGCTGTCAAACTCGGGTGGTAGACCAGAACCGCGCATACACCTGAAAAGTAACTCAAAGTAGACGTGAGATTTAACTACCTAAGGCGCGAATGATTGCTTCCCCGGCAACGGCGCCAATTTGTTGTTGCAGGAGGATGGTCAAGTATGAAATAAATATGAAATAAAGTTCAGACTGACTTCCCTGTCTCAGCAAATAAATACAAGACTTCCTCCCGTTGTAGTAAGAGAATAGTCAGGATCGAATCCACGAGGAAGCACGTCAGCAGTTCTCAGGTAGCTGTAAATTCTCACAGAAGAAGCAGAAAGGACAGAAACACAGAGACAAGGAAAGAAACAAATAAAAGCAGAAAAACAAAAGCAAAGAACAAAGCAAAACACAAAAGACAAAGCAAAGCAGAAACTTAAAAGCAAAGGCAGAGGCTCGTCGATCTCGACAAGAGTCAACTCGAGATCGACCACAACAGTGAACAACAGAAACTTAGAAAGTGAAAATCGACGAAAACAGAAGAAAACCAACTCGACCTAGACCAGCTTCTACTCGAGATCGACAAAGGTTGTACTCGATCTCGACAAGGCTTACTCTAGGTCGACAAGAAACAGAAACTTTAATTTGCAGAATCTCGAACAAAACTCAGAATTTCGACAGAAATAAACTCAATATGCTAAAAGACTTCCAAAGCCAGGGTTTCAACACCACAACGATAACCATGCAAAGTAACACACAAAGGCATAAAAGATCATGCTTTCCATCAAATAACTTTCGTTATTAACAAATAGGCATATAGAGGCTCTCGCATAAACCCTAATTGTTACTAACCCTTTTTCACATAATTAATCCAAGTTGCATTAAGATCATTTTCGCTTCAATAATACAAACAAGGATCACCTTCAACTCTCGCAAAAGAATCATGCTCATAGGGATAGAAGATGAATCGCACAAAAAGATCTGACCTTTATCGTATCGCCTCACATGGCCACCGTTGGGCTCACCCCAGCCCCAGAAGTGGGTGGACTACTCACGCCTCATTGCAATAACAGACATTGATTGATGAAAAGAACTAAATTGCATTAAAACTAAATTCAAAAGCCTTTACAATCCTAGCAATCAACTTTTGCAGAAAGCCAAAACCCTAAAAACCTTAGAACTCCCTAAACTGTCTCTGTGGAACTACTTGTCTCTCTCTGAAATTGAATGCCTAAAACTGAGCCCCATGGGCTTTATTTATAGCCTTCTAATCCTTGCTAATCAAAGATAGAATATCTATATCTATATCTAAATCTAAAATGCTTAACGATAAATAAAAGCGATGAAGAAATTAAATCTAAATATATCTAAATTCTTTCAAGTGGATAAATCTTCTCCTTCATGATGTAACTTGATAGATTAGGATAGAATCGGCAATCTTCAGGCCCAAGGAATCCCAAGTCGAGTAGGATTCGTCAAGTCGAGTAACGCGGCTCTCGAGGTCTACTCGATCTCGACAAGGGTCTGGTCGATCTCGAGTAGGGTTGACTGGCTCGGTTTCGTCGTCCTGGCTAGCTGGTGCTCGACAGACTCGGACTTGGCTCCTGGCGCTCGTCGATGTCGACAAGGACTCGTCGAAGTCGACAAGGACTTCTCTTCCGCTTCCGCGAGTTGCTTCTTCCGCTGCAGCGGGAGCGTTGATCCGCGGATGCGAGAACCCATTTCCGCTGGAGCGAGTTGGCGAGCTCCCTCGTCTTGGTGCGTCTCGCTGGCAGCGAAGATTTCCGCGGCAGCGAGCGGTCCGCTGCAGCGAGTCGGGTCGCTGGCAGCGAGTGCTGCCAGGTCGTCTTCATCCTCGGCTTGCCTCCTCTTCTCCTTGTCGACTCCGGGTGTGGTCAGTGGGCTTGTCGATCTCGACCAGGGCTTGTCGAGATCGAGTAGGGTCCCGGAGCTAGGCTCGTCTGGCTCTCGATCAGGCTCCGTCGACAAGGTTGTGCTAGGGCATCTTTGTCGAGATCGAGTAAGGGCTACTCTAGGTCGAGTAGTCTGGTTTCTCGGCTCGATTCGACTGGTTCTGTTGCTGCTTTCACCTTGGACTTCTGTAGTGGTTTTCCGAGCTTTTCCGACCTTCTGTAGAATTGCTGTAAAATGCTTTGATTTCTGCGAATTAAACAGAAATTGGTGTAGATTCCATAATTTGGCAAATAAACATAAACTACATAGATTCTGTACTATCTTAGCCCAAATGAATGAAATGCATGCAGAAATCGATATAAAAGTTACTGTAAAACATAGCAGATTCAGCTCACAACAAACACCTCATACTTAAGCTTGCTTGTCCTCAAGTAATACTTTTATTTGTCATTCAGGGGAAGAAATCAAAACTCTCAACATCTTAGATTCATTCTTTATATGTCCCTGCAATCAATTACCATCCTCGAAAAGGTACTAGTGTCACAGATTCATGCATGTGCAAACATGTAAAAGCAACATCTATTCATGAAAAGGAGGGTTATGCAAAACATAATTCATTCGTGACAAAGCATAGATAATCAAGAAGACTTTAATTTAAGCTCATGAAGGAGTAGATTTGTAAAAGGCAAAAGGTGGGCAATTTTTGGCAATGTGGTGCTAATGATCCGGGGAAATGGAGTACTTTCCAAACTGAATTTCCACATTCCTTCTCCATTTAATTCATCACCTTTCATAATTCTTTTCTCAATAATAATGCTTTTACCTCTCTAACCTCAGCACTGCCTTCTCGCGAGTCGCAAACATGGGTGTCATGAATGGCTCCGGATACTTAGTGCTTTGGACTCCTCACAATGCGTCCCATCTCTCCAAACTATTATCTCAGAGAGCAGGGTCAATCTACCTTTATCTCCTGAGGTGATTGGATTTTCTTTCACTCATTAAATTTTCCATATATTTCAAACAATTTCCTGCCAAACTCCAATAATGATAAACACAACAACCATATAACAATCTCCATAATGTAACATCATTCTCAACATAATCCCCGGATAGGGTAAAGAATGGCAATATTTTAGAACATGTGGAGCAATAATTGAAATAAGGCGTAATATGGCTTTTGTGATGCATAAGCATAGGTAAGGCTAGGATTCAAGTAATGAGCATTATATGGAAATATAGAGTCCTCCATCATCTTATCACGCAACATGTCAAAAGCAATTTCAAATTTTACCGCCTTTCATGGTTTTCAAGAAATAATGCACTTCATTGTGACTTCCCTTTACTAGGCAATTTCATGCTATATCTCTAATGAATCTAATTTTGCATCGTCGAGTTCAATAAAGCTTCCATGACATTATTCAAATTTTCAATGGGGGTCATTTTTCTCAAAATTTTGGAAAACATGCATGGGGTCATTTTTCTCAAAATTTTGGAAAACATGCATATTAGCACATAAATAGATACTGCATTCCAAAATAGCCATGTAGCAATTCTAAGAAATAATGCACAAGTAATGTCAAATAAATCAAATATGCATAAAGTGAGCCCTTCCCCCACCCCATACTTAAACATTACAGTGTCCTCACTGTATATAAAAAAACAAGGTAAGGGTAAAGAAAGAAACTCACAAGACATGTGTGTAGAGCCTTATATTTTCGATTGGAGCACCTCCTGGACCGAGTATTAATGTAGCTTGGTTCTATCCATGGACCTGAAAAGTAGAAGACATATACCCATAATAGCAAAACTAAAAGTGTTCAAAACCAAAACAAAAGGCAACAAAGTCTCAAAATGTCCTAAATGTACATGCTCTAGATGTTATAGTCGCTAGGCCGACTTTCCATTAATGCTCAAGGTGGCATCTGCAGGGCCCATGTAGCTTGGGCCTCAAATAGGACTCCATTCTTGTCCATCAGCTGTAATCCTCCAGAATTGATCTTGTTCACCACGAAAGGTCTCATCTGCTTCTTGTTGAATTTGTTGGGAAACCAGTGATCCTTTGATTTGGAGACATAGAGCTTGTCTCCAACTTCATATTCCTTAGGCTCATCATTGGATATCCTACACAATCGCACATACCAAGGCATACCTCTCCCATGTATAGATAAATCTTTAATGGAAATAGGAGAAGAAAGATCCATACCTTGACTTACCTTTGCAGAGACGGAATCGGGGACCACTGTATTTGGTCGATCTCGACTAGGGCTAGTCGATCTCGACAAGACTGCAGGTTCTGGTGGTGGTCTGGTCGAAGAGACAGAAGTCGATGAAGAACAAGGCTTGTCGACATCGACAAGGCTGGTCGACTTCGACAAGGATCCTGCTCCTGGTGGCTTGCTCATCGAGGGAGGCGGATCTGGTGGCGCCGGGTGGTGGTCGATCTCGACAAGGCTGGTCGAGATCGACGAGGCTGGTCCGTCTGGTGGAGTCAGCGTCAAGGGAGATGAAGCCGAGGCCGTCGAGTGGTGGTCGACCTCGACAAGTCTAGTCGAGATCGACGAGCCTGGTTTGTCTGGTTCGCTACTCGACGATGCTGGTGCTGGTGGAGTCTCCTTGGTCTAGACGAGATCGACTAGGGTTCTACTCGATGTCGAGGAGCCTTGGTCGATCTTGACCCCATACTTAGTCCCTGTCAAGGCATCCGAAAAATAATTAATCCACAACGACTTACCTTGGTCTGTGTCGATTGGATTCTCTGTGTTCTCCTTGAGGATTGCCATGATCTCCTCCACCTGGGCCTCCATGTCCCTCTTTTCCAGCTCCTCAGGGGTCATATTTCTAACCTTGGGTTCCCCGCAGGTGATGTAGCCAGCTGAGATAGATTTGACCTCTTCCATTAGACCTGTATGCCTTTCAGTTTTATTAAAGGAATACTCAATTACCTCATCGCTGATGTTGAAGGTGATCACTCCTTTCCTAACGCTTATGTTGGCATCCACCGTCGCCAAGAATGGTCTTCCTAAAATAATTGGACAAGCAGGATCTTCTTGCATATCAACAACTAGAAAATCAGCCGGGACAAAGAATTTACCTACTTGTACTGGCACATGATCCACCATGCCTGTTGGAATGACCACCGTGTTGTTGGCCATGTATAGTCTAGCATCCACAGGCTCTAGGGCACCTATCTTAATCTTGGACCAAATTGTTAAAGGCATTATACTCACACTAGCTCCAAGATCACATAAGGCATTAATTTTGTATGGACCAAATCCAATGGTTATAGCAAACTTACCTGGATCCGGTCTCTTCTCCAATATGTCCAAGTGGCTGCACTCCTCTGTGATTTCAGCCATCGATCGCTTTTTGCTCAAAATCTCCTTCAGGAACTTGACATAAGATGGCATTTCATTGAGAGCTTCTGTGAAGGGGATGGTGACGTTGAGTTTCTGAAGCATCTTGATGAAGCGCTGGAATTTCTTTTCTGCCGGGTCCTTTAGAGATTTTGTGGGGAAAGGCAGCTTCTTTTTCTGATTCGGGGCCAGAACGGACGTCGGAGGTGCTGCAGGCTGCTCAACGTCGACCAGGGGCTCCTTGACATCGACAAGGCCTTTGTCGACATCGACCAGATTGGGCCCAGTCGAGTTGCTGTGTGGTGCAGACGAAGATTCTGGAAGTGTCTCCTCGAGGTCGACGAGGCTCTTGTCGAGATCGACCACGGCTTTATCGAGATTGACTTGCTGTTCCTCGTCATTCTGCTGTTTTCTGACTTTTGGCTCTCGTAGTTGATGGCCGCTTTTGAGTTTTATAGCAGCGATGTGTCCAGTCTTTCCCTTAGGATTTGGTTCTGAAGATCCTGGAAGTGACCCTGACTGTCTGGGGATTCCTGCTGCTAGCTGACCAATCTGTGTATCAACTGATTTCCGTCAGATATCAATTTCCCCAAGCCTAGAGTTGACACCTTGCATCTGAGTATAGACTGAGTTGAAGGACTGCCTAGTTTCTGAGTGGTTCCTCCGTATTTCTTCCAAGACTATCTGTATATCATCCTTTTTCTACTCCCTTTCTAGATGTCCTGGAGCTCTGTAGGGTGGGGGGTTCCTAGGGACACCTTGGTTCCATTGTGGTTACTGAAACCTTTGGTCCCCATGTAGCGATTGGGACCCCCTGCGTAAGCTGCCTCCTCATGATGCTCTGCCAGCTTGACTTGCTCTGTGTGTGGGCACTCAGGAGTGGTGTGCCGCTGCGATCCGCATTCAATACAAGGCTGGTTGACAGAGAGATATTTGACTTGCTTGAGGAGCTTCTTGTTCTGGTCTCTGTATTATTGCTCCCTAACGTCTGGATCGATCTCCTTAGGGGGATCATATAGGGGCATAGATGGTGCTGGCCTGGCGTATGGGTTCTCTTCATAGGTTGCAGTAGACCCATACTTGTTGTCGTAAGTAGTGAGCTTCTCTAGCACACCCCATGCGTCACGTGGTGGCATTGTCAGATACTCATAGCGAGTATAATGGTTGATTCTGTCCTTAGTGCCTTGATCAAGAGAGTTGAAGAAGATCTCCTGAATGACGTAGGGTGGCTGTCCATGAGTAGGGCAAGATCGTAGAAGTTCCTTGTAGCGCTCCCATGCCTTTGCCAGCGGTTCCCCTTGCTTCTGTCTGAAGGCGGTGATTTTCTGGCGGAGATGTGCTGTTTTGGCGGGTGGGAAGAATTAGTTCAGGAACTCTTGCTCTACTTGGGCCCAGGTTGTGAGTGATCTTGGTTGCAGCCCTTCCAGCCATTTCAGTGCAGGCCCAGCGAGAGACCAGCGAAAAGATTTCATCTTGACATATTCCAAAGTTGTACCTTCAGCAAGAGTATGGCACATGTCAGCAAAGTTTGTAATATGTTCAAGAGGACACTCATTAAATCTACCATAAAAGGCATTATTTTTAAGTTCTATGAGAAACTGAGTGCGAATTTCAAAAGAGTTATCAGGGATAAGAATCGCTGATTCAGGCACGACGAGGGTTGGATGCATATAATCCTCAGCAGTTGTTGGATATTGGGCAAGCTCAGCTTCTGCTTGCCTTGCGCGCTCAGCTTCTTGTTCCCTCACTGCCCTTTCATTGGCTATAGTGGCATCCTTTGCGGCTAGCTCCCTTGTAAGCCTGGCAATCAGCTGTTCTTGTGTTTCAGCGGCCGCCATGATCCTTTTGAGTTTAGACTGGATGTGTAGATAACGCTCTGGTTCGTCTAAGCTGTCAAACTCGGGTGGTAGACCAGAACCGCGCATACACCTGAAAAGTAACTCAAAGTAGACGTGAGATTTAACTACCTAAGGCGCGAATGATTGCTTCCCCGACAACGGCGCCAATTTGTTGTTGCAGGAGGATGGTCAAGTATGAAATAAATATGAAATAAAGTTCAGACTGACTTCCCTGTCTCAGCAAATAAATACAAGACTTCCTCCCGTTGTAGTAAGAGAGTAGTCAGGATCGAATCCACGAGGAAGCACGTCAGCAGTTCTCAGGTAGCTGTAAATTCTCACAGAAGCAGCAGAAAGGACAGAAACATAGAGACAAGGAAAGAAACAAATAAAAGCAGAAAAACAAAAGCAAAGAACAAAGCAAAACACAAAAGACAAAGCAAAGCAGAAACTTAAAAGCAAAGGCAGAGGCTCGTCGATCTCGACAAGAGTCAACTCGAGATCGACCACAACAGTGAACAACAGAAACTTAGAAAGTGAAAATCGACGAAAACAGAAGAAAACCAACTCGACCTAGACCAGCTTCTACTCGAGATCGACAAAGGTTGTACTCGATCTCGACAAGGCTTACTCTAGGTCGACAAGAAACAGAAACTTTAATTTGCAGAATCTCGAACAAAACTCAGAATTTCGACAGAAATAAACTCAATATGCTAAAAGACTTCCAAAGCCAGGGTTTCAACACCACAACGATAACCATGCAAAGTAACACACAAAGGCATAAAAGATCATGCTTTCCATCAAATAACTTTCGTTATTAACAAATAGGCATATAGAGGCTCTCGCATAAACCCTAATTGTTACTAACCCTTTTTCACATAATTAATCCAAGTTGCATTAAGATCACTTTCGCTTCAATAATACAAACAAGGATCACCTTCAACTCTCGCAAAAGAATCATGCTCATAGGGATAGAAGATGAATCGCACAAAAAGATCTGACCTTTATCGTATCGCCTCACATGGCCACCGTTGGGCTCACCCCAGCCCCAAAAGTGGGTGGACTACTCACGCCTCATTGCAATAACAGACATTGATTGATGAAAAGAACTAAATTGCATTAAAACTAAATTCAAAATCCTTTACAATCCTGGCAATTAACTTTCGCAGAAAGCCAAAACCCTAAAAACCTTAGAACTCCCTAAACTGTCTCTGTGGAACTACTTGTCTCTCTCTGAAATTGAATGCCTAAAACTGAGCCCCATGGGCTTTATTTATAGCCTTCTAATCCTTGCTAATCAAAGATAGAATATCTATATCTATATCTAAATCTAAAATGCTTAACGATAAATAAAAGCGATGAAGAAATTAAATCTAAATATATCTAAATTCTTTCAAGTGGATAAATCTTCTCCTTCATGATGTAACTTGATAGATTAGGATAGAATCGGCAATCTTCAGGCCCAAGGAATCCCAAGTCGAGTAGGATTCGTCAAGTCGAGTAACGCGGCTCTGGAGGTCTACTCGATCTCGACAAGGGTCTGGTCGATCTCGAGTAGGGTTGACTGGCTCGGTTTCGTCATCCTGGCTAGCTGGTGCTCGACAGACTCGGACTTGGCTCCTGGCGCTCGTCGATGTCGACAAGGACTCGTCGAAGTCGACAAGGACTTCTCTTCCGCTTCCGCGAGTTACTTCTTCCGCTGCAGCGGGAGCGTTGATCCGCGGATGCAAGAACCCATTTCCGCTGGAGCGAGTTGGCGAGCTCCCTCGTCTTGGTGCGTCTCGCTGGCAGCGAAGATTTCCGCGGCAGCGAGCGGTCCGCTGCAGCGAGTCGGGTCGCTGGCAGCGAGTACTGCCAGGTCGTCTTCGTCCTCGGCTTGCCTCCTCTTCTCCTTGTCGACTCCGGGTGTGGTCAGTGGGCTTGTCGAACTCGACCAGGGCTTGTCGAGATCGAGTAGGGTCCCGGAGCTAGGCTCGTCTGGCTCTCGATCAGGCTCCGTCGACAAGGTTGTGCTAGGGCATCTTTGTCGAGATCGAGTAAGGGCTACTCTAGGTCGAGTAGTCTGGTTTCTCGGATCGATTCGACTGGTTCTGTTGCTGCTTTCACCTTGGACTTCTGTAGTGGTTTTCTGAGCTTTTCCGACCTTCTGTAGAATTGCTGTAAAATGCTTTGATTTCTGCGAATTAAACAGAAATTGGTGTAGATTCCGTAATTTGGCAAATAAACATAAACTACATAGATTCTGTACTATCTTAGCCCAAATGAATGAAATGCATGCAGAAATCGATATAAAAGTTACTGTAAAACATAGCAGATTCAGCTCACAACACTAATGGACAAAGATGGAGTTCTATTTGAAGCCCAAGCTACATGGGCTCTGCAGATGCCACCTTGAGCTAAATGGAAAGTCGGCCTAGCGACTATAAAATCTAGAGCTTGTACATAGACATTTATTTTTGGACATTGTTTTGTTTGTTTTTGGTTTTGAACACTTTTAGTTTTTTCTATTGTGGGTATATGTCTTCTACACTTTTCAGGTCCATGGATAGAAGCAAGCTATATTCAAACTCGGCCCAGACATTCTTTCATTCAATATTAAGAGGCCTTGCATATCTGTCTAGTGAGTTTCTTTCTTTACCCTTGTTTTTATACGGTGAGGACACTGTAATATTTAAGTATGGGGTGGGGGAAGGGCTTACTTTATGCATATTTGCCATATTTTGTGCATATTTGGATTTTATTTCTTTGAATTGCTACATAGCTATTTTGGAATGCATTATTGATTTATGTGCTTCTATGCATATTTTCCAAAGTTTTGAAAAATCACCCCCATTGAATTTTTTTTAATAATGTCATGGAAGCTTATATTGAATTCAACGATGCAAAATTGGATTCATTAGAGATACAACATGAAATTGCCTAGTAAAGGGAAGTCACAATGAAGTGCATTATTTCATGAAAACCATGAAAGGAGGTAAAATTTGAAGTTGATTTTGACATGTTGCATGATTAAAGGATGGAGGACTTTATATTTCCAGATAATGCTCATATTTTTATCCTAGCCTTACCTATGCTTATGCATCACAAAAGCCATATTGAGCCTTATTTCATATATTGCTCCACATGATCTAAATATTTGTCATTCTTTACCTTATTTCTATCCGGGGATTATGTTGAGAATAATGTTAAATTATGGAGATTATCATATGGTGTTTGTGTTGTTACCATTATTGGAGTTTGGCAAGAATATTTGAAATATATGGAAAATTTAATGAGTGAAAGAAAATCCGATCAAAGATCGACCCTGCTCGCTGAGATAATAGTTTGGCGAGATGGGACACATTGTGAGGAGTCCAAAGCACTAAGTATCCGGGGTCATTCATGACACCCATGTTTGCAACTCGCGAGAAGGCAGTGTTGAGGTTAGAGAGGTAAAAGCATTATTATTGATAAAAGCATTATGAAAGGTGATGAATCTTATGGAGAAGGAATGTGGAAATTCAGTTTGGAAATACTCCATTTCCCCGGATCATTAGCACCACATTGCCAAAAATTGCCCACCTTTAGCCTTTTACCAATCTACTCCTTATTTGAGCTTAAATAAAAGTCCTCTTGATTATCAATGCTTTGTCACGAATGAATGTTTTGCATAACCCTCCTTTTGTGAGTAGATGTTTGTTTTGTATATTTGCACATGCATGGATCTGTGACACTAGTACCTTTTCGAGGATGGTAATTGACTGCAGGGTTATATGAGAATGAATCTAAGATGTTGAGAGTTTGAATTCTTCCCATGAATGACAATTAAAAGTATTGCTTCAGGACAAGCAAACTTAAGTATGGGGTGTTTGTTGTGAGCTTAATTTGCCATTTTTTACACTTACTTTTATATCGATTTCTGCATACATTGCATGCATTTGGGTTAGAATAATACAGAATCTGTGTAGTTTACACTTATTTGCAATATATGGAGGTCTACACAAGTTTTGGTTATATTTCGTAGAAATCGGACGCACTTTGGAGCTTAAAGGAAACTCATGGAGAAGCTAAGAATGGTGCAGCTGGAGAAAATACCATTTTTCACCATTCTTCGTTCTAAATCAAGCTTTGATGTCTTCATGAGAGTTGTAGCCCTCGGAAAGAGTTTTCCAACGCATGGTCATATGCGTCAATCCGACGAACGAGAACTCGGGAAAGTGCGTTTTAAGAACAGAGCAGAAAGCTGAGAGATGTACTCGATATCGAGTACCTTTATTCGAGATCGACCAAAAATGTCCAAGGAGTGCCTGGTCGAGGAGGAGCTGATTGAGAAGCCGAAGACAAAGACATGCCGGGTTACACTCTACTCGAGATCGAGTAAACCTACTCGAGATCGAGGAATCCGGAAGCCGGCACCCGAGCCTTGTCGAAGAGAGGTTGCTCGACAACACCAAAAGACCTAGTCGATGAGCCACCTTTACTCGAGATCGAGTAAGGTCCTCGAGATCGAACAATCCTAGGAGCCATGTCCGAGCCACATTAAGGACCAGAAACCCGAGACACCGAGCCAGCCAAGTCGACGTCAGTTCTACTCGATCTCGAGGAGCCTTGGTCGAGATCGAGGAGCCGCGTCCCGAAGCCGCTTTACGCGGTTTGAGCAGTCCTACGCGCTGTGGGAGTCCTTGGAGCCGAAGGAATCTGAGCTGGCCAAGATCCATCAAGTTCTATCTATGGAAGACAAGATCTATCAACATGAGAAGACTTACCTATTTAGATTTAATTTCCTCTTTATAGATTTAATTCCTAAATTACTTTTATTTATCTTTTAAGCTTTTTAGATATAGATAGATATATTCTATCCTTGATTAGCAGGGAATAGAAGGCTATAAATAAAGCCTTAGGGGCTGGTTTTTCATAATTCAATTCAATTCAGAGCAAGAGAAGTAGTTCCACAGAGACAGTTTAGGAGTTCTAAGGTTTTTAGGGTTTTGGCATTCAGCGAAAGTTGGATTGCTGGGATTGTAAAGGCTTTGAATTTAGTTTACTGCAAGTTTCTTTTTATACATCAATGCCTGCTATTGCGATGAAGAGCGAGTAGTCCACCCACTTCTGGGGCTGGGGTGAGCCCGACGGTGGTCATGTGAGGTGATGCGGTAAAGGTCAGATCTTGTTATGCAATTCGTCTTCTATCCCTATGAGCATGATTCTTTTGCGAGAGTTGAAGGTGATCCTTGTTTGTATTATTGAAGCGAAAGTGATCTTAATACAACTTGGGTTAGTTATGTGAAAAGGGTGAGTAACAATTAGGGTTTATACGAAAGCCTCTATATGCATATTTGTTAGCAACGAAAGTTATTTTGATGGAAAGCATGATCTTTTATGCCTTTATGTGTTACTTTGCATGGTTATCGTTGTGGCGTTGATACCCTGGCTTTGGAAGTTCTTTCATATATTGATTTATTTCTGTCAAAATCTGCAATTCTGTGTTCGAAGCTGCGACTTAAAGTTTCTGTCTGTTTTAGTCGATCTAGAGGAAGGTTTAGTCGATCTCGAGTAGGCCTTGTCGAGATCGAGTTAGGTTGTCTAGATCGAGATTTTGTGTTGTCGATTATGAGTTTCTGTTTCTTCTACTGTTAGTCAATCTCGAGTTAGGGTTAGTCGAGATCGAGTTAGTTTCTGTTTTTCTTTTATTTCTTGCTTTCGTTTGTTATTTCTGTCTTTCTTTCTTTGTTCCTTTGTTTCTGTCTTCTGTTTTCTTTTCTGTGAGATTTACAACTGCCTAGGATACGCTGACACGCTTCCTCGTGGATTCGATCCTGACTTTCCATTACTGCATTGGAGGAGTCTTGTAATTATTTGCGTGGGCCTAAATCTGGTTTGATCTATTTTGTTATATTTCATATTTGATTTCCTCCTCACAACAATGGTCCCTCATCACATATTGTTTACAGATTCTACTAATATCATATTGCTTATTTTTGTTTGTGTGCTGGTAATTTTCTTTTGTCAACAAAAGATTTTGGATGAGTTTGTTTGAGGGCAAAATCTAATTTTTTAGCAACTGACAGATCCGACTGCTTTAGAAAACAAACAAATGATATACAATAGGCAAATGTTTGTGTGCTGGTTATATAACAATGTTTGTGTGCTGGTTATATAGCAAATGTTACATAATTTAGTCGAGTACGGTATAATTTTCTTGGGATATCAACCTTAATACCTATAATTGAGCCTTGTTAGCCAAATTACAGTATTATTTGAGAGAGACAACAGACAAAACCATGTTAATGCCAAATACATGGCAATACTGAGATATTTAAAACATTCAAGTATTAAGAAATGAGTGAATGACCAACTTAAATGCTAATCAGCGTTTTTCTAGCAGCGAAAAATCTACCTAGTTAGACTTGATTCTCGATCTGTAATCATTTTTTGCACTTACAAGTTCCTAACTAAATTTTATATATAAAAATACACTTATCTCATCTAAAATAAAGAAGGGGAAAATAGTTAAGAAAAAGAAATCCTTAGGCTAACCACCTCACTTTGCAACAGAAAAAAAAAAGATATTTACCAACGGTAGAAATCCTGCAATCAATTGCACCAAGGCATTCCCCTTTCTCCACCTTCATTAGACAAGATTAGCACACTCATGATGTAAAATGGTAGCTTTTAATGGTTAAATCCCTTAATAGTTTCTTTATAAGTGAAACTTCAAGATCAACACTTCCCTTGAACTAAATGAACCAAATGGAAAAACATTTACTTGGCCAGCGTAAATTCATAAAAACCAAAAATTTTCTTCTCACAAAGCACTGTTCTTTTCATTAACAACTATGACTTTCTAAATGATAAGGTAGTTTCCTTGCAAGAAGTGTCATATTGATAGCCAAGCCGAATACTGCGTCATTGCCCCTAAATTAGTAAATTAGCAATTGATTAGGAAATTTGTTTAATTTTCATAATAGTTGAAAAGGGAAGCATGATGAGATTATATAATATGGTCATGGTGTGTTGTTTTCTTTTAAGTAAAGTATCGAATTGTGGCTTCTCGAATCATTTCTACGAAGACATATAAATGTGATATAAAAGTTATTAGTGAATTGTCTACCTTGTGCTTGTTTGTTGAGTTGCTTGATAAAACATTGCATATTTCTAATATGTGTGCAACTACTTTCACCTCAAATTCACCTAACCTATTATCTATTTAATGTTTATTGGCTCAAATAGTAGAGCAATGTGCTCCTCGTACACAAAGATGCGAGTTCGAATCTCGCATAGGCTAATCACACCTTTATTAAAAGTTAAGTTTTATATCTGATATTGGTATAAACTGAACCCTAAATCAACATTTATTACCCTGGCCAATTTACAAAGTGTTCAGTAAAGTCCCTCCAAATTTTCACAAACATAACAAGTTCATAAATGTTTCGAATCGACATCTTTGTGCCGATTTACAAGTTCATCAAATCAACATCCATTACCCAATTTGCGAGCTCTTATGATTAGCCCATGCGGGGTTTGAACCCGGATCTTTGTGCATGAGCACATCACTCTACCATTTGAGTTAATAGGCTGAAAATTTATTACATAAAATTAAAGTATAAAAGTTCAACAACTTAATGCATCAGGTTCAACAATAATTAACATTGAACTAAAGTTTATTACACACGTTCCTTTACTAGTCGACGAGTGAGCATTCATATTTAATCTGTTAGGAAATATATAACTCATCCTTTGCAAACATTATTGACAATAATTAGCATTGAACTAAAGTGTAGTATGCACAATCCGCAATCTCAATTCTGAAATCAAGGTTTTATAGCAAATCAGCCTCTACTTGAATTAAAGTTGTTGTCAAACTAAAATTGATTCACCCTTTGAAATCAAAGTTTAGTATGCACAAACCTCTCACCCTATAGTTGATTTACCCTCATACTCGAACTAATATTGCAACAACAAATGAAAATTACAAACACAAATACACAATCCTAATCAAAGTCTATGTTCAAGTTCCACAATCCCTAATCAAAGTTTGTTGAATTTCAACAATCCCTAATGAAAATTGCAAACACAAATACCTAAACCTCCCACCCCCAAACCACAAATTTCACAAAGAGGACAACCTAATCAAAGTTTCACGCTTCAATCCCTAATCGGTAGAAAATGCAGTTTGGAATTGCAGAAATTTGTAGAAAATACCTCCTTCTTTGCGCTCCTTCTTTGCGCGGTGTCGGGATTCAAGGCCTTGATTCAAATCTGTAGAAAATACCTCCTTCTCTACGTGTTTTCGAGATTCAAATCCCTAATCTGTCAGAGTTTCAAGGTTGTGCCTCCTCCTTCTTCTCTGGGACGAGCTTCGTGCTGTCAGGATAGACTTCTCCTTCAGGTCGAGCCCTCTTCTCTGCGTCGGGATCGATAGGGGTAACAGGTCAAGCCCTCTTATCCAGTGCCATAGGGCAAGGTTGGGTTCAGGTTCTACATTGGCCTAGTTGATGTCGCCGACGACTGCAGTTCAGCGGTGGTCGCCTTTGCTCTCGTCGCCCTCTCCGATCCTTCGCCTGTGGGCTCAAGATCAAGAACCACGCCGTATATTTGCCCGATCTTGCAATGCTCTTCCAATATCTCCAGATTAACAAATTAAGTAGACTAATTATGGGGACGAAAATAACTTAGATAAATTTAAACTAAATAAAAGCGACGAAAGAAAGTAGCGAGGGAAAGGAAGCGCGGAAGCGCAGGTGCTCGGGCACACAGGACGCGGAGTCCTCAGGGTGTGCGGGAGTGCCGAGTGCAGGCTCCGGGTTGCGCTTCGCTGGGAGCGAGAGCGCTAGCAAGGGATGTCGCGAGTGCAAGCGAGGGCGAACGAGGGTGAGAGCAAGAGCGTGCCGAGGGAGCGAGAGCGCGGGCGCGCAAGAGAGCCGGTGTGCCGCACTCACTGGGAGCGATTGTTGCCACGAGCGAAGCCAGGCCGATGCTCTTCCTTTGCGCTGGTTTCGGTGAAGAGGGTTGTGTATGGTTTTGGTTTTGATCAAGGATCAAATTGACGGTGATGGTGATTGAGTGCCAAAGGGGGATAGAACACAAGAGCACGATAGCTTTTGGGAGTGAAATCGAAGAACCCTTTAATCTATAAAGGGGGTTCCTCAATTCTATTCAATCTGAATAATTCAAAGTACATGAGTTTGTTTAAATAGAAATCTAACACCCTATTCTAATCATGCAAGATAGAATTTCGGGCTGGGAATATGTTGAAATTATGTAGTATATGCATATTTGCAAGAAATAGAGGTCTACATAAGTTTTGGTTTAATATTGCAGAATTTGGAGCCATTTCAGGACAAAGCCAAGGGGAGAAAGCTGAAACCCAGTGTTACTCGATATCGACAACTTCTACTCGATATCAACAAAAAAATGTGCGCACAAGCCTGGTCGAGGAGGAGCTGATCGAGGAACTGAAGACGAAGCCAACCCGACTCCAGAACCTTACTCGATATCGAGTAAGTTACTCGATATCGACAAAACTTGAAGTCATACCCAGAGTCGAGGAAGCCGAAGACCTAGACATACCGAGCAGCATTTCCTCGATATCGAGTACTTTACTCGATATCGACAAGACCAAGACCACCTGTCCGAGCCAGGTCGGGGAGAAGTTGCTCGAGCAAGCCAGACAGCCAAGTCGACGACACAGTTCCTCGAGATCGAGGAAATTACTCGATATCGAGTAGAATCTCCCAGGGCCGCGTTACGCGGTTGGGCTGTCCGAGTCGAGTTGGGCTTTCTTGGGAGCGAAGGAGTCCGAGATCTATCAAGTCTATCAAGATCTATCCATGGATAGAAGATTTATCCACACATGAAGATATTTAGCTTTTTAGATATATTTCCTTTTAAGATAAATGTTCCTTTTATTAAAGTTTTATCTTTAGATATAGATAGAGATTTCTTTCCTTGATTAGCAAGGATTGGAAGCCTATAAATAATGCCTTAGGGGCTGATTTCTAAGCATTCAATTCCAGACACAATTAGTTACATAGAGGTAGAGAGAGAGAGTGAGTGGCCAAGAGGAGTTTGTGAAGCGAGAGCGAAATTGACTTCCTTTGGTTGTAAGCTTTGTTTGGTTTAATGCAAGTTATTTCTTTTACATCAATGTCTGCAATTGCGATGAGGCGCGAGTAGTCCACCCACTTCTAGGGTTGGGGTGAGCCCGACGATAGCCCTGCGTGTTTGAGGTAAAGATCCAACTTTTATCATGTTTTGAGCATCTACTACTTGTTATGTGTTTATTACCCATCTAATGGAGATCCATGCTAACAACTTGGATTGTAAACATAAAATCAGTAGATACAATTAGGGTTTCTTGAAAGAGTTTTCTAATTTTTGGAAAAGGCGAAAGTTTGTTCCTTCGATGCAATTTACATGATTATCTGTTTTCTTCTTGCCTTATACATGTTTGGTTATCGTTGTCGCAAACCCCGATCTTGGAAGTTTCCTTTTATATAGTTTATTTCGAATCCCACAAGATTTGTTCTTTATTTATTTCGTTTTTAAGTTTCTGTCTCCTCGATATCGACTAACTGTGGTCGATATCGAGTACTGATACTCGATCAACGAAGATCGTTGTAGCTTCTGATGTGCAGGTACCCGAGATTGACAAAGCCCTTCCTCGATATCGAGGAGATTTGCTCGATATCGAGTAAAACCCAGGAGCTGTCGCTGCTTCGTTTCGACTTGCCCGATCTTCTGTCGACTAACCCTACTCGAGATCGAGCACCTGTTGTCGACTTCTGCCGTGAGATTCATCCGCTGCCTAGGATCCGCTGACACGCTTTCTCGTGGATTGATCATGACTTTCTGATGCTACATCAGGAGGAGGTCTTGTAATCATTTGCGTGGGCATAATCTGCTTTGATATATTTTATAATATTTTAAAGTCGATTTTCTCATACAACACTGCATAGAAGGGTTAGTAGTATATCTAGATTGACCAGAAGAGTTAAAAGGGACAAACCTGCGACCTTGAGAGGTCTAATCGAATCTGTTCCTCTGTCGTAGCTCCTGCTGCTGCTCATATAGAAGCTAGGCCTTATGAGATAAAGTGTTATTATCCCTAATAGAATGAATTGCCAAAGGAATTTTAATAGAGATATTAAGACCAGTAAGAAATTGGGTACATAAAGCACGTTCAGTAAGATAAACATTAGCCTGATGAGCGAGTGGTTCAAGCTCGTCTCTGTATTCCATGGGGGAGCGAGCTCCTTGGCGGCAAGAAGCTAGGTGCATCCTCATGGTCTCCGTTTATTCCTCAGGCACATGTCGTTTCTTTAGAAGATAGCAAAGTTGGGGCCAAGTCTCTACAAGTTGCTTACCTTGACGACGTCGCATCTCACAAGTGCGAAACCACCAAGTGCGAGCCATACCTGTCAGATGTAATATAACAACTTCCAACTTCTCTGTCTCCGCATAGCGCAGATGTTCAAGCAAATAGTCAGTATGATTTTCCCAAACAAGATAAGATTCAGGATCATTGGTACCATCAAAAGTTTCTAACTTAATTTTAACATTGCGCCTTTGGATAGCCTGTGCATTATCAAATTTAGAACGACCAAAATTAGGAGGAGGTAAATAATCAAAGTTAGGATCTACCTCTTGGTATGCGTCCTCCAAGTGGGGCATGTCGCGCAGATCAGCGTTGCTGCGACTGTCATCCCAGTTAGATCTGATGAACATCGTATTTGTGTGATGTTGATACTGATGAAGTGGCTGGCTCTGCTGGTAATGACGAGGGGGTGTGTGATCTCAGCGGCCCTAGTTACCGCTAAAGCCCGCTAGATGATCGTTATCATTATCTCCACTAAAAGGGTTAGAAGGAGCATACTTAAGCTGGAAATGTAATTGACCAGAAGGGGGTGGATTACCAGAAGGGGGGGTATTACCTGACGAAGGGGTATTACCTGTAGGGTGGGTATCACTTGAAGGAGGTGTATTACCTGTAGGGGGAATATTACCTGAAGGAGGCGGCTTACCACCTGAAGGAGGTGTAGATCCAGAAGCCTCTTTCTGTTTCAACTCCACAACTTCTCGAGCCACTGCCTAGGTGATTTGAGTAGAGTACTCAGCACGGTCTGACATCCTCTCAATGACCCAGCGATTGTTCAATTGGGCTATTTCAGCTTGAAAGATGGACCGAACGTCGGCAGCAGTAAGTGGCGTAGGAGGGGTAGGGGAAGGGTTGGGGTCGTTGTCGTTAGACATGTTCCTACAATATCAGAAGAGCAACAAGTAAACGAAGCAAAGACCAGAAACCAAGTAATGCAAGCCCTAGTGATTCCTAAAAGTGATTCAGTTTTAGAAATCAAAGAAGCGAGAAAAAAAAGGCACTATATTCAAGCAATTCCCCTGGACACAGAATTTTGCAATATTGAAGACAACAAGTAAAGATCAAAATTGCAAATTAAATCAGCCACAAGTCGGATATCAAGGATAACAAGTATAAACAAGCGGCTAATGAATAACAAAAAAAAAAAATACAATGTGATGCAAAAATAATCAATGAAGATGATGGTATAAGCAATGAAACCACAAGGGTAAGCAAGTGCACATACTCCGTCAACTATTATCTGACGGTTGCAACACGATTCAGAAAAAGAGGGGTGTGACCAAGGCTCATGTGTCGGCATAGCACAAAATCACACAAAGTAGGGTTCTTTTGTAATGATTGAAACCAATCAGATCATCTAACATGTAGCAAAAAGAAATAACATAATGGAAGAGTTACTAAGTCAACAATGCAAGGTATACTTTTTTTTTTTTTTTTTGTATTTGCTCTCGGCTTTTTTTTTTTGGCTACAAAATAGCTGTTGTAATAGGTTATAGAAGCGACAAGAATGAGAGAACAAAAAGAAAATAAAAATTAAACAAGCTACGATGATCTAAAAGTAAGCAAAAATAAGGAAAATAATGGAAATAGGCTAGAAACTGAAAAAATTAGGGTTTTTTAGTGGTGCAAGTTCATATAATGCTTTAATCCAAAAATCACATTCATATGCATGATATGTAGGAACAAGGAATAAAAGATCAAAACTTGCAATCAAGAACTCAATTTCTTCCAAATTAAAGATCCAAACAAGAAAGAACTAAAATAAAGTGCCAATTTTATAGGGTGAATAATAAAGATTTAAATTTTATGCAGTGGGAATGGTGAAAAATAAGGCAAAAAAAGAAATCGCTCAATTAAAGAATCAAAAGAGTAAAGAGCTTGCATACACCTGAAATCCGATACCACTTGATACGTTTGGGATACCCGATCCTTCGCATGTGGACTCAAGATCAAGAACCACGCCGTATATTTGCCCGATCTTGCAATGCTCTTCCAATATCTCCTAATTAACATATCAAGTAAACTAATTAAGTAGACTAATTATGGCGACGGAAATAACTTAGATAAATTTAAACTAAATAAAAGCGATGAAAGAAAGTAGTGAGGGAAAGGAAGCGCGCAAGCGCAGGTGCTCGGGCACACAGGACGCGGAGTCCTCATGGTGTGCGGGAGTACCGGGTGCAGGCTTCGGGTTGCGCTTCATTGGGAGTGAGAGCGCTAGCGAGGGATGCCGCGAGTGCAAGCGACGGCGAACGAGGGTGAGAGAGAGAGCGTGCCGAGGGAGCGAGAGCGCGGGCGCGCGAGAGAGCCGGTGCGCCGCGCTCGCTAGGAGCGATGGTTGCCGCGAGCGAAGCCAAGGCCGGTCCTCTTCCTTTGCGCTGGTTTTGGTAAATAGGGTCGTGTATGGTTTTGGTTTTGATCAAGGATCAAATTGACGGTGATGGTGACTGAGTGCCGAAGGGGGATAGAACACAAGAGCACGATAGCTTTTGGGATTGAAATCGAAGAGCTCTTTAATCCATAAAGGGGGTTCCTCAATTCTATTCAATATGAATAATTCAAAGTACATGAGTTTGTTTAAATAAAAAGCTAACACCCAATTCAAATCATGCAAGATAGAATTTAGGTTGATAAAGATAGATAAAAATAACCTATAGATAAAAGTAAACCTAGCTAAGAAGATATAATTCTAAAACTTGGCGGACAAGACTTATCTAGATGAGAATCAGGAGATATAGTCTTGTACATTATTAATCCTAAGCACATAAAATAACAGAATTAATTAAATATCTTAAGTAAAATCGGCCCACACATCTAGAGCACTCGACCTGGGCCTAATGTACTCGACATGACTGTTGGCCGAGTGTCCCATGTTGGTTGAGTGGATGCTAAGTCATGGTGGGTGTAGACGTGGCTTCATGAGCTCCGTTAGTGGGCGCAAGCTCACCTCTTGTGCTGAGAGTGTAGTCTTGAGCAAAGTGATCCAGGGTGGCCTGAACCCTTGCTCTAATGTTCCTTGGTAACTGTTGTGAGCCTAATTCGCCATGTTTCATAGTCACTTTTATATCGTTTTTTGCATGCATTTCATACATTTGGGTTAGAATAGTACATAATCTTTGTAGTTTAATTATGGAATCTACACCAGTTTCTGTTTAATTTCACAAAAATCGAAGCAATTTACAACAGTTCTGAGAAAAGGAGAAAAGCTCGAAGTCAACTACAGAAGTCCGAGGTCAAGGAGCAGCGGAACCAGGACAAATCAAGTTGGAAAAAAGAAAATCTACTCAACAACACTTGGTCGATATCGAGAACCCTTAGTCGATATCGAGTACAAGAAGTCGATTTCCACCAAAGTTGACAAGAATCGAGCAGAATCGAGAAGTTAAGTCGATATCGAGTTACTGTACTCAATATCCAGTACCACATATTGAGCTGGAGACCAGACATCGACTCAAGAAGCTGAAAACGGAGAAAAAAAACCAAGTCGATGTGTCTTCCTGGAGCCGAGATCGAGTACCACATATCGAGCTGGAGACCAGACATCGACTCGAGTACCACATATCGAGCTGGACCTCTACTCGATATCGAGTAAAAAAACCAAGTCGATATGTCTTCTTGGAGCCGAGATCGACGAAGAAGCTGAAAACGGAGAAAAGTTGGTCGACATCGAGGAAACTACTCGATATCGAGCTGACCCCCAGTGGCCGACGTCGAGTAATCCGAGTCTTGTTAAGATTCTATCCCGAATCCGATGGAGATATTTTCGAGACCAAATTCCATCAAGATCTATCAAGTGCTATCAAGAGGAGAAGATATTTACCTACTTTAGATATAATTCCTTTTGGATTTATTTATTTATTTCCATATTTTAATCTTTAGATAAAAGATAGATAGATATAGATTTAGATATAGTTTTCTTTCCTAATTAGAGAGGGGAGGAAGGCTATAAATAAAGCTTTAGGGGCTGAGCTTTAGGACATCTTACAACACACCATTCGAGTAGAAGAGCAAGTGGGAGAGAGCTTAGGCCGATTGGAGAGGAGTTTGGCGAGAGCAGATTTGGCTTCGATTGGTTGTAAGTTTTATTTGGTTTATTTAATGCAATTTATTTTCTTGAAATCTTTGATGAGTCTATTTATGATGAAGAGCGAGTAGTCCACCCACTTCTAGGGTCGGGGTGAGCCCGACGGTAGCCATGTGAGGTGATGCGGTAAAGGTTTGATCTTTTTATGCAATTCATCTTCTATCCCTAAAGCATGATTCTTTTGCGAAAGTTGAAGGTGATCCTTGTATGTGTTACTGAAGCGAAAGTGATCTTAATACAACTTGGGTTAATTATATGAAAAAGGGTTAGTAACAATTAGGGTTTATGTCAAAGCCTCTATATTCCTATTTGTTAATAACGAAAGTTATTTGATGAAAAGCACGATCTTTGATGCCTTTATGTGTTATTTTGCATGGTTATCCTTGTGGTGTTGAAACCCTGATCTTGGAATTCTTTAGTTTATTGATTTATTTCATCCAAAATCGTGTTCTGTGTTACGAAAAGCTTCGAATTTTAGTTTCTGAGTTAGTCGATTTCGAGCAGGTTTTGTCGATTTCGAGTTGTGTACTCGATATCGAGTTGATTTGTCGACGTTGAGTTACTTTGTTTGGTTTTAGTTTCTGCAAGTTGATTTCGTGCACTGTTGGTCGATTTCCTTAGTTGATATCGAGTAACAGTGGTCGATATCGACCAGTTTTCTGTGCTTTGCTTTCTTTTCTGCTTTTCTCTGTTATTTCTGTCTGTCTGTTTAATTTTCTGCTTGTGAGATTTGCTGCTACCTAAGATCCGCTGACACGCTTCCTCGAGGATCGATCCTGACTTCACGCCGCTACATCAGGAGGAGGTCTTGTAATCATTTGTGTGAGCATAATCCGGTTTGATTTATATTCTTATATTTTGAACTCGATTTCCTCCTCACAACAAATTGGCGTCGTTGCCGGGGAAGCAATCATTCGCGCCTTAGATAGTTAAATCTCACTTATTCTTTAAGTTTTGATTTTGCAGTGTATGCGCCGTTCTGGTCAACAGCCTAAGTTTGACGCCTTGGACGACCCGGAATGCCTTATACACGTCCAGCTAAATTGAAAAGAGTCATGGCGGCCGCAGAAATACAGGAACAACTGATACAGAGGCTTAGGACAGAACTAGCCGCCAAGGATACTGCTCTCACCGCTGAGAGAGCACGCACTACACATGAAGCTGAGCGAAGGAGGCAGGTGGAAGCTGAGCTTGCCCAATCCCCTACCACTGTAGAGGATTACATGCACCCGACTCTTGTCGTGCCAGAATCAGCCATTCTAATCCCTGAAAATAATTTTGAAATCCGCACTCCTTTCTTGATTGAGATTAAAAATAATGCCTTCTATGGTAGATTTAATGAGTGCCCTCTTGAACATATTACCAATTTTTCTGACATGTGTCATACTCTTGCTGAAGGTACTACTCTGGAATATGTAAAGATGAAAGCTTTTCGATGGTCTCTGGCCGGTCCTGCATTGAAGTGGCTTGAAGGTCTCCCACTACAATCCCTAACAACATGGGCTGATGTAAAGCAGGAATTTCTCAACAAATTCTTCCCTCCTACCAAGACAGCGTTCCTCCGCCAGAAGATTACAGCTTTCAAACAGAAGCTTGGGGAGCCGTTAGCAAAAGAATGGGAACGATATAAGGATCTACTACGATCCTGCCCTACACATGGACAACCACCCTATGTCATTCAGGAGATCTTCTTCAATTCTCTTGACCTGGACGCTAAGGATAGGATCAACTAGTATACTCATTATGAGTATCTGACAATGCCACTAGCTGACGAATGGGCCACCCTCGACAAGCTTACCAACTACGACAATAAGTATGGGACTCCAACAAACTATGATGAGAATGCATATGCCAGGCCAGCCCCATCCATGCCCCTATATGAGCATTCTAAGGAGATTGACCCAGATGTCAAGAAGCAATACTACAGAGATCAGAATCGCAAGCTCCTCAAGCAAGTCAAGTATCTTTCTGTCAACCAGCCCTGCATCGAATGTGGCTCACAACGGCACACTACTACTGAGTGCCCACACTCAGAGGTACCTTACGCAGGGTGTCCCAATCGCTATATGGGGGACCAAAGGTTTCAGCAACAACAATGGAACCAAGGTGCCCCTAGGAACCCCCCACCATACAGAGCTCCAGGACATCTGGAAAGGGACCAGAAGAAGGATGACCTACAGACCATCCTTGAGGAAATGCGGAAGAACCATTCAGACACCAAGCAGTCCTTCAATTTTGTCTACACTCAGATACACGGTGTCAACGCTAGGCTTGGAGAAATCGATGTCTAGAGGAAATCGATTGACACACAGATTGGCCAGCTAGCACCAGGCGTCCCCAGACAGTCAGGTACGCTCCTTGGATCTTCAGAACCAAATCCCAATGGGAAGACCGGACACATCGTAGCCGTAAAGCTTAGGAGTGGGCACCAACTACGCGAGCCAGAAGTCGGAAAGCAGCAGGACGAAACTAAGAAACAACTCGATATCAACCAGCAGCAAGTCGATGTCAACCAAAATTTGGTCGATGTCGAGCAACATCAAGTCAAAATCGAGCAACAACTTGGCCAAGATTCGTCTACACAGCACTCCAACTCGACATCGAGGAAACTGGTCGATATCGAGGAGAATCAGGTCGATTTTGAGCAACATCAAGTCGACATCGAGGACGCTACAACACCTCCGACATCTATTATGGCTCCGAAGCAGAAAAAGAAGTTGCCTTTCCCGACAAAATCTCCAAAAGATCCAGCAGAGAAGAAATTCCAGCGCTTCATCAAGATGATTCAGAGGCTCAATGTCACCATACCCTTCACAGAAGCTCTTAATGAAATGCCATCATATGTCAAGTTCCTCAAGGAGATCCTAAGCAAAAAGTGATCAATGGCTGAGATCGCAGAGGAGTGCAGCCATATGGACATACTTAAGAAAAGGCCAGATTCAGGTAAGTTTGCTATAACCATTGGATTTGGTTAATACAAATTTAATGCATTATGTGATCTTGGAGCCAGTGTGAGTATAATGCCTCTATCAATATGGTCCAAGATTAAGATAGGTGCTCTAGAGCTTGTGGATGCAAAGCTTTATATGGCAAACAATACGGTGGTCATCCCAACAGGCATGGTGGACAATGTACCAGTGCAAGTAGGTAAGTTCTTTGTCCCTACTGATTTTCTAGTTATTGATATGGAAAAGGACCTTGCTTGTCCAATTATTCTAGGAAGACCCTTCTTGGCGATGGTGGATGCCCACATAAGCGTAAGAAAGGGAGTGCTCACTTTCAACATCAGCGATGAGGTAATTGAGTATTTCTTTAATAAAACTGGAAGGCATACAGGTCCCATGGAAGAAGTAAAGTCTATATCAGCTGGTTACATTACTTGCGGGGAGCATAAGGTAAGAAATATGACTCCCAAAGAGCTAGAAAAGAGGGATATGGAAGCCCAGGTGGAAGAGATCATGGCCATCGTGAACGAAGAAGCAGAAAATCCAATCGACATGGACCCAGGTAAGTCGATTTGGACTAACTATTTTTCGGATGCCTCGACAGGATTCAAGTATGGGGTCGAAGTCGACCAGAGTTACTCCACATCGAGTAACTTGGTCGACGTCGACCAAAATCAGAGCCCTCCACCAGCAGCAGCTTCGTCGAGCAATCCACTGGAAGTGGAGGACAACTCAACATCGACCAAATTGGTCGAAGTCGACCAACATCCTTCTTCCTCGACTGCTCCTTCCTTGACCAAGAGTCCACCAAACGAGCAGAATTCCTCGACATCGAGCAAGCTTGTCGATGTCAACCAAAAACCTCCTTCCTCGACTTCGCCTTCCTCGACCAGCATCCCACCAGAAGAAGGAAACTCCTCGATGTCGAGTTATTATGCTCGATGTGGAGTAGAATCTGAGGTCCCCGAATCCAATTCTGCGAAGGTATGGATCTTTCTTCTCCTGTTTCAATTAAAGATTTATCTATACATGGGAGAGGTTTGCCTTGGTATATGCGATTATGCAGGATTTCCAATGATGAGCCCAATAAGTATGAAGTTGGTGACAAAGTCTATGTCGCCAAATCAAAGGATCATTGGTTTCCTAACAAGTTCAACAAGAAGAAAATGGGGCCCTTCATGGTAAACAAGATCCATTCAGGCGGATTGCAGCTGATAGACAAGAATGGAGTCCTATTTGAAGCCCAAGCTACATGGGCCCTGCAAATGCCACCTTGAGCTTCATGGAGAAAGTCGGCCTAGCGACTATAAAATCTAGAGCTTGTAAATAGACATTTATTTTTGGGACTTTTGAATATTGTTGCTTTTGTTTGTTTTTGGTTTTGAACTATTAGTTTTTCTATTGTGGGTATTTCTTTTCTAACGAATCTTGCAGGGAAGAAAAAGCTGCAGACTTACTCGACATCGAGTAAGTTACTCGAAATCGACCAAACATCTCGTGCGAAAAGGGGCCTGTGGTCAAGAGGGATCACCCTGGAGGCAACAAGTTACTCGATCTCGAGTAGACTTGTCGACATCGACAAATCTCCTCGAAGTCGACCATCCCTTGTCGATTTCGACCAGCTCTGCAGCAACATTACACTCGATTTTCGACGTCCTGCACACTTGTCTAATGAATTTCTTTCTTTACCCTTATTTTTTATACAGTGAGGACACTATAATGTTTAAGTATGGGGTGGGGGAAGGGCTTACTTAATGCATATTTGATTTATTTGACCATATTTGTGCATTATTTCTGAAATTGCTTATACATGGCTATTTTGGAATTCATTATTGATTTATGTACTTACATGCATGCTTTCCAAAGTTTATAAAAATGACCCCCATTGAAAATTTTGATTAGTGTCATGGAAGCTTATATTGAACTCGACAACGCAAAATTGGATTCATTAGAGATATAGCATGAAATTGCCTAGTAAAGGGAAGTCACAAAGAAGTGCATTATTCTATGAAAACCATGAAAAGAGGTAAAATTTGAAGTTGCTTTTGTCATGTTGCATGATAAGAGGATGAAGGACTTTATATTTCCATGTAATGCTCATATTGTTATATCCAAGCCTTACCTATGCTTATGCATCACAAAAGCCATAATATGCCTTATTTCTTATTTTGCTCCACATGTTCTAAATATTGTCATTCTTTACCTTATTTCTATCCGGGGATTATATTGAGAATGATGTTACATTATGGAGATTATTATATGGTGTTTGTGTCATTGTTATATATCATTATTGGAGTTTGGTGCGAATGTTTGAAATATATGGAAAATTTAATGAGCGAAAGAAAATCCGATCACCTCAGGAGATAAAGGTAGATCGACTCTGCTTACTGAGATAATAGTTCAGTGAGATGGGACACAATGTGAGGAGTCCAAAGCACTAAGTATTCGGGGCCATTCATGACACCCATGTTTGCGACTCGCGAGAAGGCAGTGTTGAGGTTAGAGAGGTAAAAGCATAACATTGATAAAAGCATTATGGAAGGTGAAGAATCTTATGAAGAAGGAATGTGGAAATTCAGTTTGGAAATACTCCATTTCCCCGGATCATTAGCACCACTGATAGCATGCATTTAGGTAGGCATATTAGGATGCATTTAGCATGATTTATATGTGCATAATGAATAGTTTAAACTAGATTTGCATTTATACTTGTGTTGTTGGTGGAATCGGAATCTACACGCTTTTATGGATTATTTCAGGTATATGTGGATCCGACTAGGAATGAGGAGGCTCATGGCTGAAGGAAGAGTGAAGAGGAGGAGGAAAAGTGAAGAGCCCGGGAGCGGAATCGAAGTTAGAGAGCCTAAGTGAAGAACAAGTCAACAGAAGTTGTCGACAAACATGCTGAACTTGTTTCGCACTTTCTGGAGGCCTCGGTGGTCCGATTGACTATTATGACCATGCGTTAGAAAGCTCTTTCCGAGATCTACAACTTTCATGTTGACATCGAGACCAAATTCGAAATGGAAAAATTACTGTGAACAGTAAACGCCGCCCCGCGGCTCGAAGCTCTGTCGAACGATTTCGCTGATCGCCTGGCCGCCCCGCGGCCTGTGGTGGCTGCCCCGCGGCCTTCACAGAAACGCCGATTCAAGACTGGACTTTTCTTAGGGTTTTTATTAAGTTATTTGGCCGACTTTCTAAAGACTATTTAAGGTTTTTCTAGTTATTATTTTCAAAAACCTTATGCACTTTACGCCATTGTTGAGAGCGCCGTTGAGCATGAGCAACTAAACTCTTGAGGTTTCGCCTACGATTTGGATCTTTGATTGTTGAATTGTGAGTTTCTTAATCTAGTTCTTATTCCTATTGCAATGTTTTGACTTCTTTGTACTTAATTGCTTGAATGTGTTTTATTCTCTCTGGCCTGGCCGACTAGTTAGAGTAGATTCATTCAATTGCTAGGGTTTTGTAGATTACTCGTAGCGAACCTTAACCCAAGTGGCAATCATATCCCTTTAGGACTCGTAGGACTAATTGGATGTGTAGGAAGTTGAATACATGTTGAATATCGACTCGTAGCTTGATATTATATGTACCTTGGTTAATTCATAATCTTAATGCTATCTCTAGGTTGAATCTTAACCGTGTTAGGGTTATCTAGAGATAAGGGTTGCTAGGACTCGTAGGACTAGTAATCTACATAAGATCTGGACAAGGACATTGATAGGAAAAGACAAGAACTAGAGGCTGAAACAAGGATCGAATTCATCAATCGAAGTGATAAATTGTAGGTAAACCTATTTCTCTCCACCAAATTTTACAATCAATTTACTTTGTTTGCTTACTTTCGCTTTGCTAAAAGGCGGATCCTTTCACACCGAAAACTCCCCCTTTTTTCGCTAACTTTTGTATATATTTACATCTAACCCTGTCGTGGACCTATCTTACGGTTCACGACACCTTATTGCTAATATTTCTAGATGTTGAAGTTATGGCAGTTTCAGGGAGAGTATTTTCACAATTACCTCACAAGAGTGCAAAATTTATTTGGCATCCGTTATTCACGGGGTTTCCGAGATAGTTTGCGAGATGTGGTAGTCTGCGTTTTTTAGGGCATGGCTCCTGAGACCCGAAAACTTGCCAGGTCCATAAACAATGGAAGCTTTGCTGGTTTAGGAGTGTCGGGATTATGGGATCTTCTCTACTACATGGGTGACCAATCGGCGGAGGAAGAATCCTACACTTTGACGTTTCAGCCAATAGAGTACTCCGATCCGTCCATGGAGGATTCAACCATTGTCTTGATGGAGCAAATAGGGCAATTACGCGAGATAGTGAATCAAATTGGGGAATCAATGAATCAAAATGCGGAATCAATGAATCAAAATGTGGAATCAATGAATCAAAATGCGGAATCAATTATCCGACTCTCTCAAACATTGAAGGAGTTGGTAGTTCAGCAATGTTCTATTCCTCAACTTGATGAAAGCCAAGATGCAAGCAATGATGAATTCTCTAATAATGAAGAAGAGCATCTAATGGTTATCGACACGAAATCTTAGGAGACGTCCCTAGAGATTGAGGATGTTTCGATGCTATATTCATTCGTAGAAATCATCCCCAACTCGCCTATCAAGGAGCCAAGTCTGGAACTAATTTATGTGGTTCCCGAAAAAGAAACTGGTACTTTTTGCAAATTGGGAGATTTTGGTGATTATGTCGATCCATGGAGCCACTACTTCAACAAACCACTAGCAGAACTGTGTTGGTGGTCCTACATACCCTCGAGGGAGAATCAAGCTCGAATGAAGGGTAAGATGGTAATGGTTCTCATTGCTATATTTTTAATTACCAATTGTTTCGTCTTTAGTGTGCATTCGAATATCGGTTGGGCACGAGAGTTTGATTTGCTTTTGAGGGCGCTGACGATGTCCGCTTAAATCTTGAATGAGTGGATGGATAAACTGTCGAGCCAACGACCTTAACTAAAGGCGCTGCTTGGGAGGCAACCCAAGGTCATTAGATTTAGATTCTATTAATTGCATTAAGTTATTTTTTTTGTTTTGGGTTTTTTGTTTGTTTTCGTGGGGTGCTAACATCGCAGGCTGAAAAGACGAGGAGAAAAGGACACAGAGGAAAGGCCGCCCCGCGGCTTGTACGGGCCGCCACGCGGCTAGGTCGTGTCTCCAGCCGCCCCGCGGCCTCTGACGGATCTGACAGGATTCCCTTCCTCCATTCCCAGACCTACCAACACTGCAATTAGCATGTCAGTTTTCTCTCTTTCCTTCATATTTTGATCTTTTGTTGTTTTTAATTTATATTCATTGAGGACAATGAAAGATTTAAGTGTGGCGGAGGGATTGCATTACATATAGATAGATTTTCCACATCATGTTTATTTATGTTTTCATTTTTTTTTTACTCAAATATTGCATTTTTACTCATATATTGCATTTGCTAAAAAAAATCCAAAAATATCATGCATCTCATAAACTTTAGGTCTTATTTTTCCATCTATGTTACTTGTCCTCTATATTTATCTTATCATGTGCCCATGACTTGCTTGAAGTGTTTGAAGCTTTGAATTGTTTTTATAGACTTTTTGGGAACAAGATTGATGAGAAAATTGAGCATGTATAGTCTTTGGAATTTAAGTGGTATAGAAGTTCTAACAATTTGACTCTGTGAGTTATTTTGGCCTTATTAGGACTACACATATATGTCCTCTAGTTTTTTTTTTTTTTGTGAATACTCTCCTTGATTACTTCCTCTTTAAATTGCGTTTAGATATCTTTATTGAGGCTGCATTTACATGATTTTTGCATGTAACCTTAAAGTGATTGAGGCATGATTTTCTTTTAGCCATATTATACTCTACCCACCCGTACACATTATCCTTTGCTTGAAGCCAATTTGAGCCTTATAAGCCTATTTTGTTAGCTCCACAAAATCTTCCTAGCCAATTATTAGCCTAACCCATCCGGGAATTAGGAGAAGAGTTGGTGAATATCTTGATGTATAGATGGAGTTGCTTTGAGTTGAAAAGTTATGTTGGGTGATTCATTTGTACTTTATAGAGATGGTTTATATGTGCTTATTACTTGGGACCTCAGGAGAATAAAATTCACTTAGGGGTAAAAGTCAAGAAAATAAAAAGAAGAAAAGAAAAAAAAATCATTATCAAAAGCGAAAAAAAAAATGAATGAGTTTGTGTGGATATTGGAAAATTGTGTGCGAATTTATATTGTGAAGGAGTACATGTTATTGGAATGGTATACGAAGTGTTTTGGTGTTGGTGTTTTTCTGGTTGTTTACTAACCCTTTTCCCTGGATGTTTATCACCACATAACCTAAATAATTTCCATACCCTATGTTCCTACCATGACCCCATTACAACCCATACAAAGACCTCATGATTTTGGTTGCATGTGAAGTCACTAGCGGTGGAGATTAAGACCACTGACGCAATTTTGTTGTAGCTAAGTTTTCAAGGATTGAGTTTGAGCGTGAATGTTTAACCCTAATCACATGAGCGAGAGTGAAAATACATTTTCCTGGTGAGGTTGCACCTATACATGTTATGACGTTAATTGTCAATCTTCGTTTCCCTATTTTTAGCTTTTAAATGTTTTACCAAAGTTATTACATGGATTGCTTATCTGTGGGGAGTTGATTTGATTTAGGTTTTAATTGCTTGAGGACAAGCAAAGGCTTAAGTGTGGGGGAATTTGATAGCATTCATTTAGGTAGGCATATTAGGATGCATTTAGCATGATTTAGATGTGCATAATGCATAGTTTAAGCTAGATTTGCATTTATACTTGTGTTGTTGGTGGAATCGAAATCTACACGCTTTTATGGATTATTTCAGGTATATGTGGATCCGACTAGGAATGAGGAGGCTCATGGCTGAAGGAAGAGTGAAGAGGAGGAGGAAAAGTGAAGAGCCCGGGAGCGGAATCGAAGTTAGAGAGCCTAAGTGAAGAACAAGTCAACAGAAGTTGTCGACAGACATGCTGAACTTGTTTCGCACTTTCTGGAGGCCTCGGTGGTCCGATTGACTATTATGACCATGCGTTAGAAAACTCTTTCCGAGATCTACAACTTTCATGTTGACATCGAGACCAAATTCGAAATGGAAAAATTACTGTGAACAGTAAACGCCGCCCCGCGGCTCGAAGCTCTGTCGAACGATTTCGCTGATCGCCTGGCCGCCCCGCGGCCTGTGGTGGCTGCCCCGCGGCCTTCACAGAAACGCCGATTCAAGACTGGACTTTTCTTAGGGTTTTTATTAAGTTATTTGGCCGACTTTCTAAAGACTATTTAAGGTTTTTCTAGTTATTATTTTCAAAAACCTTATGCACTTTACACCATTGTTGAGAGCGCCGTTGAGCATGAGCAACTAAACTCTCGAGGTTTCGCCTACGATTTGGATCTTTAATTGTTGAATTGTGAGTTTCTTAATCTAGCTCTTATTCCTATTGCAATGTTTTGACTTCTTTGTGCTTAATTGCTTGAATGTGTTTTATTCTCTCTAGCCTGGCCGACTAGTTAGAGTAGATTCATTCAATTGCTAGGGTTTTGTAGATTCCTCGTAGCGAACCTTAACCCAAGTGGCAATCATATCCCTTTAGGACTCGTAGGACTAATTGGATGTGTAGGAAGTTGAATACATGTTGAATATCGACTCGTAGCTTGATATTATATGTACCTTGGTTAATTCATAATCTTAATGCTATCTCTAGGTTGAATCTTAACCGTGTTAGGGTTATCTAGAGATAAGGGTTGCTAGGACTCGTAGGACTAGTAATCTACATAAGATCTGGACAAGGACATTCATAGGAAAAGACAAGAACTAGAGGCTGAAACAAGGATCGAATTCATCAATCGAAGTGATAAATTGTAAGTAAACCTATTTCTCTCCACTGAATTTTACAATCAATTTACTTTGTTTGCTTACTTCCGCTTTGCTAAAAGGCGGATCCTTTCACACCGAAAACTCCCCCTTTTTTCGCTCTTAGCAATTAGAATTAGACTTGATTTTAATAGATTTCCCTGTGGATCGATCTCTTACTTGCACGCTATACTAGTTAGTGAGTTTGAGTATTCTTTGGCAAGAACAACGACAGGTTTTCCTCTTGTCAACCACATTGCCAAATATTGCCCACCTTTAGCCTTTTACCAATCTACTTCTTATTGAGCTTAAATTAAAGTCCTCTTGATTATTAATGTTTTGTCATATATGAATCGTTTTGCATAACCCTCCTTTTGTGAGTAGATGTTGCTTTTTAATTGCACATGCAGGGATTTGTGACCCTGGTACCTTTTCGAGGATGGTAATTGATTGCAGGGACATATAAGAATGAATCTAATATATTGAGAGTTTTGATTTCTTCCCCTGAATGACAATTAAAAGTATTGCTTTAGGACAAGCAAGCTTAAGTATGGGGTGTTTGTTGTGAGCCTAATTCGCCATGTTTTATAGTCACTTTTATATCGTTTTTTGCATGCATTTCATACATTTGGGTTAGAATAGTACAGAATCTATGTAGTTTATGCTTATTTGCCAAATTATGGAATCTACACCAGTTTCTGTTTAATTTCGCAGAAACCGAAGCAATTTACAGCAGTTCTAAGAAAAGGAGAAAAGCTCGAAGTCAATTACAGAAGTCCGAGTTCAAGGAGCAACGGAACCAGGATAAATCAAGCTGGAAAGAAGGAAATCTACTCGACAACACTTGGTCGATATCGAGCACCCTTAGTCGATATCGAGTACAAGAAGTCGATTTCCACCAAAGTTGACAAGAATCGAGCAGAATCGAGAAGTTAAGTCGATATCGAGTTACTATACTCGATATCGAGTACCACATATCGAGCTGGAGACCAGACATCGACTCAAGAAGCTGGGAGTTGAACATACAAGGCGATATCGAGGACCTATACTCGATATCAAGTAAAAAAACCAAGTCGATGTGTCTTCCTGGAGCCGAGATCGACGAAGAAGCTGAAGACGGAGAAAAGTTGGTCAACATCGAGGAAACTACTCGATATCGATTTGACCCCCAGTGGCCGACGTCGAGTAATCCGAGTCTTGTTAAGATTCTGTCCCGAATCCGATGGAGATATTTTCGAGACCAAATTCCATCAAGATCTATCAAGTGTTATCAAGAGGAGAAGATATTTACCTACTTTAGATATAATTCCTTTTGGATTTATTTATTTATTTCCATATTTTAATCTTTAGATAAAAGATAGATAGATATACATTTAGATATAGTTTTCTTTCCTAATTAGAGAGGGGAGGAAGGCTATAAATAAAGCCTTAGAGCAAGCCCAACACCTTTTCTATAAAATCTCTATTTTGTAGGAAAAAATTTCAAAATCTCTAAAATTTTTATACCCCAACCCCAACAACTTTTCTATTTTACAAGTTTTTACATTAATTATATTCTATATTTATTGTATATTATTTAATAAAATCTTACTTGAATTAAAAGGAAATAGAAATAAGACATAAAATATTTACTTTAATTCTAAATCTTACAATCTCAACCACAAATCTATTAACAATTTCATGGGGAAGAGCAAAGCATTTAATTTTACAAATTTCACTTCTTCCTCTAAATTTACAGATTTTTCTTCTCTCTCCTAATGTTTCTCTATTTTACAAGACCATTTGCAAAAGCTGTTGGGGTAAAAAAAACCCTTTTTTTCTCTAAAATATCATATTTTCTCTATTATACAAGAGCTGTTGGGGTTGCTCTTAGGGGCTGAGCTTTATGACATCTTACAACACACCATTCGAGTAGAAGAGCAAGTGGGAGAGAGCTTAGGCCGATTCGAGAGGAGTTTGGCGAGAGCAGATTTGGCTCCGATTGGTTGTAAGTTTTATTTGGTTTATTTAATACAATTTATTTTCCTGAAATTTTGTTGAGTCTATTTATGATGAAGAGCGAGTAGTCTATCCACTTCTAGGGTCGGGGTGAGCCCGACGGTAGCCATGTGAGGTGATGCAGTAAAGGTTTGATCTTTTTATGCAATTCATCTTCTATCCCTAAAGCATGATTCTTTTGCGAAGATAGTGGTTCGTGAGTATAGATGAGGTTCCAGGTAGGTCTTAGGTGGGGAGTGAGGCTAGTATGTCGAGATTTTGAGGGAGATGCCCTAGCTAGAAGTGTCGGTAGGTAGTGGGTGCGCGGTGTGAGTGTTTAGGATAGGAGGGTAGCAGTGTAGGTCTAGACTAGTTCCATGAGGGTGACCTTAAGAGTGGGTGTGAGTATAGGCAGTTGGCGTAGTTCTAGAGGTGGTTGGATAGGCTGGAAGTGGTCGAGGAGTTCTTGTAGTGGAAGTGCTATTAGACGGGTTGGTGCGCTAAGGGTAGTGTCTAGGTAGCCTAGGAGCAGAGTTTGGGTAACGTAAGGATGATCGATTAAGGAACATATGAGGAATCGTAAAATTTGAGAACTACGCAAAGCAGAAGGTATTGAGGTCGCTGGAGGATAAGATATTTTAGAAGGATGGGGAAGTTGCGGTGCTTAGGAAATTCGGACGAGGATGTCATAGGAGTTCAGTGGGAATTCTATCGGTTGGAAAATCGTGGGAGAATTAGTCAAGTTGCGATGTTATGGGTAATTCGAGTTAGTAGTTGGTTTGGGTTGATTGCGAATAGTTATGAGGCTAGGAAGGTTGTATGTGAGCGAAATGCAATGGTACCTAGAACTGGTAGTGAATTGAGTTAGTAGACCTCGGTGAATTTGATCTTAATGCAAGAGTTTATGGGTAGTGGTCGTGTCTTGTCATGATTGGTAGTTATAGGCAGGTTCTTTCGAGGATGTAATCTAACGTACGCTTTACTTGGGGCCGAATGTGGTGCGAATTCTATGTTATAGACGATGTTGATTATATGATGTATTGTCGTTGACAATAGTGAATTATTAGTACTAACATAGTTATCCCCTGAACTCGATGGAATGCTAGTGTACGAAAGTACTTGTTTGTCTCTAATGTGATGACGTTTGGAAGTAGCATGAGTATGATGTGCTTACCCGATTGATATGATGTGCTTATCTATTTGATATGACGTGATTACCTGATTGATATGATGTGCTTATCTGCTTGATATGACGGACTAATCTGGGTGATATAGTGTGTCACTTCTATGAGATGATGTGATAAATCCTACCATTGACGATACGATGCTAGATATATTATGGTATACGACTGTACTTGACGTGTTTATGTCATGCTATTAAACGTGAGATATGATTGCTATTATATATACTATCATTTATGATAGAAATGATGGAAGTTGGAGTATTGGAATTTGATTCTGATTTAGAACCTAGGAAGAGAATAGAGGATAAGCAATGAACTGAGAAGTTGGAAATGATTTAGGCTAACGTCGAACTTGAAATTTTGAATGGTGTTTCAAAAGAGACTAACTTGGATTTTAAGAAACTAATGTAACTCTAGTTTTAATTATAACACCCCACGAAGTGGATACATGCATTTTATAGGGGCCATTATAGATTGCTTGCTAAGACATAGTGGAGATGTTGTAATGCTTTTCGAGTTATAATATAACCGAGAAGTCGAGGTAAGGATGTGGTAAGGGCCCATATTACATTCTCGCTACGACCTATCGGGGATATTATGATCATGACAACGATGCGGTGAGAATCTCATAGGGGCACTTATGAGGTACTTACGGGATCAATGACATGATCCTTGGACTCACCGATTCTAAACTTCATCCCCTATTTTAAAATGATTTTAGTCTCGAGGACGAGACTTGTTTTTAGGGGCAGATGATGTATAGGCTCGGATTTATAAATATAAATCTTTCAGAAAAAAGAGAATTAAAAATGAATTTAAATCAAATTAAAAGCTCGTTTAACGGATTCCGACCCGAATTTAAATATTGACGAACCATTCCGTCCTTTTTCCTCGCGAATTTAAAATAATTATTGGATAACGATATCCTTTAAGTTTTAAAAATCTAATTGATCGAGTAAGTGGTATTCAAGGAAACTAACATTCGAGAATTAATTTTGGGATTCGAAATTCACGTCTGTAATAAATACCGGTCACATCCCCGTATGTCAGTTCCTTTCACACCCGCCTCTCCCCTACCATCTGCAACTACAGGTACTCCTTCCGTTCTTCTTCTTCTGTACGCTATCTCCCCCTCACTTCACATCTCTCCCTCCTTTAAAGTCTTCAGCTCCTCCCCGCTCTCCTCCGGCATTCCATCTTCATCACCAAATCACCGTCATCTTCACTCATCATCACACCATCGCCACCGTCTCCTCCTCCTTCTTCCCTTCTTCAACCTCTAGCCACCAGTGGAAGGTCCCACACGCCCCTTGGGACCACGGCAGCAGCAACACCTCTCGGTGCCACCACCGAAGCAGCCTGGAGCCCTAGCGCTACCAACTAAGTCGCCGCCCTAGTCGATCACGAACCAAACTTTCGGTGAGTCGTTCTCCTTAGTTTTCGATCCAAACTATCCTCGGACTCCACCATCAACCTCACCTATGTCCAACGCAGATCCGACAAGCCATCGCGAGCCACCGACGAAGCCTAGAACTCTGATCGAGAGCTTTGAAGTCGCGATCACCTCGGTGAGCTTCATCCGTTTCTTTCCTTCCTCGTTTCGATTTCGTGCTTTATTCAATGGTTAGATTGGTCGGGAGTGAATGAGAGCTGAGTGCGGGATGATCGGGTAAGCTTGAGAGCTCCGACGAGCTCGAGAGAGGTCCAGCGAAGTGAGTGACCGATTGGCGACGAACGAGGTCGAGGGAGGTTGTGAAACGAGCTGTGTAAGGGCGGGACACCGAGAGTGCGAGCGAGGTGAGGATTAGGGAGCTGCGAGAGCTGCGAGGATGGGCGCGAGCAAGGTCGAGCAGGCGGTTCTCTTCCGAATGAAGCAATGGTGCCGGCGGCGGCGGGAATCTTCAATTTGAAATGAAGAAGAAGGCGTTGACATGTTGGACTTGTGGGCTCCACCGCCTTGATATATTATATAGATTATTTTAATACTTAAACCGGGTTGGGAGTTGCGGGTTCGGTTCGATTCGGTACGGTTCGGGTTATCCGTTTATTATTTAACTAATTAACGGTAATTAAAATTTATTATAATAGTAATTTAGGATTTAAAAGATAAAGTATTAATTTTGAATATTTATTAAGGGTTAATTTTAAACGGTTTGGATTTTAGGGGATTTGGAAATAACTTATAAGGGTGTTTTATTAAATGGTGTTTTATAATATGATATCTATAATAATTGTTGTAATGTTATGTGTTATATTTCCCTATGTCTTGCTTTCATATGTGTTACATGTAATATTGTTATGTGCTTGTAATCATGTATGAGTGTATGATGAGTATGCTTATAACATATATTATATACTTAGATATACATGGATGCACAGTTATAATTAGACTTGACTGAGTCGTATTGAGTCGAGAAATCGACTTGATCCTCTAACGAGTCTAATGAACAGTTGTGGAGTATAATGTATAACCTATGGTGTATAATGTATGTATAATATGTATGATATATATGTGGAAGAAGTCTTACCCGGATGTGGGCTTTAGGCCCATTTCCAAGCCCAAAAGATCTCTCAGGCGGAGTGAGCTTGGCGGCCTGGTCCATTGGAGTGAAGCGCTGCGTTTTTTACCTTGGCTTCACTTGAGATCCGATGACCTAGCTATTTAAGCTCGCTAGCAGCTTCTGGAATCCTCAGTTCAGCTCTCTCTCTCCTCCGTCTCTTCTCAAACGCTCTCAAAGGGTTTCTAGGGTTTGTTCCTGGCTCCTCCCCGATGATTGTGAAGACGAAGGCGTTGGCTGATCTCGGTGATCTCCTGGTGGTGGCGCGGCTAAGCTCCTGGATTTGGTTGCCGCTTGTCTCACGTCTGGAGATCTAGGGTTTGGGAGTGTCGAAGCGATCTTCGAACTCCGGTCATCCAACACAGGGGAATCTTCTTCTCTCTGTATCTCTGAAACTCGTACATGCTAGATCTAGGGTTTATCTTTGCATTGCTTGATTGTAACCCTCTGTTGAACAATTACTTAGTGGATTCGGCCGCTTCTTGAGGCCCCGAGGACGTAGGCATCTTTTGCCGAACCTCATAAAACTCTAGTGTTGTTCTTGCATGTCTTGTTTGAGTTTCTCGTTCTTTATCTCTCGCTTCCGCATAAATCACTTTCGTTATATCGAATCTCGGTTTTCAACAAGTGGTATCAGAGCTTGAGTGTCCCGCTCTCGATTTCCTGGCTCATTCTTGAGATCTAGGGATAGAGACTGGACGTAAGGCCTCGGACAGACCTAAAAGGCGACATCGCTGGTGCTGAACCCCCCTTACGTGACATACCACGCCTTGTTTGCTTAGATCTAGGCTTGTGTGTGTGTGATTATGTGCTCTGCTCTAAGGTTCAAGGTTTTCTTGAATCTCTTGCGTGATTTACTGTGTTTTGTTAAGTTTTTTAAGTTCTTAACTATAAACATGGGTGAATCCTATCGTTTAAAACCCTTCAATGGCACTACTGACTTTGCTATGTGGCAGGTAAAAATGAAGGCCATATTAATCAAAGAAAATTGCTATGAAGTGGTCACTGGAGAAGATGTCGAAGAAGACAAGAAGAAGGATATAAAACGTCTTGATAAAATAGCACACAGTGAGATTATGTTGAGACTCTCGGATGAGGTGGCTAGGCAAGTTCTTACTTGCACAACTACTGAAAAACTCTGGAAAAGGTTGGAGGAATTATACTTGGTAAAATCACTACCAAGTAGGGTAAATCTCTTCAACAAACTTTTCAATTACAAAATGTCTACTGCTTGCACACTTGCTAATAATCTTGACAGATTCTTGGCTATTACCCAAGATCTGGAAAGATGTGGTGACAAAGTTGATGAGACTCAATTGTGTGTTTTATTGCTTAATTCTTTCCCTGCTCAGTTTACTACTTTTGTTTATGTTGTTCAGTATGGTGCTAATAAGTTGACTCAAAAGGAGCTTATTGATTCTATCATACAGAAAAATGAAAATCTGAAAGTGTTTAAAACTGTGAATGGAAATAAGACTGACCCTAAACCTGAAAACAAAGATGAGGTTCTTATGGTGAAGTCTAAGTACAAAGGCAATAAGAAAAATAAGCAACAGGAAAATAAAGACAATAAATCTGATTCTGTGTCTTCTGATAAATCCAGTGGTGAAAAACCTGATAAATCTCATCTTTTATGTACTTACTGCAATAAAACTGGTCATCTTAAGAAGCATTGTTTTAAAAAGAAAAGGGACATTAAAGCTGGTAAGAAACCTAATGTGTCTGCTGTTTGTGAATCCCATCCTTATGTTACTCATGAAGTTCTTGCATTATTAAGTGACACTGATTCTACTACTTGGATTTTGGATTTTGGGTGTACCATGCATGCTACCTTTCATAACTCTTGGTTCTTTGATCTTAAATGTTTTGATGCTGGTACTGTTATGCTGGGTGATCACTCTATTCTTAAAATTAAAGGTGTTGGATCTGTTGCTTTAAAAATATTTGATGATGTGATTAGAATTGTTAAGGATGTTAAATGGGTTCCTGATTTAAGGAGAAACTTGCTTTCTGAAAGTGCTTTTGAAGAATTACACTATGATATGACTAGTTCAAATGGTGTTTGGATTATTTATAAAAATGGGAAGTCTGTCATTAAATGCTTTAGAAATAAAGGTCTTTATGAAGTGTTGGCTACTCCTGTTGTGAATTATTCTGCTTCTGCCTTTACTGCTTCTGTGCATACTATGTCTCTGCATGATACTATGTTGTGGCATAATAGATTGGGTCACATAGGTAATAAAGGCTTAGAACACCTTCATAAAACTGGCATTATCAACTCCAAACCTTGCATGATTGATCTCTGTGAAAATTGTATTCTAAGGAAGCATGCTAGAAAAGGTTTTAAGCATTCATCTTATGTTGTTGCTGCACATCTTGAATATATTCATTCTGATTTGTGGGGACCCTCTCCTGTTCCTACTGTAGGTCATAAGAGATATTTTATGTCTCTCATTGATCACTACAGTAGGAAGGTCTGGGTCTATTTGTTTAAAGCTAAAGATGAGGCATTTGAAACCTTTAAGAATTGGAAAATTGGAGTTGAAAATGAAACTGGCCTGATTGTTAAATGTTTAAAAACTGATAATGGCCTTGAGTTTTGTAATTCTTTGTTCAATGAGTACTGCAAGTCTAATGGTATTAAGAGACACTTAACCATTCCTGGAACTCCCCAGCAGAATGGTACTGCTGAGAGGATGAACAGGACTCTCCTTGAAAAAGCTAGATGCATGCCTATATCTTCTGGTTTGAAACATTGCTTGTGGGGTGAAGCTGTTGTGACTGCTGCTTACTTGATAAATAGGACTCCTTCCTCTGTTATTGATTTTAAAACTGCTTATGAGTTATGGACTAAAAGAAAACCAAACTTAGACCACATTAAACCTTTTGGTTGCACTGTGTTTTCTTATGTTAACCAAGGTAAGCTTAATCCTAGGTCCCAAAAATGTGTGTTATTGGGTTATCCTGAAGGGGTTAAGGGTTATAAATTGCTTCTTGTCCAACCTGGTGTGTATAAAACTATTGTGAGTAGGAATGTCTTTATCAATGAGCATGAATTTCACTTTAAGAAAGCTTCTCCTGTTATCTCAGATGCTAACTTGCAGGTACAAGAGGATCAATTCTTTGTGCCTAAGCACAATGATGTTGATTCAGATGATGAGTTTTACAGTAGTTTCTCTCCCTCTTCTTCCTCTACTCTCTCTGGTCATGATTCTTCTCTGTCTACTTCTGATGATGCTACTGTTTCTGATAATTTGCAAATTGATGTTGTGCAACCTCACCAATTGGGTGAGGGAGAAAATAATGAACCTAATTCCTCTTCTACTTCTCCTATTTTTGTGAATGAGGATGATGTTGTTACTTCTGTGCCTGTGTTTGGTTCTGGTACCTCTAGTTCTTCAGCCACTGAAGGGCATGATTTGACTAATTGGCAGTTGACTAGGGATAGGAGTCCTAGGACTGTTATACCAAATAAAAGGTTCATTAATAACATTGTTGAGTTTGCTTGTTTAGTTTCTGATGTTGTGAAGATTTTTACTCCTGAAACTTATGAACAAGCTATGAAATGTATTCACTCTGCTAAATGGAAACATGCTATGAATGATGAGATAGAATCTATGAGGGTGAATAAAACCTGGACTTTGGTGCCTAAACCTGTTAGTGCTAGATTAATTGATTGTAAATGGATCTACAAACTTAAAGATGGCATTTCTAAGTCTGACCCCCCTAGATACAAAGCTAGGTTGGTTGCTAAAGGTTTTACCCAAAGAGAGGGTGAGGATTACAATGAAATATTTGCTCCTGTTGTGAAATACAAAACCTTGAGATTACTGCTTGCCATGACTGTTGTTTATGATTTTGAATTAGAACAAATGGATGTTAAGACAACTTTTCTTCATGGTGACTTGGATGAGACAATTTATATGAGACAGCCTAAGGGCTTCATTGATTTTGTGCATCCTAATCATGCTTGCTTGTTAAATAAATCCATCTATGGTTTGAAACAGTCACCTAGACAATGGAATATCAAATTTGACAAGTGCATGAGGTTCAGTCTAGGATTTAAAAGGAGCAAATTTGATACCTGTTTATACTTTAAGGGTGTCAATAAGAGTCCTGTACTTTATGTGCTTTTATATGTGGATGACATCTTGCTGATTTCTAAATCTGTTGATGTTATTCATGATATTAAAAAGAACTTACAAAAGCATTTTGACATGAAAGATTTAGGCATTGCTAAAAAGACTTTAGGCATGTCTATTATAAGAGATAGGAAGCATAAGAAGTTATGGTTGCATCAGTGTGACTATGTGCATAAGGTTCTTGAAAGATTTCATATTTCTGGTGATAAGATTAACAATATTCCTTTAGGTTCTCATCTTGATCTCACTAAAATAAAAGGAAAATTGTCTGTTGCTGAGTTGAATATTATGAAATCCATTCCTTATGATGTTGCTGTAGGTTCAGTGATGTACTCTATGATTTGTACTCGTCCTGATCTTGCATTTGCTATTAGCACTCTTAGTAGGTTCATGTCTAAACCAGCTAAGAAACACTGGGTGTCTATGAAATATCTGTTAAGATACTTGCTTGGAAGTGCTAATCTGTCTTTGTTATATGTTGAACACTCCTCCTCTTATAACTTACATGGCTTTGTGGATGCTGATTATGCTTCTAACAAGGATACCAGGAAATCTATTACCTCCTATGTGTATACATGGGTAGGCAATTGTGTTTCCTGGAAATCCCAGCAGCAACTCATTGTTGCTATCTCATCCACTGAAGCTGAGTACATAGCAGCTACAGAGGCCTGCAAGGAGGCCATCTGGTTGCAAGGTATCCTTAAGGAGATAGAGAAGAAGCACTACATTTCTGTCTTACACATTGACAGTCAAAGTGCACTCTATCTCTACAGGGACCCCATGTACCATGAGCGTACTAAACATATTGATGTTAGATACCATTTTATTCGTGAGAAAGTGGAAGATAATGTCATACATGTTAAGAAAATTGATGGTAAGTATAATCCTGTAGATTTTGGAACTAAAATTGTTCCTTATGAAAAATTTGTGTTCTGCAGGAATTTCCTCCATTTGGAGGATTTCCATGGGTGATCCTTGCATGACTGGGCTGATGAGGGGCTGGCCTTGAATCCACTTTGTTTAGGTTATAGTCTGCCTGGAGCAAGACTTAGAAAAATAGAGGGTGATTTGTTGTAATGCTATGTGTTATATTTCCCTATGTCTTGCTTTCATATGTGTTACATGTAATATTGTTATGTGCTTGTAATCATGTATGAGTGTATGATGAGTATGCTTATAACATATATTATATACTTAGATATACATGGATGCACAGTTATAATTAGACTTGACTGAGTCGTATTGAGTCGAGAAATCGACTTGATCCTCTAACGAGTCTAATGAACAGTTGTGGAGTATAATGTATAAACTATGGTATATAATGTATGTATAATATGTATGATATATATGTGGAAGAAGTCTTACCCGGATGTGGGCTTTAAGCCCATTTCCAAGCCCAAAAGATCTCTCAGGCGGAGTGAGCTTGGCGGCCTGGTCCATTGGAGTGAAGTGCTGCGTTTTTTACCTTGGCTTCACTTGAGATCCGATGACCTAGCTATTTAAGCTCGCTAGGAGCTTCTGGAATCCTCAGTTCAGCTCTCTCTCTCCTCCGTCTCTTCTCAAACGCTCTCAAAGGGTTTCTAGGGTTTGTTCCTGGCTCCTCCCCGGCGATTGTGAAGACGAAGGCGTTGGCTGATCTCGGTGATCTCCTGGTGGTGGCGCGGCTAAGCTCCTGGCTTTGGTTGCCGCTTGTCTCACGTCTGGAGATCTAGGGTTTGGGAGTTTCAAAGCGATCTTCGAACTCCGGTCATCCCACACAGGGGAATCTTCTTCTCTCTGTATCTCTGAAACTCGTACATGCTAGATCTAGGGTTTATCTTTGCATTGCTTGATTGTAACCCTCTGTTGAACAATTACTTAGTGGATTCGGCCGCTTCTTGGGGCCCCGAGGACGTAGGCATCTTTTGCCGAACCTCGTAAAACTCTGGTGTTGTTCTTGCATGTCTTGTTTGAGTTTCTCGTTCTTTATCTCTCGCTTCCGCATAAATCACTTTCGTTATATCGAATCTCGGTTTTCAACAATAATAATTGGGATTTAACATAAATAAGTTGGACTTTTCTGTTAGAAAAGAATTTGGAAAAGAATTTCAAGGTTGGAAAGTAGTCTAATAAATAAATTAAAAAGAGAATTCGACGAGTATTTTAAGGGTCGGAATACTTAACTATTTAACTGGGATTTGAAACGGTTTTGGAACTAACTTAGGAATAAGACTTATTCGTTTGACTAACTAGCATGATAATATGATCGTTTGACTACCAGTAAGATATGTATGACTAATAGCATGACTTGTGGTGAATTATTATATGAGATTAAATGTTGGATAATTATGACGATCTAGTATGATTTTAAATCACACAAATTATGTCTTATGATTTTGATGAACCGTTAACGTTTATGCGGAAATGACGTATATGAACATGCAGAATTAGTTGAATTATTTATGGAGAACGATGTGGTCTTGAGGAGTGGATGATGCAATGAAATGACTTTCATAATATGTTACTTGTTCTATTGATTGAGGTGTGCTTGAGTGCTTAATAGTTGAATGAAATGATAGGTTGCTAGCTTGTTCTGCGCACATATAAAGATGATTATATGAACATGTTATGAATGCATAAATCGATATTCCTTGAGATAGGTGCATACTAGTGTGAAATAATGTGATGATATCTCTTGATTTTTATGTAATTGCGTGCCACAATTATAAGGGCATCGTTGTAACTCTCGGGTTTGGATCTTCTCCTTGGTCTCGTCATCCCTAGTCCTGGTCCATGTCTGAATTCTTAAGGAAGTTGTGTTGCCCGCTCTTGTCTCTCCCCTATCTTCGTAACTTCTAACCCTTATGTTCCTTCGATGAAAGCCGACTTGTAAGAAAGGACCGACGACCAAGTGGCACCGGAGCGACGCAACGGAAGTGTGATAGGTCCATGACCCCTAGGCCCTAGGAACAACGTCACCGATGGAAAAAAAGGACGAATATGCTTCAAAGATGGCAATCGTGAGGAAGAACATTCTTAATTCAAATCGTGGATTCTTCTATACTAATCGGAATTGATGTTGTGTGATAGGCCTAGAACTGACATAATTGAATGTGTGATGACGGATGTCCTGCACTAGTAGCAATGATTGTCTGACTAACTTGTTTCTATGATGATGTGCCTTGTTTCTTGGTATAATGACTTGCTGGTGAGTAGGTTATGGGTTATATGCCTGGTGGTGCTTTCTTCTTGAGCTTAAGTCGTGAGATTCTTCGGTGAGACGGGTCGAAAAGTGGCAGGTGGATTAAGGTCTTCGGATTGGGTCATTGTTTGTGTGAAATGGGGTGCATGAATGATGTTTTAGCTTGAGTAGAGCCGAGTGAGTTGGGATGTGTCGAAGATAGTGGTTCGTGAGTATAGATGAGGTTCCAGGTAGGTCTTAGGTGGGGAGTGAGGCTAGTATGTCGAGATTTTGAAGGAGATCCCTAGCTAGAAGTGTCGGTAGGTAGTGGGTGCGCGGTGTGAGTATTTAGGATAGGAGGGTAGCAGTGTAGGTCTAGACTAGTTCCATCAGGGTGACCTTAAGAGTGGGTGTGAGTATAGGCAGTTGGCGTAGTTCTAGAGGTGGTTGGATAGGCTGGAAGTGGTCGAGGAGTTCTTGTAGTGGAAGTGCTATTAGACGGGTTGGTACGCTAAGGGTAGTGTCTTGGTAGCCTAGGAGCAGAGTTTGGGTAACGTAAGGATAATCGATTAAGGAAATATGAGGAATCGTAGAATTTGGGAACTACGCAAAGTAGAAGGTATTGAGGTCGCTGGAGGATAAGATATTTTAGAAGGATGGGGAAGTTGCGGTGCTTAGGAAATTCGGACGAGGATGTCATAGGAGTTCAGTGGGAATTCTATCAGTTGGAAAATCGTGGGAGAATTAGTCAAGTTGCGATGTTATAGGTAATTCGAGTTAGGGTGACATAAGGTTTCGTTGGGGATCATGGTCGTGGTTAATGAGTGGTAACATGAGGTAAATTCAGATAATGATGGGAAAAGGATCTAGGGTAGATCAGCTTGAGGAGTCATGAGTGGTTTAGGTTTCGTGAGTTTTGGAATGGGATGAGTAGGTAAAATCAGTGGTTGGTCTTTGAGGATAGGCGTTGGTGATGAGGGTCTTGGAAATTCGTGGTTGGGAGTAGCACAAGATGGATTTCTGCATTAGAGTTGGTCGAGAGTTACAGGTGTGAGATGATTAGTATGAGTTGGATTCTTAGAGGTGGATGGTTAGTGAGAGTGGTCAGTGGTGCGTGGAATATGATCAGGTTAGCAAGGTGATTCGAGAGATCTCTTTATGGGACAATGTTCAGGTAGAGTCTTGAGAGCCTAGAAAGAGTAAGCGAGATTGTTAAGAAGTGTCTAGATCAATCGTGAGAACGGTTCAGTTGAGGGCTCGGAATTTTCTATTAGAGGGTAAAGATGGGACTGATAGAGGACCCCTAGGGCAAGGACGTGTTATATATGGAGTCTTGGTAGTTGGTCGAGTTGTTAAGCTTGTCGAATCAGGAAACCGTGTGATTGGGAACTCCGAAAAATAGTTTAGATGGTCGAGTGGAAGGTGAGAATTGAGATCGGGATGTCGAATTGGATTGGCCCTTAGATGGCTTGAGGGTATATGATTTGGGATACCTAGTAGTTGGTTTGGGTTGATTGCGAATAGTTATGAGGCGAGGAAGGTTGTATGTGAGCGGAATGCAATGGTACCTAGAACTGGTAGTGAATTGAGTTGGTAGACCTCGGTGAATTTGATCTTAATGCAAGAGTTGATGGGTAGCGGTCGTGTCTTGTCATGATTGGTAGTTATAGGCAGGTTCTTTCGAGGATGTGATCTAACGTACGCTTTACTTGGGGCCGAATGTGGTGCGAATTCTATGTTATAGACGATGTTGATTATATGATGTATTGTCGTTGACAATAGTGAATTATTAGTACTAACATAGTTATCCCCTGAACTCGATGGAATGCTAGTGTACGGAAGTACTTGTTTGTCTCTAATGTGATGACGCTTGGAAGTAGCTTGAGTATGATGTGCTTACCTGATTGATATGATGTGCTTATCTATTTGATATGACGTGATTACCTGATTGATATGATGTGCTTATCTGCTTGATATGACGGACTAATCTGGTTGATATAGTGTGTCACTTCTATGAGATGATGAGATGATGTGATAAATCCTACCATTGACGATACGATGCTAGATATATTATGGTATACGACTGTACTTGACGTGTTTATGTCATGCTATTAAACGTGAGATATGATTGCTATTATATATACGATCCTTTATGATAGAAATGATGGAAGTTGGAGTATTGGAATTTGATTCTGACTTGAAACCTAGGAAGAGAATAGAGGATAAGCCCTTAGAGGTGGATGGTAGAATGAACTGAGAAGTTGGAAATGATTTAGGCTAACGTCGAACTTGAAATTTTGAATGGTGTTTCAAAAGAGACTAACTTAGATTTTAAGAAACTAATGTGACTCTAGTTTTAATTATAACACCCTACGAAGTGGATACATGCATTTTATAGGGGCCATTATAGATTGCTTGCTAAGACATAGTGGAGATGTTGTAATGTTTTTCGAGTTATGATATAACCGAGAAGTCGAGATAAGGATGTGGTAAGGGCCCATATTACATTCTCGCTACGACCTATCGGGGATATTATGATCATGACAACGATGCGGTGAGAATCTCATAGGGGCACTTATGAGGTACTTACGGGATCAATGACATGATCCTTGGACTCACCGATTCTAAACTTCATCCCCTGTTTTAAAATGATTTTAGTCTCGAGGGCGAGACTTGTTTTTAGGGGCGGATGATGTAAAGGCTCGGATTTATAAATATAAATCTTTCGGAAAAAGAGAATTAAAAATGAATTTAAATCGAATTAAAAGCTCGTTTAACGGATTCCGACCCGAATTTAAATATTGACGAACCATTCCGTCCTTTTTCCTCGCGAATTTAAAATAATTATTGGATAACGATATCCTTTAAGTTTTAAAAATCTAATTGATCGAGTAAGTGGTATTCAAGGAAACTAACATTCGAGAGTTAATTTTGGGGTTCGAAATTCACGTATTTATGATTTATTACTGGATATTTAATTAAAAAGATGTCCGTAATAAATACCGGTCACATCCCCGTATGTCAGTTCCTTTCACACCCGCATCTCCCCTACAATCTGCCACTACAGCTACTTCTTCCCTTCTTCTTCTGTACGCCATCTCCCCCTCACTTCACATCTCTCCCTCCTTTAAAGTCTTCAGCTCCTCCCCGCTCTCCTCCGGCATTCCATCTTCATCACCAAATCACCGTCATCTTCACTCATCATCACACCATCACCACCGTCTCCTCCTCCTTCTTCCCTCCTTCAACCTCGAGCCACCAGCGGAAGGTCCCACACACCCCTCGGGACCACGGCAGCAGCAACACCCCTCGTTGCCACCACCGAAGCAGCCTGGAGCCCTAGCGCTACCAACTAAGTCGTCGCCCGAGTCGATCACGAACCAAACTTTCGGTGAGTCGTTCTCCTTAGTATCCAAACTAACCTCGGACTCCACCATCAACCTCACCTATGTCCAACGCAGATCTGACAAGCCATCGTGAGCAACCAATGAAGCCTAGAACTCCGATCGAGAGCTCCGAAGTCGCGAACACCTTGGTGAGCTTCATCCGTTTCTTTTCTTCCTCGTTTCGATTTCGTGCTTTATTCAATGGTTAGATTGTTCGGGAGTGAGTGAGAGCTGAGTGCGGGATGATCGGGTAAGCTCGAGAGCTCCGACGAGCTCGAGAGAGGTCCAGCAAAGTGAGTGACCGATCGGCGACGAACGAGGTCGAGGGAGGCTGTGAAACGAGCTGTGTAAGGGCGGGACACCGAGAGTGCGAGCGAGGTGAGGATTAGGGAGCTGCGAGAGCTGCGAGGATGGGCACGAGCAAGGTCGAGCAGGCGGTTCTCTTCCGAACGAAGCAATGGTGCCGGCGGCGGCGGGAATCTTCAATTTGAAATGAAGAAGAAGGCGTTGACATGTTGGACTTGTGGGCTCCACCGCCTTGATATCCTATATAGATTGTTTTAATACTTAAACCGGGTTGGGAGTTGCGGGTTTGGTTCGATTCGGTACGGTTCAGGTTATCCGTTTATTATTTAACTAATTAACAGTAATTAAAATATATTATAATAGTAATTTAGGATTTAAAAGATAAAGTATTAATTTTGGATATTTATAAAGGGTTAATTTTAAACGGTTTGGATTTTAGGGGATTTTGAAATAACTTATAAGGGTGTTTTATTAATTTTAAACGGTTTGGATTTTAAATGATAGTGTGGTTAAGATTTCAGTACTGCATGAAGGCATCCTTTATTCTAGGTATAGGCGTATTATATGTCCTCAGTGCGGTCAAAGGACCCGCAGGCGGACTCTTGGCCTGACTTGGTGGTATAGTTTCAGGTACCCGATACACTGCTGGATTTTGTGCTGTTATGACGGGGTCTATTCTTATGGCGGAGAGTGAGTGTTTTAATCCCGACTTCACCAGATTCGTGCTTTTGGGATTTCTCCCCAATTGTACTCTGTTTTGACCCGGCTCTGCCGCGGCACTGGTTGTATCATTTTTAGAACTTATGCCCTTTGCATGATAACGGATTTCCTGCATTGTAGACTTAGGATAGGTACAGGGGTTTACCCCGGGGTCCCCAACGGACCTTCCGAATTTGGGTGCGAAATCCCACTATAAACTGCACGTCTTCGATTTTAAACCTTCAACCTGTACTCGGGGCGCAAGATCCTAACGAGGGGTTTCATCCCTCGAAATGTAACTCGGGAATCATAATCTCGGGCCGTTACAGTTTTAGTTTCTGCAAGTCGATTTTGTGCACTGTTGGTCGATTTGCTTAGTCGATATCGAGTAACAGTGGTCGATATCGACCAGTTTTCTGTGCTTTGCTTTCTTTTATGCTTTTCTCTGTTATTTCTGTCTATCTGTTTAATTTTCTGCCTGTGAGATTTGCTGCTACCTGAGATCCGCTGACACACTTCCTCGAGGATCGATCCTGACTTCCCGCGGCTACATCAGGAGGAGGTCTTGTAATCATTTGCGTGGGCATAATCCGGTTTGATTTATATTCTTATATTTTGAACTCAATTTACTCCTTACAATAGTAACGGACAAGAAGGGATTTAGTTGCATCTTGAATTCTCTTGGCCCTTACACGAGTGATAGGACCATCGAACAGAGCCTTCATGTTGTCCTCAATGTCACCAGGAGTCATCGGCAATTACACTGCATCAGATGGGCAGATGACAAATAGGTTAACCGAGGTTTCAGATCCGTTATAATTAACGCACCAGGGGCACGACACGAAATTGATACAAACCTTAGGGATACCGTGCGAATTTAGCAAAACTTTTGTACGCCTTATGAAATTCGCAATACCATAGGGCATCAGGCGAAATTTCCAAAAAAAAAAAAAAAAAAAACTACTCCATCAAACTCTTACTTTGATTAAAAAAAAAGGGTAAATTACACATAACTACCCTTAAATTAGGTTAGTTTTCACATAACCATCCATAAAATTATACATTATAGAAAACCACCCATAAATTACATTTATTTTCAAAAGATCACACATCCATTAAACCTCTATTTGTTTTGTTTGAAAAGACTAAAATACCCCTAATTCAAACTTATTTTTTAAAGGAAAGACTGAGGTGGCAGTTGGGCGAGTCGGGTCAGATTCGGTTAGTCGGGTTTCGGGTCATTTGGGTTTCGGGTAATGTCTAATAATTTGATCATTTGGTTGGGTCGGGTTCGGGTTTCGGTTGTATCGTGTTTGAATTGTCTCGGGTTTCAGTTATTTCGGGTTTGGATTGTCTCAAGTTTTCATTATTCCAATATTCATTTTAAAATTTTTACTAGAATCTATCTTAAAATTCGTGTTATATCGGGTTTCGGTTATAACGGATTCGAGTCTTAATAGGTTTCGGTTGAATCAAGTTTAGTTCATTCGGATTTGGGTGAGTTTCGGTTATCGGTTATTCGGATTTCGGGTCCAAAATGGGAAAGGTTGGGTCGTTGTTCAGGACAATCGGTTCCAAAATACATACAATAACCCTAGAGCTGGCAAAACCCGACCCGAACCCGAAAACCTGACGCAGTCAACTCGGAACCGATTGTCCTGAACACCGACCCAACCCGACCCATTCTGGACCCGAAATTCGAATAACCGATAACCGAAACTCACCCAAATCCGAATGAACCGAACCCGATTCAACCGAAACTCATTAAGACTCGAACCCGTTATAACGGAATCCTGTTACAACCCGAATTTCAAGATAGATTCTAGTAAATTTTTTAAAATGAATATTGAAATAATGAAAACTTGAGACAATCCAAACCCAAAATAATTGAAAACCGAGACAATCGAAACCCGATACAACTGAAACCCGAACCGACTCAACCAAATGATCAAATTATTAGATATTACCCGAATGACCCGACTAACCGAATCCGACCCGACTCGCCCACTTGCCACCTTAGTCTTTCCTCTAAAAAATAAGTTTGAATTAGGGGTATTTTAGTTTTTTCAAACAAAACAAATAGAGGTTTAATGGATGAGTGGTCTTTTGAAAATAAATGTAATTAATTGGTGGTTTTCTATAATTTATAATTTTATGGGTAGTTATGTGAAAACTAACCTAATTTAAGGGTGATTATGTGTAATTCACTCTAAAAAAATAGGCTCCACGCTCGAGGTTGTTACTGTTTCAATTGCTCTGCCATTTCAATTTATTACCCATCAAACCTTTTCATGGGGTTTAGCTCTAGTATCAGCTTTGGCCTTCTCGATCTCTCCCATATCCACACTGCACTCCTTTTTCTGGCTTGTGTATTTAATTTTTAATAGATTGGGAGTTTGTCATTTCAATTTCATTACTCCCCAACTCCAATTATCCTTTCCCTTTCCATGATAGCTACGTTCCCTCCCAACAACTCATCTCGTTATGAACACCTGGGCTTCCCCTCTTCAGCGAATCCAAAACCCTCGTTTTCATGTGGGAGGGTTTTTCTCTTTCCAAGTTCGCTCCTTTAGCTTGTTCAGGTGATGTTATGTGCTTCCCCTGTTCTCTAAACCCTCCGATTTCTTCTTCACTTCTTTCAGTCTTTGAACTGCTTTAGCATCTCTACAATGGGCTCCTCAAGCTCAAAATCGGAAAAGACGGAAGCTTTAGGGTTATGCAAGGTGAGGAAGAAGCTAATCAGCCAAGCCATAGATTCAAGGTACGCCCTAGCAGCTTCCCATGTGTCCTACATTCAGTCCCTTAAGAACATTGGGGTGTCTCTCAGGCGATTTGCAGAGGCTGAGGTGTTGATTGAGTCTTCTCTTGACAAGTCCCCTTCCCACTCCTCTTACCCTTCGCCTTCCCCCTCCCACGTTGTGGATTCGCCTCTCCAGCATGAGAGCCCCGTACCCAGATTGAGCTACATGAAATCTGGAGGAGCTAGTGTTGTGACTGTTAAGTACGACCCTACTAGTAACACCAGTGTTCTTGATGAGGAATCTATGGGTTTTCCGATGCCTCCCCCGCCCCCGCCTCTTCCTGAATCCGGTTCTTGGGACTACTTTGATCCGATTGTCGACGCTGAGAGTTTTCGGTTCATGGGTCAGGATGAGAATGAGATGGAGGTCACCTTTGATGGGTTGGGAATGTGGGGTAAAAGAGGGCCTGAAGAAGGTGTGGACCAGGAAAAGGAGAGATGGGGAAAGGTTTGTTCTGATAGGAATGCTAATGAACCTGAATCAGGTCACAACAAGTCCTCAAAGTTGTCAAGCAATTCAATTGATATGGCAGGAACAATAAATGAAGCCGTTGCTGAACAAAGCATTGATTGTTCAGCAAGGGATCTTGTTCAGAAAGGGTCTTTGAAGGGCTGTGCTTCTGAAGGAAGTAAGCCTTCGGCGGAGAAAGATGTGCGCCCTGAGAGGGAAGATCCCTCCGAGTTTATCACCCATAGGGCTAAGGATTTCGTATCTAGCATTAAGGATATTGAGCACCGGTTCTTTAGGGCCTCAGAAGCTGGCAAGGAGGTCTCCAAGATGCTGGAGGCGAGTAAAATCCGGGTTGGATTTGCTGATGCAAAAGGTAGATGTGTGTCTGTGTTTTTCTGTTGCCCTTTGTTCATATTTATGAATGTAGCTTTATTCTATCTTGAAATTGTTTGTCTTTCTCCTTCCACTGGTCCATTCTGTAGGTAATTCATCTGACTCAGGTTCTCTTTCCGTCATCAAGCTCGTGTGCTGCCGTGGCAAAAACAACCTTGTTTCACATGGTATGTTCAGCTTGATGCTTTGACCCAAGTGTGTGATTATGAATTTCCAATACCTGAAAAATGAAATTTAGAGGTTTTCGGTTCTCAGTAGTGTCATTGATTGATCTAATGTGGCATGATCTATCCTTTTTCCACTACAACTCTTCTATTATAGTCTGATTTAGCACTGCATTTCCGATTCTCATTCTAATATGTGGTTTGTTTTTGTGGTTGCTAAGAACCTTCACCACATGGAACCAAGATTATTACATGGAAACGATCCATGTCATTACAATCCTCTTCTTCAAGAAACCCTTTGGCTGGAGCATCCAAAGATGATGGTGATGACAGTGGAAGTGATTTCGTGGAAGATTTCTGCATGATTTCGGGGAACCATTCCTCCACCCTTGACCGACTATATGCATGGGAGAGAAAGCTTTATGATGAAGTGAAGGTACGACTTTCTCTACACGTTGACATTCATTGTGATCGTCAAAGAACTGGTGATAGCTGACTTTGTTTCGGTGATGTGCTGATTGCTTATAAGCAACTTGTAATGAATAACACGAGCTGCTAAAGAATATTTAATGAGTAATTTCTTTTGATTATGAATGAGATGACACCAAACAAACCCTTACCTGCTAAGATCCTATCCCCTACAAACATGTAAACTGAACACTTAAAGATGTGATTTTTTTGTTGCTGGAGTCTTGACTCTTTCGTGAACATGAAAAAAATAATCACATACATATGATATCTGCCAGCATTGAACTCTCTGATTTGTTCAATGCTGTTGAGATGGTTTGCAATGTACATCCAGCATTCTGGATTGCCTTTCTTCCCACACGAGTTTCATTGTTTTGTCTGCTGTTATAGGCTAGTGAATCCATCCGGAAAGTGTATGATAGAACATGTGACCATCTTAAGCATCAATTTGCAAAAGATCTCAGCACACACGTGGTTGATAAAACTCGAACAGTTGCAAAGGATCTGCACTCACGTCTGAGAGTATCCCTTTACTCAGTTGATTCTATTGCAAAACGCATTGAGAAGATGAGAGATGAAGAGTTACAACCACAACTGGTGGAGTTGGTTCAAGGGTAACTAAAATTATGAAGCTCTGATTTTTGTGAATTCAATTGTAGGCATCATTTGTTACAATAATGATCGATTATTTTATGCAGGTTCATCCGGATGTGGAAGGCAATGCTTGAGTGTCATCATGCTCAATATATAACCATTTCACTGGCATATCACGCAAGGAGTTTGGCACAAACATCTGGTGGAGAAACTCGTAGGCAGATAATGGCACATCTCTTGTATGAATTCGAGTGCTTTGGTCTGAGCTTTGCAGACTGGATGAGTAGCCTTACGTCATATGCGGAAGCTCTCAATGGATGGCTTGAGTGCTGCATCGTGCAGCCCCGGGAGCGGTCCAAGAGCAGGAGGCCCTTCTCTCCACGAAGAGTGTTGGCTCCACCCATATTCGTGCTCTGTCGTGACTGGGCTACTGGGGTTAAAGCACTACCTGCCGATGAGGTGAATGCTGCCATTAAGAACTTCTTGGAGGATTTGCACCATCTGATGAAGCAGCATGCCGAAGATCATAAGAAAGACACCGAAGGGCCGAGTTCAGGCGACCATGAAGGATCAGGCAGTAAAAGGGAAGAAGGTTCGAGTGATAATAGTTCCAATTTGCACTGCATCCATACAAGTCTGACAAAGGTGCTTGACAGATTAACCAAGTTTTCAGAGGCGTCTCTGAAGTTATATGAAGAGGTCAGGCAGAGGAGTGAAGCTGCACATGTTGCATATTCAAATTGCAGACCGGCTAGATCCTAAGACTAAATAGTACTAAAACTAATATGAATGCCATCCACAAGAAGTTCAAAGCTGCAAACATATTTGATGCTAATTCCAGCAACTTCTGTTGCAACTGCACAGTTTATTTTGAGAGAAATTCGTATGGTACTCGTATTGCAAATTTGGTTTGGTGCCCATAACTGTTTTGAAATCCCCTTATTTCAAAGTAACACCCGGTTTGGAACAACTTTTGTTGGAATTTTACACAAAATATGTTATTTTCTATTTATGTACTTTTTTTTAAGATTATAAAAACTATAAAATTAATAGTAACTAGTACTTTTTCCGTACCTTGTACGGGTGAGTATTTTTATTGAAATTTACCGTTTTAGTTCCCCCTCGTACTATGAATATATTTCATTTCATTTGAATTATTGTCATGTTATCAATTATAACCCTCGTCATAATACAATAACACTTACAATCACAAACAAAAGTCTCATAATTACGGTCAAGTTTGATATCTTAAACAAAATATTCGACACATTAATTTTTTAATTTACTAACATATTGCTCTTGCTTCTTGTCATGTTGTTCTTCGAAATCTTTGATTATCATGATGAAATACTTTTTTATTTAGACAATCGATACTTCAAATTTGACAAAAAAAAATAGTAAATCACCCGCTTCTACGCTTCTCCTAGTATCCATCCTAATTGAAGACAAAGAAAAGAAACCTTATAGTTTTTAGCTTAAGAAAGCCGAATTCGGATCCTTTATGATATTTTATCTATTACACATCATTCTACACTTTTTAAATTGATATAAATTATAAACTAATTTGATAAAGATACCCTAAGTTTAATTGTATAAACCCTATATAGCTAAAGAATTTTAAAAATGATATTTAGTGTGTGTTTTTATAATACTTAGACCCTTAATTAGAAAAAAAGGAACTCTATTTGTAAGTGTATAAACATTAAGAGGCCAAAACATTAAGGAAATTTATAGATATCAAGAATCAAGGCTCCAATTATTGATCGGAAGAAACATAGTTTTAATTTATAGATATTTTTAATTTTAAATTTCTGTAATTGTAATCTTATAAATTTTTTCTTTTTTTTACTGGCGACCCTTTGTGTAGGGTCATTCAAGCCACCTTTTGATGGCTTCAAGATCGCTGGGTCGATCTTCTAAATCGCCGAGTCGATCTACTTCTTGCCTACTGTAAAGAAAAAAAAAAGGCCAAAATATTACAAAAATGTTATACCTCTCAAATTAACCGTGGTTACAAAAAGATTAGCAAAACAACCTAACTTCATCTTCTAACAATCTCATCCTATAATCTCCCATTAGATAGTAATTTTTTTTTTAAATGGAGAAATTAAAATAATTATAAAATAATCTAGGATATATGATCTTAGATTTCAATATCTTCTCCTCCCCCAACCCATTAATAAGCATTAATACCGAATTCCAATCCCAATTCCTCTCTCAATTTCTCCTCTTTTTTTGTTTAATCTCAATCTTCGGGGACATGACACAATACGGACACGGGGAAACGACATTTCATAAATTATAAGATACGATACGTCAAGGGCACGACAACATAAATAATATATTGTTTTAAAGGTCTAAATATAACTAATAGATATATCAATAAATTGAATATAGATAATAAATAAATTGAATTAGATAACAGATATAGTAGGGTATTTTTCTTAAATAAGTTTAATATATAGATATTAGTTTGATTATATGAGAGTTTATAAGAAAAGTGATGATTTTTAATGGATTTTGGGTTGTTTAAATAATTGGATCAAACTAATGGGTTTTATTTGGATTGGGCCGGCCTAGTTAGGAAAGTAGGAAACCCTCCTTCCCTATCTTCTTCTTTGCACGCACGCAGTCGTCAGTCTGCAAGACTGCAACTCGTTCTCTTCCTCTTCTCTTCGTCTTCTGCCCTCCTATGATGCTCTCTCTCCCTTCTTCTCTCCTACAGTGCCGACAATTGAAGAGGCGGTGTTCCAGAGACGCGTCGGAGGCAAATCCAGCAGCCCGTTTGGCCCTGCAGCAAGTCTTTTTTTGTCCTTACACAAAATCGAAAGATTGAATTCGGAAGATTGATGATGGCCATGGCTGCTGCTGCTAGTGGAGGGATTCCGGTGGACACTTTTCTGAATTAGGTCAGCCACCGCATCACATCCCGGAACCTGCCGACTCGACCTCTCCGACGAGCTCTTCGACGACGTCGGCGCCGCCTGCGGCCACTACCTCTACCGTAGCCGCTGCTGCCCTGTCCTCGCAGCGTGGCTCTTCACCGCCCACGCGTGCTCCGCCCTGCTCATCTCCCCTGCCGCGTCACTGCACCTTCGACATCGCCCTCCCCAGGGGAGGAGGCAGCGGCCGAGCTTCCGACGATGCCGGACAACTCACAGGTGTACACCAACTCGCTCCTCAAGCGCAACGGCTCCCGAGGCGCCGCCTGACGGCCTCCCACCTCTTCAGGCGGTCCGTGGTGGTCCTGATGTCCTTCCTCTGACTGGAGTTCTCGCAGTCGTTCCAAGTCCGACGATTCTTTGGAAAACCCAAACCCTAAAAATTTGTGGAAAAAACTGGAGGAGAAGATGAAGGTGAAGTGGCCGGCTTTAATAAATTGGGAGTGGAACTGTATTGGGAGAATATGGAAGTAGAAAAGAAGAAGCAGTTGAGGAGAAAACGTGGGAGAAAGACTGCAAATTAGGGCTTTTCTTAGTTTTACTCAGGGATTGAAGCGGTTGAGGAGAGAACGTGGGAGAAAGGCTAATTTCTTAGTTTTGTTCAAACAGGACACGTGGCTCATTTTTTTTTACAAAGAAGCTTCTAAAATAATAAATATAAGGGTGGATTACTACTTGTTAAATTTTTTTTCCCGTTCGCCCTCTCACTCAAATTACAGACGATGGTGGATCAGTAGAACATCGAAGGTTGATGACGGTGGTGGATATGCGATGCCTGGCGACTTAATGGTGTCCGAAAGGCGGTGGCGCTGGGGAGGGATGCTAGGGATTGAACGCTCGGATCTTTTCCGGTGAAGTTCACCTATCCCTCTCTTCGATTCTGAGCCATGGCCGCCGCCAAAGGCCTTAATTTGGAGGACATCAAGACTGAAGCCGTTGATCTGGTATATCTCTCTCGAAAAAAGGCGATGCCAAGTTACAGTTCCCAGCGGTGTTTATAGGAGGCGGTTGTTCAGAGGATTGGATCGGATCATGGTTGCCCATATAACTGGGGAAACAAGCCGGGGCTCTCTGGCTCTGAGTTTTGAAGGTCTATTCATAAAATGAAATTCAATAGCAATTTGTTGATGGTGAGATCCAATTGACTTCAATCGGTATGTTGTGCTTCTCTGTTTGTGTATGTAGATCAACTGAAAGTACCCAAACTACGACTTTGTGAAATTTATCGTGTTTGATGGCGGACTATTGCTTGAATTAGGACTTGTTGCATTAGCAAATGTCGGGTAATGTGAATCCAAAACCTGCAAATCAAACTTATTGTGTTAAATTCACAGCAACAAATGCCTTTGATCGGTATGCAATGCATTAATTTGTGTGGCAATTGCAATATGCCACTTGGGTAATGTAAAAACAGATGCCCACAAAGTTGTAAGTCAGTAGGTGTGGGAGTTTTGACACTTGTGGTTCACAACAAAGGTAGCCCTCAAAATTGGTAGATTGCATATGTACATCAGAATAGGTATGAATTAGATCTTATCTTGAGGGTATAGGTTACTTTAGGCACAGTATGGTTTGTTATTATTTTTAAAATAATAAGAGTTTTGAACATGCTAATTTTCTGTTGAAAAAAAATAAAGCCAGTCCTTTTTTACCAGAAAATAGTATTTGTGCACACTGTATACTAATACCAGATGTCATATGACCTGTTAGAATGTGTTTGTAAGACACTAAGATGACCTGGGTTTGAGTGTATTTGTAAGATAAGAGTACAAGATGATATCTTAATATAAGAGTACAAGATGATATCTTAAATATATTTCTAGCATTGTCTTTTTTTTTTGTCTCTTGCAACATTCATCATTTAGACAAATTAATGAACTCCCTCATTTTGACATTTTGGTTAACTTGTTGCTCCTTGCATGTCATTTGTCAACCATAATAGGATACCGGATCTCATTGCTCATTTACACTGGCAGTCTCCATAATGGCTCTCCTCCATTTTATGAGATTAGATTCAAAGTCGAACCTTTAAGCAGCTCGCTTGAACCGGGACATTCTTTGGCATCTTCCCGTTGAAATGCCCTATTGGATAGAGCTAGAATGACAGTGTTATCCAATTGGCAATTTTGTGATATCAGATTATCGCGCCACAGCTCAATTGCTCTGAGAGGCAATAGAAGAAGCGAATCCATGAAAAGGTGGCCTAAGATTCAGTTGATCAGCAACCTTCAACCGAGAACTTTGTAATGAAATCCCACTCGAATGCTAGTGAAGAGAGGGTTACATTTTTTTGATTATTGTCTTCTTTTTGTTCTCATTCATGAATAAAATTATACGGTGCAATAATAAAATGATAAAGTGCATAAATAAGATTATAAAGTGCAAGAATAAAATGATGAAGTGTATGAATAGTAATATAAAGTGCATGAATAAATATATGAAGTGCACAATTAAGATTATAAAGTGCATAAATAAAATGATGAAGTGTATGAATAGTAATATGAAATGCATGAATAAGATTATGAAGTGCACAATTAAGATTATAAAGTGAACGAATAATATGATGAAGTGTATGAATAGTAATATGAAATGATGAATAAGATTATGAAGTGCACAATTAAGATTATAAAATGCAAGAATAAAATAATGAAGTGCATGAATAAAATGATGAAGTGTATGAATAATAATATGAAGTGCATGAATAAGATTATGAAGTGCACAATTAAGATTATAAAGTGCATAAATAAAATGATAAAGTGCAATAATAAAATGATAAGTGCAAGAATAAAATGATGTTGTATGAATAAAAATATGAAGTGCATGAATAAGATTGTGAAGTGCACAATTAAGATTATAAAGTGCACGGATAATATGATGAAGTGTATGAATAGTAATATGAAATGATGAATAAGATTATGAAGTGCACAATTAAGATTATAAAATGCAAGAATAAAATAATGAAGTGCATGAATAAAATGATGAAGTGTATGAATAATAATATGAAGTGCATGAATAAGATTATGAAGTGCACAATTAAGATTATAAAGTGCATAAATAAAACAGGCCCGACCTTGGGGGAGGGCAAGGTGGGCTACCGCCCCGGGCCTCCGATTTTACGGGGCCTCATTTTTTTACTAATTTTAGTATATATAATAAAACATTTTTAAAATTAACACGAGTGTTTATTGGCGTGATAGTTGTTGAATTGCTACGGGACATGTATGTTTTCTTACAGTCGCGGGTTCGAATCCCAAATTTAGCACAACCCTCAACATTTTAACCTTTTTTTTCTATTGGTTATGCCACCCCCACCTATTTCTCTTCATTTATATATGTAACTAATTCCGAGGCTTCAATAAATTTCACCTATCTCTCTTCATTTATTATACTAATTCCGATGCCTCATTAAATTTCATCAAGTCATACAGTATTAAATTATTAATCCAAATTTAAATCTAGCTAATATTTTAGTGTCATAGCTATATTTAATTATTTGTATTAATTGAACGGAATGAAATAACATGTTTCAAGGAGTTTTAGAATATTATAATATATATAGAGAGAGAGACACTAGGGTTTTGTGTTTAAATACAAATGACACAAATTTAAACGTGCAGTATATAAGTTATATTTAATATTGTCTAACTATAAATTATTTAGATCAAAAGATTGATAAATATAGCTTGTGTATGTAATCTGTACTATGGATCAAAACATTTTGTATAAAATTTTTAATATAAATTTTACCGGTGATTTTCTTAAAAATTCTTATTTTAAAGAGTTTTCTATAATTTTCCTTAAATATAAAAAAAATCTATTTTTTTAATATACTCACCCTTAAGATATAAAAAAAATTAAAAATTACATATAAAATTTATAATTTATAAAATTATGACCCGGACCTCCAAAAATGATTGGACGGCCCTGAAATAAAATGATAAAGTGCAAGAATAAAATGATAAGTACAAGAATAAAATGATGTTGTATGAATAAAAATATGAAGTGCATGAATAAGATTGTGAAGTGCACAATTAAGATTATAAAGTGCACGAATAATATGATGAAGTGTATGAATAGTAATATGAAATGATGAATAAGATTATGAAGTGCATAATTAAGATTATAACATGCAAGAATAAAATAATGAAGTGCATGAATAAAATGATGAAGTGTATGAATAATAATATGAAGTGCATGAATAAGATTATGAAGTGCACAATTAAGATTATAAAGTGCATAAATAAAATGATAAAGTGCAAGAATAAAATGATAAGTGCAAGAATAAAATGATGTTGTATGAATAAAAATATGAAGTGCATGAATAAGATTGTGAAGTGCACAATTAAAATTATAAAGTGCACGAATAATATGATGAAGTGTATGAATAGTAATATGAAATGATGAATAAGATTATGAAGTGCATAATTAAGATTATAAAATGCATGAATAAAATAATGAAGTGCATGAATAAAATGATGAAGTGTATGAATAATAATATGAAGTGCATGAATAAGATTATGAAGTACACAATTAAGATTATAAAGTGCATAAATAAAATGATAAAGTGCAAGAATAAAATGATGTTGTATGAATAAAAATATGAAGTGCATGAATAAGATTGTGAAGTGCACAATTAAGATTATAAAGTGCACGAATAATATGATGAAGTGTATGAATAGTAATATGAAATGATGAATAAGATTATGAAGTGCACAATTAAGATTATAAAATGCAAGAATAAAATAATGAAGTGTATGAATAATAATATGAAGTGCATGAATAAGATTATGAAGTGCACAATTAAGATTATAAAGTGCATAAATAAAATGATGAAGTGCAAGAATAAAATGATGTTGTATGAATAAAAATATGAAGTGCATGAATAAGATTGTGAAGTGCACAATTAAGATTATAAGTGCGTAAATAAAATGATAAAGTGCAAAAATAAAATGATGAAGTGTAAGAATAATAATAGGAAGGGCATAAAAAAGGTTATGAGGTGCAAGAATAAAATGTTGAAATGTATGAATAAGATTATAAAGTGCAAGAATAAAATTATGAAGTGTATGAATAATTCATATGAAAATGAGTTTAATTCCTCATTCTTTCGAAATTTAAGTAAGATTTCAGGGAGGCACAACGTTCCTAATAAAAAGTTTAGAAATTAAAAAAAAAAGTGCAAGCCTACTGTTATTAAGTGCAAAACTAATATTATAAAGTGCAAAAATTAGATTATAAAGTGCAAGACTAATATTATAAAGTGTACAAATTAGATTTTCAGTTTAGGGAGAACCAAATTAGATTTTAGTTTGAATGTGCAATTTTAGAACTTAAATTTGTAATTTATGAAATGCATGAATAAGATTATGAAGTGCGCAAATAAGATTAAAAAGTGCAAAAATAAAATAATAAAGTGCAAGAACAAGATGATGAAGGGCATGAATTAGATTTTGACGTGCACAATTAAGATTATAAAGTGCATAAATAAAATGATAAAGTTTAATAATAAAACTATAAAGTGTAAAATTAAGATTATAGATCCAGGTGGAATCGAACCACCATCCTCATGAACAACAATTGTTCAGACGCTCTTCCATAATTGAGCTTATGGATCTTTAACTCAAGTAAAAAGCTAATCCCAATGGGGAATCTGACTGAATCGAGTATGCCGCCTTCGGGAGTAATCGAGCACACCGCAGGGAATAGATATATTTCAGTAAACAAGCCTGCAGCAGATTTGCAAATGGTGATCGAAATATTAATGTGACACAAGCAGTTTTACAGAGTTCCTGTTGTAAGTTCAAATCATCATAACTCCTTCAATACTTGGCCAAATTTGACCATTCAAATCTCAAATTGCACACCTATGAGTCTACTACCAAAATAAATAAAGAACTCCTAGCAATTTTCGACAAACAACTCCCAAAAATCATCAAAGTTGCACTATTTCACAAGCTAGGCAGTCAAAGGCTATAAAAAAGAAACCAAATAAGCCTAGCTAGCTAGATGTCCTTAACACTCACATTCTGTAACCAACTTCTCCAACTCCTTGATGGGTTCACAACAAATGTCAGCAGGAAATTTCGGCCCTTTGCATCTGCTGATAATGATGGTGTAGTTTTGGTTCTTGAAATCTACTGGACAATCTGAACATTTCATTATATGGGATCAATTTTTATTTTGGGAAAGAGAGAGGGGGAGGGAGGTATATATACATACCGGTAGAAGTCTGAAGCAAACTAGGGATATCCTTACCCAAAAACAACATTCGGCTTGGTGAGAGAACCATTAGAACCCATTAAATTAAGGTCATCCCTGACAAGAATGCCCATTGAAGAGCTACGATATGCATATTCTACCTCATAGGCAAACTGTGTGCAGGTGCCAGTGCACCAATGCACACTCTTCAGGTTTTTCTGTACCTCCAAACACAGTGAATCTTTGGAAGGAACTATCTTGCCCCTTGCTGGTTTGTACAGTGAATTAGGTCCCTACACAAACCAAAATACATTGATAAATAAGATAGTTTTGTTATATCAATCTGGAAAGAAAGTAGAAACTAACCATTATGTCACAATTCGACACACTTTTTGTGCTCAATCATGGTGTAGAAAAAAGAGAAAAATCCGCCTTTACAAGCGTCTATTAATCTAAGTAAGACACTATTTTTCATCACTCTTCTCCCTTTAAATAACAGATGTGGTAAAAATCACCCCCCCCCCCCCCCCGCGGGAAACTATACCCCAGAAAAGTTTGTTAATCACCCGTTTCCCTACAAAGGAAGTAGGTGATATACTAATATATCTCCTCCATTAGCCCATGTACTGACATTCACAAGACTCACATACTGACACATTCAACCAGAATTGTACATTCATTCCCATCAGCAAATGCCATTAACTTATGAAATATGATGGAAGAGATGAGATCCTTCACCAATGGATAAAAGATTCAACACATAAAATGATATACTTGAATCTCTTAAATAATAATGGCAGTAAAAAAATAAGTAAAAAACAAAGAGAACCTTAGTAACATGCTTATGCTTGACGATCCAGTTTACCTTTGCACAGCTGGAGCAAGGTGCATCACACTGAATCCATGTTAAATCACTCCCAGTGTCATTATTATAGCCAAACACTTTTAATTGCAATGCATGAATGCGTAGCAGAGAAAGGCACCACAGTAGCAACAGAGATGTTAATTGTGAGTTCGATTATCTCAAATCCAAGTAAAAAACTCTCAATCAATCTATTTGAACAACAAATCATTATAAATAAGTTTCAATTTCACTCTTTCAATTATAAGATTCTACAAATTTATTCAATTTAGCAAAACCTAGAAATTACGGGTTTATTAGAAACTTACCGTGTGGATTCAATAAATGGAGGAGACAAAGAGGAGGAGAGGCTGATCGGACAGTGGACGTCGGCGTTCTAGTTGGAGGCTGGGCTTTATTTGCTTGGCTCGGAAGGAGGTTGTCGGCACCACCGCTGGCTGCTTGACACTCAGGAGTCTCGGACACTCGGGAGGTTGCCTGGCTCGGTGTTGCTGGGGACTAAGGTTAGATTCTTCTTGGTATCGAAGGTCGAGGGCTTCGGGACTTGCCGTCGACGGCTGGTGAGGTCGGAGGGACGGCGGCAGGGAGGACTCGGGAAGGAAGGAAGAGCAACAGAGGAAGGTCGATCGGGTGGGCTTCTTTCTTTTGTTTTTTCTTTTGTTTTTAATCTTTTCTTTTTATCCCGGTTCAGCCCGGTTTGCTTGTTTTTTTTAAGTAACCCGCGCGCCGGTCAACAAAAAAAACCCTCATTTTCACTTTAAGCAAATTTTTCATTTTAAGTCCAATTTTCACTTTAACCTCACCCTATATATATATATATATATATATATATATATATATATAAAGAGAGAGAGGTTCTTTTGTACTACTCCATCCGATCGGAAATATTTGATGTTTTAGGAGATGAAATTTGATCAACAATATTTGATGTTTTAGAAGTAATAACTACACTCTTTTTAATTTTGCACTAATATTAATATAATTTGTACTTTATTTTAGTTTAACCAATTAGATTTGGGCATAATAAATGTGATAAGGGAATAAAAATTATTTGACGGGGTTATTTAAAAGTGGAAGTGAGAGATGAGAGTAATAGTAGCAATGATTGTGACCTGGTTGTCAACTCAGTTGTCGCTTCCGCTAAGAATAATACTTAATCACCTGTCAATACTCCTACATATACATGATTTTCAACCCGTTCCTCAAGATATGTTGGGTACTCTATAGGACTAAGGCCAACAATAGTGGCAATAGTTATAATCCCCAGCACATTGCGTATATATCATAATGGCCAATTAAGACAAATAAACAACATAAACATGTACAGAACAAAGGGTATTGAATAACCAATATGTATAAACCATATATTAACTATATAATAGTACAGAAACAATCCTCACATGTCCTAAACCAATGCATTAAATATAAATAAAACTATAGAAAAAGTTTAGCCGAGCTAGGATGACTTACCTAAAAGTTCAAAACGATGAAAGGAAAGAGAGAGATGTTATATGTGTGAGATGTGATATGAGATAATGTGAAATGGTTGAGGAGATGCCTTTATTTATACTGCTTTGAAACTCTAGGAGTCGGTTTTCTTGGTGTAGACTAGAAGCAAAGTCCAATGAGTCGAATTCGGCCGCTGAGAAAATTTGCAAAGATACGGGATCGGCGGGTGCCGATGATCAGTGGTGGGTGCCGACTCAGCCGATGCCCAAAATCTTATGCGGGTGCTACAGGATCGGCGGTAGCCGCTAGTTGGTTGCGGACCCCGCTCCTCCAGAACTCTTCTTCTTCGTTTCTTCTTGTCTTGGCTTCTTGATAGAGCATGATTAGTGTTGCATTATAAAATGCATTTAGCATAATTTAGTTGTGAATATTACATTCATTTAGTTGAATTTACATAATTACTTGTTGAAGTTAGAAGAGGCGGAATCTACATGATTTTATGGTTTATTTCAAGTAAAGTAGATTGGAGGTGAAATGAATTGGAAAAGAGCGAAAACAAGTTAAAGAAATACATAGGAGCTGCTGGAAACAAAGAAGAAGAAGCTCGGAAGAATCGCAGGCCGCCCCGCAGTATCGCTGGCCGCCCCGCGGCTCGAAGGGAAACGGAGGATTTCGCAAAATCGCCGGCCGCCCCGCGGCCCCTGCAGAGACTAAACATTAATTCCGGATTTTTACTTAGGGTTTGATCTAGTTATTTCGGCCGATTTCAAAAGACTATTTAAGGCTTTTCTAGTTATTATTTCATTAACCTTATGCACATTATTCCATTGTTGAGAGCGCCGTTGAGCATGAGCAACTAAAACTCTTGAGGTTTCGCCTACAGTTTGGATATATCTTTGATTGTTGAATTGTGAGTTTCTTAATCTAGTTCTTATTCCTATTCCAATGTTTTGACTTCTTTGTGCTTAATTGATTGAATGTGTTTTATTCTCTCTGACCTGGCCGACTAGTTAGAGTAGATTCATTCAATTGCTAGGGTTTTGTAGATTCCTCGTAGCGAACCTTAACCCAAGTGGCAATCATATCCCTTTAGGACTCGTAGGACTAATTGGATGTGTAGGAAGTTGAATACATGTTGAATATCGACTCGTAGCTTGATATTATGTGTACCTTGGTCAATTCATACTCTTAATGCTATCTCTAGGTTGAATCTTAACCGTGTTAGGGTTATTTAGAGATAAGGGTTGCTAGGACTCGTAGGACTAGTAATCTACCTAAGATCTGGACAAGGACATTGATAGGAAAAGACAAGAACTAGAGGCTGAAACAAGGATCAAATTCATCAATCGAAGTGATAAATTGCAGGTGAACCTATTTCTCTCCATTGAATTCTACAATCTATTTACTTTGTTTGCTTGCTTCCGTTTTGATAAAAGGCGGATCTTTTCACACCAAAAACCCCCATCTTCTTACTAGCGATTAGAATTGATACTTGAATTGAATAGCTTTCCCTATGGATCGATCTCTTACTTATATACTATACTAGTTGTGAGTTTGAGTATTCTTTGGCAAGAACAACGACAGGTTTTCCTCTTGTCAAATTTGGCGCCGTTGTCGGGGAGTCAAAGTTTTTTTTTGGGAAATTCCATTTGGTGTCCCTGAGGTTTTGGCAATTCCGCTTGGTGTCCCAAGGTTTTTTTTTGTCCGGATGGTGCCCCTGAGTTTTGACAAAAGTCCGCCTCATGCCCAAAACTCATATTTTCACTTTTTAAAATGAATAAAACGGCCCATTATTTTCCCTTATTTCACAAAACCTCTTTTACTTTTTAACAATGAACAAAATTACCTATTATTTAACTAAGTTCAGGATAAAATTGAAAAAACCACCTTTATTTCTAAAATTTAACAAAATCACATATTATTTCCAAAACTTTTTATCACAAAATCACCCTTCTTCCAAAAAAATTTAAAACAAAATTATGGGGTTGTGAATATTATACAAAAGACATATTAGTTTCCAATTTCCATACTTTGAAAAAATAAAATAAAAAACGCTCGTTATTTTTTCCAAAAAAATATTTAACACCTATTATTTTCCAAAATAATATTTTACCTATAACTCACTAAATTTTAAAAATTGTAAATGCAGCTGCTCATATGGTGGCTTAATATTTTGGTAGTATATATTTTTTTCGAGTCGATGCGTAAACTCGGACTTATTTTTTTGTAATTTAATATTTAGCCACAATAGTTCATTGTACAAGAAAGAAATACATTACAACTATCGTTTTCTTTTAATATTCGGTCTTCGGGTTTGACCTGACCTAAAAATGTCGGATCGAATCGAATTGACCCACCATGAACCATCCTAATTGATCAATCTAACCCAATACTTGATTAGAATTTTATTGAAAAAGAAAAAGGATTGTAAAAAATAAAGGGTTGATTTTTTTTTCCCAATACTCAATTAGAATAAAGAAGATTTTTTTATCCAAAGTATGGTTTTATGATTTTTCTTTTTCTTTTTGTAATTTATAGGCCAATTTTTTGAAAAAAAAAATTGGCCTCTAAATTAAAATAATGAATCTTTTATAAATAATACAGTAAGTGGTATTTTTTTTTCAAAAAATATAAGGGGGAATTGATGCAAATTTTTTATAAATAATAAGTGGTATGTTATGTATGTACAATGTTTGGAAAATAATGAGTTTTTTTTTTGGCAAAATATTAAAATAATGAATCTTTTATGTCATGTTAAAAATAAATGTTGATTTTCTTCAAAAAAAAATTTGTAACAATGGGTGAGTTTTTGCTAAAATTTTGGAAATTATGTGTGATTTTATTGAAAAAATATATATAAGGTGTTTTTTTTTTCACTTTTATGTTGGATTTAGTTAAATAATAGTTAATTTTATTCATTGTTAAAAATAAAGGTGGTCTTGTGAAATAAGAAAAAATAATGGGCCGTTTTATTCATTTTAAAAAGTGAAAATATGAGTTTTGGGCATGAGGCGAACTTTTGACAAAACTCAGGGGCACCATCCGGACAAAAAAAAACCTTGGGACACCAAGCGGAATTGCCAAAACCTCAGGGACACCAAACGGAATTTCCCTTTTTTTTTTTGTCGTGTGTTTGCCGATTATTGTATATAACTTAACTTTGTTGTGAACCTATCTTACGGTTCACGACACCCTTACTACTAACATTTTAAGATGAGATTAATGCAGTGTCAAGGGAAAAATTTTCACCATTATTTCACAAGAGTGCATAATTTATTGGATGCCCGTTATGCAAGGGGTTACCAAGATAGTTTGCAAGATATGGTTGTTTGTGTACTTGAGGGCATGACTCCTGAGACCAAAGAACTTGCCGAGTCTATAAGTAACGGAGGCTTGGCAAGTTTCAACTTATTAGAGATGTGAGATTTTTTGTGCTACATGGGTCACCAGGTGGAGCAGGAAGAAGCTTTCACACGCCAGGTGATGTTGGAGCAGGTGCTTAAAAGGATGGAGCGAATTGAGGAACAATTGAACCAACTTAACCAACCGGTGAGTGACTTGGTAGTAGAGCAATACTTTATTCCTCAAGTTGATGAAAGCCAAGACACAAACAATGATGGTTTGATCGATGAGAGCCCGATGCCCCCTGACATGGAGTCTCATGAGTGCACGCAGGAGGATCCATGTGTTTTGGCTCCTATTTCATCTGAAGAAATCATCTCTGACTTGCCTATCAAGGAATCATTTACCGAGCCGATTTATGTGGCTCTAGAAGGAGGTATTGATATTTCTGGCACTTTTGTAAATTTTGGTGAATATACAGACCCTTGGGAGCATTACTTTGAGAAGCCACCAACGGAACTGTGTTGGTGGTATCATATCCCTTCGGTAGAGAGTCATGCTAGACTCTTTGATAAATTGAAAGGGTCTTTAACTTCTATATTTTATACTTTCAATTTATTATGCTATGATGTTCTGTGTAAGATGTGTGCACATGAATATGATAGGTTATTGAGGGCCTTAACAATGTCTGAAACGATCTTAGAGATTGTGAGTCAACCAAGATAATTTTTTTTCCTTTTTATTTTTAGTTAGAATTAAATTATACTTTTTTTTTTATTTTCGTAAAAAAAAAGAAGAAAAAACCCTCTTCTCGTCTCCCTCATATGTCCCTTCTCTCTGCCCATCTCAAACGCGCCGCTGGAGACCTTCGTCACCGCACCACCTCCTCCCGCACTCCGTCCTGAAGCCCAGCGATCGCCGGACCACCAGCACTCTCCGTCCTCCTCTGTCGCCGCAGATGCCAGCCGCCAGCAGCCACTACTCCATCACCTCTCCACTCTTCGCCCATCTCTTGGCCTGAACCTTAAGTCGGCGTTTCTCAACCCGCACCTCCACCGCCGGCGGTCACCTTCACCCACCGCATCGTCTTGTCCGCGCCACACGCGTCGGTTGCGTCTATCCATCCACACCACCGGTCCCTAGCTCTCGGATCTACTGCTTCCATCGCGCTGCTCCAGTCCGGCGCGCCATTGTTGTTGCCCCGTGTAGCCGTGATTCATCTCAACTGGAGTCCAATTTTGGTTAGTTAAGTGCAGGTAGTTTCTCCCTGAGCTAAGTGTTTATCGATTTCGATTTTGGGATCTTCTAGACTGATCGTGTGCTTACTTATGTTGAACTGATTGAGTCATGCCTGATTTTGCTTCAAATTTGCGATTGAAATTGTTGAGTTGATAATTGATAATGTGCTAGGAATTTTATTGTGCTGAACTTATGCTTGAGAGCTGCTAGATCGAGGCTTCTGCACATGTTTGTTACTTCTTTGCTGATTTGGCTAGGTAATGTGAGAGATCCGTGAATTAGAGTGAGATTGATAGTTGGTTCTCATTGTCATTACTCATCCTAGGTTTGCTCCCTGTAGCTGATTGATTTCTTCTTGCTATATTTGAAATCAGCTGAGTAATTTTATTTAGTCTACAGTGCTAATATCAATATAAGCCTAGATACTTTGAGATGGTGCCCATGTTTCAATCTTTGCCTGCTAATTCTTCCTCCCTGAAATCACTTGACATTCATGTTTTAAATTTGTCATTCTTTTCACCCTTCCATTGAGCTTCTCGTGATTTATGGAAGAGGATGATGAATTGATTTTGTTGAAATTGCCCATTTTTTTATTTTCAATTTGTGTGGCTTCATATTCACGGGCTGATTTGAATTGTCCATTCTCTGTCGAGATTGAGTGAAATCTATTGCTAATTATTGGGATTTAGTTGGGTTGATTGAGATCTTACATAGATTGGTTGTTGCTTTGTTTTTCTGGTTGCACAGTAGCTAATGAGTTCAGTTCTGGATCTGGTATATGTTTTTGATCAATCTGCTGGACTGTGTGTTTCCTGTGATGCGTTCATTGAGTCTGATTGATCATCAACACCCTTGCGCTGCTGTGTTGGTCTTGTTTCTGGCCATTTTTATGCGTTGGTTGTCCCATATATTTTTTATTTCATGCCTTAGTTAACCTTAACTTTTTGCTGGACTATGTGTGTGGAAGTAACTGAATTTTAGAGTTGGATTCATCCCTTTAGCTGCTGATTTTGGGCTGTGTTTTACACCTAATTTTTCTTGGAAGTATCCGTTGCTTGATTGAGAAATACAATACTCTACTAATGGCTAGACTAGTTGATGTTGTGGGGTGATTGTACACACTCTTATGCTCCCGTGCTTGTCTCATGCTCCCTGTGGCCACCAAAACGTTATGATTTTTCTTTATACTTACTTAATGGCTGAGCTTGAGTTACAAGGATGTTTTTTAGCTTGAAATATATTCTCTTGCTTGGATAGTTCGATTGCATTTGCTTGTTGTGTTTCGTTGCTTTTAATTTTGGCCAGGACAAATTGCAAGGGGATATGTCTTTGTTTTTCTGACTCCAAGAAGGGATTTGCCGCTGATTTTTCCAAGAACACCTTGTTTTCTTCCTTCCTCCAGATTTGAATTGAGCTAAATGGTTACCCGGAATGCCTGATTACTTGGTGAGTTTCCTTTACCTCTTTCATTTTTTTTTTTTTTTACTTTGAGGACAAAGTAACATCTTAAGCATGAGGTGGGGAATTCAAGTGTAGCTCCATATTCATATAATCATATATGTGTTAGTTTTTTTATTTATTTATCTATTTATTTTTTCAATTTTTGTTATGCATTGCATTGCATTATAGGTTGCATTGTAGGTATTTGATAATATCTCATGGTCTCATATAAGTTATATTGAGTCTTAGTTTTTTTTTTATTTGTTAGTTTTTCATTTTAGTTGTGTTAAAGAGTTGTTTCTATGATTGGTATGACCTCGATGATGATATATGGTTTTTCATGGCTTAAGAGTTAATAAACTTGAATTTTAATTGAATAAAGACACTTGTGGGATTCCCATAGATAATCTGGATTATGAGCTTTAGTTAGAACTTGATTATTGGTTGGATGTTCAGATTACAACAATTTTGAAAATTTTTATATGATTTGTAATGTTTATGTCTAAACCCCTGATGAAAAGCACAAGTAAATTCGATTATGTATTTGATGTGATTTGTGATGTGATTTGATATATATGTTGGGTTGATGAGTGTAAGGAGGATAAAATTCACTTACACCGCTCGGGGAGGATAAAATTCACTCGAGTGAAAAGAATCATCAATAAACCAAGCTTGATAGAAATGTTCGAGGAAGATAAAATTCACTCGACAATCATGAGAAAAGAAAAAAAATACGGTTAGTAACCGATCCTGTTTGTGGAGAATAAAATTCACGCAAAGAGGAAGAAAAAGTGTTTGGAAAAAAGAAAAAATATGAGCTTAAATGAAATTTCGAAGTAGAAAAGGCCTAGTAATCTATGAGTGTTTATGAAGATTTTTATGTGCTTAATGAATTTGATTGCTCAATACATTCTGAATGCAAGCATCCCCTGAACCTAATCGAAGTTTAAAGCAATGAGTATGAAGGGTTTGATGTGGGTCTCATAGTGTCATAACTGTTTTGAGCTTAACGTAATAAATACTCCGGTAGCCATGAGAACCATACTGATGAGTGATCATTCATAGAAATTTCTTTGAGTCTTGAGTCGTGTCTTTCATTTTGAGTCTGTCGTTGTTTTGTGATTAGTTTGCTTGGGGACAAGCAAAAGTCTAAGCATGGGGTAGTTTGATAGGGTCTAATTTAGTCATGTAATTACATATTATATTAGCTTATTTTTATGCATATTTTACATATTTTATAGTTAGTTTGTATTATTTGGATTTCGGAGTCTACACTAGTGTTTTTATATATTTCAGGTATTTTTAGATTGGATCGTATGATTTTGGGGACTGATCACAATTTATAGGGATTATTTTGCAAATAAGAAGATGGATGCCTAATTAAGCTAAAGATGCTTATTTTTAATGCACGCTTTTTGATTTGATAAAGTTGTGAGATTTCTATTCTTGTTCTATTCCTATTGATTCTTTTGCGAGTATTGATTGATTTCTTCTAGTCCGTACAACTAGTTGAGATTATTGTTAGGATTTTGTAGATTCCTCGTAGCGAACCTTAATCCATAGTAGCAATCATGCCTTTTTAGGACTTGTAGGACTAAACTGGTGTGTAGAGAATCAATTAAATGTTAAATGCTGACTCGTAGCTTGGCGTTGCATGTATCCTGGTTAATCCTTAATCTTAAAGCTACTATTAGGTTAAATCTTGACCGTGTTAAGGTTATCTAATTAGTAAGGGTTACTAGGACTCGTAGGACTAGTAATTTACACAAGATCAGGACAGGAACAATAATAGGATGAAAAGAGAACTTGAAGAAGAATCGAGGATCAATCGGTCAAATTAAAGTGGATATTTGTAGATGAAACTATCATCTTAATTGCTATCTCCATTAACTTGTTTATAGTTTATTTTATTTCCTTTCTTATTATCACCACATAAAAAACCCCTTTTGTCTTAATTGGTAAATAGACTTAACTTAGAAATAACTTGATTCTCTGTGGGATCGACTCGTACTTACTGCACTACATTAGTTAGGTAGGTTCGAATTTATTTTGATACGGTTAACACGACTAAAAAACCGTCTATCACTTCTCCACTTCTTCTCTTATCTTAATTCTTGACTCTTCTTAGGCTTTTATAGCTCCAGAGTGTAGCTTCACTCCTCTTCTTATGCTTGGTATCGAAAATCTACATCAATAGACATAAAACGCGTAGATTCCGAACTTTGCAACTTAAAATGTACTTTATCTAAAAGCATGTCTAAATGCATCCTAAACTACTTAAAGAACTACCTAAAAGGCCTATGCAAATCATGCATTATCATTCCCCTTATTCTCTATATTCTTTGTAACCTTTTGCCCACTAAGTCTAGCTTGAGCACTGGTGGGGGTAAATGATCTGCCACTTGTAGAGTAATCTCCATCTTCATTTAACTTTGAACGTTTCGAGCTCTCTCCTGTACTTGCAGAGGAAAGGTTGTACAAACTTATCCACTTTGGCTCATTCCTTCGAACACGTTATGCATGCTCGAGCACAAAGTCACATTTCATATCTTGAACGAAAATTCTTTTTAATACAACAACCTGACTCTGCCCTCTGGATTGCAAATTTGATGCTTGCTCATAAGCTCCAACAAAATTTGATACATCCGGTGAGATTTTTTGCCACTTTGATTTGTATGTGCATGTAATCCTATCAACATCGTCCCCTCTATACATGTTGTCTGATGTTGACGTACTTTGCAACTTGACCCCAAAATCTCGTGAGCGTGAAATTCATGGTTACTATAAGATATGTGCTAATGTTAACCCATGTATTAACCAATAACAAATCTTCACTCTAGATCCACTTGCATCGTTCACCAGTGGAAGAGCGACCTCTACTGTGGGGGCGGCTCTACCACGTCTTCCATGAGCTCTTCCTCGAGTGGATCACTCTCAAGTAAGAGGGTCATCTTCGGTAGTGGGTTATGTTTCATCTAGGATTGACACCTCTTCTTGTGTACCCCATTGATTCATTTGAGAGGTGATACTAGTACTTCTAGGAGTATTAAGAGAATGAGATGTGAACATCTGAATATATGAATGATTTAGTGATTTTGTTGATCTTGTGTGTAAATCAAAGGTCGATGGCTTAACGAAACATTGATTTTGTTGAAAATATGAAGCACCCAGATTACCTTCAAATGATGGTGGGGCGTTCAGATTGGGTTGGGCGAGTTGGTAATTTTGAGAGGGTGGTGAGTATTTTAATAAATCATGAAAGTTTGAACAAATGTTGATGGAATTGTGATTGTCACGTGGGTGATTTCGATCCATCTAAAAAAAATGAAATGAAATGTTTCAAAAGAAACTCACTATATGTGATGTAAATTACAATGAGAGATGAGAATGAGAGGAAAAGGTTTGGTGTTTACCTTTTTATAGAAAAAAAATTATAATTTAAAACTTATCTTTAATATGCATGCACATTTTCTTAATAATTTAATCCTAAATATATTGAGTTTTTTTCATTGTAAAATTTCTTCCTTTCGTTCACATATATAATATGGGTGTCGAATGATAGATTAAAAAAATTATGAATGAAAAAAATATTAAAAGTGTATTTTTATGTTCGAAATTGGGCTAAACATATACATACATATAAATGCTTTATTTAAGGGTTCCATTGTAGTGAACCCATCAAATCGTTCTTTGCATCTAAATTATCTATTTTAATATTAGGTTTCTTAATTTTAGACTTCAAAAACGCAGATGCACATGCTCTAATGATTTGGTTTGTATATTCAATTTTTATAAATTTACTCTACAAGTTTTTTCAGTGCTTTAGCTCTTGGGCCCATTTATAATTCATAAAGTTTAACGGCAATATGCCTCATCTATTGTCAAGGCAAAAATTAAATATTTACACCAAGATCCTTTTCATTTTTTACAACATTATTACGAAATGGCTCGAGATAAAAAAAAATACCTTTAACCTAGGTTTTTTTTACAGCCACTCCATCTTCAACCCCCACTTCATTTTCAAACTATCAACCCCCACTTCATCAACGTCATTGTAGATCTAAACATTTTAAGGTTTTTTTTTTGCCAAAATCTACACCAATCTAGCACAACAAAGGTATGTATTCTCATATAATGTAAAAACTTCTTTGATTTCAGATGATTCAACACGAAAATTGGGGGTTTTGAAATTTGACCAAAATAGTGAAAACTTCATTGATTTCGATCGATTGTGTTGTTTTTGGAGCTTTTTTAATGTGTTTTCTTCCTGTCTTCAAATTCGTCATAGAAGGTTGGATTTGTAACATTGAATGCCATTGTAAGTGGTAGGAGGTTGGATTTGGGGCGAATTTTAGGTCGAAGGAACTCGACAACCTGGGCTGAGATTCCTATGTTTCCTTGACAATCTGGGTTGAGGTTGTGCTTTATACTTGGCTAGATTACACGAGGTTGTACTTTATACTCGCATATATGGGCTGAGCAAGAAAAATAACCTCTTTTGTGTTGTTTTTGGAGCTTTTTTTGTGTGTTTTCTTATTGTCTTTGACATAGGAGGTTGATTTGGAACATTGAATGCCATTGTAGGTGGTAAAAGGTTGGATTTGGGGCTAATTTTAGGCGGAAAGAACTCGAAAGTCTGGGCTGAGACTCCTATGTTTGCTCGACATTCTGGGTTGAGGGAAGGCACTTACCTCAGCTAGATTACACGAGGGTGTGCTTTATACTCACAGATTTGGGCCGAACAAGAAGAAGAAACTCGACATTTTTTTATCTCCTCCCTATTTTGGTTTAGATCTAAGTTTTGCATTAGGTGCTCTCTAAAATTCGTTTGTAAACTTCTTTACTGAAAGATTTTCAATTCTTCATCTTCTTGAGAGATTTTGTGTTGTGATTTTGGTTGTACAATGTTGAATGAGTTGAAGTGGCACTTGACTAAACTGAGATTCTAAACCTACTGAATGAGCTACGGTGCTTTCTACACAAGTGTAAACTTTGTGTATATATATACTTTGCCATTCTCAGTTGGTAAAGAAAAGTTTTTCATTCTCCTGAATATGAAATACAAGAAATCATTCTCTCTATTTTCGCTTTTCTTTTCTTCATTCATGTTCAGAAGATCGAGCTTGATCATCTGTCAAATTCAAGCTTGATTTGTCATCATATAATCTCCTTGACAATTTAACATGAGGAATCTCTTTGTTATTTGTTACCGTGTATCTCTCTTTGTGTTTGTAGTTTACATTTCCTCACCCTACGACTGTTTATCTTTGAGTATCTATGCTCGGTGTTCTGGGTTGAGGATACATACGAACCTCGGCTAGATTACACGAGGAGATGCTTTTAGGTCATAATTCTGGGCCGAGTTTATATGTTTTGCTCGGTTACGTGAGCCGAGTGTTATGATGTTGCTCATTAGACTAGAATGTTGTTAGTATTTGGTTTAGCTTTACAAGGAATTTTGTGTTTGTTAATTGAAAAATGTTAGATTAATTATTTTTCGTGTATGAATATGCAGATGAGTAGGTGTGCTCAAGTTGTCATGCTTTTGCCCGAAGGAGACGGGGTAAGAATATTCCTAGTGAATCATCGGGCACGGAAAGTGATGACAATCTATGGCTCGTTGCCATGGCAAGTGCAACAAATATACAAAAGATATAAAATTTATTATTGATGATTTTTTAAAAAGTATATCTCATTATATCTTCATTACAAATATAGAAAATTTTGTTAAGTATTTATCTCATCATATACTTAATTATAGTTATAGAGATATAAAATTATGGAAACAGAATAAAATCGGTGATTTTTTATGGATAAAACTGAGTAACTTTATCTTAAGAACCATATAAAGGCGAGAGTATATTAGGAAAATCCAATATATAGTCTCGGTAACATTGGCCGTGTAAAAAGAAAAGTCTCAGTAATATGGGCCGAAGATATTTATAAATCTCATCAACTATTGGTGAGGTTATGGTAAAGCCTCATAGAACTAACACAGACAGAAATATTTCACTAGTTCAATGACATACGTCTGATTAGTTTGAAATGAGATTACATAATGAACTCCGAAATAGTACTAAATATCTAGAAAACCCTAAAAATAAATACAAATATAGTTACTTTTGTAAACGTTTGGATCTCCTCGGGCCTTCAACTTTCACTATGGATAGATCCGCCATCGGGAGGGCCATCACGCATTTCCCACTACGAACTTGTTGCCGAACTTCAGGGTTGTTGATGTATTCCTGATAGTTCATCTCTTCTTTATAGATTGTTGCAAGGGTTTTAAACGTTGAGAATTCTTTGTCAAGCGCTGATGCAACTTTTTTAGGACCTACCTCCTCGTCTTCAATCAAGGTCCGCATAAATATGCGAGCCTCAATAAGATCTCATACATGATGTTTCTGTGCTTTAGCCTTTGTCCGCATAAATATGCGAGCCTCAACAAGATCTCATACATGATGCCCTATTTATACTAATTCATCACCAAACCCTAAATTTCTTCTTTCTTCCCCCCCACCTCTAATTTCCCTCCATAAACCTCCTCCTACGGATTCAATTTCCCTCCAAAATTTTCTGGCGCCAAATCATTCCGTAAATCACAGGATCGGTTTTTGGAAGATATTTCCGCACAATAAGCTCGGGGAAAATAGCCGAGGTGAAGCATTAGTCTCGTTAAGTTTGGCCGAGGTTTCATACTACGGTGAAACTTGTCGGGTTTATATCAGAGTCTCAAAGAACTTTGTCGAGATATGCATCATGCCGAAACAAAATTTTCTTTGTCGAAACCCACCAACCTCAATGTAAAAACCCAACCGCTACTCTTATCAATTCTTTATCATTCAACAAGATTGATGTAATTTTCAACACTTCAGTGTTTTTTTTCTCTCTCTCTCGGGCTATTCCGTAATAATGTTGTAAAAAATGAAAAGGACCTCGGCGTAAATATTTACTTTTCGCCTTGGCAATAGACGAAAGACATCTTGTCGTTATACTCTCCCTTTATAATTACAAAGCATTTTGTAAAGTAATAAATTCCTTGAATGTCTACCTCCGTTCCATAATAAAAGTCATTTTATTTTTAAGCACGCATTTTAGGGAGGTAAAAATTCTATAAAATAGTATTGTTTTTTAATGAATTTATTTTTATAAGTTCATACTTATAACTAACAATTATGAAATTATTAAAAAAAATTAATTAAAAAAATATCTTATACGGAGTATTGTTTTTACTATCTTAAAAAGTGTGCACCAAAAAACTAACAAATTTTAATTTGAAACGGAGGAGGTAATTAAGTTGAAATCATCTTATTAATAGGCATTTTGATACCCTTATGTTTTGGAAAGGATGATTGGCGGGCGAGGGGACCAAAAGAGGGGTTTGGTATCCGGCAAGATAGGGTTTCCCGCTTCCCTCAAAATTGAAATTTTGCACTTTCCTCTTTCTCAATTAAAGAAAACCTAATTCATGGCGTCCTCCTCCTCTCAATGATTCAAACCCTTTACCTTTCCAGCCTTCGCCCCCAAATTTCTAATAAATTCTTCCAACCTGATTATCTCCACTTCCGCTTCCCTTCCCAGCAGATCTCTCCCCCATGGCGACATCTCTCACCTAATCTCCACTCTCCGCAGGTTAGTAATAGTATTTGCCCTTCACAAATTCAACTACCAATTTCTGTTCTTCATCTGATTAAGATCGTGGTTTTCAATTCTCATCCATTTTACTCTTCTTTTTAGCTGCAAATGATCTGTCGGTGGAGTCCAGAATCTTGATTTAGTTTTGATGTTCCATGTGATCTGCAGATCCGATTCATTTTTTTTAGCTGTTCAATCTGGCAGTACCATCTGTTGAAAATTTGTGATTGCATTTTTGAGATCAGTGGTTGCTAATTACATCATGACGAAGGATAGTCCTCCTCCCAGGTCAAGCCAACCCCGAACTTCGCTGGGTGATTTGACCAACCAGCTTGGAAAGAGGGGTTTCTCATTGATTTCTCGAAGTCCTGCTTCTAAATCTGCTAAAAGTTTTGACAAGGAAAATGATTCCCAGTCAACTAAGCGAATTTCTTTAGGCAGCAAGGACTCTGGATCGGAAACTTCGGGTGCTAAATGCCCCAAAATCTCAAACCCTGAGAAGTCATTGCCCTTGTTGAAGGGCGGCAAGACTTACCGCTTGCTCTCTCTCGGCAATGTTGATTCTGCTTTGGATCCCAGCCTCAAAACTCAAAATCAGATTGGTTCTGCAGATGCCAATTTGAGTCTGATTGGTAGTGCTAGTGTTTCATCCAGTGTGAAGGGGACTCACGCTAATTCCCAGTCTTCTTCTGAGAGCACTAAAGACCTTTTCGAGATGGGTGGGATTGGGAAGAGCCAAGATCCTGAAGAGCCCATTCTTGATACATTAGGTTCACAAATAGCAAGCACTGACGGTAAGGATTTTGGCCTTGGTACTATGCCATCTACTGAATACCTTCCTTTCCCGGGTTCTAAACCATTTGAGCTGGAGAGGTGTGTGTTGCTGAAGGATGATGCTGCCTCTGATGCAGTACCTGATGCCAACTCACTTAAGGCCTGCTCATGTTCGTTTTGCGCCAAAGGTATAGTTTGCATTATCAAATTGCTATTGCTTGCTTGCTTGCGTGGTTCATCAATCGTTGCACTGCTGTAATTGTGTTGATGTTGCATTCTGCAATTGCTAAGGTTCGCTGTTTGGATTTTCTAATTGAAAGTTATAGGCGAATTCAACAACTTAAGTTTCTATAGTTGAATATACTTTCAACAAGTTGAAATCCTCTATTTTGTGCTTTTCAGCTGCATGTATATGGGCAGATCTCCACTATGCGGATGCAAAGGGTCGGATATCAGGCAAGTTAAATGGTGCTGTATGTTAGTAGTATTGTCGCTTGACCCGTGTTTACTGAATTCAGATTGGCATTGGTTTCCACCTACATTTGCAGCATTGACGAAGAGTAAGAAAAAAGCGAGTGATCTTGTAAAAACCTATTCAGTTGAGAGTAACATTGGAAGGAGTGGAGAGAGCCCCAGCAGTAGTCCCACACAGATGGACATAGACCTCATGAACCGGTGCAAGTCGCTCTTTGTCTTTATGGACAACTCCTTTGGCAAGGAATGCAGCCAACTGGTAAGCTCTAGCAGTAATATCTCTTTCCCTCTCTTTTACGGATTTTGTCTTTTTATTTACTTGGAAACTCGATCATTCAAATTGCAGGAAGCTGAGATTTCATCTCTCAAGGGAATGAGGGAAGACATGAAGACGAATGCGGGGACAATACATGAAATGCCCCTGGATGTTCACCACTCTACTTCTACTGATCCATCCTGTGGTCGGAGGATGGAATAACCATTTCAAAGTTATTTAATCCAAATTGTTTTCCTTTTACTTCTTCTCAGAGGCCGTGTTGAGTTTAAATCTTTCTTCCTATCCGAATCTGAATCTGGGTAATTGTATTTGTACCTTGTATATGGGTGCACAAATATGCCTAGTGCCCTGCCTTTCTTTCTTTATTTCGTGCGAAGGTTTAGCATAGCAGCTCTTTAACCATAAAGGGACAAATTTTGTTTTTTTTCGGAAGATTGTGGGTTTGGATCCTATGAATTTGACTATTAAATTCATGAGTGGAGTTGGGTTTTACCCACACAAAAAAGAAATTAAAAGAAAAAAGAAAAAAAAATGGGTGTGGGTGGGGCCGTGGGGGTGGGGGCGGGGGTGAAGGAGGGGACCAAATCTAATCGTCGGTTATTTTTTTTGACGGTTGAGATTTGATGGAGTTAATATACAAGTCCACCGGATCCAATTCCGGAAATTATAGTGTGACTGATTATAAAATATACTTGCAGTTGGTAATCCCCCTTTTAGATTTTCCAGAGGAACTAAAAGTGTTTAGATTCCAAATCTATCTGAAGTCAGCGAGTGTTGTTTAGTGTGGTATGTATAGCATATCTATTGCTGATTTAGTAGAGTATCACTCATTTTTACTCCAATTCCAGTATAGTCTATCCATGATATTATTAACTGGTATTGGTATTGGTATTCTTGATATGCTATCCAAAATTTGTGACGAGACGTAAAGTCGTTAGTTCCTGTCAAAGATAATCCACATAGAGCACTGTTTTTATGTATTTTCTTTGTCAAAAGTAACACAAATAACAAGATTGAGAAATATGAAATAAGCAAAAGAAATAAAGAGAGTAATGATTGCGAATTCGATAACAGTAAGAGAGAAACGCTTCACCTACGATTTCTCAACACTGGTTGATATTCACGATCCTTGGCTCGATTCCTAGTTATTCCAATTTGTCTTAGTTATTCCGACATTGGTTTAAATAGATTGATACTCCTTGTAAATATGTTAACCCCTTGCACTCATATGCAACCCTATCTTGTAGGATTTAATATACAAATAGCACAAATTCCCAATGTACTTGAACGAATGACAGTACCAACCCTCCTAAGCAGCTAGTATATATCGAGTTGTCATTCCATCAACCCTAATCACTTAGAAACCGATATTTAACTAAGCTTTCATTACCCTACACAATCAAGATCCTCCTAGTGGAATCACTTGACTATGATTGCTACAAAAGTATAATTATTCTGACAAATGAATTAAAACTCTAGCAAGATGCAATTCTATCAAGGTGATCAATCAAGGGAGAATTAACAACATAAGATCAGCACACAGACAATGAAATAATAATAGGAATAACATAGAAATCAAAGTATCACTATTCAACCAACCATGTCTTTGAACCACAGGTGAAACAATGAGTTTAGTTGTTCATAATCTAATTGCGTATTATGAAAGATGAATAATACTCCATCCGTTAATTAAAACTTGACGTTTTACCATTCATGCACGCTTTTTGAGGTCTTAAAAACTATATAAAATACTTTTTAAATAATTTCATTATTAAGTATGAATTTATAAAAACAAATGTAAAAAAGTTAATATTATATATAGTTTTTATTATTCTAAAAAAAGACTGCATGAATAGTAAACACCAAGTTTTAATTAATAGAGGGAGTAGAATGTATGTCTCTAAAACTTATGCAAAATCAACCTAAATAGGCTTAGATTAAGCCCTCGTATAACCCTAGAAAGAATATAATTATTGTCTAATTAATTATTAAAAAAGATATCGAATCTTCTAAAAACAGGGAAATTGGCGGACGCCACGCCGTTTTTCCAGACTTCGTATATATTCTTCAGTGTCTTCGTTCGTTGTCTTCTCAGCTCCTCTTGTGTTTCTTCCTCCTTCCTCCTTCCTCTTTAGCTCCATTTTAGCTCTTCTTAGCTCACACAATCCATCCTTTGCCTCCTCTCCAAGCTCAGAATAGAAATATGTATATTAAGCATAAAAAACACGTAGATTACGAACTCGAATGCCCTAAAGAACAATAATGCTAATTAACTATTAAACATTCAATATGCACACTTGAATGCACCTAAAAATACCTATAATGTATTCGTTTCATCAAAAGTAACACCTCAAATGTAGATAGGATCAACAAGAATGTGAAACAACATCATAGCTTGCATATAGGCAACTCAAAACAACGAGTAAACCTTCCATCCAACCTCACCGAGGAAAATGTGTTTTTACTTGCTCTAAACGTGTTTAAGCTTTTGATTGCAAACTCTCAACTCAACCCAAGTGCAAGAAGCTACATAGATATTGTTACTTATATAACCCTATTCTCCACAGAAAAGAGTCATTACAAATAGAAATTATCAAGAGGACTTTCGCTCAATGGAAGACTTCGAAGAAGACTCCATTCGGCGAGGTTGTAATGGGGCTTGGTATAGGAATACAAGGCATGGAGTGAGTTTAGAATTGTGGTGCTTAAGATCCTAGAGAGTACAACATTACTCAAACAAACCACTCAAATATATAAACCAAACTCAGTACAAACTCATGAAATTCACTAAACTCAACCCATATCTAAATCTCACAAATAACATAAAGGCTCTTTATTTCAAACAAAATGCATACTTTTTTTTCTTTCCCTTTTTTTTTAATGAAATAAACAAAATACAGAATTAACAATAAATGGAGCCAGCAATACATAAATTGTGAGAACTCCCCAGATCATCATCAACTCTCATAATTCTCAATACAAATTAACACTCGCTCATCCACCCAACAAAATCAAATAGAATCCAATTCTAGACCTAATTCCCATATGAGTCATGCTATCATCGACTAAGGATAAATCTTGTGGAGCTTCAAAGAAAAACTAGGCTCGGAGTGGCTACAAGCAGTGGATAATAATGCAGGGCAGATAAGAATATGAATAGGCCAAAAATAGCGCCTCAATAACTTGAAATCCATTCACAACAAACATTTAAGCTCAGCCTCAAATAGGGAATAACAATGTCAATATCAAGAGGTAATTGCAAATGGAGAGTCTAATCACACACATAAAGTAGAAGGAAACATGATAAATATCCCTGTATGGCTAAAACTATCTCACTAGGTACTCAATGTTGGATTTCCAATCTACTTCTGTAATGAATCATACAAGCCCAATTACTCTCACATCTCAATACCTTCTTTATGAAAATCAATTTTAAAGTGATTTAGGTATACAATCCAAAAATGTCATGGGATTAATATGATCATGCTAAAATAGAATAGAGGACACAAAAGTGTAGCCATATGGGTATTTGAATAATACATATATGCAATGCATGATATTTTTGGATTTTTGACATTTTAAAATTTTTTTCTTTGATTTTCTAAACTTAATACGCTAGAAATAAACATGATGCATGATAAACAAGAGCTAAAACTGCAAATAACGTAAACATAAACATGCACTAACTACTAACAACTATCTCCTCCCCCACACTTAAACGTTGCATTGTCCTCAATGCAAAAATATAAAGAACAATGAGAAAGACCAGGTGCAGAAGGGAGAAACGTACCACTCACTGGGTGGGCGGCGTAACGGCCCGGGATTATGATTCCCGAGTTACGTTTCGAGGGATGAAACCCCTCGTTAGGATCTTGCGCCCCGAGTACAGGTTGAAGGTTTGAAATTCTACTATAACGTTTTCAAGTGGGATTTCACACCCAAGATTCGAAGGGATCGTTGGAATCCCCGGGGAAGTCCCCTGTACCTGTCGTAAGTCTAAGCGTGGAAATTAGAAATAGCGCGACTAGCGGAAATAAGTGTAATACAAGGGGGTGCCACGGCGGAGCCGGGTCAAAACGGAGTCAAAGTATAAATCCAAAAAAATATAATCAGAGTCTGGTGAAGTCTATAACTCCAGCGCTCACTCTCCGCCGACAAAATGACCCGCGCAATAAGCAAACAGCACCGATAGGATGAACATAAATAATTCCTAAAAAAAATTGATTTGGGGCGGGATCAGATCGATGCCCACTTAACTCTGCATCCCAACCATAAGCACACATATACGCTATACTTAATAAAGATGCTCTAATGCAGTACGAAATTCAAACACACTAGCATGCTCCTAGTTCATAATAATGTGCAGAAATACTGTAAAGGGCCCAAGACAATGCCAAGTGGCATATCCCTCTCCTACCTCCACCCCTTCCGATAGGTGGAGACTGGCCAGCTCGTGAATGCATTCATTCATAATCGGGCGGCACGCATGCCTAACCCGCTCCACAATAAAGCCCGCAGGCATATCATAATATAAGGAAGTTCATGACTCGATTGACTCAGGGTACCCGATGAGGCTGGGCTACCCTATGACCCTAGCAAAGACTCTAGGACTATCACAGATAACGGCCGTTCTGTTTCAAACGCATAAAGTAAACAGATGCTCAATCAATTAGTGCAACCTAACATGGTACTACATGGCATGCTGATCATGAATGCAAGCACCTAGTATATCATGCACCTAAAGCAGGGAATAGCTCTATTCAATCTGAGTAAGCTCCGAAGAGACTTACCTGGAAGTGCAGAACAGCAAAAGGCAACAACTAGGTATACAGAAAGCCAATCATGTCACAGATGATCACCTAACACATATATAAGTAATACAAATAAGTCTACTTCTAATGTTACTTAAGCATATAATATCACACACAAGTCATTAAATTTATTCCTCATCTTCCCAAGATTTTCCAAAACTCTTCTAAAATCTCAAGTTATATCAAATCATCAATTAAACACTTTCCCAAATCATACTTGACCCAAAAATCCATTTACAAGGTGTTACTCTTTAAATCAACTTATTTTATTACTTTATCAAAACAATCCGACAAGGTTAGGGTATTTCAAAAATTCCCTCTTTTTAATTTTATTAAATCCATTTCCAACCTTTAAAACCTTTTTCAAATCCAACTCCAAATATTATACTTTAAATCTCAATAATAATATTCTATATTATTTTACATCTAATTAATATTTATATACTTGAATATATAAACCTCTTAAAACTCATATTATTAACACCTTTTATCAAATTAGGCCCAAAATACAATCCAGTGAAAGAAATCGGGTACACAAGCCCAAACCCGGATTCTCATTCTCACCTCTAGGATCCAATACCAACCCAAAACAAAATACTCCCTCCGTTCCACAATACATGGCCTTTTTGTTTTGGGCACGCTTTTTAATAAGCGAAAAACTCTATGAAATATTATTTTTTTAATTATTATTTTTATATAATTTGATACTTATTACTAATAAGTATCAACTTATATTAAAAAATTAATTAAAAAAATAATATTTTATAGAGTTTTTCGCTCATTAAAAAGCGTGTCCAAAACTAAAAGGACATGTATTATGGAACGGAGGGAGTATAAGTAAAGGGGAAAGAAGGAGGCGGGCCCCACACAAGCAAAACAGCGTCTTCTTCCTCTGACCTCCTCTGCCTCGCCGCTCGCCTGACGCTCCCTCGCCGCCTCGCACCTCGCCAGCGCCCTCACCTCTCCGGCTTCTCTTCCCTCACCCACACTCTCGCTCTCGGTCTCGTCTCCATTGCCCTCACTCAGCACATCTCCGTCGTTCTCTCATCGCAACCTCTCGCTCACGGACGCGACTCTCGCTCGACCTCGCCGGAGACTCGCCTAACCCGACCGCTCTCGCCTCACACTCTTCGACCCATTCAAGCAAGAAGAGAACCAGATTTGAATCGAGGACAAGGAAAGGGGTTCGAAGCTCACCGAAGGTCTCGATTTCGTCGAAGGTTCGTCGGAAGTGCGATTCGGCTCCGGAGGCTCGGGGAAGCTTGGCGAACCTGGATCAACTGTGCTTGGTTATAAAGGTGAATCCTTTGTACGGGTTCGATCGGAAGAAGGGAGTAGAGAGCCCTTACCGTGGTTTTCGAAGAGAAACAGGGCGAGGAGGCAGGGTAGCGGCTCGACGGCGCTCGGGAGGTGCTGGGCTGCGGCTTTAGTTCGGCTTCGCTCGGAACAGAGACACGGCGCTCGAGGGCGCTTGGGAAGGTGCTCGGAGGGAGATGGAGGCGCCGACGGAGTGCTGCTAGTGGCTGCCGATGGGTGGCCGGTGGTGTGGCTGCTACTGCCGCTGCTCAGTGGTGGTGGAATGGTGAGGGTTGCGTTTGGGTTTCTAATGCAAAAGGAGATGGAGGTTGTTTGGAATGAGAGAGATTGCAGTTCAAATGGGAATCAAATGGCAGAGAGCCTATCTGGATGTTTGGCGTGGGATTTCAGATTGTGGAATGGTTTGTGGGGTCTTGGATTCAAGTTAAAAAGAGGACAATTGCAGGTGATTCAACAAGGCAAGGAAAGAGTGGGGTGTTCCTTAGCCAAAAGAAGGGTGGAGCAAGCTGGAGGGCTAGGAAGGTGTAGCTGGCTAGTTGCTATAGCTGTTGACTAGGGCAAGTGATGCCTATCATTTGCTGATCGAAAATGAAGAGAGAGGGGAGAAAGAAGGCAATTTACCAGTGGTTTTACAAATGTTAAATAAATGTTAAAAAAAATAAATGTTAAATCTTATCTCGACTCGATCAAAATAAATGTTAAATCTTCCACTCCGAATTCAATAATGAAATCCCTGAAAAGTGGAATAAAATCTATTTTGTATAAATTTAAAATTTGGGTCGGCTCTAAGAATTTCAAGCTAGATTTATTAAATTTATGACGAGTTTTCCTTAAAATATCCAAAATTAATTTCATTTTATTTTATTTATTTTTAAGTGGTTATTTAAAAATCCGGGCCTTTACAGGCGGAGGCTTGAATGGTGAACCCAACGGGAATTGGCCGATCAAACCAGTGAGAATTCATGGTAGCGCATCGATTCACTATCCAAGGGTGTCCTACTGACGATCCAGATTTGAAAAGCTGCCAGCATGGACCCAATTGTCAAAAGAGATGGGAGATATTGATGATGCTCCCCACATGGGTTTGATAACCAACAAACCCCTTCATTGGCATGTGGAATACTCACCCTCTCGAGCATGTAGGCTCCTATCAGCGTAGACATATCATAGGTGTAGGGAGATCTTAAGGGCTTCTGACGCAAGACGAACGTCGTTGGCACTTTCGCCTTTTATCAAATAGTAATAATATCCAAACTTTAACACAAAACCAATAGATTAGGCAATTAATCACTTGATAGACCAAATAACTATTAGTATAGCGATGAAGTCCGGTGTCGAACCCACAGGGAGAAGCGATTTTCTATTCAATAACTCTAAACAAGAACTCTTATGACAAAGCAATGATTTGCAGCAAATAATCAGGATGTAAAAGTAACCAGATTTATGATTGCAAAGTAGATTAATATGAGAGTAGAAAGAACATTTCACCTGTAATTCTCTGACAATGGTTGGAATTCATGGTCACCGAATTGATCTATCAATTATTCATATTCATAGGTCTACTTGACTAAAGTTGAGAGATCCGCAGAGATTCACTCATCTCATTCAATATCACTAAAGAATAGTATTAAGAACTCAAGTAATCAAGACCAATTGGCAGATTGACTCAATGCAATTAAGACTAATAGGCGCCAACCGAACTCAGCTGGCACCATAATCGAATATCCTAAACATAGATCAATTGAAATCATCCACTACAAAGACAAAGAAAGATCACTATCTCAATACCTTTGTTTGCTATCAAGAAAATAATAACGAATTCATAGCTACGATGCAATTCCTAACATGGTGACCAGTCATAGAAAGGAACACAAATATAATAATTAAGCACAAGACAATAACTATAAATATGAATAACTAAATAGAATCAAATCCTCACAATCCAAACAACCATGTCTTCGAATCACAGGCGAAACTATGAGTTTAGAAACTCATAGGCCAATTCTCTCTCTCTCTCTCTCTCTCTAATTGTGTTCATAGTCTCACACACAATAACCACTCTCTGGCGAATAGAATGAAAATGAACCTAATAAAGACTCTCAAAGAGTCAGCCAAACCCTAGTGGAAATAGGAATAAAATAATAGGAAATAATGTTTCCAGATCCAAAACCGCAAACGTTGAAAATCGGCCCACGGCGGGCGCCGTGCAAAGGGCGGCGGGCGCCACCTATGCAGTGTCCGACTTTCCTCGAATGACTTCAATAATCTCCAATGTCGTGCTTTCTTGCTCCCCTCTAGCTACCTCATTAGCCTCCGTATGCTCCAAAACATGTCTCTTAAGCTCCTTCAAAGCCCATTCAAGATCGGAATGTAATTTTGCAGAATAAACACTAAAAAGGCATAGATTTCGAACTCGAATACTTCATAAGCAATATACAAAACTAGACGCAAACATTAGCAAAATCACTACCTAATTGCAATAAGAAATACCTATAATGCCTATACGAAATATGCATTATCAAATCCCCCCACACTTAACTCTTGCTTGTCCTTAAGCAACCATAAGACAAAAAAATCATCTACGCATCCTACATGAAATTCTTTCATAACTTAACTCATCAAAAGCAACATCATCAATAGTGCAAATATAATCAAAGCATATAAACGTCATAACATGTATATATGGGATCAAGTTGCTTGCATGTTCAAAAATCCAACCTTACCAAGGATAAAATGTGTATCTCTCACTCTCATGTATTTAGGCTTTAAGCATACACTCACCTCAATTCCATATACAAGAATCAACTCAAATATTTACATTTATATCACAAAATCTCCACCGGATACGTCAATGCAAAAATAAGGACATCAAGAGGACTTTCTCTCAATGGAAACCTTCATAGAAGATTCCATTCGGAGGGGTTGTAATTAGGGTTGGGCTTCCGGTCTGGACCGGTATTTCCGAGAAGATGGACCATGGATCGGACTGGGATCGAGAATTATGATCTCGGGTTTTCCGGTCCGTGGTCCGGAATGAACGGTTGGACCGGTTTGGTTCAACCAACCCTGTTTTTTTTTTTTTTACAGAAAAAAATATCTCCACTCTAGATCAGAAAAATATTAGTTTTGAATGTTTCTCTAACCCTAGATCTGAAAAATAACTCAAATCTAGATCGAAATCGACATTAATTTTTGAAAATAATCAAAATATATCTAAAATAAACCTAGATCTAAATCTAAAAGTGAAAAGAGAGGGAAGAAGAAGAAAAGAAGAACACTGGAGGCTTGGAGCGGATGCCGGCTGAGCACTGAGGGAGGAGGGACAATTGAGGGAGGAGCGGGCAGATGGCTTCGCCTTCGGGACTTTGTCAATGCGAAGCGGCTTTGGGAGGAGATCTGTGACTTTGTCTGTGCGAAGTTCGGCGGCGAAGTGAAGATTGAAGAAGCGGCTCAACTTGGCAAGACCAATCGCCCATACATAGTTTAATAGTTACATACGGTGCGAGCCTGTGTTTTGTTTTTCTTAAAAAAAAAAATAGAAACCGGTCCAATTCCGGTCTGGTCCCGGGTTTGGACCGGAAACCGAAAATCAAAATTTCTTGGACCGCGGACCGTCTTTGGGAGGAGATCTAAAATTTCTTGGACCGACTTTGGACCGCGGATCAGATCGTAATATCCCGGTCTGATCCAAAGACCGTAATTTCCGGTCTGATCCCGGTCCGATCCAACTTTTTCCCAACCCTAGTGGTAATGGGACTTGGTAGAAACATAAGGGCAATGAATTGTATTTGGTCATGCGGTGCTTTAAATTCCCGGAAAACAAGATTTTAACAACTCCCAACATAACACAATTCAACTAAAATACATCAAGCTCACAAATGCACAACATCTCTGAATATCATCATCAAATCTCCAAAAATCATCTCATAACTCATCACATCTCAAAATATCATCATCTCATCATCTTACATATCATGAAATCTCAACACCCAACCAATATAACTTCTAAGCAACATACATCCAATTCTTCCTCATTATGCAAAAAATAAAATAAAATGACTCTTTATTCTCTATTTTTTTCTTTTTCTCTTTTTTTTTTTCGATTTCTTTTATAACTTACTTTTACCCCTAGCTGAATTTTATCATCCCTAGGTCCAAGTTTTTTATTTCTTTTTTTTTAGCCAAAATACATGTAAATCAAATGCAGAAAAATGAGGGAATAAATAAGCACATAACATTACATCTTCTCAAAACATTAAACCATAACATCACATTTTAGCTTCATTTTCCTCAATCTCCAAAATAGATTCCATAACCAAGTCAAAATCTCAATTCCCCCGGAATAAGGGTAAGGCTCATCATAGGCTAGGAATAATAATTTTGTGGAGCTATCAATAAAAAGGCTATATGTTCAAATTGGCTTCAAAGCAAGATATAACATAAGGTAGACATGGATAAATATGTGGCTAAAAGGTTGCCTCTATCATTTGAATTTATCAAGCAATAAACATGTATATAACCGGCCTTGAAAATAGATAACCATGGAAATACTCAATGATAAATGCATATGAAGACCAGAGATCTTCTCCAAAAGACTAGCGAGCTTGTCAGCAGTGCTCGCCTCAAAATCAGCAAATTGACGCTCAAGATCATCCAAAGTAACACATATAGGACCAGCGTCCTCCTCAGCAACTTCTTCTCTGGCTACTACCTCTTCTTCTGTAATCTCAGCATGCTCATCATCAATGGCCTCATCATCAGTAGCCTCACCAGCAACAACAGGCCATCGTCTCTCTAAATTATGCTCATCCGGATCCAATGGAAACTTGTTCTGACAGAGATTAAAATATGACATCCTCAGGCAATATGGTAGTTCCGTAGGTAGATAATTGTGATGCTCCTCAGTTGGTCCCGACTTTCATTCGAAACACCATGTTCCATCCGGACGCCGGGCCCACTTAGTCATGCCCCACCAATTCAGACTGGCAAGATTGTAAACTTTGTTTCCATTGAGAGAATGCAGGTCATCAAGACAAACACCCACTCGACAAGCAATCAGCGATATCAAACCTCCGAAAACAATAAGGCGTTCAGATCTCACATGAGTAGCTCTAGTCACCTCCATATAGTTTCCCAAAAATAGCTGAACCCAGTCAGGGATATGCACCTCCTCCGGAGTCAAGCAACAAATATAGCTCCAGGCTCTCATAGTAACTATGGAAGAATTCTCCACACCCAAGAAAGAGTTACAAAGTACCAAATAGCACAACCTCAACGCAGGATGAGTAATCGTGGATGCACAGCGTTGTCGGTTCGACTCAAAGAACTGATTTGAAGCCTCCTTCCACATGTCAAAAGGATTTCGAGCAGCTAACTCATCCCCAAATATGGCGTCAGCATGCGTTTTGGTAACACCAAAAGCTTGTGCAATGAGATCCTTAGTTACCACGAACTTCCGATTCCTCAACTGAAAAATGAATCTCCATATCAGAACGGTAATCCAGGGTAGGCAAGAACTCTCTCACTAATGCTAGATAGGTAAAATCATCCACATCCAAGAAATCACTCAAAGCTCCCCTTCTAAGGAGTCGAAAGACCTGTTATAATATTCCCAATTTCTTCAACGTCGGGGGATGGAAGAATAGGGTGGATTCATACTTCCTCTTTTCAAGCTTGAGCCAACGATCCTTTTCTTTCCAAGACAGCAAATGGGGCATCTTCATAACAGGAGCAGAAGACATGGTGCAAACTCAAGGGCAAGATCGAAGAAAACCATGAAAACGACCAAAAGACGGATTCGAGGAAATAATGTTTCCTGATCCAAAATCGCAAATGTAGTGTCCGACTTTCCTCGAATGACTTCAATAATCTCCAATGTCGTGTTTCCTTGCTCCTCTTGAGCTTCCTTCTTAGCCTCCATATGCTCCAAAACATGTCTCTTAAGCTTCTCCAATGCCCATTCAAGATCGAAATGTAATTCTATAGAATAAACACTAAAAAGGTGTATATTCCGAACTCGAATAATTCACAAGCAATATACGAAACTAGACTCAAACAATAGCAAAACCACTACCTCATTGCAATAAGAAATACCTATAATGGCTATATGAAATATGAATTATCAGCTTCAGTGTGCTCAAGTCGATCTCCATGCGATAGGCAATGAGTGTAATCATGCCTTCGAAGGGAATAACGTGAGGGTGAGTTTGCCAGCTTTGACGAAGCATCTCATCGTGGGCACCGAAAAACAGCTGGACCTAATCTGGAATCATTGTGGACTCTGGTGTCAAACAGTACAACCAAACCTAACTCCTCGTCGTAACCCTGCACGAGTCTACCATGCCGTAGAAAGCTGAACTCATGACTATGTGGCACAGGCGGAGAGCGTGGTGTTTAATCAGATAGTCATAGTCACCACCCTCGTATCCCTCTGGTATTCCATTCACTATTGCCCACGTCTCTATTGGTGGTGGTAAGGCCATAGCACCTCGCCAAGCCAAAGTACAACGTCTTTTTATACTAAAAGCAAAGGCCAAAATGCTCTTGCTTTCCAGACACTCTCTTCCCATCAACCTAAAGCGAACATCTCCGTCGAACAGTATGTCTAGAGTCGCTAGAATCGCGCACTAATGCTGGATATGTCAAAGAGCTCATTGTCACAAAGTTACCCAAACCCCCATTCTCAAGCAATACAGACACAGAACCAAGCAACCCAAGGCGTTGCAAAGTATCTGTGTGGAAGAATCTTGTCGACGAGTAGCGTTGAGTTCCTTATAACCCGATCCATTGTTTTCTTTGTACTCCAGTAAGGTATGCCGACATAATCATATCGGGAACAACTACCATATTGGACAAAACAAGAGGAGAGATCGAAAGAAACTCACAAAACCGAACAAAACACCAAACTGCAGGAACGACGGACGTCGATAACAATGGTTAGCGCCGTTTTTTCTAGGCAGTTTTTGCGCGCAGTTCGAATTCCGATGGCATTGTGTGGACATAAAAAACCCTTTTAAAAGCTTCTTTTGTGCTTGAAACTGACCTTAGATCCCTTGATGGTCGTGATGAATGCATGGGTGATGGTAGTTGTGGATGAGAGAAAATGAAGATTTGTGGTGGTTTGTGGGTTTGAACTTGAAGGTGATGGAAAATGGATTAATGGAGATGAAGATGGTGTGTATAGGCTGAATAGGGTGTTTGGATGGCGGTGAGACAGAAAAGGTGGGCTTTGTTTTTATTAGATTTTGAGATGAGGTGGTCGGAATTGGTGATGGTAGGGTTTAGGGTTTTGGTTGCTTGAGGAAGGGATTTGAGAAAAGGGGAGAGAAGAGAAAGATGGGTTTTGAATTTATATGGAAGGGTAATTGGGATATTAGATAAAAGATAGAAATAGATGGGCCAATGCCCCCCATTCGTCATTCGTGTTTTCTAAAAACCCAAACGATGGCGAAGTACCGGTTGTAACAGCGGGCGCTGGGATCACCTGTTGAACGACAAGCGCCGGTTGGAGCGGCGAGCAACATTTATTTTGATTTCCTCTTCTTTGTTCTTTTCGACCTTCTTCTGCAACTTAGTCCCAATGCAGAATATATGAAAACAATGCAAACTATGGAGAATCTAAATGCAACCTATTATTGAAATGGAAAAAACAAAGGCAAGAATTGAAACCTAACTAATCACCTCGGATTGCCTACCGAGAAGCGCCTATGCTTCACGTTGTTGGCCCGACGTTCTTGATTTCTTGCTAAGTTCCTCCACCTGGGTCACCCATGCCTATGATTTTGTTGACAAGTGTATGCACCATTGGAAGATGCATCGTTCTATTCGTATGCTCATCTAGATCCTCAATTAGCCTTTTCTCATGTTCTTGAGTTGGCCCTGGTGGTTGTCTTGTAAGCAGAAAAGCCTACACACTATTTGGAAACAATTTTTCATAGGGAAGTAGTATAAGCTTTTTTATTTCCTGAAATCTCTCGACGTTATATTCAGCTTCTTTCCCCAAAGACAACTCCTACACGTTGTTACTCAAAACAGAGTTGGGAGGGTCCTTAGAATGAGGAACCTCTAAAGTAACCTGCGAAACACTACTTAAATCAATAGGTTTAGTATCTGACATATCCACTAAATTCAAAGGACGTTCGTCTATAGAAGGAATTATAGAATAAAAAAGAGAATAATCAACATTCCTAGCCTCAAGCTCCATGGTTAAGGAGCCTTCACAAAAATTGTCTTTGCAATCGTTAACAATGACCTACCCAAGATGATAGGCATCTCTGGTGCACCCTGTTCCATATCTAAGACAAAGAAGTATGCATGGAATATTAGTTCATTAACCATAACTAACACATTCTCTACAATACCTCTAGGCTAAATTTGCGAACAATCTGCAAGTTGCACTACTAGTCTACTACTCTAGTTTCATTCATAGCACCAAGACCCAAAAAATTGTAAAGATTATAAGATATAACATTGGTTGAAGCCCCTAAATTCAACATAGCTTGTTTGAATCTAGTGTTTCCAATGGTACAGGGAATAGTGAACACACAAGAATAAAGTATGAATTCCTTAGGCACCAAAATTTGACGGGAGGAAAACTGTCATTGTTCATGTCAAACAAGCTCAAACCTACAAACCAGTATAGAAAGTAAGTAAGAGGCCGATCCCATAGAGAATTCTTTTTTTACTCAAGTATGATTTAGTTACCGATTTAGTAACCAGGGGGTGTTTTAGAGTGCAAAAGTTCCGCCTTTTATCAAAGCGAAATAATAATAGCAGTAATAGAGAACTTTATGTAGACAATAGAGAGAAATAGTTCTACCTATAATTATCCACTTTATTTGATTAAGTTGATCCTTTTAATTTCATTTCGTCCTTTTTGGTTTGCTATGAATGTCCTTGTCCCGACCTAATTTAGTTACTAGTCAAATCAGTGATAGAAACCCTTATTTCTCGAGCAGTCCCTAAAGGAAGATTTAACCCAATCAATAGCTTTAAGTTCAGAGATTAACCAAGGTATCTGCAACCCCTAAAGAAGGATTTCACACACATTCGACTTCCTACCCATCTAATTAGTTCAATTAGCCCTAAAGGGATAAGTTGCAACTTGGGTTAAGGTTCGCAATCAGGAATCTACAAAACCATAGCAATTGAATTAATTCTACCTAGTTGATCAGACAAGATAAAATAAAACAATAAATAATTAAGTGCAAAGAAGTCTAAACATTCAATATTGGAAATAAAGAACGAGATTTAGAAACTCACAACTTAATTCAAATAAAACTTCAAACTGTAGGCAGAACACCGAGAGTTTAGTTGCACATGGAGAATGCCTAGAGTTTCGTGCTTGCAAACCACGAAACAAATCTGCGCAGAATCGCAGACATATTCTCACGCCGCTCCTGTGCTATGACAGCTTCGACATACTAAACTTGAAATGAGCTTTTCGGAGTCACTGTTCGTCTGATTGATGAATATGAATATGTGTTGGAAAGCTCTTTTTGAGGCCTACAACTCTCATGAAGGCACCAGAAACTTATTTGGAAAGATAAAAGGCCAAAAGATGAGATTTCTCCATTTCCTCCGTTTTGGCTCGTTCCTTCTAAGCTTCCCGATACGGCTTCTAATGCTTCCTTGGCTTGTTCCTTGCTTTTTGGGACTTTCCTTAGCTTTTCCAAGGTCCTTGAATTCCCTTTTGGACTCTTCTCAAGCTCTTCACCACCTCGGAACCACGAATCTGCATAATTCCAATAAAATCGTGTAGTTTCCGAACTTCATCACTAAAAGTGCATAATATGAAGTTAACTATAAAACATGATTATAAGGCAATGAAATGCATCTAAAATTATTCTATAATGCCTATTAAAATATGTATTATCAATATTGATAACTCCACTCCCTTGATGAAAATCAGAAATGGTTTCAAAGGCTTTGACACATAGCTTGTGTCAAAGGTCTTGAAGCTACAACAGTGTTGATGAAATTCAAAACATGTATTATTTGCATACTAGTGTATGCCCCGTCCCGTGCATAGGAATATTTCAACACAATATTATAAAATTACATTAATTATCTATAAAAAAATCATATTATAAATATGAAAATAAATAAATAAATATGAATTACATTATGATATTTAAACTAATAACTGAAAATATAAGATTAAAATTAATCTAGATCTAAATAACTCATTCTCTTGAAAAATAGTATATATATATATATATATATATATATATATATATATATATATATATATATATATATATATATATATATATATATATATATAATAACTATGAAATAATTAATTCTTTTCACAAAAAATAATCGATAACCCCAATCAAATATTTACTACTATGTATCTATTAATATTTTTGGTAATTATGATCACTGTTCTAAAAAAACCCTTCAAGACCCGCCTAGACTCCCGCCTAAACCCCTTACCTCATTCCTCCACCAAGGCCTTCAAGGTCATCAAGACCCGCCTAGACCCTAAAGATCCGCCATAAAATTCGTCTATATGGAATTTGGGTGAACCTAATGTCTTTTTTAGGTCCCGTCCCTATGGTGTAATTTATATACAAATCGTCCATTGGATAGATTATTTATAATCCAGATGGAGATACACTTATATGACAATTTGTATATCGGTATATGCCAAATTTATTACTATTATTTCATTTAATTATATTGATATAGTTATTTCCTTATATAATATATACTCTTTTATAAGGATATTCCATCTATTCAATTATATGAGTTAATGGTAAAATAAAATAATTATTTTTAATTATATAGATTAGAACTGTCTTATTGTTTTTATTAGATTTCCTTTTTGACGGGAGAAGGTTTTGCGAGATGTACTCACGTGCCACCACGTAAGCAGATTCATTCACAAGCCGCCACGCAGGCAACAATGCATCAGTTTTAGTATATGTATATAGATATTATTTTCGATTATTATTATATATATTTCCAGATATTATTATATATATTATGCACTAACAATGCATCAAGAATTTCGAATGAAATCTCCTTCCTTAAGCTAAAAGACGTGAAGATCAAATTTGGTGGATCATGGCTTCGAAGTTTCCCAGAATAGAAGATTGTGAAGATTGCTTCTAAGGCCGTGATCTGTTCTAGCCGTTGAGAGAAGATCCTTCTTTGAAAGTAGGCGCTGATTTGATCAAGTATAAAAAGGAGATGAAGAAGAGAGGACAGACGCACAGGCGTTGAACACAAACCTCATTGATCTACATCGCACACAAGCCCTCAAGTCAATCTGTCTTCTTCGTGTACTCTCTGCTAGGCATAAAGAGTTGTATCTTTTGTTTCAAAGGATTTGAGAGTTACACAGTGAGCTTATGGGATATATTTCGGGAGAGTGCTATACTCGAGAGTTTCTAACTCAGAAAGTGGGCACTAGGCGATTGATTCACGAAGTGTAAGAGGATTGTACTAGATAGCTGAGAGAGGTGGGGCTCTTCTAAATTGGTCTAGGACGCCAAAGGATCGTGAGTTGACTAGATTGCAATTGTATAGGAGAGAGGCTTCTCGGTGAGCTATTAGGATCCTAAGTCTTGTGAATCAATAAAGCCCGTTGAATCCTAGGGTTGTGGAAGAACCCTAGGCGGGGACTAAGCCTTTAAGGAGTCGAACCTCGTTAACAATTCGTTGTGCTCTTTACTTATTGCTTTACCATATTTCTGCACTTGTTTCGAATTGTATAACTCTTTTGTGATTCAGGTTTTCCAAAGGAAAGAATTAAGTCTAGTCTCAAAGGGTTTTGCAACCGTTTCAAAAGTCTTGAGATTATCAGTGAAAAGTTGGCATACTCTATTCAACCCCCCTTCTAGAGTATCTTTATTCTATTTTGTTATACATTATCAAACCTTTAATTGGTATCAGAGCTTTACGCACTGCTTTTGATCTAGCATCTTGTGAGTTTTTTATCATGTGAGGTGAAGCAAGCGGAGGATTTGCACAAGGGAGGTCTACCAGTAGACCACAACTCTTTGTAAGAAACAACTTCGCCCACTGGAGGTCCTTTATAAAAATGTTCATCATAGATCAAGATCTGGAACTTTGGAACATTATAGAGAATGGTTCGAAGATTCCTGTGAAAGACGGACCAAATGGAAGCAAAGTTGCGAAGACTGAGGTTGAATTCATCCAAGCGGATCTTGAACTCGTCTGCAAGAACTACAAGGCCATTAACCTACTATACTGCGGTCTTAGTACTGATGAGTTTAACCGTATTTCATCTTGTAGGTCGGCTAAAGAGATTTGGGACAAGCTGGTTGTCACCTACGAAGGAACCAGTCAAGTGAAGGACACCAAGATCAGCATATTCCTTTGAAAGTATGAACTTTTCAAAATGAAGCCTGATGAGTCTATTAAGGCCATGTTCACACGGCTCACGGAAATCACGAACAACCTTGACTCTCTCGGCAAGACCTTTGAGAATGTTGACAAAGTGAGGAAGATATTGAGGTGCCTCCCAAAAGACAAATGGGGCCCGAAAGTGACAGCTATAGAAGAAGCCCAAAATCTCACCACTTAACCCCTTGATGACTTGCTTGAGAAGCTGATCACACATGAGATAATTCTCAATGAAGACAATAGAGAACTTCCAACAAGCACTAAAAACTTGGCATTCAAGTCTAAGAAGGACGAGTCCAAAGATGTGTCTGAGTTTGAAGATGAGGATGATGATGAGGACAATCCCTTTGCTCTCATTACAAGGGGTCTTTCTTAAATCCTCAAAATGAAGAAGCAATTCAACACCAAAGATGGATCAGAGTCTTCTAAATTTCGAGGTAAGTCTCAATACAAAAAATATGACAAGAAGACTAAACCTTTGTCTTGTTTTGAATGTGGTGAAACAGACCATTTAGTGAAAGACTGCCCTCAAAAGAAAAAGAGCCAGTTCAAAAAAGGTGATATATGGAAAAAGAAATCCATGGTGGCAACTTGGAGTGATTCTGACTCAGGTGACTCAGACTCCGATGATGAAAAGGTCCACCTTTGTCTCATGGCCTCAGGAGATGAATCCCACGATGAGCAACTTGAGGTAACTGTAAGAGAGATTATGGCAAGTCCAAAAGAGGTACTATCAGAATTCCTTTCTAATATGATTGCCAATGAAGAGAAACTTATTTCCCAAACCAACACTCTTATTAAGAAAACCGTGGACCAGGAAAGAACTATTGAGGAACTGTCTATGAGGGTCAAAAGTCTTGAAACCTCTTATTCAGGTCTTGACATTAAAGTCAAGACTCTTGACTCAGAGAAATCTGAACTCAAGCAAGATCTCTCTTCTCTAAGAATTGAACATCATGACCTAGAGAGCGAGAAGATCTCCCTGAATAAGAAGATTCAAGACCAACAGACAACCCTCATAAGTTTTACCAAGTCCAAAGGCACTCTTGATAGGATGTTGGGTGATCAACAAAGTTCTCGAAACAAAAGTGGTATTGGCTACAATCCGAGGTTTTTAAAGAAGCAACACATTACCACTTTTGTGAAGGCAAAAGGAAGCAGAACCTCTCCTATATGTCACCACTGTGCAAGAAAGAGACATGTAAAAGAGACCTGCCCCTATAGAAGAAAGGATCCACATATCATTCACAATACCTTTCCTGTTCACTTAAGAAAAGAACGGATAACGCAAGTTTGGGTCCCCAAATGCACTATTTTACCAAATATGGTTTATCCCAATAATGGATCTAAATTTGCTTATTGGTCTAGCCACAAAGGTTGATTTGTGTCTTGCATGAGATCACCAAGGTGAAAGAGAAAAAATGGATTATTGATAGTGGATGCTCGAGACATATGAGTGGGAAGAGGTCTCTCTTCCATGATCTAAAGAAGTAATCCACTGGAACAATCACTCTTGGTGACAAATAAAAGTGTGACATCGTTGGCATCGGTAGTGTCGGGAGTGATCCTAACCATAGCATTAAAAATGTTTATCTTGTTAATGGTTTGAAGTATAATTTGCTTAGTGTTTCTCAACTATGTGATAGTGGTAATGATGTTGGATTTAACAAGAAAAGATGTCTAGTGCGCAAAGAAGATACATGTGAAGTAGTTCTAACTGTCTATTGATCATGCACATTTAGGTAGTATTAATATAGGCATTTAGATGAGTTTAGGTAGGGTAAAGTGCATGAGTTTAGAGTAGTTTTCATGTTTTTATTATGTTTTAATTAGAGTCGGAATCTACAAGTTTTGTGCATGATTTCAGGTGATTGTGGAAAGGTGGAGCTGAGCTCGTATAAATGATAGAAGATGAGACGGAAATCAGAGACTTGAGCAAGAGAGCCAAAGAGAGGAGCTGAACAAGTGCAAACGAATGGAACTGTAAAGAACTCGGGCCAAGATTGCATGAAACTCGGCCGAGTCCATTGAAGAGAACCAAGTTGTTGAGTCTGGGAAGAAACTCGGGCCGAAATGCAAGGAAACTCGGCCGAGTTTTGTGAAGGAAACCGAGCTTGTGGATTCAGAGAAACTCGGGTGGAACAAGAAGAAACTCGGTCGAGTTTCTTGGCCAACCCGAGTTTTCTTCCGTCTTCAAGAACAGCTGTTACGTTATTTCTAGTTTTAATTGTGGGGTAGAACATGAAACGATAGAGTCTTGTACTGGGTTTGTTTTTGGTTTTGTTTTTGGAATCAAAGAGAGGAAGCACGAACATGTTGGTACGTAGATTTTTCATTTCTTGCTTTTGTTAATTTTATCGATTATGAACCACTAAACCTCTTTGCTCGGGGAATTTAATCGAAGCTTCAGGTTTTCTATTTCATTGTGAGATTTCCGTTCTTAATACTCTTCTTTGAATATCAATTCTTTGCTTAGATTGTTTAGGGTTTTCGTGAATTTCCGTTAGTCTGATCAACTGGTGCCTTTTCATGATAATCTATAGCTAGATATATGTAATTTCTGGTTGAGTTATCTATGTTCTTGAGTAGCAAAGTATAAATCTCTGAAACTGGTTGATTTAGGGATTTGTATAGAGAATTGATTTGCAATTGATGCAATAACTGGTTGTGCGTGTCGATTGTCTTTGTTGATTTCCTTTAAGCTTCATCGATTATTGAATTGAATCTTGATAGTTTCAAGATTGTTTGATAATTAGGGTTTTCAGGGTCTGGTTGTCCTGTTAACTAGATTTGATAAAAGAATTGGATTCAAAAGACCTAGTCTTTCCACAACAAAGTATTCAAGAGGAAGTTATCTTTTCGATATCAATGACCAATGAACAAACCTGATTGCTGAAATTGATTGACCCGAGCTATTCTCTCATATTTGTTCACTTAATCTGTTGTACTTTATTGTTTTGCTTACTATTGTTTCTTAGCTAGTTAGTTCAAACCATCCAAAATTTCCCCCCTTTGTTTCTTGTTTTTGTTGACACACTTGACTTGCAAATGAATCATAGACTCTCTGTGGGATCGACCCGTACTTGCCAAACTACATTAGTTAGGTTAGTCGGATATATTTGATAGGATTTAAGGCGACTGAAAATCCTGTGTCAAATTTGGCGCCGTTGCCGGGGAGTCAAATTGTTATTTGTGTGCTTGTTTTTGTGTGTTAATTGGGTTGAGAACCTCGCTTATGGTTCGCACCCGTGCTACTAATACATCTGATTTGCATTTTGATCCAGTGATCGAGAGAACACTTTCCAGGCTTCGTAGAGAATCTCGTGGAGATCAGGATCGGTCAGAAAGAGTTGAGATGGCTAATCCGAATCAGACTTTGAGGCAGTTGACTGCCCCGAATCTGACACAAGAACCGCTTGCTATAGAGTTTCGAGAGCTTGCTGACGGTGTGAGTTTTGAGTTGAAATCTGGACTGATACATTTGCTGCCGAAGTTTCATGGTCTTAGTGGAGAAGACCCTAATAAGCACCTAGCAGAGTTTCATGCTGTCTGCACAGGCATGAAGCCGAGGAATGTAACGGATGATCAAATCAAGTTAAGAGCCTTTCCTTTCTCTTTGAGGGATTCGGCTAGTGACTGGCTCTATTACCTCACTCCAAGGAGCATAAATACATGGGCTCAGATGCAGAAAGCCTTCTTGGAGAAATACTTTCCAGCAACAAAATTGAACAGTCTCAAGAAGAGCATCAACAACATTGAGCAACATGCTACAGAGAACTTGTATGACTACTATGAGAGGTATAAGAAGCTAGTGGCCAACTACCCTAATCATGGCTATTCGAATCAGGATCTCGTTCTCTACTTACATGGCGGTCTATTAGATGATGAGAGAAGAATGGTTAATGCTGCATGTGGTGTTAACATCTTGAATAAGACTCCTGCTGGAGCATTTGAGATGTTTTCTGAGCTTGCAGAGGGGGCAAGGCAATTTAGGAAGACGTCCTCTAAAACTGTGAGCTCGGCAGAAGCAGACTCATCACTCCAGACAGATGTGAATGAGTTGAAAGAGATGATGCGAAAATTCATGCTCAATGGGAATTAGCAGCAGGTAAAAGCATGTGGAATCTGCCAAGATTTTCAGCATCCCACCGATGCATGCCCAATCCTTCAAGAGCCGAATGTTGAATTGAATGCAGTGGGGGGCTTTGTACCACAAAGGCCGAGGCATGGCCCTTACTCTAATAGCTATAACCTTGGCTGGAGAGATCATCCGAACTTTAGGTATGGGAATCCTCAACAGCAGCAGTTTAATCAGCAAGGAGCTCCACCATTCAGACAACAGTATGGGCCTAGACCTCAAGGGCAGAGTTCGAGCTCATCCATGTCAGCTGAGGACATGATCAAAGCTCTGACACAGAATGTGACTACAATGCAGAACAACATGGTGCAATTCCAACAGGAAACAAAGTCCAGCATTCAAAACTTGGAGAATCAGGTTGGACAGATTGCTGGTGCTTTGGGCAAGCTGGAGGCTAAGGATTCTGGTGAGTTGAATCCAAAACAGAATGTGAGTGCTATGACTCTAAGGAGTGGTAAGAACTTAGAGAGTCGGGATGAGAACACAGTCCTCACAGATGATGAGGAGGAAGAGATGGTGGTAGATGACTCTCAAGCTGCAGAGAGCCCTAAAGAATCTCAAGAGAAGGACGAAGAGACCACGAAGGTGGTGAGCAAGCCGGACATGCCACCACAAAGTTCATACAAACCAAGCCCTCCCTTTCCTGATGCATTGAGAGATACTCGCAGGCCAGAGAGTGAAAAGGAAATCTTCGAAACATTCAGCAAATGTGAGGTAAACATCCCTTTACTTAATTTGATTAAGAGTATTCCTCGCTATGTAAAATTTCTAAAAGAATTGTATACAATTAAGAGGAATAAAAAATCTAAGGGAAAGCAAAAGATTAGGGTTAGTGAACATGTGTCTGCTGTATTTCAGAAGCGCCTTCCTAAGAAATGTAGCTACCCTGGCATGTTTACTATACCTTGTGTGATAGGTGAAACTCGAATCGAAAGGGCAATGTTGGATTTGGGTGCATCTATCAATGTGTTACCTTACTCTTTGTATGAATCTTTAGGACTTGGTCCTTTGCTTGAAACTAGGGTAGTGATTCAGTTGGCTGATCGCTCTAATGTGTACCCTAAAGGAGTGATAGAGGATGTTCTTGTGATGGTGGATAAGATGGTCTTTCCCGCTGATTTTTTCGTCTTGGATATGGGACAAGGTAGTCATGAAGCTCCTATTCTTTTAGGAAGACCATTTTTAAGGACCACGAAAACCAAAATTGATGTGTATTCGGGGTCATTAACAATGGAATTTGATGGTGAGAGGGTCGAGTATAGCATTTATGATGCTATGAAATATCCCTCTGATGATCATTCTTTGTGCTTCGTTGATGTTCTTGAGCCACTAGTGCAAGATATCTTTGAATTGAATTGTGTGGATGATGTTCAAGTTGCTTTAGAAACTCCTCTAGAGGACATTTCTATGGATTATGGATTGTGCACTAACCTGCAGGAAGTTGTGATGGAGTTAGATGCTTATTCTAAGCTACCTCTCTCTCCATTGGGCTCAAAACCAATGCTACTAACCTCGTCTAGCGAGAAGCTTTTGCCCTCTATTGTTCAGGCACTGGAGGTAGAGCTAAAGCAACTTCCTAGTCATCTCAAGTATGTCTTTCTAGGAGAAGGAGAAACACTATCAGTCATCATCTCAAGCAAACTTTCTAAGGAGCAAGAAGGGGAGCTAGTAGCGGTCCTCAAGGAACACAAAGCGGCTATTGGATGGACTATTGCAGACATTAAGGGGATTAGTCCCTCGACATGTATGCATAGGATCTTATTGGAGGACGAAGCAAAGCCATCCAGACAACCTCAAAGGAGGCTCAACCCACCTATGATAGAGGTGGTGAAGAAGGAAGTCCTGAAACTTCTCCAAGCAGGTATGATATACCCTATCTCTGATAGTGCATGGGTGAGTCCCACCCAAGTTGTTCCTAAAAAGGGTGGGATTACCGTCGTTGAGAACAAATAGGGTGAACTAGTTCCCACTAGGACACAAACTGGATGGCGTGTTTGTATAGACTACCGTAAATTGAATGCGGTAACTAGGAAAGATCACTTCCCTTTGCCATTCATTGACCAAATGCTTGAGCGACTTGCAGGTCGTGCTTTCTATTGTTTCCTAGATGGGTATTCAGGTTATTTTCAGGTGGCTATTGCACCAGAAGATCAGGAGAAGACGACGTTTACATGTCCGTTTGGGACATTCGCTTATCGCCGAATGCCATTCGGGTTGTGTAATGCGCCGGAAACATTTCAAAGGTGCATGGTAAGTATTTTCTCTGACTATGTTGAACACTTCATAGAAGTCTTTATGGACGACTTTACAGTCCATGGAGACAATTTTGAGTCATGCTTAGAACACCTTACACTTGTGCTAAAAAGGTGTGTGGATACCAACCTAGTATTAAACTCCGAAAAGTGCCATTTTATGGTCGAACAGGGTATAGTACTAGGTCATATAGTGTCTCCGAGAGGAATTGAGGTCGATAGGGCCAAGGTTGATGTCATTCAGTCCCTACCCTATCCAACTAACATGCGCGAAGTCCGCTCTTTTCTAGGCCATGCAGGTTTTTATCGCAGGTTTATTAAAGATTTCTCCAAGATTTCCTCTCCTCTCTGTGAGCTGCTGAAAAAGGATGTGGTGTTTGACTTTAATGGAGAGTGCAAGAAGGCATTTGATGAGCTGAAGAAGCGTCTGGTTAGTGCCCCGATCATCCAGGCACCAGATTGGTCTCTACCATTTGAGATCATGTGCGATGCAAGCGACTACGCTATTGGGGCTGTTCTGGGGCAAAAGAATGGGAGAGCATCTCATGTGATACATTATGCGTCCATGACTCTGAATGGTGCGCAGAGGAACTACTCCACAACAGAAAAAGAGCTCCTAGCAGTGGTTTTCTCATTAGAGAAGTTCAAGTCCTATTTGCTTGGCACAAAGGTGATAGTGTATACAGACCATGCAGCTCTTCGTTATCTATTGGCGAAGAAGGAGGCAAAGCCAAGATTGATCAGGTGGATCTTGCTATTGAGCGAGTTCAACATTGAGATCAAGGACAAGAAAGGCGCCGAGAACTTGGTAGCAGATCATCTCAGTAGGCTCATCCAGGAGGATGACAAGGGCCAGCGGCAAGAACCTATTCAAGGAACATTCCCCGACGATACACTGTTCGTCGTCCGAGCTCTGAAGCCATGGTATGCCCACATTGTGAACTTTCTTGCAACAGGTGAGACTCCTTCTGCTTTCTCCAAGGCTCAAAAGGATAGGCTACGCAGTGAATCGAGGTATTATGTATGGGATGACCCATATCTGTGGAAGCACTGCTCTGATCAAGTCGTCCGTCGTTGCCTTCCTGATAATGAGGTAACATCTGTCTTAGCCTTCTGTCATTCTTATGCATGTGGGGGACACTTTGGACCCAAAAAGACAGCGAGAAAGGTATTAGACTCTGGATTCTATTGGCCTACTCTTTTTAGAGATGCATATGGTTTTTGTAAGTCTTGTGACAGATGCCAAAGAGTTGGAAACATATCCCGGAGGAATGAGATGCCTCAAGCTCCCATGATTTTTTGTGAAATATTTGACGTCTGGGGCATTGACTTCATGGGACCGTTTCCAAACTCCTTCCGTAATCTTTACATCTTGTTAGCGGTGGACTACGTTTCCAAATGGGTGGAAGCGAAGCCCACCAAAACTGATGATTCTAAGGTGGTGGCAGATTTCTTGAAGAAGAATATTTTTGCAAGGTTTGGGATCCCAAGAGCTTTGATCAGTGATCGGGGAACGCATTTCTGTAACCGAACTGTGAGTGCTTTGTTGAAAAAGTATCATGTCACACACCGAGTGTCCACGGCTTACCATCCACAAACAAATGGCCAAGCGAAAGTGTCTAACAGAGAGGTCAAATCCATTCTTGAGAAGACAATTGCTCCGAATAGAAAAGATTGGAGTATGAGGTTAGATGATGCATTATGGGCTTACAGAACAACCTATAAAACACCGATTGGTATGTCACCATATCGGTTGGTGTTTGGGAAGGCATGTCATCTTCCCGTGGAGCTAGAGCACCGAGCATATTGGGCAGTAAAGAGCTTCAACATGGATTTTGACGAAGCTGGCAAGGGCCAGAAGCTACAACTACAAGAGTTAGAGGAGCTCCGTCTTGAGGCTTATGATAATGCATCAATTTACAAGGAAAAGACAAGAGCTTGGCATGATAGGAACATTTTGAGAAAGGATTTCAAGGTGGGGGATAAGGTCCTCCTATTTCAATCACGCCTGCGCCTCTTTCCTGGTAAGCTCCGCTCCCGTTGGTCTGGTCCTTATGTGGTTGCTCAAGTGTTTCCGTATGGATTTGTAGAGATTTATGAGGTTGCCACACACAAAACTTTCAAAGTCAATGGACAACGCTTGAAATTGTACCATGAGGGAGCTAGTGAAGAAGTCATTGAAGAGTTGGCTCTTAGAGAGCCGGAATCAAAAGAGTGAGCATGAATTGGGTCGAGCTAACGACCATAACCAAGCGCTTCTTGGGAGGCAACCCAAGGTGAGTAGTTTAGATTTGCATTTTTCATTTATTTTTTTCATTTTAGTTGTCAATTTCAGGTTTTCCATTCTTTCATTCAAAAAAAAAAAATCGTCAAATTCTGGGAAAAAAAGCAAGAAAAATCCAGTAGGTTACTCGGGTGAAAAGCTCGGCCGAGCTCTTGGCCAACCTGAGTTTCCAACAGATCTCAAGAAAAAACTCGGGTGGGAGTACAGAAAACTTGGTCGAGTTTTGTATGCTCCACCCGAGTTATTTCGCGTCCCCAATTAAAAAAAAAAAAACAAGAGATGGAGAAGAAAACCTGAAGAACCTCAGCTCTCTCTCCCGAGTTCCTTCTCCATTCCGCCCCCAGCAACCACAGCACCACAGCCGCCGTCCACAGCCGCCCTGAGCCGACCTCGCCAGCCACTTCCGGTCCCAAGTTCCGCCACAGCGCCGCCCCTTTCTCTCCTCTCTCTCCTCCATTGAAGGTGTTAAGGTAAGTTTTCAAAAACCCCCAATTTCTAGGTTTTATCAAATTGCATAAATTTGTCTAATTTAGGAGTTGTTTGGGTGAAATTACACCTTATTTGTGCTATATTTGTTGAGGGAAGAGGATTAAGTTTGGAACTTGTCTTGATTTTGTTGTTTGAGATGCCATGTTGGAGGTGAATGTGCAAAGTGGGGTTCATTGAGGTTAAGCATTGAGTTGATTTTCATCTATGCTATAAACTTTGATTTGGTTATCTTGTTGAGCTTATTGACATTGACATTGATGGATTTTGGCGTGCTTCTTGTTAACTTGCACTAGCTTTGAAGATTTGAGGTTTGGTTGTAGTTGTGAGGGTTGATATAGCACCATTGCATTGTTGTGAGCGTTGTCCTTGTCGGGACAACAATTTTTGTGCTTTGTGGGTGTTTGTTGTGTAGGGTGTGCAGGGGTATCAATTCGTCATGCCGCCGAGAATATTCCAAAAGAGAAAGAAGGATGCATCATCTTCCTCGTCCCGAAGATCTGTAGCTCCCGAGCCTCCCACTAGAGTAGGGGAGTTGACTCTGGAGTCGTTTGGATTCCGTCTGAGGGATCCCGCACATCTGACAACTTTCCACTAGTTGAAAGAAAAGGAGTGGAAGTACACGCCACCTGGACTTTCATTTACTTTCTGAGTTGGGCATTCAGACTGATGTAGAGCGATTGTCAAGTGCTTTAGGATGGGATGAATTCCTATCTTTTAGTGAGCCTACTTACAAAGGACTCACGCTGGAGTTCTTGAGCACACTTGATGTACAGACTCGTGGAGGTCCGGAAGTAGCAGAAGGAATATGCACATTTCAGCTTGGAGGACATAAGCGGACACTTACTTTGAATGAAATCAACCAAATTTTTGGTTTCCCAGTGGTGAATGATGATGTCGCGAGATGTGAAAGCCGAGCTATTTGGTGCCTGAACAATTTTTGGGATAAGATTGCTACAGGACCTAACTACAACCCTTCATCGTCAAAGGCCTCCTGCATCACTAATCCGGCGATTCGGATCTTCCAGCGATTCATGGCCCACACTATCTTCGGGCGAGCAGATGGGGAAAACAATTTCCCGAGGAAGGAGTTAGTGATGATAGCAGCTGCTTTGTCAAGGAGGCCAGTCAACTCAGCGGGTTTTCTAATGCATCACTTAGCAACAGTAAGCCATCGAGGTAAGGGTGGTATTGGTATAGGTGGGATTGTCACCAAATTTTCCCGCCATTATCAGATTCCGCTCACTAGACCTGCTGATATCAAGTCCACTCCATTAGATTTCAACGCTCTACACCATATGAGGATTATTTATCAGCTAAGAGGGGACTACTGTTGGGTCATTGGAAGCTTGAAGAGGTTAATGCACCTTTCGGATGTCAGTCGTACTTCTTTGAAAACGGAGGCCAACTGGTCAATTTCAGTGAGGAGGAATGATCTTCGCCTTGATGATATAGCTATTCGTAAGAGGCCTTGGCATAAAGAGCAAAGTCAAGAAGTGTCGGACGAAGAAGGGGATGAGGAAGAAGAAAGAAATGATGGTAATGAGGAAGAGGCGGCGGAAAATATGGATTACATCCCTGAGGAGAGGGGCCAGCAGAGCAGTGCTTACTTTGATTCCAGGTTTGACACTGTGATAGAATCAATGTCGGGTTTGAGATCTCATATGGATGACCAATTTTGCCTGCTGGGTGAGAGACAAGATGAGCAATTCCGTCAAATGCAGGAACAGTTCCAGTTGCTGAACACCAGATTTGATGCTTGGAACCCTTATGGTTGGCAACATGGATTTCCACCTCCACCTCCGCCTGACATGTAGATGACTCTGTAAGTGTTTTCCTCCTTTCTCTTTTATTTTTCACATTGAGGACAATGTGTGAATTAAGTGTGGGGGAGGGAACATTTACATGTTTGCATTTAGATTGCATTGTATATATCTAGATTGCATTGTATTTATGTCTTTCTTGTTTTTGCATTGCATGCTTATTTTTCTTAGTCTTGTATATATAAAAAAAAATATAAAAAGAAAAAAAAAATTCAGCCGGCATGACATTCTAGATAACCCCATCTGTACCAATTGTCTTCTTAATCTAACTATAAGTCCCATGATATGCTTGAAGTGTTGATCCTCGTCTAGTTTGTTTGATCTATTGGAGCATGAGATAATTGATTGATTGAGCATGTATAACTCTTACATTTTAGGTGGCATTGAAATCCAACAAAAATTTACCTTGTGAGTTTTTGTTAGCCTTATTGGGACTATGCTTTATGGATGTCCTCTTTGCTTCTTGTGTGTGATACTCTCCAATGTGACTACCTCTGAGAATTGGGATTGATATCTATGTCAAGGTTGCATATGTTGATCATTACTTGTGATTTTCGCATGATTGAGACATGATTGTTACTGAGCCATGATATTCCCTATCTTCCCTTGCATATTATCCATTGTTTGAAGCCAAACTGAGCCTATTAGCCTATCTTTGTAGCTCTACAAAAATTATCCCTAGCCAATTGTAGCCTAACCCATCCGGGAATTACGATTAGAATTGGTAAAATGATGGTTTGAGTTGAGTGAGTGCTTTGAGAATGGGATTGATGTATTGTGTTGAATCATTTGGCGCTTATTATGATGATTGGTTCTATGAATTTATGTATATATTTGTATCCTCGGGGCCTAAGGAGAATAAAATTCACTTAGGAGTAAAAGTCGAGAAAGAAAGAAAAAAAAAAGAAGAAAAAAAAGAAGAAAAAAAGAAGAAGAAGAATTTCAATAAAAAGAACCATTCTTCATCATCTTTAGAAATGATTTGGGAGTATTGTTTGGTCTAAACAAAGTTCTTGTATTGTGTTGTGCTTGAGGCTTGAATTTGATGGTTTGTGATAAGTTTTGGTTGAGCTTGTAATTGGTTGCTAGGAGCTTAGTTCCCGGATTATGAGCACCACAAGCCAAAAACATCATCTACCTTAATTTTCTCACCGAGCCCCATTACAACCCTTACAAGACCTCATGATGATTATTGCTTGTAATGTAACTCACAGTGAACATTTTGATGTGGATTTCAATTTTCATGGAGCTTAGTTGCATTGGATTGAGTTTGAGCGGAATTGAATTAGCCTGAACACAAGAGCGATGAGTGAAACACTTTATTTACCCGGTGAGGTTGGATTGAAATGTGCCTAAGCCTTTGAGTTGCTCAAATACATGTGATGATGTTGAGTATTGTCTTATGTCTCCTATTTGGTTTGGATTGTGTTTGACGAGGTGAATGCATGAAGGGTGTGTTTGTGGGATGTTTGATTGGATTGGTTTTGCTTTCTTGAGGACAAGAATGGTTCAAGTGTGGGGGAGTTTGATCATGCACATTTAGGTAGTATTAATATAGGCATTTAGATGAGTTTAGGTAGGGTAAAGTGCATGAGTTTAGAGTAGTTTTCATGTTTTTATTATGTTTCAATTAGAGTCGGAATCTACAAGTTTTGTGCATGATTTCAGGTGATTGTGGAAAGGTGGAGCTGAGCTCGTATAAATGATAGAAGATGAGACGGAAATCAGAGACTTGAGCAAGAGAGCCAAAGAGAGGAGCTGAACAAGTGTAAACGAATGGAACTGTAAAGAACTCGGGCCAAGATTGCATGAAACTCGGCCGAGTCCATTGAAGAGAACCGAGTTGTTGAGTCTGGGAAGAAACTCGGGCCGAAATGCAAGGAAACTCGGCCGAGTTTTGTGAAGGAAACCGAGCTTGTGGATTCAGAGAAACTCGGGTGGAACAAGAAGAAACTCGGCCGAGTTTCTTGGCCAACCCGAGTTTTCTTCCGTCTTCAAGAACAGCTGTTACGTTATTTCTAATTTTAATTGTGGGGTAGAACATGAAACGATAGAGTCTTGTACTAGGTTTGTTTTTGGTTTTGTTTTTGGAATCAAAGAGAGGAAGCACGAACAGGTTGGTACGTAGATTTTTCATTTCTTGCTTTTGTTAATTTTATCGATTATGAACCACTAAACCTCTTTGCTCGGGGAATTTAATCGAAGCTTCAGGTTTTCTATTTCATTGTGAGATTTCCGTTCTTAATACTCTTCTTTGAATATTATCAATTCTTTGCTTAGATTGTTTAGGGTTTTCGTGAATTTCCGTTAGTCTGATCAACTGGTGCCTTTTCATGACAATCTATAGCTAGATATATGTAATTTCTGGTTGAGTTATCTATGTTCTTGAGTAGCAAAGTATAAATCTCTGAATCTGGTTGATTTAGGGATTTGTATAGAGAATTGATTTGCAATTGATGCAATAACTGGTTGTGCGTGTCGATTGTCTTTGTTGATTTCCTTTAAGCTTCATCGATTATTGAATTGAATCTTGATAGTTTCAAGATTGTTTGATAATTAGGGTTTTCAGGGTCTGGTTGTCCTGTTAACTAGATTTGATAAAGGAATTGGATTCAAAAGACCTAGTCTTTCCACAACAAAGTATTCAAGAGGAAGTTATCTTTTCGATATCAATGATCAATGAACAAACTTGATTGCTGAGATTGATTGACCTGAGCTATTCTCTCATATTTGTTCACTTAATCTGTTGTACTTTATTGTTTTGCTTACTATTGTTTCTTAGCTAGTTAGTTCAAACCATCCAAAATTTCCCCCCTTTGTTTCTTGTTCTTGTTGACACACTTGACTTGCAAACGAATCATAGACTCTCTGTGGGATCGACCCGTACTTGCCAAACTACATTAGTTAGGTTAGTCGGATATATTTTATAGGATTTAAGGCGACTGAAAATCCTGTGTCATCTATCGCTATAACAACATCTATGCTATGAATGCAGAGCAAGTGGCACAAGGAAGCTTAACCTGCCTAAAGGCTTTGACGGACGATCCAAAGCTTTGGCACAGGAGACTCGGTCATGTAAGCCCACATACACTACAAAAGCTTGTGTCCAAAGGGCTTGTAAGAGGACTATCTGAGATGGACTTCAAAGGTATTGATATGTGCAAAGCATGCACACGAGGTAAACAAAAAGGTAGCTCTTTCAAACCCAAGAAGGTGGTAAGTACTTCTAGACCCCTTGAACTTTTACATATGGATTTATGTGGTCCTATGCGAGTCAAATCTCCTAATGGTAAAAAGTACATGCTTGTTGTTGTTGATGATTTTTTGAGATATACTTGGGTTGCATTTTTAAAAGAAAAATTAGAAGCCTTATTTAAGTTTTCAAAATTTTGTAAGGAGTTGCAAACTTTAAGAAATGAGCCCATAGTGTCAATTCGAAGTGATCATGGTAGGGAGTTTGATCAAATTCAGTTTTATTTGTTTTGTGCTAAATATGGCATCTCCCATAATTTTTCTGCTCATCGGACACCTCAACAAAATGGGGTTGTGGAACGAAAGAACCGCACCCTAGAGGACATGACCAAGACTATGCTTTTAGAAAATGCATTACCTAAAACCTATTGGGCTGAAGCTGTTAACACAGCTAACTATATTTTGAATCGTTGTGTTATTCGTTCTATCTTAAAGAAAACTCCTTATGAACTTTTCAAAAGTCGCAAACCCCTTATATCGTGTTTTAAACCCTTTGGCTGTACTTATTTAGTTCATAACAATGGAAAAGATAACCTTGGGAAATTTGATGCGCACAGTGATGAAGGTATATTTCTTGGCTACACCACAAGTAGCAAAGCATATAGAATCCTCAACAAAAGGACCAAGATGGTTGAAGAAAGTATACATGTTATATTTGATGAATGCAATGACGATTCTTTAAGTGAAAGTGTTGCAGATTTAAATCTTAACAGCCATACAGAGAATGAGGATGGTGATAATATTGCTACTAAGAAAACAGAGAAGAGGAACATGCATGATCAGATTCTTAACAATGAGGAGTTGGCTCAAGGTCTTGAAACTCAAACCAAAGCCCTTGACAATCAGTCCAAAGCTGTTGATACATCAGATACTGCAGTAACTGAGCATAACATATCCATGGAGTCAGATGTACCACAAATCAATCCTGTTGACGTGACGAACCAGGGAGCTGAGACTAGCAAGAGAAAGTTCAAATACTCCTCATCACACTCATTAAAGGATATCATCTCTGACCCTACATCTAGTGTTCAAACTCGTTCTAAACTTAAAGATCTCTGTGCTTTTCATGCTTTTGTTTCTCTTGTAGAACCAAAGAAGGTATATAAGGCCCTTCAAGAGCCAGACTGGATCATTGCTATGCAAAGTGAGCTTAATGAATTTGAAAGGAACAAAGTCTGGACCTTGAAGCCTAGGCCAAAGCATCAATCAGTCATTGGCACACGTTGGGTATTTCGGAACAAGCTAGATGAGAATGGTAAGATCATGAGGAACAAAGCAAGTCTTTTGCTCCCGTAGCTAGGCTTGAAGTCATTCGCATTTTATTAGCATTTGCATCTTTTATGGGCATAAAATTATATCAAATGGATGTCAAGTGTGCTTTTCTTAATGGTTTCTTAGTGGAAGAAGTCTATGTGGCTCAACCCCCAGGTTTTGAAAGTTCAGAATTTCCTAATCATGTTTATAAACTAGAGAAAGCGCTATATGGTTTGAAACAAGCCCCAAGAGCTTGGTATGATCGCTTGTCAAAATATCTTTTAGAAAATAATTTTAAAAGGGGGTTGATCGACAAGACTCTTTTCATCAAGACCTAAGGAAATGACATATTGGTTATCCAAATATATGTTGATGATATATTGTTTGGGGCTATTAACACATCTTTGTGAAAGGAATTTTCTGATATTATGTGCAGTGAATTTGAGATGAGCTTAATGGGAGAGCTCAACTTCTTTTTGGGGTTGCAAGTTTATCAATCTAAGAAAGGAATCTTTGTCAACCAAAGCAAGTATACTAAGGATCTCTTAAAGAAGTTTAAGATGGATCAATCCAAAGCAGTCAAGACACCCATGAGCTCAACCTTATCTCTAGATCAAGACAAGACCGGGAAAAGCGTTAACCAAAAGAAGTATCGAGGGATGATTGGATCTTTATTATATCTTACTGCTAGTAGACCTGACATCATTTTTAGTGTTTGCATGTGTTCTAGGTTTTAAGCTGACCCTAAAGAATCTCACCTCGTGGCTGTGAAGAGGATCTTTCGATATCTCAATGGCACTAAGGAGCTTGGCTTATGGTACCCGAAGCAAAGAGATTTTACACTAATTGGGTATTCTGATGCAGACTTTGCAGGCTATAAGGTACATAGGAAGAGCACGTCATGATGTTGCCAATTCTTAGGAGCATCCTTGATCAGTTGGCACTCAAAGAAACAAAACTCATTTGCTCTTTCCACTGCCGAAGCCGTATACATAGCAGCTGGAGCTAGACATGGCCACAGGTCACGGGTCGGGCGGGTCGACCCGTGATCCGCCGGGTCGGTGACCCAACGGGTCAGGGTCCACGAGTCCAAGGGTCGGCTCAGGTTGAGGGTCAGGGTTAGGGTCGGGAAAAAGATAACCCGTGACCCGACGGGTCCGACCCGGTTCGACCAGCCGGGTCACGGATTGTACTAGATAGCTGAGAGAGGTGGGGCTCTTCTAGATTGGTCTAAGACTCCAAGGGATCGTTAGTTGACTAGATTGCAATTGTATAGGAGAGAGGTTTCTCGGTGAGCTATTAGGATCCTAAGTCTTGTGAATCAATAAAGCCGGTTGAATCCTAGGGTTGTGGAAGAACCCTAGGCGGGGACTAAGCCTTTAAGGAGTCGAACCTCGTTAACAATTCGTTGTGCTCTTTACTTATTGCTTTGCCATATTTCCGCACTTGTTTCGAATCCTAGGGTTGAAGGTTCGATAATGTATAACAAAGTAGAATAAAGATTCTTTCCAAAGGAAAGAATTAAATCTTGAGATTATCGGCGAAAAGTTGACATACTCTATTCAACCCCCCTTCTAAAGTATCTTTATTCTACTTTGTTATACATTATCGAACCTTCAAATATCATAGTAGATAATGTTTTCATTGATTACAAATAAAAGAGGTAGAAAGTAATATATCCATATACTCCATCCATTCCTTTATATTTGTCTTTTTACTATTTATGCACGTTTTTTAAGGTGATAATAATTATATACAATATTTATTTTTTTAACAATTTTTTAAATAGTCTCATACTTATTTTAAGCATATCTTGCTATATTGATTAAGTGGCGTTGGATAAAAATTTGATACGGAGTAAAATCTTATCTTTAACACATATTGCTATATTTTCTTGATTAATTTTTTTTCAATTGGTTGAAAATACTACGATTAAGGAGAAGCCGACATTTGGCATAGATGACTTCTCCTTTATTATATATAATAATATTAGATTACAAAAGTTTGGGTCAATTCTAATAAATATTTATTTTAATTAAAAATATAACTAAAAGACACTTCATATTTAATATTTGATTCTTTATAGAGTTTTCTTTATGTCAATTATAATTAAGATTATAACCTTATCAAATACAATAATTTTTAGTGTTATAATTAACTATTTATTTCAATATTACATAGCTCTAAAATTCAAATAAAATGCATAATTAGCCCAAAACAAATAAATCAAAGGTTATTTGTTTTAAAAAAGTTATTGGTAAAAATAGATTAACTTAGAAGATTATTTATAATAATAGGCCGGTAGGATAAATTTATACCACGTATAACAAAATGGTTTGTAATTGTAAATGAAAATTATCATGTGTTATCCAAATATCGTGACTATATATTATAGTCTCTCTGTCTCACAAAAAATATTTTTTTGACTTTTTGACGTATGTTTTTTTGAGAAGGTAAAAACTCTATAAAATTTTAGATTTTCAAATATTTTTTTTAAAATAATTTCATATATAATTGTATTTAATATGAAATTATTTTTGTAAATTAATAAAATCACTGATATTTTATATAGGTTTTATCGTTCTTAAAAATGTGCCAAAAGTAAAACAAAAACTAATTTGAGACGGGTGGAGTGTTGTATATAACCTTTATTTTTATTATTGAAATGACAATAATTGATTAAAGATTAAATATATAATCAACTTATTTTAAAATAATTTATTAAATGAAGATTGAGGAAAAAAAATAATTAATTAATTTCTTATCTAAATAATTATTTTGATTTATAATAACTAATACATTATTTAAATATGAAAAAAATATTTTATTAGTTAATATACCTACAGTAAAGGAGAAGGGGCCACGTGACATAAGTGACTTCTCCTTTAGTATATAGTATTGTTATTGATATTGATATATTGATTAAAAAATTTAAAATATTTTTTTTATTTTTTTTATTTGAGGGATAAGTATGTCCCGTCCTACTAGGGACAAGGCCCACACAAAAAAGAAAAAATTATATGGGGATGAAATGCGAAACGAACTCATCCCATCCCATCTTGCCCCACACCCACCCCTAGAAAATAAGCTAAAAATCAAATCAACTATCTTTTGAGAGGGAGGAAATAGGGTTAAATAGAACTTAGAATCCATCAAGAAATTAGAAGACGAAAACAAAAGGGAAAATAAACGAGGCTAAAATTGAAATCGCGTGGGTCATGTCAATGTTTGGAAGCTGAGAGGGATGTCCATGCTGTGAAGGACATATGTGGATCCCAACTCCTATGAATGTAATCATTTAGTGGGTCCCAGACTTCAATCATACGCAACCTTTCCGTCCACACGCGGAAATTTTGAGCAACCCTAGGTAGCATGCATCATGTTGCATGCTATTTTACAGAAACGGAAACCAAAAGGGAAACGGAAACGGAAATGGGGAAACGAAAATCCAAAATTTGTAGGAAACGGAGACGCCGAGGAAACGGCAATATGAATTATATGTTCTTTTAAAGGTCTAAATAAGAGCAATAAACATATCACCAAGTTATACACATAGAATGCAACATTAGGCTACAAATTGAAATGTTCAATACTGTGATATACAATGTCCTTTACTCCATCAACTATCAAGTCGGTTTGTTGGCTTTGTTCAACACTACTCGCATTTGAGGATGGCATAGTTAGAGCCGAGAGGGAGAGAGCACTAAGAAAGTGAGAGTTTACCTGGAGAGCACACCGAGCAGAGAGAGAAAGGGAGAGGGTCGTCGGAAGGGAGGAGAGGAGGGAAGACAAAAAATGGGAGAGAAGGAGGTGGTAAGGCTAGAGGAAAATGGAGTTTCAAACGGGATGAAGGGGAAACATATTTTAGAGTTTGGTTGTTTATTTTTTTTTTCAATTATAAAATTAGTAGAAACGCCATCTGCCAAGGCAGAAATGTTTTTGGCCAAGCAGAAACGGTCAAGGTTTCTGACTTTTATGGTCAACGAAACGGTCAAAGTTTCTAACCTATTAGAAATGTTTCTGAGGCGTTTCCGCGGAGTTTCGGAGTTTCTTCATATTCAGAAACGGAAAACCACTATGAGATGGAGTTTTGGGGTATCATAGGTTGCATGTAACATCACCCCCCAATTTTTTTAAAAAGAAAATTACGGAGTATAAGTTTATAACCGCTCCTACAGTCTACCGTCAACTATTATCCTTCCAAAATTCAAAGCTTTATCAACAGAGATATTATAGATCAGATCAGATGCACGATCCTATCGTCAACGGTATTCGCTTCTCTAAAAATATGACGAACGAAAATATTGGAGTAAGAGTCGAGGCCAAGATCGTATCTATATGTAAAATTGAAGCTAAATATTCCAATGACACTTCTATTCCCCAAGAAGTGTTTTTACAACACTCAGATTATCTCCTTTGATGAGAAGATTAACCACACCCGACTCCTAGGCCCACAACACCTTGTGTCATGACGTTGAGAACTTGTATATTTTCCTAAGTGTTTTTACCTTATAATATGTATGTAATGTATGTAGACTTGTCAAACGGGTCATTCAGGTCGGGTCACTTCGGGTTTCGGGTGAAACGGGTCTCGGGTAAAACGGGTTTTGGGTTTTTCGGGTTGAATCGAACCCGGGTTTGACCGGATTTCGGGTCATTTTGGGTCGATTTTGGGTTTGTCAATTTTTTCTTTTTTAAATTAAAAAAATCATAATTTGATAATTTTGTGATAAATTTTAATTATATATAAAAAAAATTAATTATATATAATTATAAATAAACCGGGTCAATCGGGTCAAAATTACCGGGTCAATCGGGTCACCGGGTCGAAACCCAGATTATCCGGAATATTTCAGGTTTTTCGGGCTCGGGTCGAAAAAAAAATTTGGGTCAAAATTTCCGTGTTTGGGTCGGACATTTTTCGGGTCGGTCGGATCGGGTCATCGGGTCCGGTTGTGTTTTGGCAGGTCTAAATGTATGTATTATGTATATTTGACATGGAAAATCTACCAATTTACAATGTTGGAAACTCTCTCCTCTCTCTAGTTTTTCTAGAGAGAGTGGGAGCCTCAACCCCGACTCCGGCCGCCCGATCTCGGCTTCGACCGCCTCGAACTAACTCCGGTCGCTTTCGGTCCATTTCTGGGACTTGCTTCCCGGCTAACTAACAATTTCTCGGACACAAGATCCCCTTCCTATTCACCTCCTGGATTACCACAACCGTCGTCTAGTCTGATGGCTTTCACAAGAACAAGGTCTTATGGTTTGAGAAAAGCATGCTCGGCGAACCCTAACTCCGAAAATCCCTTTTCGGACTTCAGTCAAAACACAAATTGAGATAGGGCTTTTGTGAATCTGTGTTTCTTTCCCCCTGTTCTCCAATTTCCTATCTAATTCTAGGTTTCATTTCCCCCAATTTTGAATCTCTGGTTCGATTGATATATTGCTCGAAGTTTCAACCCGTCCTGTCGGTTCCCCGTCTTCATCCTCTTGGGTGGTGGTGGCGTTGTTCTTCGCCGTCGGCGCCATTGCTACCCGGGGCTCCGCCTGGTTCGCCATCCTTCTGCCTCGATCCCTTGTGGCGCTGGTGTTGGGCTCAAGCTCTCCTCCTTGTCGCCTTTCACCCGACCTCCTCCGACCTCTTGCGCACCGTCGTTTCCTTTTCTCTGGCTGCGCGGCTTCTCTTCAGTGCCGGAATTGCGGTGTCCGTCGCCGCCATCCCTCACTAGTGTTTTGGTCCGATCCTGTCGCCCGTACATTTCCTTGGCGTGCAAGGCTTTTCTTTAGCCTTGCACCACTACTTATTAAAAATCTGAGGGGAACTTTTGGTTTATATTTTTATATAAATATTTATTTATTTATATAAACAAACCCAAGGGAAAAAAAAAGATTAAAATAAAAATTCTAATAGAGATTCTAATCAAATCCCGAAAGGGCTTGAAAAAATCCTGTGAGGGCTCGTATCAAAATCCCATTAGGGTTGACTAAATCCCGATTGGGTTTATGGGTGCTCTTTTCTCAGGCGGTTTGCGGCTCTGTAGTTGCGTGATTTAGCGCTCTTCTCCGTGGATTTGGTTCTGACTGTCGGAGTCGGGATAGGCTGGGGTCGTGGTAGTGTTTTTTGTGGCATCTCCACTACTCGAGTTGACTGCTTCCCTGGACTTTCGTCCTCACTGCCCACAGGATGTCGGAGTCTGGCCTACGGTTCTGCTTCAGGGTGGGGCTTGGCTTCATCCGTCGTCTTCGGCCTCATCCAGTTTGGTTTAGGTCTGCTAGTTTGTGTCTTTTGCAGAGTTTGTTTGCCCGAGTTTGCACTGTTATGTATTGTTTTATATTTTGGTTTATTTGGTTGTATGTTTGACGGTTCTCCGTCTGCCGACTTTGTCGGCCTCTCGATGAGTTAGGCCTGTCTGACCTTCAAATTATTACCTTATAAAAAAAAATGTATATGTGACATGGAAGGCTAAGTGTAACATGGCTAAGGTTGTGGACCAAACTCTTGGGAGTTAGCTCAAGCCTAGATGGATAGCATTGCGCCTAGATGGCTTGATCTCCAACATGGGAGAGCTGCCGAGCTTTGGGCCTGAAGCCCATGACATGTGACACAGCCCAACACCTCGAGCCCAGTTGCTTGGAAGCTTTGTGGATATCTCCCGGGTGCTACTGGGGTTTGTCTATAAAAGGAGGTGCTCTCATCTGGGGTCTGATAGCTGCTTCACTGTTCCTTCTCCAGAGAGAGAGAGAGAGAGAGAGAGAGAGCGTAGAGAAGATAAGGTTAGGGTTTGCTATTCAAGCTCTTCCCACCTCCGATCGGCGAAGCTCTTCTTCTCCGACGATTCCCTGGTGTTCAGAGATCCCTCGGGTACCGGCAATAGCTCGGTGTTGGGTTCTAGCTCTCGGATCTGAGTCGGTATCCTCATATATGAGATTATTGAAGAAGTTCTTCTTCTTCTTGTTTGCTAACTTTTGTGTCTTTCGTTTTGGTTTCTTCTTAGATCTATACTTGTACTCTTTGGATTGCCTGATCTGTACTTTCTCCCTTATTTCATAGTGGATTAGGGATGACTCTTGAGGCCCCGGGGACGTAGGATCAAGGATCCGAACCGCGTAAAAATCTCGTGTTCTTCCTTTATATCTTGATCTTGCATGCTTGTCTTGTTCTTGCGAAATCATATAGACTCGATCTTGCTTTTCAATGTGGTATCAAAGCATGCATTCTGTTGCTAGCGCTTGAGTGTCCTTTTCCCAACCTAGCTGAGCCTTCATAGATCTCAAAGAGCGAGAACTAGCGTAGGAAGCGGGTGGGCCTAAATAGGGTGTATCGCCTGGTGCCATTCCCCCCTACACGACACAACAGGATCTGTTCTTGTTTTCAATTACTGCTTGTTCTTGAAAACTTTGCTTCCATGTTTGTTATTTGTGATATAACAATTTGTCTGCCTTAAGTTTTTTCTTTGTGTTCTTGCTGGCATTATGCAATATGTTTGATTCTATTAATTTGAAACCCTTCAATGGCACCACTGACTTTGCTATGTGGTAGGTGAAGATTAAAACCATACTCATCAAGGAGAAATGTTGGGTGGCTGTAACGAATAAGTTTCCAAATGGAACTGACAAAGAAATGATCATGGAGACTGATCTTCAGGCTCACAGTGAGATCATGCTTCGTCTCTCTGATGAAGTGGCACGAAAGGTACTAGGGCATACCACTACTGAGAAATTATGGGATGCCCTAGAAGGTTTGTACTTGGTAAAGTCTCTCCCATCTCATGTGAATCTGTTTAACAAGGTTTTTAGCTTTAAGATGAACACTGCTTGCACTCTAGATGATAATCTTGATCGTTTCTTGACTATAACTCAAGATTTGGTAAGATGTGGTGATAAATTGGATGAAACTCAGTTATGTGTGCTTCTGTTGAATTCCTTGCATAGTCAGTTTGATACTTTTAAGGATGTTATTCAATATGGAAATACCTCTCTGGTTAAAAAGGATATCATTGAGTCTCTGATCCAAAAGAATGAGTCTATGAAGGTTTTCAAAACTGTTAATGGTGTTAAATATGAGCCTAAGACTGAAGCCAAGGATGAGGTCCTTATGGCTAAGTCAAAAGGTAAGGGTAACAAAAGGAATAATAACAAAAAAAAAGGATAAACAAGGGCAACCTAAATCTGAAAATGGTGTTGATAAAACTAATGGTATTGATAAGTCTAACTTGAAGTGTCATTACTGTTTTAAAACTGGCCATTTTCAAAAGGATTGATATAAAAAGAAAATAGACGAGGAAAAGGATGCTAAACAACCTGCTGTGTCTGATGTGTGTGAAACCCACCCTTACTATACCCATGAAGTGCTTGCATTGCTTGTGAATGATGCTTATGATTGTTGGATTCTTGACTCTGGATGTACTATGCATGCTACTCATCATAAGTCTTGGTTTTCTGATTTGAGATTGCTTGATGGTGGTGATTGTAACGATCCAAAATTTTGGATATCTGAATATGCCTCCATTTGTCCACTTAGAGGATTAATAAGGTTCGGATGATCTGGTTATTCGGGGTACGTTAAGGAAGAGTTTTGAATTCTTCTGTGAGCTTTAGATCTTACGACCGAGTACGAGTTATTACTTAGATTATTTCTTTAGCGGAAGCGTAGATAAGTTGTTAAAACAGGGATTTCAAACCCCAAAGCAAACACATGCCCATTGGAGTCTAGAACCTGTCCTAGGTAACTATCGCAAAACAGTTTTTGAGCGGAAGATAAAGGCGGAATTAAAGTACAACACATGTCGCGGCCTAGCTAGGTCAAAATGCAAAATTAATAAGTAGCGAGAAAATACTAAAACATTGTCCATGTCTCTCTCACTCTCTCATCCCATAGGCTATGCCTGGCAAACATCCACATATGATCACGCATATCGAGTATCGGGGGTACCTGAATCTAAAAACAAGAAAGATAACGGGGTCAATCATTGATTACTCATACACGTATGCACCAGCATACTCTTCGAGTATGTAAAAAGGCATATAAACGTGATGCGATAAAACTGTAAATACACTATCATGCTTCTAAGGCATAATCTGAATATATAAATAAATGCGGTAATGGGTACCCAAATGATAACAATCAACCATATAATCCATTTCCAAATGCTTGGAGGTTACACCACCCTTTATCGCCAAATTCTTGGAGGATGTGCCAACCTTTATCGAATGCTCGAAGGTTCGGCTACGCCGCAACCTTTAGGGAATCCCGATAATCACCACACAATAACATAGAATAGGATGGCCGCCTATTATAACAAAGACAAAGAGAAGACAAGGGTTCATTTCATTCCCTATGTTCCGTTCTATGTTATAATTCCGGTTTATACCCTAAAACAATTATATGTTGTAAAATATGCATGAATCTATCTCGTTACGACACTCATGTGTCACGAGTAACCTCATGAGTAAGTCCAGGGGATTTACCTGAAATATGAAGGTAAGCACGGAAACCAACAAGAACCAAGTGTAAATACGAATCAAGCGCCTAACAATTGTAATTATTTCACATTAGGTTCTTCTTATTAATTCATCACATAAACCCATGCCGCAAGATAATCACACACATTCCCATAAGGTTAATGGCTTAAGGACTTATAAGCTTGGTTAAGTATCCACACTTAACAAGTTATAATCCGGGTCATATCATCACGTAATCCTAACCTTTTCATCCTTATTATTGGCCAAGTTATGAGTATACTTCATTTCCGTATTTTATATGCTCTAAGTTACGGTTATGCCATCATATATTTAACCATATTCTTAGCATTCCCTTAACCAAGTTTTTAATCGAGTCATTATAAACATTGTTTACTAAAATTATAATAACTCTTGATCCAACCGTTGGATCGTCCTCATTTTTGAAGGGAAGTTAGATAACATTACCTTGAACATCATATTAATATTGCATTCGGATCAAATCGTTGGATTGAAAATAAAGTCCAAATTACAGAGGCACATATATCCATTTTGTTTTTTTGACGTTTTTGCTACAAAACGCAACCAAAACACATAGAGGCTCCACTTTCTAAGCCTTTTCCACACCAAAACACATCCATCCTAGAGAGGGGAAGGCGGATGAGAGATTACCTCTTGTGAGCTAAATCTGCCATATTTTACAGTAACTTTAATATCGTTTTCTACATACTTTGCATACATTTTGGTTAGATAGTACAGAATCTATGTAGTTTATGTTTATTGCCAAATTATGGAATCTACACTAGTTTCTGTTTAAAATCGCAGAATTCGAGACGTTTTACAGCAATTCTAAGGAAGGTCAGAAAAGCTCGGAAAACAACTACAGAAGTCCAGAATCCGAGAGTACAGAACCAGGACAAACCAAGCTAGAGCCAGGGCTACTCTATGTTGAGTACATCTTACTCGATGTCGAGTAGAGAGCCCAGGCGGACTTGGTCGACAAAGCCTGGTCGAGAAAGCCGAGCCAGACCAACCCAGCTCCGGAGCCCTACTCGATCTCGACGAGCACTAGTCGAGATCGACGACACCTCAGCGCCACACCCGGAGTTGACGAGAAGAGGAGCTGATCGACAAGCCGAGGACGAAGACGACCAGGCAGCATTCACTGCCAGCGACTAGACTCGCTGCAGCGAGCCACTCGCTGCCGCGGAAATCCTCGCTGCCAGCGGGATGCACTAAGACGACGGAGCTCGCCGACTCACTCCAGCGGAAGGGGTCTCTCGCACCTGCGGATCGACAAACTCGCTGCAGCGGACGAAGCGGCCCGCGAAAGCGGAAAAGAAGTACCCTAGTCGATGTCGACGAGCCCTAGTCGAGATCGACTAGACACGTGAGCCAAGTCCGAGCCACATCGAGCACTAGCTAGCCGAGACGATGAAGCCGAGCCAGCCGACAACACTCCTACTCGATATCGACAAGACCCTTGTCGACATCGACGACGATTCCAGAAGCTTTGTGACGTGGCTTGACGAATCCTACTCGGTGTGGGATTACTTGGGCTCGAAGATTGCCGATTCTATCCAAAATCATCAAGACACATCATGGAAGAGGTGATCTATCCACTTTAAGACATTTAGATATAATTTCCTATTTAGATTTAATTTTCTTATTGCTTTTATTTATCCTTAAGCATTTTAGATTTAGTTTTAGATATAGATATAGATATTCTATCCTTGAGTAGCAAGGAATAGAAGGCTATAAATAAAGCCCATGGGGCTCAGTTTTATTCATTCAATTTCAGGTAGAGAAGTAGTTCCACAGAGACGATTTAGGAGTTCGAAGGTTTTAGGGTTTTGGTGTTCAACGAGAGTTGGATCGCCGGGATTGTAAAGGCTTTGAATTTAGTTTAATGCAAGTTGTTATTTTCTTTCCAATCAATGTCTGAGTCTGCGATGAAGCGCGAGTAGTCCACCCACTTCTAGGGTTGGGGCGAGCCCGATGATAGTCATGCATGTTTGAGGTAAAGATCTGACCTTTATCATGTTTTGAGCATTTTCCTACTTGTTTATGTGTTTATTACCCGTCTAATGGAGATCCATGTTAACAACTTGGATTATAAACATAAAATCGGTAGAGACAATTAGGGTTTCTTGAAAGAGTTGTCTAATTGTTGGGAAAAGGCGAAAGCTTAAGTCCTTTGATGCGATTTACATGATTATTTGTTTGGTTCTGCCTTATGCATGCTTGGTTATCGTTGTTGCAAACCCCAATCTTGGAAGCCTTTTATATTACGTTTAGTTCGAAATCCCAAAGCAATTGTTTTTTACTTTCTTTTACTTTCGTTTTATTCTCTGTCTCCTCGATATCGAATAGCACTCGTCGATATCGAGTACTGATTCTCGATCTAGCATCGCTGTAGCTTCTGTGTGCAGGTACTCGACGAGACGAAACGAAGTCGAGGAGGACTCTACTCGACATCGAGTAGCCTCTAGTCGATATCAACTACACCCTATGCTTGCTGTTGCGATGTGTTCGACTGTCCGATCTTCTGTCGACTACCCTAGTCGAGATCGAGGACCCTGTTGTCGACGTTCGTGAGATTTCACCGCTGTCTAGGATTCGCTGACACGCTTCCTCGTGGATCGATCCTGACTTCCCGCTGCAGTATCAGGAGGAGGTCTTGTAATTATTTGCAAGGGACGGAATCTGGTTTGCTGTGATTTATTTCTATTTTATTATTGCAAGTCTCGATTTCCTCCTATCAACAAATTGGCCCCGTTGCCGGGGAAGCAATCATTCGCGCCTTAGGTAGTTAAGTCTCACATTTCTTTTGAGTTACTTCGCAGGTGTATGCGTCGTTCTGGTCTACCACCTGAGTTTGACGCCTTAGACGAACCGGAGCGTTACCTACACATCCACTCTAAACTCAAAAGGATAATGGCGGCTGTTGAAACACAAGAGCAACTGATCGAAAGGCTTACAAGGGAACTAGCCGCAAAGGATACCACTATCGCCAATGAAAGGGCAGCGAGGGAACAAGAAGCTGAGCGCGCAAGGCAAGCAGAAGCTGAGCTTGCCCAATATCCAACTACTGCCGAGGATTATATGCATCCAGCTCTCGTCGTGCCTGAATCGGCGATTCTAATCCCTAATAACTCTTTTGAAATTCGCACTCAATTTTTGATAGAGCTTAAAAATAATGCTTTTTATGGCAAATTTAATGAGTGCCCTCTTGAACATATTACTAACTTTCATGATATGTGTCGTACTCTTACTGAAGGTACAACTCTGGAATATGTCAAGATGAAATCTTTTCGCTAGTCGCTCACTAGACCAGCACTGAAGTGGCTTGAAGGGCTGAAGCCGAGATCTCTCACCACCTGGGCCCAAGTAGAGCAAGAGTTCCTGAACAAATACTGCCCACCCGCCAAAACAGCACTTCTCCGTCAGAAAATCACCGCCTTCAAACAGAAGCAAGGGGAACCGTTGGCAAAGGCATGGGAATGCTACAAAGAACTGCTACGATCTTGCCCTAGTCATGGACAGCCACCCTACGTCATTCAGGAGATCTTCTTCAACTCTCTTGATCAAATCACTAAGGATAGGATCAACCATTATACTCGCTATGAGTATCTGACGATGCCACCAAGTGACGCATGGGGTGTGCTAGAAAAGCTCACTAACTACGACAACAAATATGGGGCTCCTACAAACTATGAGGAGAACTCCTACACCAGGCCAGCACCATCAATGCCACTCTATGAGCCAGCAAAGGAGATTGACCCAGATGTCAGGGAGCAGTTCTACAAAGACCAGAATCGCAAGCTCCTCAAGCAAGTCAAATACCTATCTGTCAATCAGCCTTGCATCGAATGCGGATCGCAGAGGCACACCACTACTGAGTGCCCACACACCGAGTAAGTCAGGATGGCAGAAACACATGAGGAGGCAGCCTACGCTGGGGGTCCAAATCGACACATGGGAGATCAAAGGTTCTATCAACCACAATGGAACCAAGGTCCTCCTAGGAATCCCCCACCATACAGAGCTCCAGGACATCCAGAGAGGGATCAAAAGAAGGATGATCTGCAGCTGATCCTTGAGGAGATGCGTCGGAATCAGGGCACCATCAACAAACAATTCCAGAACATCACTACAAAATTTGGAGAATTAGGCATCTAGAAAAGGGGAATAGAGACGCAAATGGGTCAGATCGCTGCACAAATCCCACGACCATCCGGACAACTCCCTGGGCAAACAGAACCAAATCCTAAGGGGAAAACCGGACACGTCGCAGCTATCAAACTTAGGAGTGGACATCAATTACACGAGCCAGAGGTCGGAAAGCAGCAAAGCAAGGCAAAGCAGCTACTCGACGAAGAGCACAGCCAACTCGATCTCGAGGAGGGTGTACTCGACATCGACAAGCCGCTACTCGACACAGACCAAAAGCTGAGCTCGGACTCCCCTGCGCAGACCAGCAACTCCAGGTCGACCACCCTACTCGATGTCGAGGAGCCCGTGGTCGAGATCGACGAGCAGCGTATGGCCGACGTCGATGACTCTGCAGCACCTCCGACGGCTGATCAGGCTCCGAAACTGAAAAAGCCACTGCCTTTCCCTTCAAAAGCACAGAAAGATCCCACTGCAGGCAGGTTTACCAGATTTGTTAATATGCTGCAAGAACTGAATGTTTCTATTCCTTTTACAGAAGCCCTGCAAGAGATGCCTGGATATGTCAAATTTCTCAAGGAAATCCTAAGCAAGAAGCGATCCATCTCAGAGATCGCAGGCGAATGCAAAGTACTCCACTTCCCTGAAAAGAGACCTGACCCTGGTAAGTTTTCTGTTACTGTGGGTTTTGGACAATATAAATATGATTCTCTATGCGATTTAGGAGCAAGTGTGAGCATCATGCCTTTATCCATCTGGCGGAAAGTAAAGATAGGATGCATAGAACCTGTGGATGCCAAGCTATACATGGCAAACAATACAGTAGTCAGCCCTACAGGTATAGTTGAGAACGTCCCTGTCTAGGTTGGTAAATTCTTTGTTCCAGCTGATTTCCTTATCATTGACTGTGCTGAAGATCCTACTAGCCCTATTATTCTTGGTAGACCATTCTTAGCTATTGCAGATGCCAAAATAAGTGTCAAGAATAGATCGCTCACCTTCACCATAGGCGATGAGGTTTTGGATTTCTCTTTTGGACCTGTAAAAGAGGAAATTTCATGGCTAGAGGTGAAGAGCATCAGCAACCACGAGACTAAGCAAGCAGCAGGGGAAGGTGCTGACGCTGTACTCGAGATCGACAAGACCAACTCGATCTCGACAAGGGACGTACCCGATGTCGACGAGCCTTTGTCGATCTCGACAACCACTGTAGAGCCAGAAACTTGCCAAGAGCCTAAGTATGGGGTCCCTGTACTCGAAGTCGACCAGTTGTACTCGATGTCGACTAGCCCTAAGCCCAAAGATTCCTGTTTTGGGTCCGAAAAGGTAAGTTCAGGTATGAATCCTACTCCTCCTCAGTCCATAAAGAAAATTATCAATGATTTAAGGGGAGATAATACACCGTGGCAAGAGAATCTGCGAAAACTGAGAGCTGGAAGGAAGAAGAAGAAAGAGAAGGGAGATGATGCAAGCAACAACCTGTCAGCTGAGCTTGCATACTACCATCAGGACCTAGATGATACAGGAGAAGGGCCAAGCATGAGCGGGCCCCACAATAAGGGTCCTTGAGCGCAAAAGGAGAAGTCAGCCTAGCGACTCTAAAATCTAGAGCATGTATATAAAACTTTATGAATTTTTGGGACTTTTGAACTTTTTTTTTTGTTTTTGGTTTTTGTTTTTAGGGTTTTATGTCTTTTAGAATGTTTTATGTGGATAGTCTTGTTTTGTGTGCAATCTAACATTTTTAGGTCGGCTAGCATAAAAGGATCGCGAAGATTGGAATAAGAAGTCCCTGAAAAACAGTCAAAATCGACGAAGGCCAAGTCGACGGCGACAAGGAGGAGCAGCCCAGACACTACTCGATCTCGAGTAGGCCAACTCGACATCGACAAGCCCAGACGCTCCTCGACTTCAGAAAACCACTAAACGCAGACAAGGCTCCTCGAGATCGACTACCCTGTACTCGAGATCGACAAGCCCACCTCTACTCGACATGCACTGATCCGCCTTCCTCGATATGATTCCTGTGAGTTCCTTCCGTTACTCTTGTTTTTATTTGATTTTATACAGTCGGGACACTGTAAGTTTTAAGTATGGGGTGGGGGAAGGGCTTACTTTGTGCATATTTGCCATATTTGACATTATTTGTGCATGTTTAAAATTTATTTCTTTGGATTGCTACATGACTATTTTGAAATGCATTATTGATTTATGTGCTTATATGCATGTTTTCCAAAAGTTTGAAAAATGACCCCCATTGAATTTTTTTTGAATAATGTCATGGAAGCTTTATATTGAACTCGACGATGCAAAATTGGATTCATTAGAGATATAGCATGAAATTGCCTAGTAAAGGGAAGTCATAATGAAGTGCATTATTTTGTGAAAACCATGAAAGGAGGTAAAATTTGAAGTTGCTTTTGACATGTTGCATGATAAGATGATGGAGGACTTTATATTTCCATATAATGCTCATTGCTTGAAATCCTAGCCTTACCTATGCTTATGCATCACAAAAGCCATATTATACCTTATTTCAAATATTGCTTCACATGATCTAAATATTGCCCATTCTTTACCTTATCCGGGGATTATGTTGAGAATGATGTTATATTATGGAGATTATCATATGGTGTTTGTGTTGTGATTATTATCATTATTGGAGTTTGGAAGGAAATTGTTTGAAATATATGGAAAATTTAATGAGTGAAAGAAAATCCAATCACCTCATGAGATAAAGGTAGATTGACCCTGCTCTATAAGATAATAGTTTGGAGAGATGGGACACATAGTGAGGAGTCCAAAGCACTAAGTATCCGGGGTCATTCATGACACCCATGTTTGCGACTCGCGAGAAGGCAGTGCTGAGGTTAGAGAGGTAAAAGCATTATTATTAATAAAAGCAATATAAAAGGTGATGAATATTTTTTTTTTGAAAATACTCCATTTCCCCGGATCATTAACACCACATTGCCAGAAACTGCCCACCTTTTAGCCTTTTACCAAATCTACTCCTTATTTGAGGTTAAATTGAAGTCCTCTTGATTATCAATGCTTTGTCACTTATGAATGTTTTTTCATAACCCTCCTTTTGTGAGTAGATGTTGCTTTTTGTATAAATTGCACATGCATGGATTTGTGACATTAGTACCTTTTCGAGGATGGTAATTGGCTGCTGGGTTATATAAGAGTGAATCTGATATGTTGAGAGTTTCAATTTCTTCCCCTGAATGACAAATAAAAGTATTGCTTGAGGACAAGCAAGCTTAAGTATGGGGTGTTTGTTGTGAGCTAAATCTGCCATATTTTACAGTAACTTTAATATCGTTTTCTGCATACTTTGCATACATTTGGGTTAGATAGTACAGAATCTATGTAGTTTATGTTTATTTGCCAAATTATGGAATCTACACCAGTTTCTGTTTAAAATCGCAGAATTCGAGACGTTTTACAGCAATTCTAAGGAAGGTCAGAAAAGCTTGGAAAACAACTACAGAAGTCCAGAATCCGAGAGTACAGAACCAGGACAAACCAAGCTAGAGCCAGGGCTACTCTATGTCGAGTACATCTTACTCGATGCCGAGTAGAGAGCCCAGGCGGACTTGGTCGACAAAGCCTGGTCGACAAAGCCGAGCCAGACCAACCCAGCTCCGGAGCCCTACTCGATCTCGACGAGCACTAGTCGAGATTGACGACACCTCAGCGCCACACCCGGAGTCGACGAGAAGAGGAGCTGATCGACAAGCCGAGGACGAAGACGACCAAGCAGCATTCAACTCGCTGCCAGCGACTAGACTCGCTGCAGCGACCCACTCGCTGTCGCGGAAATCCTCGCTGCCAGCGGGATGCACTAAGATGACGGAGCTCGCCGACTCGCTTCAGCGAAAGGGGTCTCTCGCACCTGCGGATCGACAAACTCGCTGCAGCGGAAGAAGCGGCTCGCGAAAGCGGAAAAGAAGTACCCTAGTCGATGTCGACGAGCCCTAGTCGAGATCGACTAGACCCGTGAGCCAAGTCCGAGCCACATCGAGCACCAGCTAGCCGAGACGACGAAGCCGAGCCAGTCGACAACACTCCTACTTGATATCGACAAGACCCTTGTCGACATCGACGACGATTCCAGAAGCTGTGTGACGTGGCTTGACGAATCCTACTCGGTGTGGGATTACTTGGGCTCGAAGATTGCCGATTCTATCCAAAATCATCAAGACACATCATGGAAGAAGAGATCTATTCACTTTAAGACATTTAGATATAATTTCCTATTTAGATTTAATTTCCTTATTGCTTTTATTTATCCTTAAGCATTTTAGATATAGTTTTAGATATAGATATAGATATTCTATCCTTGAGTAGCAAGGAATAGAAGGCTATAAATAAAGCCCATGGGGCTCAGTTTTATTCATTCAATTTCAGGTAGAGAAGTAGTTCCACAGAGACGATTTAGGAGTTCGAAGGTTTTAGGGTTTTGGCGTTCAACGAGAGTTGGATTGCCGGGATTGTAAAGGCTTTGAATTTAGTTTAATGCAAGTTGTTATTTTCTTTCCAATCAATGTCTGAGTCTGCGATGAAGCGCGAGTAGTCCACCAACTTCTAGGGTTGGGGCGAGCCCGACGATAGCCATGCATGTTTGAGGTAAAGATCCGACCTTTATCATGTTTTGAGCATTTTCCTACTTGTTTATGTGTTTATTACCCGTCTAATGGAGATCCATTTTAACAACTTGGATTATAAACATAAAATCGGTAGAGACAATTAGGGTTTCTTGAAAGAGTTGTCTAATTGTTGGGAAAAGGCGAAAGCTTAAGTCCTTTGATGCGATTTACATGATTATTTGTTTGGTTCTGCCTTATGCATGCTTGGTTATCGTTGTTGCAAACCCCAATCTTGGAAGCCTTTTATATTACGTTTAGTTCGAAATCCCAAAGCAATTGTTTTTTACTTTCATTTTATTATCTGTCTCCTCGATATCGAATAGCACTCGTCGATATCGAGTACTGATTCTCGATCTAGCATCGCTGTAGCTTCTGTGTGCAGGTACTCGACGAGATGAAGCGAAGTCGACGAGGACTCTACTCGACATCAAGTAGCCTCTAGTCGATATCGACTACACCCTCTGCTTGCTGCTGCGCTGTGTTCGACTGTCCGATCTTCTGTCGACTACCATAGTCGAGATCGAGGACCCTGTTGTTGACGTTCGTGAGATTTCACCGCTGCCTAGGATCCGCTGACACGCTTCCTCGTGGATCGATCCTGACTTCCCGCTGCTGCATCAGGAGGAGGTCTTGTAATTATTTGCAAGGGACGGAATCTGGTTTGCTGTGATTTATTTCTATTTTGTTATTGCAAGTCTCGATTTCCTCCTATCAACATTACCTTCGAAGAGTCCCACACAAACGACTCAAGAACCCCCTCGGGAGTCCTTCGGAACAGCTTGCCATTTTGTCACCAAAAATCCCAAAACATGATTTCCATTCTTACTCAAAGTTGAAGAAAAGGTGGTATAAAATATGTTGGAACTTAGTTTTTAAAGGAACCAAGAGGACTTACCAAAGATCAAGTTGAAAAACCCAAGGTTCTCTCTAAAACACTCCACTGTAGCCCCAAAGATCAGTCAGTTTGGAGGGGCAAATAACCTTGGATTTGGATGTTTGATACATGTATTGAAATCTATTTCAAAGATGGAGCTAAGGGCTCAAGAATCACTCCAATTGGATCAATATTGAGGGAGGTATGGCTTTTTGAATGGAAGGCAGCCAAAAAGGAGTAGAAATAGAGATAGACTTATTTTCTCTCCCTTTCCTCTCAAGTGATGGCTTGTTCTTTGTGAACGAGTGAGGATGAGCCTTGGGGATCAGATTTAAAGAATGGGAGAGAGCTTCTTTGGTCAAAGCATGGGAGGGGTGATGGGAAAGAGAGTGGGTGAGATGAATTGGATCCTAGCTTGTCATATGATCAAATCGAAGGGAGTGGGTGACATGTGTTCAAGGAATGGATGGAGAGGCTGCCCTTATATTAGCAAGACGTAAATCCCGAGTTCGTGACACGTTAAAATCCGTTACGTTTACAAGATACGAGAAAAGTGGCTCGGGTTTATATTTCATTCATAAAATCAATAATTAGACCAATGTAAAGCCATCCATAAATTTTAAAGTTTCCGGGTTTTCATAATCATAAGGGAGGATAATATTTGGATTATCTTATGGATATTTTATAAATATTAATTAAATTCCGGTCTTTACAATCATCCACCTCTAAAACAAGTCTCGTCCCTAAGACCAAAAAGATTTAAACCAGTGGAGAAGGTTTTAAAATTAAAGTCCTTGAATCAGGCCGAAGGGCCCACAATCATCTTGGATGCGTTGTCGAAGAATCTCATGTCACCTTTGCCACCATCGTAATAGCCCCGAACGGTTTTACGAAGCATGTGATGGGCGCCCCCATCACATCTCACCTCGACCGCCAAAAATATCACAACTCGAGAGGGTTCATCATACTACCGCTAGGTCTTAACGAAAGTTCCAAGAGTGCCCCCGTGAAAAGCTCGTATCCACTTTGCGAAGCATAACTGGTTTACCTGGATAATGGAACCTTAAACTCGCTTATTTTCGAACTAATCTCAGAATTCAAGGTGTTTGGTGTCCCGACACGATCTTAGACCTCGACACTTCTAGTCTCAACTCAACTCGACCCTCGAGAGGTGGGCGTCCACCTCTAAGGTCAAAACCCATACTTATCACAAGATCTATTCTCCCAACGGGAGGGTGGATTATCATCCACCTCTAAGGATCAAACCTATGATCTTACCAAAGATATCTCATCTACACGTTTCTCCTTCCCAATTTCTCATACGGTATAGGTGGCTCATCCACCTGTAAAGTGGCTCGGGTATATATTTCTTTCATAAAATCCATAATTAAACCAATGTAAAGCCATCCATAAATTTTAAATTTTCCGGGTTTTCATAATCATAAGGGAGGATAATATTCGGATTATCCTACGGATATTTTAGTAATATTAATTAAATTCCGGTCTTTACAATGTTGTTATCATTTATGATCATTTTGTCTTGAAAATCAAAGGTATTGGTTCTGTTTCTATGAAAATGCATGATGGTGTGATTAGGGTCATTAAAAATGTTAGATGGGTTCCTCATCTTAGAAGAAATCTCATGTCTGAAAATGCATTAGAGTCCCTAGGCTGTGATATTCACAATACCAATGGGATTAGAACTGTCTCAAGGGATGACAAATTTCTTATCAAATGTGGGCTAAGAAAAATTGCCTCTATGAGGTCCAAGCTACCCCTGAGATGAACTTCTCCTCTATGTTGATTGCTTCTGATGCTTGTATGTCCCTTCCTGAATCTGTTACTTGGCATAATAGATTAGGACATATAGGAAATAAGAGTCTGCATTATCTCTATAAGTATGACATTTTAAATTTCAAACCTGCTACTATTGATCTGTGTGATAATTGCTTGATGGGTAAACAAACTAGGAAGAGCTTTAACAAGTCTTCTTATATTGCTAACAAACCTCTTGAGTAGAATCTTTTTTCCCCCTCACTGACATTCTCACCTGCAACGGAGATGCTGTCCAGCTGTATCCCTCTGGCTGGCCTGCTACCGGCTGCACCTGTCAAGCAGATATCCGCATTTCAGCAAAAAAAATTCGGATTGGGTTATGCATGCAAACAAAGCGGATAATCGGGTTATATTTGCAAATTGCCCTAAAGTTTATGCTAACACACGTTTAACTGCATATTTTTTGGCAATATATTTAATTAACTACCAATAAAAGAGATATAATATCATATATCCATATATTTTTAAAAGATGGGAAAAATCTTATAAAAATATATTGATATTTAACAAAATTTGGTAAAAAATAATTGACAGCATATGAAAAACTTTACACAACTAAGTATTATTTCAATTTACCCAAATCCTTTTATTTTCTTCATATTGATAAAATTTATTTAATTAGTACGACCATGTAATATATTGATAAAGTGTTGAAATAAATTAATTAACTCTCTGAACAAGTATTTATATCAAATTTATTTAAATTATAAAAAACCGCACACGACGCGGGTACTAAAAATATATCCATATATAATCAAATTGAGTCAAATTTCATCTTATGGATATATAAATATGATGATTAAATAGAGTTAGAATATGATTTTATCAATGTAATAATAGGTAAAATCTTATCTTATATAATAGTATTTAAAATTAGTTACTATCTTCTAAAATTATATGCATATCTAACCAAATTGGGTCAAATTTTATCTTATACATATATTGATTATTTAAACAATTTGTGATTGGTTTATACGGCTATTATCCATATCTAAAGAAATTGGGTCAAATTTTATCTTATGCATATATAGCTATATTGATTAAATAGAGTTAAAATAAAATTGCATCTTATGCATGACTAAAACAATATTAAAAACATCTGTAAAGATATAAAAATAGCAGAATAAGGAACACCAATCAGTTAATAAAAAAGGAAATAACATTATCCAAAATTCTGTCTGCGGATAAATATCCAAAAGCTGACTCATGAACAATCATCCACGGATAGCAGAGAATGGGCACGTGGCGGCCATGCCCACCCCCCACGAGTAGAACACGTGTCGAATAGCGAACACCACGTGGCACAACGTACCAGACCACTTAAGACCTATAAAAGTGAGAAACATCACCAAAGAAGGGGGGACTTTGCGGGGAAAAAGGAGAAAAGAAGGCGGATCCAGGCCTAGTGAACTCAAGAAGAAAGAAGAACCAGGAGAAGAATTCGTACGCGTGGAAATAGAACCTATTTCGTAGTAAAATCAAAACCGTTCACTGGACCTACTCCTCGGATACCGACCTTGTTTGTCCTTAGTATAATTTTCTATTAAGGAAAAAGACTGTTGTTGTTAATCCTCAAGATATTCAACAGCGACTGGTAAGCGAACCAATTTTCCGAATTGTCCAGAAAAAACTCGATAAAGGAATCACCTTTTAGAATAGAGGTTAGGTTACTACCCGCGGCACAGGTTGGACCGCGTCGATTATTTCGATGCGGGTCAGGTAAGCCCGTTGGGAAGATTGATCACTTCACCAGGTAGATTCCCGGGTCCCACTAAAAATGGTGGCCTTGAGAGATCGGGACTTTTTCACTGGCGCCGTCTGTGGGAACCCCCTCACACTAAGGGGTTTCCTTTTTGATAGAGATAGACAAAAACCCTCAAACCTTTGAAAAAGTTAGGGTCCGCGTCTGAACTTAGAAATACAAATTTTTATATATGTAAAATTAAACTTTTGATCAACGACAGATTCACGACATTAAGAAGATGAGTGATAGCCAGAACTAGGCGTGGCCACGGGACGGACCCGGCGGGTGACGAGTTCGACCCGCCGGGTCAAGGGTCTGGGAAGGGCAATCCGAACCCTAACCCGGGAATTCCTTAGAAAAAAATGATATGTAAAGACTTTTTATACATATCACTTTTTATATCCATTTCATTTTAATATGAAGTGGAAAAAAACATGAGAAATTTTATATTTTTATAAAACTTCTTTCATCCACTACAATATAAATGTAGGGATATAAAACTTCTCAAACTTTACTTCATTTCATTTTAAGAAATAAAGCTTAAAGTGAAGAGTGGGGATTAAGGGAGGATGGAGGACACATATATATACATCCATCCATTCTCATTCTATCTCTCAACTTTCAATGTGGGACAAGAGTCTTGTCCCACATTGAAAGTTGAGAGAATAGGGGATGTCTTCCAAATCTATAAAAAGGGAAGGGTGATAGTGCTTTTGACCCACATTGCACATTGCAAACTAGTTTATGTTTATATATTATGAATTATTCTAAGAATAATATACATAATAATTATTATAAACATAAAAAAAAAAAATTTAAAAAAAAAAAATTGGGATGGCGGGTTGACCTGCCGGGTCGACCCGCCAGGTCATGACTCGCCGGGTCATCGGGTTCAAAACCCCTAACCCTGACCCGCAAGCCGCCCCCACCCGTTGACTCGGACCCGCCGAGTCATTGACCTGTACGACCCGTCGGGTCACGGGTCAACCCGTAACCCGTGGCCACCCCTAGCCAGAACAATCCAACTCAGGACATGAGTCAAGGGGTTCACCAGGATCAGGAGGCCTCCAGCATGTATATCCCGTTGACACCACCACCAAATCCAGATGGTGAAATGGGAGATCAGCACCTCGGTACCCCTCCACATCATTATGGCAATCAATATGGACTGGATGGAGGATTCATACCACAGAACTTCTGGTATTATGAAGCACGTCACGAGCAGCCTAACCCTTTTCAGCAGGAGCAGTCTCAGTACTTTTCTTATGATCAGTGGGGGCAGAATCCGCGTCAACAAGGGAATTATCGACAGGATGAGCAGTATGGAAATTTTGATAGACGTAACACCGCGTACGATAATCCCAGCAACTGGAACTATGGCTTTCAGAATCAGGAAATACCGCGCCAGACATGGCAGAATGATCACTGGCACCGAGAGAATAAACATCGACGCGAGGAAAGGTCAACAGATGTTTCCACCTCTACAAAATCCGACTCAGCGGAAAAAAGAACTGAAAACGCACCAGCGGGTTTTCCATCGGTGTTTACCCAGGAAATTTGTTCTGCGACAGTACCAAAACGATGGAGAGATGTGAACCTCATGAAATATGATGGAACGACTGACCCTGAAGATCATCTTTTCCATTTTGCAACTGCTATGGGAATAAACGAGTATAATGATGCCATGTTGTGTAGAACATTCCCTTCAACCTTAACAAAGATCGCGCTCACCTGGTTCACAAACCTTCCAAAAGGTTCTGTAACAAATTTTACCCAGATGTCACATATCTTCACGTCCCATTTCAGAAGTGCGCGATCGAGAAAGAAGACCATGCTCGACCTGAATTCCATTAAGCAAGGAGCTGGGGAATCCTTAGGACACTTCTTCACTCGATTTACCAGTATGGTAGTTCAGATCCCCAACTTTAATCATGAATCAGCAATTATCATACTCATGGGTAATTTAGCAGAGGGAGACTTCAAGACATATCTGTTTCGGAAGAAGCCAACTAGTTACGATGACTTAAGAAAACGGGTATCAAGGCAGATTGAGGCAGAAGAAGCAGCCGCGTCTAGCTCTAAAGCGAATACAGGGAATCCAGGTCTCTTTGGGAAGCTTACTGGAAAATTCAGAAAAGAAAAGGCTAAGCCGGCCAGGCATCATTCAGAAGCAATAGATTTCCGTCCCCGCCGCGATGAAGTGCATATGAATTTGGAAAGGGGACAGGGATCTCGCCACAAGGATGATCACCCACAGGGAGAGGAAGAAGGGGACGCTGAGGTAGACACAACTATACGCCTGCGGTCCAGAGATCTGTCAATCAGAGAGAAGCTCAAAGGCCAGAAGCAGGCCAAATACAAGAACCTGATGGCATCATCAATACCCTCGCAGGGGGTTTTTCCATGGCTGGGTCCAGTAGACAGGAAAAAAGAAATTACGAAAGAGAAGGAAGACAGCCACCATCTGCGTCAAGCAGAAGAATTTCTCTCGCACAACATGAGAACATTTCCTTTTCCCCAAAAGACGCCGAGGAAGTAAGGATGCCGCACTAGACCCCCTGGTCATTCACGCCCAGATAGCCGCCAAGATAGTAAAGAGAGTATTTATTGATACTGGGTCATTAGTTGGCATCCTATCATGGGAGGCATTTTCTCAAATGGGAATATCTGCAGCATCGTTGAAACCATATTTAGGAACGCTAATCACGTTCTCAGGAGGAGAGGTACAAGTAGCAAGCACGATTGAGCTTACAGTTGTTTTGGGGACATCCCCAAAAAGACGCGTGGAAAATATTGTATTCACAGTAGTAAAGATTCCTACTGTATACAATGCTTTGCTGGGTCGCGTCTCACTCTATAAGTTCCATATGGTAGTTTCAATCTACCACTTTGTGGGAAAGTTCCCTTTACCCGGAGGAGGAATTGGTGAGGTTCGCGGACAGCAACCAGAAAGTAGAAGCTGTTACCTAACTTCTATCAAGAAGAATAAAGAAGTGATGTGTATTAGTGAAAATTGTGAATCCGTGGTCGGGGACAACGACTCAACAGAACTTTCAGAAGCTGAACTAGAGGTGAGACCTTCAGAAGAAAAAATATCTACCGCGGATGAAAGAATTACGTATACACCTTTCCCAAACCCTGAGGAGAAGATTTACTTGGGACATGCGCTGGAGACAGTAGAAAGAGTTCGAGTCTTAGAAATCATAACGAAGTCGAGAGACATTTTCGCATGGAATCCTCGAGATCTGCTGGGTGTCCCACCCGCAATAGCTTTGCATACCTTGAGAATTCGTCCAGGAACAAAACCCATAGTGCAGAAGAAGAGGAAGATGGCTCCGGAGAAAGCTGTCGCGGCAAGAGAGGAAACTAATAAACTTTTAGAAGCAGGTTTCATAGAGGAGGTAGAAGACTCAGATTGGCTCTCAAATGTGGTTTTAGTGAAGAAATCTAATGGGAAGTGGAGGATGTGCATCGACTTCACTGATCTTAACAAATCATGCCCGAAGGATAGTTACCCATTACCGTTCATAGATGAACTCGTTGATGGAACCGCGGGTAACAAGGTCTTTAATTTCTTGATGCTTACTTAGAATACAATCAGATAAACCTGAACCCTTCAAACAAGAAAGCTACGACTTTCATCACCAACCAGGGGATATTTTGTTACCGCGTCATGCCTTTCGGACTCAGGAATGTTGGAGAAACATTTCAAAGAACAGTTGACCGGATCTTCCGTAATCAAATTGGCAGGAATGTATCGATTTATGTTGACGATATCGTGGTCAAGAGCGAGAGGACAGAGAATCACTCGGCAGATTTACAGGAGACTTTTGATTCTCTTCGAAGAGGAGGTTTGAACTTGAACGCGGAAAAGTGCGTCTTTGGGGTTGATTCCGGAAAATTCCTTGGTTTTATGGTTAGCCATAGAGGAATCGATGTGAATCCCGAAAAAGTCACGGCAATTCAGAATCTTCAACCACCGCGGACGATTAAAGAGTTACAGTCTTTAAATGGAGCAGTAAATTATTTGAGCCGTTTTTGCTCCTGCCTGGCGGACAGGTCATTACCTTTCTTTGCTCTGCTCAAGAAAAAGGGACCGATACGATGGACACCCGAGTTACAGGAAGCATTTGGAAGTTTGAAAGCTTTCCTGTCATCACTTCCCACTCTTCATCAACCTGAGAAACAAGAAGTCCTTCATCTATACCTGTCAGTAAAAAGTGTCACCATCAGTGCAGTCTTGACGCGAGAAGAGAAATTCCCAGTTTATTACATCAGTCGTGTGCTGCAGGATGCTGAGACACGATATGAACCAGTAGAAAAAATGATTTTGTGCTTAATATTCGCGACAAGGAGGTTGAGGCCATATTTCCAGGACCATCTTATCCGAGTTATGACGGACTTACCGATGCATCAAATCCTCCAATCACCGTGCTTGTCAGGAAGAATGATGAAGTGGGCGGTCGAACTCACATAATTTGAAATAGAATATACCCCGCGGAAAGCAGCTCTCGCTCAGGTTTTAGCCGATTTTATTGGCGAAACAAGTTTCGAATTAAATGCCCAAACAGAAAGAAGTGAGTGGACGCTCAGGGTAGATGGTGCGGCCAACAAAGATGGGTGCGGAGAAGGGGTTACACTAATAGTACCTGATGAACGGCAATACAATTACGCTTATAAATTGGACTTCCAGGCTACAAATAACGAGGCTGAGTACGAAGCCCTACTCGCTGGACTAGAGATAGCTTTGGTTAAAGGTTCCAGGTAGGTATCAGTCTACACTGATTCAGAAGTGGTGACACGGCAAATAACAGAAGAATATGAGGCGAAAACTGGTTTAATGCCTGATTATTAGAGAAAGGCATGGGCATTGTCAAAGGCTTTCTTAAGTTTTTGCCTAACAGCTGTTCCTAGAGGCGACAATCAGTAGGCGGACGCGTTAGCTCGGTTGGGAGCTGTTATGCCTGAAGAAGTAGGAAAAGAAGTGATCATCGAAAGAATGAACAATCGAAGACTTATTCAGGAAGTCTACCAAGTGCAGGAAATTAAGATGGAAGATTGGAGGGCACCAATCGCGGACTATCTAGGCAAGGGTGTTATACCTGAAGAAAGAAATGCTGCTAAGTAGGTAATTACAAAATCCTCTCGATTCACCATCAGGGAGGGGAAGTTATATAAAAGAGGATATTGCCTCCCAGATCTATTATGCATATCAACGAAAGAAGGAAGTCTCGTAGTAGAAGAATAGCATGATGGAGTTTGTGCGCATCACCAAGGATGGAGGGCTGTTGTGGCCAAAGCAACCAGGCTAGGATATTATTGGCCAACTATGAAGCGAGATGTTCAAGATTATATCCAAAAATGCGACGCGTGACAAAGGTTCGGAAACTTGATTCACCGCCCTTCTGAGGTACTGAAAAGTATAACTGGTGCTTGCCCTTTTTCTTTCTAGGGAATGGACATTCTGGGTCCGTTCCCTACTGCTCCCGATCAGTTAAGATATATTTTAGTCTTGGTCGATTATTTCACAAAATGGGTGGAGGCCGAAGAAATGGGATTAATCACCGCGGAGAAGGTGAGGAAATTCCTATGGAAGAATATTGCCTTCCGTTTCGGAGTGCCCGACTCGATAATTACGGATCATGGACCTCAATTTGATTGTGAAACGATTAGAGATTTCTGCGTCGGTCTGGGCATCAACCTAAAAATCTCATCCGTGGCTCACCCACAGGCGAACGGGCAGGCAGAAACAACCTATCGACAAATTTTATATGGGATACAAAAGAAGCTTGGCAACACGGCAAAAGGACGGTGGGCAGAACTTCTACCTTTAGTGCTCTGGTCCTACCGCACGTCAGCGAAGACTCCGAAGGGAGAAACCCCGTTTTCCTTAGTCTTTGGAATGGACGCGATTATCCCAATTGAAAGATTGGTTCCTTCGGCGCGAATAATGGCATACGACGAAGACACCAACGATGAAGCATTGGAATTCGAACTCCATCTCATAGAAGAACGCAGGATGACGGCAGCCTTGAAGGAGCAAGAATACAAGAGGAGGCTCTCCAAATATCGGGATAGACGAATTCACCCGCGGTATCTCAAGAAAGGGGATTTGGTGCTACACCAAGCTACCTCTGGAGGGAAACTAGACCCCAACTGGGAAGGACCTTATGTGATCATCAAAGAAGTTCAAGAAGGTGCTTACAAGCTCAGCACTCCTGAAGGTATCGTTCTCAACAAGACTTGGAATGCAGATAATCTAAAAAAGTACTATGTGTAATCAACGGGTAGCTGTATGAACATAAAACTTAGTCTCCCCCGCAAAAATTAAATACAGCGGTTAGAGGGCGCTTTTTATCATGTTTAGCACCAAAATATATTTTATAATAAGTCCTAGGACGCCGGAGCTCGGCTCCGCGTCAGGCCTCTGATCGAATCCGCATTCTCAGAGATGATATTTTATAAATAAGTCCTGGGACGCTGGAGCTCGGCTCCGCGTCAGGCCTCTGATCGAATCCGCATTCTCAGAGATGATATTTTAAAATTGCATCTTATGCATGACTAGAACAATATTAAAAACATCTGTAAAGATATAAAAATAGGAGAATAAGGAACACCAATCGGTTAATAAAAAAGGAAATAACATTATCCCAAATTCTGTCCGCGGATAAATATCCAAAAGCTGACTCATGAACAATCATCCGCGGATAGCAGAGAATGGGCATGTGGCGGCCATGCCCACCCCCCACGAGTAGAACACGTGTCGAAAGGCGAACACCACGTGGCACAACGTACCAGACCACTCAAGACCTATAAAAGTGAGAAACCTCACCAAAGAAGGGGGGACTTTTCGGGGAAAAAGGAGAAAAGAAGGCGGATCCAGGCCTAGTGAACTCAAGAAGAAAGAAGAACCAGGAGAAGAATCCGTACGCGTGGAAAAAGAACCTATTTCGTAATAAAATCAAAACCGTTCACTGGACCTACTCCGCGGATACAGACCTTGTTTGTCCTTAGTATAATTTTCTATTAAGGAAAAAGACTGTTGTTGTTAATCCTCAAGATATTCAACAGCGACAGGTAAGCGAACCAATTTTCCGAATTGTCCAGAAAAAACTCGATAAGGGAATCACCTTTTAGAATAGAGGTTAGGTTACTACCCGCGTCACAGGTTGGGCCGCGTCGATTATTTCGATGCGGGTCAGGTAAGCCCGTTGGGAAGATTGATCACTTCACTAGGTAGATTCCCGGGTCCCACTAAAAATGGTGGCCTTGAGAGATCGGGACTTTTTCAATGCATATATTGATTATTTCCAAATTTTATGATTGGTTTAAACGACTATGATTAAAGAGAAGTCATCATGTGTCTCATACGACTTCTCCATTATTATATATAATATAATATAATATAATAGATACTAATAGATAGATTAAACTAGGGTGTTACTTTTCTCTATTAGCTTCTTTCACGATTATTTAATAAATTAATATCACACTATTGTTTACTTTATCAAATAATACAACTAACAATTTGACAATCATTATAAGAACATTTTCATAAATTAAATTTCTACAATAAAAATATATAAATTTTTATTATTGATTTTTTAATAATTTCTTATCCATTACTAATAACTAATAAGTATGAAATTTTAGGAAAAAAATTAATAACAAATTTTATATTTTATATACTGTAGTTTTGTTATCCTTTAATGTGTATAAATAGTAAATGAAAAATAAAAATAAAAAGAAGGAGTATATATGAGGTACAATTGGTGGGCATGATATATTCCTTTTTTAACCATTAACTTTAGGATAGAACCTCATAGAACCGTTTTTAAATGAAAAAAAAAAGAGTAAGGAAAACCCTAGGGCATCCCAGGCGACATCCGGCGGCAACCTTGTGGCAATCTCCGGTCGGTTGAGTCCTCTCCAGTCGAAGGCTGTGAGAGCTAGGTCTTTCTTCTTGTTGTTGATAAGGGTGAGATTCACCGTAGTTTGGTTTGTGTTGGGTTTCGACAGGTTCAATTCGCAGAACTAGGTCACTACTATCGAGAATGTCAGGGAAGGGAAATGAGATACATCCGACTGAGGAGGAAGGAATCACGATTGTCAGGGATGAGGCAACATGAAAGGAAAGGTCGGTACACAGCCGGTTATCGTTGTTTGGGAAAGTATTGTCGAAGAGGGCTCCAAACGGCCAGGCGCTAAAAGTGACAATGAAGGGCGCGTGGAGGACGAAGAGTGGATTTCTATTTCGAGAGATAAAGGAGAATCTTTATAGTTTTCAGTTTGTTGAAGAAAAAGACAAAGAAAAGGTGATGAAAAGTGATCCATGGTCCTTTGATCGGTCACTGCTGATGTGGAAGGAGCCGGGAATGGAAAAGTTATCCGCAATCGACTTCTCCTGTATTACTTTTTGGGTAAGAATCTATGACCTCCTCCTTTCTATGTACACAAACTCTATGGCTATGAAATTAGGGCAAGCTTTTGGTGGGGTTCTCGAATTTGATGTAGAAGAGCTTCTAACGTGCAACCAATACCTTCGAATGAGGGTGATGATTGACGTGAATAAACAATTACTGAGGGGAATATTGGTGATTGTGGAAGGAAAAAAAATTTAGGTGGAGGTGAAGTATGAGCGGTTACCAAACGTTTGCTATATGTTCGGCTCCTTAGGACACGTGGAGTCAGGATGTGAACAGGAAGGGCAAGACGAGCAGTACAGTGATGAGTACGGTGACTAGATGAGAGCTCCCCCGGCAAGGCCGATGAAAGAATGAAGCAACATTGATACGGAGGCTGAACGGATTACCGTCGAGAAGATACTAGGTAGGAAAGTGGGAGAGAAGGGCCGGAAGGAAGAAGACACTGATTGAAATGTTGGAAGAGAATGAGGAGGAGGAGGAGAGGGGGATAGGGATAGAGAAAAATATCTCGGTTGAAGTTGTTCAAGTGTTAGAGGGAGTGACTAAAGTGAGACTAGGAGAGAAAGAGGGGAATGTCGGTGGGAAACAAGAGAAGGGGGGAGCTGAGAGTGGGTTGACGGTAGGAGGAAATGGGGTAACATCAGTGAGGGAGACCTTGGGGACAAAGGGAGAGAGGAAGAACTGGAAGAGGGCGGCAAGAGTGGGAGGCGGGGAGAGTGAGAAGGAGAAGAAGGACAACAGTGAGAGGGGAGTAACTAGCGTTGCCAAGAGGAAGGGGGTGAGGGGGAGGGAGACCCAATGAAAGTGGATCAGGAGAGTGGAGGTGTGGGTGGGGAGAGTATGGAGAAGAGAAGGAGGTTGGAGAGTCAGTCGGAACTCACAGTTTTAGGATCGTCCGGGGATAATATCCCCCGCCGGGACTAATGAGTTGCATAAGCTACAACTGCTGGGGATTGGGGGAGGCCCGAGCAGTTAGGAAACTTGCCGACATGGTAAGTAGAGAGGCCTCGAGGATGGTGTTTTTAATTGAGAGAAAGAGTAACAAGCAGATGATGGACAAGGTTAGGTTGACATTGGGTTTTAAGGGGGTGTTTGTTGTGGAGAGTGTTGAGAGATCGGGAGGTCTTGCTTTATAGTGGGATGAAGGTTGTAAGGTAGAGGTGAATTCGTTTACCCAGCACCATATTGAAAGTGTTGTCAGAATTGCATCGGAGGAAGAGTGAAGGCTTACAGGGGTGTATGGGTGGCAAGAAACCAAAGACAAGCACTACACATGGGCACTACTGAGTCGGCTACATGAAAAGCCACATAAAGGGTGGCTTTACAAGGGGGATTTGAATTTGGTTACATCTCTAGAGGACAAGCAAGGAGGTAATATGGCCAGGTTTGGGAGCATAGTGGAGTTTAGGGAAATAATGGGAAGGTGTGTGATAATGCATATTTTATATGGTCATTTATAGGTGGTCTTAGGTACATTAGAGAGTTGTATTGCGTGTTTAATAAGCGTATTCATATTCTTGATTATTTGGTATTCGAAGGGCGGAATCTATGGTTTCTAGTGTTTATTTGTAGGTTATAAGATCCGGCCTCGAAAGGTGGAGAAAGAATGGAGCAAATGGACAAAGAAGAGCTAAGAAGCAAGAGCGGAAATGGAGAACATGGAGAAATCCTATCTTTAAGGTTCTGAGAATTTGGAATTAGCTTCTGAGGTCTTCATGGGAATCGTAGTGCTTGGAAAGAGCTTTCCAAAGCATATTCATATGTGTCAATCAAACAAAGGACGACGCCCGCCACCTCGTCAGGTCCGGATTTGCGATTTGGGGCCCAATCTATCTTTATGGAAACTCTTATCTATCTTTCCTATGGTTTTTGGCCGACAAAAGGAGGCCTATATTAGTGATATTTCCAGCATTCATTCAGTCAACTAACATTCTATTCCCCATAAACTCAAAGAGAGATGAGAGGATTTAAGTTTAGGGATTTGAGGCAAGTTATGCTTGCCTAAAATTCTTGTAGTTTTGTTATGATTCAAGAGTTGGTTGATTGGTTGTGAGATTTGATTTCTATACTATTCATGAGTTTATTTATCATCTTGTTCATCATGTTATATTTGTGTTCCTTTCCATGACTAGCCATCTAGTTAGGAATTACATCTATGCTATGAATCCATTATTGGTTTGTCGATAGCAAACGAAGTCATTGATTTAGTGATATTTCTATGCCTTTGTAGTGGATGATAACAATTGATCTATGTTGCATAGATTCGATTAGGGCTGGGTTCGATTTGCGCCTATCTGTCTTAATTGCATTAAATCAATGTGACAATTGGTCTATGTACTGAGTTCTTAATGCTATTCTTTAGTGATATTGAATAAGGTGAGTGAATCTATGCAGATCTCTCAACTTCAGTCAAGTCGACATAGGCTTAGGAATAATATTGACATCAACTCTAGGATCAAGCAATCAACCAATGTTGCGAATTGTATGCGAAACCATATGCTCTATTCTTTTATCTTTGATTCGCTCTTGGTAACATCTTTATCATGATCTATTTGCTTTCCTTATTGTTTACCTTCATTCGTGTTCCTAGTCCTTTGTTAATGTCATAATTGATAAACACATATTGCATTGAAGTACTTGTTTCTCTGTGGGTTCGACCCTTTACTTATCCGCTATACTAGTTTACTAGTTAAGTTGTTAGTTTGGGTTATTACTTTTGGCGAGGTGAAACACACGACATTTCATCCCACTATTGTGAGTTGCGGGACATTCCGTTTACGGGAAATAGGTTCACTTGGGATAACAATAGAGAGGACGGAGGCTTCATATAAGAAAGGCTTGATATGGCCTTTGGAAATGAAATGTTTATGGATACGTTTCCCAGTGCATTGGTGGTTCACTTGAACAAGTACGGATCGGATCATATCCCGATTAAGGGGAGTTTAGATGGGGTTGTGTCGAAAAGAAGATGAGGGGTGGATAAGCCCTTCCCGTTTATTTTGTTGAAAGAGGATGACTGTATGGAGATCATAGCCAACGGATGGAGAAATTCGGGTCGGTGCATGCAATTGAGGGCATCAAGGGGAAACTGGAGAGATGTGTTGCTGATCTTAAAGATTGGGATAGGAGCAGTTTTGGCAATGTCCGAGCTGAACTTGCAAAGGTAAGGAAAAAAATGGTGGAGCTAGGAAAAAGGATGGCGGGGTCTAGTTAGGTTGAAAAAGGAGCTCGAAAAAGAGGAGAGAGATTTGATGGAAAAGGATGAAGTCTTATGGTTTCAAAGGGCTAGGGCCAATGAGTTCTGATGCGGAGATCGTAATACTAGTTATTTTCACAAGAAGGCTTCCGGACGGAGAAAGAGAAACAACTTACAGAGGCTTTTCGATGAGGATGGGGTGGAGCATAGATCTCATGAGGGTATGACAAAGATAGAAATGACTTATTTTAGCAAGTTGTTTCGATCTAAAGCTAACGCAAATCCGGTCATGGCTACCCAAGGAATCGAACCTTTATTAATGGCAGAAGATAACCAGGAGCTGTCACGACCTTTCACTACGAATGAGGTAAAATCTGCCTTGTTGTCTTAGACATTCTGAATGGAGGTCAGTTACCCAAGGGACTCAATCATACTTTCATCACTCTTATCCCAAAGGTAACTGCCCTATCCAGGATGCAGGACCTTCGTCCAATTAGCCACTGCAATGTGATATATAAATTCGTGTCTGAAGTGCTAACTAATAGACTGAAGCATGTTATGAGGAAACTTGTGGATCCGAATTAGAGTGCTTTTGTTTCTGGTAGGCTCAGCACCGACAATGTCCTAACAACTTTTGAGCTCTTCCCTTACATGAAAACTCGTAGGGAAGGCAAGAAGGGGTATATGGCTTTAAAGCTCGACATGGCTAAGACGTATAACTGGGTTAAGTGGGGGTTCCTGCAGCATTGTTTGAGGAAGTTCGGGTTTGCAGAGAGTTGGATATCGCTGGTTTTGAAGTGTGTGATGACGGTCAGCTTTTTAGTACTACTAGAAGGGGGTCCGTCTCCTGTTTTTACATCGGAGCGGGGGCTGAGACAAGGTGATCCTCTGTTGCCATACTTGTTCTTATTATGTGCATAGGGGTTGTCGGGAATGATTAGGGTGAGTGAGGAAAGTAACCGGATAAGGGGCATAAAAGTGGCGCCTACAGCTCCTCAGATCTCTCATCTGTTTTTTGTAGACGATTGTGTTCTCTTTCTGAACGCTTCCTATCAACAGAGCACGAAAATTATTCATATCCTCCATACTTATGGAGAGGCGTTGGGATAGTGGGTAAACTTTTCAACATCAGAGCTTTCAACAGAAATGTGGAGGAGAATATGAGGAAGGAGATCCAAGAGCTTCTGGGAATCTGTGAGGTGTCCAAGCATGACCGATACCTAGGTTTGCCCACTATGATTGACAGATAAAAAAGGATCATTTTAGAGTAGTCGAAGGAACGGGTGTGGAAAAAGATGAAATGGTGGAAGGAGAAAACATTGTCAAGAGCGGGAAAGGAGGTCCTAATCAAAGCGGTCGCTCAAGCTATTCCTACCAACACCATGTCCTGTTTTCTTCTGCCGAATGGGCTGTGTCATGAGATTGAAATGCTGCTTTATGACTTTTGATGGGGAGAGAGTGACAGCAAGAAGAAGACACACTTGATGAGTTGGAAACGAATGTGTAGATCGAAAGCTAGAGGAGGAATGGGATTCAGAAATCTAGAGGTTTTCAACAGAGGTTTACTTGCTAGAAAAGCATGGAGTATTCTACAGGAACCCGATTCACTCTTTGCCAAAGTGTTGAAAGCCAGATACTTTCCGCATAGGACATTTCTAGAGGCTGAGATTGGGCACAATTCGAGCTATACTTGGCGAAGTATTATCAGCGGGAGGAAGGCGCTAGAGGAGGGTCTTGTGTGGTGTGTCGAAAACGGTGCAAACATAAGGGTATGTGAAGATAAATGGATAAGTCATCTGGCATGCTTCAAGGTCCTTGGGAACTTCTACGGAGGTGACCCGGAGCTGCAGATAGTATATCTTATTGTCTTGGAAGCGGGCCAATGGGATGATGTGCAGCTAAGGAGGATCCTTTTACCGTGTGACATAGAGGAAATCTGCCAGATCATGCTCGTCGACCCACTGTTTCAGGACCAGCTCTTGTGGAGCAACTCGAAGAACGGAATCTTCACAGTAAGGTTAGTGTATCATGCGATACTGGAGAAGTCTTTGCAGAGGAGGGATGCGGCTGGTACCTCGGACAAGGCTACGACGGAAAGGGCATGGAAATCTTTGTGGAAGTCCCGGGTGTCCCCGAAGGTTTCTTCCTTCGTGTGAAGAGCTGCTGCATATGTGCTTCCTTGCAAAACAAACCTACACCGGAGGAGAATTACGGAGGATTCAACTTGTAATGTGTGTGAGAGAGAGGAATCCTGTTTTCATGCATTGTTTGAGTGCAGCACAACTATGAAGGTATGGAAGAAGGAACCAAAATTCGAGAGATTTTGGCTACGTCAAACAACGTTTCTCTCCGCGCTCCAACTGGCCTTCATTGAAGGATCAACTAGAGATAGGTGAATTTGGGCGTTGTTGGCTTGGCAGATATGGTGTGCACGGAACAAGAGAATCTTTGAAGGAGTTTTCATGGAGGCAGAGGAAATAATAAGGGACACAAAGGAGCCACTTGTTGTGGCAGAAAGGTATAGAGAGGTCACGACTGCACCCCGACTTGAGCAACTCAGCAGCAACGACGGAAGAAGGTGGAGCAAGCCAAATGAGGAGACTTTGAAGATCAACTACGATGCGAGTCTGGCCCCTAATCACATGCCAGTGATAGGAGTGGTATGCCGAGATCAATAGGGAGAGCTAATCTTCGCAGGCCATAGGGAGATCAAACCTACAAGGTCAGCCGAAGTGACCGAGGCGGAGAGTATGCGCTAGGTAGTGCAACTAGCTAAGAAGAGAGGATTGCGGCATATTCAAATCGAGTATGATTGTCTAACACTAGTAACAAAGATTCGGAATGGGTGCCAAGGAAAGGGCATTCTATTTAATCTTATTTTTTGACATTTTAGCATTTTCGTGTTATTTTCAGTCCATTGTTTGGTCTTTTTTTAGTAGATTAGGGAATATGGCAGCACATGAATTAGCAGCCATAAGACCTATTAGTCACTCGTTGTTCTATTCTTGACAATCACCACCAGACTTTATGGCTTTGGTTTTGATTAATGAAATGGAATGACTTGATGGTCTTGTTCTAAAAAAAAGAACCTCATTGAACCTTATCTGTTGGGATTTGGTTGACGCTGATGCACCTGTACAAATGTGTGAAACCCCACACTATACGAGCCCATCAAATTTATCATCGTATCAAAGTAGTTCGATTTGGATCCTTGATCTATTAATATTGGCCGGGATAATCAAACTTAAGTTATAGCGTCAAGGAGTGGCGGCCACAGGGGGTGGGGCGCGGGTGGGTGGCCACTCCCGGTAATGGAATTTCGTAGTATATTTTTAGGAAATAAAAAATAAGCTAAAACAATAAAAAAATGTGAAAAAAAAACATTAAAGTTGTCTTGGTTAATTGGTCAAAGGAGGAAATGAAGTAAAAGGGATGCAAGAGGTCATGGGTTCTCAAACCTCATTCCTCCTACCTTCCTACTAAATTTACCCTATTATAAATGTCATATTTAAATCAAATTTTATAATTTTCTTTTAATATTTTCATAAGATTATTAATTACATTACACATATATTTTAAAAAATTCTTCTAATATTTATTCCTATAGATTTTTTTTTACTATCAATGTCATATTTAAACTATAATTTATGTTTTTTTTTGTTATAGTTTTCAGTCCTAGCAATTTGTTTTTCATTTACCAATAACAAATTCTTTACAAAAATTATAATTTTCTTTCAATATTTTTTTTAAAAAATCTTAATCATACTATACACACATATAAAAAATATTAAATTATTGTATGAATTTTTGTATTAAAATTTCATATGTATTCCATAATTTATTATTTTCTTTCAATATATTTTATTAAAAAATTATTTATTATATATATTGAGAAAAAAAAATTTCAACCAAAAAATTCGCCCCCCTTCCCACCCTCCAGCATTTCCTGTTGTTGCCACTGGCGTCAGGTATAACTGACTCAAGTGCAAACTTGGGGCATATGTTGATATGTGCAAACAAAGTATACATTCCACATTAAAAGCATGATTAACTCAAGATGAAACATGATTAAGGGTAGGGAGTGCAAGGTAAAGTTGTAGAATCTCATGGTTGCGAGGATAATGAAGGGTAGGGAGTGCTGCAAGGTATTCCTTCATACTCTTGAAAGCTTTGTCCAAGATAGAGCTCCATTCCACGGGCCCTTTGTTTTTCAATTGCTCGTAAAAGGCTAAGGAATGATCGGCAGCCGCGAGCAAAACCTTCTTAGGTAGTTAATGGAGTCGTTCAACTTCTGAATGTCATTTAGCGTTTTCGAGGGGTTCATGTCGAGTATTGTTTGTACTTTCGATGCCTCGTGACTGATCATGAAACCTAAGAATTTCCCCGAATCGACTCCAAACACACATTTCTCTAGATTTAAACATACATGATTAATTCTAAGAGCATAAATGGTCTCTTGGAGGTTGACGGGATGACTCTCTTTTTTCAAACACTTGATCATGATGTCATTGATGTATACTGCGATGTTTCTCCAAAGCTGTGGTCGGAAAACATTTTCAATCATTCGTTGAAAAGTAGAACCAGCGTTTTTGAGCCCGAAAGGCATCACTTTGTAGCAAGGTGCCTTCGTTGGTGATAAAAGAGGTTCTATTCTCATCACGAGGGATCATCTTAATATGGTTGTAGTCTGAATAGGCATCGAGGACACTTAATATGGCATGCCCCGCGGTGATGTCTACCAACTCGTCGATGGAACGAAGGGGATAGTTGTCTTTGGGACATGCTTTATTTAGATCTTTGAAATCCACGCGCATCCTCCATTTACCACTGCTCTTTTTAACAAAAACCACATTTGACAGTCAGGTTGAATCATTGATGTCGCGGATGAAACCGGCTTGCAAAAGTTTGTCTACTTCTTGTTTAGCTGCTTCAGCCTTTTCTATCGCCATCTTTCTTTTATTTTGGCATATGGGTTTTGCGTCATGAGTGAGTCTAAGAGAGTGTTCTGCAATCTTTCAAGGGAGACCTTTCAAATCTTGAGGAGGCCATGCAAAAACGTTTAGCGATTTCCTTAAGATATCTTTGATACGATCTAGAGTGGTAGTCTCTAAGCTATACCCGTGATAGAGGGCTTTAATTTTGTTCCGTTCAAAAATGGGAAATGGCTACTTTTTCTTCGTTGATTTTGTCTGCCATCTTTTCTGGTTGTACTTCCAACTCTGCTTCGAAGTTTTCGGACATGACTTCCTGGTCATTGTCATCGGCTGTCTCTGATTTTAAAGATCCTTGGCCCGGGTTATCATTTGCGAAAACCCGTCCATGACCTTTTTTAAGAGGTTGATAAAGTGAAAAAATATTTAAAAGAAAACTAAATAAGGTGTCAAAATATTATGAATAGAGAGGGAAACAATGGAGAAGAGGTAAACTTATAGTTGAGAATGATCATATTTGTTGCGTGGGTTGTGGAGAAAGAGAATCAGTGATGTTGCTAGATGACATGAATTAACGTACTTACACTAAGGATGTTTTTGTTGTGAGGAAATTGCACTAAATAGCCCAAAAAACGGGCCTATTTGCACAAATAGCCAAGGGGGTGAAAAAATGGGCCAAAATGGCCGGGCTATTTCTTGCAAATAAAAAGGCCGGTCATTTGGAACTGTTCGTAACCGGTTATAGGGGTTATCAAATTAAAATGAGGGAGGGAGAGAGACGGTTTCATTTCGTTTCAAAAGCGATACAGAGAGAGAGAGAGAGGGAAGGCCATCAGAGAAAGAAGAACCGATACACAGAGAGAGACGGAGGACGAACTCGTCGAAGAAGAAGGCCATCAGTCACCGCCTGGGAGGAAGGAGAAGGTTGAAGACGAAGAGAAAGGTAAGCATATGTTGAGATTTTGTTTGGGTTGCGAAATTGGTGTCATGGGTGTGCGGTTACATGCGGTTATTGTGAAGGTTTTGAGACGATTTTGGGGGAGAGGCCTAGCAGTAGAGGAGGAATGAAGTAGGAGGGGGTTAGGGGTGACATTGTGAGTCGATTTTGCGGATGTGGGTGCGATTAGGGTTTGTGGGTGTCGGGAAAAGGATGGGTAAGTGTTAGGTGATGTTGGGTAAGAAATTGGGGACAAAAGGTCAAGGAGGGGGTCGGATGGGTAGAGAATCCACATGATTTGTGGTAATCGGTAGGGTTTATGTGCACATGTGGTAGGACAGATTATCGAAGGTTGTGTATGAATTTGTGGTAGCAGATTTCGTAGGACTGGGTAACGAAATTGGGAGGTTAAAATTGAACATCTGGTATGCCGAGTGGGGTGAAGGAATATGGGGTGGATTGGTTTTTTAGTGTTTGTTGATTGATTTTTTATTGTTGAAACCGTAAGTGCCCACCAAGTGTTTGATGAAATGCCTAAACATATGATGAATAAATGGTGATTTTGTTTTGGTTAATCTCCTTGCCTATATGATGTGTTGTGAAAGAGGTCAAATGAACCAAACGTGTGAAATGCGTAATTGGTAGGACAGAAGAGGATATCAGAAATGGTAGGATAGGAAAATGAAGTTGGTAGAATAATTTGTAACTGTTGGCATGTATGACAAAATATGTGAACTGCATTTCTGATTTGTTGTTTGGTGATTGTGTAGCAGGTACCCCCGCATTAAACATCATATAAAATGCCGAAGTCAGGGAACAAGAAAGGTCGTGCAGGACCAAGCAGCCAGGGGGTAAGGAAACTGAGATAGGTTTTTTTTTTTGTTGTAAAGGTTGGGAAAAAATGTCAAAACCTAAGAGTCTTACATATGTGTGCAGGCTGTCCTTGTTGTTCCTGAGAAACACCACTTCTCAGGGAGGGCGCTTTCCCATGCAAATTTCGAGTTGTTGGAAGGAATCGACCTCACCATTGACCGGGAGGATTACAAAGCCCTGAGCAAGAGCCAGTTTGGTGGCGTTGTGAAGATGGGGTCGAGAAACAAATTCTCTGTGTCGTTGGTGCACTACTGCCCTCTCCACCAACTGCAGACTCGGAAGACACATGAGACGTGGTACTCCCTCCAGGGGCATCACGTTCGATTCTCTCTTCATGAGTTCGCGATCATCACGGGCCTTAACTGCTCACCACCCCCCAGTGATGTCATGGAGGGGGACCACAAGGAGTGCATTTACCAGTTTTTTAAGAAGGAGAGGGTGACGTTGAAGGATGTGGAAAGTGCTTGGGCCCACGAGAAAGGGTCGGACGTCGGGTCCCTCATGAAAAAGTACAAGTTTGCCCTCCTCGTCATAGTGGAGGGCGTTCTGTTTGGGTTGGAGAAGAAGACACAAATAAGGGGGTGGGTTGTGAAGCTGCTGCTTGAGGACACAAACCGTTTTCTGGAGTTCCCTTGGGGAAGGCTCGTGTACGATAGACTACATGAAAGCCTCGACGGCACGATGAAGGCCATGGTGGCTGCAAAGAGTCACCTTAAAGACCGGCCGACCTACGCGTTGTACGGGTTCCCCATGGCCTTCCAGGTTAGTGAAGTTTTACTAAATGTTATAATCCTTTTCCAATTGTGAAAAATTGTATCCTACCAATGGGGTATACCTATCCTACCAAATGAATATTTATATCTTACCAATGGTTAATGAATATCCTACCAAGAATAAATTGAACTTACCAAATAGCTTCATTTGTCATGCCAACTGCGTTCTAATATCTTACCATATTGTATCTGCAGTTGTGGGTGTACGAGACCTTCCCTGAGATTGGGAATCATTTTGGCCGCAACATCGACGACACCATCATCCCCAAGTGTCTGCGATGGGAAACGCCAAACTCGCACATACGATACGAGAATGTGAAGTCCTTCCTCAGCCTGGACGCCCCCGCCAACGACCCAATTGATGAACACGTTCTGCTGGCGAAGCCAGAGCCCATCTTGCACCCCACCCATAAGGAAAAAGATGCGTACCCCCACTCATCGTACAAGAAAGACGCTCCAGACGTCTTCTTTGATCAGATTGTGGGCGACCACATGAGGGCCCGCAGAGATAAGCGGAGACATGAGGATGCCACTGCTGGACCCAGTCAGGGGACTAGCCAGTCTGGGTCAGACGCGTCGTCTGCCGGTTTGGAGGCCCAGCTTGTGGCTAAGGCCGAGGCTCTCTTGAAGGGCATGATGGTGGAGATGGGGTCGAAGTTCAGGGAGCTCGACGAGAAGGTGACCGAAGTTTCTAGACAATGCAAGAAGGCGTTATCAGAGCGGACCAGCAAGGGAAAGGTATGTGCTCCATTGTCCATCATAAGTGCAATTCATAAGATGATGTTTGTGTGATGGTAAACCATTGTAACTCTTATGGTATGACAAACATGTGCAATTGGTAGGATCCTGTTGATGTATTGGATGATGATGTCGTTAAGAAGGTTGTTGAGAAAGATTTGGACAAGGTTGTGGCCGACGTGGTTGAAAAGGCTGAGAAACATTTGGACAAGGACGGTGAGAAGGTTGACGAAAAGGCGGAAGAGCTTGAAGAGATGAATGTTGGTGATAAGGGTTCGGGAAAGCGGGGACAGAACGTTGAGGATAACACGGCGGAGAAAGAAGAGCTGAACTCTGATCTGAAGGGGCAGGGCATGTGCACTGGTGAGGACATTAAGGACAAGGTTGAGGACGAGGCAAAGGAGGTTGACGAGTCTGATGCAAACGTCAAGGGCAAGGAGCATGTGAAAGAGGTTGAGGACGAGTCTGAAGAACAGATTAAGAAGGGAGACATGGGTGAGGACGTCAAGGGCAAGGAGCATTTGAAAGAAGCTTCAGGGGAGGGTTCCAAGTGTGAGTCTGATGCAGACGATGCAGAGGAAAAGGTAAACATTACTCGTTGGTAGGATAGTCTGACCCTGTTGGTAAGATAAAAGGTGCGTTTTGGTATAATAGGCAGTTGATTTAGGAAGGATATAATAACTCAGTTGGTAGGATATATTTACCCTTTTGGTACAATATTGAATCTGCTTTGGTAGGATAATGACAATTGTTTGAGAATAACTCGGGTGTGTTTGATTGTTAGGAGACCAAGCTGGAGCCGAGAAGGGGCAAGCGTGATAGGAAGATCACAGCAAAGCTAGGGGACTGCGTGGTGACTCAACCCGCTAAGCGGGCCAAGAAGGGTGCAAAGGCATCTTGTCCAACAACCGACGCAGCTGCGGAGGGGATGGTAACTGATAAACAGGGAGACGACTTCTCAGCTTGGCTCCTGAAGTTCCCCGCGCAAGTGAAGGGCCCAGACGGCTCCCAACTGAACAAGGAGTTCTTCAACAACCTCATCTCACCCGGCGTATGGCTTTCCACCGAGGTACGCAAAATTTAGTCCTATACCCCATGTTTCCTTATTCACTTACGTCATGGGACAAACCCTCACGGGAATTTGAAACGTACCACTTAACGCAGCACATCCAGCAGTCCCTCGTCCTCGTCCGGAAGGCACTGGATGCCCGGGAGGGTGACAAAAAGTCGGGTGTCGCCGTGGTCGACCCATACTGGCAGGAAGCTGTGGTGAAGCAGTTGGACACTGTTTCCGGCGATGTGAACCGCATTACCTAGCGCAATGTGTCCAAGGTGCTACTGAGGTACTTCTCGGGGACACTGCCGGACCACCACTGGAGGACATGGTCGGTGGCCAACGCGAAGATATTAGCTCATTGGTTGTACAAGGCGAAGCACTGGATTGGGCTCGTCATCGACCTCGTAAAGTGGAACATAGAAGTCCTCGACTGTGACTGGTACCAGATAAAGAAAAAGGATCTTCAAGCCCACCTCGAGCCTGTTGCGAAGCTGATACCGGTTGTGATGCAATTTTCTGTCGAGCTCCGGGCCAGGCACACAGTTGATGTCCCCAACCCATTCACCATAACCCGAACCGCCAAGATCCCTAGGAACGAAACCTCGTAAGTTTCTCTGAACTATTGGGTTATGTACGTCAACTAATATTGGTAGGATATAATAGGACTATTGGTAGGATATATTACATCCATTGGTATGATAAATTCACGAAAGTGGTAAGACGTAAATAACTTATGGTGGTTGTTAATTCCTTCACGTGCAACGGTGACTGTGGGGCATACGTTATCAGGACTATCCAGTTGGTGGCAGAGGGCGTAGAGACATTCGAGAGCGTCAACGACAATTATATTGCCCCCTACCTCCAGTACTTGGGGCTCTCCATCCAGCGCCACGATTTGTAGGTCTCTCCTGTTTGTTAAGACATTCTCTCCTGTTTTTTAAGACATTATCTCATGGTTTGGAAACTTCTAAGTAAACTTTAGTGGTTTGGACACTTGTATTAGTTTCAAAACTTATGTTGTTGTTTGTTGTGTATTTTGTTCACGGGTGGTAGGATGTTTTCTGATTGTAATGGTTAAAACTGGTATTTATGGTTCACGTTAATTAGTTCCTACTTACACCCAAGGTTGTTTGTGTGTTGTATTATAGTTGCATGAATGTTATAATTTGTAAGATTAGACGAAACAATTGGCAAGATAAGACGACACTTATGGTAGGAGATAATTAAACATTGTTGAGGACGTCAATTGTAGTGAAGTTGAGACGCAATTGGTAAAATAAAACAAAGGTAATGGTCGGATAAGTTTAAACTATTGGGAAGTCAAAGCGCTGATAGTGGTAGGACGAAATGAGAAATACTTAATAGATGCGATAGTTCATGTGAATGTGCCCAAAACATGCGATAAACATACTGGCAGAATCCAAGATTGCATCACAATTAGCCCCCTATGAACACAACAATACGAGACAGGTGCAAAAAACAAACTGGCAGAATCAACACTCAAGGGGACGGCAGTCGATGCCCAAAACAAGTCCGTCAGCTGACTAGAGCGTCCACCAAGCAACACTACGATCGACGGCGCTTTGGCCCCCTGTATTCGCCCTTCGACGGATAGCACTTCGTCTTCGGCCTTCTCGGCGCAAGCTTCACCACCGGCGGCAAGCATTTTGTCGCAGCTATTTGTGGAGGCACCACCCATGTCTCACGAGGTGCCACTGGGTAAACCACATTGACGTAGCACGCGCGCCAAGCCTCAGCCCTGTACAGAGGATGGACGAGGGAGTATGGATCGATCCGATGTACCTTGGCCACGGCGAGGGCATGTGGACACGGAATCTGGTCAATTTGAAAGTGCTTACATGTGCAACTCCGAGCAGAAAGGTTGACCAGCCAGGCGGTCACCCCTTTACGGACGTCATACTCATGTTCGCTCAAAGGCTTCACCTCCAGACAAAAAGCCTGCATGGCATTTTTCCTCAAAACGGTATCCACATGGTCCGTCACAACCTTCTCGGGATTTGAACTTAGCTCCCGGCACGTCGCGAACCACTCAGCCACTTTGTCGATTATACTGTCCATCAGGGAGGTGACGGACAGGTCACGAGGCTCAAGGAAAACCGAGTTCAAGGACTCGGCATGATTTGTGGTGGTCACGTTGAACCGATTGGCGGGATAGAAAGCCCGGGCCCAAGTGGAGAAGCCGGTCGTCTTAATGTATTCAACACCAGTGGGCGACTTGGCTTTGAATGCTTCGAAGTGGCCATTGAACTCTGCAACGGTGTACGCGTTTGCCATCAGGAAGAACAGATTTTGAAGGCCACCCGCCTTGTGATATGCCTTCACATTCTGAAAAAGATGGTAACTCCAACGGCCATGCTTTGCCAAGTCGTAATTTGCTCGGATTCCCTTCGTGATGCTCATGTGCCTGTCGCTAACCCACACCACATGGGGCTCATCCAGGACCACGCGTTGCATTTGACGGAAGAAAAAACTCCAGGACGCATCATTCTCCCCGTCGACAATTGCTAATGCAATGGGGTATAGGTTGTGGTTTGGGTCTTGGGCAGTCGCAAACATCAAGCAACCACGATACTTCCCCTTCAAGAAACTTCCATCCACCGAGAATACCTGCCAATGTCAATCAGCTTAATAAGGTCGGATGGAATTATGTCAATGGCAAGACAATATAACACATTGGGTAAGATAAACTTACACAGTTGGTAGGATTATAAACGGTGGGATGAACATGCAGTATTGGTAAAAAGGTATTGGAAGGACAAACGTCTACAATTGGTAAGATGAAATATAACAGTTGGCATGTTAATAACGTGTTATTGGCGTACTTGGAGCAGGTGTGGGATGGCTGCCCGCCAAACACCCAAGCTAACGAACGCATACTTGAATTGTTGGTTATCATCACGGACTAATGTGGTTACGGTCCCGGGGTTTGCTCGCTCAAGCATGTAAAGGTATGAGGCCATCCGCTCGTAGCTATCTTCGTAGGTTCCGTAGAGGCCGTCCCGTGTGGCTCCTTGCGCCCTGCGTGCCTTCCAGTAGCTGCAGTCCACGCCCAACCGAGACTTCATCATCTTCCTGATTTGACGAGGACGAAGCTCCTTCCCTGACCCAACAAAACTGCAAAGATGGGATCAACGGGTTACACCAACAACATTTCCACCAACACATTTACACCGGTTTAGGAACTTACTCGGATACCAAACTCTGGCCCATCAGCTTGTAATTGGCGTTGCGGTGGTAGTTGCTGACGACACTAACCTTGCAAGTGTGTGTGTCCACGAACTTACCAACCACCCACCTCTTAGTTTCCCGATAGGTCGACGCCCGACAGCACCATGAACAGTTAGGTTCGGGGCACACAACCAGGTACCTGTCTGATGTGGATCGCTTCACTTGAATCTTGAAGCACCCACGCAAAGCTTCCCACTTCACCCGGGACTGAATGTCCGCCTTGGTATCGAACATCTCCCCCTCACGTAACTCCCTCACCATTGACCGAGGGTCTCCCACTAGAGGAATGGACCGATCCACGTCCGCTTCCACTTGCTCCAATGTCGGCAAAGGCTGTTTGTGTCCTTGGTACGATCGCTCTATCTATCTCAGCGCTGCCTCAGCCTCCTCATCCCATGATTCAGATGTCTCGTTCGGACTCCCACCCTCCACTTTCACGGGGAAACCACCCACGATCATGTCATCGTCGAAGCTTCCTACGTCTATAATGTCCTCCATTCCGTGGGGGGGGGGGGGGGGGGGGGGTAGGACGTCCACATCGTCGTCGCTATCATCGATCACCACTTGCTTTCCTCGTCGGATGGCATCAGACCTGCTCACATCACAACCCTCCTACTTGTTGAGTTGTTCCACTACCTCTTCCTGTCCTACCATTATGTCGTCGTTCATCCTACCAACTTCGTTAGACTGGCAGACCATTACATTGTCCTCCATCCTACCATTACCAGATTGTTTACCACTCCCAGCAAGACCCTCATGCTTCCCACTGATGCTGTCCTTTGCAGGCCTACAACACTCTCCCTCCCCCGCTAGACACTCAGCACAACGGCATGCCCCTCCAGTGTCACTGTTAAGGTCGTCCAACATCCCTTTGTCATCGACGAAGCCTCGAACCTTATCCTCCGGCCCTCCGCCTCCATCCAGACCAACTTCCAAGTCTTCCTGCGTGCTGGGAGGCCTGGTTAGGAGCAACTCCCCTGGGGTGGGAGTGAAGACCTCGTCTGCCCCGTCCGAGTCTTCCGACTGATGTTCACCGGAGGCTGTTGAAGGGCTTGTCGTTTTCATGCGTAAGGTTATGTGCAGTGCTATTGGCCATGCTCGTGTGCCGTATTCAGTGTTGTAGAACTTGTAGGCTTCGATGTCATCGTCGTCCCGGACCCGAATCGGAGTTGCTCGACCCATGGAAGGAGGGAGGTAGGTGAGCTCAATGTCGTACAACACCATGTCAACGTCGAATTTCGAGACTATCTTCCCCTTCAGTTGGTCGTAGGAAATATTCTGTGGCACCACCATTGCTGCAGTACGTGCCTCTCCCTTGAAGACCAAGCTCCCACCTACGGGAGCCCACCAACCGCCGAACACCACATTGATGCATACCCTATCACCTGGGGTACATCAGGGGAAAAGAGTATCAGCTTGGGGGATAGTTCTGATATAATAAAGGGGAACACCTACAAAGGAAAGGTACAAGATGACTTACCCATCGCTGCCACTGCCACCAAAAAACTTGTTGCACTTTTCCTTGAATGGTAAGAGAGTACAACACTGTTGGCAGGTCAGAACTGTACTATTGGTAGGATGACAATTGTATCGTATCCTCGGATGCACGGTTGGGTTTCCCCCGTCCTTACCAACTCTCTCCTGCTCTGCCTCAGTTTTTGCAGGTCATGTTGGGGTGTTTGAGATCATCCTCTCAAGCTTATATATGTGCTTGGGGAACACCCATCAATGCAATGATTGCATTTTCCCCTCATAAATGCTCCCCATTCCCCCCAAAGAAGAACCCCGTTTTGGCGCCAAAATTACACTGACAACCCGCCAAATAAGCTACTGACAATCCACTCCAAATTTCTCGAAAATTTCAGGTATGGTAAGACATGGTAAGCCTATTGGTAAGATAGATATATGATATTGGTAAGATAAATATACAATATTGGTCAGACAGATTCCATTCCCTCTTCCCCCAATGAAGAACCTTGTTTTTGGCGCCAAAATTACACGGACATCCCGCCCAAACCACTACGGATATTCCCCTCCATATTATCTCCAAAATTCCAATGATTGTAGGACATAGTTGGCCTATTGGTAAGATGAATGCCTTCTTTTGGTAAGACTAATGTCTTCTTTTGGTAGGACATAGTTCCCAGATATGAAGGTGATGTTTTGCCCTCATCATGCCACCCGTTTCCTATGTTGGCTCTGTTTTTTCAGAGCATTTATTAAGGAAGGACACCCATCAATCAAGATTTTATAAGGGTTGATTGACACCCTTAATTACAATCATTTACATTTCCCCTCATAAATACTCCCCCCCCCCTTTTTTCCCTACTTTATTGGAGCTACACCCCAATTCTCTGACATGTGCAGCACCTCCCCTCCTCATTTCTCTCAGCAAAATGAAGGAGCTACAGTGACCGGTCTCAGCATCACCTGCAACTTCCTCTCCCGGTTACCATTTTTATTTGCACAAAATAGCCATTTTCTACCCCATGCAAATAATCAAGGCACTTGGCTATTTGTGCAAAGTTTTTTTTTTATATGGCTAGTTATGCAAATTGCCCTTTTGTTATCTGTTTATTTAGACTCCACTGTGTGGAATAGAGGCTTCTAATAATAATATCATGTAGAATGAAGATGCTTCAGTTATTATAGTAGAAACATTACGCAGAATGAAGATGCTTCGGTTGTTAGATGACAAAGGAATGTCAATACGCGTGTCTCCACACTATAAAAATTTCACTTTGACAAGATAAATGTTGATTATGATAAAGTTGAGCATTAACATTAACAGGATGGAATCAATAATCAGGAAGAGACGGGTTCGTATGGGACGGAGTTAATAAACTGACTAAAATTATAAACATGGTAAAGTTTATAAACTGTTGGTAAAAGTAGTTAAAAATTTATGAAAAAATATAAACTCCGTATGGGGTGAAAAACAGTTTATTTGTAAAAAGTGTAGTTTATTTTGTTATTATTAGGGGTATTACGGTATTTGCAAATCAAATAAACCACATAAACACCAAAAAAGCTCCCTCAAGTAGCTTTTTTTAACTCATAATTTTAACCATTTTTATGATTTTTTTGGGTGTCCATACACTTTTTAACTAGTTAAAAAAAAGAAATAACCCATTCTACTTATTTTTTTAACTGTTTTTTGGTGCATCCATACATACCCTAAAGATATGGTTTTATCCAAAATCATAGATTATTAACCATAATTAGAAATTAGAGGCATATCAATGATGACAAAGTTAATTATTTAATTTGACAGGATTAATGTCTATGGTGACAAGGTTAGACATTTAAATTGACATGATTGAAGTAATAATCAATGAAAGATTGACTAAAGATATGATTTTATCCTAAATCATATCTACTTGATTATTAACCATAATTAGAAAAGCAATGTCAATATGTGTGTCAAGACATCATAACATTATTATCTTGACATGATGAATATCAATATTGACAAAGCCAATTATTAACATTGACGGGATGATTGTGCGGAGGGTTGGGTGTTAAGGATTGGGGGTTAAGGCTGCTTTGTTTTGATTTTTGCACATTTTTAAAATTTAATTCTTATTTATTTATTTTTATTATTTAATATAATTTAAATAAAAGATAAATAAGATAAATACCAAAAAGATTTTACCCTTTTTTATTTTCTAGTTTTCTAAGTGTGGAGGTAGTTTTGCTAATTAAATAAGGTATTTTTATAAAGTTTCATATGTGAATGCAATTGTCTTCAAAAGCAGGTATTTATGCAAATTGATTTCCAAAATAGGGTATTTACTACTTATTCCCCTTTAATTTCTTGAACTAGAGTAACTATAACACCCCCGTCTCGCATCGGATATCATCAGGATGTTGAGAGTGATTTATAAGTGATTCAAGCCCTACCCATGTCACAAGAGCTCTTCCTTTTCATGCTCCAAGTGAGGACAACGGACCTGAGAGGACTAGGTGGCATGGGTTGGCGCCTCTTAAGACCCCGGATTTTACAGTTAGTATCAGAGCCGACTCCGGTCTCGGAGGTGCGCCGACAATATGCTCGGGTACGCTCCCCCCGGAGGTCAGTCCTTTGGGCCTGACGGGGTTGTCAATGCTGTAAGTGGGGGAGATTGTAACACCCCCGTCCCATATCGGATATTATAAGGATGTTGGGAGTGATTTATAAGTGATTCAAGTCCTACTCTTATCACAACAGCTCATGCTTTTCAGGCTCCAAGTGAGGACAACAGATCTGAGAGGCTATGTGGCATGGGTTGTCGCCTCTTAAGATCCCCGGGTCTTATAGTAACATTAATTAGAATTCAAAATTTTGACAAAAAAAAATTAGAATTTAAAATCTGTCGTTCATATGAAATAGAAACAAGATTAAATTTACCTAGATCAAACATTGAAACTTCTACCATATTTATACTCCATCAATTCTTAAAAAAATACGGAGTATCATTTTAAAGTGCTACACCCCATTAATTAATACAATATATATATATATATATATATATATATATATATATATATATATATATATATATATATATATATATATATATATACACTCAAGATAAGATTTTACTAATTTTTTATTCCATTCCATTTAATCAATATAGAAATAATGCAAAAGATAATATTTTACTCAATTTAGTTAGATACCGATATATATTTAGAAGATTAATATAGCAATATATACTTAAGATAATATTTTACCAAATTTTTTTATATATCGATAAATTTTTCAAGATTTTACCCATATTTGTTAAATATGGATGTATTATATTGGATCTTTTTTTATTGGTATTCAACTAAACATATTGGTAGAAATTAATTAGTTAAAAGGGTGTTATATAAGATTTATATATATTTTTAAAAAATAAAATAATATATATAGTATAGTGGTATTGGAGTTAATATTTAATTACAAGTTATTTTATACGTTTTTTTAAAAGCGCTAGGCGGATCCTAGGTGTTGAGGGTCCGCCTAGCGCCTAGGCGTCACCTAGACATGCATAGGCGCCCACCTAGCTCTCGGAGGAAGGGGGCCGCCTAGTGCCTAGGAGGGGCCTAAGCGGGATTTTTAGAACAATGCAATTACCGCACAAAAGTACAGGTATTTAACTAGTTATTATATATAACTAGCCTAGAACCCGTGCGCTACGCACGGGATTTTTAACATTGCGCTTTGAATGATGTATAAAACATAGTACTTGGTTAAACATTACTTTCAACTAATATGATACAAGGAGCGACAGATAACTTACTTAAATATGGTTTGATAAAGTAAAATAAATCAACCACAATGTAAGTATTTGTATGTAAATCATTAATTTATATAATAGGAAGTTTATACATTTGACAAATCTTTGCTCTCTAGTACGTACCCGTGCGTTGCACGAGATTTATAAAATATATTATATACTCTTATTAAATATAACTTCCTAATGCATAAACTTAAATATTACATATAATATTATTACATAACAAATCATATGTACACCTCCCTTAGTGTACAAAATATCATGTGGATACTCTGAGAAGGTTCCAAAGGACTAATATATAATAAGATAATAATATATTATATTCTGATAATAATTTTATAGATAAAAAAAATATCTATAGTAGATCTATCACATATTTTTAAGTATTACCTATATTAGATTTAAGACGTCGAGTTACGAGTTTTAGCCATGGATAGTAAAGAGAGTTTGTGCGCCCTTGATGTGTCGTTAGGGGCTTTGTTGCTCTGTATTCTTGGCTATTGCGTAGTAGTTCTTTTTGGTGATGTGCAGTGAAATGTGGATATTCAAGTGCCATGTAGTGAGTAAAATCACCAAATCAACCGTTTCATCAAGTGTTTGGTCTTTGAACTTTGTATACAGACATTGCACACAAGTTCCTTAATAAATGAATCAATATGATGAGCAGATGCAAGTGATCAGTGATCACATTCTTAGCAAAAAGCTTATTCAAACACCATCGTCGACACAAGAAATGTCGTGTAGGCTGATTTATCAGTATAAGCAGTGAGCTTCATTAAACAGTAGATTTCATATAGGCACACTCTTGAGAATGACCTTTGTGTGCTCGGTAAGGCATAGAAACGAAGCCAAATAGAACCAAGAACACTCTTTATTGCGAGACGGGTAGCCAGTGGGAGGAGGAGATCTATTCTGTGAGTAGCATTTGGGTTTCCACTCTGGAGATGGTGGATGCAACAAAGAAAAAGACATTATCAACCAAATGTAGAATCACAAATTGAGAATTTCACGAATGCATGATCATTCAAATAAAGAGCAATCCCACTGATAAGTACCTTTACATATTTTGATAATTAATATCCTATGCAGTAAAACTTTACCAAATTTAAATCCAAAGTGTATAGTTGGTAAAGGCAAGACAGTGGATTACCAAGTCATCAAGAAAAGGTGTCACAAATTGGATTAGTGATTTAAAAACAAATGACAATCTCACCAATTACCACTCCCTATTTGTACAGATTAAACTACTGCCCTTATGAAATTAGATCATAAATCTTTGGCAATGGTAATCAAATATACAATGCATCGATGACTGATTAATCATATACCGGAAGTGGTCTCTCTGAACTTTATCATCCGGTATTACAAACCACGTCATAAATTCACAATCTGCACTATATTTGTAATCAAGTAATTTGTACACTTCTAAGATCAAATTGAAGGTTTTCAAAAAAAATTGACAATCAAAAGAACACAAGAAACTTACCTTGAGAAAACCTATCAAGGAATCGACACAAGAAACATGATGCCCGTCACGACAATCACGAATGGGAAAAATTGAAGTGTCAGCTGACAATCATGAGAATGTTTGAAGGCTTGTGTTGTGCCTCACAAGCATCTTTGATAAACACATCCTCTAAACCGGTGTCAGTGAATGAAGCCTTCGTTTGAAGGCTTGTGAAGCTTTCGTTGATCCACTGCTTCGATTTCAACTGAGAACATGGAATTAAGAGGCCGGTGATCGGACATTCTAATTTTTGCAGTTCTGTATTCTCTAGAATTGCTACTTTATTCCCTTGCCTGACCATAGAACATGATCACACCTACAATACAATATTCATTTAGACACGATTCACTATACAGGGGAAGATTTTTATCCTTCTCATTCCTTTGTACAAATCCATACCCTCTCTTTTCTACGAAGGCATCAGCATAATACAAGAGTGTCATAATAGGAATCACTTAGGCTATGTAATAACAAAAACATTTAGGTGAAATGAGTGTTGGCTACTTAAAGAAGATGATGACTACAAGTTATCGGTTTAGATAAAGCCCGCAATGGGATATCTACATCATTCAAACAAAAGAATGGAGAGAGTAAATATACCTCACCACTACTGACTCCTTCATAGTACTCGGAATTTTGAATCAAATCAAACACAAAGTGAGGAAGATCTTAACCTCCATAAACGCATTATCTCAGTCAGCAAAAGGAGCTGCAATATTCCCTTGGAAAAATTTAAGTTGCCTCTCAGTTTCCAACTTCTGTAAAGACGATAAAGCAAACATTTGGGAAAATTCAAGAGATAACACCAATGGATTTACGTGACAATTAGATGCAAATGCATAAATATATGATATAGCAGCATCACATGAGATAATGGAATATGTTTGCCAAACAAAGAGATATACCTTTGCAACTTCTGATGTATGAAGTTTTTCCAATTGAATCTATAAAAAAGGAAAACAAACATCTGAAACCTATAATAAATAAGTATATCTCATGATGAGAAACTAAAACATACTTTGATTCGATGAGCCTCAGAAACCTCCTCTCTAAGGTTTAATCTCTCCCTTGTACATTCTACAACTCTTTTTGTAACTTCATAATCTCTTGCTCCAGCCCAGCTGTCCTAGTATATCATTAATTTTAGCACAACAAACTTATTATGTGTATTCATCAACAGAATTTTAGCACAAAAAACTTTTCAATTTGGATTGCAGCTTTCTACAAAAAATTTATCAACAGAATATCCTCCATCTAGAGGTTACAGTTCATACCTCTGGAAATGCATTCTAGTGGCAAGGAGGAGGTAGCTAGGGCCAGCTTGTTGTGTGCATAATTGCTCAATATCTTTTCTTAGTTCATCTCTCTCTGCAAAAGGAAAGAACTGATTAAATCCCATTTCTTTCAAAGACGCCTAAAACGGATATGATAGCATATTAGCATATATATAAAGACTTCCAACCTAAAAGATTCAGATCAATCTAAATGCATCCCTTTTATTTAGAGCAAAAGTACCCCGTGAGATAGCCAAGGCCCATAAAACCAAACTAAAAGAGGAGCAATATAGTGAATCCAAACTCCATAAAAGCAGTCACTCTTACTCTAGATATACGATTAACAATGTTCTAAAATAAGCTTGACGAACACACTAGAAAGAAATAGCGAAAAGAAGTATAAAAAGAGTTCAGGATTTCTAGCCACAAATCATAATTTGCAATCACAAAAGGTGGATTGTTATAAAGTAAAAATATTTTTTGATGATTGGAGTGCTTGAATGAACCTAAGACACACTGTTATTCATCACACCAAAGAAACTAATGCTTTGAGAATGGCAATGCCACTGATCATTTTGCTAACAAAACTCGGGTAAATAGGTATTTTAGTACAAATCACCAAATTATTAGAGTATCATTCTATTCGTGTTCAATTACTGGTGTATTCAAAGTTTATAGAAAATACCTTTGAAGCAAAGGTCCCTTATGGCCAATCAAGCAGTCCTGCAACCATTTGTCCTATTTGGTTGCAATCATCATCCATCGCCTAACCATTACAACATCCAAACTAAGACATGAGCAACCCACACAATTCGCTATTCTGAAACTTGCCCACCAACCCACGAAATTAAGGGAAAGACAGAAAAAGTAATGAGAGAAATATTTACAAAGTCAAGCGGAAATGGGAAATTGAAGCACAAGAGTAAGGTGAGTCATTATTCTTGCTTCTTGTTGGCATCCACGAAAACTCATCAATCCCCAAATTTGCAATTTCTCACCCAAACTACAAATTCAAGCCCGCTCCTTAAATCAATCACCTTCCAGCAGCAACTTTAGCACAAATAAGATTTAATTTCTCCCAAACAACTCATAAATTACACAAATTTATTCAATTTGAGAAAACCTAGAAATTGGGGTTTTGAAATTTCACCTTAAATCTTCAATGGAGAGAGGAAAGAGGAGAAGAGGCTGAGCGAGGATGGTGGACGGAGCTGGGTGCCAGAGGTGTTACCGGCATGGCTAGGTGAGTTCGGCGGCGGCCTGATGGCGATGGAGTGACTTCTGGCGGCTGAGGACTCAGGAGGAGAGGGCCGGAACTTGGAAAGAACTTCGCTCGGGAGAAGACTAAGCAAGATGCACAACCCTAAAAGCTTGAAGAAGACGAAATCGCTGGCCCCTTAAAAGAATTATGCGATGGCTCTTCACTTCCCTCCATTTGGGAATCCTCCTGAGTCGTCTTCTCCTCCTGCCGGTTTTGATTGAGAGTGTGATTGAGAGGGAGTTGGAGAGCGGATCATGGGAGAGAGAGACAGAGAACGTGGGGTTTGATTAGGGAAAAAGGAAGGAAACCGTCTGTTCATTTCTTCAACTGTCTGAAACTGCTTGTGGTCTGAGAGAGAGAGCGCGGATAGAGAAGGAGAGAAACAGAAGGGAAGGGAGAAAAGGAAAGGGAAAAAAAAATCAGAGAGAGTTCCACGTGGATACTCTGAGAATGCTCCGAAAGACTCAGCTTTAAGATATAGGAGGATAAATTATTATTATTGTATATAATTAATAAAGGAGAAGTCGTTTGTCACATGTGTCAGGTTCTCCTTAATGATAGTATTTTTAACCAATTGCATTTTTCCCTATTACTTAATACAATATAGCAATATATTTACTCAAGATAAGATTTTACTATTGGTTTTTTTTAATCCAAATTCACTTAATCAATATAGAAATATATATTTAAGATAAGATTTTACCCAATTTAGTTAGATATTGATATATTTTTAAAAAGATTAATCTAGCAATATATGCTTATAAGATAATATTTTGCTAAATCTCGTTAGATATCAATATATTTTTACAAGATTTTACCCGTGTTTGTTAATATATGGATATATTATATTATATCTCTTTTATTGGTAGGTAATTAGTTATAGAGAAAAATGGGTCAAATATACACTTTAGCAACTTTAATTAGGTAATTAGTCTCCCCTCTTTTTTTTAGCCACACTAGACCCCTTACAATTTTTTTTTTGCCGAGCTAGACCCTTCTTCATCCTCTATCCGACCGATCTCTTCTGGCTCCCCTGGTGGGTGATTCGGTCCATCGTTCTTCAATCCGTCTTCAGTGGCGTCCTTCTCCTTCATCCTCCAGCAGTCTCTGGTGGCGGCGTTGTCGTTGTAGCTGAGCACGGGGTTCGGGTGACACCCAACTGTCCTAAAAAATGTCGGTTGCCATCTTCTAATTTTGATTGCATTTCGTTGCTTCCATTCTAGTTGAGTTTGTATTTTTATTTTTTTAGGGGTGTGGCTAGGTTTTCGATGATGGATAAAATTGTCCCCTATTTTGTGCAATTGATTGCGATTGCTTCCAATTTCTTCTTTTTTATTGTAAATATCTTATTGAGGCATTCTTTGATGTCAACATTATTGTCATCTTTTTGTATTTATAGGGTTTCGAATTTAGATTACATTTGTCCTCAATTTCTAGGGTTTTGATGTTGGATGCAATTGTATCAAATTTTGTGCAGTTGCTCACATTTGCTTCCATTTTCTTCCTTTTTCATGTAATCATCTGGATGAGTCCTTATTTGATTCCGACATTTATTTGTCATCTTCCGAAATTTATTTCTCATCTGATTCACACAGCAATGATGTTGGCCATGGAGGACATAATTCGAGGGGGGGGAAAAGCTTGATTTTGTGCAGATCCACCTAGATTTCACCTTCGTAATCGAGTTGGAATCACGAGCTTGCGATTGCATCTGAGATTTTCGGATCTCAATCTACGATTCTGGCTGCCTGCATCTCAGATCTGGTGATGGAAGCTCGATCGGAGATTTTCGAGAAGATGTTGAGCATGAATATGAGCGGCGGAGAAGAAGGAAGGTGACAAGGAGTGTGAGGGAGAAGAGGCGCGTGTGTAATAAAAGGGGTCTAGCCAACCTAATTAACTAAGTTTAGGGACTAATTAACTAATTACACTTTAATAAAAGCCTATTTAGCAAAATTTCCCTTAGTTATACGGGTGTTAATACAAGATTTATTTAAATTTTTTAAAAATAAAAGAATATATACAATATAGTGGTAGTTAGAATTAGAGCTGGCAAAATCTGACCCCACCTGAAAACCCGACCCGACACACCCGAACCCGAGACCGATCTGACCCGACTCGAAACAGACCCAAACACAGAGAAACCCGACCCGATCCAAACCCGACCCAACTCTATGTTATTATATTTTGATAGAATTAATTATTTATATCTAGATTTGTTAAAAACTAATAATAAGAATGGAAAAAAAAATTAATGGGCCAAAAGCTAAAAATGAAATGGGCATTGAAAATGAACTGGGCCAATGATATAGTCAAATCACAAATAAGTCTATTTTCAACTTGCTAGTTAAAATAAGGTTAAATCCTAAATGTATAATTAATTTGATTTAATTATATAGAACCGATCAATTAGTTTAAAAATGTTTAAAAAGGATGATGTTGCCGAATACCGAATTTCCGATTATGACTTTTTTGAAAATCGGTCGACAACCGATGAGTTAATGACAATGAGTGTATTCAACCGAGTCAAAAATTACATATTCAAGTATTCAATCGAGTCAAAATCATTTATTTTATGTAAATTACATATTTAAGTATTCGACCGAGTCAAAATCAACCTAATTATCCAAACGGGTCAAATATGATTCGACCAAAAACTCAAACAAACTATACCCATCTTGATTCGAAACTCAAATGAGACCGACCCACCTCTTGACCTGAAACCCGAATGAGTCCAACCCACTTTGACCCGAACCCGAATGGGCATGACCCGATTTAACCCGAAACCCGACCGATCTAAAATTTATTATGGTCGAACCCGACCCGACCAGTACCCGATTATAAATTTTACCCGAACTGACCCGACCCGAGCAAGTCTGACCCAAATCCGACCCGAACGACCGATTTGCCAGCTTTAGTTAGAATTAATATTTAATTATAAATTATTTTATACATTTTTTAATATTAAATGAATTAATAGTTACTATTAAAACTTTACAAAAAGTGCACACAAATCCAAGTAATCGTCCGGAGAGGATTATACAGTCCCCGACCCGTTAACCGATTTGGGATCGCCAATAGTTAAGAAGGCAAAAGTTGACCTTTGGAAGTGTGGGAGGATACATTGTATGGACGTTGGAGGCTTATCGATCCCGATGGGAGTTTGTGGCGTGGGCGCCGCAATGGGCGATTGCTTGGATTTGTGTGCCCCTACCCTTTCTTTCGGAGATACGCGTGCCCAACCATCACATGGACAATTGAAATACACATTTCTAAATTATACGTGCCTCCTATTTATTTCATCTTCATTTCTTTCGGGCCGGGCTAACTAATTGAAATAAAATTCAAACTTGTCAAGTTTCCTTTCACCAAATTAGCCTAACTTTTAAATAAATGTTTTGAGGGTTGTTTCCGATAATATTTGCCACCTATATACTCCGTGCTATTCATCTTTTATTGATAAGAATTAAGAAATGTTAATGAACTAAAAAAATATAATAATAATAACATGAAAAATTCATCATAAATGAAGACTCTTGAATTGACTCGCTCCGATAATTGAAATTCCAAACTTACAAAACATATATAACTACCCGTTTTGTGCAATTTTTGTAATATCTATGAGGAATTGTCGAACATGGACTACGGATGCGTGGAATCGCGATTGCAGACTGCGGGTTCGCGGATCCAGCAACCTGGTGATACACATGCACGTTATCAAAACATAAAGTAAATCTACACAAACAAAGCGATAGAGAAGAAGAAGAAAATCGAACATTTATTGTCCACAATAAAAAAAACCTCAATTAAAAACTCATATTCAACAATGAGCAAAAAAAAAAAAAAAAAAAAAAAACTCAATAAACCAATGAAATACAAGTTTTCAAGTTTCTAACAAAACCATAATTTAAACTATGAACAAAATTGAAGTCATTTCCGATCATATGGCAAAGTAAAAGTTTTGCCCTTCTCAAGTACTAAAAAATGATAATTGGGGGAGATAGAAGGAGTTGACCACCAGACAAAGAGAAGAGAGGAGGTAGGCCTGCCCACGGGTCACGGGTCAACCCGTAACCCGACGGGTTTGGCGGGTCGGCGACCTGGCGGGTCATGGACCCAGCAAGTCCGGGTCAGACGGGTCACGGGTCTTGGCGGGTTACGGGTTCGGGTTAGGGTCGAGGATTTTTGAACCCTCCGACCCGCCGAGTCAACCCGGCAGGTCGACCCGTCAACCCGTGAAAAAACTAAAAAACCAAGAACTAAAATATATATTTATATGTATAATTTATAACAATAATAATGATTATTATTATAAATTATTATAAATTATAAATATAAATTATAAACAAAACTAGAATTCATATTTATAATTTATAATTTATAATAATAATTATTATAATTATAAATATAAATTATAAACAAAACTTGAATTCATATTTATAAAATATATAAATATGAACTCATATTCATATGCATTCATATGCAATATATGTAATGCATGATAAGTTTTACATGTGTTGAACTCCTTTTATAGGGTTAGGGTACTTCCACTTACAATCTCATTTTCAATGTGGGACAAAAAAACCTCTCATTTTCAATGTGAGACAAAAAAGATGGAACTCACATACTAACACTCTCTTCATGTGATCATGTCACATACTCACTTAATTTTTTTTTGTTGAATTATATTAACATAAAAGTTATTGTTAAGATAATAAATCATTTACATCATCATTCTTTTTATATATATAAAAAATGCAAACTATTTCTATCGATAAACCTAATCATATATGCATGATACATTCGACCAAATTTCTAAGCATGCTTAAAAGTGCTATATGTATAGCTTTTTATCTTATTATTAAGCACACAAGAATAATATGAATGGCAATGTATGTTGTTAATTTCCTTACACTTGTTGTTTCTTGTGTGTATCAAGTTCCTTAGTCTTATTGGCAGGTATAATATAAGTTCGAATTGTTTTTAAAATATGAAATTCCATGTGAACAAGTTCTTTAGTCTTCTTGTGTGTATCAAGTTCCTTGTTGAATTGTATCTTTTTTAACCTTATATTCACTTAGTTGTTTGTGTGATTTATTAAAACCATCCTATTTCGTCCTATTAAAAAAGATGCAATTCAACACTAAAATACATATAAGATTATGGATCTATATGAAATAACATGAAAATATTGATAACCATTAATATAATTTAACAAAAACAACTAAGTGAATATGAATATGTGAGAGGAAGAGAGTGTTGGTGAATAAGTTCCATCTTTTTGTCCCACATTGGAAATGAGAGTTTTTTGTCCCACATCGGAAATGAGAGGATAGGTGGGTAGGAGTATCCTACTCTATAAAAGGAGATACGCAAATGATGAATCTTACCATGCATTACATATTGCCTTTGCATATGAGTTGCATATATTAACATGAATTTATATTTTATTGATATGAATTCTAGTTTTGTTTATAATTTATGTTTATGTTTATGTTAATATTTATAATATTTATAATATAATTATAATATTTATATTATAATATAATTAAATTTATAAATATATATTCTACTTTATATTTATATTTATAATTATTATTATAAATATAAATATATAGTATAATTTTTTAAAAAGTTTTTTTTTATTTTGTTGGGTCGACCCGTTGACCCGTCGACCCGGCTGTTTTCCCGGTCCGAGTCGTGCCTATCCCGACCCGTGGACAGGCCTAAGAGGAGGTGACATTTGAGTGTTTCGTAGAGATGAAAAAGATTAGTTTGAGATGGATTTTTCGATTTCTGTAACCTAATTAAACCCAAAGAAATACTAGAGCTAAATTATGCGGTGAGCGAGAGAGGATTGTATTTTTTTTAAAAAGGAACCGCGCATTGGGAGTTTGCGGAATTATCGCACTCGTAATGTGAAGTTGCAAACCTTCTTTTTTAAATAAATAAAGCAACCGCGCATTGGGTCGCAATTCGCAATTGCAAACCAAGTAATTGGAGAAAAAATAAATGTGAAAATAGTAAGCTCATATTAATTCATTTGATATTAAAAATTATATAAAATAATTTGTAATTAAATATTAACTTTAACATGGCACAAATGACTTCTGCTTTATTATATATAGTTTAATTGATGATGATTTTGTTATGTATATGGATATTAGCTAGGGTATTAGTATAAATACCCCTTATTAGTTGTAATGGAGATATCATAGATGTGATTCCCAAGCATCCTCGACTTTACATATCGAAAGCCAAGAACGGGATACGCAATCGGAGATCGCAGCAAGAAAGTAAACAAGCAATAAACAAGCGGTTTTACGTGGTTCGGCCGGAGCCTACGTCCACGGAGCCTCAGCCGGATCGTCTTGAGATCCAAATTCACTAATCAAATAGCAAGGTTACAGAACAGGTTGCCCTAGATCTAGACTAAGGCAAACAAAGACGGAAACACACAATACAAGACGAGTATGCACGAGAGAAGCAAGAAAAAAGCAAGTAAAGGAAGAGGACACCCTAGATCTGAAGAACAGAGTCAGATCTTCGTCGGATTCAACCAGAGAAGGGAAACTTCGCCTGAACAGAGGGCAAAGAACCTTCGACTTCTTCCTAGGACCGAGATCTAGAGTCTCAGAAGAGATTCGCTCTAGATCGGACCACCGTGAGCTTCGTCGGAGCCGGGTTGGAGGAAACCCTACCTTTCTCTCTCCGTCGCCTTCTCTCTCTCTCTCTGTTAGGGTTTTGGTTTACTTGAAGAGTCGGACCAGAAGAAGTGAGGCAACCCTAGCTCCAGCTTCGGTTATATAGGGGAGCTCTAAATGAAATACGGCGTTGCAAGCATCCAGAAGCTGAAGGCTCTCATCAGGTAAGCGAGCTAGCTCGGCCCAGTACAGCGAAGCGAGCCGGGTTTTGGGCTTTTCAGGCCCAATACATAATGTGCATACAAAGTGTACATATATATAACATATACTTATACATATATCTATACATAGTAACATATGTGAGCATAAGTAGTTAAACCTACACTTTTAACATATGCTAGTACGTATATATATAAGTACATATTATATTTACATGTGTATTTATCTTAGTCTACCAATTAATCTTATCTAAGGTCATCCAATGTTCCTAGATCAAATGCTTAAGATTAGAATAGACATTACAATGGAAAATAATGAAATGTCAATTACCACTTTTCTTGTTACCCTTCCTCTACCTCTTTCTCTATCCATAATCTCTCCCATTTCCTTTACGTTCTTCCCTAACCCCTTTGTCCCTAATTCATCATCTTTTTCCCTAATCTCTTCCTTTTCCCTATCAATTCACTACTTAAAACGCATGAAATAGCAACGGAAAATAACAACGGCATTGGCCACGAATGATCGTGTATTAACCGGTTTAGCCACGAAAATAGCCACGGGTGGGCCATCTATAGCCATATGCCTCGTGACTAATTGTGACGGCTATTTAGCAATGGATTTAGCAACGAATCACAAAGTCATGGCTAAGTCCGTGGCTAGTGATGGACATTTGAATGTCGTGGCTGAGGCAACGAATTCAGCTTCAGAATGAGGTCATTGCTGAATTTGTGGCTAAGGTCATTGGCATTTTCGTTGATGGTTTCGTTGCTACAAATAGACCATCGGTCTGGATGTGTGTCTGATTCCGTGGCTATTGTGGTTGCTAATTTCGTTAACATTTGTTTCATGATTTTATAGCATATTTCATATCCTCATATTTTGGAAACATTATGTATATGATATGAAAAATATATATAAATACATTAATGAATTTATTACATTATAAGTAGGTCTTAAAATATTAATGGAAAGGGAAACAAACCTAACTCATTGAGTACAGACCAACCTTCCAAAAAAAAATTTACAATAATCTAATTAAGGGGAGTTGATTTTGTCTAAGAGAGACAACAACCAATCTATGTGAAATCCTCCAAAACACTCTACTGCTGAACAAGTCCTGCATATCAAATTCAACAAACCAAATCAGAAGACCAGAGAAGTAGAAAAGCCCCCGATTCATGAAGAGCTTTAAAAACCCCAAAAAATCACACACAAAAATCATACCTTCGTGGCCTCAAACGCATCGAACCGATGGAAGAACACAGGAGGAATTTGTGTCGGTACACACATAAGAACAGTACTTGGATTTGCACTTGAAACACAGTGAAGAACTAACCAGTGCTTCAACACAGATTTTGCCGACAGAAAATCAGCTAAAACTCCCTCACTTCCCTGCAGCAGAAAACTCAGTCCTCTTCAAATCAAAGAGAAAGAGCCTCAAAATGAAAAAACAAAATCCCCCTTTCTTTCCAATTCAAAGTTCAAACTACTGTAGAGAGAAAAAAATGAGAGAGAAGCGGAAAAGAGATAAAACGAAAGATCTGCAGAAAGGAGAGAAATACCGACCTCTAGGGTTTGTTGATTCTTCGGTTCACACAGTGAAAAGGGAAATTCAAGGCTCCGGATCAGAGAAGAAGGGAGAGAAATACCTCGCACGAAACCGCCGGATTTGCACTTGAACACAGTGAGGAAGAACATACCAAAGCACGAAACCATCGGATCTGGAAGCTTTGAGGAAGGGGAGAGTGAGCGACCAGGAGGCGCCACCATGGGAGGCCGATGACGGCGGTGCGGTGGGTGGAGGGGCTGCGTCTTCCCAACAGAACCAGGGTCCTGGTAAGGGTGGCTTGGATCCGGAGGTTGGGGGTACAAGCGGCTCGTCTTCGGGTGTGGGTTTTCTTCGAACCCTAACCTCTCTCCTGACGGGGCCACTCCTCCGACCAGTGCTGAGCAGGCTGCGTCTCAGGACGTGAAATCCAACACGATTGGGACCAAGGATGCTGATGCTGGAGGGCAGTGGCAGGTCCAGGATTTATCTTAAGGGGAGGCTAAAATTCACAAAGAACGATAATAAAATTCATCTTACGAGTACAATATTACAAATAAGTTCAATATTGTAAATCCCTCATTGGCAAAAACTCAATCTCCATGTTTCGCTCCTTCTATATATTATATATCTCTTGAAACATCTTCTTAAGCCGCAATCACATCAACCTTTGGAGATGGATTAGGAAGTTGGTTGAAGATGTTGAAGATCCATCACTTTGAATAGATGACTTATATCGAATAATAAAGTTGTTCATATTATATACTCATAAAAAACGAATTCACAAACCACAATTCCAAATCACAAATAACAAATTTACAAATTTATTTTTCAAAACCACAAAATTGTAATAACAATTTCTCGGAAATTATTATCAAAATCACGAAACCTAATTGAAATTTAACCCAAATGGTCAAATTGATTCTCAAATCCACAAGTCACATACCACAAATTTATTTCCTAAAACCACAAATTCCAATCATACAAACTTGGAATGTATTATCAAAATCATAAATCCTAATTTATTATCAAAATCACAAACCCTAATTGAAATTTAACCCAAATGGTCAAATTGATTCTCAAATCCACAAGTCACATACCACAAATTTATTTCCTAAAACCACAAATTCCAATCATACAAACTTGGAATGTATTAGCATAATCACAAACCGTAATTTATTATCAAAATCACAAACTCTAATTGAAATTTAATCAAATGGTCAAATTGATTCTCAAATTCACAAATTTTAATCTCAATTCATCCTCATCTCAATGAATTAAACATAAAAACAATCAAATAAAAAGGTAAAGAAGCAAAATAACCTTGAAGTCGGTAGATTTGGACAAGATTAGAAGAAGAAGAAGTGAAGACCAATTGTTTGTTGCAGCTGCGGGGGTCCGCCGGACTAGGGAGCAGTAGCGGCCGCAGGAATCGCTAGAGGGGGGGCAAAATTGTTTGTTGGGGAAAAACAAATTCCTCGGTATATATAATAAACAATTTTTTAAAATATATTGAAAGAAAACTATAAATTGTTGTATAAATATGATATTTTATTACAAAAATTCATGCAATAACTTAATAATTTATATGTGTGTAGCATGATTAAGATTTTTTTAAAATATTAAAAGAAAATTATAAATTTTTTAAAGAATTTTTCATTGGTAAATGAAAAAAAAAATTGATAAGATTGAAAACTATGACAAAAATCCTCATAAATTGTGGTTTAACTAAAAAAGTTTCATAGGAATAAAAATTAGAAGGATTTTTAAAATATATGTGTAACATAAAGAATAATCTTATGAAAATATGAAAAGAAAAATATAAAACTTGATTTAAATATGACATTTATAATAGGGAAATTTTGGTTGGAATAAAAAATAGTGGAAAAAGGGAAGGAATGAGATTTGAACCATGACCTCTTTAATCCCTTTTCCCTCATTCCCTCCTTTTCACCAACTAAGCTGGATGATTTTAGTGTTCTCTTTCACATTTTTTTAATTTTTTACCTTATTTTGTTTTTTTTTGTTTTTTTAACATATATACTACGAAATTACGTGGGCGGCCGCCCCTGCTGGGGAGGACCTTGCGGCTGTGGAGGACGGGTGCTTGTGGTGCGCCAGTGCTAGCAGGTCAGCCGGAGGAGGAGCCACCGACGGTGGGTCATGGCATCAGAGAATCCTCCTATCTCCGTTTCTCGGCTACTCTGTTTGTCAATGTGGCTCGGGTCTGAAAGGAAAAAAAAATTAATGGGCTTTTTGAAGTTTGGGGGGCAAAAATAGATGGAAAAGTGAGAATCGAACCTGGGGTCTTTTGCCTCTCCTCTCCCATGCCCAGGTTGCTCGCGGAGGCCGGAGGTCTTCCATTGCAGACAGGCTAGGTTAGGCATTTCAGATCTGCGAGGTTGGGGATTGTTTTGGTGGCGAGCAATGGTCGAGATAGGTAGTGTGGAGGCCGATAAGGTGGTGATGGGTCTCAGACAAAGAGGAATGACAGAGAGGGAGATGGAAGACGAAAAGAGGAATGACGGAGAGGGAGCCTCTACTTTGTGAAGCGCCGTGCTAGAAAATGAAAATAATAGGGTTAGAGGCGCTTCAAATTTTAGCCAAAATTTGGGGTGGGAAATTTACCTCCCAAACATACATTGGGCGGTAAAATAATTTCGATAGTGTGTTTACCAAAAAAATAATTTCAATAGTGTGTTTTTTCTTTTCAAAATTTTTATTTAGAAAATAAAACTATCAATACAACTATTTATTATAAAATATATGTTTCAAATAATAACATTTATCAAATTTAATTCGATACCTATATATTTTTATAAGGTTTTACCCAACATTTATTACCCAAAATTTAATTAGTATTCTAAAAAGAATTTACTAGTCAGTATAAGGTCTTATTAAACATTTATTTCTTACTTATATGATTTTTCCTCAAAAACATATCTTATAGTATTTTAATAAGAATTTACTAGTCAATATAAGGTCTTATTAAACATTTATTTCTTACTTATTTGAGTTTTCCTCAAAACATACTCTTATAGTATTCTAATAAGAATTTACTAGTTAATATAATATTTTATTTCAAATTTATTAGTAACTTATATGAGTTTTCTCAAAACATACTCTTATAGTATTCTAATAACTAAGAATTTACTAGTTAATATAAGGTGTTATTCAACATTTATTATTTACTTATATGAGTTTTTCTCAAAACATATCTTTATAGTATTCTAATAAGATTTTATTACTTAATATAAGGTTTTATTCAACACTTATTCGTTACATATATGATTTTTTCTCAAAACTTACTCTTATAGTATTCTCGTAAGAATTTATTAGTTAATTTAAGGTTTTATTAAACATTTATTCCGTTACTTATATGAGTTTTCCTCAAAACATATCCCTATAATATTCTAAAAAGAATTTATTACTTAATATAAGGTTCTGATCAACATTTATTAGTCACTCATATGAGTTTTCCTCAAAACATACCTTTATAGTATTCTAATAAGAATTTATTAGTTAATATAAGGTTTTATTCAACATTTATTAGTCACTTATATGAGTTTTCCTCAAAACATACCCTTATAGTATTCTAATAAGAATTTATTAGTTAATATAAGGTTTTATTAGTTACTTATATTAGTTTTACTCAAAACATTCTCTTAGAGTACTCTACTAAGAACTTATTAGTTAATATAAGGTTTTCTTAGTTACTTATATGAGTTCTCCTCAAATAAGAATTTGTTGCTTAATATAAGGTTTTATTCAAAACCTATTTGTTACTTACATGAGTTTTCATCAAAACATACTCTTATAGAATTCTAATAAGAATTTACTAGTTAATATAATATTTTATTCAACATTTATTAGTAACTTATATGAGTTTTCCTCAAAACGTACTCTTATAGTATTCTAATAAGAATTTACTAGTTAATATAAGGTGTTATCCAACATTTATTATTTACTTATATGAGTTTTTCTCAAAACATACCTTTATAGTATTCTAAATAGATTTTATTACTTAATATAAGGTTTTATTCAACACTTATTAGTTACATATATGAGTTTTTCTCAAAACTTACTCTTATAGTATTCTCATAAGAATTTTATTACTTAATATAAGGCATATCTGATGAATGCCTTACTGTGGAATTGTTTTGGTGCAGGGAAGAAATCCTTCTTAAGGGCTATTCGGTACATCTGTAGGCATTGGTCGATAGATGTGATCGCGCATTTTGAAACTTGAATCTCGGGGGATTCGGCTGATAAGGTTTGCAAGAAATTGAATTTTGCCAAGTATGAGAGAGTTGAGGCTGCGGGGTTTGCGGGAGGAGTGTGGCTTCTCTGGAATGACAAAGTTTGTGATTTGGAAGTGAAATTGAAGAATCCTAACTTTATCCATGCTTCCTGGAAAGAAGGTAACCAAGAAAAGAACCTTGTTGTGGTCTATGCTCCGCCTACGGTGGCCCGGAGAGCACCTTTCTGGAGCGACCTGAACGAGACGTTAAGCCAAATTAATGGGGATATTATCTTGGGGGGCGATTTTAACTGCATCCTAGACCCGGAGGAAACACAAGGTGGCACAGGAGCTATCCATAGAGATGCGCAAGTCTTCAAAAAGTTAATCAGTAAATTTGGCCTCGTCGACCTTGGCTTCACGGGGCAAGAGTTTACCTGGAGGAAGAAGACGATCGGTGATAGGATGGTCTCTAAAAGGTTAGACAGAGTTCTGGCCAACATGTCGGGGCGGATGGAATGGCCGGAAGCGAGGGTTCGTCACTTGCCGGGCTATTCCTCGGACCACAACCCTTTACTGCTCGAGTTTTGTCCTAAGATAAGGAAAAACAAAAGAAGGCGCCCGTTTCGTTTCGAAGCTGCCTGGCTCTCCCACCCGGATTTCCTTCAGTTTGTTGAATCGAAATGGCAGAATGGTTGCTCTGCGGATGTTGCTCTGAGAGGTCTTTCTAGAGACTTGAAGAGATGGAATAGAGAGGTTTTTGGTAATATTTTCGTTAAGAAAAAACTCCTCATAGACGAGCTGGATGGTATCCAAATTCACCTAGCGAAAGGCCCGGACGCTGCTGCTGAGGAACAAGAGGGAAGGATCAAGTCTAAGCTGGATGAAGTTTTCGAGCAAGAGGAGATCTTATGGATGCAAAAGTCTAGGGAGAATTGGCTGGTGCTTGGCGAGAGGAACTCCAGGTTCTTTCATACGTCCGCGGTTATCAGAAGAAAGATCAACAGGGTGGAGGGGCTATTTGACAGTAATAATATATGGGTGGAAGATAAAGAAGACCTTGAACGGCTTGCGGTTGAGTATTTTGAAGAGCTATATACTGCTGAAGATTTGCAGAAATCTAGGCCTGAGCCGAGTGCTGATTTTCCTGTTCTGGATGCCGATGCTTGGGATGAGTTGTGTAGAGAAGTGACCAGTGAAGAGATTAGGAAGGCGTTTAGCAGCATGGGGGCGTACAAAGCACCGGGGATCGACGGGTTTCAACCTATTTTCTACCAGAAATGCTGGAAAATTGTTGGGCGTGCTACGGTGGAGCTTGTGAAGAACTTTTTCAGCAGCGGTGAGCTCCCTATTGGCCTGAATGATACTCTGATTGCGCTTCTTCCAAAAAGAGGGAAGCATGAGCAATTAAACCAGTTCCGTGGCATCAGTTTATGCAATGTTAGCTATAAGGCGATTACAAAAGTGTTGGCTAATCGGTTGCAACCCCTGATGGGTACTCTTGTGAGTCCTATGCAAGGCAGTTTCATCCCGGGTAGGCTTATTAACGACAATATTGTGATCGCTCAAGAGGTGATACATTCTATGAGGAGAAAGAAGGGAGGTAAGGGCTGGGTTTGTTTGAAATTGGACCTCGAGAAGGCCTATGATCGGCTCAACTGGGACTTCATAGAGGAAACTCTTGTTTGGGCGAATTTCCCGGATAGATGGGTCCAATGGATTATGGGTTGTATAAGGAGTGCTAGGATGCAAGTTTTATGGAATGGGGAGGTGTCTCGCCAGTTTACGCCTTCAAGAGGCATTCGACAAGGGGACCCAATCTCTCCCTATGTCTTCGTTCTGTGTCTCGAACGCCTTACTCACATCATTAACCAGGCCGTGGATTGTGGAGATTGGAAACCTGTGAAAATGGCCAGATATGCGCCAGCTCTCTTGCACATCTTTTTCGTAAATGACATCCTCCTGTTTGCAGAAGCTTCAGTGGCTCAAATCAAAGTTATCAGTAAGTGTATTGAACGGTTCTGCGAGTGTTCGGGTCAGAGAGTTAACCTTCAGAATTCGAAGTTTTTTGTTTCTAAAAATGTGAAATCTGATTTGAGAAGGAAAATTCAAGATGCTAGTGGGATCGAGGCTACCAACGACTTGGGTGTGTATCTGGGAGTCCCCCTGTTGCATAGGAGAATCAAAGGAGCCGACTTTAACTTCATCATCCAAAAATTCGAGGCTAAGCTCGCCGGTTGGAAGTCTAGTACGCTGAGTTTTGGGGGAAGAATTACCCTTACAAACTCGGTGTTGTGTACTATCCCGGTCTATTGTATGGGAGCCTTGCAACTTCCTACTGGTATTTGTAAAAAGATTGAAAAACTATGTAGAGGATTTCTATGGGGCTCGACCAACACGAGGAGAAGGGTCCATAAAGTTGCCTGGGAGGAAGTTACCAAACCCAAATGCATCGGCGGCCTAGGAGTGAAATCGATGGAAGCTCTCAATTTGGCCCTCGTGGCAAAGTTGGGATGGCGTTTTATAATGGAAGAGGAGAGCCTATGGAAGGGAGTTCTTACAGGTAAGTATATTGGGACGGCGTTAGAAAGGTCTTCGGGAGCCTCACATGTTTGGAAGGGCATTCAAAGGGGTCTGAAGAAGGTGATTGCTTCGGGGCTGCGTTGGAATGTCCGGGATGGTAGTAGTGTGGATTTCTGGAACGATAAATGGGTGGTGGAAGCGCCCTTGAGTTTTTTCAGAATAGGAGGTATGGATGAGGATCTTTCTGGCAAAGTGGAGGAGATGTGGGATGAGGATATGGGGTAGCGCTGGGATAAGTTTGGTTCCCTTCTCCCCGCGAACACCCTCCTGTCTCTTGCTATTGTTGCGCTTACTGAAGGGGAAGATGTCCCTTGTTGGGAACTGACCAAGGATGGAGAGTACTCGACCAAGTCAGGCTACGATGTGATTTGTCAATGGAGCAATTGGCGGAGCAATGATGACATGTTTTACAAATCGGTGTGGAAACTGGAGATCAATGAAAGGATTCGGGCGTTCATTTGGATTGTGAGCAAAGGGGGGATCATCACAAATGTGGAGTGTGTGCGAAGAGGCTTCGCGTCCTCAACCCAGTGTCCGGTATGTAAAGTCCATGATGAATCTATTGATCACTTTTTTAAAGAATGTGATGCTGCCAATGATTTTTGGATGCAGGTGCTGGGCACGGATGTAAGAATGCGGGACTGGAACCCCTCTTTTGCTGCTTGGCTTATGAGTAATATTCTGTCGACAGCAAAGCTTGGTGACGGGAAGGACTGGTGCATTTTTTTCGCTGTGGCTATATGGAAACTATGGAAAGGAAGAAACGAGTTTGTTTTCCGGGACAACGGTAGGCAAAAGGTGGCGCCTTTGGACTGCACTAGAGTTGCTCGGGAGTACAGGGAAGCCAGAAGGAGGCTGGGAACAAACAAGGAGACGGTGAAGAGGAGAACTAAGGAGATTCGATGGGAGAGACCGGACGCCGGTTGGATTAAAGTCAACACAGATGGAGCGATGCGCGAAGGCATCAGTGCTACGGCTGGTGGTGTTATTCGCGACTCTGATGCGAATTGGGTGAGTGGCTTTGCGTTCAATATTGGTACCTGCACAGCCAGCTTTGCTGAAGGATGGGGAGTTCTGAAAGGGCTTGATTTGGCGTGGAAAATGGGTTTTAGGAAGGTTCTGCGCGAGGCTGATTCGGAGACTTTTGTCAAGCTGGTTGGTAGAAAGGTCAAGCCTTCCCATCAACTTTCTAGCCTGGTGGTTCAATGCCAAGGCTTCCTTCGTAGAGATTGGACTCTCCAATTTCGTCATATCTATCGCGAGGCGAACTCGGTGGCGGACGGGGTCGCGGATTTCGCTCTCTCGTTACCTCTTGGCTACCATGTTCTGTCTGATCCTCCTGATGTCGTTTTGCCCCTTTTATGTTCTGATGTAAGTGGGAGGGCTGTTTCTAGGTCTTGCCCTGGATAGTGTGTTTTTTGTAGACTCTTTGTAAACTCTTTTCTAATGGTTTTATGATTACCGGTTCAGGGAGCCGTTTCTCCCCGTTTGCTCACCAAAAAAAAGGTTTTATTAAACATTTATTCCGTTACTTATATAAGTTTTCCTCAAAACATATCCCTATATTATTCTAATAAGAATTTATTAGTTAATATAAGGTTTTGATCAACATTTATTAGTCACTCATATGAGGTTTTCTCAAAACATACCTTTATTAGTTACTTATATGAGTTTTCCTCAAAACATATCCTTATAGGGTTAAACATTTATTCGTTACTTATATGAGTTTTCTTCAAAACATACTCTTATTGCATTCTAATAAGAATTTATTAGCTAATATAACGTTTTATTAAACATTTATTCGTTCCTTGTATGAGTTTTCCTCAAAACATAATCTTCTATTATTCTAATAAGAATTTATTAGTCAATATTAGATTTTATTAAACATTTATTTGTTACTTATATGAGTTTTCCTCAAAACATACTCGTATAGTATTCTAATAAGAATTTATTAGATAAAATAAGGTTTTATTGAACATTTATTCGTTCCTTATATGAGTTTTACTAAAAACATATTCCTATTATATTCCTAGCTTCTAATGGGCCGAGCCTAGAAATTTTGGGAGAGTTTGTACCCGGATTTAGCCACGGAGTGAGTGTCATCGGATATCCCATTCATGATATATATCCGGTCCGCCTACAATTAGTGGCCCAAGGCCCACTCACCACATATGTTCATTTGATTTCCGATGATTAATAGCCACATATTTAGCGATGGATATTGTGTTGTTGTCATATCAGCGTCGAAAACACCCATGATAATCCTATTTGTGGCTACGTTCGTGGCTATTTACTGACACTGACATGTATCGAGCCACGAAATCAACTACGAATATCTAGGTCGTTGCTAATAGCCACGAATGTTTTGGCATGTCATACCAGGATGAGTATTAGCCACGAATATAGTAACGGTCAGGAACAGCCGTGGCCAATGTCATCGATAATGGCCACGAATACAGGGTCGCCTATAATCCGTGGCTAACTATCTATAGCTATTTCCTGTTTTTTTAGTAGTGATTTCCCTTATTCTTGGTTATAATCCACTAGGGATATAACAAATTGGTATCTAGAGCAGGTTCCCGAATTCGAAATCATCTATCTTGAATTCAAAATTTCCTGATTTTTTTAGGCCTTGAGATTGGATCTATTCTTGTGTGGGTGGTCAACCATGGTGGTCGAGGACTGGTATCAACGCCTCCAAGAAGAAAGTCGGTTGTTCATGGAAGAAAATCAACGGCAATGGGATGAGCGGCAGCGACAATGGGATGAACATCGTCGAAATCGCCAGGAATTACAACAAGATAGTCTTGAAGAAGCGCGGATAGTGGAGGAGGGAAATCTCTGAGAACAGCAATTGCTCGCATCACTGAACGAGACAGAGCACAGGATACAACGATTGTACGAAAGAAACCAGCAGTCCCTGATGGAATATCGAAGGCAGTGCGAGGAACTTTGGAAACAAGACGAACTAGAAGAACGTGAAAGAAATATTGATCGAAGCCCCGACGAACCGATTCCAGAAATAACCTCATTCCCACAAATTGGCGAATATTCTACGGAACAAGAAATGGTCGTCAATAAATTCAAAGAAGCGATTCAAGTAATTGAATCTTCGTTTCAGAACGGAGATTTACCAGGGAGTATCGATCGAAAGCTCAAGAGGCACACAGAGTCACTTATCATGAAGCCATATCGGGTTCTTGAGGATGAATCTGAGTTTGTACGGGATGAGTCATTCACAAACTCGAATCATCACCCCATCAATTGTCAGAAAGATCTTCAAATTCAACTCCAGCATTCCGAGGTAATTTCCAATCATTTAGATGTAATTGTTGAAGCTGAATTAGAAGGAATGAATAAAAGGGTTGATGTTCTGATTGGTCCAATTAAGATCAAGTTGGGTGAACTAGTTGAGAATGGTGAAGTTTTAGTCAATCTGGTAGAAGCCAAAACTGCACACCAAGTGTTTGATAAAAGGCCTAGTGGGAGTAGCAAGATTAGAAGTTCCTTAATTCAATCAGGGAAGGCTCAGTCGTATCTGATTCATAGATTGACAATAGAGATAGACCTTCCGTCCATGGTAATTTTCAATCGGGACGTGGTAGTGATCGAGAATGTCGTAGGAGGATACAAACTAATGATAAGTCTCATGTGGGAAAGGTGATCAGTCGGTGTGATGGATCAACATATTTTCTTGCTCATTACTTTGATCCATTGGGAAAGGTGATCAGTCTTGTTGTTGGGTTGTTGGAATCGGTTGTTGGATCCTAGATTCTAAAGCAAGCAATAGTTTCAGTTTTGTATTTGATCTAGGAGGGATCGTCACTGGCACTTTGTCTATTCTTCAATACATTATTGTGGGAGGAAATCGAGATTGCAAATAAAATAGGAATAAGATAAGCAAACCAATTCCGTTCCAAGCAAATAATGTTCAAGACTCTCTCCCGTTGTAGCAGCATGAAGTCAGGTTCGATCCTCGAGGAAGCTGGTCAGCGGATCTCATGTAGCGGAAGAATCTCACATCCAGAACACGACTCCAGGGTACTCGACCTCGACCAAGGGTTGTCGACAGGGGTCGGGCACAGTCAAATCCGAGCAGAAGTCGTCATTGAGGGTAGTCGATGTCGAGGAGTTTGCTCGACGTCGAGGAAGGTTGTCGAGGTCGAGGAAGCCTGGTCGAAGTCGATGACCTGCAGAGACAGAAACAAAAGCGATCTTGATCGATCAAGGTTGGTCCAAATCAGTAGTCGACATCGACCAAGGTTGGTCGAAATCGAGAAGAAAACAGTACGTAAATAAATTGCGAATTTCGAATCAAACAATGTATGAAAAAGAACTTCCAAGATCGGGGTTTGCAACAATGATAAACAAACATGCATAAGGCAAGAATAAGCGGAATAATCACGCAATCAGATTAAAGGATCAAGCTTTTGCTTTTTCCAACAATTAGACAACTCTCTCAAGAAACCCTAATTGTATCTACCAATTTTATGTTTATAATCCAAGTGGTTAACCTGAATCTCTATTAAATAGGTAATAAACATATAAAAGGCAGTGGATGATCAAAACACAATAAATGTCGAATCTTTACCTCAAGCATGCATGGCTATCGCTGGGCTCACCCCAACCCTAGAAGTAGGTGGACTACTCGCTCTTCATCATAGCAAAAGACATCAATAATAAAAGGAAAATAACTACTTGCATTAAAATAAACCAAAGCTGACAACCAATTGAAGCCAAATCCGCTCTCACGGGACAAACCCCTCTCGTCCTTCACTCTCTCTCTCCTACTCGCTATTTTCTTCTAGGATGGAATGAATGAAAACTAGCCCCATGGACTTTATTTATAGGCCTTAATCCTTGCTAGCCAAGGTAAGGAAACTCTATCTGCTAGCCGACCCTCTTTTTCAACCTCACTATAACTGCTGACCATTCTTCTGAAATCCATCTATGATGCGGTTAGGGCGAAACAGATGGCTTTCAAAAGAGTGGTCAGCAGTTCTAGTGAGGTTGAAAAAGAGGGTCGGCTAGCAGAGTACAAAAGGGCTAAGAAGGAAGCCAAAGTTGTTGTGGCAAAAGCTAAAGATAAGGCGTTCGAGCAGATGTACAAGGCTTTAGATGAGAAAGGAGGGGAAAGATTGCTTTTCTCCCTGGCTCGGGCCAGGGAACATTAGAAGAGAGATTTGGACAGACCAAGATGTGTTAAAGACGAGTCAGGTAGAGTATTGGTGGATGACTCACATATTCAGCAGAGATGGAAGAGGTACTTCTCCGAGTTGCTTAACGAGGGATATAGAACAACATATGGTACACTCAACGGTAGGGGCTTTGAGGAGGTTACAGATTGTAGACGCATATCTTTCGAGGAAGTTAAGGGTGTCAACAGCAGAATGAAGAGTAGGAGAGCAGTGGGACCTGACGAGATTCCGGTTGATCGAAGTATGGAAGTGTTTGGGTGCAAAGGGAGTGGACTGGCTCACCAAGCTTTTCAACGTCATTCTCAGAACTCTGAGGATGCTAGAGGAATGGAGACGCAACAAGTTAATCCCAATATACAAGAACAAGGGCGATGTACAACAATGCAACAACTAAACGGAATTAAACTCCTTAGCCACATGATGAAGATCTGGGAGAGAGTTACTGAACGTCGGTTGAGGAGTCTGGTTAGCATATCCGAGAACCAGTTTGGTTTTATGCCAGGAAGGTCAACTACAGAGCATATCCATTTGATGAGGCGTTTGGTGGAGAAATATAAGGAACGGAAGAGAAATCTGCATATGATTTTCATTGATTTGGAGAAGGCATACGATAGAGTGCCAAGAAACCTTATATGGGAATGTTTGGGAGCTAAAGAGGTCCCAGAAACATACATGAGAGTTATCAGGGATATGTATGAGGGCTCACGGACTAGTGTGTTCTCACACGATAGGGACCTTGAGTACTTTGCGGTACAAGTGGGTTTGCACCAAGGCTCGTCTTTGAGCCCGTTTCTCTTTACAGTTGTCATGGATGTGGTGTCGAGCAGTATTCAGGGTGGGATCCCGTGGTGCATTCTGTTTGCGGATGATGTTGTTCTGGTGGATTAGACGAGAGTTGGGGTTAGCAGCAAGCTGGATCTATGGAGAGATAAGCTTGAGCAGAAGGGCTTCCGAATGAGCAGGACGAAGACAGAGTACGTGGTGTTTAGGCTGGGTAGAGAGGAAGAAGAAGATGGGGATGTCAGCATGAGTGGGGACCTTGTACCGAAGAAAAATAGTTTCAAGCATCTGGGATCTGTGATGCAGAGCGATGGAGGTGTAGACATGGATGTCAAGCATCCGATTCAAGTAGGTTGGCAGAAATGGAGGGCTGCGTCAGTGTATTGAGGCCATGGAGTTGAGTCTGGATGGCGCTTGTAGATTGCTGATGTTGTGCCTGATTTCTTCTCATCTCATCGAGGATCATCTGTAGATCATCCTTCCGCTGGTCCCTTTCTGGATGTCCTGGAGCTCTATATGGTGGGGGGTTCCTAAGGGCACCTTGGTTCCACTGTGGTTGATGGAACCGATGGTCCCCCATATAGCGATTGGGATACCCTGCGTAAGCTACCTCCTCGTGAGTTTCTGCCATCCTGACTTGCTCTGTATGTGGGCACTCTGGAGTGGTGTGCCGTTGTGAGCCACATTCAATGCAGGGTTGGTTGACAGAAAGAAACTTGATTTGCTTGAGGAGCTTGCGATTTTGATCTCTGTAGTACTGCTCCTTGACATCTGGATCAATCTCCTTATGAGGCTCATAGAGGGGCATGGATGGGGCTGGCCTTGCATAATTGTTGTTGTTTTCGTCGTAATTTACTGGAGCTCCATAAGTGTTGTCGAAGTTGGTTAGCCTTTCGATAGTAGCCCATGCCTCTGCTGGTGTCGCGTCAGATACTCATATTGTGTTTATTGATTGATCCTTTCCTTGGTGGCCAGATCAAGAGAATTGTAGAAAATCTCTTGAATAACGTATGGTGGCTGCCCATGAGTAGGGCAGGATCGTAGTAGATCCTTGTATCGATCCCATGCTCGTGCTAGCGGTTCCCCAGGCATTTGTTTGAAAGCTGTAATCTTTTGTCTGAGGAGCGCTATCTTGGCTAGAGGAAAGAACTTTTTGAGGAACGCATTCCTAACCTCTGCCCATGTTCTGAGGGATCGCACGGGGAGACCTTAAAGCCACTTCAATGCTGGACCTGTAAGAGATCAACGAAAAGCTTTCATTTTTACATATTCAAGAGTAGTACCTTTAGCAAGAGTTTGGCACATATCAGAAAAAGTAGTAATACGTTTGAGAGGGCATTCATTAAATCTTCCTTGAAAAGCATTATTTTTAATTTCAAAAAGGAAGACAGTGCGAATTTCAAAGTTATTAGGAGGGATTAGAATAGCCAATTCAGGCACAACAAGCGTCGGGTGCATGTAGTCCTCAAGAGTGGTAGGGTATTGAGCAAGCTCAGCCTCTGCCTGCCTCCTCAGTTCCGCTTCCTGCTCAGTGTGTGCTCTCTCAGTGGCGATAGCAGCAATATTGTTGGCTTCTAGCTCCCTTTGGAGCCTCTCGATCGTCTGGGCTTGTGTTTCTGTTGTCGCCATGATCCTTTTCAGTCTAGAATGGATGTGTATAAGACGTTCCGGGTCGTCTAAGGCGTCAAACTCAGGTGGTTGACCAGAACGGCGCATACACCTGCAGAGTAACTCAAAGGAAACGTGAGATATAACTACGTAAGGCGCGGATGACTGCTTCCCCGGCAACGGCGCCAATTTGTTGACAAAGGGAATCGAGAGTGCAAATAGAATGTAAATAAAATAGGCAAACTAATTCCGTTCCAAGCAAATAATGTTCAAGAATCCCCCCCCCCCCCCCCCGTTATAGCAGCAAGAAGTCGGGTTCGATCCTCGAGGAAGCTGGTCAGCGGATCTCACGTCCAGAACGCAACTCCAGGGGTACTAGACCTCGACCAAGGGTTGTTGACAGGGGCTGGGCACAATCGAATCCGAGAAGAAGTCATCACCGAAGGTAGTCGATGTCGAGGAGTCTGCTCGACGTTGAGGAAGGTTGTCGAGGTCGAGGAAGCCTAGTCGAAGTCGAGGACCTGCAAAGACAGAAACAAAAAAGAGATCTTGCTCGATCAAGAATCAGTAGTCGACGTCGACCAAGGTTGGTCGAAATCGAGGAGAAAACAATACGTAAATAAATTGCGAATTTTGAATCAAACAATGTATGAAAAAGAACTTCCAAGATCGGGGTTCGCAACAACAATAACCAAACATGCATAAGGAAAGAATAAGAGGAATAATCATGCAATCACATCAAAGAATCAAGCTTTCGCCTTTTCCAACAATTAGACAACTCTCTCAAGAAACCCTAATTGTATCTACCAATTTTATGTTTATAATCCAAGTGGTTAACCTGAATCTCTATTAAATAGGTAATAAAAATATAAAAGGCAATGGATGATCAAAACACAATAAATGTCGAATCTTTACCTCAAACATGCATGGCTATCGCTGGGCTCACCCCAACCCTAGAAGTAGGTGGACTACTCGCTCTTCATCATAGCAAAAGACATCAATAATAAAAGGGAAATAACTACTTGCATTAAAATAAACCAAAGCTGACAACCGTTTGAAGCCAAATGCGCTCTCACAGGACAAACCCCTCTCGTCCTCCACTCTCTCTCTCCTACTCACTATTTTCTTCTAATATGGAATGAATGAAAACTATCCTCATTGGCTTTATTTATAGGCCTTAATCCTTGCTAGTCAAGGTAAGGAAACTCTATCTTCTATCTAAGGATATAATTGTACTTGGAAAGAAAATAAATCTAAATTAGTAAAACAAGATGAATCCTATAGGGTAATTAAATGTTCCACCCTTAGTATAGATAAAAAGATAAAAAAAGATAAAATATCTAAAGTCTTCATGTGCAAGGAATCTTCTCTTGGAATCTTCAGCTCGGACTCGGAATTAGATAGACTCGGAATCGACCTCGTACTCGTCACTGGGGATTGGTCGATATCGACCAAAGTTGGTCGATATCGAGCTATCTTCTCGGCTTCTCTTCAGCTCACTCGATCTTGGCTCCTGGAAGAATATCGAGTTGCTTGTTGGTCGATATTGACCAAAATTGATCGATATCGAGTTGTCTTCTTGTCTGCTGGTCATTTCGAGTTGATCTGGACATTTTCGACCAGGATTAGGTCGATATCTACCATGTCTGGTCGATATCGACCACTATTCAATTCTCAGCATTCTGCCCTGTTCTTAAAACGCACTTTTCCGAGTCCTCGTTTGTCGGATTGACGCATATGAGTATGCGTTGGAAAACTCTTTTCAAGGGCTACAACTTTTATGAAGAGATTAGAACTTGATTCAGAATAATGAATGGCGAAAAGTGGGCTTTCCTCCAGCTGCACCATCCTTAGCTTCTTTATGACTCTCCTTTAAGCTCCAAAGTGCGTACGATTTCTGCGAAATTAAACAGAAACTAGTGTAGACTCCATAATTTGGCAAATACGCATAAACTACATAGATTTTGTACTAGTCTAACCCAAATGCATAAAATGTATACAAAAATTGATATAAAAGTCAATATAAAACATGGCACAAAACATGGACATCATACATCAAAGATCATTTGATTTTGGTTCCATTTACATCAAAGATCATTTGATTTTGGTTCCATTTACAACCTCTGTTGGTGATATACAAAGGGTGTTAGATGTGTTATGGGTGTTAGTGGACAGGGAGACCTGATTTCCATATGACAGAGGAAGATTGGTGGTTTTCAAGCAGTGAAACATAAATTCCCATATATTCCAATGTTGATTCAGGGTGCATTCAGATGGAGTGTAGCCAATTAATGCCTACATGTGCATCTGTATAATGTGGGATGTTGGAAGCACTTCAAGAACAAGTGAAGTTACCTTCTTGACCACGTTGTAGTTGTATACAGAGGCGTCCTTTGGGCTAGTGAAGCATGAGATTTGTCATATTGGAAAGATGATATGATAAACTTGCAACAACTACAAATGGATGTGCACTATGAAAGAGTGAATTGGGTCGGGATGAAGTCAGTGTGAAGACATCAATTGAAGAGTCAAGTGCATGGTAGCCAACCTCAACTTGAAGACAATTACTTTCATGGGACAATTGTGAGAGCTATGGCTTGATTTTGTTTCTAAATTTCAATTACAACAGCAATGGTGCTTATATCTCTTAATTCAGGAACATCACACCATGTAGTACGTGTTAGTGTTATAGTTTAGTGAATTGTTAGTTTTATGATTGTTTTGTAAGCTTTGAGAAGCTTCTCTAAGGGGAAGGTAATTTCAATTACAACAGCAAAGCTTCTCTAAGGGGAAGGTAATATATTAGCTAGGGTATTAGTATAAATACCCCTTATTAGTTGTAATGGAGATATCATGAAAAATAATGAAATGTCAATTACCCCTTTTCTCCTTACCCTTACTCTACCTCTTTCTCTATCCCTAATCTCTCCATTTTCCTTTACGTTCTTCCCTAACCCCTTTATCCCTAATTCATCATCTTCTCCCCTAATCTCTCCCTTTCCCCTATCAATTTTCATTGTTCTTGGTTATAATCCACTAGGGATATAACAGATTTCAAGATCAACTGATTTGCATTATCTCAACAATATAATCACATTCTTAGGTACACAAACCTAAGAATGATGTTGAATTGTTTTTAAGAAAGAGATTTAATAATCTTGTAGTACTTCCTTCGATTCAAAATATATGTCGTTTGACCTTTCATAACGTATTTTAAGAAGCTAAAAACTATATAAAATATCAACTTTTTTATTAATTTTTTAATAACATAATATTTGTTAGTAATAAGTATTAAATTATAAAAAAAAAAATAGAAAAGTTAATATATTATATAGTTTTTCAGTTTCTTAAAATACGCGTTGAAAAGTCAAACGTCATATATTTTGGATGGAGTATCATTTAGTTGCAAGATGTCTAAAATGCAGAGCTGTTAAAACATGGCCCGACCCGATCCGAACGCCCGGAATTTTTTGGGTCATGACTCAAAAATTTTACCGACCCGAACCTGAAAACCCAGTAGTTTTTCGGATCATCTGGGTTTAGACCCGGTGACCCGATTTACCCGGTAATTTTGACCCAATGATCCGATTGACCCGATTAATTTATAATTATATATGATTAAATTTTTTATGGAGATTCCAATTCATCACATTTTTTAATTACACTCTAAACGATAGTATTTGATTTATAATTACACTCTAAACGGTAATTTTGACACAATGATCCGATTGACCCGAACCTGAAAACCCAGTAGTTTTTCAAATCAACTTTTATATTTATTTTTATTGTGTAATACGCCCTCTAAACGATAGTATTTGATTTTTAATTTTTCATCACATTTTTTAAGAAGATAAAAAACTCTAAAAAATATTAAAATATTAAAAACAATTCTATGCTTATTACTAATTGCATGATATTATTTTTAAAAAATCATTTAAAATTTTGATATTCTATATATTTTTAAATTTTATTAAAAATTATGAGAAATAATAAAAATCAATATTTTAGATCAGATATAGTATATAATTTACAAGCACTAGAACTTATGAACCACGTCTTTAATTTCAACATTTTAAAATTATCGCAAAATTATCAAATTATGATTTTTTTAATTTAAAAAAGAAAAAATTAACAAATCCGAAATCGATCTAATTTGACCTGAAACCGGTTCAAACCCGAATTCACGTCAACCTGAATATACCCGGGGCCTGTATTATCCAAAACCCATATTACATGAAATTCGAAATGACCGAATCCGAACCCGGCCCAAATGACCCGATTGACATGTCTAAAAAATGAATTCTTTTTTTTACGCAGAATAAAGATTAGGTCAGGGCCGCCGAAGCAAAGGCCTTTCCTAGCGCATCCTTGTGGACAAAAGCACGAAACTTTGGATGATCATCACAACATATGTCGGCAGGGGATGCATGGACACTACGAGTGAGATAGTCAGCCACAACCTTCGATTCCATAAAAATATGACAAATAGCTACATAAGAGAAGGATGAAATATCAAACAACATATCTGATTGAAGCAGCTCATTATTCCAGGGGCATTTCCACTCCCCAACGTAGCTTTTACAACCAGAAGGTTATCCCCCTCGATCAGAAGGCTGGTAATGTGCAGTTGCTTTGCACATAAAATACCCATCTTGAGCCCAAGGTTTTCAACAAAAGCAACAGAGACATTATTGCATGTGCCTCGGCTGGAAGCCATAACCACTCCCAGAGAGTCCCTAATGACGAAACCATAAGACGCCGATGAACCAGCGCAAAACGAGCCGCCAAAATTCAGCTTGTGGCACTCCGGTGGGGGTTTGTCCCAAACGCCAGAACGTTTCTTAGGTCGTCCCTGAGGGACACCCTGTGCAAAGAGACAACGTGAACTGGCATTATGGACACCTATTTGTTTTTTACCTTCCTTGTCTGACATGTCAATGTTTACTAGTTTAGTTTGTTTCCAGCAATGGGTAAAATTGATATAGAACATCTTCATCTATGTGATGGTCACTGTAACTATATGATTAAAAGTCAGTTGATTTCTGAAAAAACCACATAGTCCACCACGCGCACGCAGTAGCGGCAAAACTATTGGAACCTGTCGCTTTTTTTAGGCAAATGAGAGGAAAAGTACCACCTCCCCTAACCAGAGAGAAGATGGTTGAGAGAAGATAGACATGTAATGCTTTGTGAAGTGAGATATTCACCGGGCAATCAGTGAACAAATGAGCAGCGGACTCCTTAGTATTACCACAAAATGAACAACTCGAGGGAACGACAACCATAGATTTTTGTAACCTTTCCGTCGTCGGAAGGTCGTCATGGGATATTTTCCATAGGAAATGACTAACCTTTGGTGGTACATCCACATCCCAAATCCATCCACAGTCGAAATTTGGTAAGCCTCTATTTTCCGAAAGCAAGGAATTTGCCGAACTAGTTGAAAACCAACCATTGTTACTCGGATCCCACTAAAGGCAATCCTTCATAGGGTTGTTTGGCAATACAATTCTTAGAAGTCATGTGAAACTTCCTGACTTGTACATCTCAAACCAGCCTTTGTTCCAAGTCATGTGAAACGAACAACTAGAATCCAAGATCCATAAATCTGAACATCTTTCGGACGTTACCGAAAGCATATCTGAGTCTGCTGATAGCATGAATTTAGAGAGTTATAATAGGCTTCATTTATCTTAGTTATGATGCATATCATGCATGGTTTAAGTATAATTTGCATATTTGTTCTCTGTGTGGTTGGAGTCGGAATCTACATGCTTTTATTGATTATTTCAGGTAATCGTGGATCTGAGGAGGAGAGATGGGTTGATAACGCATTAGATGAGAATGTCTAGTTGATCGAAGAAGCTTACATGAAGATCTCAAGAGGTCCTGAGAAGAAGAAGCGAACCTAAACTAAGAACAAGTCTATAGAAGTTGTTTTGCACTTTCTGGATGCCTCGGTTGTCCGATTGACTATTATGACCATGCGTTGGAAAGCTCTTTCAAAGAGCTACAACTTTCATGTTGACAAGAAGAGCAAATTCGAGACGTATTTTTCGTGAAAGACCAATGCATCGGCCGCAACATGTGTGCCGCGGCCGCCGCCAGTGAGGATGCTGCGGCCGCAACATCTTTGTGGCGGCCGCAGCACGTGTTGCCAGCGCGACGCCGTTTTAATTAAAAACCCTAGTTTTGTGTTTTCCTTTTGTGTGGCCGCCTAGACTTTTATAAGACCGAGTTTTATGTTATTTTCACAACTTCTATTCTATTCCACGTTCTATCAGACAATTAGAGAGAGAGACGTTCGCCATGGACGACTAAACTCTCTTCGTTCTACTTGCTATTTGAAGCTTTATTTAGATTGATTGTGAGTTTCTGAATCTTGTTCCTTATTTCTTATATTGAATGCTTCAACTTCTTTGTGATTGATTGTTTATTGTTTTGTTCTATCTTGTCTGGCCAACTAGTTAAATCAATTCAATTGCTATGGGTTTGTAGATTCCTGATTGCGAACCTTAACCTAAGTAGCAAATTTATCCCTTTATGGCCGATTGAATTAATTGGATGGGTAGGAAGTTGGATATGTTGTTAAATCCCTCTTTAGGGACTGCAAATACCTTGGTTAATCTCTGAACTTAAAGCTATCAATTGGGTTAAATCCTTCTTTAGGGACTGTTCGATTGATAAGGGTTTCTAGGACTGATTGGACTAGTAACTATATTAGGTCGGGACAAGGGCATTTATAGAAAACTTAAAAGGACAAGAGGAAGTTACAATATCAATTCAACCAAATAAAGTGGATAGTTGTAGGTAGATCGATCTTCTCTAAATTGTTTTGCGTTATTTGTTTTTATTTTCTTTTCAATCTCAATCAACCAAAACCCCTCTTTCACTAATTGGTAAATACACTTTGCAAAGGAATACTTGATTCTCTGTGGGATCGACCTCTTACTTGCTTGCTATACTAGTTTATAGGTTTGAGTTTTATTTTGATACGGTTTATGCGACTAAAAACTGTCCACCAACTGCACTATCTGAATCTTCTTTTTGCACTACGTTCGCTGATTTCGAAGACAAATCATCCGTCTTTCCCTCATACTTCTTCTTCCTTACTGGACAATCACGCTTAAAGTAACCTTCTTCCTTGCAAAAGTAACAAGTAACTGCCTTTTTCCCTCTAGACTATTATTTGGACTATTTGTCACCCCCATGTTGCTTCTTTTTCTTCCTCCCTCTTCCCTGGTTGCCTTTAACATATAACCCTTCGCTTTGGGAACCTTCGCTGTTAGAATTTTGACATCGCTCATGATGAGCAAGCAACGTCGTATTCAATGTATCTAGGGTTATCGTCTTCTTCCCTGCTGTCAGCGCTATTACCAAATTCTCAAACGAAGAGGGTAGAGAACACAATAAGATAATGGCTTTGTCTTCATCTTCAAGCTTTACATCCAGTCGTGCCGAATCCCCGATAACTTGGTCAAAGGTGTTGATGTGCTTTATCAAGTCGGAGCCTTCCGTCATCTTCAACCTGTACAATCTTTGTTTTAGATACAACTTGCTGGACAAGGATTTTGACATATACATATTCTCCAATTTCACCCAAATTTTCTGCGAGGATTTGAGATCAATTACCGGGTATATCACCTCGTCTGCCAGACAAAGTCGAATGATCGACGCCACCATTTCCTACATCTCCTCCCAATCTTCATCTTTCATCGCATCAGGCTTTGTCTTCTTCAACGCCTTTAACATTCCCTATTGAGTCAGCAAATCCTTCACTCGTCGTTGCCAAAGACCGAAATTTCCAGTGCCGTCGAAACGCTGAACCTCGAATTTCACACCAGATGTCATCATCTAACCTTTCTCTGATATCAATTGTTATGAATTTCCACGACTGGATATTGTGAAAGAGAAAGAGATTGAACAATAGGACACAAAAGATTTCCATGTTCTGGTAAGAACTGCACAGAACAACCTGCAGAGAATAAACCTCTCTGCATCTAGGGTTTCTTATTATTGTGATTCTTTGATGGATGCATAATTCCAACCCTACATGTCTTTATTTATAATAGAGAACCTCCTATGGATAACCATACATATAAACCTATCTTATCTAGAACCTATTGTAGATAAACCATTCACAATAATCCTTCCATAGAAAAATACCTTCTATAGATAGACTTTCTAAACATAAATCTAGATAATTAATTGTCTCAAACAACACATTCCTCCAAACATCTTCCAACACCTTAGCCACGTCCTTGGCCACCTTTATGACCGGATCTCCTTCGGGCCTGCCCGGAACGTGGTGACAATCTTCCCCTCTAGTGATCAGCTGTCCAAAATAGCCCTATGTTTACTCCCAGCCTCCTTTCCGCTCGCAATGTCTTTCCACGAAATTTTCATCGTTGGTGATCCAATGCCTTTCGTAGTTTGATATTTCTCTCTCGGGCTATCCCTTCCCTCTTCGCCTCTTCCTATGGTAAAAGTCAACAATGTGCCTTTGGGAATAATAGCATGTATATATTTATCTTAATTCCCTAACTTACCATACAAGTTATGTAATCTCTATATAAGTCAATTAATGAGAAAGGCAAACCCCAAGGGGGAATTTATCCAATTCTATGAGATCCAATATGGTATCACGAGCCTAACCCTAACCCTAGCCCTCCCTCCTCTATACCGCCGCCGCCGCCCCTCCCTACGCGCCCTCCTCCTTACGACCGGCCTCATCCCGGTTGTTGCACACCCCATATCCTTCTCCCTCTCGGCAATATGTTTTCTCTATCACCATCTCAACCCCTAATGATGATCACCCTAAAGGCAAGACCATTAATTCCACCTCTAATGACGGTGACGGATCTTCTAGCACATCTCGACCCCCTTTCCATTCTACTCTCTCCATCTTCAATGTCAAGACCCTCATCTTGATCATGCTTGATATCTCTGACATGAAGTACAATTCGTGTGTTGCCCATCTTTCGAGTTGCTGCTAGGGCTCATCAGGTGCCTCACCATATCAACGTCATTGTTCCTCGACCAGCGGATGTTGATGACGCTCTTTATGATCAACTACACGCCATCATTCTCCAATGGATCTATGCCACAATCTCTTCAGATCTTCTGCTCACAATCCTTGAACCGAATGCCACTGCTCTGTCGGCATGGAATCGGTTGAAAAACATCTTCCATGACAATAAGGAGTCTCGTGTGGTTTACCTCCATAACGAGTTCTCTTACTGCCGCTTGGAGTCCTTCTCCTCCGTCCCTGAATACTGTCAACATCTAAAGGATCTCGTTGATCAATTGAACAACGTTGACTCTCCTCTTACTGAGCGACTAATGGTGATTTAGATGATCGCTAGCCTGACATCAGAATATGATATGGTGGGGAGCTTCATTCAACAAAAGTCACCGCTCCCCGAATTCGACAAAGCACGCTTGATGATTTGCCTTGAGGAAGCGCGTCGCCTGAAACGTGACGCCATCGCTGCCGAAGTCAAAGCCCTCGCTGCAGCCTCTGTACCGCTTGCACCCCCACCAGAGAAACCACCCCAGCAGCCCCCGTCTCCCTACAATTCCGGTCGCCAATCCTCTAGTGGGCGTGGTCACGGGCGTAGCCGCGGCCGTGGTTGTGGGTCTAGTGTCGTCCACTTTTAGCGCACCCTCTTCGGTTGATGCAAGTTCTGACATTTTCTCAACAGCAGCAACAATAGGCTTCGAAGCAGCTTCAAGGGTGGAATCCCGGTCTCTGTCCGTTCCCGACAATGCCGACGCAGGGCATCCTTAGAGCTGTGTCTAGGCCTCCCAACCCTCAGGCCAACACCGCTTATGGCTACCCTTATGCTAGATTTCTGACTCCTACAGATTTGTCTCAGTCATTCAACACCATGACGTTGTATCCCCTAGACAACTCATGGTATATGGACACGGGCGCTTCCTTTCACATGAAGAATAATCAAGGTATGCTCTCTTCCCTTACCTCTAAGAGTAATTCACCTTCTGTCATAGTCAGAAATTGCTCCCGCCTACCTACTTTGGGATCTGATCAAGCCATCATAGCCGCCCACACCCGCCCCCTTTACCTTCGCCATGTTCTGGTAGCCCCTCATATTATCAAAAACCTTATTTATGTCCGTCAGTTCACCATTGACAACAATGTTTCTGTTAAATTTGACCCTTACGGTTTTCCTATGAAGGATCTTCAAACAGGAACTCATCGGTTGAGATGCACTAGCTCTGGCGAGCTCTCCCTAATCACAAAACCGTCCAGTCCTTTGTCTCTGTCAGCTATGTCGTCTCCTGTGTGGCATGCTCGTTGTGGTCACCTAGGTGCACCTGTCTTCAATTTACTTAGGAACCTTAGTTTGCCTCATTGTAATAAAGTGTATGATTCCTCTCGTTGTCATTCGTGTCAACTGGGGAAGCACACTCGTTTACCGTTTTATTCGTCTAGGACTGCTACTACTTTCCCTTTCCAACTGTTTCATAGTGATGTATGGACGTCGCCCATTGTTAGCTTTGCTGGTCATAAATACTATCTTTTTTTTATCGATGATTACTCCAATTAATTTCCTATGGGTGTTTTCACTTAAATTCAAATCTCAAGTTTACACCACCTTTGTTTAATTTCATCAATTTGTTTGGACATAATTTCATTGTGCCATCAAAGCATTTCAATGTGACAATGGGAAGAAATTTGATAACCATGCCTTTCACTCTTTCTTCAAACAACACGGGATTGTTTTTCGGTTCTCATTTCCATACACATCTCCTCATAATGGCAAGGTGGAACGCACTATCCGCACAGTCAACAACATGGTCCGTACACTTTTGTTTCATGCCTCTGTGCCCGCTCGGTTTTGGCCCTTTGCCCTTGTTGTGAGTTCCTATCTCTTAAACATTCTTCCATCTCCTAATCTCAACCAACGGTGTCCTACTCAGCTTCTATATTTTGTGACGCCTCGCTTTGATCACCTTAGAGTATTTGGGTGTCTCTGTTATCCTAACCTTTCCGCTCAAACCTCTCACAAACTCCAGCCACGCTCCACTCCTTGTGTCTTTTTGGGCTATCCTAACAATCATCGAGGCTATATCTGCCTGGACCTTTCCACCTAGAAGCTTATTGTGTCTAGGCATGTCACGTTTGATGAGTCTGCCTTCCCCTTTGCTCAGCAAAATGCCATCTCTTTTGCATACTATGAGTTTCTTGACAAAGACGACGGTGTTTCCCGCATCTACACGCCATTCCTCTATGGCTGGCTAGCTGCATCGCGACCATCCCCTCCACTGCCACCCAGCCCGCTATCGCCCCTGACGGCCCCAACCAGCCTCTCTCCGAGCCCGCCTTTGGGGAATTTATCCAATTATATGAGATCCAATAGGAAAGAAGGTTTGTAAAATTTGTCACAGTGCTTGTCTCTTCATCATATTTCAAAGAATTACACTTCTGACGGAGGGAAAACTTGTCGTTGATCCGTCAAAGTAACTCAAACTTATAACTAGTAAAGCAATAAGTACGAGGTCGATCCACAAGGAGATTCGTTGCTCAAGTATGATTTAAGTGTCGATTAAAGTAACCAAATGGGGGGTTTTTGGGAGTGTAAAAGATCCGCCTTTAATCAAAGTGGATTGAAGAAAGCTTGAGTAAATGGTTGTGATTCAAACAATTGTGAGAAGCAGTTCTACCTACAATTTTCCACTTTATTTGGTTGAAACGATCCTTGTAACTTCTTCTCGTCCTATTAAGTTTCCTATGAATGCCCTTGTCCCGACCTAGTATAGTTACTAGTCCAATCAGTCCTAGAAATCCTTATGAATCGAACAGTCCCTAAAGAAGGATTTAACCCAATTGATAGCTTTAAGTCCAGAAATTAGCCAAGGTATTTGCAGTCCCTAAAGAGGGATTTAACAACACATCCAACTTTTTACTTATCCAATTAGTTCAATCAGCCTTAAAGGGACAAGTTTGCTACTTGGGTTAAGGTTCACAATCAGAAATCTACAGAACCCTAGCAATTGAATTGATCTAACTAGTTGGCCAGACAAGATAGAACAAAACAATAAACAATCAAGCACAAAGAAGTTGAAGCATTCAAATATAGGAAACAAGGAACGAGAATTAGAAACTCACAATCAATCCAAATAAAGCTTCAAACTGTAGGCAGAATAGATGAGTTTAGTTCCTCATAGAAAACATTGCTCAATCTCTAATTGTCTGATAGAACGTGGAATAGAATAGAAGTGAATGAAAACTAACAACATTCGGCCTTTAAAAACTCTAAGTCGGCTACAAAATAAAACAACACAACTAGGGTTTAATTAAATGAAACACGGCGCTCAGGTGAACAACGCGGCGGCCACGGCACATGCTGCGGCTGCGGCACGCGGGATCCTCCACAGCTTGCTGCGCCCATCCTTTTTTGCAGCCGCGACAAATCTCGTTGTCAGCTCCTATGGTCCAAGCCGAGAGCAGCTCCACTTGTTCTTATTTCCTTTCTTCAATTCTTTCTTCTTTCAAATGTCATTTGCATCTTCTCCACGATATTGCATCGCCCAATGGTGTTTAGATTCAATCTGCAAAAGAAACACAAATTCGCGTAAAATTCGAATTCTTCCAAAATAATCAGGAGATGCAATTTAACTACAAATTATTACCTAAATGCAATCTAACTAGCCTAAAAATGTCTATAATGCCTATCTAAGATATGCATTATCAAATTCCCCTACACTTAACATTTGCTTGTCCTCAAGCAATGATAGAATGAACATGGATCAATGCATCCCACATGAAATCCCTTCAAGTCTCAACCTAATCAAAAAGCAACATCATAGCAAGTGCAAACATAAACCAAGCAAACAAACGTCCTAGCATGTATTCCAGTGATCAAAACTTAGAAGTAGACATCATCCAACCTCACCAGAAATATGTGTCTAACTCACGCTCTCATGTGTTTAAGCTTTAAGGTACAACTCTCAACTCAATCCAATGTGCACTAAGCTCATAGACATTGACCACCATATCATCAAATCTCCACCGAAATATCATCACTTGCGGGACACAATAAAGAAAAATAAATTAGATGTGACTCTTTTTTTTCTTTGTTTGTCTTTTCTTTTTTTTTTTTCTCTATTTATTTTCTTGTCTTGGTGCTTTACTTACGCAAGGCGCAAACATGGGTGTCATGAATGGCCCCGGTCTATCAACACCTCAACCTACTAAAATGAAGTCCACTTGAACATTTTTGACGCAAGTTGCAAACATGGGTGTCATGAATGAACCTGGTTACTCAATGATCAAGCTTTCTTCCCTAGTGGATAGTTTTCAATACCGTTTTGCGCGAATCATACCCATGGGTGTCATGCGTAGATCCGATTACTAAGTGCATCAACCATTGCCACCTTATTTCACTAAATATGCACAAATTTAAACAAAAGACTCAAAATATAAACAGAAACTCTGCAAGCAATAAACATGTGAGTCGGTATTGAAAAATAGATACTGCAGTCAATGCCAAGAGGTAGCAACACAAGGAGAGTAATCACACAATTAAGCAAAAGAATTATAAATGATTTCAAATAAGGCCAAACATTCTTACAAGGATCATGTTCATAGGATTTCCATCATCCTTTAGCTCAATCATACATGCTCAATTATATTTGCTAGCTCATGCTCCACAAAAACAAGAACATAGACAAAGCCAAAACATCCGGAACTTCATGAGATTTATATGATCATGCTGAAATTTAAATTAGAGGACAAACTAAGCCAGATGGGTATTTGAATAACACATATGGATGCAATGCATGATTGTTTTTGAATTTTTGGATTTTTTTTAATACAAAAATAAACAAAAAATTAATAAAAATGATTACAGAAATTAAACATGGTGTAGAAATTTAAATATGAACTATCTACATGAACTATATATACAAAAATCCTCTCCCCCACACTTAAAGTTTTCATTGTCCTCAATGAAATCGTAGAGACAACAAAAGTAACAAAGTATAATCAGGGTGAAGGGAAAGGAAACTGACCACTCACTGGTGAGGGGTCTGGTAGGGTGGAATGTGTGGTCCTCCGGTTTTCGTTGTTTTTTTTCCAAAAATGGCAAAAGGAGTCACGGGGAGGTGATGCGGCGGCCGCGGCATGATGTTGCGGCCGCTGCATAGGCGTGAGCTGCGGGTGGGGTGCTGCGGGGGGTGTGCTGGGGCCGCGGCATTAAGTTGCGGCTGCGGCATACGATGCAACAACAGCTCTCTTCCTTCGTTTTACTCGTTCCCAATTCCAAATTCGAAACAACCAAAAGCAAAATAGCGATGAAAACTACCTAAGATGATGATGCAATGAAAAAGAAAGAAAAACTTACCTCGGGTTGCTTCCCGAGAAGCGCCTTTGTTTCAAGTCGTTGGCTCGACGTAATTGCCCTTGATTGGCCTATGTTCCTCCACCAGGGTCACCTACACTTGTCATATCAGTAACAAGGGCGGGCACCCTTGGAAGATGTAGCTTTATGTCCAAGCATTCATCCACTACCATTAGCTTCTCTCCTTGAGCTGGTCTTGGGGGTCGTCCTGAAATCACAATAGCTTCCACACCATTTGAAATTAGTTTATCATAAGGTGAAAGTGTGGGATTAAACGGATCAACATAACCATCAACACCTATTTTGAGTTCTTCTGTTCCTAAAGATTGCAATTTGTTAGGGGCTCAAATTTCAAGAAACTATTTTCCTTATGTGTCTTTAACAAATCACGAAAATTATTGTTGCGATCAATATTGTTATCAATAGGCATATCTAAAGAATTCTCAGAAGAAAGCTTAGCATGATTAAAGAGCGAGAACTCTATCTTTCTTCCATCAAACTCCATAGTCAATAAACCCTCACAACAATCAATTTTCGTTTTCGCAGTTTTCATGAATGGTCCACCTAGGATAATGGGTGTTTTTGGGGCTCCTTGTTCCATATCTAAAACAAAGAAATCAACAGGGAAAATCAAATCATCCACCATAACCAAAACATCTTCAACAACGCCTCTTGGCCTAATTTGTGATCTATCAGCGAGTTGCATTGTAACGCCAGTCTCAATCAAAGCACCCAAACCCAAGAACATGTACAAGTTATAAGACATAACATTAATTGAAGCTCCTAGATCTAACATGGCTTGTTTGAATCTAGTATTCCCAATTGCACATGGAATTGTAAACATATCTGGGTCTCCACACTTTTCAGACAATTTCTTTTGCAACACAGCAGAGACATTTTCATTCAAGCTTACCTTTTCCTTCTTTTTCAATCTTTGCTTCTTCTTGATGGTGCACAATTCCTTCAAAAATTTAGCATTTCTAGGAATGATCTTAATCAAATTGAGTAAAGGAATATTTACCTCGCACTTGCTGAATGTCTCAAAGATCTCCTGGTCATTCTCAAATTTCCGTGTATCCTTAAGAGCTTCGGGAAAAGGTGGGACCGGCTTTGGAGTCTCCAGAGGTAAGGAAGAAGAAGGAGGAGGAGAAGAAGAAGAAGGTAAAGAAGAGGAAGAAGGGACAAAGGGCATACCTGGTGGCGGGGTTCCGGCTGGGGCCGTGGCTGCAAGCGCAGCATTGTGCTGCGGCCGCTGCTCCTCCCCGTGCCGCGGCTGCGGCATGTGTACTGCGGCCGCCGCACCGTGCAACTGTCATCCTCTTCGTCTATTACTTCTATCTCTTCGTCCATTATTTCCTCGTCGTCGTTTGGAGTTGTGGCACTCAGTTCCTTACCACTCCTAAGCGTTACAACGCTGACGTTCTCCTTAGGATTCGCAATCGTTTGCGACGGAAGCTTTCCTGAGTCATTTGCCTCTTTCGCACTTAAGACTTGAATGAGCTTACTCATTTGATTCTCCAGATTCGTGATCCGATCCGATTGTTGCTTTTCAACCTTCAAGACTAATCATGACAATGTCTCTAGAGGATCCTCAGTAGTCTCATTCGCTTGCGGCTGGCCTCCTTGTCGAGGTTCAAATTGTTGTTGGGGCCTTCCTTGTTGACCCCCTGCTGATTGAAAGGGGCTTGGTAGTTCCCATATCCCTGTGGATAGCCTCTGTTGTAATTGTTGTTGTTGAGGTATCCAGGATTTCCAAAATTGCCTTGTTTAGGCCCTTGCGGAGCGAAATTCCCAACGACATTCAACTCTACATTAGGGTCTTGCAGAAGCGGGCGCATGTCCATAGGATGAGTGAATTGATTGCGGATTCCACATGCTTTTAACTGTTGAGGTGCTCTATCAATTACCAACTTCTTAATCATCTCCTTCACCTTTGCCATATCAGTCTGAAGTGCAGCCACAGGGGCATCAACAGAGAGAACACCCCCTAGCACGAGTGCTCTTGTTGAACTATTTGGAGCCCTGAGAGAGCTCCTTAAACACATCCCAGTCTGCAGCCGGTGTCTTATTCAACATGTTTCCTCCACAAGCTAAATTCACTATTTTGTGCTCTCTATCAGTAAGCCCATTGAATAAAAAAAGAACAAGATCCTTCTGAGAGTACCCATGGCATGGGCAGCTAGCGCAAAGCTTCTTGAAACACTGAAAGTACTCGTGAATAGACTCCGTCGCGTACTGCTCAATGCTGTTGATTGCCCTTTTCAAGGCATTAAGCTTTGTTGTAGGAAAGTACATCTCCAGGAAGACTCTCTTCATCTTAGCCCAAGTAGAAATAGATCCAGGTGGTAGATAGTAGAACAACTCATTCGCCTCATCCTTCAAAGAGAAGGGGATGACTCTAAGCTTGATTTGATCCGCAGTAACGTTCTTAGGTTTCATCCCAACCACCACAGTATGGAACTCAGATAGATGCTTGTGGGGGTCATCCCCACTCAACCCATGGAACTTGGGTAAAAGATGAATTACCCAAGATTTCAGCTCAAAATTGACTCCTTCCGCTAGTGCAGGGAATTGTATTGCCAGAGGTTGTTATGCCAAGTCAGGAGCAGAAAGCTCTTTAAGAGTGCGGTTTGCTTCGTTAGCCATCTCTGCAGTGCTTTCTCCTTGATCAAAATGAAGCTCACGAAAGCGATCACGAGTTTCTCTCCTTAAAGAGGCAAGGGTCCTTTCAATCTCTGAACCAAATGGAAACAAAGAAGAATTAGTAGAACGAGTACGGACCATATAAGATGGTCCACACCAAAATCAGAACCAAAAACACACAAGAATCAATAAAAATCCCCGGCAATGACGCCAAATTTGACGGAGGGAAAACCTGTCGTTGATCCGTCAAAGTAAACTCAAACCTATAACTAGTAAAGCAATAAGTACGAGGTCGATCCACAGGGAGATTTATTGCTCAAGTATGATTTAAGTGCCGATTAAAGTAACCAAATAAAAGATCCGTCTTTAATCAAAGCGGATTGAAGAAAGCAAGAGTAAATGGTTGTGATTCAAACAATTGTGAGAAGCAGTTCTACCTACAAATTTCCACTTTATTTGGTTGAAATGATCCTTGTAACTTCTTCTCGTCCTATTAAGTTTCATATGAATGCCCTTGTCCCGACCTAATATAGTTACTAGTCCAATCAGTCCTAGAAACCCTTATCAATCGAACAGTCCCTAAAGAAGGATTTAACACAATTGATAGCTTTAAGTCCAGAGATTAGCCAAGGTATTTGCAGTCCCTAAAGAGGGATTTAACAATACATCCAACTTCATACTTATCCAATTAGTTCAATCAGCCCTAAATAGACAAGTTTGCTACTTGGGTTAAGGTTCACAATCAGGAATCTACAGAACCCTAGCAATTGAATTTATCTAACTAGTTGGCCAGACAAGATAGAACAAAACAATAAACAATCAAGCACAAAGAAGTTGAAGAATTCAAATATAGGAAACAAGGAACGAGAATTAGAAACTCACAATCAATCCAAATAAAGCTTCAAACTGTAGGCAGAACAGATGAGTTTAGTTCCTCATAGAAAACATCGCTTAATCTCTAATTATCTGATAAAACGTGGAATAGAATAGAAGTGAATGAAAACTAACAACATTCGGCCTTTAAAAACTCTAAGTCAGCCACAAAACAAAACAATACAACTAGGGTTTAACTAAATGAAACGCGATGCTCAGGTGAACAATGCGGACACGGGATCCTCCAAAGCTTCCTGCACCCATCCTTTCCTGTGGCCGCGGAAAATCTCGCTACTAGCTCCTATGGTCCAAGCCGAGAGCAGCTCCACTTGTTCTTCTTTCCTTTCTTCAATTATTTCTCCTTTCCAATGTCATTTGCATCTCCTCTCCACGATATTGTATCTCCCAATGGTATTCAGATTCAATCTGCAAAACGAACACAAATTCGGGCAGAATCTGAATTCTTCCAAAATAATCACGAGATGCAATTTAACTACAAATTATTACCTAAATGCAATCTAACTAGCCTAAAAATGTCTATAATGCATATCTTAATGCCTATCTAAGATATGCATTATCAACTTCATATGTTGTGATGTTCGACAAGATGTATCCACCGGCACGTCGACGTCCATGGCCGCCGACCACCCGCTTCCTCCGACTCCGGTAGGGTTTTGCAACTCAGCCACACTTATCTCTCTCTAGATCTTTTCTCTCTCTGAAAAATCGAAAATGTCAACCGTTTTTGGGGAGTTGGAAGTATGTGTGACTATGGGTATTGTAATGTTATGTGTTTACTTTCCTAATCTTTTCTTTGGCATGTAATATTGTTTTATGTGTGTATGGACATATATTATACATATATGATGCACTATAAGTTTAATCTTGACTGAGTCTTATTGAGCTTATTTAAGCTTGATCCTCTAACGGGATTATAACTATAGCGGAGTTTAACATATATGTATAAAGTATATTATATATGTCATATGTATGAGGTATTATAGAGAGAAGGATTCATTCCGGATTGGGCTTTAGCCCATAACCCGACACATCTGGTCTCGGCATATAGAGAGCTTGGTAGCCTAGTGGATCCGACGAGCCTTGCCTTACCCTTCGTATGTGAAGCGCAGCGTTTTGGAGCTCGGGCTTATCCTAGCTATAAAAGCTCTCTTCCAATTGTTGGAGCTCTTCACTTCAGACTTCGTCTTTCTCTCTCCTCACAAACGCTCCGCTAGAGTTTCTAGGGTTTGGAGTTTCTCCTGCTCTTGTCGTCGTCTTGCGAGCGCTGGGAGAAGAAAGGTTGTTGTTGGCATCTCTGGGAAGGTGGATAGAGCTCCGGCGTCCTCCTAGGTGGCCGCTCTCCATGCCTTCTGAGATCTAGGGTTCTTGGAGATCGAATCCTTCTTAAATCTTCCGGTTTATCCCATATAGGGGGATTTTCTCTTCTTCCTTGTACCTCTTATTCACATGCATGTTAGATTAGGGTTGTTTGCTTTTGTTGCTTGTATCATCCCTTGTACAAACTCTCTATAGTGGATTTGGCCAACTATTGAGGCCCCGTTGATGTAGGTATTTATACCGAACCACGTAAAATCGCTTTGTTCATTCTCTTGCATGTGATTCTTTGTGATCTATCGAATATTGTTCTAGATCTTATTCGCTTCCTCTATCAAAACCGATTTCTAGTTTGGATCTAGGTTTTTACAACGTGGTATCAGAGCTTGAGTGTCCTGATCTTGATTCCCTGGCTCATTCTTGAGTTCTAGGGATATGGATTGGACGTAGGGCCTCGGACGGACCTAAATGGCGACATCGCTGGTGCCGAACCCCCCATGGGTGACATATCACACCTTGTTTGCTAGTTCTAGGTGTTTTGTGCTTAGTCCTTGTGCTACTGGTGCTTCTGGTCTTCAAGTTTACTTGCTATGTGGTTGGCTTGATAGGATTTGTATTTGCACTGCTTGATTCATGTTGTCTTGAATCAAACTTTTTGTTCTTTAATCATTTACTAACTGTTTAGTTGTTTTACAGGTACAATTTTACGACAATGGGTGATAAAGGCACATATCTTAAGCCCTTCAATGGTCACACAGATTTTGCTATGTGGCAACTAAAGATGAAGGCAATTCTCATCAAAGAAAAATGTTGGATTGCAATAACCAACAAATTTCCTGATGGAAGAGCAAAGGAAAAAATCCTTGAAACAGAACAACAGGCTCACAGTGAGGTTATGTTTCACTTAAGTGATGAAGCTGCTCGACAGGTATTAAATTTTGACACTACTGAGAAACTGTGGGATGGTCTGGAAGGTTTGTACTTGGTAAAATCTCTCCATTCTCGTGTCAATTTGTTTAATAAGCTGTTTAATTACAAAATGGATGTTTCCTGCCCTCTGCCTGAAAATCTTGATAAGTTTCTTACTATTATTCAAGATTTGCAAAGATGTGGTGATAAAGTTGAGGAAACTCAGCAATGTGTTTTGTTGTTAAATTCTTTGCCTGCTCAATTTGATATTTTTAAAGATGTTGTGAAATATAGTACTGATAAACTGGATAAGAAAGTTATTCTTGAGTCCATTATTCAGAAAAATAATGCTTTGAAAGTCTTTAAAAACAAATATGAGCTCAAAACTGACCATAAACCTGACAATAAGAATGAAGTGCTTGTTGCTAGAGGTAGGTTTAAACTCAATAAGAATAATAACAACAATAATAACACTAAACCACCACAGAAAGATTCCAGTCAAAATGATGCTCATTAAAATGGTAAACCTGATAAATCTCACCTTTTGTGTACTTACTGCTCTAAGTCTGGTCACATTGAGAAACACTGCTTTAAGAGGAAGAAAGATGAAAGGTTGGCTGGTAAAAAGCCTAATGTCTCTGCTGTGCTTGAATCTCATCCTTATTATACTCATGAAGTGCTTGCTTTGTTAAATTCTGGTGACTGCAATGCCTGGATTTCAGATTCTGGATGTACCATGCATGCTACCTTCCATAAGTCTTGGTTTTCTGAACTTAATTGCTACGATGTTGGTACTGTTATGTTAGGTGATCATTTTGTGCTTAAAATTAAAGGTGTTGGTTCTGTTGCTTTAAGAATGTTTGACAATGTTATTAGAGTTATAAAGGATGTGAAATGGGTGCCTGATTTAAGAAGAAATTTGTTGTCTGAAAGTGCCCTTGAGGAATTAAATTTTGATGTGTACAGTTCTGATGGCGTGAGGATTGTTCTGAGGATGGTAAACCTGTGATTGAATGCTTGAGAAAGGCTGGATTATATGAACTTGTTGCTACTCCTATTGTCAATACCTCTGCTACTGCTTTTACTGCCATTGATAAGCCTATGTCTATGCATGATACCATGTTATGGAATGTTAGGTTAGGTCATATTGGTAATAAAGGTCTTGAGAACCTGTACAAATCTGGTGTTATTCCTTCTAAACCATGCTCCATTGACTTGTGTGAAAACTGCGTTTTAGGTAAGCATACAAGAAAAAGTTTCAAATCATCTGTTCATATTTCTGCTGCTCCTTTGGATTATATTCACTCTGATCTTTGGGGCCCTGTCCAAGTGTCTACTGTTGGTCTTAAGAGATATTTTATGTCTTTGATTGATCATTTTAGTAGAAAAGTTTGGGTGTATTTGTTGAAAACTAAAGATGAAGCTTTTGAAACTTTTAAAACTTGGAAGTCTATGGTTGAAAAGGAAACTGGCATGTCTGTTAAGTGCTTAAAAAGTGACAATGGTCTTGAATTTTGCAATTCTCTGTTTGATGTATATTGTAAACAAAATGGCATTAAAAGACACTTGACAATTCTTGGAACCCCCCAGCAGAATGGTACTGCTGAGAGGATGAACATGACTCTTATTGAAAAGGCTAGGTGCATGCTTATTTCCTCTGGTTTGAAGCATTGTTTGTGGGGTGAAGCTGTTATGACTGTTGCATATTTGATCAATAGAACCCCCTCATCTGTGATTGATTTTAAAACACCTTATGAACTGTGGTATAAAAGAAAGCCTCACCTTGATCATCTTAAACCTTTTAGTTGTACTGTATATTCCTACATTAACCAAGGTAAGGTGAATCCCAGGTCACAAAAGTGTGTCCTATTGGGATACCCTCATGGTGTTAAAGGCTATAAATTGTTACTTATTCAACATGGTGTTTATAGAACTATTGTGAGTAGGAATGTCATCTTTAATGAGAATGAGTTTCACTTTAAAATGATTTATGTTCCTACTGTGCATGATTCTAACCTGCAGGTACAAAATGGTGATCAGTTTTATGTTCCTAAGAACTATGAAACTGACTCAGATGATGAGTTTGATACTGGTTATTCTCCCTCCCCTCCTCTCACTCTCTCTCCTATTTCTCCTACCCCTTCTGATTTTGTGATTGTGCAACCTCACCAATTGGGTGGGGGAGCTCATGAACCTGTTGTTGAACCTTATGTGCCTTCCTCTTCTGTATCTCTTATTTATGTGAATGAGGATGCTCTTGTTGAGTTTGTGCCTGCTTTTGGTTCTAGTTCCTCTAGTTCTTCAGTTTTTGAAAGGCATGATCTCACTGATTGACAGTTGACTAGGGATAGGAGTCCTAGGACTGTCATTCCTAATAAAAGGTTCATAAACAACATTGTTGAGTTTGCTTGCCTTGTGTCTGATGTGGTTAAATGTTTTACACCTGAGACTAGGGCTGATATACGAGCTAACGAGCTCGAGTAGTGGGTGTTCAAGCTTGGCTCGTTTACAAATGAGCCGAGCTCGAGCTCGAGCCTCATTTTCTCGAGACGAGCTCGAGCTACTCACAAAATGTAGATCTGTGATTCAAAATGAATAGAGTCCAAAAGGCAAAGCGGCTGACAAACTCTTTAGAAGAAGAGGTTAAATAAAACCTAGGGACAGAATTGTAATTTCACCTACGAAACGAGATATACGCCCTATTTACAAGGGGTTAAATAAAACCTATTTACATGGGGTTAAATAAAACATAGGGGGGAGAACTGTAATTTCACCCATAAAATGAGCTATACGAGCTCGAGCTCAAAATTCTGCTCAAGCTTGGCTCATATTTAATTCGAGCGAGCCCGAGTCGAGCTTTTTCCGAGCCGAACTCGAGCTACTCGGCTCAAGTAACAGCCCTACCTGAGACTTATGAACAGGCTTTAAAGTGTGCTCACTATAGAATTGGAAAAAGGATATGGATGAAGAGATTGAGTATATGAGGATGAACAAAACATGTTCTTTAGTTGCTAAACCTGAAAATGCAAGACTTATTGATTGCAAATGGATTTTTAAGCTTAAAGATGGTGTGTCTAAAATTGATCCACCTAGATATAAAGCCAGACTTGTTGCTAAAAGATTCACCCAAAGAGAGGGTGAAGACTACAATGAAATCTTTGCTCTAGTTGTTAAGTATAAGACCCTTAGACTCTTACTTGCTATGACTGTTGTGCGTGATTTTGAACTTGAGCAAATGAATGTTAAAACTACTTTCTTGCATGGTGACTTGGATGAAACTATATACATGAGACAGCCTAAGGGCTTTGTTGATTCTGTGCATCCTGACTATGCTTGCCTGCTGAATAAGTCTATCTATGGTCTTAAACAGTCTCCACGACAGTGGAATATTAAGTTTGATAGATGTATGAGATTCAGTTTAGGGTTTAAAAGAAGTAAGTTTGATACATGCTTGTATTTCAAAGGTATTAAAAGAAATGGTCCTGCTGCTTATGTGTTTTTATATGTTGATGATATTCTGTTGATTTCTAATTCTAAAGAGTGCATCTTAGACATTAAAAAGAACTTACAGAAGCATTTTGACATGAAAGATTTGGGTATTGCTAACAAAATCTTGGGGATGTCCATTCTTAGAGATAGACAACATAAAAAATTATGGTTGCATCAATGTGATTGCATTCACAAGGTGCTTGACAGGTTTCATATTTCTGGTGACAAAGTGAATAACATTCCTTTAGGTCCTCATCTTGATTTGACTAAGTCTAAAGATGTTTTGTCTGCTATTGAGATGAAAAATATGAAATATATTTTTGTTATGTACTCTATGATTTGTACTAGGCCTGACTTGGCTTTTCCTATTAGTACTCTAAGCAGGTTCATGTCTAATCCTTCTGAGAAGCACTGTTTATCCATGAAATATCTTTTAAAATACTTGTTTGGCTCTGTGAACTTGTCATTGTTATATTCTGAGCATTTTCCTGCATCTGAATTGCATGGCTTTGTTGATGCTGACTATGCTAGTAACAAGGACACTAGGAAATCAATTACTTCCTATTTGTATACATGGGCAGGTAATTGTATTTCCTAAAAACATCCTATATTTGCATTATCTTCCATTAAAGCAAAATACATTGCTGCTACATAAGCTTGCAAAGAAGTTATCTGGCTGCAAAGTATTTTGAAAGAGGTGGAAACGAAGCACTACACATCTATACTGCATATAGATAGCCAGACTGCTTTGTATTTATGTAGAGATCCTATGTACCATGAGCGTATTAAACATAGTGATGTTAGGTATCATTTCATTCATGAAAAGGTTGAAGATAACACCATTCATGTTAAGAAAATTGATGGTAGAGTTAATCCTGCAGATTTTGGCACAAAAATTGTTCCTTATGAGAAATTTCTGTTTTGCAGGAATTTCCTCCACTTGGAGGAACTTAAGTGATCTTTGTGTGTGATGTGTGCTTGGGATGAGGACGGACCTGGCCATGAAGAATCCACTTATTAGTAGAGTCTGAGTCTGCCCAGTGCAAGACTTGGAAAAGTAGATGGGTGTTTGTAATGTTATGTGTTTACACTACAAGAAATTATGTAAAAAAACGACGCTATGCTCTCGACGCTTTTACTAAGCGTCGATAAGTACGTTCCATTTTCGACACTTGTATGCGTCGGGAATATTATCGACACCAATGGACGTCGAAAATGGCTTTACATGGAAAAGGGCCGAGAGATGCGCTTGTAGATCAATATTAGGGTTTCTTCTTGAACCCAGCCGCCACTTCTTCCCCTCCCAATCTCGCATATCTTCTCTTTCATCGGCTCACTGCCTAACTCATCGGTGACACCAATCTCCTCCTAGATGTCGTGTCCGCCGCCTGTTCCCGAGCAATGGACCTCAAACAACTCTACGAAATCGCCTTCGCCAATCGCTAGATACTTCTCATTCCTCTATTTCGATATCTCACTCTCTTCTACTATTTTTGAGTTGTTGAACCCTATTGAACTTCGAAGATCTTTGCGAAATCGCTCATTTCTTCTACTTTTGGAAGGGATGCATTTTTCAGCTGTCTAGCAATGGCCTTCTCGAAGCGGCCTGAAGCATATTCACCGGTTTCTCTCACTGTAAGGTTTTCACATCTTCGAAATGTCTCCAATTTTGTATTTTCTTTCCCTTCATTTCCTCTGCGGTTGTCATATGGTGATAGTATCGAAAATTGACTCAAACTTTGTGACATTTCTACTCAAATCACATCTAACTCGCAGTTTGTTTCATTCTATTTGAAATGTGAATGTTAACTTTGTTGCTCTTCCCTGTTTCTTTCTCTCACGCTTCGATTTCAATTTTATCGATTATAAAGTTAGGGTTTCGATTTCAATTTTATCGATTATAAAGTAATTTGTCACTGATCTATGTGTGCTTGAAATTCCACACACTCTTTTGTTATTTTGTGGAGAAATTTATCTATCAATCTAAATTGTAAGAAATTTATACATGTGAATTTGATTTTTGCCTAAATCTAATGAATATTCATTTGAGAAATGCCATGTGTTTACCTCTCCCATCTGTGTATGCATCCCTGAGTTCCTTTCTCTATGTTCCAGTTCAACTCGTGTAAAGATGTTGATCCATGTTTAGATTCCTATTTTAGCTAATCTTAAAAGCTATTTAATTTCTCTTTTTGCATCGTCATTCAACAGGACATTGATTTGAGATATCATTATTTTAGCTTAAACTGGAAGGTTCAAATATCCTCTTTAACATTATTGTCCAAATCATCCTAACACATATAAGATTGTTTAAGAACAACTTTTCGGAAGCTCTTTCTTGTCATGTTGGCTGATGTTAACAAACAGTTTGAAGTTATTTGCCATCTTGATGTTCAATTTCGGAAGCTCTTTCTTGTCATCTTGAACTTGTTATGATTGTGATTAAGATTTTGGATGCTCAGATAGCCAGTCCACTTCCAGTAGCTTAGAAGGTATATTTTTCTCAAGTTTAACCATCTTTTCTTCTTCTTTTTTTTATGCTTGAATGTTGTATACCTTTTCTCTAGAGTTTCATCCCAGCGGCACAGCTACTTGAATGTCGTATACCTTTTGTGATTCTATTCTTTATTTTGATTCTTATGTCTTGCCATGTTGATGGTTCAAGTGGAAATAAGTTGCAGTGAGTATCTTTGCTTATTCGTAGGCTTCAATTTGCAGTGAAAGTTGTCATACGAGGTTTTCCAGCGGGCTGTATGGCTTCCGTCGTCAGATTCACCTTAGTGCTACATCCACTCTTGAGGTTAGTTGTGAGTTTGTTTTAGATAATTGTGGAGTCTGATTTTTTTTAATTCATGATCATGGCTTGTGAGCTTGTCCCCTGCCCTTTGTATTTTATTATTATTTCGAATGGTAACACTATGTGTTTCATTTAATCCTCATTTATTCTTCCCTTAAGGTATTGAACATGCTGAAGTGCTATCATACAGGAACAATCAGATCCATTTTCCCTTGTTGCCAATGAGATATCACTTGTTGCAATTCATTTGCGTGTTGTGGTTGTTACCGAGGTATGTTTTTTAGTAAAATGTTATTATGTGTTTTCATTTGAGATGTTCAACTTTTGTTTGTCAAAAACTTGACAGCTAGATCCTACTCCCTATAATGATCTTATACAGGTCCCCAAGCTTGCTTCTGCTGCTGAGTACTTCTTCAAACTTCAAACATGTTGTTGATCTTCCAAATATGCAATCAACACATTTAGATTATCTTTTATCCTTCTCTTGTTCGATTGCCAAATTGGCCTGAAGGTGTTGATCTTCTCTTGTGTTTTTTTTAAAGATTCTTTGTACTTTTGTTAAGAGTTCATGCTCATTTTTGTATCATCTTGGTAACATTGTTGATTTTGCATATATATATCTGGGGACAACCGTGTTTGTTGCGGTACAATCAGTTCTTGAAGGCCAGCGGGATTCAGCTGTTTAAGTTTTAGATTGAGATGTTCAAGGTTTGTTTCAAGTTGAATGTCATTGGATGTTAATTATTCATATGAATCTGAAACCATTTGCTTGTGACTCTGATGTTTGAATTCTCTGATGCAGAATGAATCAGTCACAAAATTAGAACTTGAAATTTAATGTTAGATATATATCTTCGTAATTGGTACTTTATTTAGAAGAGCTATGGTGCTTGGTTGCTTGATAACCACTTGAAGAGTCTTTTCTTGTCTTAGATTGGTCACGTATGTATTTATGAATAGCTAATGGGAGAATTTTATTTCATTTAGTGCATATTTTCTCACAATTAATCAGCATTTAGGCTTTTGAATCTATTTGGAAAAAATGAAAGCTTATCTATATATATGTATCTATCTTTTATTCACCCAAGGAACTATTCTCTCAATACGGTGAAATAGTGTCTGTCAAGATTCCTGTGGGGAAAAATTGTGGATTTGTCCAGTTTGCTAACAGGTTAGCTAACATGCTTTCTTGGACGATCAAGTAAAAAAATGAAATAAAAAATACTTTGATGTTGATTATCACATACAGAGTGTTCTTATCAATCTGTCTCCTGTGGAATCTGTGTGTTTTCTGTTTTGTAGAAACGTTGCAGAAGAGGCTTTACAGAAATTCAATGGAATTGGAATTGAATGGTGTGTGTGTGTGTGTGTGTGTGTGTGTGTGTGTGTGTGTGTGTGTGTGTGTGTGTGCGTGTGTATAATTGCTAAGGGCCTATTTATGAATAGAACAGTAATTGAATGGTCTCACTAATGTATGTCTTTTCCTTTCTAGATTCACATTTTATATGCTAGAAAGGTGATAAAATGTCCAAGATCTCATCTGAAAATGCACATCAAGTGATGCTCACCATTGATCAGTTCAAGATAAGCTTAGATTTGATTTTTGCTTTAACTAATGAATATACATTTGAGATATACCATGTGGTTGCCTCTGATATTTTGTTCAGGTTTGCCTTATTTTTCTTTCAAGATTCTCATGTACGTTCTTCTCTCGTGCAGGCAGAAGTACAGAACCTTTCCATGGAGGAAAGTAGATTAGATGAACAAATAAGGTAAAAAAAAATAGTAGAATGTTACTACTATTCTTTTGGATTATCTAATTTGAGATATTATTGGTTTTGCTTGTGCAGAGTCATGCAAGAAAGAATAGAAGAGCTGAGTGAAGATGAAAACAATCAGAAGTAGGTTTTTGTTTTATAAATTTTTTGTAATATTGTTATTTAGTGGCTGAATTTTGTGTTATTTTCATACCACTGCTTAGGTGGCTCTATGTGACATAGGAAGACAAAGGGCTTACCATCAGTCCACAACTATAGACTATGGTAATTCCTTGGGCTGATAATGACCACCTACACTGCTTGGTATCTTACCATTGCATCTCTCCTTCATGGCTAGGTACTGTCTTCCTCTCTCTTCTCGATCCATATATCTCTTAATTATTATTGAATTGTACTAATAGTTGTTGTCATCATTAGGCCTGCATCCAGATTCCATTTCATGCCTAGCTTGTTCACTAGTTTTGTTTAATTTGGAAGCTTGCATCATCTTTCTTTTATTTTTAATTGATTTGATTCACAATTATTATATCTGATTTCATACTATATATACCGATCAAGGTAGCTAGATAGCTTAATTCCAAACTCTCATCAATTAGAATTTCTTATATATAATGGATGTACTGTAGTATTAACTAAGCAAAACAAAAACATAAATATATTATATAGGTGGAGGGAGTGAAGCACTCGGGGCCGAGCAAAATGGTGCTATACTTCACAGGTGCCACCAACATAATGGTTTAATTCCTTTTTCTTCTTTTCTATCAAGGGTGTGATAAATGTCTATTTACATATGGTGTAATTCCTTGTCTCCTTTTATTCGTATTGTAGCCAACTAGACAACAACCACTTTGAGGGGTATGAGATTCCTTCTAGTTATGGGAACATGACCAAGTTATTGAAGCTGTAAGCACTCAACACTAATCTTTAACAAATTTGAAAAGATTCCATGGTGATATTTTGTGCAAGGTGCAGATTCATCCCATTGTTTAGATTTGATGTATGGTGTTTAGATTTTGCTAAATGGGATTTTATTTGTGATGCAGGAAATAGGATTTGTAGAGGTGACTTGGGAGAGAGAAGAAGACAAATGTCGTTCCATCACATCCGTAGAGGGGCTAATGCTCACCAGCACACACTTTTAATTTCAGGTATATATTATTCTCTTTAAAATTCAAATGATTCTACTTTGCTGAAATTCGATTTCCGGTGTAGATTTTTCTCTACAAATCTCAAACGCATCTCCAAATTCATTACATTACTATTATCTCTAAATTCATGTTCTCAAGCACACACAAAATTCCTCCTGACTGTCGTTCATAAGCCGCTGGAATGCCTCAGAGCACCTGACTAGTTCATTTGATCTCTCTCTCTCTCTCTCTCTCTCTTCCCGGCAATGATGATTTCTCTGTTGATCGCGCTGAGAACCGTCTTTATGCTGGTAGGATGTGCAATGGTGGCTACTCTCATCTACACTATCACCATTGACGGCCTTCCTTTCCGCAAGATCTTCTTACTCCGTATGCACTCCCCCCCCCCCCTCTCTCTCTCTCTCTCTCTCTCTCTCTCTCTCTCTCTCTCTCTCTCTCTCTCTCTCTCTCTCTCTCTCTCTCTCTCTCTCTCTCTCTCTCTCTCTCTCTCTCTCTCTCTCTCTATATATATATATATATATATATATATATATATATATATATATATATATATATATATATATATATTAGATTAACACACCTTTCAAGCAACTCCAGTAGTTCAACTTTCAACCTTCTAAAGGTGTGAAGATCTGTTAATCCTCTATAGTAGATTAACACACCACATGAACCTTTCAAGAAAGTTCAGTAGTTGAAATGTAGGTGTAAAGAAGAAGAAATTATACAGTTTATTGATGTTCCACTCTTTAGCTGTCATGTATATTATTTTTAATTCACTCATGCAAGATCTTGATTCATTAGTCTAATGCTTTATTGGATTTGTGTTAAATGTATTTTTTGTTAATTAAAGGGTTTTAATTGATGTCTAATGAAAGAGGATGAATGGAGAAAAATACGTTTTTTTTTAAAAAAATAACAGGCCAATTTCGACACTTTAGGGTGTCGAAATTGGCATGTCATTTTCGACGCTTTAGGGTGTCGAAAATGGCATGCCAATCTCGACGCTTTTAGGCGTCGAAATGGGTTCCGACACAATTTAACGTCGAAAATGACTGGCTGTCATTCGTGACGCAAAAAATACCGACGCTTTTTAAAAGCGTCGAAATTGTTTTTTTTTACGCTTTATAACGTCAAGAATGGCCATTAAAAGTGTCGAAAATAGCCTGGTTTTCTTGTAGTGTTACTTTCCTAATCTTTTCTTTGTCATGTAATATTGTTTTATGTGTGTATGGACATGTATGTGTGTATGATGATTATACAGGTGACTTATAGTATATATTATACATATATGATGCACTATAAGGTTAATCTCGACTGAGTCGTATTGAGCTTATTTAAGGTTGATCCTCTAAGAGGATTATAACTATAGCGAAGTTTAACATATATGTATAAAGTATATTATATATGTCATATGTATAAGGTATTATAGGGAGAAGGATTTATTCCGAATTGAGCTTTAGCCCATAACCCGGCCCATCTGGTCTCGGCACATGGAGAGCTTGGTAGCCTAGTGGATCCGACAACCCTTGCCTTACCCTTCGTATGTGAAGCGCAGCGTTTTGGAGCTCGGGCTTAACCTAGCTATACAAGCTCTCTTCCAATTGTTGGAGCTCTTCACTTCAGAATTCCTCTTTCAATTCTCTCTCTTCACAAACGCTCCGCTAGGGTTTCTAGGGTTTGGAGTTTCTCCTGCTCTTGCCGTCGGCTTACGAGCGCTCAGAGAAGAAAGGTTGTTGTTGGCGTCTTTGGGAAGGTGGATAGAGCTCCGACGTCCTCCTGGTGGCCGCTCTCCGTGCCTTCTGAGATCTAGGGTTCTTGGAGATCGAATCCTTCTTCGATCTTCCGGTTTATCCCATACAGGGGGATTTTCTCTTCTTCCTTGTACCTCTGATTCACATGCATGTTAGATTAGGGTTGTTTGCTTTCGTTGCTTATATCATCCCTTGTACGAACTCTCTATAGTGGATTCGGCCAACTCTTGAGGCCCCATGGATGTAGGTATTTATACCGAACCACGTAAAATCGCTTTGTTCGTTCTCTTGCATGTGATTCTCTGTGATCTATCGAATATCATTCTAGATCTTATTCGATTTCGCTATCAAAACCGATTTCTAGTTTGGATCTAGATTTTTACAGGTACACATTTATTATCTTTAAAAAGCATCTATGAATTAAAGGACATATTATATCGAACCGTTAAATATATATACCAAATATTTGTTGATTGGTCCATCCACCTACACATAAAATTAGCACCTTTTAAAAAAATGAAAACATCCCCCCCTTAAAAATAATGCCGAGTATTTGTCAACTTCCATAGATTAGGTGAAAAATGAATGGTCGTGTTTCATTCTATACATCAAGACAAAAACAACGCCGTAGAAGCCTGTCCTTTTATAAAAATAGGAAAGAGCTCTCAATTTTATTCAATTTTATTGGATGTCTTACATTTAGGTTGAACGAAGTGGATGAAATATTACCTAAAGTTTATTCATTTAAATTGAGGAAAACTCATTTTTAAATCGTAATTATGGTGTTCGTGTAGAAGAAGGAAGAGAGTGGAGAAAAGGAAGATGCGGCTCAGCGCCCATCATCCTAAAAGTGGGGCCCTTCACTTATCAGTTGGGACGTCATATACGTGGCTCTCCAACTTCAACAAAATCCGCCATAGTGCGCTTTAATTTCAGCAAAGTCAGACGTTTTAAAAATTTAAGTCAACCGAACCATACAACTAATAGGAGTCTGCCACGTGTACACCATTATAAGTTAGTGCAAGTGAGCATCTGCAGCCTCCTTCGTGGCACCCTCTCATTGGCCAGATCATGCTTTGTTCATCCACCGGATTAGCAATTTTCTTTAATGGCCAAAATACCAATTTCTATTATAAGAGAGAATGGTGGTAGATAAAACCGGAAAAAAAAAATTGCACTTTTAGCCCTAATTCTTGAAATCTAGTATAAATGACCCGGTTTGACCAACATACTCAGAAATGTGAAATTTTAAAATCAAATAAGTGACATGGTAAATCCTTTAGGTGATACAACCGAGAAGTGCTCTGCAACTAGAACTTTAGGTCGAGAGCTTGTCTTCCATGGTGGTCATCTTCTCCATCTCTTTTGTCTTAAATTATGCAGGGGGGGAGAAAGTGAGTAGCAAACACCCGGATCCCTCGAACAACCAACAACCATCGAAGATGAGAGTGACGCATACCAAGACGTTCTCACCTAAAAATGAAACGAGAGATGAGAACAAAGGTTCATGGGTATCTACTTTTCGCCATAGATGAGAAGTATTTCGTCAAATACACTTAACCATTGCATCTGAGAACAAAGGTTTGTGGGAAATCAAGGTGACACGAGAATTCTGCTCATTAACAAGGGTATCGAATGAAGGCGACAAATGCTCTACAATTGGAACTGCAAGCCGAGAGCTTGTCTTCTATGGTGGAACGTTCTCAATCTCTTTCTTCATCTCTTTTTTCTGCATAAGATGTGAGAGAAGGGAGAAAATTAAAGGTTCTCCATCTCTTGTCTTCCATAGTGGAACGTTCTTACTCACCTTGTTTTGGCGCCAAACCCAAATTTCACCAAATCTCCTCCCGTCCTCATGTGTTTCCTCCTCAGCTCCAACCTGCAACCTGCCCAAGAGGTTAACTTTTTTTTTTTTGGCAAAACTAAACCCCTAATCCACTTTTGCAATTCTTCCAAAACCCATGACATTTTTGCAAAGTCAAAAAAAATGTCTAGTTATGCAAATTGCGCATATTATAATTATTATAAATAATTAAAATAAAATATTATTAAGAATTAAAATAATAAACATTATTATTATTATTATTAAGAATTAAAATAAAATATATATTAGATAACAAAATAGTGACAAAAATAATAATAGTAAAAGAAATATAATATAATAATTGATGATGATGACAATGATAATAATAATAAAATAAAAAATATTTTAAATAATAAAATAGTGATAAAAATAATAATAGAAATCAAAATACAATATAATAATAATATAATTACAAATAAAATATATTTCAACCAATAAAGTAGTGGTAGAAAAATAATGGTAATAAAAAATATAATATAATAGTTATTGTTATTATTATTATTATTATTATTAAAAAAATATAATAAAAAATATATATTAAATAATAATAATAATAATAATAATAATAATAATAATAATAATAATAATAATAATAATAAGCAGTGGGACCCAGTTGTCCCGGGTATGTGCTCCTGTACCATCTCTCGATCCCTAGCTATGTTTAGTGGCTATCCGACTTGTCCCAGTTGTAAGCTTGACAGGATAGACCCATTTGGGGATCATACTATGCACTGCAATCGAGGCATCAGGACTATGCACCGACACAACATGGTCCGATATGTTTTGGCGAACATTTGTACGTTTTAAAGCAAGCATTGTAGTTCAGAAGGAAGCACGTACATGCATGAGTAGTGACGATGTTGTTGAGCTCAGGTCGGGTAATTTATTGGTTTATGGGTGGGACAAGGGTAGAGACACTTTTTTTTGATGTGGTTGGGTCTTAATTCACCGTTTACAACTAGAGCCAATGACTTCTTTGTACCCGGCAAGACGGCTTCCCAAGCCACAGAAAAAGAGGAGAAAAAGTACGCAGATGTTTGCGTTGCCAGTGGCGGATCCAAAAATTTGTTTAGGGCAAGTACGCAATCAATAAAAATACACAAATCCCAAACGCACAAATTTATTCCTCAAAAATCACGAATCCTAATAGAAATTCCCCAAATTGATTCGCAAATCCACAAATTCTAACATAAATTGATTCTCAATCAATCAATTAAACTTAAAAACAATCAAATTCAAGGGAAGAAGAAGAAAACTAACAAACCTATTTCTCACAAATCATAAACCCTAATCGAAATTCTCTCAAATAGATTCTCAAATCCACAAATTGTAATCTAAATTGCTTCTCAATCAATCAACTAAAGTTAAAAACATCAACTAAAGTTAAAAACAATCAAATTCAAAGGAAGAGGAAGAAAACTAACAACCCAATTTGTCACAAATCATAAACCCTAATCAAAATTCCCCAAAATTGATTCTCAAATCGATAAATTATAATCTAAATTGATTCTCAATCAATCAATTGAACTTAAAAACAATCAAATTCAAAGGAAGAAGAAGCAAACTAACAAACCTATTTCTCACCAATCATAAACCCTTATCGAAATTTCCCAAATTGATTCTCAAATCCACCAATTGTAATCTAAATTAATTATCAATCAATCAACTGAACTTAACAATAATCAAATTCAAAGGAAGAGGAAGAAAACTAAAAAACCTTGAAGTCTAGATCGATGCGGGAAGCGAGAGTGTTGCGTCGCCTGTAGAAGCCTTCGCAGACAGCAGGTCGCGGTGGTGCGCCGCCGGTACCAAGGTCGGCCGGAGGAGGAGCTTGCAGCGGCGCAGGCAGCCTGTTCGGCTCGGCCGCTCGGGGTTTCACTTCACCTTCGCCCTTCGATGTGGGCGTGAGTGTGAAAGTGGGGTTTGGCCGTTTGCTCTGTCTCTGTGTTCCGTCAAAAAAAGGGGGTTTTGATGTATACAAAAAAAAAAAGAAAAAAAAAGGATACAGGGAAAAGGAGTGTGAAAAGGGATTTGAACCTGGGATGATGGTATACGTGAATGAATAATACCCGCGCCTTTACCAATCAGCTAATGTATCTTTGTGATTCGATTATACTTCATTTATATATTTATATATATTACTAAACTAACAGATGATAAAAATATACCTATACGCTTCTTCGGGATAGGGGGGCTTCAGCCACCCAAGCCCCCCCCCCCCCCCCCCCCCCCCCCGCCATAGATCCGCCACTGTGCACTGCTAAGGGGTATTGTTTCAAGGCATTTGCATTCTCTACGTTTCTGGAACTAGGAGATGATGTTATTGATTTTATGAAGCGGGTAACGTGTTCAATTAGTTACGAAAAGTCATGGAATGGGGCCTAATAATGGCGATTTCATATTCATAGAATTGGTTTTATTATTCAAAAAGGGGTTGGAGCACAATTTCTTTGTTATCGCTAAGGGAGTGAGTGCTCATATAGTAGCGTGTCAAGTATCGTGATTTGTTCACGATAGCGGGTTATGGTTTTCTACCCTTCTCTTTCTCTTCGTTGGGGGAGCTGGATACGAATGTTGCTGCCTTGCTGAAGCAGATTCAGAAATTCTCGGTATCTCAGGATGTCGGAGCTCCTGTTGCGGCTCCAAAATAATTGAGAATGGATAGATTTATGAGTTTGGAGGGAGGATTCGCTAATATTTTAATGAGAATGAAATTAGTTCCGAAATTGGGAATGAATGATTTCCAGAAACTATTATAATTTTTTAGAGCTCGTTTGGTTGGCAACTTAAAAACCCAGGAAGTAGAACTTTTCAGGAAGTAGGAGAAATTCCTGTGTTTGGTTGGTGTTTTTGAAATTAAAAAACACAGGAATTCAACTTCCCGGGAAGTTGAATTCCCTCAAAATGGAGGAAGTTCACTTACCTAGTCTCCCCTAGGTAAGTTCAACTTCCCCCATTTTTAACTTGAAAATTTCCATTTCCTGCATTTAATCTCCTAGAATAAAAAATCAACCAAACATATTTTTAAAATTCCCGTCAATTGAATTTTTCGGGAATTCAATTCTCATGAAGTAACTTCCCGAGAATTTCAATTCCCACATTGAACCAAACGAACTAAGTGACTTTTATTCTAATTTTTTTATTTCCGGAAATGCATATCAAACCGCCCAATAATTGTCTTTCCGTTTGATTATTGGAATTGGATTAGGATTATTATTATTATTATTATTATTATTATTATTATTATTATTATTATTATTATTATTATTATTATTATTACTATTATTATTATTATTATTATTATTATTATTATTATTGGGGAAGAAGACTTTTTTTTTTATAACATACTGGGGAAGACTAATCAAACCAAAACAATCAAACAAAGCATATAATGTGGAATTGGACTGTAGACTGCTATATAAAGCAGAGGAAGGAGCTCCTGACTTCCTCACAACACCAAATATACCAAAATTCCTCTCCTCCTCTCTTCCTTGTTCCCGTTTGCTCAGCTCTCTGTAAATCGATCGCTGTGTTCTGTTTTTCTTTTTCTCCCCCCTCCAACTACTTCCCGCTTCTTGGTATCCCTTTCTGTAAATCTCCCTTCTTTCATAACCAAAACTCAATCATATTTCTAGGTTTTTTTTTTAAGTTGTTATTTTGAAAAATCAGGATTTGGTTCGGTTTTCTTGTATTGAAATCCAAATTAACAATCTCTGCCTTTTTACAAACTTGAAAAGTTTCTAACTTTCACCTTCAGAGGGTCTGTTTTTGCCAAATCCCCTCTATTAGCCGATTCACAGGTACTAGAAAGAAGGAAGGTTCCTTTTAAAACCCCTGCTTCTTCTTTTTCTCAACTTACAACGATTAATTCAGTTGACATGGCTACAGCTATCGATTTTTACAGCAGCAGTAGCAAACGGGGTTTCTCCGATCTGATCAGCGATGATCTAAATAACAGAGCCCTCCAGCCTTTCATTTCCCAATCTCTTCTTCCTCCTACCCCCAATTTCTACAGTTACAGTCCTACCGGTTTTCCGGGTCCGATCGGGCTCAACCAGCTCACCCCATCTCAGATGCTCCAAATCCAGCTCCAACTGCAACACCAACAATTCATCTCAATGGATCCATCATCCAATTCGCAGCATCTCGCCTTCCTGTCCCCCAAACCGGTGCCGATGAAGCAATCAGGAGCTCCCCCGGCCAAGCCGAAGCTGTACAGGGGGGTGAGGCAGCGCCACTGGGGGAAGTGGGTGGCCGAGATTAGACTCCCCAAGAACAGGACAAGGCTCTGGCTCGGCACCTTCGACACCGCCGAGGAAGCCGCTCTTGCTTACGACAAGGCGGCTTATAAGCTCAGAGGAGACTTCGCCCGCCTCAACTTCCCCAACCTCAAGCATGACGGAGACAATTCAGGGGATTACAAGCCCCTCCACTCCTCCGTTCACGCCAAGCTTGAAGCAATCTGCCAAAACCTCCAGAAATCGAGGGAACAGGGGAAAACAGGGGAGCCCATCCCCTGTCTTACAGACAGCGATAATCAAACTGCAAATTCATCGGACTCCCACCTACTGGTGCCGAAGTCAGAGAATCTGTCTTCCTCTGCTCTGTCGTCGGATGAGGGGTCTTCATGTTCGGGTTCCGGCGGGGCGTGGTCACCATCGCTGTCCCCGGAGCCAGAGATTTCGTTCTTGAATTTCGGGGAGATGGCGTGGGATGAACCACCGGAGATGCTCTCCCTTGAGAAGTTCCCTTCGGTGGAGATCGATTGGGCTGCTCTGTAAGGGCGATTCCGATGCACCTCCTGCTTTGCTTTCAAATCTGGCACTACCTCTGTAAAACCATTTTAGGGTCTTTGTTTGTTTTTTTTTAAAATGTCCTTGTTAACTTAGCTTTGAGAGCCTCCTGCAAATGGTGTTTTTGACATTTGCTGGGGGAATTTACATGTTATGTTTAGTTTACTTACAAGTCATAAAGGGGTTGTTGTCTGGTAAACCTGGTCTGACTGAAAATTTTAACTCGCTCAGACGAAGGTATGGATCCTTTAGTGTAATCTCAAAGCATCTTGTTATGTATCCTTGGGTTGAGATGTTTATTTAGTGATGTAATTGTGTCTTACGAAGTTATATGTTTTCATATCCCACTTCTTTCGAGTATACTATGTCAACCAAAATCAACTACAGTAGAAATTAGCATAGTGGTGGTGTACAGGGCTATCCATATAGGGAGAACTAAAGGAGGAGCCGGGAGGGGCATGGTGAGCAAGGACGCCTCTGTTATTCTAATTACCTATATTTGTTCTATTAATTGATAATTTTATTTTGATATATTATTATAAGCATAGTGCCATAGTGGTGGTGTATTGTTGGTATACCAATTATTACTTGTATAAAAAAATTACAATGTCTGATATACAAGAAATAATTTGTATATCAAACAATACAATGTCTCGTAAATTCAGAGGATGAGAGATCGTTATATAAACAGAGACTCGGCGATAGGGTGTGGATAGTAAGTTTATGGGAAAGATGGAGCTAATAAAACGTCTCATCGCTTGGAAGACGGAAAACATAAATCCACAAGGGCAATAGACGACTCCTAGAGACGTATGGATTACACGACCTTCTCATCACCTTAATGAGGGATTTTTAAAGACTACAACAGATGAATAATCATGTTACGACAGACGAATAATATGGCAGTACCAATGAATAATCAGTTTGTTCACAGTTAATTCACACCGTAAGTTCCATCAAAAAGAAATTCACACCGTAAGAGGTGCTCTTCAGATCCACCCTCCTTATATATATGTATGGTAAGGTTCTAATGAAAGAGATAATATGATGTAACGGTGAAACAAATGAATATTAATACAATCATACTTACACACCATAACATTTACATATTCATATCCACACATAACGCCATATTCATATTAATATAACACAATATTTATTCAATTAATTGTTACACCGTATTTTTCGTGTCAATATATATATAAAAAAATATGTGGTTGTAAATTAGATTTGTGATATCAGCAATTTGGGATGGCCCTTGAGCACCGGAAAGCAAGTTGCTCTTAGCTGATAGCTAAGCATCAATATAGCTTAGAATTCTCTATGCCTGCATGATGTCCCTTTGAGATTGGCCTTTCAACCACGCCCTCTCCGGAATCCATACAAACACTAGAATCCAGATGAATAATAACAATCTATATGTGAAGGTAGATGTATACTTTTTGGAAGCATATGCTAAGCATACCCCATCTAATTTATATTCTTATCAAACTTTGTAAGTTTGAAAACAACTCCAAAATCAACAAAGACAACAATCGCATTTGAAGGACATATTGTCCTTCAAACTTTTTTTTTTTTTTTTATTAGGAAAAAATTCAAGGCTAGACATACTTGAACCCCGAAGGCCAACAAGTCGGCAGACGGAAACCATCATACTAAACCAAAAATACAACGAAGGTGCTAGATACAGGCAACATAGCTCTACAAAGCGAAACAAGCCCAACTAAACCGAAAAAGATGCGGACGTAGACGACGAATGAAGCCAAGCGCTACCCAAAAGCAACACCGTAGACTAGCGGTACATTAGGAGACACCTGTGGGTAGTGAAGACGAACCTCCAAGGAAACAGTCTTCCGGGAAAAGGAGACGCCTCGATACACACTGCCACGACCCCAGCCTGTCCCGACTCCGAACAGCCAGAACCCCATCAACCGAAGAAGAAAGACCGGTGGAGGTTATGTTAGATTAATGATTCAAAATTAAGATAATTAGGGAGTAATTAAGTTAGAATTGTGTGGGTAGTGATATTAGGGCCCATTTGGTACTAATATATGTATATCAGATATGGGTATGGGCAGTGGCGGAGTCAGGAAAAATTCGGGGGGGGGGGGGGGGGGGGGGGGCACGTGACCCCCTAGACCCTCCTTTAGCTCCGCCCCTGAGTATGGGTAACACTAGCTAGTTATACCCATACTTAGTGTTTGGTAAGTGGGAATATGAATATCCAAGTTATATAATACCCATATTTCCCTTCCTCTGTATTTTTTTCCAATTTCATTTACCCTTTTAATTGAGAATCAAAACGCACGTTTCTCTTCTTTTTCCCTCCTCGCTTCTCTGTAGAGTGGTGAGATTTCCGCATGTGGATTTCTCAACAAAGTCAAGGTATTTTCTTCACTTTTTGTCTTTCCTTTTCTAGTTTGAACTTCTATTTATTGAAAAAATTTCAATTGATAGAAAAAAATTTCAGATCTAGGTTAAGGTTTGTACATTGTTATTCTCTTGCTCTTTTGTGATTTCGCTGCCTCCCTTCTCTAAGCAGCCCTTGTAGTTCCAATTAGAACCGAGCAACCCTTGTAGTTCCAAATCTGACGCCAAATTATGAGATTGTCCTCCCAAACCATGAGACCAAGCAAACCTTATACAACATTGGGTTACCCCTCCTTACCCTCTACGATTTCCCTCCCAAACCATGAGACCGAGGTTGTATTCCCTCTCATAACAGCTTGCATTTCCCTCCCTCCATCGGAAGGCAGATCCTGTCAACCCTAAGCTAACCTTAAATGAAAAATACAAACTTAAACTACCCTTGTGCTCATATATTTACATTTTTGTTAATTTTTTATACCCATATCTATAACATACCAACCATGATGCCAGATATCAAATATCAAATTTGATATCCACATCTCTAATATCGATATCTGATACCCATATCTGATATCTGATATACGTATATGGATACTGAAAACTTAAACAAAGCAACAATAGACAACTGGATCGACAATGTATTTCAATATATATGTGCGAGAATAAATACAAAACTTAGGCCTCAACTGAAACGCTCAAGAAACGCAAGGAAAGAACGAGAAAGGCAAAGAGAAACTAAGTGTCTATGTGTTTGAAGGAGTCAACCATAAGAGATTCAACGAGGGCATAAGCAAAACATCCAATGATGTTTTGCACCTACGATTTCCAATGAAATCGTCTTGAAATCTCAGTTTCACAGGCCCTTTGAATTGATCGGGAGCCCTATCAAGAGGCTCTGTCAAGGCATCTCACCCGCAGGCAAGGAAACCACAAATGGTCGCCAAGGAGACAGAGCAAGAGGGAGAGCAAACCCTAGAACAATATGAGAACAGAGCCGTAACCCTATCAAAATGAGACAACACAAAGCATATAAGGCAAGAGACAAGAGGGCTAGCCGCTGCCTTTCGGGATTTGGGCTCACTTGGCCCAAATATGGTTGCAACACAATAAAGCTCAACCACTTAAGCCCAAACATTTAAACAAACCCAAAAACTTAATGATTATACAACATGAGACTATAGTCTCTACAATTTGCCCTTCAAATTCTTAAGTTAAGTAGTGTAAAACAGACTTGCATGAAATGTTCTTGTGTCTTATATCCTTCTCTATCACCGGCCCATTTGTTACAACAGCTCCTTAGTGTGCCTTGAGATCCTTGATGTGTAAGAAATCCCTGCAGAAAACAAACTTGTCAATTGTCACAGTTTTAGTTCCAAAATCAATAGGATTTAACTTTCCATCAATTTTCTTAATCAAGAACACTCGTTAATTTATACACTTTATCTCTAATAAAGTGATATCTGACATCTATATGCTAGGTCCTCTCATGGTAGACAGGATCCTTGCATAAATAGATGGCACTCTAACTGTCCATATGCAATACAGACACATAGTGTTTTCTTTCAATCTCCCTCAGTATACCTTGAAGCCAGATTGCTTCCTTAGAGACCTCAACAGCTGCTATGTACTCAGCCTCTGTAGAGGACAAAGCCATAATAGCTTGTTGTTGAGTATTCCAGGAAATGCAGTTTCCATGCCGAGTATACATATAGGAGGTTGTAGATTTTCTATTGTCTTTATTGCTAGCAAAATCAGAGTCAACATAACTAAGGAGATCAAGCTTAGAAGAATGCTTACCATAGACAAGACCATAATCAAAAGTACCTGAAACATATCTCAACAAATATTTCATTGCAAGCCAATGCTTTTCACAAGGATTAGACATGTGTCTACTCAGGACACTAATATAGCAAAAGCTAGATCAGGTCTAGTACAAATCATGGCATACATCAAAGAACCAACAGCAGCATGATAAGGTACAAATTTCATGCATAGCTCATCTTCCTTAGAGAGTGGCATCTTAGTCTTTGTGAGATCAAGATGCCCTCCTAAAGGAATAGGAGAGGCTTTAGCATTTAAAATCTTAAACCTTTCAAGGAATTTCAGCAAATAGTCCTTTTGGGATAAAAATATCAAGTGCTTAGCTCGATCCCTGAAAATTCTCATGCCAAGAATAACCTGAGTAGGGCCTAGGTCCTTCATGTCAAAGAACTGTCTAAGAGAGCACTTAACAACTGATATTTTTGCCCTTGATTTGCAGATAATCAAAATATCATCCATATACTGCAACACATACATGAGAAAAATAGTATTAACATCTTTCAAGTAAAGGCAATGATCATATTTCCTAACAATAAAACCAATCATTTTCATGATGCAATCAAATTTAAAATTCCACTGCTTGGGGGATTGTTTAAGGCCATAAATAGACTTCTTAAGCAAACAAACATGATCAGGTATATTTTTGTCAGTAAAACCCTTAGGCTATTTCATATAAATTTTCTCATCCAATTCACCATGTAAGAAAGTCGTTTTAACATCCATTTGTTCTATCTCCAAATCATACACATCAGAAATGGTGAGCAGCAATCTCATGGTTTTAAATTTGACAACAAGAGCAAACACATCATTATAGTCAATACCTTCCTTTTCGGTGAAGCCTTTGGCAACTAACCTAGCTTTGAATCTAGGTTGATCACTAGGGCCAGCACCATCTTTGAGCTTATAGACCCACTTGCAGTCAATGGTCCTTGCCTTTTTAGGCTTGGGAACTTCGCACCATTCTCCCTTTCTTGCCTTTTTAGGCTTGGGAACAAGTTCCCATGTCCTATTGATCTGTAGTGAATCAATTTCCTCTTTCATAGCAGCAATCTAAGACTTAGCATGAAAGCACTTAACATCATGTTCATAAAGCTCAAGTGTATAAGCATAAAGCACTTCAGTATTCATAACACATAATTCAATCTCATTCACCTATTTCCTATTAGGTTTCCTCACACGATGAGACCTATCTCTAGTAAGCTGATAATGAGTTAAATTAGGAGACTCTTCAACATTAGCATCAATATCAACAGAAGAAGCATCAACAGAAGAAGCATCAGAAGTAGAGAACTCAAGAAACTCATCATTATCAGCTTGAGAAGAGGAGGAAGAGGATGAATGAGATGAAGAGTCTGAGTCAGAGTCATTTACTTCCCCAGTTTGTTCATGGGTACCTGCACTCTCAACAGAAGATGTTAGTACATTTTTAAAATGGAAATCATTCTAATTGAAGGTTACATTTCTACTGGTTATGACCTTGTAACCTCCAGGTTGCACAACCAGTAGCTTATAACCTTTCACCCCCTCTGGATAACCTAACATAACACACTTAAGTTCCCTTGGATTCAGTTTGCCATCACTCATGTGGGCAAATGCAGTGCATCCAAAGGGCCTCAAGTGTGCTAGTACATGTTTCCTACCACACCACAATTCCTGTGGAGTTTTAAAGCCAATAGCAGCAGAGGGTGATCTGTTTATGATGCAATTGTGACTGCCTCACCCCAAAGGGAGTGTTTCATCCCAACACTAATGAGCATACACCTTGCCTTTTCAAGCAAGGTTCTGTTCATCCTCTCAGTAGTGCCATTCTGCTGAGGTGTGCCTAACACAGCGAGGTGCCTTTTGATCCCATTCTACTGGTGTTAGGAGGAAATCGAGTTCAAAATATAATAAAATAGATCAAACCAGATTCGTGCCCACACAAATAATTACAAGACTTCCTCCCGATGCAGCAGTGGGAAGTCAGGATCGATCCTCGAGGAAGCGTGTCTGCGGATCTCAGGTAGCGGATAAATCTCACGGGCAGAAATTGACTCCAGGGTGCTCGACCTCGACTAAGTTGTTGTCGACAGGGGCCAGGCAAGTCGAATCCGAGCAAGCAGAAGACACTGAGTTTGGTCGATCTCTAGCAGCTTTGGTCGTAGCCGAGTTGGCTGGTCGTAGTCGAGTTGGCTGGTCGACCTCGAGTTCCTGCAGAGACACAAACAACAGCGATCGTTGCTCGATCAAAAGTCAGTAGTCGACGTCGACCAAGGGGTGGTCGAAGTCGAGTAGGAACAATAAATAAAAGAACAAAACTTTGTGAAATTCGGAATAAACTAGGTGAAAGAAAACTTCCAAGATCGGGGTTTGCAACAACGATAACCAAACATGCATAAGGCAAGATAAATAACGATAATTATGCAAATTGCATCGAAGGATCAAGCTTCCGCCTTTTCCAACAATTAGACCACTCTTTCAAGAAACCCTAATTGTATCTACCGATTTTATGTTTATAATCCAAGTTGTTAACATGGATCTCTATTAAATAGGTAATAAACACATAAAAGGTAGCAGATGCTCAAAACATAATAAAGGTCGGATCTTTACCTCAAACAAGCATGGCTATCGTCGGGCTCACCCCGACCCTAGAAGTGGGTGGACTACTCGCGCTTCATCATAATTAAAGACATTAATAATAAAAGGAAATAAACTTGCATTAATAAAATAAACAGAGCTTACAACCAAAGAAAGTCAATTCCGCTCTCGCTTCACAAACTCCTCTTGGCCTCCACTCTCTCTCTCTCTCTCTCTCTCTCTCTCTCTACCTCTTCTCCTTCTAGCTTGGAATGAATAAAAATCAGCCCTATAGGCTTTATTTATAGGCTTCCAATCCTTGCTAATTAAGGAAGGAATATCTATCTATATCTCTATCTAACATAGAAGATATAATTCTTCTTAGGAAATAAATATATCTAAATAAGTAAAACTAGATAAATCCTAGAGTAATTAATTGTTCAACTCTTAGGATAGATAAAAAGATAAAAAGGATAAAAATATCTAAATCTTCATGTGTTGGGAATCTTCTTTCGGAAATATCTCCATTGGATCCGGGATAGAACCTTAACAAGACTCGGACTAGCTCGAAATCGACCACTGGTGGTCAACTCGATATCGAGTAGGCTTACTCGATATCGACCAGCATTTCTCGGCTTCAGCTCAGCAGCTTGATCTCGGCTCTAGGAGGCAAATCGAGCAACTTTTACTCGATATCGACTAGTCTAAGTCGATATCGACTTCTTCCTTCCTTCTTCAGCTGGCTTGGTCGATTCCGGATCCCTGCTCGATTTTTGGCTTGGTCGACTTCGACCAAAGTTGGTCGACGTCGAGGAAGGTTGGCTTGTCTTTGTCTTCTCGAGTTCTCTTCTCCTCGTCGGACTCGAGTTGAGTTTCTGGTTTGGTCGACTTCGACCAATTTGGTCGACGTCGAGTAAACGTGTCAGCTCTCAGCATTTTGCTCTGTTCTTGAAACGCACTTTCCCGAGTCCTCATTCGTCGGATTGACGCATATGAGTATGCGTTGGAAAGCTCTTTTCGAGGGATAAAACTTTCATGAAGACATCAAAGCTTGATTCAGAACAATGAATGGTGAAAAATGGTGTTTTCTCCAGCTGCACCATCCTTAGCTTCTTCATGACTTTCCTTTAAGCTCCAAAGTGCGTCCGATTTCTGCGAAATTAAACAGAAACTAGTGTAGACTCCATAATTTGGCAAATAAGTGTAAAATACATAGATTCTGTATTAATCTAACCCAAATGCATGAAATGCATACATAAATCGATATAAAAGTAGATATAAAACATGACACAAAACATGGACATCAGCTGACAGAAGGTATCAAACTCATGGTTACAAAACTCAAGGTCATTATCAGTTCTAAAACATTTAAGCTTAAAATCACACTCACCTTCAATTTTAGATTTACAGAGCTTAAAGAAATCAAAAGTCTCACTCTTGGCCCTCAAGAGGTACACCCAGACCTTCCTGGAATAGTGGTCGATAAGTGATAGGAAATACTTCATACCACCTATAGGCTATAGTATCCACCTAGGCATGTCCCCATAGGTCTGCGTGTACATACTCTAGTTGCCTAAGAGCTACATACTTAGATTTCTTAAAGCTGGTTCTGGATTTCTTACCAAACACACAATTTTCACACAAAGGCAAATCAGAAGATTTATGATTCAATGAGCCATGCTTGAACAAATAATGAAGACCTTTATTGCCTATATGGCCTAACCTAGCATGCCATAGTTTAGTATCACTCAAATTCATGCAAGCATTTATCTTAGGAGACAAGTTATAGGCATGAAAGACAGGTTCACCAAGCACATAATAAAGGTCACCTTTCTTAACACTCTTCAACACAACTTTACCATTTTTAGACACAGATTTAATGCCATTTTGAGTGTTAATGTCATAACCAAGATCATCAAGCATGATGACAGACAACAAATTTCTCCTAAGACCAGGTACCCGCCTAACCTTTTGGAGAACCCTAACCCTCCCATCATGCATTTTAAAAGAAACATTACCAATGCCCTTATTGGATAACATGGAATGATCACCCAATTTAACAGTACCCTCATCAAACAAATGCAACTGATCAAAGTGATGCTTATAAGGAGTAACATGCATTGTGCAACCAGAATCCAAAATCCAGACATCAGAATCAGATATATTAAATATATCAGTAATAGCACACATGAGAAGCTCATCAGGGTAAAAAGACTGAAACTCTAAGACAACAGTAGTACCATTATTGTTTCTAGCATTTCCTTCATCCTTTTTCTTCTAAAAGCATCCAGAAATGTAATGACCAAGTCTACCACAATAATGACACTTAACATTTCTCTTGTCAATCTTAGGTTTAGTCTCATTAGCCTTAGTTTCTGTAGGGTTTGAGTTTGAACCAGAATTAGAAGCAGAAGAATCCTCTTTCTTCTTGCTCTTCTTCTTCTGATTCTTACTCTTACCCTTAGTGAACAAAATATCAGATTTGTTATCCTTATCACCCTTTCCTTTAAACACTTTCATAACCTCATTTTTCTTTATGATAGCCTCAATAATCCTCTTTTTAGTTAATTCCTCTGTACCAAATTGAATCACATCTTTAAAATTATCAAATTAGGATGGCAAAGAGTTCAACAAAATAACAGTTTGATGAGTATCAACAATTTTATCATCACATCTTTCTAACTCTTGATTCATACGAAGATACATATCCAAATTATCATTCAGAGACACATAGACATCCATTTTGAAATTAAAGATGCGACAAAGCAAACTTATCCTAGATGGCAGAGACTTAACTTGAAACAAATCAGTAAGACCCTTCCACAGAGATTTAGCAGTGGTAAAATTTATCACTTGCCTAGCAACTTCATCAAATAAACGAATAATAAACTCAGAATGAGCAATTTGATCCATTTCAGTTTTAGCTAGAGCGTCAAGAGTAGCAGGATAAGATTCATCAACAGCAGACCAACATTTTTCTTTAATAAGAACAACCTTCATTTTCAATTGCCACATAGCAAAATCAGAGGTCCCATCAAAGGGCTTAATTCTAATAGAGGATTCAGACATCACACCAGATCACAGCAGGCAAAAAACACAAATATAATAAGCCGGCAAGGCAACACAAAAGCAGTAAACAAGGAAAGGCAACAACTAAGATAAAGGATATGAAGCAGGATCTAGTGAATGATAAAGCTTTCACGGATATGAAACAACAGGAACATATTTTTTTTTGTGTATCTGCAAAACAAAATAACTTTGAGTTAGTAATGCAGGATATGAACAAAAACAACGAAAATGACTTAGGGTTTCCTTTAGATAAGAGAACCCCGAGTCACTCAAAACCCTAAACTTCATATCTTGTTTTAGATCCAAGTTTAGGAGCCTTAATCCTTCAGATCTAAGACACAGTGAGTCTCAGATCCACAATAATTAGGCAATCTCAATGTAGCTTTCCCAGAAATCGAAGAGACATGCCTTGAGACTTTAGATCTGAGACAGATCGTAGCTCAAGGATCCTTATCCTTTGGATCTAGGATGGATTATCCCATATCTAAGGAAAGAAACCCGTCAAGACTTTAGATCTGAGTTTTTCGACACAGAAAATAGTCGGAAACTCAAATCGTAGCTTGAAAAACTCGACAAAGCTCTGATACCATTTTGAAAACTCAAACAAAGCAACAATAGACAATTGGATCCACAATGTATTTCAATATACATGTGCGAGAATGAATACAAAACTTAGGCCTCAACTAGAACGCTTAAGAAACGCAAGGAAAGAACGAGAAAGGCAAAGAGAAACTAAGTATCTATGTGTTTGAAGGAGACAACTAGAAGAGATTCAACGAGGGTATAAGCAAAACATCCAATGATGTTTTGCACCAACGATCTCCAATGAAATCGTCTTGAAATCTCAGTGTCGCAGGCCATTTGGATTGATCGGGAGCTCTATCAAGATGCTATGTCAAGGCATCTCACCCGGAGGTAAGGAAATCACAAATAGTCGTAAAAAATTAATTGAATTGAGGAGGATTTAGAAAATAATTTCGCTCATATCCTTAAACCGGTTAAGTATGCCGATCAGTCGATCACACTCAATTCAATAAGACATATTTTAAAGATGACCATCTATATAGTATGTAGCTCACAGCCACCCAATTAAAATAGGTAGGTAAGAGAAAAAGAATCTGCCCACTTGAACATGCAAGGCATTATATGTGAAGAGAATCTAATTGATGCTCGGCTAATTGTTTTACGTGTACTAGATAGATAGATAGTGCAAGTTAACCCATTTTTCGGTTTTGGCATCTCTCTTTTTATCTTTGTTTATCCAAATATTATACCGTGCCAAAAAGGAGTGAAGGCATGAAACTATGGCAATGGCAATTGCAATTTGCAGTAACCAAGATATTTTTATATTGTAATCGTATTGGAAAGGGGTTGAAATTTGCACAGTTTGATTCTTCAGCTTTACAGGCGTGTAAGACGTGGCATGTTATTCTTACCATTTTTTATTTTTTTATCAACCTTGAATTCCAAGATTCTTTTCATTTCCTCCAACCAAAGAGGACCCAAATGATGGTTTAGCGTCAATTTTTTGTGCCCCAAACCTATGGGTAAACAAATATTGGTGGTTTTAATCTTCTAAAATTAGGGGTCTTTTTTATGTATATACACTAGCTAGCAAAATGGAATAGAAAATTTAGAGATTGAAATCCATCGGATAGAAAGTATTTAGCTAGGTATACTAGGTTACATTTAGCTTGATTTGATGTATATATTACATAATTTATTTCGCATTTTGTATTTGTACTTTTTGTACTTGCTATTGAAGTTAAAATCTACACGCTTTTTTTGATTATTTCAGGTAAATGTAGATCTGATGAGGAGACTTAGGTTGATAATGCTTTGGTCGAGAAAGTCAAGTTGATCTAAGCAATTTAATGAAGATCTAAAGAGGCATTGGGAGAAGAAGAGAGCCTACACTAAAAACAAATCAGAAAAAGTTGTCGCTCAATAAGCTGATCGACGCTAAACCATAGGTTTAGCATTGAAAGCTCTTTATGAGAGCTATAACTTTTTTGTTGACGTCAAGCCAAAATTCGACCAAGATTTTCCGCATGAACAGTAATCGCGACGTACTGCAACACCAATATCACTGAAAGATTGTACATCTAAACAGTGTCGCAATTGCAGGTTAGGGCGTCGTCGAACACGTTAATTGGATTCGTGTTAAGTTATGTTTTATGTTATCTTTTATCTTTTAAGAACGATTTTACTTTTATATAAGGATGTTAATTAGGGTTTTTAGAGAATAGAATACACTTTCAACAATTGAAAAAACCATAGAGAAGAGCCTCCATGGCCATAGAGTGCTAAACTATTTCGTTTCATCTATGAATTGAAGCATTGGTTGACATCAAGTTGTGAGATTTCTATTCTTATTATATTCCTGTTGATTCATATTGATTCTTTTGCACTTATTATTGAATATTGTTGATTTCTTCTAGCACGTGCAACTAGTTAAGATTATTGCTAGGATTTTGTAGATTCCTTGTTGCGAGCCTTAATTCATACTTCATAGTACAAAGTATGCCTTTTTAAGACTCGTAGGACTAAATTGGTGTGTAGAGAATCAATTATATGTGAAACATTGACTCGTAATTTGGTGTTGCATGTATCTTGGTTAATCTCTAATCGTAATGCTACTCGAGGTGAAATCCTACCGTACTATATTAGGGTTGCTTAAGAATAATTAATTAAGGACGTTAATAGGACTCGTAGGACTAGTAAGTTACATAAGATTGAGACAAAAACAATAATATGGTGAAAAGATGATTTGAAAAATAATCAATGATCAACTTGACCAATTAGAGAGAGAGAGAGGGAGAGAGAGAGAGAATTGGCCTATGAGTTGCTAAACTCATAGTTTCGTCTGTGATTCGAAGACATGGTTGTTTGGATTGTGAGGGTTTTATTCTATTTGGTTATTCATATTCTTAGTTTTCATCTTGTGTTTAATTATTATATTTGTGTTCCTTTACATTTGTGTTCCTTTCTAAGCCTGATCACCATGTTAGGAATTACATCTTAGCTGTCAATTCGTTGTTGTTTTCTCGATAGAAAACAAAGTTATTGATGATAGTGATGTCTCTTTGCCTTTGTAGTGGATGATTTCAATTGATCTATGTTGAGGATATTCGATTAGGGCTGAGTTCGGTATGCGCCTATTAGTCTTAATTGCGTTGAGTCAATGTGCTAATTGGTCTTGATTACTTGAGTCATTAGTGTTATTCTTTAGTGATATTGAATAAGATGAGTGAATCTCTGCGGATCTCTCAACTTTAGTCAAGTAGACCTATGAATATGAATAATTAATAGATCAATCCGAGGACCATGAATTCCAACCATTGTCAGAGAATTGCAGGTGAGATGTTCTTTCTACTTTGATATATCAATCTATTTGCAATCATAAATCTGATTACTTTTACATCTTTGTTACTTGTTACAATCATTGCTTTGTCATAAGAGTCTTTGCTTTGAGTTATTGAATAGGAAACCGCTTCTCCCCGTGGGTTCGACACCAGACTTCATCGCTATACTAGTAGTTATTTGGTTTATCAAATAATTGATTACCAAATATATTGGTTTGTGTTTAAGTTTGGATATTATTACAACTTTGGGAAAGGGCGAAACTGCCAACGACGGTCTTCCCGCACCAATTGCCAAACGGACCCTTAATGTTCTATTCTAATACATTTTATCTTCTATGGTAAGAGTTGTTGAAATGTGAAATTTTTGGCGGAAAATTTAAATAAGAGGCGCGGAATGGGTCAAATTAATAAATATATAAAAAAAGAAACCCTAGCCTCTTCGCATGCTTTCCTTTTCTGATGCGGGACCATCCAAGACACCTCCGGACACACATATCATACTTGGGGATGGACCTATAATTCAATCTTATGAGAATGAAGTCATCCTCAAGAGGAAGAAGAAGGCTCCACCATGGGAGAAGGTCCAAAGGTGGAAGCTTGACGTCTTACATTCGTTCAGCAGTTTGACAACTTATCGATGTTTCAGTAAAATGAGTCGTACGAATTCAATATTAATCGGATTGAGGCGTGCCATACCTTGTCGGAACGAGGACGAAGAGATCTACAACTTTGTTGTTAAAGGTTTTTCCAGACTCGACATGGAGCTTGGCCGAAAATCAACATCTTTGCAAGATGTAACTGTTTTGACGGGAATAAAGAACTTTCTTTTGTTATTTTTAGTAACCTTCTTTATTTAAGTTATTTTAGGTTATTTAGGGATTTATTTTAATTTCTCTTTAATTATTATTTCTATCTAAAATCAGCCCTTAGGGTTATAAATAGAGGCCGATCTCCTTGTAAAACATAAGAGGTCTTCCATTATGAATGAAATTTCAGTTTGTGTGAAACACAATTGAGAGAAAGTCGATTGAATAGAGCTGTGCTCTTCAATTTCAAATATTGGTATTGATCTAGCTTGGTTTGTTTTGCCGTTCATCAACTTCGCACGAGTTGGTGATCCGAGTATCCACAAGCCCCCTCCTTGTGCCTCCAAGTTGTCCGCTTGGTTGTGTAGGGTTGCAGAGGCGGGTTATATAGTCATTGATATTGGTTCCTACCTTCTACGGAAGCCTGGGGTCTCTATCTTGTTCTATATAGATCGACTCAGTCCATATCAGGTCGTGTCTTTCAATTCTTGCTCTTAAATTTCGAGTCTTTCTTTCATCATATTGCTGCGCTGTGTCTTTCTTTATTGTCGACATGAAGAACCCTTGTTCTTGGTGATTCTTGCCGCGTCTTTTATAGTTCTTGATCAATCTTGATTAATTTCTTGCGTTTCTTGTTTAGTTCTTGGAGTTTCTTGCTTGTTGTCGAAGATCGGACCATCACACGGCTAACCCTGTATCATTTTCCCCAAATCAAATTCATACCTTCTCTCCGGAAAAAAAAACCAGTTTCATTCTCTCTTAATAAGTTAGGCAAAATTGATGTGAAACACCATGAAAATCCAAGCCCTACCGCACGAATTAGTTACATCTACGAGCAAGAGGCCCTCCGGGAGGCTAAAGCTCCAATGTCAATTCTCACTAGCCAAGAAGATTCCAGCTTAAAAAGGGGCTCTCAAAGCTATGGAACCATTCCTAAGCAGCTAGAGATTCCAAAAACCGACCCTCGTTAATGAGGCTTCGAGCCCTATTTATAGACAATTCAACAAGAAGCATGTCTGACACTTGTCTCGTGTTTGTCGACATGTGTCACGTGAGGTAGGACATGTGTACATTGTGTTGGGCGAGTGGGTTTTCCCACATGGAGCAGGTAGACCGCGGACGATGTCTAGGTACGTGAGGTGATAATGGGGGGGTTTTCTACCGATGACCGATTATCTTTATGTGTACCTAGCCAACCACGAACAACCTGACACGAATCATAGTGTTTTACTTTGCTTCATGGTTCTCACTAGCGAGCTTGTTAAAGCTCGTGTACTTTATCATTTTTCATGCTCGTGTCGTGTTTGTGAGGATTTATTTATATAGCGGGAACCTCTTTTATGCTTATATTTACTATTTTTTGTTTAAGGCATCATCACACATGACATAAATATTTTCCATACCTTATGTACCTATCATAACTCCATTATAACCCATTCAAAAGACATCATGATTTTCGTTGCATGTGAAGTCACTAGTGGTGGAGGTTTAGACCACTAAAATAATTTTATTGTAGGTAAGTATCAATGACTGAGTTTGAGCGTAAATGTTTTAACCCTAAACACATGAGTAAGAGAGTTAAACACGTTGTTTCTAGTGAGGTTGGATGGATATGCTTCATTTATTCCTTTGATTGCACATACATGTGATGATAGTATTTGTTGATTTTATTCCCTATTTTTAAGCTTGAGTGTTTTACGAATTGATTACATGGATTCTTGTATGTGGGGTGTTGATTTAACCTTGATTTTCATTGCTTAAGGACAAGTAAATGCTAAGTCTGTAGGAATTTGATAGCACGAATTTAGGTAGACATATATAATAGGTTGCATTTAGCTTGATCGGTTTGATGTATATATTGCATAGTTTAGTTCGCATTTTGCATCTTTACTCGCTATGTTATTGGAAATTGTTCCAAAAGGTGTTTGGCGGTTGCTAGGCGGTGGGTGCTGACGGAGGTAAAACCTATCGTTGATTCCGCCAAAGAAAACTCAAACCTATAGCAAGTATAGCAATAAGCAAGAGGTCGATCCACAGGGAAATTTGTAATTCAAGTATGATTCAAGTGTCGATTAAAGTAACCAAAGGGGGGTTTTGAGAGTGTAAAAGTTCCGCCTTTTATCAAAGCGGAGTAAAGAAAGCAAAGTAATTGGATTTGGTTTTAGACAAATTTGAGAAGTAATTCTACCTACAATTTTCCACTTTATTGGATTGAATTGATCCTTGTAACTTCTTCTCGTCCTATTAAGTTTCCTATGAATGCCCTTGTCCTGACCTAATATAGTTACTAGTCCAATCAGTCCTAGAAACTCTTATCAATCGAACAGTCCAAAAAGAAGGATTTAACCCAATTGATAGCTTTAAGTTCAGAGATTAGCCAAGGTATTTGCAGTCCCTAAAGAAGGATTTAACAACACATTCAACTTCCTACTTATTCAATTAGTTCAATCAGCCCTAAAGGAACAAGTTTGCCACTTAGGTTAAGGTTCACAATCAGGAATCTAACAAGTTGGACAGACAAGATAGAACAAAACAATAAACAATCAAGCACAAAGAAGTTGAAGCATTCAAATATAGGAAACAAGGAACGAGAATTAGAAACTCACAATCAATCCGAATAAACTTTCAAATTGCAGGCAGAATAGATGAGTTTAGTTCCTCATTGAAGACATCGCTCATAATCTCTAAAACGTCTGATGAATAGAATAGAATAGAAGTCCTTCAAAAATAACTAAAAAGTGGCCTTATCAAAGATCCCAAAGTCGGCCATAAACAAAAACCAAAAAGCATATAGGGTTTATTTAATCAAAACGCAGCGTTACGCGCTGACGGCAGATGCGGCGGCCGCCGCATGCATGCTGCGGCCGCAACATTAGAATTCCTTTTGCGTCGTCCCTGGCGGCGGCCGCTGCATTGGTCTTTCACGGAAAATCCGTCTTGAATCAGCTCTCGACGTCAACATGAAAGTTGTAGCTCTCTGAAAGAGCTATCCAACGCATGGTAATAATAGTCGATCGGACAACCGATGCCTCCAGAAAGTGCAAAACAAGTTCAGCATGTCTGGCGACAACTTCTGCAGACTTGTTCTTCGTTTAGGTTCGCTTCTTCTTCTCAGGACCTCTTGAGATCTTCATGTAAGCTTCTTCGATCAACTAGAAATTCTCATCTAATGCGTTATCAACTCATGTCTCCTCCTCGGATCCACCATTACCTGAAATAATCAATAAAAGCGTGTAGATTCCGACTCCAACCACACAGAGAACAAATATGCAAATTATACTTAAACCATGCATGATATGCATCATAACTAAGCTAAATGCAACCTATTATAACTCTCTAAATGTATGCTATCAGGTGCCTACCTAACGCCTAAGCGGCTAGGTGGGTGCCTAGACGAACTTAGAGCAAACTTGATTATTTTCTTATGTTTTAACGTATAACACATGTCAATAATTCATATAATGTAATAATAATCCATAATATCACTAATCAAGCCACATCTGCGGTGATTAACTAACACTAAAGTAAATAAATGCAAAAGTACGCGTCTTACTAGCGACTTTAAACCTCCTAAAATCCAAAATCATGGGTTTGACTCATAAGTAAATATATCTCGACTTGGGGGATAAAAAAACCCTAATCCGACTAATCACCTACCTAGGTGCTATAACGGAATAATCGCCAGCCTAGGCCAGCTTAGGTGGAGCCAATGCGGGACTAGGGGGCCTAGGCGGGGTCTAGGTGGATTTCTGCTGAGAGGCCTACCTAGGCTTAAAAATTCCTAGGTGCCCTCCGTCGAGCGCCTATGTGCGATTTTTAGAACACTGGTTGTTGGAGTCAAAATCTACACGCCTTTATTTATTATTCCAGGTAAATGTGGATCCGATGAGGAGACTTGAGCTGATAATGCATTGGTCGAGAAAGTCAAATTGATCTAAGAAGCATAATAGAGATATAAAGAGGTCTTGAGAAGAAGAATATAGCCTAAACGAAGAACAAGTCAGAAAAAGTTATTGTCCGACAAGCTGAACTTTTAACGCACTTTTTGGAGGCCTCAGTTGTCCAATTGACTATTATGAGTATGTGTTGGAAAACTCTTTCTAAGGGCTACAACTTTCATGTTGATGTTAATACATAATCCGACCAAGATTTTTCGAATGGAGAATAGCCACGACCGTGACAAACTTTGATGCAACTACGACATCATCATTGGAAGCTTGTATGTGTGAAAAGTGTCGTGGCAACGACAACTTGCCGCGATCGCGAGTTAGGGTGTCATCGAATGCATTTTTGGATCTGTGTTTAGTTAGATTTTATGTTATATTTTATCTTTTAAGGATGATTTTACTATTATATAAGGATGTTAATTAGGGCTTTTAGAGAATAGAATACACATTTAACAATTAAGAAAACCCTAGAGGAGAGTTTCCATGGCCATAGAGTGCTAAACTATTTCGTTTCGTCTATGAATTGAAGTTTTATTTTGCATCATGTTGTGAGATTTTTATTCTTATGTTATTCCTATTGATTCTTTTGTGCTTATTGTTGCATATTGTTGATTTCTTCTACCCCACGCAACTAGTTGAGATTATTTCTAGGATTTTGTAGATTCCCCGTAGGAATCCTTAATCCATAGAACAAAGTATGCCTTTTTAGGACTCATAGGACTAAATTGGTGTGTAGAGAATCAATTATATGTGAAACATTGACTCATAATTTGGTGTTGCATGTATCTTAAATCTTGATTAATCTTTAATCTTAATGTTATTCTCTAGGAGAAATCTCTACCATACTGTATTAGGGTTGCTCAGGAATAATTAAGTACGTTAAGACGGCAATAGCATCATTTGAAAGACTCCTCCGTTATTGATTGAAACAAACCTCATTTCTTGAAGATCATAACATATTGCAAAAGGATAACCCAACCGAACCTATGAAAACCCACTGGGTTTGATGGCAACAAAGAGTGAATATCACAAATCAATCGATCGTATCAACTATACAATTACCGAGGTTCATTACCCACGTCCGTTGAAAGTTTCTGATTTTCATTGTCAACATTGAGATTGCATTGGCTTTGTTCTTGTGTGCACTATTCCATGTAGAGTTTTGTAATGGCACTCATATTTCTGAATCTATCGAGTTTGAATGTGCCTACTATACCCTTTATTGTATCATGCTCTCATCGTATTATATAATGCCTAGGGAGAAATGGATTCAACGTCTGAGATCGTTCTCCACCAATGTATCATCGCACTACGTTTTTGAAGTGGCTCAATTTGGATGTAGGCTTGTGAAGGAGGTAAACCAACAAGTTGGAGCAATCACATTCAACACACTAAAGATTCAAATCAAACCAAAGACTCGGAATCTTTCGTAGGAAGTTGTTAAATATATTAAGGTGGAAGCATCCAAAATTTAATGTACTTTAAGAGTATGATATTTGCTAGTTGCTCTGATATATATTAGTGAATACTGTCTATGAAGCTGATGTTATTTGTGAAGGGATTGCGACCTATGTTGAATTGTCACCCCTGAAATAGCAGCTGATTTGATAATAGTAAATCAAATACCATGCATTGTCCTCATTGTTCACGCCATTGGTGATGTTGTCTCCCAATTATTATTTCAGGCGGTGGGGGTCGTCCAAAGGGGATTGCACCTTGTGTTCAACCCTCACACCCGAAAGGGCAATTGGTTTGATGATAGTGAACCTACACTATAATATGAAATTCTAACTATTTTGTTTACAATTGTTCACTAAGGTGGTGTGTGTTGATTGGGATTTGAACATCGTGCTCAATATCCACCTCATAATGAGCAATGCATTTGACAACTATTATTAACAATAATTTTGAAGCTCGATTGTTATTCATAATTTCTCTTGCATGTAATGAATATTTATCCCAGATTGAACACTTTGTTCAATACCCATCTTTTCAAGAGTGGTTAAATAAACACAAAACTCATTTTTTTCCATGATAAAAAATCCATCCATAACCATATAGTCAAACATAGTTATGGTGAGATTTTCTCTTTGCAAAAATTAAGAGCAACATGAAACTCTGAAAGCGACATTATGTGTACATCTTATTGAGCGTCGAGGTGTGACTTCAAAATATTATAGTGTAAAACAACGTCTAATTAGAGATTGATCTTTCAAATCATGGATACCAATAGGCTCGAACTCAACCAACCCAACAAGCTCCGGGATTGCAACATCTAATTGAATGTTTATCTAACATCCATTTTATATTATATTATATTATATTATATTATATTATATTATATTATCAAAATAAAGTGAAGGCCACAACATCGCTTATAACGTCGGATCTGCTTTGATCAACTAGGGCTATTATTCGATCCGAATGAGTCGAGTATTGGCACGTTGTTCATTTAAGCTCGTTTAGAAACAAGTCGAGCTCGGACCGAGTCTAAATTTGGACTCGAGCTTAAAAATGTGCTCATATACTCGGCTCATTTAGGAAATGAACGAGCTCGAGCCGAGCTTTTTTCGAGCATTAAGTAGTCATATTTTCTCAAAACATAGTAACTTAAAGAAAATTTTAGAAATTTCACAAATTTAGAGCTATTCGAGTTTAAATCGAACAAGTTGAGCTTTAAATCGAGTTTAAAAATATATTTATACTTGACTTGTTTAGAAAATGAACGAATTTGAGCCGAGCCATTATTGAGTCGAACTCGAGCCGAACCTTTTTTTTTTTTTTTGAATAGGTAATAATTCGGTTGGAAAAAAAACCTAACTGATAGCATCCCGATGGATGAGATCATTAAGATCAGTATTAGATGTCAAGACCGCCCCATTAACAAGGCGGCCAAGGTGTGCAACCTTGTCAGCCGTCCTGTTACCCTCACGAGGCACATGCGAGAAAATCACAGTTTGGACTTCAGTTATTTGCCGTTTGATGTCTCCCATTATCAGTTCTATTTCCCACGGGAAAGGGCTATTATATTTGAGGTTGTCAATAATCGTTTTGGAGTCCCCTTTGATAACAAGTTTTGAACATTTAATTTGCCTGATCGCATTAAGTCCTAATCGTAGGGCCATAGTTTCGGCCTGTAGACGAGAAAGTTTACCTAAGCTGCTTGCTCCTAACTTTATTACTGTTCCTTCATGGTTCCTAATTATGTAACCAGTTGAAGACGTCCCCGATCCATTAGTAACCTCATCGAAATTCATCTTAAGGAAGCCCCTCTCCGGTTTTTGCCATTTTACATTTTTTCTGTTGATTGCCCTCTTCTGTGTATTACGCTGGTTAGAGGTAGGGTAGGGCAGAGTCTCTTCGTCCGTACTTGCACGTTTCCATTGTTCTTTAGTATTTTGTATAAACTGTTGCATTTCCCCCTGAGATGGTTTACTCTTTCCCTGGATTGCAACTTGGTTTCTGTAGTACCATAGAGTCCACCATTTAACCGCTAATTCCTTTTTTCCTCCTTATTCAAGTGGATTCCAACTAAATTCATTAGACTTCTTCCATTCCATCTATAATTGGTGCCCTGGCTAACTAGTTTTCCTAATTTTAATTCCGTTAAGCAATTCTTTTTAACAAACGGACATTCTATCAAGAGGTGTTGTTCATCCTCAACACACCTTTCGCATAACACACATTGTGTCGGGATTGGGGTTCCTCTCTTACTTAACCTGTCTTTGGTTGGTAGTCCATTCTGCGCAATTTTCCACAAGAAATTCTTGATTTTTGGCATAGTAGTCACTTTCCATATCCAACTATTAGGATCATCTGTGAAGGCGTCCACGTTTGAAATTAATTTGATAGCACTTGATGTTGTAAACCACCCATGTTTATGTGGCTACCAGTAAAGCCTGTCCGGCATAGGTTTCGAAGGTAATGGAATATCCATAATTGTTTTGACCATATTTGTGTCTAGTACACTCAAAAGTTTGTTCTTATCCCACTGTACATTAGAAATAAATTCACTTACTGTTGTGCTTTTGTTGTGGGCTGGTATTCCCCCAGAGCTATGGCTTAGAGCGGTCTTGTTAATCCATCTGTCTGACCAAAACCGGACCGTTTCCCCATCCCCTATCGACCATACTAATTCTGATTTAAAATTTTCTATTAAAGATGCAGCATTCCTCCACTGCCAAGAGGAGTTTTTAACGTTTTCGTAGTTAAGGATGTCCGAATGCTTTAGATATTTATGTTTTATTATTTGTACCCACATATTATCCGGCTCTGCAAGTGTTTTCCAAAGTAGTTTCATTTGCAATGCTTCATTCATCGTTTCTGACTCTCTAATCCCTAATCCACCTTTGCATTTTGGTTTACATATTCTGTCCCAGCTTATAAGTGGTTTATGCTGAAGATCCTTATTCCAAAAAAAGGATCGATTGATCTGGTCAAGGTTTTTGTGAATCGAATCAGGTAGCATGAAACTCTGCATAGCAAACAACGGTTTCGCTAATAGATTCGCATTAATTAGTATTGCTCGCCCTTGCTGCGAGATGGAATTTGCTTTCCATTTAGTTAACTGGTTTTTTGTTTTAAGAACTATGTCCTCGAAAGTTTGTTTGTTTACCTTACCACTGATGATTGGGCACCCAAGGTACTTTTCCATGGCCCTAGTGTGGGGAGCCTGGAGGGAATTTTGTAGAAGTTGTATTCTATTTCCCGGTACACCCTTCGTAGTTTGGAAAGAAGACTTGTGATAGTTGACTTTTTGACCCGACAACTGACAATATTCGTCAATTATCTCTCTCACTTTTTGGCTGGCTTCTAAGGAGGCTTTTGAGAAAATGATTATGTCGTCCGCAAATGCCAGAAAAGGCACCGAAGGCCCCCCTCTACCAAATTTAAACCCCACCTTGCTCCCCGATTGCATTGTCTCTTGCTGTAATCTTCGTCCTAGTAATTTCGCCCCAAGTATAAACAAGTAAGGGGAAATAGGATCTCCCTGCCTAACTCCCCTTGTCGGTAGAAACACCTGGGTCGGCGAGTTGTTTACTAACACAGAGAGAGACGTAGTAGAAATACACTCTTTTATCCAGTTTATGAATGTCGGGTGGAAGCCGAATCTTTTCATTATTTCCCATGAGAAGTCCCAGTTTACCCTGTCATACGCTTTTTCCATATCCAGTTTTATGGCCATCCACCCCTCTAGCCCTTTACGCGTTTTGAAGGAGTGGAAAATTTCATGTGCTATAAGTATGTTATCCTGGATTGCCCTGTCAGCTACAAACGCCCCCTGGAGAGGGTTGATTAATTTACCCATTACTTTCTTCAATCGTTCTGTCAGAATTTTAGAAATAACTTTGTATATAGTGGAGCATAGACTTATCGGTCTGTAGTGGTTTGTCGTTGTTGGGTTATCTATTTTTTGGCATAAGTGTGATGAAGGTGTGGTTTACTTGTCGAAGCATTTTCCTAGAGATGAAAAAATTCTTTACAGCCCGTGTTACCACGGGGCCCACTATGTCCCAGTATTGTTTGTAGAATTCTGTTGTAAAGCCGTCTGGTCCCGGGGATTTATTCCTCCCAAGGCTAAAGACCGCGTTTTTAACCTCATTTTTCGAGACTGGTTTTACTAGTTCTGTATTTTCATTCTCAGAAATGTTTGGAGATATGAGGTCTAGAGCTTCACTCCATCTTGTTCGATCTTCCCTTTCTTTTCGAAATCTTTTTTCAAAATCTTTTTGTATTTCTACCATAATGTTTTCTTCTCCTAAAATTTGGGTTCCTGCCGCGAAACTAATTGATCTAATGATTTTCCTATTTTGCCTTCCTGAAGCAATTTTATGGAAGTATGTGGAGTTCGTATCCGCAAGCTTAATGTGTTTCGTTTTGGCTCATTGATTCCAGTAGGTTTTATGGAAGTTAATTAGGACCTCTTTCTTTTTCAAAAGTCTAATTTGCTTATTGACTGTGATGTTATCTTCTTGTTCACTCAGCGTTTTTTGGATTATAATCAGCTTCTCATCAACCTCCTTCAGCTGTTTGAATATGTTCCCGAATGTTTTTAGGTTCCACTCCTTGATTTTTGCTTTGAGAACTTTTGTCTTGAAAGTTAGTTGAAACATGGCGGAGCCACCACAACTTGCTCGCCACGCTTGTTTTACTATATTCCTCAAATCCTTGCGCTGTAGCCACATATTCTCAAATTTAAAAGCGGCAGGCCTAGGTTGTGAACCTAGCTGCAAGTCAACAGAGATCGGGCAATGATCAGACGTAGAGAATGCATAATGCATTACCCGAATGGACGGACATTTTTCGATAATTCCATTTTGTACAAGGGCTCTATCTAGAATGTTATCCTCGCCAGATTTCTTTTTTCTCCATGTAAATCTATTTCCAATAAAGGGAATATCGACAAATTCCCCTTGTTCCTTAAAATCAGATAATCTCCGAAAACTAGATATTGACGGCTCTACTCCTCCTTGTTTGTCGCTGCTTTCCGCGATCTCATTAAGATCCCCCCATCACTATACATGGCCAAGGAGACTCCTCTATCATATCGCTTAGCTCGTCCCAGAACCGAGATTTCTCACTTTCGTGGGCAGGGGCATAAACCAAGAACATTCTACATTTGAAATTAACTTCGAAGTTGTCGTAGTCTAGGCATATGTATCTTTCCCGTATAACCACTACATACAGAGCTTCTTGAGTCATTTGATACGCCTTCCATAATACTCCTATCCCCCCCAGACTTTCCTCTAGCTGGGACCCAACAAGCAGAGTCGAAACCTGCCTACTTCCAGGTTTTCTCATCAGGTATGGTTTCAGATTTTGTTTCCATTATCGCCATGAGCTTGATGTTTTGTAATGTACAAAAAGTATTAACTTCAGCCAAGAAATTGGATCAGCCAAACCCACGAACATTCCATGATCCGATCTTCATGAACCACCCCATATTACCCTTTCCCTAATATATTCTCGCCATCCATGCCTTCTAGATGTGAATTTCAAGACAATTCCATTTGTTACCCTTTTAACAAGTACTTGATTTGGATTTGTTATATCCCATACTTCTCCAGATTTTTTGGCCTGACAGCAAAGTAAGAGTGCACCTAAACCTCGAGTTCTAGTTTCAATCTTATATCCCGCCAAATGGAAGCTTTGATTAAGTGCACATACTAGAGAGGTTTTAGTTATGTAATACTTGCTCGAAGTTATAATATTAAACCTATATTTCACATGTATCATCTGTTGGGGGGGGGGGGGGGGGGGGTCCTCGCAATGACCTTAGTGCACAGGTTGGCAGTGGCCATCTGTCTTCCAGAACATTTTGCTTCATGAGGTTATGTGTTAGGACATCTGATTTAGTACCCTTTGCTTCTCTATTATCCAGGATATTCTTGCTCTTATACACATAATCTAGAGAGAAATACCACCAGCAATCGATTACTTTCATTTCCTTCACCTTACAATACCGCAAGCTGCACACTGTAGGATTCAAGACACCATTAATAGAACCTTGCTGGAAATAACATAATAACATCAAATCCTTAGGCTTAGGCCACTTACATCCAAACTTAGAGATAAACCATAGATTCATACTACTATATACAAAGCTAACAAAAAGTTTTATTCCATTCAAAGTTGCGCTGCCACTATGCAGCAGGTGATCATCGTTGAGGCACTTCACAGATTGCACAAGAGAGGAGGTGATCAGCAATTCAGCTTTCTCAGTATCCCACCTCCCAAGGATACCGAGCAACTACTTCCATGTAAGTTTACTATTCATTCTTACCCCTTTTGTTGCCTGCACCCATCAGCTTTGAGCATGCAGTCTCTCCTTCCTCGACCCCGTGTTTACGCTTGCCCGACTCCGACTTGACAGCTCCCTCAATCACCTGCTGCTCGAACCTCAGTGCCAAAGGGGAGACGGAGGGAGCAACAAGGGGATTGAAGGCAGCAGATGGATGACATTCAGGATTATAAAGATTGGGTAAAATAAATTCAGCAGAAGTAGGAATGTTACCCAACATGCGATCAAAGTCAGCCTGGGTGAAATCCGCAGGGATACCCCCAGAGATGATCTCACCATCATAGTCTCCATCAGCTTCCAGCATGTCATCATCGTCGGCTTCGTAATATTCGGGATCTTGGAAATCAGCCTCAATTGCTAGTGGGTTTGCATCATTTGGGTATTCGGCATCAGGGGCATCTTCTTCATTTTCTTGGAACTCATCAACCACCACGTATTCCTCTATCTTCGGGACAGGAGGAAGAGCTTCCACAATTACAGATGCAGTGACTGAGGTTGTAGAGATTTCACCAGTTGCATTGGAAGAATCTTCCGAGGAAGAATCCGACATCAACTCAACATTCTGGCCGAAGCTTTTCCACATCTCCTCCTTAGAATGAACAAAAGAAGGAGGAGGTAGAGATCTCTGTTTCCTTGCAACATTAATCCATACACCATCATCATTGGATTGCTCCCCTGGGTTGTCAGTCATAGGAGTATCCTCAGGACCAGGACCCATGAGTCCACTTCCACCTTTACTGCACACCCTTCTTCCAGGGCAATTCTCAAAAGAGTGCTCGACATCTCCACAGCTCCCACATCCCACGGGGAAATCTTCAAACTACACAGGGTAAGATTCCAGCTCCCCTGCTTCATTGGGCACCAGCACCCTCTTGTTGGAAATTTTTGACAAGTCAGCACTGATGCACAACCTTGGGTAACGAAGCCTTGCCCCGTTGGGGTTGAAGGCAGCTACTCTTATCACTTCTCCCAGCTTATTCCTTTCGACAATTGCTTTCAGCAGAGAATCACTCACATACTTTGTAGGCAGACTAGGAAAGCGAACCCACATGTCAAGCTTTGCCACCGACTCAGTGAAGGGGCAGAAGTCCTGTCTCCATGGCCGGAACAGCAAAAGCTGTCCAAGCACATGGAGGGGCCTTCCCCCCCCCCCCCCCCCCCCCCCCCCACACACACACACACACACACTTTGTCTCTATCTTCCTTGAGGTCAAAACGGAGCTCAAACCAGCTTTTGGCAAGGGGAAATAGCTGGAAGCCCGCTGACAGAAATTTCCAGTCGATCTTTATCTTCCTCCTGATCTCCTTCGCTTCAATTGGATTCCCAATCACCGTAGCAAACAAGGAAGTGTTGTTGAGAGTCGAGATGTTCGCTTGAACATCTACCTGGATTTCCCGCAGCATCTGCACATCTATCTTCGCTTTTCGCAACTGTTTTTCCAGAGATTTTTGTGTAATCTTTGACGCCGACTCAGAAGGAACCGGAGTTCCCTCTGAATCAGAACCAAAGATCGGGTTTTGTTGACCCTTGCGGGTGTTTTTTGGTGGAAAGCCGGAGGAATCGGCTTCCATGGGTTTTTTTCCTTTGTCTGAGACAGGCGTCGCCATGAAGACAAAAGAAACACATCAATGATTAGAGCAGAGAAGTAGAGTTAGAAGATGAGAGAATAGAGGGTAAGTAAGGGTGTGAGGAGATCCCACACACCCGGTTTTCCTTATAAAGATTTGAAGGAGAGAGAGAGATGACGGTCTGAAACGCTGACCTTCCGAGACCCGTACAACCCCATCGAAAACTTGCTGCAGAGGTACTCCCGATCGTTCACATCTTCGATCGTACGGAGTTTACAGAAGAACTTGGGCCGCAAGGGAAGCCGTACACCACTCAGCAAGAGGTGAGGCCAAAGAGGCGGACGATTACTCCAAACCCTACCGCCCCTATCCTTACAGTACCACCATAGCACGGCAACAGATCGACTTCCAGATCTCAGGCCGTACAGCTTTGCTCCCAATTGCCCTTTTGAATCGCTTAGCTTTTTGGCCAAGAGAGCCAGATGAACAAGGCATCGATTTGCTTCTCTCCACACAATCGGTTTCTTGGGGAAGAGATAATCATCATTATTTCTGAGAGCAGATTGGATTTCGGAGGAGATTTGATTCAAGGAGGGATTTAGGGATGACAGACTATGACGATTAGGGTTTTTTCTGGGGAGATTTGAGACGAAAGTGTGTTCGCTCAAGAATAGAGAGAGGGGCGCGTCAGGCGCGTACTCCACGCATTTTTTCGAACTCGAGCCGAACTTGAAGTACTCGGCTTTGATCAACCTCCCAAACAATGATAATTTGCTCCCAAAATAAGAAAGAAAAAAAAATTGTTTTCGGGTTGGTGTTCATGTTCCTTAATCGTGGGGAAGGGGAAAGGAGTGGGCCCAGCAGCCGCAGGGTCATGGCCACAACAACCCCCTCTCATTTTTCTAACCTCTCCCCGTTAAGTCGCACTGCGATTTGTAGGCTTGTAGCCATCTTCCTCAGGCAGGACCAGGACGATAGTTGATAGTTGATTCTCCACTCGCTTCTACCATTTAGGCGAGGTAGAGCAAACCCTAGAATCTGGTTATGGAGTCCATAGATAATGCAATGGCTGGACGCTGCAGTGGAGGCTCTGTAGGCGCAATTCCTATGCCGACGAATCCGATGGTCACGCCTCTTCTCACGGATCTCTACCAGTTCACTATGACCTACGCTTACTGGAAAGCTGGCAAGCACAATGAGCGAGCAGTGTGAGTTTCTCTCTCCGATTCTTCGGAGTGTTAATCCTCCCTGGATCCTGTCTTTCCTCCATGATCTTGAATTTCTCGTGTTTCAATTCTGACTGACTGTTTTAATTGCTGAGTATTGTATTATTCGGTGATAGCTCAGTATCTTGAATATGACGCTAATTGCAGCTATGCTTCTGTGTGATGTTTGAATCAGTTTCCGTTGTTTAATTGTCGTCGGTGAAATAATTTGTGAAATGAGGGATGGTTTTGAATGCTTGTGAACTTCACTAGGTGCATAATAAGCTCTCTCTGTAGGTTTCTCAAATTGTCTCTGAAGCAATAACTGCATGTTTCCAATTGGACGTTATAATGTTGAGATCATTATGTTTTCATGATTAGGAATTTTCAGGAAAACAAAGTTTATTTTGGTTTCTTGCATTCTTGCCTATGGTTGAAATCTAGTCATTGCAAATGAGAAAGGAAAAGAGCAGAGAGAAAAAAGCACAAGGAAAAAGAAACTGTCACCTTGTTATATGTGTGGGTGGGATCTATCCTCACCAGCTTAACTGCTGCCTGTGATTCCATTTTCAGGTTTGATTTATTTTATCGAAAGAGCCCCTTTGGTGGTGAATATACAGTCTTTGCTGGTTTGGAAGAGTGCATAAGATACATTGCTAATTTCAAGTTTACAGAGGAGGACATTTCATACATTAGAGAGGTTTTGGCTGGTAATTGTGAGGTAAGTTAATTTGGCTGGCTTAAATGACCTGTACATTCTGCATTTACAAAATGCTTATCAATACTATCCTGGATGATGCATGAATCTTTTCATAATCCTTCCAACCTCAAAGGAATAAGTGAATTGTAAAAGCCTTTTTAAACCCGAAGTGTTAAAAACTGTACTAGTTGAATCCATTGCTATGGAAGATTATTGCTCTGAATTAAACAAGGAAAGGCAACATGACTTTATTGTGATGTGGACTTGTAAAGGAGTGATGGGATGAAATTTCCTCGTTTGGTCACGTTTTATTTTAAATTGAGCTTATTTTTTTTCTTTATCCTTCTTGGGATGCGCTCATAAAATATACATACTTTTGTATTCACTTATTACAAATGCAACGGACTGATCTCTTCATGCATATGTCTTAGGATGGTTTTCTTGATTATCTTAGAAAAATGGACTGCTCAGATGTTGAAGTCTATGCTGTCCCTGAAGGATCAGTTGTTTTCCCTCGGATGCCACTGATAAGAGTGGCAGGTCCAATAGCAGTAAGTCCTAAAACTATTTTGCTCATTCTTCTAACCCTGAAGGAATTTTTTTCCTTCTGCCAAAGATGTGATATCAAACTCAAACTGTGTAGTTGTTACTTTCTTATAAATTTGCTTCTGTTGATTGTTGAATGTGCCAACCTGAAATTGATGCCTGAGATTAATTTGAGAAGGTTTCTTCTATGTATCTATTAAGGTGGCTCAACTTCTAGAAACTACTCTTGTAAATCTTGTCAACTATGCCTCGCTGGTGGCTACTAATGCTGCAAGGCACAGATTTGTTGCTGGAAAATCCAAACTTTTGCTTGAGTTTGGACTTCGAAGAGCGCAGGTGAAATTTGATTTTGTTCATGTGGCTTTAGCTTAATTACTTACTTTTTATGCCCTTTTCTTCCCACTCATTGCTTTCATATTTATGTACAGGGGCCTGATGGTGGAATTGGAGCATCAAAGTACTGTTACATCGGTGGTTTTGATGCAACAAGGTAAATCCTACAAGTCTCTCTAGCTGTTCATTTTCTGTAATGCAGTCACGTTTTGATGTTGAAAATGTCACAAAAAGGCAACTAAACATAGACCGAGTGGCGAGAATACAATTAATAATCATTTAGTGCATTTAAAAAAAGTTACTGATTCCTTTTCAAGTCATAATACTGATAGGCATGTACCATTAGTTTTCTTGTTTGTTATTTTTAGTGATCCCATTAACTTCTTAGGAAATAAAGAAATTTCTGATTTCTGGTCGTTTGGTTTTGCCTTTTCTTTTCCCCTCTTGTTTGATCTTCATTTATGTCCCTGGAAATTTGTTTTTGTTCCTTGATGCAGCAATGTAGCAGCAGGGAGATTATTTGGAATTCCACTGAAAGGAACACATTCGCATGCCTTTGTGAGCTCCTTCACGGTATGTACTGTGGTATTATTTTATTCATTATTGGCTGTCTTCTTGTTTCTTTAATAGGAATTTAGAGCACAATTTGATGCCTAGAATGGGCCTTATTAAATTTGAAATCAAATTTTGTTTTTTTTAATCATTATACTTCAATTCACCTGTTTACTCATCGGAAACAAGCTATTTAGGAAATGTTTTGATGAACTGATATGAATTTTAAGACGCGTCATTGCAAGCATTTAGTACTGCCACTGATCTCTTTGTAATATTTTGAAAGTTTGATTCATGGATTTACTTTGAAGTTTTTTAATTAAACATAGAAAGTCCATGAGTCATGAATGTATTGGTTATATATATCTAGCTTTTGAAGCTTGAGTTTTTTCTTTGGTTTCTGTAATTTACTGATAATGTGCAGAGCCCTGATGAGATCATTGAGAAATCGCTTCAAAGAGCTGATGGCTCAACAATTTGTGAGGATTTTCTCAGCTTGGTACAGAATTGGTTGAGCAAAATTCAGGTGCTTTGACTTGCGCTGTTCTCTTTAATTTATTTTGACCTTGATGTAATACTTCCTCTAATCATTAATGTAAGGTGTTTATTCAACATACTTTTTAAGAATGATAAAAAATCATACAAAATATTAATTTTTTTTTAAATTAGTACTTATTACTAATAAATACTATGTACATTTTTTTTTAAATGTAATAACAAATTGATATATATATATAACATTCTTGAAAAAACTTGCTAATTAGTCAAACATCCTATATTAATGAACTGTTCTGTTCTTAATATCCATATGAATCCGTTCCTCACTTTGGCTTCTACCCTGGATCTTTTCCCTTTCCATTTTTGGTTGTATCATTCTGCTTATTCCTTTACAATCTTCAATGGTTCCACCTATCTCTTGCTTTCCAATGAGTTTTTTAAGTTTGTCCATCATGCTTAATCCTATTAGCATCTTCTTCTCACCCATAGTAAATTACGTTTTTTTCTTACACATTTCAGCATTCAACTACATTAGGATGTGGCTTTGGTGAGACCAATCAGAGTGAGTTGGCTGCCTTTACCTCTTATGCATTGGCATTTCCCAGTAACTTTTTGGCCCTTGTGGACACATATGATGTAAGTGCTGCGTCTGAACTTTTTACTTAACATTACAGTAATTGGAGCAACTTTATCCAAAAATCTGATTTTCATCTTTATCTTTTGTTTTACTTTGATATATACTTGATGTAAGTAGGTGTAGCTGAAGATTTGCTTATTTAGAAATGTTTTTCTCCTCAGAGTACTCAATAGTTGTTACATATCATTTAATACGTTTGTAGGTACCTGATATGAAATTAGAACACCGATGTTAGTGCACTGGGTCTATTTTGTCTATGATAGTGTGTTCTAAAGAAGGTTGCACTTAACTTTGTTCATCTTTGTGCTAAATTTTTGTACTCTATTTCCTTTTTTTATTTCCAGCAAATTTGTGTTCACTTAATTTTAGATAGAACTTGATTTTTGGCATCAAGCAATCTACCCTGGTTCATTCCTCTTCATGATGCACATAGTGCTACAACACCGTTGACTATTTTTCTCCTATTCAGCATCTTCATTTATTACAAGTTTCATATGCTGGCCGGAAATTTTTTTCTTCCAGGTATTGAGGAGTGGAATCCCAAACTTTTGTGCTGTTGCTCTGGCTCTTCATGACCTGGGGTATGGAATAGTCAAATTTTTTATATCTGATAGTTTTCTTGCAAAAAGTGTAGCCTTTTCACATGAACCTTCCCTGCATTTGAACCCCTTCGTCCCTTATCTTTAGTTGTTTATATGTTTTGCAAGGAACAATAGGTATTTTGTTCGATTATTGTAAAATGAATTCGTAGATACTCATGAAAGATGACAAGGCAAAGTACTTGCTAAACCAGGAATCTGATTTGAAGGTAAAAGCAATTTATATCTTTGTTGCCAAAAGATTTGACCCAACTCCTAATCTGTGAAAGAAATTTTTTGAGAATGTTGTGCTTAATAATATACTGTTGGATAATTGTTAAACAGCCATTTATGTGGAAAAAAAAAATATTAATTCGAACAAGTACATATTGTTCTTCCGATTAGCAAAGGCTAAATTTGGTAGAAGAAAACTAAGCTACTATTTTTATTTTTTTTTGAAATGATTTCTTTTTTGAATGTTTTAAATTGTAAAATGGACAATCCTTTGCCAAGAGGGACTATGTCTCTAATCTTAATTAGAAGTCACTGACCTATCGTTTAGTTATGAGTCTCCATTGTGTAATTTGTTTGTGATGTAGGTATAAAGCAGGAGGCATTAGGCTGGACTCCGGTGATCTTGCATATTTGTCTTGTGAGGCTCGGAAATTCTTCAACAAGATAGAGAAAGAATTTGGAGTGCCTGGTTTTGGAAAGATGGTTATCACTGCTAGCAATGACCTCAATGAGGAAACTTTGGATCATCTAAACAAACAGGTAATAAGATATCGGATGTGTTTCTGTCTTGCTTATGTGTAAAATAAGTTATGCTTACTATTCTAATTATATTCTTATGGACATCTTCTTCCCCTTCAATAACCTGCTCTGGGCACGGCCCTGCGTAAGATCGAGTGGTCCGCATAGGTTCTCTGATTTCACGAGGACTCATTTTTATTAATTTTAGTATGTAATAAAACCTTTTATAAAATATCATAAACTAGTTTAAGTTCCATCCCGTACATGGGAATATATCAGCACAATATTCTAAAATTATATATTACTTATAAAAATATATTTCAAATAATATATATTATTAGATGGATTTCAATAAAAAAATCTAGATATAAATAATTTCTTCCAAAAAAAAAATTAATCTAGATATAAATAAAATTACAACTATCAAACTTGTTTTATTGTTATTTTTTGCAAGTGGGATTATGAAATATTTTTTTATTAATATATTTGGGTTATATTAAATCCTTCCATCCAAAAATAGTTTAGATAAGTTTTATTTTTTGACAGGAGATAAGATTGTAATCAAATTAATATAAAAAATTACACTAATAAAAAAAATTACATAAAAATATATTTAGCTACCTACCTGCAAAGCGGGCAGCAGAAATTTTTACATTATAAAAAGTTTTATTTTTTAAAGGAAAACCAATTTGGCCAATTGGATTAGAAAATCTAGAAAGTAAGAAAAGTAACTAAAATATACTCTATATATTTTGATAGATAGGTAGATTATATTTAACTAACTAAAATATTTAATAGATAGATTATTGTTTCTGGTAACTTTTTATAAATCATAACTATATAGGTAGGGGTGGAAATGCGGCAGGTTATGGATGGATTCAGCCATTCCAACACCCGCCCCATTGGTAAATAGCTCCACCCACTTCACCCATCACCGGCAAACATGTTCACCCTCATCCGACCCATGTGGGTGGAGAGGGTGACCAATGGGTGAATCAAATAGGAATATGAATTTTTTTAGCAAAATTGAAAGATTAACAAAATAATAAATTTTAATCATCAAACACAACTAAAACACGCATAATATGTTATGTTATTGTTTAACATACGTAATAGAAACATCTAGAAATATGAGTTCATAGTGGAAGTTAAATAAGTAGTATACATTGTGACATTATATTACGTAAAGAAATACAAATTAAAACACATATTTTAGGTTTTTTATGCGGATATGCGGGGCTGTTTAATGGGTGGATAATTGGGGGGGGGGGGGTAATGGGTGAAAACTCTTCACCCATAATCTATTCATCACCCGCTCGAGAGTTGCATCACCCACTTTAATGCGGGTTTTTGCCCGCAAATTTAATGCAGGTGAAGCGGATGAATCAAATGCCCGCGAGTTATTTCTAGTCTACACAAAAGTTTCAATGCATCGGTTTTAGTATTATACTAGTCTTATTACTTGCGTGCTTGCACGTTATTTAAATAAATTATGTTTTAGTTTGATTGAAATAATTTAATTATAAAGGTTAAAATAGTTTGATTGAAATAAAATAGTTTGATTGAAAGTTGTAACTTATGCTCTTAAGATATAAGGTTGAAAAAACGCGAACCTCACCTTACGTAAATGTAAAAAAAAAAATTAGTCGCACAATAAGTTAGGTTAAAATCAACTATACACTTATTATTTTTTGTAAATAAATTCCTATTATTTTATACATATCCTTAGTAATTACTTTCTGTTGGCCTTTACTCCAGTTAGGCCCGGTTTGTCTTTATGATGCTGAAAATAACATGAAACTTTATTTCATCTAAAACAAATTATACAAGCCAAGTCCATAAATTGCTCTATCAAGATTTGGTCATTTGCCAAGATTGTCTTATATAATTCTCAATAGCTTTGATCTCTTAAAATCTTGTAGGGTCATGAGGTTGATGCATTTGGAATTGGTACCTATCTGGTAACATGCTATTCTCAAGCTGCACTAGGTTGTGTTTACAAACTTGTTGAGATAAATAATCAACCCCGCATCAAGCTTTCAGAAGATGTTTCCAAGGTTTGGTACTTTGATATTTCCAAATACATTAATAGTCCCTCCGTTTATTAAAACACAATGTTTTACTATTTACTCATGCCTTTTTAGGTGTTAAAAAATATAAAATATCAACTTTTTAAATTTTTTTTACATAATTTCATACTTATTACCAAAAGTATTAATTTGTAAAAAAAAAGTTGTAAAAAAAAGTTTATTTTATATATTTTTTTATCATTCTAAAAAAACATGCATGAATAATAAATGGCATCTTTTAATTAACAGAGGGAGTAATTATTATGGGATTATCCCCTTCTCAACATTTATGAAGTGCGACATGTTTTGTAATAGGTCTCAATTCCATGTAAAAAGCGGTGCTTCAGATTATATGGAAAAGAAGGATATGCTCTAGTGGACTTGATGATTGGGGAAAATGAGCCACCCCCAAAGGTATTAAAATGGCAAACCAAAAGATTTTCTTGTTCCTGTGGACCTTTCATTTGTTTCTTGTATCATGTGACTAAATAAGAGGATTTATTAAAAAAACTGGAGCAAGATTAGAAAAACATTGAAATATGACTAATAGGTAGCTGAGCGGATCTTGTGCCGTCATCCATTCATCGAATCCAAGAGAGCTTATGTGGTGCCACAGCGTGTCGAGGAGCTGTTGAAGTGTTACTGGAGCGGGAGCTCAGGTATATTTCTCTGGCACACCATTTATGATTTACCTATTGTTATTCAAGGTGGTTGCTTTTGCTGTACCTTTTGATTTCAAGGGAAGATCTAGATCATCTGTATGTCGTGTGTTTTCATGTATTTGGTACTGAGCTTCTGTTTCTCACAGACAAAGCTAGAGAAGAGCTGCCTGATCTCAAGAACATCAGAGATCGGTGCATGAAGCAGCTTGAGAAAATGCGTCCTGATCACATGAGGAGATTGAATCCAACTCCATACAAGGTACTATGGATGGAAATTACATCCGTGTTCATGTGATTTATTGTTGAACTAGATACGTCTTATATAGCTTCATGCCTTCATACCAATACGTGGATTCACCTAACTGGGTTTGATACTTCTATTGAGCAGGTCAGTGTGAGCGCAAAGTTATACGACTTCATTCATTTCCTGTGGCTGAACGAAGCACCTGTTGGAGAGTTGCAATAAGACTGATGTTAGAGGGTTCAAGTGCAAACAGGGGTACATAAACAGTGGCAGCGATCCCACATTACATAATGGATTACTCAGCATTTCACATTGTAAAATCCATTATTCATGTACATTAAGTTTGAAGCACATGTTCTAGTTTTGCTTAGGATAACAAGTGCTGCTACTTTATAATCTTATGATTGTTCCATGGAATAAACATAATCCAGCTTCATAGGAGTGGTTTAATTCTACACTTTATGGCCTGCTGGCTGCTGCTGAGTTGGGTACCTGATTCACAAATTTGAAATTGTGGGAAATATAAACTTATACGTTGTGCAAATGTTTCGTTTCTTTTTGAAATTACCTCATTTATTTGTGCCTTTTGTGTTTGTTTTATATTTTACTGTCACAGCTTACAACTGGACCATGTTAGTGTAAGCTTTCCTGACAGAGCACCGAAGCTTCGTGGTGACTTGTAAGATTCAACCTTTTTCTACTTCTGTTAGTTTGATTACCCAATTGATCCAATGGAACACTTAGCAGTAGCGTGAGAAAAGGCAAATGCAAAGAGCATTAAGAATACTTGTGTGTAAAGTACACCAGTTAGCCAAAAGCAATGGATAAAAGCCTTGAATACAGCTAATATTTCCTTTAACCCCCCACCAGCACCAGCATACCTGGCGGGAATGGGGTGGCCCACACTCACCTTGTTAGCTCAAAAAGTTAAAGACAGGTTCAGGATTTTCATGGGGATCTAACATCTCCATTGATGTATCACTCAAACCCAGTAAGAACATCTCTGGGTACGTTATGTCCATGGCAGACGCTTACTTCTCCAGGCCGACGCTTGTGTTTGGCCTGAGCTTATGGGTCGTTGCAGGCATCGGCGTTGGAGCTGCCGCTGTTCTCCTCCTTTTCCTATTCTCTCTTTGGCTCCTCTCCAAACGCAAGCCTCTCGATCCCACCCTGCCTGCTGCCACTGCCACACATCCACCTGAGAAACCCGCGGCCTCAGTTCAATCCAAGAAACCTATTAGTGTCCAAGTCCAGGCCGAACCATTTCCATGTAGTGATCCTGGCAAAGTAGAGGGGATTGAGCGTCAGGCGTTGCTTGTTGATCAGCCTGACCTGTTTGTAGAAAATCGGGCAGCTCCGGAGGTTTCACATTTGGGGTGGGGCCAATGGTACACTCTCAGGGAGCTCGAGAATGCGACCAATGGGTTCGCTCATGGCAATGTGATTGGTGAAGGTGGGTATGGGATTGTTTACTATGGTGTGCTGGATGACAACACCCACATTGCTATCAAGAACTTGTTCAACAACAGGTGATCTTTTTTGCCTTTACCAGACTTTATTTTTTCAGGTCTATTTTCAAAAGCACTCCAGGAACGTGCTCTAACTAATACCATGTTCTTGTTATTATGTTATTAACAGGGGACAAGCTGAAAAGGAATTCAAAGTAGAAGTAGAAGCCATTGGTCGAGTTCGACACAAGTCTCTGGTCAGATTGGTAGGCTACTGTGCTGAAGGAGCTCAAAGGTAACTCTTCCAGTTCTTGAATTGATCTAATTGATAAATTAGTTGAAAATCCGTATTTGAATAGAGAGATCATTTCAGATCTAATGATATAGTATGACTTACTGAACGGAGTTTTCGTCTCAACTTGAGTTGACATGGAAAGTCACCTCAATCTGGGAAGGGGGTATGTTGTGTTTCTACCTGATATGATGCATCCCAAATTATCAATCACATAGTGTTTAACACTAGCTTATACTAAATTTGACAAATATCTCCGTGTTATATGAATAATGAAATGCTCGTTTGTGATTTGGTTTGATCTTAGGATGCTTGTATACGAGTATGTAAACAACGGCAACTTGGAGCAATGGCTTCACGGGGACGTTGGCCCTTGCAGTCCACTCACTTGGGAAATCAGGATGAATATCATCCTGGATACAGCGAAAGGGTACACAATCAACACAGACAACTCCAGCCCCACCTTTTAAATGCCTTGTCGAATTTTCCTGTAATTGCTTGATTCAGTGAGCCATGAATAGTTTGGGTAATGATTTTGTAGGCTATCATATCTTCATGAAGGGCTGGAGCCAAAGGTGGTCCACCGTGACATAAAATCAAGCAACATCTTGCTTGACAAGCAATGGAACTCCAAAGTCTCGGATTTTGGCCTTGCAAAGCTTCTTGGCTCCGATGATAGCTATATTGCAACGCGCGTTATGGGAACGTTTGGGTAAGGGAACTTCATTTGAGTCACACACATAGCAAAGCTTAAAATGAAGTTAGCATTTGAATTTTGTTTGGTCTTTTGTTGCAGCTATGTTGCTCCGGAGTATGCAACCACCGGCATGTTGACAGAGAGGAGCGATATCTATAGTTTTGGAGTTCTTGTGATGGAGTTGATTTCCGGAAGGGATCCGGTTGATTACAGCAAGCCTCCAGGAGAGGTCTGTTCATCCTCTTTCCCAACATCTTCAATGCTCATTTCTCTTTGCTGTTAAGTTGACGAGACTTCGACTTTCCAGGTGAATCTAGTGGATTGGTTCAAGACAATGGTTGCTAACAAGAATCCAGAGGGCGTTATTGATCCTAAGATCCAAGATAAACCGACCACAAGGGCGTTAAAGCGGGCTCTTCTTGTTGCATTGCGATGTGTAGATCCGAATGCCTTGAAGAGGCCGAAAATGGGGCAAGTTGTCCATATGCTGGAGCCGGAGGAACCTTCTTTTAGACATGTATGTATTCTAAATTCTCATTGGCCATTGCCCACTTTTATCGACAACTTACCGCAGCTTGTTTTTATACTTCAGGACCATAAACCGACGAAGATCATTCAGGGAGTAAACCAAGTGAAGATTGATGAACATAGCGCAGTTTAATTTGGCTTGTAGATGACTCAAAAAAGTTGTTGCTTGAAAACATGGAAGAGTGAGATGAGCCGAAAAGGGAACATTCGTTTCTGCCAGCATAGAGCTCAACAACAATTTTTCAGAGCGACGACAACACAGATTTTATCAGACCTTGCGTAAAAAGTGTTCTTAGTAGACCATCATGGTGTAAATCTCACATTTTGTTGAATGTATCAAACACTCATCTCTGAATAAAAAGGTTCGTCAAAACTTATACAACAGAAAGGACTGTAAATGATTTGAGTCTCTACAACTGTGGGTTCATCAATGATGAGAAAATGTACATAGCAAAAGAAACCCAAAGAAGAGTTCTTTTTGGCTTCAAGGTGAAATTACACAATCAATTGAACGACCGCAGCAACAGCAAACAAATAACTCAATAGCATAGCTGGCCTGCCAAAACTAGCAGCACCACCAGACCCTGGAGAATCAACTGTTGCCAACGCCGCAGGAGGAGGAGGAGCTAGCCTTGGAGCATTGCACGAGGTGGAGTTTTCGGTTACCTGTACATTCATGTAATGACTTATACGGATCATGTTGGATGATTTACGAATTGTTTTGATGGACGATACCAAATGATAGAAGTGGCAAGGAGAAGCAGCGTATCTTACCTTGCAATAGGCGATGCTGCTACATGCGCAAGTTAGCTGACCATTGGCTTCATCAACAGCCTCTGGGGCTCCACCACCATCACTTTTCTGCAACACAAGATCAATGGTGCATATATGTGAGTCCAGAAATAACAGTTGCGAATGAGGGCTTTGATCAAAGATCACATCTAGTTTAGCTGTTTCCATTCAACCTTGTAGAAGTCGACAGCAATGAAGTTTGGCCACCGTTTTCCATCTTGTTGATAGCAAGTGTTCATCATGCTTATCAGGGGAGCTGAATTGTCTGCACAGGCTTCAGTGTCGTTTGCCGCGGTTCCAAAGTAGTTCATAAGAACAAGAGGAATAGATGTTGTGTCCATGGATGATGATTCTCCGCGGTTTGGACACTTCCCTGCCACCATTCCACCATCACCATCTGCATTTCCAACAAGAACATCAGACAGACTCTTGTAGCCTCATATATGGAAAGAAAGAACATCAGACAGATATAACTCACATTGATTCTCCACCACATAGCGCCATTGATAGGCGATTCCTTCAGTGGCCTCTTTGGATTTGATGGAAGTGAAGACGATCAGGCGCTGATTCTTGGCAATCATATCATCAACAGTAGGCCAATTTGCGCCATTTGTAGGCATCCGAGACAATGGAAACCAATATTTCGTCAGGCCAGAAGCGTTGAAGACCTTTGTGAGTCCCTGTGATGTTTTGACATAGTCCTCAATGAAGATTGTGACGATTTCTGATGGGTTGTCACTCAAGAACACTTCAACCTCCTTCAGCACATTGATGGCTGGTTGCTGCAAAGCATTTGATCACAACAGCAATGCAGCATATATTCAGTGTATTTCTGTGGGGGCGTATAGTATTCGGTTTTATGCAGTTTGGATGATAGACTTACAAAGGATGTGAAGTTGAAGCACTGTCCATTGATGGAATGGCATAACCAGATATCGCCCATGAAGTCGTACATATCCAACATCAGCCCCCGAACTCCATTCTACATGACAAAAACAAACTTTCTATGATTATTCAAAAACAAGTGATTAAAGAAGATGAAGGTATGTGGTAGAAGAAGGAACCTTGAGCTGGGCAGAGACGTCGTCATCCTGATTGGTAGGGGCGATGATGGGCGAACCAGTGGCAGAAGTCATGCCGGAGAGAGCATAGGAGTTGTGAGTCGTCAGCCATGAGTATTTGTTGAATGGCAATCCTTTGATCTGCCCAAACAAAACAAAGTTGTGACTCTTTGGGAAGACAAAACTAGATCAATTAATTATTGATGATGCTCATATAAGTTTGAAATCCATCTTCTATCACAAACACTTAGCAATTGAGGATGAATTGTTACATAGTCAATCTCTTAAGATCATATTCTTAACCCGGGTAGCCGATGATGGAAGGATGGAGGGAAGTATTACCTTAGAGGTGGGAAGGGTGGGTTGGATCCGAGTGCATCTTGGCCGGGTGTTGCCATTGGCAGAGCAAGTTTCACACAAAAGGCCGGAGCCACAATCTCCGTCCTTCGAACATGTCTCTCCTATCTGTTTGTTTCACCACAACGAAGACAACAACAACAACAATGTAAACAATATAACGAGAAGCATGAAATCATGGCATTCATGAAATTCTTGGCAAATGAAAAGGGGGAAATGGGTAAACTAACCTGAAGAGATGAAGAAGCAGGAAGGGAGAGGAGAGAAGCAGCAACCAATAGAGTAAGGAGATAAAAAGACTTCATTTGGGGTTTTGGAAGTGGGAGAGTTGTAAGGCGTTCCCCAGCAAGAGGAGGACAAATGGAGGAGGAGACAATGGTGTAGGTGTTGTATATGATTTGATCATCATGGATGGAAAGTGCATGGGATCAGTGGTTTGACCTTTGAACCGGTCAATGGAGTTGGTAAATGAATGGTGACATACATGTTATATAGATTTGGAGTTTGAGTTTGTCTTTAACACATAAAAAGACTTTCTAGATACATATATGTTGCATAGAAGAGATGGGAGGACCGCCACCAACAACTTTTGCTGATTAGTTCTTCGTTTAGCCTCTCTTCTTCTTCTTCTCAAGACCTCCTTAGATCAACTTGACTTTCTCGACCAGTGTGTTATCATTTCATGTCACCTATTCGGATCCACATTTACCTGAAATCATAAATAAAAACACGTGGATTCCGACTCCACCACTAAATGTGTAAATATGCAAATTCTACCTATAGTATGCATGTTTATCCGTATTAACTAAGCTAAATGTGAACAAATACTATCATCTAAATGCATGTTATCACTTGTTTTCTTCATTTTCTATATATCTTTGGCTCTTTTTAGACTACAATTGCCACAAATACAGATTAAAGACATTCATATTGGCAAAATTTTGGTAATTGACACATTTTGGCACTTAACTAACTCACAAATGACTGAAAACCTAACTTTAACTGTACTGTACCATAAAACAATGTAAATCTACACTTCATCAAAATACCCCAGATTTACTTGTCCCCAAATAAACAATCATAAGCATAGCTAACAATGGATGTGTATAATCTTAACTCATAAAAATAATATGATTTTGAATTAATTGAAAATCAAGACGATATATTGTCGATTCTGACCATTGAAATTGAAGAACAATTGAAAAGACAAAAACCTCACTTGTCATTTCACGTGGAACACTCAAACTCATGTATTTAGGATAATAAAAAATAGCTCAATTACTCTAATGTGCATTTATTGTTGGAGGAAGAAGGTGAGATGGAGTTTCCCGCGCTCCGGAAACGACGTCGCTCCGTTCCTTTCTCTTCTGTTCAATTAGTACACACGTGCTACTCATGTGACCTCACCTTGTATAAATAAAATGAACCTCTGTGTAACAGAACTTGATTTTTTCCCAATTCAGTTGCAATGGAGAGAGAGCTCGAATTCGTTTTGCTCGATCTCTCTTTCTCTCTTGCGTTCTAGGTTCTCCAATTTCGATCTCTCATTTTCCACATGGTATCAGAGCACAAGATCAATTCCTAGATCCCGATCTCTGTTTTCTTCCGCGCTTTTCCTCATCAGATTCATGGACAACAACGATGATTGCTTGCAGACGGTGAATCGGATGGATACGAACGATCCTTTGTATCTGCATCCATCCGACAATCTAGCTATGGTGCTTGTTTCAAGAGTTTTCGACGGTTCTGGCTTTGCGACCTGGAAGAAGTCTACGTTGATTGCATTATCTGCTAAAAATAAAATTGGATTCATAGATGGATCAATTGCAAAACCTGATGTTGCTGGTGTTGATTTGAGAAATTGGCAAAGATGCAATGATATGGTAGCATCTTGGATGGTGAATGCTGTGAGTAAAGAAATTGCCGAAAGCATAATTCACGGTGATTCCGTTTTTGAGATTTGGATAGATCTTGTTCAAAGGTTTGAGCAATCAAGTTTGATTCATCGATTTGCTGTTAGGAAGAAGTTGTGTGTAATCTCGCAAGGAAGCGATGATTTCGCGACATATTATACCAAGATTAAGAAATTGTGGGATGAGCAAAAGGCCTTGCAGACAGCTCCACGGTGTTCTTGTGGAGCTCGTTAAGAATTTTGGAAGAATGAGGAGGATCAGAAGCTTCTTGAGCTTATGATGGGACTTAACGATTGCTATAGTTCTGTTAGAGGTCAAATCTTGATGATGAAACCAAGTCCTACAATTGCAGAGGCCTATTCTTTGCTCAGCTAGGAGGAGAAACAACGAGATTTCAAGTCAATCACACAATTTGTTGGGGATTCTTCTGCCATGTATTCTCAGCGACATAAATCGTCTTCTCCACCACAGAGTTCGAATCAATCTCAGAATCAGAAGTCAAGCAAATCAAAAGGAACTGTCCCTGGGAAACGTGCTCCCTATGTCTGCACTCATTGCAAGAAAACCGGGCATAAAGTTGAGTTTTACTATAAACTCATTGGTTATCCTTCTGACTCTAAGGCTCCTAAGGACAGGAAGGTTATTGCTCAAGCTTCTGGAGAAACCGATGGTGATGCTCAGGTGTCTGTTATTCCAGGATTCACAGTCGAGCAGTGTGCACAACTCATGAGTATGTTAACTAAGGGTGGTGTTTCTCATTCACAGCAACATAATATGGATCTAGCTGGTTGTTCAATGGCAGGTACTCACCCTTATGTTCTTCCCAATTATCTCGAATATATGGCTTTGAGTGCTCAAATTGATTCAAAGAAATGTTGTGATTCCTGGATCATTGACACTAGTGCAATAGACCATATGTGTTTTGATTCAAAGAAATGTGTTTATCGCCCATATGCTTGCAAAAACATTATCTCCACCGCAAAATCATGCATAGACACACTTCTCATCCCATATTATCTGTCTTTATTTTGATTTACCCTTGTGTTAGCCTATTCACGATCTTGTTATTGTTCTTGAGGGTTTGAGATGAGTTTTGGGAGTTTGAAAGGGCGATGGTGTGGCTATAGTTTGGGTTTGTGGGTTGGTGTGCTTTGCTGTTCTTATTGTGGTGCATGTTTCATGTGAACAGTGGTTAATTTCTCATGTTTGTAGACGTCGTGGAAATGCGATCGACATCTAATGTCTCTGTTGGAGTCCTAATCTGAGGTGTCCGCCAGTGATCCTCAAAGTTCTCTGTGTGCGTCTTTCTTTTGGTCGGTCAATTCGTTTGTTCTGCTAGTTTGTAATTTACAGTGTAGAATGACTTGTACGTTTCTTTTAGCAATTTCTTTCATTCATTTGCTTTGTGTATTTTCCTTTATATCATTTGCTTATGTAATTTGTTTTCAGTTGTACATGATGGTTAGTCTATCTATTGGACTACCCGATCTCTCGGTTTCTCCTTGTCTAGATAATTAAATTTCTTTCCTTATATTAAAAAAAAAGACAAAAGATAGTAATCTTTTACGGAGTATATTATTAAACCACATGTTGTAATGCTACATCGTTATCTATATAATATCTTAATTTATAAGACTTTTTAATGATGTGTCAACACCTCCTTAATTTAATGTTTTTCAACTAATCACAATTTTATCTTATTATTTCTTTTTTCTCTTCATCTCTTTCATACATTTATATTTTTTTCCCTTTTATTTTTTACCCATTTACTAACTATTGTGTTTAATTCAAAACAATAGATTAAAAATAATGTCTACTATATATATATATATATATATATATATAAATATTATAATAATAATAATCTATATCAATATAATATCTTCATTTAAATTATTTTTTTATGAAGCCTAACTTTATGGTAAACATTTTTACCATTTTCTCAAAGATTTTAAGTTTGCTTTCATTATTTTATCCTTACTTTTATTAATATTTTATAATATTAATTTGTTATGTTATTAAAATTTTATTTATTAAAAATCGCGCCATGACGCGAAAATCTTACTAGTTATTAGTATTATTTTGGTCTATCGAGTTGTAGATTTCTGGTTAATGTGACATCATTCATATAATCATATATACCAAAACAAAAAAGATTCGAGTGTGTAAATGCTATGCACAATTCGCTTCGCTTGAGGACAGCTTGGCGGCCTGAAAATCTGAAATACAAAACGTGTTTAGAGAGTTGTATCATTCAAAATTCAACCCATACATTTTCTCTTGTTTTGTTTTGATTTTCAAAATTTTGATACAGATGGAGACAATTTCAAACATGAGATTTTTTTATTCCATTTTACTGAGCAGTACGTAGCTAGAAAAATCTATTACTAGTAACTAGTACAACTACAAAGATCATCAACTTCACATACTATACCACTTCCTACACCACAAAATTATTTTAGTCTAGAATATTTTTTTAAAAATTTAAAAATTATATTTATATTTTAAACAACTATATTTATATGTTTATAAACTTTTATTTTGAAAATTTATGTTTTTCAGTTTTTTAAAAATTAAAAAGATAATTTTTTGTAAAATCTATTTTTAATTTTTTTTCAAAACATAATTTTTCAAGGTAAATGTTTATAAACAAAAAATATAGTTCTTTAAAATGTAAATATGATTTTTCAATTTTTGAAAGATATATTTTGAATTAAAATAATTTTGTAGTGTAGGAAGTGGTGTAGGGAGTGAAATAAAGGATTTTGATTGGTGCCTTCACAGTCTGTTCTCATTTTAAAAAATGTTCTCATTTGAAAAAGTACTAGTATAATTTAATTCGATGAATATTTTATTATATTTTGATAAAAATACAAAACATTTATTTTTATCAATATTTGGTTTTTAAAAATTTAAGTATATCATTGAAATATGAACCATCTTTTTTATCCTTTAAAATACTAAAATATTTTATTATATTTTGATAAAATACCAATCATTTATTTTTTATTAATATATGTTTTTAAAAAATTTAAGTATATCATTGAAATATGAACTATCTTTCATATCCTTTTAAATACTCAATTAATAAATAATAATAATATCATTTTCTCTATATTGTTTAAATATGTGTAGTATATATGTGTGTGTCTATATACGTATATATATAGGGACAATTTCCATACATGCCATAATTTTTTTGCCTATATTAGGAAATTGTCCATCACCCTCTCCATACTAGCTAAATGTCCACCTATGTTGCTGAAACTGCTGAAACCGAAGTTGCTGAAGTTGAGTTTTTTTTTTTCCGTGAAATTGAGTTTTTTTTTTCTGCGTTGCTAAAACCGAAGTTACTAAAACTGGAGTTGCTGAAACTGTGTTATGGGATATAAAATTTAGCATATGTGGGATTCAAACCCACGTATTTGCGCATAAGTACATCTCTCTACCATTAAGCTAAGAGGCTTTTAAAGGAGATTTAAAGCAAGGAACATCAAAATTCATTGCAGTCCGTATTTCAGCAATTACTGAAACTAGAATCCGCATTTCACCAATTGCTGAAATTGCCAATATCCAAACCCAAACCATGTAAGACATATTCTCCACATTCTAAATGTACCTACCTTCCAAATTCACACAAACAGAAAAGACACTAACTCCATTTTTTTTTGTTTCATTATTCTAAGTAAAAAATAAAAAGGTAACATTATTTCATCCAAATTTTTTCCATATGTCAAAAACTAATCTATCTATCCTCTATAATTATTACACAAAGCCCTATCTCTACAAGTTAAAAAGTAGAATAACCAATTTGAATTGACAGCTTACCCAATAAGTCAAAAAGAAGGGACAATCTTCAACAAAATTTAGGGTCTTGTTAGGTACACCGCAAATGATAGTTAAGGATTTGCACGTCGTAATTAACGTGCATACACGTCGTAATTAACGTGCATATACGTCCTTATTAACGTGTAAGTGTGGAATTTTCCACGTCCATAACAAAAGAGGATTTGCACGTCCTTAGCAACGTGCAAGTCTGCACGTTACTAAAAACGTGCATGTTTGCACGTCATTAACAACGTGCAGTCTTGCACGTTGCTAAGGACGTGAAAACTGTCTGCTTAGGGTTGAAGGCTTAGAGTCGGCTTTAGGGTAGGGTTTAGCGTTAGGGTTTAGGGTTCTGGCGCAGGCAGTAGAATAGGAGTGTTAGGACGCAACCAGATCTATGAGAACAGAAAATTAGAGTTAGAGTATTGACATATAGAGGAAAAGCAAGAATAGGTAATAATATAAGACGTTTGAAGTCATACCGCGACAAAATGGTCTTGGTTTCCGATGCAGGCTAAACCAAGGGTTGCTGATTGAGGGTTGTTACCAGGTGTCGGCGAGGACATGGGGAGACATGTGAACGGATGATGCAAAGCTAGGACGACGAGAGGAATCTGATATACCGTTGCAAATACTAAACCCATGATGGGTAGCTCTATCCAACGTCTTCTATCACCATGCACAGGTCCCGCCTATCTCTAGTTGTCGACGAATTGCTGGAATGAGTACCCTCCCATATAACAACTGACGTAGAGATCGGCGTGATCCTCCAAGTGATTGCACAATAATGTTTTCAGTTCTGGGAAAGCAAACTCGCCGATCGGTGATGTCAATGACACCAAAGCACGGTAGCCACAATGACCATCTCCAATAGTGTCCATCACACCCTGAATATGTCTGAGCATGAAGGGATCAACGTTGTTCCGACCCCAGTTGAACCCTCCAAACACATCCTCACGTCCACGTCGAGCTGTGTTCTCTTGGGGACGATGTCGAGTAGCATGTCGAGCACCATGTGCTTCTTCTCTCTCAAAATTTGCCCTGAACTTCTCGTATGGCAACGGGTTGGTTCTGCAGGCATTCCTCGACCCTCGAGGCCTCCCTTTCGATCGGACGCTTATTGATGAGGGTGGGTGGAGTTCATCGTTGCATACATTGTTGGAAGCCGTGTATGAAGATGACAGCTCATACGGGTGTGGGGTGTCGTCGTCAGTCCATGACAAATCCATCCAGAACGGGTGGATGTCCTCAGCGGGTATTGGAGTACCGGAACTGAGGTACGCTTGAATCTCATGGACACACGGAATCCCGTAACAAACCCTCCAATGTCGGTCTGTGCATTCCGGAGGAATGTTTTGGTTTACGACATCGTCCAACAACTTGTACAGATAGTCGAGACACTTTTTGGATACTAAAGTCTTTACCTGGTCAAAAAGGTTGACTTTATGCACCCTTGTTGGCCATTTGAAGCGGTCGATCTCCAAACTAGTTTGCAGCTCATGCAATTGGCCCTCAGATGCTCGCGAATGCGCCTAACCTGATCAGTAGCCTCCTGCACATACTGGGGCAATGTACCAACTACACCCTAAGGCTCATCCCAGCATATCAGCGACTTGCATCGCCTCCCATACAACTCCTCAAAAGGAGCCATATTAATCGAAGAATGATAGCTGTTGTTGTACGAGAACTCCACCAGCGGAAGATGTCTCACCTATAGGTTTCCCCACTCAAGTACACATGCTCTTAGCATATCCTCCAAGGTTTGTATCATCCGCTCACTCTGACCGTCCATCTGCGGATGATAAGCTGTACTAAAGTGCAACTTGCTCCCTAGAGCCTCGTGCACCTGCCTCCAGAATCTCGAGGTGAACCTGCCATATCTGTCCGACACAATCCTCTCAGGGACTCCATGTAGCCTCACAATATGCTGCACAAACGACTGTAATAATGTGGACACCAGCCATGTCTCCTGAATCGGAGTAAAATGAGCGGTTTTGGTCAACCTATCGACCACCACGCATATCGCATCAAATCCTCGGACATCTCTCCTAAGTCCGGTAACAAAGTCCATGGTGATATCTGTCCACTTCCACACGGGGTTGGGAAGTGACATGATCATCCCTCCAGGCTTCTGGTGCTCAATCCTCACCTGCTGGCAGGCCTTACATCTCGCAACAAACAATGCAACGTCAGTCTTCATCTGGCCCCACCAAAAGTTACTCCTCAGGTCCTGATACATCTTATTCGATCCTGGGTGGACCGAATAAGGAGTAGAGTTCGCCTCTGTCATGATCATCTGCCTCAGATCGTGTACCTCGGGTACCGCAACTAGACCCTGCAACACTAACATCCCATCCTCTCTAACGGAAAATGACTTGCAGTGCCCCCGAGCCATACGCTGACGGATGTTCGCTATCCGTGGACCACTCTCTCTCTGTGTGACCAAACCTCGATACCGCAACTCATTAGATCTCTCTGCATTTCTGGTCGTGCTGTCAACCTTGACAAGGTGACCTCCTGATGAGTCTTCCTACTCAGCGCATCGGCCACTACATTGGCCTACCCGGGATGATAAACTATGTCGAGCTCATAGTCCTTTATCAACTCAAGCCACCTCCTCTGGCGCATGTTCAACTCCTTCTACGTGAAGATATACTTCAAGTTCTTATGATCGGTCAAAATCCTCACTAACGTACAATACAGGTAATGCCTCTAGATCTTGAGCGCATGAACAACCGCGGCTAGCTTAAGATCGTGAGTGGGGTACGACTCCTCCCCCATCTTCAGTTGGCATGAAGCATAAGCAATGACCCGATCTCTCTGTTGTAACACACAGCCTAACCCTGAAATCGAAGCATCAATGTAGGCCATGAAGTCCTCCGTCCCCTCGGGCAAAGCTAACACTGGCGCGGACGTCAACTACTTCTTCGGAAGCTCGAAACTGCCCTGAGAGGCCGGACTCCACTCGAAGGGCACTCCCTTCCTCATCAGCTGTGTCATCGGCCTAACTATGCTGGAGAAACCCTCGACGAACCGTCGCTAATAGCTAGCCAAACCCAAGAAAGACCGGATGTCTCTAACGGTCTTGGGGACCTCCCAAGCAACGATAGCCTCAACCTTCGAGGCGTCCACTGCTATCCCTACTGCAGATATGATGTGCCCCAGAAACATCACCTCTGAGAGCTAGAACTCACACTTGCTGAATTTCCCAAATAACTTGTGCTTTTGCAGAATCCTCAGCACAATCCTCAGATGCTCGGCATGCTCCTCTTTGCTCCTCGAGTAGATCAGGATATCATCAATGAATACAACCACGAATCTGTCAAGATAGTAGATGAACACCCTGTTCATCAACTCCACAAAAGCTACTGGCGTGTTGGTTAGCTCGAATGGCATAACCACAAACTCGTAATGACCGTATCTAGTCATGAATGCGGTCTTCGGGATGTCCTCGCCCTTCACTCTTAATTGGTGGCAACCTGATCTCATATCTATCTTCGAAAACACAACGGCTCCCTATAGCTGGTCCATCAGGTCGTCTATCCTTGGCAACGGATAACGGTTCTTCACTGTGGCCCGGTTCAGCTCCTGGTAATCAATGCACAACCTCAACGATCCATCCTTCTTCTTGACGAACAACACTGGTGCTCCTTATGGCGAAGCGCTCCGTCCAATGTAGCCCTTCGAGGCTAACTCCTCTAGGCTCTAGCTGAGCCTTTAGCTCAGCCATCTCCGTAAGTGTCATCCTATACAGAACCCTCGATATTGGCCTCGTGCCCGGCTCTAACTGAATGGCGAAATCAATATCTCGCTGTGGCGGAAGTCCTGGTAGTTCGTCGGGAAAGACATCGGCGAACTCGCTAACAACTGGCACATCCACCTCCAAAGTGTAGCACCAATAGCTCGTGCATACTTGATCTAAGAGTCTCGCCGCTCGCACTGCGTTGGTCTGGGCTCCATTACTCTTGACCTTGTTGCTGGTCTCCCCCAAGCGGGGTCTCGGTCTGCTGTTGCTCTCTACGGTCACCCCTTCCGGGTGCACTCTCCTGATCCTGGTGCTGCTGCATCGACACCATCAACTGCTCTAACCCAACTCTATCAGTAGGCAGCTCAGTCTGAGTCTCAGTTTGTCTATCTCTGGTGGTACGATCTCCACGAGGTCTACCTCGGCCTCTACCTCGGCCGCTCGCATCTCCGGGACCAGTCTGTCCTCTCGTCTCAACCACGGTGCAACTGAACATATAAGGGTACTCAATATACCCCTCAACAAAACGTCTTCTTCAAGGAAGATGGCCCTCAGGCACATTCATTTCACATAATTACATCCCTTCAAGGGGATGGCTCGTAGGCACAATTTTATATTGCACAGAAGCTAACTAGATAGCTATCCTTCGAGGGATAGCTTGGCGAGCCCGCCTCTAAATCATATCCCACTCCAACCACCATAGTTGCTCCCTTGGAGTATTCTTTGACCAGCTGTAAAGAAAAACTAGTATTTTGCCTACCAGAATCCCGTTCTACATCTCTATAAGATGGCTATCGCCTTTATACTACCCATCGATCCTATCTCTCATCTAGAAGGATCCTAGTTCATTTTCATTTCCAAAGGGTTTTCAACATTGCCCTTTAAAACCTTTTAAAATCCTTTAGAACTTCCAAAACGGTGGGCGGGTTTTGAAAATGTTTTATAACTCGTGCATACTCAGGTCGAGCAACCTTGGCTCTGATACCAACTTTCTAACGACCCAAAAGTTTGGATATCCGAATATGCCTCCTTTAGTCCACTTAGAGGATTAATAAGGTTCGGATGATCCGGTTATTCGGGGTACGTTAAGGAAGAGTTTTGAATTCTTCCATTTTAGATCTTACGACTGAGTACGAGTTGTTACTTAGATTATTTATTTAGCGGAAGCATAGATAAGTTGTTAAAACGGGGATTTCGAACCCCAAAGCAAACACATGCCCATTGGAGGCTAGAACCTGTCCTAGGTAACTGTTGAAGGAGGAAATCAAGAGTGCAAATAAAATATAGCAAACCGATTGGATCCCAGCAAATAATGTTCAAGACTCCCTCCCGATGTAGCAAGAGAAAGTTAGGTTCGATCCTCGAGGAAGCTGGTCAGCGGATCCTAGGCAGCGGAGGAATCTCGCGGCAGAAGTCGACAACAGATTACCCGATGTCGACTAGGTTTAGTCGACAGAAGAACGGACAAGTCGAAAGAAGCAGGCGGCAGACACTGGTTTTTGTCGATATCGAGAAGATTTACTCGATATCGAGTAAATATGTCGACGTCGAGGAAAGCTTTGTCGAGTACCTGCAGTTCAGAAGCTACGACGATCTAGGCGATCGAATGTCAATAGTCGATGTCGACCAGTTTTGGTCGAAATCGAGGAAGACAGAAACTTAAACGAAAGAAAATAAAGAACAAGGCTTTGCGAAACTCGAAATAAACTATGTGAAAGAAAACTTCCAAGATTGGGGTTTGCAACGACAATAACCAAGCATGCATAAGGCAAGATAAATAACGATAATCATGCAAATTACATCGAAGGATCAAGCTTTCACCTTTTCCAACAATTAAGAAACTCTTTCAAGAAACCCTAATTGTATCTACCAATTTTATGTTTACAATCCAAGTTGTTAGCATGGATATCCATTGAATGGGTAATAAACACATAAAGGGTAGTAGATGCTCAAAACATGATAAAGGTCGGATCTTTCCCCCAAACACGCAGGGCTATCGTTGGGCTCACCCCAACCCTAGAAGTAGGTGGACTACTCGCGCCTCATCGCAATCGCATATATTGTTGATGAAAAAGAAACTACTTGCATTAAATCAAACTGAAGAAAGTACAAACCGAACAAAGCCAGATCACCTTCGCTCTCTTGCTCCACTCGGTCTCTCTCTCTCTCTCTCTACTCTCTACTTACTTCTCCTTCTGAAATTGAATGAATAAAACTCAGCCCTATAGGCTTTATTTATAGGGCTTAATCCTTACTAATCAAGGAAAGCAATCTATATCTATTATCTAAAGATAAAACTAAAATAAAGATAAACATTAATTCTAAAGGGAAATAATTAAATACCTAAAATATCTTCATGTCTTCATGTGGTAGGTAAATCTCTCTTCTTTAGATAGATCTTTGATAAATTCGGATAGATTCGGACTTCCTTCGAGCCCAAGCAAGCCAACTCGACTCGGACAGGCCCATCAGCGTCTCGGCCCAGGAACGTTTTGGTCGACATCGAGGAATGTCCTCGACATCGAGGAAATATGTCGTCGATTTCGGCTTCACTGGACTTTCTCGAGTTGCTTCTTCCTTTCTCGGCTCGGAAATGTGTTTTTGGTTTGGTCGATGTCGATGAATTTACTCGACATCGAGGACAATTGTTGTCGATCTCGGCTTGTCTGGCTAACTTAAGTAGCTCCTCCTCGGATCCTCGATCAGGTGTTGCGGTTGTGCTTAGTCGATATAGAGGAATATCCTCCACATCGAGTAAAAACATTTCTCGAGTTGGAGTTTCTTCTCGGCTTCTCGATCAGGCTCTTCTCGACCAGGCTTGGCTTCACACATCTTTTTCGATATTGAGGAGGTTTCCTCGAAATCGAGTAACTCTTGCCTTCTGTTTTCTCTTCTTGGTTTTATCCCGGAATGGATCCAAATTCTGTAATATTTGACCAAAACTTATGTAGACCTCTATTTCTTGCAAATAAGCATATATTACATAAATTGAACATATTCCTAGCCTGAAATGTGTATAAAAACATGGCTATTTTAGTAGACATTGAATCACCCTATACTTAAGCTTGCTTGTCCCCAAGCAATAACTTGGATGGTCATTCAGGGGAAGAATTTAAAACTCTCAACATCATAGATTCATTCTTATATAACCCTACAATCAATTACCATCATCGAAAAGGTACTAGTGTCCCAAATCCATGCATGTGCAAATAAAAAGCAACATCTACTCATAAAAGGAGGGTTATGCTAAAAACAATTTATGTGACTGATGTCCACTAAAATAGCCATGTTGAAATGCATATTTTAGCTCCATATTCTATATACTTTGCATATTTCGGGCTGGGAATATGTTGAATTTATGTAATATATGCTTATTTGCAAGAAATAGAGGTCTACATAAGTTTTGGTTTAATATTACAGAATTTGGAGCCATTCCGGGACAAAACCAAGAAGAGAAAGCTGAAGCCAGGATTTACTCGATTTCGAGGAACACTCCTCGATATCGACAAAAAGATGTGAACCAAAGCCAAGTCGAGGAGAGCCTGATCGAGAAAGGTGAGAAACGAAGCCAAATCGAGTTCTGAACATTACTCGATATCGAGTAATTCACTCGATGTCGACCAAAGCTCGGAAGAACACCTGGACTCGAGGAAGAAAACCTGATCCAAAAGCCAAAGAGAAGACAACTCGAGCAACTTTACTCGATATCGAGGAAATTCCTTGATATCGACGAAACTGAGAACGCGTGGCCGAGTCCAAGTCGGGAAGAAGTTACTCGAGGAAGCCCAGTGAAGCCCAGTCGACGACAGTGTTCCTCGATGTCGAGGAAATTCCTCGATATCGAGCAAAAAGTTCCTGGGCCGTGACGCTATTGGGCCTGTCCGAGTCGAGTTGGATTGTTTGGATTGCTTGGGAGCAAAAGAATCCGAGTCTATCAAAGATCTATCAAGTTTTATCAAGGATTTATCCAAAAAGAGAGATATATCTACCACATGAAGATATAGATATAGATTGCTTTCCTTGATTAGCAAGGATTAAGTCCTATAAATAAAGCCCATGGGGCTGATTTTCTATTCAATTCAATTCAGAAGCTAGAGAAGTAGTTCCACCGAGAAGTTTAGGAGTTCAAAGGTTTTAGGGTTTTGCGTTCAACGAAAGTTGGAGTGCCGGGATTGTAAAGACTTTGAATTTAGTTAATGTAATTTATTTCTTTTCAATCAATATCTGCGATTACAATGAAGCGCGAGTAGTCCACCTACTTCTAGGGTTGGGGTGAGCCCGACGATAGCCCTGCGTGTTTGAGGTAAAGATCCGACCTTTATCATGTTTTAAGCATCTACTACCTTTTATGTGTTTATTACCCATTCAATGGAGATCCATGCTAACAACTTGGATTGTAAGCATAAAATCGGTAGATACAATTAGGGTTTCTTGAAAGAGTTTCTTAATTGTTGGAAAAGGCGAAAGCTTAATCCTTCGATGCGATTTTCTTTCATACATAGTTTATTTCGAAAAAGCCTTGTTCTTTATTTTATTTCGCTTTAAAGTTTTTGTTCTCCTTGATATCGACCAAAACTGGTCGACTTCAACTACTGATATTTGATCGCCTAGATCGTTGTAGCTTCTGGTTTGCAGGAACACGACGTCGACAAAAGTTTACTCGATATCGAGTAAAACTCCTCGATATCGACCAAAACCCGGGAGCTGCTGCTTGCTTGTTTCAACTTGTCCAATCTTCTGTCGACTAACCTTAGTCGAGATTGAGGTAATCTGTAAGTCGATTTCTGCCGTGAGATTCCTCCGCTGCCTAGGATCCGATGACCAGCTTCCTCGAGGATCGAACCTGACTTTCTCTTGCTACATCGGGAGGGAGTCTTGAACATTATTTGCTGGGATCCAATCAGTTTGCTTTATTTATTCGTATTTTATTTGCATTCTCGATTCCCTTCTCTCAATAGTGACAAAGCATTAATAATCAAGAGGACTTTAATTAAGCTCAATAAGGAGTAGATCGGTAAAAGGCTAAAGGTGGGCAATTTTTGGCCATGTGGTGTTAATGATCCGGGGAAATGGATTATTTCCAAACTTTCTCAACCACATTCCTTCTTCATAAGACTCATCACCTTTCATAATGCTTTTATCAATATTAATGCTTTTACCTCTCTAACCTCGACACTGCCTTCTCGGGAGTCGCAAACATGGGTGTCATGAATGGCCCCGGATACTTAGTGCTTTGGACTCCTCACATTGGTGTCCCATCGTACGGAGCTATTATCTCAACGCAGGCAGGGTCGATCTACCTTTATCTCCTGAGGTGATCAGATTTTTTCTCACTCATTAAATTTTCCATATATCTCAAATATTCTCGCCAAACTCCAAATATGATAACAACAACAACACGAACACCATATAATATCTCCATAATGTAACATCATTCTCAACATAATTCCCGGATAGGAAATAAGGTAGAAAATGGGCAATATTTAGATCATGTGGAGCATATATGAAATAAGGCATAATATTGCTTTTGTGATGCATATAAGCATAGGTATGGCTAGGATTAAAACAATGAGCATTATATGGAATTATAAAGTCCTCCATCCTCTTATCATGCAACATGTCAAAAACAATTTCAAATTTTACCTCCTTTCATGGTTTTCAAGAAAATATGCATTTTATTGTGACTTTCCTTTACTAGGCAATTTCATGCTATATCTCTTAATGAATCCAATTTTGCATCGTCGAGTTCAATAAAGCTTCCATGACACTATTGCTTTGAACAATTTACAAGCATTGGTAGATGTCTCGTAGAACTTTTGAGTTTAGCCTTATGTACAAAAATTTAAAATTTTACTCAAAATTCACCATGTTAAACCAAAAGCAAGAATAAAATATATAATAATGATAATGAGCTCTTCTTCCACCCCATACTTAAAATATACAATGTCCCCACTATATGAAAATCAAATAACACAAGAGTAAAGGAAGGAACTCACCGAATAATGCGTCGAGGAAGGCAAAACAAGGCCTGTCGAGGAAACTGCGCTGGTCGATGTCGGGGAATTTTGGTCGATATCAACCAACTTACTCGATGTCGAGTAATGTTGGTCAAAATCGACTAGCTGCTTCTCCTCCTCCCCTGGACGGTTTACACCTCAGGAGCCGATATCGACTAAGTTTTAGTCGATATCGACCATGTTTGGTCGACTCCAGTTTTCTTCATCCTGCAACTTTGTTAGTTTTTCCCGAAAACAAGATTCCACATAAAGTATTCAAAAACAAAAACAAAACAAACAAAACCAAAACCAAAAGTTTAAAAAAACCAAAACAAAAGTTTTTCCCGACCAGACTTGTGCTTTAAGTGCAGTCAATGTGGGCCCCCTTTATGCTTGGCCCTTCTCCTGGATCATCTATGTCCTGATTGTAGTATGCAAGCTCAGCTAATAGGTGGTCGCTTGCATAATATCCCTTTTCTTCCTTCCTTTTTTTTCCAGCTCTCATTCTTCGCAGATTTGCTCGCCACGGGGCCTTACCTCCCCTTAAATTATTTATAATTTTCTTAATGGAATGAGGAGGAGTAGAACTCATACCTGAACTTAGCTTTTCGGGCCCAAAACAAAAATCTTTGGGCTTAGGGTTGGTCGATGTCGAGTAATATTGGTCGCCATCGAGTACAGGGACCCCATACTTAGGCTCTTAGTAAGTCTGGTGCTCAACAGGGGAAGTCGATGTCGAGAAAGCGTGGTCGACATCGAGGTGTTTGGTCGACATCGAAGAAAACAAGTCGATGTCGAGTTGCCTTCTGGTGTTTTCCCCTGTTGTTTGCTCGATCCCATGGTTGCCGAAGCTTTTCACCTCCAGCCATGAAATTTCCTCTTTTGCAGGGCCAAAAGAGAAATCTAAGATCTCGTCGCCTATCGTGAAGGTGAGCAATCGCTGCTTTACACTGATTTTAGCATTCGCAGTAGCTAGGAATGGTCTACCAAGAATAATAGGGCTAGTAGGATCTTCAGCACAATCTATAATAAGGAAATCGGTAGGGACATAGTGACGAGAGGGTTTCTCGACCAAATAAATTTGTAGTCAAGACCGCCGCTATAGTATAGGGGACTCAGGTTCGTCCTCAGGAGAGAAGTCAACGGTTCTAGGTTTAGTGTGTTTTGGGGTTCAGGGATAGCGGGAAAAGGTGGGGAGGTTGCTGTCGATGTCGACTAAGACTTGGTCGATGTCGAGGGAATGATAGAAGAAGAGGTGGTCGGTGTCGGGTAACTTTGCAGGACAAAAATAATGAAATAAAATAAATAAAGATGCAAACTTCCAAGGTTAGGGATCACCACAACAATAAACATATGCGCAGATCATAAATCACATAAAGATGCATACTTTATATCAAATAACTCTCGTTATTAACAAATAGGAATATAGAGGCTTTTGCATAAACCCTAAGTGTTACTACCTTTTCTTAATTAGGATCAACCAACTTTCGCAAGCAAAACCTAATTACTATCCAAATTCATAATTAATTCACTTTCGTTTCAATATCATGAATAAGGAATTTGAAGCACACATATCTATGTTGGGATCACCTCAACCCTAGAAGAAAGAAATTAGAAACAAACCATAATAAAAAAAATTAACTTTAACATAAAATAAACTAAAACTTACAACTGTTCGTCTCCTTCCTTCTCGCCTCCTCCTCCTCTCTCTCTCTCTCTCTCCTCTCTCGCTCTCTCTCTCTCTCTCTCTCTCCTCTCTCCTATCTCCTTCTCATCTCTCCTCTCTCTCTTCTCTCTCCTTGCGCCCTAAGACGACTTGACTTGAATGAATGAAATTCAGCCCCCTAGGGCTTTATTTATAGCCTTCCAACCCTTGCTAATCAAGGTAAGAAAGTCTATCTATATCTAATTCTATCTATCTTTTATCTAAAGATTAAATAATGGAATAAAAGAATTAAATCCAAAAAAGGAAATATATCTAAAGTAGGTAAATCCTCCATGGAGTTGATAGATCTTGATAAGTCTTGATAGATGTGGATAGAATTTGGTCTCGAAAATATCACCATCGGCTTCGGGATAGAAACTTAACAAGACACTTGGATAGCTCGGAATCCGCCACTGAGATGTCCTCGATATCGAGTAGGAGTCCTCGATATCGACTAGCGTTTTCTTCGTCTTGTGCTCAGCAACTCCATATCGGCTAACAGGACACTTGTCGACTTGGGTTGTCCTCGATATCGAGTAATTTCCTCGATATCGAGTAACATGTTCGGCTTCCTAGTGCTCAGCTTCGTCGATCTCGGCTCTGGACATGGAAATCGACTTGGGTGCTTACTCGATATCGACCAATTCTTGTCAATATCGACTAACCTGCTCCAGCTCCCCAACTTCACTTGTCGATTTCTGAGGTCTCTACTCGATCTGGGCTTTGGTCGATATCTCGATATCGAGTAGATCTCTCAGCTTTCTGCTTTGTTCTTGAAACGCACTTTCCCGAGTCCTCGTTCGTCAGATTGACGCATATGACCATGCGTTGGAAAACTCTTTTTGAGGGCTACAACTCTCATGAAAACATCAAAACTTGACTCAGAATGATGAATGCCGAAAAATGGCCTTTTCTCCAGCTGCACCATCCTTAGCTTCTTCATGAGTTTTCCTTTAAGCTCCAAAGTGCGTCCGATTTCTGCGAATTATAACAAAAACTTGTGTAGACTCCATAATTTGGAAAATAAGCATAAAATACATAGATTTTGTACTATTCTAACCCAAATGCATGAAATGCATACAGAAATCGATATAAAAGTAACTATAAAACATGGCAAATTAGGCTCACAACACATAGAACTTACCTACCTGGACAGGGACATTCTCAACTATACCTGTAGGGATGACCACTATATTGTTTGCCATGTATAGCTTGGCATCCATAGGCTCTATAGACCCTATCTTTACCTTTCGCCAGATTGATAAAGGCATGATACTCACGCTTGCTCCTAAATCACACAAGGACTCATATTTATATTGTCCAAATCCCACAGTAATAGAAAACTTACCAGTGTCAGGTCTCTTCTCAGGGAAGTCCATTCGTTTGCATTCGCCGACGATTTCTGAGAGTGATCGTGATGCGGGACCATCCAAGACACCTTCGGATGATGTCCTTCTCAAGAGGAAGAAGAAGGCTCCACCATGGGAGAAGATCCAAAGGTTGATGTTTTTTAGATTCGTTCAGAATTTTGACAGCTTTTCGACGTCTCTGTAAATTGGGTCGTACGGATTCAATATTTATCGGATTGAGGGTCGCCATACCTTGTCGGAACGAGGACGAAGAGGTCTACAACTTTTCTGTTGAAGGTTTTTCCGGATTCGACATCGACATTGGCCGAAAATCATCATCTTAGAGATTTCACTGTTTTTAGACGAATTTACCCTATTTTTAGTAACTTTTCTACTTAAAGCTATTTTAGGAAACTTTAGAGGTTATTTTATTTAATTCCTTTAACTCATTATTTAATCTCTTTTATCTTCTTTAGTTAGTAGAATCGGCCCATCAGGCGTTAGAGAACCCTATATATTTCAATTCCCCCTTTGTAATTCCGTAGGAACTTAATGAATAGAATTAGTCTTCTCAAATTGTGTGAAACACATTGAGTGATTGTTGGATGATTAGAGCTGTGCTCATCATTCACGAATTAGTATCTATCTCAGCTTGGTTTGCTTTGCGTTCATCAACTTCGCAAGACTTGGTTGTGTAGGGTTGCAGAGGCGGGTTATATAGTCATTGGTATTGGTTCCTACCTTCTACGGAAGCCTGGGGTCTTTATCTTGTTCTATATAGATCGACTCAGTCCTTATCGGTCGTGTCTTTGCATCAATATATTTCGAGTCTTTCTTTAATTCTTGCGGCGTATTCTTGGTTCTTGCGTCTTTCTTGTTTGTTTCTTTAGTTTCTTGCTTGTTTGTCGAAGATCAGACCATCTCACGGCTAACCCCGTATAAAATTGGCATCAGAGCTTTTGTTTCCGACATCAAGATTGAGTCTTTTCTTTTCATAAACACAAAAACCACAAAAATAGAGTCAGTTCTTGTTTTGGTCATTTACTTCTTGTTCTTTAATTGATTATTGCACTAACCTTGTTTGTTTGTGATTGTTGTGGTTGCATAAGCCTAAACACAAGCCTAGCCGAGACCAGTGGAGTCGACCAAGCCGTGAAGCACCCCTATGCAACACCTAGCCGACGGCACATCTTTGTGTCCCCATAAGTCAAGCTTGGCCGAATCCCTTACCACAAGAAACCCTAGTTGTTGCTTTGTTCTATCTTTGGAACCCTTTTATTTATCTTTTTTCTATTCTATTTGCCTTGATAAAATCTGATTTTATTTGATAAATTATTCCATATTATCTATCATTTATCTTTAAGAGGCTTAGATAGATCTTGTTACCATATATATCTAAAAGGGTGTCTATTTATTTATCTTAGGGCTGAATTTTATCCTTTATCACCAATACATCATATTTTCGAGTCCTATACATTATTTTGAGTCTTTTCTTGCATTAGTTTCATATTTAAAAAAAAAACAGTTTCGAATTTCAGTAAAAAAAAAAAGACATACATACTTGGACCTAGGAGGATAAAATTCACTAGGGGTAAAAGTAAGTCAAAAAAAAAAAAAGAAAAGAGAAGTATTGTTGATCTAGTTTAAGAAAGCTCCCAAGGACATCTTTGGTGAACCTATCCAGCCCTATTCGACATTAGCTATCCCAAAACACATACCTTTCTTGAAAATTAAAACCCTTCCCTGCAACTACAACATCCTAACTTAAAAGTTTTCAATCAAAAGAGGTAAATTTCCAAGCTTTCTTTTATTTTCTTTATTTTCTCTTATTTTTCTTTTGTGTCGAGTACTTTTCTCACCTGATCGAGTACTCTTTGGTCTATGTCGAGTTGATCTCTTGCAAATACCCATCTGTTTTGCTTGAATCGAGTTGGTTATAGCTGCTGTCGAGTACTCAGCCCTTTGTCGAGTACTTGTTTATTGCTTTCTTTCATTCATTCTCTCATATATACTTTGATTGTAAGGTTTTTGCTTGAGTGTTGATTTTCCCAAAGCGGATTGCCCCAACAAGCGTGACATACCAATTAGAGAGGGAGTGTGAGCGAAACACATTGTGAGGTTGTTTATATTTTGCTAATCTTGACATAGTTCCGTGTTTGTCTTTATTTGCAATGTCTAATAACCAGGGCAATGATTGGTACAATACCTTCATGGCGATGTTAGCTAAGGTAAATGAGAATGTGGTGAAAACCAATGAAGAATTGGTTAAGTTGGATAAAAGCTTGGCGACACTAGATCTTAAGCGTTTTGGCTCAAATATAGTGTCTGGACAAGGAATCCCACTTCAAGTTGCAGTGCCACCAATTAAAAGGGAAGTAATTCATCCTATTTCTACTCAACTTAATGTTTCTTCTAGCCTAGATAATTCTCTTATTGATGAAAATGTAGAGCATGTTGTTAATAATGATCAAGATGTTAATTCATTTGCCTATGATCATGAAGATTGCATTGAATATGAGCACGATGATTCTTTGATTGTTAGTAAAGTTTTAAATGTTCAACCTATGTCTTGTGATTATATTCAAAGAGAAGATTTATGTCATACTAAATGCTTAGAAAAATGCAAAGTTTCTAATATGATCATTGATGGTGCAAATTCTTCTCCTATTACTAGCCTTGAATTAATTGAAAATTCAGCCTTGAATTAATTGAAAATTCAGCCTTGAAAAATGAAGAAAACTTGCTAGCATTGGATGGAAACTTAGGGATTAATGATCAAGCTAAATTGCATATTACGTTAGAACATAATGAAGATGATATGAATTATGAATTATGCACTCATAAAGTTTCTTTTCTTGGTTTGGTGGAGAGCTCTAATGGCCTACAAGTTGATGAAGCTGAGACAACAACCATCAAGGAGTGGTCAATCCCTATATCAATCGGTTTTGCTACGAGTTTTCATGGACATGAGGTTTTCGATCCAGGAGCTCGTGTGGATGCCTTTGCGGAATCAAATGCGACCTTGGATTCGAGGACGAATCCTTTTCTAGAAAGGGAGATTGATGCGAGACCATCCAAGACACCTTCGGATGATGTCCTTCTCAAGAGGAAGAAGAAGACTCCACCATGGGAGAAGATCCAAAGGTCGACGTTTTTTAGATTCGTTCAGAATTTTGACAGCTTTTCGACGTCTTTGTAAAATGAGTCGTACGGATTCAATATTTATCGGATTGAGGCGTGCCATACCTTGTCGGAACGAGGACGAAGAGATCTACAACTTTGCTGTTGAAAGGTTTTCCAGATTCGACATCGACATTGGCCGAAAATCACCATCTTAGAGCTGTCACTGTTTTTAGACGAATTTACCCTATCTTTAGTAACTTTTCTACTTAAAGCCATTTTAGGAAACTTTAGAGTTTATTTTATTTAATTCCTTTAAGTCATTATTTAATCTCTTTTATCTTCTTTAGTTAGTAGAATCGTCCCATCAGGCCTTAGAGAACCCTATATATTTCAATTCCCCCTTTGTAATTCAGTATGAACTTAATGAATAGAATTAGTCTTCTCAAATTGTGTGAAACACATTGAGTAATTGTTGGATGATTAGAGCTGTGCTCATCATTCACGAATTAGTATCTATCTCAGCGTGGTTTGCTTTGTGTTCATCAACTTCGCAAGACTTGGTGATCCTAGTATCCACGAGCCCCCTCGTTGTGCCTCCAAGTTGCCCGCTTGGTTGTGTAGGGTTGCAGAGGCGGGTTATATAGTCATTGGTATTGGTTCCTACCTTCTACGGAAGCCCGGGGTCTTTATCTTGTTCTATATAGACCGACTCAGTCCTTATCGGTTGTGTCTTTGCGTCAATTTCGAGTCTTTCTTTAATTCTTGCGGCGTATTCTTGTTCTTGAGTCGTTCTTGATCAATCTTGGCCGAGTTCTTGCAAGTCTTGGTTGAAGTCGAGTATGTTCTTGCTTCTTTCTTGCTGCGTCTCTTGGTTCTTGCGTCTTTCTTATTTGTTTCTTTAGTTTCTTGCTTGTTTGTCGAAGATCGGACCATTTCACGGCTAACCCCATATCAGATCGCTTGTTCTAAGGATTTCCTTGAGGAACTTGACATATGCAGGCATCTCTTAAAGAACTTCTGCAAAAGGAATTGAGACATTCAGATCTTGAAGCATCTTAACAAAACGTTTAAACCTACCTGCAGTGGGATCTTTTAGCGCCTTGGAAGGGAAAGACAATGTCTTTTTCTGCTTCAGAGCCAGAACAGATGTCAGAGGTGTTGCAGAGTCCTCGATATCGACAATCTTTTTCTTGACATCGAAAAGATTTTCATCGATATCGACCACTGTTGTCGACTTCAAGTTGTTGTGTTGTGCAGACGAGTCTGGGCTTGGATTCTCCTCGACATCGAGTTGGGTTTTGTCGATATCGACCAAATTTTGGTCGACATCGAGTTGTGTCTGCTCGTTGTTGAGTTGCTTCTCTGCTTTGGCCTGCTGCTTTCCTACCTCTAGCTCGCGTAGTTGATGCCTGCTCCTGAGCTTTACAGCTGCGACGTGTCCGGTCTTCCCCTTAGGATTTGGTTCTGTTTGCCCAGGGAGTTGCCTGGTCGGTCGTAGAATTGATGCTGCGAATTGACCCATCTGGGTCTCTATGTTCCTCTTCCAAATATCAAGTTCTCCAAATCTTGTATTGATGTTCTGGAGCTGATTATTGATGGAGCTTGTAGACTGCTGCTGCTGTGCCTTATTCCGGCGCATCTCATCCAGGATCATCTGTAGATCATCCTTCCGTTGATCTCTTTCTGGATGTCCTGGAGCTCTGTATGGTGGAGGGTTCCTAGGGGCACCTTGGTTCCATTATGGTTGCTGAAACCTTTGGTCCCCCATATAGCGATTGGGACCCCCTACGTAAGCTACCTCCTCGCGAGTTTCTGCCATCCTAACTTGCTCTGTGTGCGGGCACTCAGTAGTGGTGTGCCGTTGTGAACCATATTCGATGCAGGGTTGATTGACAGAAAGATACTTGACCTCCTTAAGGAGCTTGCAATTCTGATCTCTGTAGTACTGCTCCCTAACATCTGCATCAATCACCTTAGAAGGTTCGTAGAGGGGCATGGATGGGACTGGCCTGACGTAGGTATCTTCATCATAGTTTGTTGGAGCCCCATACTTGTTATTATAGTTGGTCAGCTTGTCGAGGGCAGCCCATGCGTCAGCTGACGGCATTGTTAGATACTCATAATGAGTATACATGTTGATCCTATCCTTAGCAGCCAGATCAAGAGAATTGAAGAAGATCTCCTGAACGCTGCAGGGTTGATGTCCATGTGTAGGGCAGGATCGCAGTAGATCCTTATATCGTTCCCATGTCTTTGCTAGCGGCTCCCTAGGTTTCTGTTTGAAAGATGTAATCTTCTGGCGAAGGAGCGCTGTCTTGGCAGGAGGAAAGAATTTGTTGAGAAATTCCTGCCTCACTTCAGCCCATGTTGTGAGGGATCGTGGACGAAGACCTTCAATCCACTTTAATGCTGGACTAGCCAGAGACCAACGAAAAGCCTTCATCAAGACATATTCCAAAGTGGTACCTTCAGCAAAAGTACGATACATATCAGGAAAGTTGGTAATATGTTGAAGAGGACATTCATTAAATCTACCGTAAAAAGCATTATGTTTAATTTCAATTAGGAAAGGAGTGTGAATTTCAAAGTTATTCTCACGGATTAGAATAGCCGATTCAGGCACGACGAGAGTCGGGTGCATGTAATCCTCTGCAGTGGTAGGGTATTGGGCAAGCTCATCTTCCAATGACCTCCTTCGCTCCGTTTCCTGCGTAGTGCGTGCTCTCTCAGCGGTGAGAGCAGTATCTTTGGTGGCTAGCTCCCTCTAAAGCCTCTGTATCAGATGTTCCTGTGTTTCTGCGGCCGCCATGGCTCTTTTTAATTTAGCGTGGACGTGTATAAGGCGTTCCGGATCGTCTAAGCCGTCAAACTCAAGTGGTTGACCAGAACGGTGCATACACCTGCGAAGTAACTCAAAGCAAATGTGAGATTTAACTACCTAAGGCGCGAAGGATTGCTTCCCCGGCAACGGCGCCAATTTGTTGAAGGAGGAAATCAAGAGTGCAAATAAAATACGAATAAAATATAGCAAACCGATTGGATCCCAGCAAATAATGTTCCAGACTCCCTCCCGATGTAGCAAGAGAAAGTCAGGTTCGATCCTCGAGGAAGCTGGTCAGCGGATCCTAGGCAGCGGAGGAATCTCACGGCAGAAGTCGACAACAGATTACCCGATCTCAACTAGGTTTAGTCGACAGAAGATCTGACAAGTCGAAACAAGCAGGCGGCAGACACTGGTTTTTGTCGATATCGAGAAGATTTACTCGATATCGAGTAAATATGTCGACGTTGAGGAAAGCTTTGTCGAGTGCCTGCAGTTCAGAAGCTACGGCGATATAGGCGATCGAATGTCAGTAGTCGATGTCGACCAGTTTTGCTCGAAATCGAGGAAGGCAGAAACTTAAACGAAAGAAAATAAAGAACAAGGCTTTGCGAAACTCGAAATAAACTATGTGAAAGAAAACTTCCAAGATTGGGGTTTGCAACGACAATAACCAAGCATGCATAAGGCAAGATAAATAACGATAATCGTGCAAATTGCATCGAAGGATCAAGCTTTCGCCTTTTCCAACAATTAAGAAACTCTTTCAAGAAACCCTAATTGTATCTACCGATTTTATGTTTACAATCCAAGTTGTTAGCATGGATCTCCATTGAATGGGTAATAAACACATAAAAGGTAGTAGATGCTCAAAACATGATAAAGGTCAGATCTTTACCTCAAACACGCAGGGCTACCCGTGCCTCATCGCAATCGCAGATATTGTTGATGAAAAAGAAACTACTTGCATTAAATCAAACTGAAGAAAGTACAAACCGAACAAAGCCAGATCACCTTCGCTCTCTTGCACCACTCGGTCTCTCTCTCTCTCTCTCTCTACTCTCTACTTACTTCTCCTTCTGAAATTGAATGAATAAAACTCAGCCCTATAGGCTTTATTTATAGGGCTTAATCCTTGCTAATCAAGGAAAACAATCTATATCTATTATCTAAAGATAAAACTAAAATAAAGATAAAACATTAATTCTAAAGGGAAATAATTAAATATCTAAAATATCTTCATGTCTTCATGTGGTAGGTAAATCTCTCTTCTTTGGATAGATCTTTGATAAATTCAGATAGATTCGGACTTCCTTCGAGCCCAAGCAAGCCAACTCGACTCGGACAGGCATAACAGCCTCGCGGCCCAGGAACCTTTTGGTCGACATCGAGGAAATATGTCATCGACTTCGGCTTCACTGGAACTTCTCGAGTTGCTTCTTCCTTCCTCGGCTCGGACATGTGTTTTTGATTTGGTCGATGACGATGAATTTACTCGACATCGAGGACAATTGTTGTCGATCTCGGCTTGTCTGGCTAACTCGAGTAGCTCCTCCTCGGATCCTCGATCAGGTGTTGCTGCTGTGCTTAGTCGATATCGAGGAATTTCCTCGACATCGAGTAAAAACATTTCTCGAGTTGGAGTTTCTTCTCAGCTTCTCGATCAGGCTCTTCTCGGCCAGGATTGGCTTCACACATCTTTGTCGATATCGAGGAGGTTTCCTTAAAATCGAGTAACTCTTGCCTTCCGTTTTCTCTTCTTGGTTTTATCCCGGAATGACTCCAAATTCTGTAATATTAGACCAAAACTTATGTAGACCTCTATTTCTTGCAAATAAGCATATATTACATAAACTCAACATATTCCCAGCCTGAAATATGCAAAGTATATAGAATAAGGAGCTAAAATGTGTATAAAAACATGACTATTTTAGTGGACATCAGTTACTATCGCAAAGCGGTTTTGAGCGGAAGATAAAGGCGGAATTAAAGTACAACACATGACGCGGCCTAGCTGGGTCAAAACGCAAAAGTGATAAGTAGCGAGAAAATACTAAAACATGGTCCATATCTCCCTCACTCTTTCGTCCCATAGGCAAAAGTGATAAGTAGCGAGAAAATACTAAAACGTGGCAAACATCCACATATGATCATGCATATCGGGTATCGGGGGTACCTAAATCTAAAAACAAGTAAAATAACGGGGTCAATCATTGATTACTCATAAACGTATGCACCAGCATACTCTGCGAGTACGTAAAAAGGCATATAAACGTGATGCGATAAAACTGTAAATACACTATCATGCTCCTAAGGCATAATCTGAATATATAAATAAATGCAGTAATGGGTACCCAAATGATAACAATCAACCATATAATCATTTTCCAAATGCTTGGAGGTTACACCACCCTTTATCACCAAATTCTTGGAGTATGTGCCAACCATTATTGAATGCTCGAAGGTTCGGCTACGCCGCAGCCTTTAGGGAATCCGGATAATCACCACACAACAACATAGAATAGGATGGCCGCCTATTATAACAAAGACAAAGAGAAGACAAGGGTTCATTTCATTCCTTATGTTCCGTTCTATGTTATAATTCCGGTTTATACCCTACAACAATTCTATGTCATAAAATATGCTTGAATCTATCTCGTTACGACACTCATATGTCACGAGTAACCTCATGAGTAAGTCCAGGGGACTTACCTGAAATTTCAAGGTAAGCACGGAAACCAACAAGCACCAAGTGTAAACACGAATCAAGCGCCTTCGAAGAGTCCCACACAAACAACTCAAGAACACCCTCGGGAGTCCTTTGAAACACTTTCCAAACACCAAAGATCGAGTTGAAAAACCCAAGGTTCTCTCTAGAACACTCCACTGCAGCCCCAAATATCGGTCAGGTTGGAGGGGCAAAACACCTTGGATTTGGATGTTTGATATATGTATTGAAATCTGATTCAAAGACGAAGCTAAGGGCTCAAGAATCACTCCATTTGGATCAACATTGAGGGAGTTATGGCTTTTTGAATGGAAGGCAACCAAAAAGGACTAGCAATGGAGATATGCTTCTTTTCTCTCCCTTTCCTGTCAAGTGACAGCTTGTTCTTTGTGAATGAGTGAGACTGAGCCTTGGGGATCAGATTTAAAGAATGGGAGATGGCTTCTTTGGTCAAAGCATGGGAGGGGTGATGAGAAAGATAGTGGGAGAGATGAATAGGATCCTAGCTTGTCATTTGATCAAATAAAAGGAATTGGGTGAGATGTGTGCAAAGAATGGATGGGGCGGCTGCCCTTTTATTAGCAAGACGTAAATCCCGAGTTCGTGACGCGTTAAAATCCGTTACGTTTACAAGATACGAGAAATGTGGCTCGAGTATATATTTCTTTCATAAAATCCATAATCAAACCAATGTAAAGTAGGGTGTTGTGAGCTAAATCTGCCATATTTTACAGTAACTTTAATATCGTTTTCTGCATACTTTGCATACATTTGGGTTAGATAATACAGAATCTATGTAGTTTATGTTTATTTGCCAAATTATGGAATCTATACCAGTTTCTGTTTAAATTCGCAGAATTCGAGACGTTTTACAGCAACTCTAAGGAAGGTCAGAAAAGCTCGAAAAACAACTACAGAAGTCCAAGGTCAAAGAAGCAACGGGACCAGTCGAATCAAGCTGAGAGCCCAGGCTACTCGATCTCGAGTAGGCCTTACTCGATCTAGACGAGCATGTCCGAGCACAGGCCTTGTCGACTAGGAGCAATGTCGAGAGCCAGACCAACCCAGTTCCGGAGCCCTACTCGATCTCGACAAGCCCTAGTCGAGATCGACGACGCCTCAGCGCCACACCCGGAGTCGACGAGAAGAGGAGGCAAGCCGAGGACGAAGATGACCATGCAGCACTCGCTACCAGCGACTCGACTCGCTGCAGCGAAGCGCTCGCTGCCGCGGAAATCTTCGCTGCCAGCGGGATGCACCAAGAGGAAGCTCGCCAACTCGCTCCAGCGGAAGGGGGCTCTCGCACCTGCGGATCGACGAACTCGCTGCAGCGGAAGAAGCGACTCGCTGCAGCGGAAGAAGCCACGTCGAGGACCTGCTAGCCGAGACGACAAGCCAGCCCAGTCGACAACGCTCCTACTCGATGTCGACAAGGCCCTAGTCGACATCGACGACGAATCCAGAGCTGTGTGACGTGGCTTGACGAATCCTACTCGGAGTTGGAGTCCTTGGAGTCGAGAAGGCCGCGAACCTATCCGATTTTATCAAGTTACATCATGAAGAAGAAGATTTATCCACTTGAGACAATTTAGATATATTTAGATTTAATTTCTTTATCGCTTTTATTTATCATTAAGCATTTTAGATATAGTTTTAGATATAGATATAGATATTCTATCCTTGAGTAGCAAGGAATAGAAGGATATAAATAAAGCCCATGGGGCTCAGTTTTATTCATTCAATTCTAGGGAGGGAAGTAAGTAGGAGAAGTAGAGAGGGAGAGAGTGAGCGACCAATTGGAGTTGTGAAGCGAGAGCGGAATTGGCTTCAGGCGGTTGTAAACTTTGGTTTATTTCAATGCAAGTAGTTTTCTATCAATCAATGTCTGAGGTTGCGATGAAGCGTGAGTAGTCCACCCACTTCTAGGGTTGGGGCGAGCCCGACGATAGCCATGCGTGTTTGAGGTAAAGATCTGACCTTTATCATGTTTTGAGCATTTTCCTACTTGTTTATGTGTTTATTACCCGTCTAATGGAGATCCATATTAACAACTTGGATTATAAACATAAAATTAGTAGAGACAATTAGGGTTTCTTGAAAGAGTTGTCTAATTGTTGGAAAAGGCGAAAGCTTATCCTTTGATGCGATTTACATGATAATTTGTTTGGTTCTGCCTTATGCATGCTTGGTTATCGTTGTTGCAAACCCCAATCTTGGAAGCCTTTTATATTAAGTTTAGTTCGAAATCCCAAAGCCTTTGCATTTATTTTATTTCGTTTTAATTTCTATCCTACTCGAGATCGAATAGCACTACTCGATCTCGACTACTGATTTTCGACCCAAAGTCGCTGTAGCTTCTGTGTGCAGGTACTCGACGAGACGAAGCGAAGCCGACGAAGACTCTACTCGACATCGAGTAGGCCTTGTCGACATCGACGAGCCTTTGCCTGTGACTGCTGCGCTGTGTTCGACTGTGCCTGACCCCTGTCGACTAACCCTTAGTCGAGGTCGAGTACCACTGTTGTCGACTTCTGACCGTGAGATTTTTCCGCTGCCTAGGATCCGCTGACACGCTTCCTCGTGGATCGATCCTGACTTCCCGCTGCTGCATCAGGAGGAGGTCTTGTAATTATTTGCAAGGGACGGAATCTGGTTTGCTGTGATTTATTTCTATTTTATTATTGCAAGTCTCGATTTCCTCCTATACAACATAGGGCTGGCAAATGGTACGAAAATTACCATACCAACCACGTACCAACCACAAACCGACTATGTTGGTAACCACACTTGTGGTAACCAACATGGTGGTAACATTCGTGGTGGTAACCACGTGAAGGTGGTACGGTAATGGTAATGAAATCTGAATACCATGGTTACCGAGTATATATATTAATTTTTTTTGATTTAATGTTTTATTGTTATTACCTTTGAGTTTTAAGTTTTTAATTTATATTTTTTGTTTTGATTTTTACCTAAATTGGTCATTTCTACTTTTTTCTACTAGAAACAATAGGAGCATTTTGAATGTTTGAAGACTATGAACTTGTTTTGTTTGAACTTGCAGGAACATTTTGAATGTTTGAACAATTGAACTTTTTTTGTTTCTCGAAGACTTTAAACTTGGTTGGTTTGATTTTTTTTTGTACTTTAGGTTGTGAACTTGATTTATTTGAACTTTTAAAAGATGTTAACCATATTATTTTTTGTAACCATATTTTTTTCGTTCGATAACTTTGATGACCATAAAGGTAGCCAAGGAGTTTCAAAAAAATACAAACAGAATTAAAGCTTGGTAACCATGGTAATGTACCGATGGTAACCACAAATCGTGGTTACCACATATGCGGTAACCATGACTTGTGGTTGGTACGTGGTATGAAAATTTGCGTACCACCAGTTTGTGGTTGGTACGTGGTAATCTCCATTTTTTTGTGGTAACCGTACCATGCCAATCCTAATGTAAAGCCATCCGTAAATTTTAAATTTTCTGGGGTTTCACAATCATAAGGGAGAATAATATTCAGATTATCCTATGGATATTTTATAAATATTAATTAAATTTCGGTCTTTACAACAATATTGTCATATATATTGAAAGGTAAATATATTAGGAATAAAGTGATCTAAATTCTAGACTTTCTGATGATTAAATAGATTGAATTAGATTTTCATAGTGGGCTTTACCATGTCAAATGACGAATTAGTCTCGACCTATCAGCCTTATTTTTTTTAGTGAGGATACATTTTCACAAATCTCTCTTTGTCCGGCTGTCTCTTTAACCTTTCTCACAAATCTCCATCTTTTACCATTTTTTCCCCACATTTTAATTATTTTCTTTAATTTTTTATTTATTTTGGGGGATGTGGAGGCCAATTTAGGGTACCATGTCCCTTATGGGATAGGTGATCCCATCCGCTTATTTTTAGTCTTTTCATATTTGAGTCTACATTATTAGGTAACTTTAATACCTTATAAGTGATATTATGATATGTTGTTTATCTTATGCTCTTTGTATCCTCTTAATTTTACCAGACTTATATTTTATATTTTGAATTTTTACCTTATAAAAAAAATCAAATGAATGAAATGAAATACAATTGTAATATAAAATAGAGAATATTTGTTCTGTATATAAAAGGCACTTAATTCTAGGTAATGGTTCAAATGAAAATGCTCATTAAAATGAAAATTTGGCTTAAAGTGAAAATGGGTCATTTTCATGGGTTGGGGCCTGTGTATTAATCGGCCGACCCAATTTAAGTATCTCTTTTCTAATAAACGTATCGTTGTGTTCACTTTGCTCCCGTTCAATCCTTCTTCATCTTCTTCATCCTTCTTCATGCTCGACGATTGAACGATGTCTGAAGGTGGCGGCGCGCTGTTGGGGATGAGACGAGGACGGTGCTTCCATGCCAAATTTCAACGCATACAGTCCTCTAGGCTTCACGTTTGACTCCGCTAAAAGGAGATGCTTCAGCGAATCAGAGGCTTGGATCAGCAACTTCGATGTATGAGGATGAATTTCAGCGCCTCTTCTCTCTTTCCCATCGTTCGATCCCACGATTTCCATGTAATCTCTTTTTCTCTCTCCAAGTTGAGATCTGTTTTGCAACATTTCTTAATTTCCGGCTTGAAACCCTAGAAATCAAAAGAAGTTAGTATTGGAGTGTTGCTTGGAAGAAGAATTGATTATGTTCTCTGGTTTCTCGGATATTTTTGTTTTGATTTTTTGTTTTCGAGGGGAAATGGTGATCTTGTGGTTTGAAAGATTCTAGGGTTTGAACCAATTGGTTCTTATCAGTAATTGTGACAATTAGTGCTAAAATGCATCTCTTGCAGTTGTTGGTATGTCTTAGTTTATCTTGGCTTGAACTATTGAACTTGGTGAAATTATTTGCTACTTTAGTCTAAAGATAAGATTTTGCTTCACAAACTTGACCAAAATTGCAAAGTTTCTGGGCATCACAACAATACTGAGGTCATCCAGGTTAGTTAATTGCAGTTGACCTGTATTGTTTCTTGCTTGCTTGATTCTGATTGAAATCTTGCTTGATTGATGAGTCATTGATTCAATGCAAGGATTTAGAGGTAGCAATTGGGCGGGTCGGGTCGGGTTTGGGTTCGATTAGTCGGGTTTCAGTTCATTCGGGTCTCGGGTAATGTCTAATAATTTGGTAAATCGGTTGGGTCGGTTTCGGGTTTCGGTCGAGTCTTAATGGGTTTCGGGTTAATCGGGTTCGGTTCAATCGGATTTTGGGTCCAAAATGGACGGGTTGTGTAGGTGTTCAGAATAATCGGTTTCGAGTCGACCGAGTCGGGTTTTCGGGTTCGGTTCGGGTTTTGCCAGCTCTACAAGGATTTCAAGTTATTTTCAATGCCCACCAACTATTTGTTGTTTGCCTCTTCCAAATTTTTTAGCTTGTTTTTTGTGAAATGCATTGCTTGATTGATGTAAATTAGCAGATGATATCATTATGATTTGTGGTTAATGAATTTGAAATTCAAGAATCACGCACTTTAGATTTCCATTATTGAGCTCCCCCAAACTCAGCAATATTTGTTGGCTCATGATCCTCTTTATCTAGCAGAGACTCTCCCTATAAATTCATAATACAAAATATATTGTACATGCCTGCCTTTTTATTAGTAAAGTGCACATTGCTCAGTAATGCACATTTAAAGTGCTTGATTTTTTCAGTAAAGTTCTCAATAATGCAAACATGCCCATGATCCTCCTTATCCATCATAGAGTCTCCCTCTAATTCAGATCAAGTCATCCGCTATTGAGCTCCCAAAACTCATTAATGTTTGTTGGCTAATGGTTGCAAGCCTGCAATTCAGACAACTCAAGGCAGCTGGTAGCGATCGAGTTCAAGTGGTAGTCCTAACAGCTTCTTTCAACTACTATCTCAAAATTCCTTGATAGGCTCATGGATAGGGCACACTAGCTAGGCTTCTATTTAATGACTTTAATCAAGGTATGACTCTAAACAATTGAGCTTTCGAGTCGAATAGGATTTGTGATTGCAGTTTTTGTGTTATTGAACCGTGATTTGGATGTTTTTAGTTGAATGAAATTAATGCCACTGAATTTGGATCATCATACATCGTACTTTCTAAGGTATCTGAGGTAAATTTGTGATATTAATTTGTTCAACCTATGTCTTTGTTAATCATTCATGATTGTCTTACAATTGAACAAAAATTGATGGCTGCTACTTTTATCATTCTTTTAATGCACTTTTTTTAAATAGTTGGAAGGTTTTAACATTAAGATCCATAAGCTCCAATAGGAAAGAGCACTCGAGCAATTGTTGTTCGGGAGGTTGGTGGTTTGACTCCGCCTGGATCTATGTTATTAGTTTTCATAGTTTTAATGTGCAATATTTAGTCATACTGTTATTTTGCACTTAGCGATCTTATTTTTGAACTTTCTTATCTTATTTATGCACTTTTTCGAATGCATCTTTGGGTGGTGATTGTCTTTATGCTTGTCCTAGTTTGCTTGAGTTCAATGTTAAGCCAAGAATTGCAGCCGATTTGTCTTTATGCTTGTCCTACTTTTTCGAGTTATTAGGTTGCTTATGGGTTCCATCTTGATCTAGAGTAGGCATAAGAGCATCTGATTTGTCTTCCAATAAAGCTCTGTTGTCCACATCAGCTGCTTCATCCTTGTGAAAAATGGAAGACACAACCAATCTGTTTGATTACATGAAAATCTATGTTTGGTAATATAACAGTACAAGATGATATCTTAAATATATTTCTAGCATTGTCTCTTTTTTTTTTTGTCTCATGCAACATTCATCATTTAGGTAAATTAATGAATTCCCTCATTTTGACATTCTGGTTAACTTGCTGCTCATTGCTTGTCATTTGTCAACCATAATAGGACACTAGATCTCATTGCTCATTTATACTGGCAGTCTCCATAATGGTTTTCCTCCATTTTATGAGATGAGATTCAAAGTCGAACCTTTAAGTTGCTCGCTTGAACCGGGACATTCTTTGGCATCTTCTCGTTGAAATGCCCCATTGGATAGAGCTAGAATGACAGTGTTATCCAATTGGCAATTTTGTGATATGAGATTATCGCGCCACAACTCAATTTCTCTAGAGGCAATAGAAGAAGCGAATCCATGAAAAGGTGGCCTAAGATTCAGTTGAGGTGCAACCTTCAACCGAGAACTTTGTACTAAAATTCCACTCGAATGCTAGGGAAGAGAGGGTTCCATTTTTTATGATTGTCTTCTTTTTGTTCTCATTCATGAATAAGATTATACGGTGCAAGAATAAAATGATAAAGTGCATAAATAAGATTATAAAGTGCAAGAATAAAATGATGAAGTGTATGAATAGTAATATAAAGTGCATGAATAAGATTATGAAGTGCACAATTAAGATTATAAAGTTCAAGAATAACACGATGAAGTGTATGAATAGTAATATGAAATGCATGAATAAGATTATGAAATGCACAATTAAGATTATAAAGTCCAAGAATAAAACAATGAAGTGCATGAATAAAATGATGAAGTGTATGAATAATAATATGAAGTGCATGAATAAAATTATGAAGTGCACAATTAAGATTATAAAGTGCATAAATAAAATAATAAAGTGGATGAATAAAATCATGAAGTGCGTGAATAAGATTATGGAGTGCATAATTAAGATTATAAAGTGTAAGAATAAAATGATAAAGTGCACAAATAAGCAGATAAAGTGAATAGATAAAATTAAGTTTATGAATTGCACTTTTATCAAAAAATAATACAAACTATTAAAATTAAGCAATTTAGCCTATGTAGGATTCCAACCCACATCTCTGCGCATAAACATATTATTCTACCGTTGAGCTAATAGGCTTTTAAAAGCTTAATAAAAAACTACTTGCAAATAACAACTATGGGTATTATTCAAGTCGAACGAGTAGAGTATTTGATTGCTCATGCTCTGCTCGTTTTTTATCGAGCCGAATTCGAGTCATTGCCTCCAAGTTGGTGTATCCTTCTTTAGCCCTGTTTCAATAAAATCCTTCTTTAGCCCTGCTTTTTTTTTTTTTTTTTTATCATCCTCTTCAATTCATTAGTGTTTCCTAGGAGCTTTTCTCCTCTATATCAGCCTGCTTATATATGTGGCTTTTGTTTATTCTGGTCTTTCCCTTCCTCTTGCACACGCTGTTCAGCAACAAGTCGTGGGTTTGCTGTTTTTTTAAGCACCCTCTCGACATCGACGTCGAGGGCAAAACAAGTCTGATTGTTACATAACTAATATTCATCATTCTGCATCAAATCTCAACCTTGATAAGGATGATGTCATCGCAGAAATGCTGCAGCACTATAAAGTGAAATCAAAATTCATTTTTAGGATATGAATCAGGATAAACATTCATTTTTAGGTGTTCTAACATGCGGGCTCTAGGTACATAAGGGCATTCATTTATGCAGGGAAAATGGAAAGGAAATGAAACATAAGAAGGGCAAAAAAAGTGTGTAATGCTCAGTGTTGTTCATGGTTTCAACTATGAATTAGATTGTCTGTTGCACACAAAAAGTAAAATCAAATTTTCACAACTCCTTTCTTAACCCTTGCTATAATAGTCCATGTACACTGAATTAAAACATATAGATAGGCGTGTGGCAACCCTTAAAAATATGAAAGTGTGATATAACAAGGAAATGACAACACAAATTATACATTTTGTTAAATATACAGACAAGAAGAGTAGTAGTAAGTATAATTAAAAGTCAAACACTTGTTAATTGTAATGCATGAATGCGTAGCAGAGAAGAGCACCACAGTAGCAACAGAGATGCTAATTGTGAGTTCGATTATCTCAAATCCAAGTAAAAAAACTCTCAATCAATCACTTCGAACAACAAATCATTTTAAATAAGTTTCAATTTCACTATTTCAATTATAAGATTCTACAAATTTATCCAATTTAGCAAAACCTAAAATTTGGGGATTTATTAGAAACTTACCTTGTGGATTCAATCATTCAATTAATGGAGGAGACAAAGAGGAGGAAAGGCTGATCGGACAGTGCAGGTCGGTGTTCTAGTCGGAGGCTGGGCTCTATTTGCCTGGCTCGGAGGGGAGGTTGTCGTCACCACCACTGGCTGCTCGACACTCGGGAGTTTCGGACGCTCGCTGTTGATGGGGAGAGAGGTTAGATTCTTCTCGGGATCGAAGGTCAGGGCTTCGGGACTTGCCGTCGGCGGCTGGTGAGGTCGGAGGGATGGCGACAGGGAGGACTCGAGAAGGAAGGAGGAGCAACAGAGGGGTCAATCGGGTGGGCTTCTTTCTTTTGTTTTTTGTTTTCTTTTTAATTATCCTGGTTCGGCCCGATTTGGTATTTTTAAGACAGACCTGTGCCCCCAACCAAAAAACTTCATTTTCATTTTAAGCGTGATTTTTATTTTAACGACACCCCTTAATTCTATATCCATTATAATAAAGAAAAAATGGATCAAATTTATACGGAAAAGCTAAATACACTCCTAATTTTTACTGGATACACCGCTAATCTACGCAACAAGATGCGGAACTCAATACACACCACGATGCGGAACTGGCCTTGCGTCCGACCAAACACGCCCTAACATCCCCCCGCCAAACTTTTCCGCAATGGGTTGCGGAACAGGATACGCGCATAAATGTGGAACCTCCCAGACTGAAACCAAACGCGTCATAAGGGAATACGAACGGACTCCGCATCGAGTTGCGTAATACGGTGTATTTGAAATTCAAAAGCAGTTGCGCAACGGGGTGTGAAGAACGAGGCGTATCAAGTACGATTCGGAAGGGCAATCGGTGAGACGACTTTCGAACTCTGATTCCAAGAGAGACGACGGTTTGTGATTCCGACAGTCGGAGAAGTGAATGGAGGGTGAAGGAAGCGGCGGAAAGAGGGGTAGAGGAGGTGAGGGCGGCGGTGGAGGGCCGGCCGGTACGCCTGTTGTGCTGGTACCCGGTGACGAGCCGACGATGGAGGAAATCTTTGATTCGTTGGACTGGAGAGACGGGGAGAGGGCGGCGATGGAGGCGGAGGAGTTGGGCAGGGTGGCGGAGCAAGTGAGGACGATGTCGGAGGGGCAAGTGCAGGTCGAGACGGCGGTGGGGCAATTAGGTGGCGGGGATTTGATCGGTGATGGGGGCCGGGGTGGAGAGGGCGGAGAAGGGGATTTGGTCGGTGATGGGGGCCTGGGGGTCCGGGAGGTGTCGATTGAGACGGCGTGTGCGGTGATGCAGCGGGAGGAGGAGGAAGATGCAGCTCTGAGCAGGGCGGCGGAGGAGGAAAGGGCGGCGGAGGAGGAAAGGGTGGCGGAGGAGGAACAGGCGCGGGTGGAGGATAGGGCGGCAGGGGAAGAAAGGGCGTCGGAGGAGGAAAGGGCGGCGGGGGAAGAAAGGGTTGCAGACGCGGATGCGACGTCTGTGGCGGCGGCGGTGGCGGATAGGGTTACAGTGAAGGTGGCCGGCCCGGAGGCGGTGAGGGATTCAGCGGATGAGGCAGCGAGGACGGCGGCGGCGAGGGCGGCAGCGGTAAGTATTTTGTTGGCGCCCGCGAGCAAGAAAAACATTATAGGCGTCGGTAAGTATCTTGTTGATGATTTTTTTGTAGTTTTCATTACTCTTCAATTATGCCGAAGTTTGAGTGTTGAGTAAATCGTATTAGTTTTCATTACTCTTCAATTATGCCGAAGTTCGATCAGTTGGTTGCGGCATGCCTTGAAGCGCGGAAGGGAGACTTGGGTTACCTTAGTGGCGCAGAGCGGGCTGGTGGGGTTGTTGGATCTGAGTTGGTTCCATGTCGACCATGACCCGTGTCAGATTTTCATGGAGCGGTGGCAGCCGGAGACGAACTCGTTTCACTTCGAGTGGGGTGAGATGACGATTACTATGCACGATGTGCAGTTGTTGTTTGGACTGGCTATAGAGGGTGCCGAGGTGGTGTTGGACGTAGATGTGTTGGGGGCCGATGAGTGGGTGGCGCAGAGCTTTGGGTGGTCGCTGCATCGGGTGAACAAGTGGAGGACGACGGGTGGGATCCCACAGAAGGAGCTGAAGGCGAAGATAACAGCGTACATCGACGCAGGCCTCCCGGAGGATGGGGTCGACTGCTAGAGGGTCGCGACGTTGTGGTTGGCGTACCTTCTTTCGTCGACGTTGATGATCGACAAGTCGAAGGATAGGATTCGTGTGCCATTGATCTACATGTGGAGAGACCCTGCAACGATTGGGGGGATATGCATGGGGGGCTGCGGCGTTGGCGTACCAGTACAGAGCCATGGGGAAGGGAACGCGAAAGAGGGCGAAAGGGATGTGCGGCTGCCCGCTCCTGATATAGGTAATGGCTTAGATCATTGTACTGTTCAACTGTATTTACAATGAAAATAAAAATTTTAGATAGTGACTGACTTTGATTAAAATGAGTTTCCATGCAGGCCTGGATATACAATTATTTCCCTGTTCAGCATGGCACACTTGCGCCGACGGTTGAGATGAGGGTTGATGTGAGGTACGCGGCCCGTTTTGTGCCGACAGCGACCCCGAGGCGGGACCAAGGGCGGATTACATCCCTACGACGGGACATTGACCAGTGCGGACCCCGATCGGTATGTGACTTGGACATATAGTGTGAATTATATATAATCGTTGACTATCCTAGTCGTAACAATGTAATTGTGTAACTTGTATTTATATGTTATGATCGTAGGTGAGTTGGATGTCGTTCGGGCGCGACCTGGATCTTCAGGGGGTCCACAGAGTGTCGGCCTACCGCGGGACGATCAGATGGGCGGAGGGAGTAGAGCCGTACATGCAGGGCCTGTGCGAGCGGTACGGGATGCGCGACCACACCGCCCGTACGCGGTTGTAATGCCGGGGGAGGCGAACCACTGGGCTGACCGCCATGCGCACATGGTTGACCTCGAGGCCACACCGATGGCTCTTGCAGAGCGTCCATGGGCGTCGATGGAAGGGTACCAGGAATGGTTTCGCCCGAGGTCACATGTCTGCATCCTCCCAACGTCTGTCATCCCTCCTGAACCGGAGCCGATTATTCCGGATGAGCGGACGCCTGTTTCGGAGGATGCGCAGCCCATTCCGGCCGAGGGCCCTTCTGCGACCGTCATCCTTCCACCCCGTTTGGCAGATGTGGCGGATCGAAATGACGCGGTGGGGGCTGAGTTGACCGTCTTCTTTCGGCGCCAGATGATACATTGAGGGCTGAGATTAGGCGCATTATAGGGCGGTACTACACCGTTGATCCGTCATTTGTGCAGACGCAGTGACGTATGTGTACGCTTATATTTATTTTGTGCTGTGGTGACTTTCAGTCGATGTAGTTTGATTTGGAGACAGTACATATTATACAATTGTTCGGACTATGTTCACTTCGAAGAAATTCAATAAATATCAATCACAATTGTTCGGAATATGTTTCTTCATTACAAAAAATCTCCTTTTACACTGATACATTGGCCACTTCCAGTGTTATATGTGATAACAAGAACAATGACAAAAATAATCACATAATAGTCTTCGGTTCGAACATTGGGTTCGAATCTCTACTCTCCTTTGCTTTGTACACCTAAGTCTTGGGTTCGAAACTTGGCTTCGATAGGGTTAGCGGGACCACCTTCACTTAGGAGTCGGTCCTGACGGGATTGTCGCAGAGCAGAAAACTTTACCCTCTCGAAGTGGCCGTGGAATTCCATGAGTCTGCCCTACCAGTCCATGATCGAGTCGATCACGTTGGGATTGATGCAGTGCCTGCGGCTTTTTCGCCGGGGATATGGTTATCCACGAGTCTGCCCTCCACTTCCCCTTATGATATTGCGGATCATTGCGGAGGCAAACGACGCAGGCTGGAGAGAGTGTTGGGCCCCTCCGTGAACGGCTCGTCCCGTTTTTTACATCGAGTGTGTCGCACGAAACTCTAACCAAATCCCAAATAAATAAGTGTTATCAAAGTGCTTCCATGACCCTTACATAACTTATAGTTGGGGGGGGGGGGGGTAAGCTCACTGTTTAACCCTTTAAAATATCCCATTGACCCAAACGTGTTCCGAACCTATGATATCGACAATGGCTCATTGGTTCATTACACAGTCGTCGCGTATTTATAATGGTTGAGCAAGAGTTCGGTCACCCTGAGTATTTGCGGGTACAAACGCTCGTAGGTGCGGAACCATACGCATGAAACTGCATAAATGGCGGCTACGCAGGCTGAGGCGTAGCTATTGAGAAAAACCACGCCACAGTCGTGCACTGGCATGGGTCAGGCCAGTCAGATGTGCGGCGGGGGTTGAGAATGGATAGATCCGCATGAAGTTGCGTATCTAGTCTGCTAAACTCCGCCAAACTCGTGCACTGGCATTGGGGGTCAGGCAAGTCAGATTTTTGTTGAGGTTGAGGTTGGTAAGCTACGCATTCATTTGCGTATTGAGTCTCATGAACTCCGAGGTTGTTAGCTACGCTTTCAGTTGCGTATCGAGTCTGATAAACCCCGACACAGTCGTGCACTCGCATGGGTCAGGCCAGTCAGATTTGTGGCGGGCGTTGAGATTGGATTTATACGCATACAGTTGCGTATCCAGTTTGATAAACTCCGCCAAACTCGTGCACTGGCATTGGGGGTCAGGCAAACTCAGATTTGTGTTGGGCGTTGAGGTTGGTTAGCTAAGCAATCATTTACGTATCGAGTCTGATAAACTCCGACAAACTCGTGCACTGTCATGGGGGGTGAGGCCAGTCAGATTTGTGTTGGGGCCTGGGGGTTGAGGTTGGATAGCTACGCATGTAGTTGTGTATCTAATCTGATAACCTCCGACAAACTCGTGCACTGCCATGGGCCAGGCCAGGCAGATTTGTGCTGGTGGTCTCGTTCGGATACATACGCGACAAGATGCGTAACATTTCCTTTTGAGATTGAGATAAACGTCTACACGTGTTCAAGCGTAACAGTTCCGCACTAAATTTCGTCTCGATAAAACATGATGTTGAACGTTGTATTGTAACCTATTGCCTATTGTCAAAATATAACACAATCTCATTAACGAGTGAAATCATTACAATAATTGGCTGTAAAAACAAGCCTCTGAAATAATATAATCGACAAACAATTGCTTCGCCTGGCGACCTACATACGGAAGGACATTCTGATTGGGGTTGTCACCATGGATGCTGTAAGCCGGAACTAGTTCGCGACAAAGTGCTTCCATGATCCTTACAACAGTTGTAAATAGGCAATAAGATGAAGTAGTGAATGACTGAGTACCAATATAGACTTGAATTTCATTTGACTTACAATTCCGAAAATAACGTCATTCTTGACTCTTTAAATAAGCACGGGAGACTTGTGGCATCTACAAGCCCGTTTGTCACTTCCGTGTGGTGCGCATGACAGTGTGGTTCTTTACGCAACAGCTATGCGTGGAGTTACATGTTATGATGCGGAGCATTCCACAACTACATGTGGTGGTATCTGAACCCTGGGGCCAAGATGCGTAACATTTCCTTTTGAGATTGAGATAAACGTCTACACGTGTTCATGCGTAACAGTTCCGCACTAAATTTCGTCTCAATAAAACATGATGTTTAACGTTGTATTTTAACCTATTGTCTACTGTCAAAATATAACACAATCTCATTAACGAGTGAAATCATTACAATAATTGGCTGTTAAAACAAGCCTCTGAAATAATATAATCGACAAACAATTGCTTCGCCTGGCGACCTACATATGGAAGGACATTCTGATTGGGGTTGTCGCCATGGATGTCGTAAGCCGGAACTAGTTCGGGGCAAAGTGCTTCCATGATCCTTACAACAGTTGTAAATAGGCAATAAGATGAAGTAGTGAATGACTGAGTACCAATATATACTTGAATTTCATTTGACTTACAATTCCGAAAGTAGCGTCAATCTTGACTCTTTAAATAAGCAGGGGAGACTTGTGGCATCTACAAGCCCGCTTGTCACTTCCGTGTGGTGCGCATGACAGTGCGATTCTTTACGCAACAACTATGCGTGGAGTTACACGTTACGATGCGGAGCATTCCGCAACTACATGCGGTGGTATCTACACCCTGGGGCCAACCGTCATTTCACCCTATAAATATAGTTGATCGTGCTTCGGAAGTTGCACCTTATTCTAGCAATGATTGTTTTCATACTCATTTGAGATGGGGCTGCTCAATCTCAGAAGCATATAGTTGAATGATGTAATTTCCATACAACAATGCTTTACAAACCTTATATCTCTCATAAAAAGATCAGGGAAGTACTTTGATTTCAGATACGCATAGCGGTGTGGACAGGTTGCGGAGAGGGAGTGGACAGGTTGCGGATGAGAGCCGACGGGTGGGGTGTGGGCCGGCTATTAGACTAGCCTCGTCCCTCCGGCGACGACATGTATGCAGCAAGGCGGGTGTCTCCTCTCCTCTGTCTCGTCTCGAGTCCTATCTCTTAAGATCTGTGACCTCGAGCCTCCATATATGTCACCTCGCTCGAAGCTAACGCCCCTAATCGCTAACCTGGTAGTCTCAGTGGCTTTAGGTTTGCCTATAAAACGAAAGGTCTTGCGTTCGAACACTCGAACCCTGGCAGGCATAAGATCTGGAAAATCACTCTGAAAATAATACCCAAATCCCCTCCACAATTTAATGTTATAGGGTAGCATATCTTGTTTATACAGTTTTGTTTTCCATCGATGTACTTTGATTTGATAACAGTAGATATAACAGCAGATAAAAGTTTTGTAAATGCCGGCCTCACACGGTGGTGTTCCGCAATAACATGCGGACCCCAAACAACACCACAAAATCGATTATGTTCATTGAGATGTGACAATGACAATTGAACCAAAGAATACCACAAAATAATGTCCATTCCAACGATTACAATTTAAACGACTACAATGTAATACACACCTATTATAAACGTCACTTCGTAAAGTTAGATTCTTAGATGAAATTGAGCATTTCTGAGTACTTCGGAACCACCATGTCGGGCTGAGAGTCAATGGTTACACAGGTGATCCGAGACATTCTGAGATGATGGATCCAAGAAGGCAAACCGACGATTTCCTTTTGCCACCATAAAGTCAAAGTGCTTCCATGATCTTCACACCGTGTAGTTACGAATGTGACGACACTACTACAAATACAGTCATTAATGACATTTAAAAGATGGCGTTTTTTATAAAATGTCATTAAAAATACCTTTTATGGCGTTTAAATATAAAAACTCTATAAATTTTCATAATGTAATTTATTTATGGCGTTTTACAAACGCCGTAAAATCTATGGCGTTTATAAAACGTCATGCCGGCGACTTTCTCGTCTGCAAGCTTTTCCTTGGCGACTTTCAAGCCACCATAGACGTCCTCCGGCTCGCCAAGTCCTGCTTCTCCTCTGCCTCTCCGCCAGGACTCGCTCCCGCCCTGTTTCTGCCGGCGTTGTTCCTCGCGAGGCCTCCCTGTTTGCAACTAACGGTAAGCTTTCTCTCTCTCTCTCTCTCTCTCTCTCTCTCTCTCTGTTTGTCCCTCCCTCTGATTGCTTTAACTGGTGCTCCATCTTCGTTGGATTTAGGGCTTAATTTGTTGTCGCGGTCACATATTTGAGGGTGCCACTCATTGCTGCCCGCGCAATAGGTGTTCCAAGTTCTCTTCTAACACCCCACCCCCTCACCTCTTCCTCATCGTTCCGAGATGGGTCTCTAATTTTTTCCCCAAATTCATTCATTTTCTAGGTTTTTTTTTTCTCATGTCATGTTTTATATTTTGATGTTACAATGTTTAGGTTTAAAAAAAAAAAAATTGAACTTTGATTTTGGGTGAGGTTGGAATTGCAGGTGAAATGGCAGCTTCTCGGCTCACATCTTCAACAATTTCAATAAGGAGTTTGGCCATATTTGAAGGGCTTAGGTGTTCACCTATGGTACCTTCTCTGCTTCTCTGTATCTTCAGTTGTTTGTATGTGGTACTTTTTGTTGAACTTTGTTATTCAAATATGCAATTATATATATGGTAGGGAAACAAAAGAATGTTCCTTAGAAATTGACTTGGTTGCCATTCTCTTTGTTTTTCTAAATTAATTCAATTTCCAATCGAAGGTTATGAAAGTTTCAACCTCCTCAAAGGTTTCTGAGAGTTTCATAGATACTAGCTCGAAGAATTTGTACTGAAATGAATTTAGGGTTTTTGGGACATTTAATATATGAATTCTATAGATGAATTTAGGGTGGGGAGACCATTTTTTAACTTTTTTATAGTTAGTATGGTTAGAAATTCAATACCACTTGATGCCTTCAAAGAGGGAGTCCAATTCAGAAAACCATAAATAATCACTACACTAAGCTCTTAAATCCCAAGTGGATAAAAGATTAAAGATTATACTGTCAGATTTCCATAGGCCCTCCTGATAGCATACTTAAAGATGTAACACTTGTATGAATTCCTTGAGGTGACTAGGAAAAGATTAATAGACTATGATAGTGAAGCCACTAGCGTCTAATACTCCCTGCATATGAATTTTGATCTGATCAAAACATTTGTGTGAGTGTGACAAAATTTAAGATGAATGGACTGTGATAGTGATGCCCCTTCTATTTTGTTTTGATGAAGGCAAAATTGATGGTCTGTTCAATGTCTTTGAGGAGAACCCACGGTTCAGAAGAACCCCCTGATAGGCAGGGCGAGAATGTATGCTAAGTTAAGCAACTAATATTGTGTTGTTTTAACTTTTGACATTAGGTTTTAGCTAGGCATGAGTTTTTTATAATTATTCATGGTTGTTTACAACTTAATGAGCTCGATTCCAGTTTCATAAAGTGGAAGGCCAATTAGATAATCATTTTCAGGTATTATACATTTATTTCTAAGCTAGTGAGCAGTTTATTCATCATTTAATTAAATGTTATATATGCTTTCTTATTTTTCATTTCTCTTCTATTTGTGTTTTATAAGTGACAACATTGTTAGGTATTTGGTGCATATAGTGTTATTAAAAGAGAGTTTTATTTGTGTTATTTGGTATCTGCTCAACACTTTGTGATGAAGATAGAGGTCAAAACATAATTATGAAGTTAGAATTATTTTATTTGTAAAATAACCTAGGACATCCGACCTATGGGTGCAGGTTGATGCAAGAACTCTAGGGATTACAAATTTGATGGTGTGTATATCCTTACCAATGTTATCTGCATTGTTGCTATGCTTTTATTTAATGGGTTATGCATCTTCACATCCATAAAGAGTAGTAATGTTGCCTTATTTGGTGACCCAAAAACATGACTGTAAGAAAAAGAAGTAAAAACAATACATCAATGTTTTCTGCCTCTATTTTTGTCTTAATCTAATCATTTTGGTTATATTCATCCTATATGTCAGGATAAAATTCACGATGTAACAAGGATATCATATGGCAGCTGTGTTGGAGTTGCATTTGTTTTCCTGAGTCTTTTGACGAATCGGTGTTCAACCTATGCTGCAATTAAACAATTCTTGATACTTCCACTCACTGTGGTGGGTGAACATTGTGCAATTATGACTCATTCTCACCTGACTACAGAGCTGCAGTTTAGAGGATACTGCCTTGCCCGAAAGAAGGTAATTTCAGCATCTTTGTCTAAAAAAAGGAATGGATTTCATTTGTCATGTTTAAATGTAATCGTCCACTCCTCTTAGCTAATCCTGTATGAAATTGCACAATGAAGGTTGTATGGAAGAAGGGGCCGACTGTGTTGAAGATTGTGGGCCTGGATCTACTTGACAACGACACGGTAAACTTCCTGTCCTTGCTGGTGACTTCACTTCTGACTGGTCTAGGCCTCCCATTTCTGGAAACGACGCAGATATGAGAACGGCAATAGTTGAATGAATGATGCAGATGTTACTCCAAATTCAACTTGTTCATTTGTTCATAGTACAAAAACTTTGGCACATAGGTAGTTTTTCTGGACTTTACCTTCTTGGATAGTGTCTTGCAAAATGCAAACATGTGGATTTGTATATGTTGTGAGCCTGTGACTGTCAGTTAGTAACTGATGAAGCAGTGTAATGGTATATTTTGACTGTAATTTTTTTTTAAATAAATACAATTTCATGGCGTTTTAAAAATGCCATGGATTGTGCAACTTTTGATTTTTCTTTATTTTTAAAAGATATCCATGGCGTTTAAAAAACGCCATGGTTTGGTTTTCTATGGCGTTTGTCAAAACGCCATGAAAAGGTTGACTAAAAGACGGCGTCGACTTCGACGGCGTTGAGGCATGGCATTGAAAAACGCCATGTTTATGCTTTTATGGCATTTTTTAAACGTCATAAAAGGGTATATATGTACTAGTGCGAGCATTTAGATTGAAAGATACATAGTACGGAGACGATTGCGTCTGTAAGTGTCTATCAAGCGAAGTCGCCGTATTTATAGGTAGCTACACAACAGCGGTGGACAGTTAAATTCCGGGGCGGTTTCGGCGATATTCGTGGGGAATTACGCATTATCATGCGGAGTGCAGACGCAGACAACTCCGAAACAAAACGCATCATATAGCGTAATGCATATCCGCAACTAAGACGTCTACAAAAGGCAGCGGATGGGGATGCTCTCAATCTGATAAGCATTTAATAGAATGGTCTAACTCTCAAACAACGATGCTTTACAACACTTTGATATAATCCACATGTGTATGCATTACGTTACATGTTATGATGCGTAACCATACGCAAGTAGGTGTTGAAGCATTAGCACCCTGGGACATACCGTAGCTCGTTCGGTGGTGTGCGTCATTTCACCCTATAAATAGAGTCGGTCGTAGTCTGGATGTTTCACACATTTCTGGCAATTAGTGTTTTCATACTCGTTTGAAATGTGATGCTAAACCTTAGAAGCATATAGTGGAATGGTGTAATTTCAGGCAGCGATTCTTTCCAAATGGTATATCTCACATTTGAAATAAACACATAAAAGATCAGGGAAGTACTTTGATTTTAAATACGCGGAGCAGAGTAGACAGGTTTCGGAGGGGGAGTGGACATGTTGCGAGAGAGGGCCGACGGGTGGGGTGTGTGCTGGCTGTTAGACTAACTTTGTCCCTCCAGCCACGACGCTTAAGCGGCCCGTACGAGCTTCCTCCCTCCGGCCAGGACATGTAAGCTGCAAGACGAGCTTTGTCCCTCTCCTCCATCTCGTTTGTAGTCCGCTCTGTAAAGATCTTGCACCTCGAGCCTCGCCTAATATTTGACGCTCGTGGCCGCCACCGCTCGAAGCTCTCATGTATAAAATCTACATTGTAACAATAGTGAAACCAAATGATCATATATAGTTTCTATTCGATATTGTATTTTACATTCCATATGATGGTTGTAGAAGAATAATGTAAGGCTATACACGAAATCCAGTGACCACCAAATTGTCTAGTTTAAGAATTATTTACACTCTTTCGCAGTAACTGACAACTTCGTCGTAGATTCGTACATGAGACTGACCAAAAACTGCATACCAGTCTTCTCTCGTTAGTTGAACAATCGACGAATAAGCAACGCCAATCTGGTACTTGTTCAACTCAATTCATAGTCGATACATGGTCAACCCTACGAAAACGGGACGAGAAGTGGAAATTATAAGAGTAGCGATGTCTTCTCACCTCCTAACTCCAAAGTGCTTCCCTGATCTTTTGTTCTGTTCTAACTTTACAAAGAAGAATGTGGAAGTGCAATACATTTAAATGACTGTAAAACAAATATCAACAGAATGCATGTGGATGTATATATACTCGTACACATTGTATTGCGCAATTTGCTGTGGATCAATTGCCATTTCTGCGGATCTGCGACCGTTACGCATGACGATGCGTAAAGGATGCATAGGACGGCCTCACGAGACAACCAACCAGGCCCTGTCTTAGCTTGCAGTTTATGCCAGCCCAATAGATATAGATCCGCATTACGATGCGTAACTGGCCCCGCAAGTTCCGAAGTTTGCGATGGTTCGATACGGGGTTGAACTGTATGTCGACCGTACAGCTACGCATTCAGGTGCGAATCATTTGAATTTGGGGGCGCCTGGTTAGCTACGCATGCTGTTGCGCATCTAATGAGATAAACATGTCCTTGCACGGGCATGAATCAGAACCCCAACAGGGAGAAATCACACCTACGCAAGCACGACAACTACTACGCAATTTCATGCGTATATATCCGCGATTTATCCCGAACGACTGCGTAACCCCTGCGGAGGACAGAATTCCCTATAAATACGTGTCCAATTTTTGTCGGTCCTCCTATCCACACATATGAGTCATTGACAAAGGTATTTCATTATATGTATGGTTTGAAGTCAATTTACGTTTCGACGTGTGTAGAGATCGGTGAAACACTTTGGTATTGAATAGACCACGCTGTGCAGAATGTTGTAGCAGACAGGTCGTATTATGGCTCAATCTGCGAGGGTATGCAGATGTAGAGCTCAAATGGTATGGACACCGAGTTTGGCTGCACGTATACAACTTGCAGCAAACACGATACCGGTGAATACCACAAGACAGTATACACGTTATTGTTTTAATCTAACGTAATTGTTTCAATGTAACGTAATTGTTTATGTTTAATGTAATTGTTTATGTCGCATTATAATGTAAATGTTTGAATGTACACGTTGTTGTCAGATGCTTCGATAAAATTATACGGAGTGTACCTGTTTCTATGTTTCATTCGTACTGTTCCGTAATTGTTGTAACTTTGTAATGTAATGTGCCAGGATTTGTGATATGCATCTTTATTCACCTATCATCTACCAAGTATTTAATTTAGACGAAAGTTACATTGTCGTATGGGTACATTTGATTACGTTGTTAGACGGCAGCTCGAACGTTCCACAACCGGTTGCGGACGTATTGGCTACGCATTTCCGTGCGTATCGTATAAAAAAAGTACGTGTTGTTACGCGGATTCACCGTCGCCTGATGACGAGTGCAATTAAAATGAAAACGACAATAATCAACACATGTTGTAGATCTTTAACATACGGAACTACATAAGGACATGTTAAAATGAAAACACCAAAATATTATATTATGTTTAACAACCCAATTTCTTTCAACCTTAAAGATTTAAATAAGCCATGTTTCCAATAGACAAAAGCAACTACAGATAATGACTGCCTATGACTTAGACCTCGTCGGAATGTTTGGTGGTGAAGTGCCTCTTCAGATGTCTGTACTGTAGATTATTCGTCACTTTGTAGTGGTGGCCACAATGACGGCATGTTGCATGGAAGGCAGTTCCTGCTATCACCTCCTTCTCGTAGTGACGGGTGAACAAGTCCTCCCGCGGAATTTCAACTTCGGTTGAAGACATTGTCGGAATATACCGGGGTTGCAGATGTGAATTTGTTTCGGCTTAAAATGCCCTGGTAGTTGTGGGAGGCAATGGTTTGGGTTTGGGCTGTAATTCTCGGATGTAGGTCTTTATATAGGCAAATGAATGTGGTTATATAGTTCCGCATCCGGTTGCGTAGTGAATCGGAGTATTGAATGCAATGCATCTATATTCCCTACAATGCGTGAATCGGAATAATGTTTATCCTGTCACGTATCCATGCATGCACGACAGCTCGCCCGATGCATGCACCCACAAAAGACAGCCTACGATCCATGCATGCACTGTACAAGTACAGATGTCCGGGTTCAGGCGCTATATTACGCATTTAGGTGCGGAATTAACCAATTTGTGATGCGTTACCTACGCATCACAATGCGGAATTCCTGGCCGAGACCAATCACACTATAAAATTGCCATGAACGGTCCCCACTTAGAGATCACCAACAAGGTAGTGAGATATGTATCCTGGAAGCTCGCTCACAATTGATAAACCCAGCAAGTTCACCGATGGAACCCGTTTCATCGTTACGGTGGACAAACACCGGCGTCCACCTGAAAATTGCGCATGCAACTGCAAACACAACCAATATGACCATTCTTTCCGGTGCAGCCTACTAACCGTGCGTGGTGTTCGGATGTCTTTATCATCAGCGGCAGTGATGTTTGGCTGCAAGGAGTGTGAGGATGACCCTACGAATTACTTCGGAACTATCCACAAGAAGATAAAGAATATGTTGGCCGTTTTGTACAACGACGTTCCAATCTCTCGAATTCGAGACGTCACATCTTTTGCAGTTGATTTAGCGGTACACCCCGCCCAAGAAGAGATGACGACGTATGCGTTCCAACAGATACACATTCAGATCTACCCAAACCCCGCAGAAGAGTCATTCGGAAGCTGCTCTATTGGATACACCAGCCCGTATTGAACTTCCATGTCACCCATCGAAAACGACAATGTTATTTCAATTTTTATGCGCTATCACGTTTACAAAATGAAATTGTTAGGGATACCTTTACATCAATTATTTTTGAAGTATTTCTGTCTATCGTTCGCATGATTTCGAATTATGAAGACTCGTCGCCAATTGGAACCTTGTCACATTGTCGTTCGGAGATTTCGAACTATTGGGCTATCTGTCGACGGGGTTGGGTGATTTCGAACTATTGAGGTATGTGTGATGGTTACGCTTACACATGTGTAATGCACTACGTCAGAAGAATATATACGCAAGACGATGCGTATGTCTCTGGCGGAACGTCGAAATTCGATGTCTATGTTTTGGTGTTTACAATCAGTTGAGAAAAAGCAAATAGCAGCACAAACGAACTACATATAGATACCAAATGATACACAATACTATCGCAAAGGAAATTAGCGTAACGTCAATATGCTGCTTGCAGACAAATATCGTCAATCAAAGGAGTATAGGAGTAACAATATGACATGGGACACGTTGTCGCAACATGTTCCGTATTCTGATGGACGACAAGCCATTCTTCACCGTTACGCACTCAAACGTCAGTACCAACGAGCTGCCTTCCTTGTTCAAATACCCGAAGAATCGACCACATGGACAGATCGACCCAACCACGACAGGACGAGAGTTGGAGGTTATGCAACCAACGGTGCATGTACATCCTTGCTACCTCAAAATGCTTCCGTGATCTTTACTTTCGTTGATGTAGTACTGAAGTACATTCACATGCGTATATGAACGTATGCTAATGAGGAATGTTGATTTATTTATACTGATAGATGTATGTGACCCCACCATGAACTGGCATATGACGTCAATATCCACAATCGTACGCAGAGCTATGCATCAGAATTAGGTGCTTTGCCGGGGGAGTAGTACGCATGCAGATGCGGACAGACATGCATGCGACCGCGTTCAGTTCCGCATAAATAGGCATAGCTCACCTTAAACGCATGTTTATACATATGTATCCGGTGTCCGTGTCACTTCAGCCTATAAATAGAGTACGTCCGGGCCCGGAACTTGCACCCATCTATGAAAATAGGCGTTTATTGCTCGTTTTCAAAGATTGTTGTTTCATACTCGTAATAGTTGGTTCATTCGTACACGAAGGTGGAGAAGGATCGGTAAAACACTTTGATTGAAATACAAGAAAACTCTCGTCTGACAAGAAGTGAATCTACTCGACCGGGAGCTGCAGTAATTATTCTTGTTTTGCAACGACATTGCTGTTTCCGTCACAATTGGCTCTATGTTTAAACCTACTGGTTCTCCATCCGTCATGTCCATTGCATTATTATTACGTTGTATGAAATCTACATTGTAACAATAGTGAAACCAAATGATCATATATAATTTCCATTCGATATTGTATTTTACATTCCATATGATGGTTGTAGAACAACAATGTAAGGGTATATACGAAATTCAGTGACCACCAAATTGTCTAAATTAAGAATTATTTACACTCTATCGCAGTAACTGACAACTTCGCCGTAGATATGTACATGCGACTGACCAAAAACCGCATAAGAGTATTTTGTCGTTAGTTGAACAATTGACGAATAGGCAACTCCGATCTGGTACTTGTTCAACTGGCTTCATAATCGATACATGTTCGACCCTACGACGATGGGACGAGAAGTGTCTTCTCGCCTCATAACTCCAAAGTGCTTCCGTGCTCTTTTGTTCTATTCTAACTTTACAAAGGAGAATGTGGAAGTGCAATACATTTAAATGACTGTAACACAAATATTAACAGAATGCATGTGGATGTATATATACCCGTACGCATTGTATTGCGCAATTTGCTGCGTATCAACTGCCGTTTGTGTCGATCTGCGGCCGTTACGCATGTCGATACGTAGTAGCTGCATAGAACGAGGTCACGAGACAACCAGGCCCTGTCTTCGCCTGCAATTTCTGCCAGCCAATAGATTTAGATCCGCATTACGGTGCGTAACTATGACAGCAAGTTCTCAAGCATGCGTTGGTTCGGTACGGGCCCTGCAGTGTCGGTCGACCGTACAGCTACGCAATCCGATGTGTAATGTGTGAAGTTGGGGGTCGCTGGTTTTGATGCAATCGGGTCCTACCGTGCAGTTTCTGTCACCACGTGCTGAAACGCATGAGGATGCGTACCTACTTAAGAAGTGACCACAAAGAAAGACCATATTCTCCTTCCCATAAGTGTGCTTGTTTGTACATTATAAAATGGAAAATGGACGACCTCCGCAGGTGTCATAAAGAATACGTACTACTGCCAAAGGAAGACCATATTTCTTATATCGCATTATAATCGAAGTGGTTCACCGATCATTACAAAACTTTGTAAAGACTTCGTAACATCTTTCATGGAAAAGCTTTGGGGAAAAAAAACGCTACATGAAAGAATAATGAATACAATAACACTACCACATCTTTGTATTCGTATGTAAATAGCAGGGGAAGCCTCTACACAAGTTACAGATGTGGATGCGTAACATGTGCACGTGGAAGTGCGTAAATGCTACGTATGTAAGTGCGCAGGTATTCCTTCAAATTTTGTCGTACGGGACACATTGTCTCAACGTGTCCCCTACTGCGAAGGAGGAAGAGCCATTCGTCGGTGGTCCGCACTCTCATGTTAGTGCCCAACTGGCTATATCGCTTCTTCCAACACCCGAGAATCCACCACATCGACCGGTCGACCCACCCCCGACAGGGCGAGAGTTTGAGGTTACACAACCGGCTGTGTATTTTCATCGTCCCTACCTCAAAGAGCTTCCATGATCTTTACCTTGGACTGTACAATGTGGGAGAATATATCAGTGTTGTACATGTGACTGACTGTTAAAGCATATGCTCAAGATTAATGGTGCTGCGTTTATATAGATGGAAAGGACCATTCAAAATCCTCACATATATCCGCGTATGTATCCGCACTGTCATGCGTATATATCCACGATTTATTGCGAATGTCTTCGTAAGGAGGACAAAAGTCCTTATAAATACTAGTCCATCTCTTGTCGGTTGAACGCAATCGGCTGAACGACGCCGTCAGGAGCAGGCACGGGCACCGCGTCCACGCGGAAGAGGACGCGGGCGTGGTCGCGGCCGCGGCCGTGCACAGAACGACTCCACATATGTGATGCGCGATGAAGAGGCGGCTTCCAACATAGCCGACGCGGAGGCCCCATCAAATGTACCGGTCGTGCAGACTCATTTCCCCTGGGCAGATGATGACATCGACCCATTCATGACAATCTTCATCAACAGAGTGATGAACGTCGGGTCTGACGGCCATTGCATGTGGATATCGAGCATTTGCTGAGATCCTTGGTTTGGGCGAGAATGAGTGGAAACAACTCCGCCTCGCCCTCGCACAGGAGATGATAGAGCATCGACACGTTTATAGCCACCAACCGCGACTGGACGACTACATTTTTAAATGTACCTTCACTAGTCCCATTGCCGACCGAGAGTACTGGATGGAGTGTCCTATGATGGGTTTTGTCTTCGCCACAAGATTCCAGACGCCCTTAGTCGTCCTCAGCAGGAACTATCCGATGCTTCTACTCCCTCTCGATGCACGCGACCCTCCGCCACAGAAATCAAACTTGGCAATCTGCATCGTCAACAACAGAACCCATTGGGTGCCGGTGAGCTACCAATTACAAGACATATTTTTTTCATACTTCACAACCACAAATACTGACGTATTCATTTTGATCTTTCCACGGGTATGGTTGCGTGACGACTCATTGCTCCCACCCATATACCCTGAGTGGTATCGAAACCGACAACAGAGCGTTGTTGGTTGGTGATGATGCCCGAAATATAAATAATGATATTCACAAATATCATAAATAAATAAGGTTCCCCGCTATATAAATAGAACCTTATAAACATGAAAAATGGGCGAATGCAAGTCAATATAGAAACTAGGACGTACGCGGACGATAAATCGTCCACGGCTCTCACATGCATGTCGGGACACTTGGCTTCCATGCCTCCCTCCCATATGTCACGAGGCATGTGACACTTGGCATCCATGCCTCCCTCCCACATGTCACGAGGCATGTGACACTTGGCGACGAGTGAGCTTGCATGAAGGAGTGCTTGTACTATAAATAAGAAGGTGTGGCATCAGGCGCCAGTGACGAAACCCGTTTTACCAGAATCCCGTGTCGGTGGGTTTCGGGATCAAGTTGCACGCGGACGAGCTCAGACGATTGGGCTTACCTGAAACGCGCGACGAGATTACCGTCGGCGTACCCAAACCTGTGCCGATACGAGCTCAAGCCACTCGCGGACAACCGTCCTCCCTGCAGGGGTCCATCAAGTGTCGGTCTAGCCGAGACTAATCCCGCTTCAAAAAAGGGAGGCTCATGGCCAGGGAATCCTGCCTAAGCCTAATCAGATTCCAGTTTCCAGGTAGCTTTGTAAGCTCGCGGAGATAACTCTTAAGTGAGTTTAAACTAAGTCCATCTCGAGTAACGGAGGGCCTCCGCTGGTAGCTTTGTAAGCTCGCGGAGATAACTCTTAAACGAGTATAAACTAAGTCTCTCTCGAGTGACAGAGGGCCTCCGCTGGTAGCTTTGTAAGCTCGCGGAGATAACTCTTAACTCTTAAGTGAGTTTAAACTAAGTCCATCTCGAGTAACAGAGGGCCTCCGCTGGTAGCTTTGTAAGATCGCGGAGATAACTCTTAAACGAGTATAAACTAAGTCCCTCTCGAGTGACAGAGGGCCTCCGCTGGTAGCTTTGTAAGCTCGCGGAGATAACTCTTAAACGAGTATAAACTAAGTCCCTCTCGAGTAACAGAGGGCTTCCACTGGTAGCTTTGTAAGCTCACGGAGATAACTCTTAAACGAGTATAAACTAAAGTCCCTCTCGAGTGACAGAGGGCCTCCGCTGGTAGCTTTGTAAGCTCACGGAGATAACTATTAAACGAGTATAAACTAAGTCCCTCTCGAGTGACAGAGGGCCTCCGCTGGTAGCTTTGTAAGCTCACGGAGATAACTCTTAAACAAGTATAAACTAAAGTCCCTCTCGAGTGACAGAGGGCCTCCGCTGGTAGCTTTGTAAGCTCGCGGAGATAACTCTTAAACGAGTATAAACTAAGTCCCTCTCGAGTGATAGAGGGCCTCCGCTGGTAGCTTTGGAAGCTCGCGGAGATAACTCTTAAGTGGGTTTAAACTAAGTCCCTCTCGAGTAACGGAGGGCCTCCGCAGGTAGCTTTGTAAGCTCGCGGAGATAACTCTAAAACGAGTATAAACTAAGTCCCTCTCGAGTGATAGAGGGCCTCCGCTGGTAGCTTTGGAAGCTCGCGGAGATAACTCTTAAGTGGGTTTAAACTAAGTCTCTCTCGAGTAACGGAGGGCCTCCGCAGGTAGCTTTGTAAGCTCGCGGAGATAACTCTTAAACGAGTATAAACTAAGTCCCTCTCGAGTGACAGAGGACCTCCGCTGGTAGCTTTGTAAGCTCGCGGAGATAACTCTTATGTGAGTTTAAATTAAGTCCTTCTCGAGTGACAGAGGGCCTCCGCTGGTAGCTTTGTAAGCTCACGGAGATAACTCTTAAACGAGTATAAACTAAATCCCTCTCGAGTGACAGAGGGCCTCCGCTGGTAGCTTTGTAAGCTTGCGGAGATAACTTATAAGTGAGTTTAAACTAAGTTCCTCTCGAGTAACGAAGGGCCTCCGCTGGTAGCTTTGTAAGCTCGCGGAGATAACTCTTAAACGAGTATAAACTAAGTCCCTCTCGAGTGATAGAGGGCCTCCGCTGGTAGCTTTGTAAGCTCGCGGAGATAACTCTTAAACGAGTATAAACTAAGTCCCTTTCGAGTGACAGACAGCCTCCGCTGGTAGCTTTGTAAGCTCGCGAAGATAACTCTTAAACGAGTATAAACTAAAGTCCCTCTCGAGTGACAGAGGGCCTCCGCTGGTAGCTTTGTAAGCTCGCGGAGATAACTCTTAAGTGAGTTTAAACTAAGTCCCTCTCGAGTGACAGAGGGCATCCACTGGTAGCTTTGTATGCTCGCGGAGATAACTCTTAAACGAGTATAAACTAAGGTAAGGAGTACAATGTCTGTCATACGGCAAATCCCTGTTGCCTTAGGTCCGCATAATGTTGCGTAACTAGGGGACACTGTTTACAAGTCCGCCAAACAAGGTCTGACCGTGTTTGGCGGACTTGTAAACAGTGTCCCCTAGTTACGCAACATTATGCGTAGTAATAATGTATCAAACACCCTGTTTGGCCTGCCCCCCCCCCCCCCCTCGTCGATTTACGGAAGATAATGCGTATTTAGTTCTGCATCTTTATACGTATATTAGCGGTGTATCCAGTAAAAATTAGTGGTGTAACGAACAACCCCAATTTATATGTGAAGGGAGCAATAGGTGGGATGTAAGAATTATACGCCCATTTGTAAATTGTAATTGTGACGCTCACGCCGAAGCTGATGTCTCCACCGTCTGTTCTCCTCACCTTCCTTCCTTACACCCCTCCCTCTCTTTCTCCATCCACTTTCCCATTGTTTCTCTACTATTTTTATTATTACTAACTTTATTCTTCAAAACCACCCTTAATTTTCGTTATTTTTCACAAAATAATCTTGTGTTTTACAAGTTTCATTTACTACCCTTTGTCTATTTATTTATTGACCGTATCGATACATTTTCTATTCAAAAGGCAACATATTTTTTTATCTATAAATAAAGTAATAGAAAATCATTATTGATCAATAAAAATAAGAGAAATTTGTATTCAATATAAAAAAAAAGGTAGCTCTTTGTAAAAATGTCTCTCCCCCCTAAAAAATTAGTTAAATGTCAAAAAGCAAGATTTTTTTGGAAAAATAACAAGTCACCCTTACCTATTGTAGTGGGTTGAAATTTTTTGCAGGAGTTTGAAATTTTAGAGATGTGTTTGGGCGAGATTTAAGGCAAGTAAAGGAGGGAGAGGGAGGGAGAAAGAGAGAGAGAGAGAGAGAGAGAGAGAGAGAGAGTTCACAACAGCCGAACAAGAGAAGGAAGAATGAGAAGTGGAGGCCTGAGGCTGACGGTGGCGGGGTGGAGGGCGGTGGCCGTGGTGACTCTTCCTCTTCTCTTTTTTTTTTTTATGGATTTTGCGAAAGGGAAAATAGAAATGTGTGGAGGTTGGTTGGATTTGTGGAGATGGAGGAAGATTTATGGAGGAAATGTGGTAGAGATGGATGGATGGGGTTCACTCCGGCCACAACGACTATTCGCCTCGCCGGACACCAACGTGAAGCGGAGGGTTGAACAGTGGGGCGAAAATCGTTTCTTTGTGGGTACGATGAGCAACAACACCGGATCTTGGCTAAGAGATCGTAGTCAGTGGCTAGGCAACAATAGTTATTGGCTAGTATGCGTAAATCGTAACTTTTTCTTTTTTTTTAGGCTAAGTGAAACCATGTATAGGGTTGTATAATTTTTATTTTTTTTGTGTTTCAGCACCCAGGTAGTATTTCTTTTTACTTTGTAACAAGCTTTGAGGACTTCTTCACCTTGCCACGCCACGCTTGCTTATGTCCTCCGACACTTCCGACAAAAGAACTCTTCCCGAGACGGGTACCTTCTTGTCTCCATTATCTTGCTTCTAACGGACCCAAACGGCATACTCTCCTCTATGACAATTGCCCCCTCCTTGAATTGGTAAATAAAGAGCAGCCATTCCGGGGTTCGAATCGGGGACCTATGTGTACTACCCACAAGTCCTTTCCGATGAGCCATTCCGGAATGGTTCATTGCCCCCTCCTCCATGTCCACATCGACAGCTTTACCTTTCATCTCCAGAGCAACAACGATTATCGGTTATGTCCAGGTTTTCTGGTTTATCTTGCCAGTTGTGTGAATTTTTGTGCCAATTGAATTGTTGTTTTTGTCATCCAAATTGTTATCCATGTGATACTCCAAATCGAAATCAAGATACGATGTAGACCCAATTTTACTACGAAATATTTATTTTCATAAATATATATAAAGTGGGTGTCTATAGATAGATAAAATTAAATTAAGTTCAAAAATAAATTTATTTTTTAATTTTAACAAATAAAAATGACTTAAAATTAGTTTAAAACAATTAAAGTGGGTCTCTCTCTTCTTCTCCTCCTCTCTCTCCCCCTAGGTTACCTCCAACCGACTATGAAAGTGCCCAAATTTTTTGCAAAAATGACAAATTGTCATTTTCATAAAAATTATTCCCCCATGATTATTTTTGCAAACTTCACTTTTTTTTTTGTATATTGGTGCAAATTGACCTAAAAATAACATAATAAAAATTTATATCCAATATTGAATATCCATTTCCCCAGTTCCCCTTGGGTATGTCTACTTGAGGAATGTAGACATATTGTGATAAATTTAACATGGTTCCATTTTATAAGCCCAATTGAGATTTGAATTAATTTGCGGTATCGTCTTTTTTGGTCTTTATTGGAGAAGTGTCCCCCATGCTTGTTTAATTAGTTTTTTATCCATCTCTATTTTTCTCAACAAATTTACCCTGAAATCCAAACCTAAAATCTCATCTCTCTCCTCTGCTTTTGTCTCCCTCATCCATACGGATGATCTTCTACTCGCGCTCCAAACGATCAGTGATCCAAACAATCTCCTTCTCGCGCTCCTCGATCCAGACGATCTCAAGACGATCAGTGATCCAGGAGGTTGCCGGATTTGAATTCTCATATCCAGACGGTCTCCGATCGTCAATGGAAGAATACGATCCCCAATTTGTGATGTTTACTTGTTGAAGACAATCTTCGACCGTCATTGGAAGAAGACGATCTCCGACCGGAGTTGCGGAAGACGCTTCTCTATCCATCATCCCGATGTGCTTTGGCCTTCAGTTTTGACGATCCCCAATTTGTGATGTTTACTTGCTGTTTTCAATTAGAGTGGGGTTGTGCTTGCTTCCAATCTAATTGTCTTACAAATAGGCAAATTGAAAGTAGTGAAAATTAGGGTTTATAAAATTAAGGTGCGGCGGGATCGATGGATTGATTGTGAAAATTCGAAAATTTTAAATAAAAGTTAACCTTAACCTGATTGATCATGAAGGGTTACAACTTGAATACGAATGGAAGGAGAATCTCATTTCAGCAACTCTGATTTCAACAACTTTGATTTCAACAACTCCGATTTTAGCAAAACGGTGGACAAGGCAAAAAATATGGACATTCTATAAACACTCATTAAGATTTTTGGAATTTCACACAAAACCCCCTAGTTCCCCATGTGTATGTCTACTTTAGGAATATATGTAGCCATCTTATGGTTTGTCTTAAAGTTTTAATAAATATAAAATGCACCGTGGTGAATTGTAAAAACAAATACGAACATAGCCCTATAAATGTCACTTCTCAAGATATATAAAAAGTGAGTTTGTATAAAAGAATCTAAATTATGGGAGATTTATGTAATTTACCCTAAAATTTATAATAATTAACAGTTTTTCTATACTATGTTCTAAGGTATAGAATAAGACCCTAAATTGAGAAAGATTTCCTATAAAAAAAACAAACGACCTTAATAATCTAATTTTAAAAAAGCTAAACTAATTATAATTTAAAAAACATTTCTATATTAGGGCTATTCTGGTATTCCTTGGCATAGATAGAAAAATCAATAAAATAATTTAAAAAAAACCGAAGTCTTGTTATACAATTACTTGGCCGTCCACATCAAACGCAAATAAATTACATACATGGAGACAGAATTAAGCTGGAGGGATATTGAAGAGAAGAGATCGATCTCGACTATTTCATATATCTCTCTCAACCTCCCCTATTAGACCTCTTCGTTTCATAAAAAATTAGACCTCTTCCGGCTTAATTCCTTCCTCCTGCCTTTCATTTTCACTCCATCCACAGATTGAATTCGTCAATACATACATATTTGACAATGCTAGCCAAGACGGATTCAGACTCAACAAGCCTACCGGGGTCGTCCCCGACGCGTTCCCCGGGCAACTGCACCCCAAGCGGGCCAGTCTACTACGTGCAGAGCCCCTCCCGCGACTCCCATGACGGCGAGAAGACAACCAACAACTCCTTCCACTCGACCCCGGCGGCCTCCCCTCCCCACTCCCACTCCAACTCCTCCCTCGGCCCCCACTCCCGCGAATCCTCCTCCACCCGCTTCTCCGGCTCCGGCAAGACCTCCTCCGGCCGCCGCCCCTCCAAGGCCTCTGGCCCCGCCGCGCGCGACAAGAGCTGGAAGGACCACGACCACCGGCGCTTCGACGCCATAGAGGAGGAGGAGAGCCTGCTGGGGATGGAGGAGGAGGGCCCGGGGGTGCCCCGGCGGTGCTTGTATGGGCTGGCCTTTCTGGTGGCCTTCTTCGTTCTCTTTGCCTTCTTCTCGCTGGTGTTGTTGGGAGTTAGTCGGAGCCAAAAGCCCGTTATTACCATCAAGGTAATTACCGACATTTCCCTGCTTTTTAATTACAGTAACTATTTTCTTCCTTTTCAATACATTTATAATGTAAGGTTAATTGCTTGTTTCACTTTATAAATCGATCACCAATGTCAAAGGTTGACTTCATTTTGTCGATAAATTTTAGGCTGGAACTTTCAATTAGGGTGATATTTGATTTGATAGATAATAATTCCATACGTAGTATAGTATGACCATTTCAGGGCTTTTTTATTTTAATTATCGACAGGGAAGTTTCCGATTCTATTTTTTTGTTACTCCCTCCATTTAAAAATTTAAAAATTTCTTTTACATTTTCGCTATTCATCTCCAGCACACGGAATAAGGAGTAGGTAATTTACTGAAAACTAAGAGCAAGCCCAGCAGCTTTACTAAAATAGAGAAAATGAGAGATTTTAGACAAAAACGTCATTTTTTCTCCCCAACAGCTTTTTCAAACTCATCTTTAAAATAGAGAAATGGATGGAGAGAGGGGAAAAATCTCTAAATTTGGAGGAAGAGAAGTTTGTCTCTATAATTTAATGTTCACTTGTCCCTATATAGAATTTAATGACACAACCCCACATTTTTCACCCATAATATAGAAAAATAATAATTTTATATTTAATAGTAATAAAAATAAAATTATTTTTAAAAATTAATTAAAAAAATTGATATAATTTGATATAATATATAAATTAATTATGTTAAATCAATATACATAGATAAACAAAACATCATAATTCTATGTTAAATTTTATAAATAAAATAGCATAATTAATTTCATCCAGTTTAATACTATAAAATTTTCACTTCAAAAAATATTCACTTGAACTCATAACTCATATTGAAATGATTTTATTTTTATAAATTATAAAGTAAGCCTTATTAGGTAATTAATTTAATTAATTAAGCAAATATGATCAATCACCAATCTAATTTCTAATAAAAATATATATATTAATCAATTGAAAATAATCAGATTAAATTTGAATAGTATTTTATCCAATTTTATGATAACTTTTATACTAACAAATTTGAGTCTAAATGTTAGAATTAAGTTTAAATGAAGTTTTTAAAAATATAGAATTAAATATCTTTAATAAATGCATTTATTTATTATAGTGTTTAATAAATGTAAAAATCTGTAAAATAGAGAAACTGTTGGAGTTTGAGTGAATTTTTTTTTGAGATTTTGACATTTTCATCTCTATTTTAGAAATTATATACAAAAGCTGTTGGACTTGCTCTAATACTCGATCCGTACTACGTATTACAAGTCTTAACTCTTTTACTCATTTTTTTAAAAAAAGTAAAAATTTATACAAAATATTATAATTTTTAACTCTTAAAATGCACGTTAAATTGTTAAACGATCTGATATTTTGAGACGGATGAAGTATCAAATTAAAGAACTCGTCACAAAATCGCCCTTCCCCTACAAATATTTTTACACATTATCAAAAAAAAAGCAATTACTTTTACAAAATCATCAAAAATTAGCTTTTATTTGAAAATAAACATATACTCATATGCGAAAGCTTTGTAAACATGAATGAATAATTAAATAGCTCTGAAGCCCGGGGTTGAAACTTGAAAGCGCGCTTCATCATTGACGCAAGTGCAGTGCAGAGCGTTAGGTTTGAGGAATAGGCACGGTAATTAAATGGGTTAGGCACGGTAATTAAACATCATGATATACGGAACAGTATTAATTAATTAATACAATACGTAAAATAAAATAAAAAAACCTGACGCAAGTGCAGTGCAGTGCAGAGCGTTAGGTTTGAGGAATTCGACGTCCATGCTGGGACGGACGGCACCGGTGTGGCTACGGGCATGGTCTCCATGAACGTCACTCTCAAGTTACTCTACCGCAACCGAGGCACCTTCTTCGGTGTCCACGTCGCACCCACCCCTGTCAATCTTTTCTACCAGCAGATCATCGTCGCCACTGGAACTGTAAGACTAATATTTCTTATACAAATCACGTACCGTGTTTTCGAACTAGTACTGTATTAATTAACATCGAAAACGATGTGCAGATAGACAGGTTTTACCAAGGGAGGAAGGGCGAAAGAGCCATCGAAGTAGACGTCAGCGGGACCAGCGTGCCCGTCTACGGAGGCGGGTCGGACCTCAACAGCAAAGAAGGGGCTCCGATTATAGCGGTGGGGATGACCCTTGATCTCCGCGTACGGTCTCGGGCCTACGTGTTGGGCCGTCTAGTGAAACCCAAGTTCTACAAATCTATAAACTGCCCCATGGTTATGGATCCCAAGAAGATGAAAGTGGCCCTCTCTCTCAAAAATAATTGCACCTATATTTAATTTTAAGCCATGTATTTTTAATTATATATTTTTAAAAAAAATAGTACTCTTTTGGCTTGATTGATACTTGGAGAATAAAATTTTGGAGCGTCTTTATTTAAATATGAGATGAAATTGAATGGTGATGTTAATTACTAGGCAGAACAGAAGCTATATCCGTGGGGATGGGGGCAAGGGCAAGGCAATATTTGGTACGTACGATTTGTTTGAATTAGGAGAAAAATACAGTAATATTGGCACTGGCAGTGTCCAATATTTAATTAATGTAACACACTGGATGTGTGTGTAAAATAATGTGTACGTCTTTGAGATCGGGGACTATTATTAGTACTGTTCGGCAATTAATTTGCGAGTGGCGTCGTGTTACTTCGTGCTCCACTGCTCGGAGTTTATGCTTGCAACTTGTCAGAGATTATAAAGTTCATTAAATTTGCAATACTCCACTACAAAATGAACATATTTTTCCTTAAAAAAACCCACTATTGCCAAAGAAATATTCAGTATAAAAGATGGCTTATGTTGAGTGAGATTAGAGATGTTAATGAATGTAGCTTAACTTTGGCGTTAGGATGGATGGGATTGGCAGACTATCACCCCTTTCCTCTCACACAGCTCCCTCTTCAAACTACGTACAATCGATCCGCATTATGCCCCAACTTAATGCATACGTGATACATCACGATGGTCTGGAGTTATACAGCATCGGGAATAGGGGAAATGAACTCATGAAGGTGCTAGTGAGGTGAACCGTAAAGGCCATCAAACCGATCACGATCAAAGCTATAGGTCACTGGTAGAATAGGGGAAATGACACAAAATCATAGTGCTCTAGACATGACGGTCTATATGACTATATACAAGTACTGCTAGATTGATGTGTTATCTCTTCAACCTTCACCATGGTCTTGTATGCTCTCATTCTTTGCAATTTTTGGAGTTGCTCTTCAACATTTGGTATACGCTAGTATTCAATGCTGGCATTACCATTGATGATCATAGAGTATTTGAGAGAGATAGAACAGAAAATAAGAGAGCAACTGAAGTGCTTCATTGAATGAATGAAATGAAGTACATACACTTGGTCTATTTATACAGCTCTTGTAACAACCATCTAACAGACGTTTAATAGGCTTAACTAACATTCCCCCTCAAGTTAGTAGTTTTGAAGAGATCAACAACTCTTAATTTGCTAAGAAGCTTACTTTGACCCTGAGGAAGCACTTTTGTAAACACGTCTGCTAGTTGCTCTTTTGTTGAAATATATCCCAAGCTCAATTTCTTTCATTAGCACCTTGTCTCGCACTAGATGGCAGCCCCCCTCTATGTGCTTTGTACGCTCATGATAGACTGGGTTTTTTGCAATATGCATTGCAGATTGGTTGTCACATTATAACTTCACAGGTTGCTCTTGCTGGGCTCGCAAGTCTAGCACTCTTCCAGTGCTCATCAAAAGAGTAGACCTTGCCCTGGTACTTTCTTCAAGTATCTAAGCACATGTTTAGCACTCTTCCAGTGCTCATCATTAGGCCTATGCATAAATCGACTTAGCACTTGAACAACATAGCATATATCAAGTCTAGTTATGGTGAGATAAATTAGTTTTCCCACCAGTTTTCTGCAGGACATCACATCTACTTAATTCCTTGCACTCTCCTTCGAGAGTAAGCTTGGTCTTTGGATCCAGTGGAGTAGTTATTGGCTTTGCTCATGTCATTCCTGTCTCCTTTAAGATGTCCAAAGTATATTTTCTTCGATTTAATAACATTCCTTTCTCATTCCTTTAAACTTATATCCCAACAAAGTATCTCAGACCCCCCAAGTATTTCATCACAAACTGCCTATATATGCAGGTGCTCCTTTAAGGCCTTGATTTCAGAATTTCTGTCACCAGTTATCAACATGTCATCAACATACACAAGTAGAGCTGTGTATGATGACTTAGTTGATTTAAAGAAGAGTGAATAATCTGCCTTTGATTGCACACACTTTGCATATTTGACATCTTGGGAAAACCTTGAGAACCACTGTCTAGGCACCTGCTTCAGTCCATAGAGTGATCTGTCTAGCCTGCATACCATCCCAACAGTTGTATTGACCTCATTCATACAGTCCCCCTGAGGACAATCATGCTGTTTCAATAAGGCTAGGCATACGCAGGAGGAAGGTCCATGAAAACCATTTCCTCAAGTTCTCCATGGAGGAATGCATTCGTCACATCCATTTGGGACACTGGCCAACATCTTGTTGTAGCAATAGCCAATAACGTCCTCACAGTTATCATCTTAGCTACAGGTGCAAAAGTTTCACCATAGTCAATCCCTTCTAATTGAGAGAATCCTCGAGCAACAAGGCAAGCATTGTATCTATCAAGAGAGCCATCAACATTGATCTTTAGTTTGAACATCCATTTGCAACTCACAGTGGACACAACTTCAGATTTTGGCACTAATGTCCAAGTGTGATTAGACTTTGGAGCTCTCAACTCAGTCTTCATTGCCTTAATCCATTCTGGATTTTTCAGTGCCTCTTTGAGAGAAGTGGGTTCAGAAAGTGGAGCCACATTGTTAATGAAAGAGAGATAGGTAGGAGAGCAAAGACTAGGCAAGTAGACATTGGGTAGAGAGACTTACTAGGAGAAGAGCTGGCAGTCAGCTCATAGCTAGTAGAGGATGAACATACATAGTCCTTTAGCCAGCTGGGAGGAGGGGTATTCCTGGATGAGCGCCTGATCTCGGGAGGATGATCAGGAATGGGATCCATGGGAACAATGGATGGTATGTCATCAAAGGCAGGTGGAACAAGAGATGGGGAGTAGTCAGCAAGTGATTCAAAATCAGGTGGTGGATTAAGACTTGGAGATGGATAAGATATAATATCCACAGGGTGAAATGGAGGGAGAGATGATTCAAATTTCTCCAAATCATCAATGAAAGGCACATGTGTTTGCAAAGGGGATTGGATAGTGTTTAATGGGGTATGAGCAATCTGAGCAAAAGGAAAGATGTGCTCAATGAAGTGCACATCCCTGCTGATAGTACATTTACCACTTTCCAAATGAAACACTTTATGGCCTTTGAACCCAAAAGGGTACCCAAGAAACACACAAGCATCTGATTTTGCATCAAATTTCTTTCTAGCAACAGAAGAGGTTGCAACAAAGCACATACACCCAAACACCTTAAGTTTGTCATAGCCAGGAGACTAGCCATTTAGAACTTCAAAGGGTGATTTATTGTGAAGCAAGGGAATGGGTAGTCTGTTTATGAGGTAGGTGGCAGTGAGTACACAATCTCCCCAAAATTTGATTGGGAGGGAGGCATGAAATCTCAAGGCACGAGCAGTTTCTAAGATGTATCTGTGTTTTCTCTCAACCCTTCCATTCTGTTGTGGGGTGGCAGTGCAGGAGCTTTCATGCACAATTCTCTTGGAACTAAGAAAGGAGGTAAGGGTAGAATTTAATAACTCAGTCCCTTGATCAGTTCTGGGAATTTTAACAGTGGATTGAAATTGGGTTTCAACCAGGGTACTGAAACAAATGAGAGAGGGAGTGGCTTCAGTTTTTTGTTTGAGAAGATAAGCCCAGACACTGCGACTATGGTCATCAACAATGGTTAAAAAAAATCGATGGCCATTGTAGGTAGGTGTGTCATAAGGTCCCCACAAGTCACAATGCAGTAAAGTAAAAGCACTATCAGCATGAGATGTACTAGATGAAAAAGAGCTATTTGTATGTTTAGCCAGAGGGAACACAGAGCATAAGAAATGTGATTTATCTTTATTCATATCCAACCAAACATGTGGTATTTGTAAAAGTTTGTCATGTGGAGCATGACCAAGGCGTATGTACTACAGAGAAGTAGGAGTAGGGTGTTTAGTAGGCAAAAACATAGGTAGTACAGAGTTTATGGCACACTGTGGGAGAGTTACATGATTAAGTGGGGACAAAAGCAAAGCTACCTCATCCAAGATGCCCTTTCCATGCTTAGCTTCAGGGACCACATAGTACAACCCTCCTAGTTCTTCACCAACTACAATCAGTGTCTTCTTTACAGGGTACTGTACGACACATTTGTTTGAGAAGAAAATGACAAAACAACTAATCTCACATATCAATTTGCTGATAGAGACAAGATTAAACTTGAAATGAGGAACAAATAAGGTTTTGGAAAGTGTTAAACTGGGAGGGTAAGGTTAACATTGCCAGTAAGTTCAATTTTGCCGGTGGAACCATCAGGCAAATGAATAAATGTAGGCATAAAGGTGGGGACAAGTTTGAGAAGAAATTTTCGATCACAAGTAATGTGGTATTTAGCCCCACTATCAAGAATCCACAACCCTGTGAAATTAGAGGCACTACAACAAATAGTAGTACCTGCAAAGTTGATTTCAGCCAACTTATCTTTGTGTTGTTCTATCATGTTGATCCAAGAATAGAGCAGTTTCTGTTGATCTGCAGAGAGAGGTTGTTAGACTGGAGACTCAGATGAGGAAGCTGCACTGTTAGCTGAGGAAGATGATGCCTTAGAATTAGGCCCAATTGATGGTGCTTGCGGCTTGAACTTGCTCTTGTAGTGCCACTCAGGATAGCCAAACATCTCCCAATAACGACCAGCTTTGTGATTGCAATTGTAATGTCTGCACTTCTCCTTCTTGGACTTTTCTTTAGATCAATTTTTCTTGGCCATGAGAGCAGTTGAATATGTGGAAGTGGACTTTTCTATAGACACCTTACTGCTGAAGGGGTCTTGAAGAAGGAGAGCATGGGCCGTGCTTGCAGATGGAAGAGTAGTACTGAGCAAGATATGGCGTTGTGCAGCAGTGAAATCCTCATTGAGACCCATGAGGAATTGCATGAGTTTGGATTCCCGATCTTGAGCTTCAACCTGGGCTTGAATGTTGCACTCACATTTGCCAAAGGTGCAATGAATTGGAGCCACCAACCCAGAGAATTGCTGCCAGAGACCCTTGAGTCGAGTAAAGTACTCAGTAACTGAACTTCCACCTTGATTGCAATCTTGAATTTCTTTCTTAAGAGAAAAGATGAGAGGGCCATTTCGCTGACCATAACTCTCTTCAAGATCAAGCCACATTTCTCTCGTAGTGTCAAATTCGTCAATTATTGCATAAATTTCTTTAGAGACAGTGTTCAACAGCCAAGAACATAACATATCATTGCACCGATTCCACATTGCAGCATTTTTTGGCGACTCAATCAAGGTTCCTTCAATGAACCCCAATTTGTTCTTCACATAGAGGGATTTGGTAATGGCTTTCCTCCATCGCATGTAGTTGTCACCAGTGAGCTGTATTGTGGTGAGAATCATCCCGGAGTTCTCAGAGGGATGTATGAACAATGGATTCTGCAAGTCGGTTGCAGTGATGAGATCTTGCGGGTGACGCTCTCGATCTGCAGATCGTTCTTTGGAATTTGCCATAGAGACAGGAAAATCTCAGAGATCGAAGCACAAACGCAGAAATCCGACACAGAGAATGAAAGATTGCGGAAAGAAGATCAAAAACTCTCCATGATCACTGAACATCTGATACTATGATGATCATAAAGTATTTGAGAGAGATAGAACAAAAAATAAGAGAGCAACTGAAGTGCTTGATTGAATGAATGAAATGAAGTACATACACTTGGTCTATTTATACAACTCTTGTAACAACCATCTAACATACGTTTAATAGGCTTAACTAACAACCGTGCATTCGATCGATGTTCTATTCCATGCAGTATTTGATTTTCAAGCACCCCCTCCCCCCGCGTCTATAATCCAAAGAAAATTGAAACTCGCGTTATTTCAATGAAATCTAGTCACATACATAACTTATCACCAGTTAAATATATATAATCTAAGAATCGAAAACATTTTATTTCATGAAATTTGTTTATTTTTGGTTTTTGTCTTTTGGTAAATTTTGGATTTGAGAGTTTTCATGTTATGGACGTGACTAGATTGTAGGTTTTGACAACATCAAGAACTTGGTTTTGACAACTTGAGGTTGTAGTTTGACTTTTTTTTTTCCTTTGACCGATTTCAATTGGATTTTCGGCCTTAGACTACATTTGGTTTTGACGACGCGACTTGATGTTGTCGACTTGAATTTCTAGTAACCTTTATGGTTGCAGCTCTGTGATCAAAACATAAAGTCAATTTTGAGGTATAATACACATCCCATTAATTTGGAGCCAAGACATTTGGTAGCTTTTTCTTTTGTTTTTATTTTGAAATTTATGGGCTTTGAATGGTAACACATATACAAATAGTGTTGGCCTATTTTTGTTTGAGAGAGCTTGAAGTGAATTTGAAATGAATTTGAAATCCCGGTCGGATTTTCGAAACGTCGGATTTCGGGGTGTCGGGATGGGATGTCGGGATTCAAGGTCGAAAGAGCAGAATCTCTCTCTCTCTCTCTCTCTCTCCCCTCACGCCACACATACACACTCTCTCTCCCTCTCTCTCTCTCATATTTATGTGTTTTGTCTTCTATCTAATTAAAACCCTAATGGAGTTATCCCTCTCCCCTATATAATAAGCACCAATCCCCAAAGGGATTCTCAAGCCACAAAATTCTGAGCCAAAGGAAACCCTAGCCCCCAAAAGAGATGGGAGAATCAAAACCCAAAAATCTCCATTATCCCAAGACTCAAAATCCTCACTTTTCTCTCCTTGAATCCATGTCTCTCTCCTCTCATCTTCCATTTCTTGTTTCTCATACCCTAGATAGTCTCTAAACTCCCTCAAGAAGACCTGCTCTCAAGAAAACAACCCCAAAATCAGATTCAGATCGTCGTTTCCATTGAAAAAGGACGTTTCTGGGCAATGTCGCCACCGCGACTAGGCCCTGTCGTCGTCGCGAGTATGAACCCAGAAGAACAAGTTCATGTTCGCCGCCGCGAGTTCATGTTCCCCGCCGCAAACAGTAATTTCGCCGCCTTGACTCCGAGCCCAGATTTGGCAACGTCTCGGTAAAATCCTTCTTTCTCCACCGAAAAAAGAAGTGGTTTGAACCCATTGTTTCCTCTCTCACTGTTTTTTGGGCAAGGTAAGTTGTCCCTATTCAAGACCTCTCGTTTTTTGAGCTAAATCTTTGTAAATGTCTTATTTTAAGCTAGATTTATCTCTCCTAGGTCCTGTCATAGCAAGGGATTGTCGAATCAAAGCCAAGGGACTTCTTTCCTTCAATATTTCAAAGAGTCTCAAAGAGGCTAGGTAATCTCTCTTCCACTCTCCCTTCTAGTACTTGTTTGAGGTCTTTTGTATGTCTATTGGAGTCGTTTTTGTGTTATTTGGGTTGTGTTTTGAGTTATAAACATTTTGAAACAAGTTGGAACAAAAACGGATTTAGAACAAGCAAGAACTAGCAAAAACGAACAAGGTTGGGTTCGAGTCTCGCCGCGGCGAAACCATGGTCGCCGCGGCGAGGATGAACCCAGATTCGAGTGGTGAAGATGACCTTTCGCGGACCCGACCGCGGGTTTCGAAACCGCGCGATCCTTGTGTCGCGGCCAGCGAAGGCCATCCTCTCGCGGTGAGAAATCAGGAGCATCTCGCGGCCAGCGAAGGCCATCCTCTCGCGGTGAGAAATCAGGAGCATCTCGCGGCCGCGACCGGCCCTCTCGCGACCGCGAGATGTCCCTGACCAGTGACTTGGCGAGTCACACCTTCCCTCCTTTGGGTTTCTTGTTGGTTTTTGGCATGTCTCCTTTAAAATATGTGATGTCTCTAAACTCGCCATGTTTCTATGCATATTTTAGTTCCATATTCTATACACTTTGCATATTTCGGGTTGGGAATATGTCGAATTTATGTAGTATATGCTTATTTTCCAGAAATGGAGATCTACATAAGTTTCTGTTTAGTATTTCAGAATATGGAGCCATGTCGGGAGAAAACCAAGAAGCGAAGACAAAAGCTGAAAACTGCTCGATATCGACTAGTTTTTGTCGATATCAACTAAGGATGTCCGGGCATAGCATGATTGAGGAGCACCATGTCGAGAAGCTGAAGACGAGTCAAACCGACTTCAGTGGCGTTACTCGAGATTGAGTAAGTTCCTCGAGATCGACAAGAAGTGAAGAACATGCCCGGAGTCGAGGAGAGCCTGATCGAGGATACCGAGGAGAGTTACCCGACCTGACCAGACAACCCGGAGCTTGAGCAACACTAACTCGATATCGAGGAAAGTTCTCGATATCGACAAGCCCAGACGCACACTCCCTGAGCCATATCGAAGAGAAGCTGCTCGACAACACCTGGCCAAGCCATGATCGACGCCACTACCCGAGATCGAGTAAGATACTCGAGATTGAGGAAACCTGAGACCCAGGGTCCGAGCAGTATCAAGGACCAGCTACCCGAGACGCCGAGCCAAGCCGAAGTCGACGTCTGAGTTAATCGAGATCGAGTAGATTTACTCGAGATTGAGGAAAGCTGTCCGGAGACGCGTAACGCAGTTTGAGCTGTCCTACTCGGATTGGGATTCCTTGGGGCCGAAGATTGCCGAGTTCTATCCGATTCTATCAAGATCCATCATGGAGGAGAAGATTTATCCACAAGAAGATATTTTAGGCTTTTAGATATAATTTCCTTTTTAGATTTATTATTGTTATTCCATTTATTTATCATTAAGCTTTTAGATATAGATTTAGATAAAGATAGAGATATTCTATCCTTGAATAGCAAGGAATAGAAGGCTATAAATAAAGTCCATGGGGCTGATTTTAGGAATCATCTAATTCAGAAGCTAGAGAAGTAGTTCACAGAGAAGTTTTAGGAGTTCGAAGGTTTTAGGGTTTTGGCATTCAACGAGAGTTGGATTGCCGGGATTGTAAAGGCTTTGAATTTAGTTTAATGCAAGTTTCTTTTCATACATCAATGTCTGAGGTTGCGATGAAGCACGAGTAGTCCACCCACTTCTAGGGTTGGGGCGAGCCCGACGATAGCCATGCGTGTTTGAGGTAAAGATCCGACTTTTATCATGTTTTGAGCATCTACTACTTGTTATTTGTTTATTACCCATCTAATGGAGGTCCATTCTAACAACTTGGATTATAAACATAAAATCAGTAGATACAATTAGGGTTTCTTGAAAGAGTTGTCTAATTGTTGGAAAAGGCGAAAGCTTAGTCCTTCGATGCGAGTTACATGACTATCTGTTTTATTTCTGCCTTATGCATGCTTGGTTATCGTTGTTGCAAACCCCAATCTTGGAAGTCTTTTACATTAAGTTTATTTTCGAAATCCCAAAGCCTTTGTTTTTTTTTTTACTTTCTTTCATTTTACTTTCTGTTTTCCTCGATATCGACTTGCACTTCTCGATATCGAGTACTGATTCTCGATCCAGATCGTTATAGCTTTTGTGTGCAGGTGACTGACAAAGGAATTATCGACGTCGACAAGTCTACTCGATCTCGAGTAGGGCTTACTCGATCTCAACCAAAACCGCCGGGAACTGTTGATGCGCTGTTCGACTTGTCCGATCTTCTGTCGACTAACCCTAGTCGAGATCGACAATATGTGGTTGCCTTCTGTCCGTGAGATTTCTCCGCTGCCTAGGATCCGCTGACACGCTTCCTCGTGGATCGATCCTGACTTTCCACTGTTGCATCGGGAGGAAGTCTTGTAATTATTTGCAAGGGACGGAGTCTGGTTTGCTTTGATTTATTTATATTTTATATTTGCATTCTCGATTTCCTCCTATAACAAATTGGCGCCGTTGCCGGGGAGGCTATCATTCGCGCCTTAGGTAGTTAAATCTCACATCTACTCTGAGTTACTTTGTAGTTGTATGCGCCGTTCTGGTCAACCACCTGAGTTTGACGGCTTAGACAAACCAGAACGCCTTCTACACATCCAAACTAAGCTGAAAAGAGTCATGGCGGCCGCAGAAACACAAGAACAGCTGATTGCAAGACTTACAAGGGAACTGGCCACTAAAGATGCTGCTATCGCCGCTGAGAAAGCAGCAAGGGAACAAGCAGAAGTTGAGCTTGCCCAATACCCAACCACGACAGAGGATTATATGCACCCAACTCTCGTCGTGTCTGAATCGGCAATTCTAATCCCTGAAAACTCTTTTGAAATTCACACTCAATTTCTTATAGAGCTTAAAAATAATGCTTTTTATGGCAAATTTAATGAGTGTCCTCTTGAACATATTACCAATTTTTCTGACATGTATCGTACTCTGTCTGAAGGTACAACTTTGGAATATGTCAAGATGAAGGCTTTTCGCTGGTCTCTCGCTGGACCTGCACTGAAGTGGCTTGAAGGGCTGAAACCAAGATCCCTCACAACATGGGCCCAAGTAGAGCAAGAGTTTCTGAACAAATTCTTCCCTCCTGCCAAGACAACACTCCTCCGCTAGAAGATCATAGCCTTCAAACAGAAACCTGGGGAGCCGCTAGCCAAAGCATGGGAGCGATACAAAGAACTGATGCGATCTTGCCCTACTCATGGACAGCCACCCTACGTCATTCAAGAGATCTTCTTCAACTCTCTTGACCAAGTCACTAAGGATAGGATCAACCAGTATACTCGCTATGAGTATCTGACGATGCCACCAATCGACGCCTAGGGTATGCTCGACAAGCTCACTAACTATGACAATAAATATGGGTCTACTGCAAACTATGAGAAAAACTCCTACGCCAGGCCAACACCATCTATGCCCCTCTATGAGTCTGCCAAGGAGATTGACCCAGATGTCAGGGAGCAGTTCTACAGAGACTAGAATCGCAAGCTCCTCAAGCAAGTCAAGTATCTCTTTGTCAACCAGCCTTGCATCTGAAATACCCCACAGTATTTCATGTTATTTAAATTGGATAAATTTATATAAAAGTATATTGTAGTAATTTTGGGTTGTATGAGTATAGAGAATTATTTATTCTCTAGCCTGAACATTTATATTTAAATAAAAGCGACTCTTGACATTTTGGGAATTTGGAACTCAAAGGATATATTTAATTTTACCTTATGATATTTTATAAAGTTAAATAAATAGTTATTTAATTTTATAATATTATTTAAGGGTATAAAATATAACCTGCGAGGTTAAGTATATAAGTATATATATACTAACGGGAGTCCGTACATATAGTATATAGGTATATATTATATACGTACACATACGTATGCATTATATATTCTATATATTCTATATACGTACATATATTATACATAAGTATGTATGCTAGGTGTGTATCTATATATATCATATATATACTACGTTAGTTCCTTAAAGAAAAGTCAGATGGGCCAGGGCCCAATATCCTCTCCACTCCAGCCCAACAGCTCACTCTCCCTTGGGTCAAGGTTGACCGGGTTAACCGAGTTGACTCGGTCGAGTGGAGTGAGTCGACTCCGTCTTCCACCTTCAAACGAGCAAATTCAAGCTTGCAATTAAGCGACGGTTACGTCCCAACAATTGAAGAAATCAGTGCCAAGTAAATGCTATAGATAAGGGCGGTGTGCTGGAAGCTTCAATCGATAGAATCCCATTGAATTCGTCGTTGAATCATTAACGCCATTTCCCCACGTTTCGCGAAGTTCTCGGTCGTAACAGTTGAGTTAATGGACAAATTACACAGCGATGATGAATGGAATTGATTTGGATAGTGAATTCGGATATATGCGTCGTCAATTGGTGGTTATCCACTCTGAGTGAGCTCGGTATAAAAGGGGAGCACCCTCTACCTTTCCGAGTGCAATTCATCCGTATCACTCACAATCTGAGCCCTTCTCCTATTCCATCGTGTTCCTTACATCCCCAGAAGCAATTCTATTACAACAATTTGTTAAACTACATTCAAAATCCAAAATCCCCAAATTTGCTCCGCCCTCTTTACCGTCGTTAGACCACCGGTACGCCGCCTTGCCACCACCGTGTTGATCGGAGATCCACCGCCTAAGTTCGGAGCCACCACCCACGGAAGTCGGAGCCACCGAGCCACACCGAGCCAGTTTCGTCGAGCCACCGTGGTTTCCTTCCAGTAGCAGGTGAGGTTTACAAATGGCCGCCACCATTCGGTGAAGAAGAAGCACTTATTACACAAACTATCCCCTACTTTCTGCTTCTATAATAATTGCCCTTTTCTAAGTTATAAATATTACAGATTATGGCTGTAATTTTTATTTGGATTAAATAGTTGATTAATATCTTTATTCCTTTGAATCGCAACCTTTCACCAACCTCCTTACGCGCACACTCCAACGCAAGTCTTTCAAGAGGTGGGTAGTGGTCTTATTTAACGACTTTGTCTCATTCGATTTATGTTATAAATTGAATAAAAGTCGTATTTAACCAAAATACCACTTAATAAATATCTTTCGTTGTGTGTTGTGATTTTGGTGTAGATCCGTTCGACGCCACCAAATTCAACCGTATAACTTCCCCGATTCAAGAACAACAAGAAGGCAAGTGACAATCCGAGCATTTCCGCTCACTTGGTACCTTCGTGTCTTGTTGTTTTCTTGCCTTGATATGCATGCCAAATCAACTAAAAATAAATTACAATCACTTGCTTTGTGTAATTTATTTATCCGTTCTTTTGGAATTGGCATGTAACCAGGTAATGTTATTATTCGACCTTATTATAAAATAATAACGTAGATACCCGCTTTATAAAAATGCATGATTTATTCTTTATCCTTTCATGCAATTTATTAGGTATATCAAATGCCTTTACTTATGTTCCATGCATGTTATTTATGGTCTCGGCATCCATTTTACTTTTATTAAAATGGATTATTTTTCATGCGTGATCACCTAGGTTGGTCTTAATCACTAGTTAACAATGTTTTGGAATAGTAGTACGTGGAACTCAATTGCATCAAAAGTAAATACAAATAAAAGCTATGTAGTATAATGCGAGGTCGGGGTCGTTATTCCCCAGTCTAAAAGTGTCATGAAACTAACACATTCCGAATGCGCACATATACATATCATTTAATCGGAATGTTACACTCCCAAATAAAAAGGTTTTAGGTCGTGTCCACTTTAGTAAGTGGGGCCGGTATCATTATTCAAAAATGTGTTTTCTTTATAAAGAAATAATGTTAAGCTATGCAATGTGAGATAGTGAGTGAATAATATTTATTCATTTGGCCAAAGTTTTTGTTTAGACTTGATATCGGGGGACACGAAGTCAACCCTCTTCCCACTCCTAATAGTAGGCTCTCCCTAACGTCTGGGTAACTATTAGCGGGACGGATTTGGGCCACATGGAGTACCCCATAGTCCGATATCGAGTCCGAACTTAATAAGAAAAATGTTTTCATGGTGATCATAAAACGCATTTCTAAAGCTATATCATATCCCATCCGTAATCGGGATATGGTTCATATGGTGCTCGTCACCTACTTCACTTTCTCATTCAACCCTTCGGGGTTATCCGTGTCCTGGAAGTCGTGTCATTAATTCACCAACCCACTAAAATACTCTAATAATCGCATTTGGATTTAAATTCACACCATTAAAGGTCAATGGATTTAAATCCGAAGAAGTCCCCATTTTGAGCCGTCATTTGCTATTTCTCGCGAACTAACCGTCCTTTCTTTTGGATGGCTGGTATCCCTCGGATATCAGGCCATGACCCGCAGGTCTAGGGTAAGCGCGTTGTCATCAAAGGTTGGGCACTTGGATCCGGAATCATCTTCTTTTATGACTTTACTTTCTTAGTCGTTTGTATAGGATGTTTTAATAATGTAAAAGATATGAATTCCGCTGGTTTGGTTTATGAACTTTTTATTTGCTAAGACTTGGTTTAATATTTTGATGTAATAACTTGAATCTTTTTATAAAGACTTCCGCTATTATATTTTATACTTGTATCATCTTGTTTATGGGAGCATGGTAACATGTCCCTATAAGCCTAAGGTAGTTAGGAGGGCATTTCCGTCCAAGTAACTACTGGCGCTGTATCATCCTCTAGTTTTAAAAGAGGGTGTTACAAAAGGTGGTATCACATCTAAAAGTTTTTTAAGTAACGTTTTAAAAAGTTTATACTAAGTTCTGATTTTATATTTATTTTTAAGACATCCTTTATTTTATTTTTTGAAATGAAATTGTTTTCAATAATGATTCCGGCATTCCAACTAGACCTTTGAGTGTATCTTAGAGTGTCTTGTGATAAACCATTCACTTACCTTATCATCATTCAGGGTACTAACATCCTCCTACCTCTGCGGTAGATTAACACCAACCTAAGGTCGAAGATCATTGAGGCTATGGAGCACCGCAACCGCCAAGCAGCACGCGAGAACAACTCATAGGGCTCAAAGAAGAGAGCTAACGAGGAGATAATGGATGAGCTGGATTTTCCCCCCATGGAGCTGATTGTGCTAAGCCAGCCTCAGCCTTAAGTGATCATTGTTCCGGAGGATGAGGAGGAGGAGTCGGAACCCTTTGAAGATCCGAGTGGTGAGCTAGCGAGGGAAACAGCTGAGGAGAATGGAAACCCCTCGCTATACCTCAACCATGAAGGCATCAACATGGGAGAGAATGGGGGATTTCAGGAGTATTCGGCCGAAGAGGCTCGAGAGGAATTTCGGCGCATGGCACGCCAGATGGGTCAAGAGCCACCTCGTTTTGGAAGTGAGATGGGCTATCCTCCTCTAAGGATGGTCTCTGAATTGGATGGGGAGAGATTTCTGAAGGGACTGGAACGCAAGAGGATGATATAGACAATTCATTTCTTTGATCGTGAGATCAAGGAGAAGGACGAAGAAATAGTTATCCTGGAGGCAGAGATGATGGCATTGGAGGAGAAGTTATGCAAAGAAAAGTATGAAAGGTATCTCCTTCAGCATGCCTGCTCAGACGCCCACCTTGCCACTACCAAGCCCGACACCCCTCCATTTGCATTGAGCGCTCCTACCTTCGACTCTGAGGCAGGACCCTCCCGACCCAAGAAGCAGCGTACTTTGGGTCCCGGCAGGAGAACCCACCATCCTTAGACTTTCCTTTAATAGCTTGATCTACGCAGTTTATTTCCCTTCTAACAGATTGTTTTCCTTTCTCGCACTCTTTCTTTCACCGTTGGTTGTTTGGGAATAATTTAGTTTTCAGATTCAGTAATTTATGATTTATGCAATAATATTCTTGTCCTTAGAATGATTTTGTGAAAGTAATATTTATTGCATGAATTTCCACAAGTTCCCACATACCCAAAAACGAGGAAAGTCCGCAATAGTAATGGCAATCCCAAGCACTTATCCTCAAGTGATATAGGATTTCCACCTTGCTAAGGAAAAATAGAGACTTAGCAATTTCCACATCATGGGTAGTGTGCACTCAAGAAAAGTCGGATTGAGATTTGATAGTAATGCAACTCATAGCATTGAAGATTAGAAATAAACGGACGAGCGGTATGTAGAGACATCAACGCTCCTAAGAGCTTTAGCTTGTACCCTTTCCAATTAAACTCTAACAAAGAATTGTTTAAGAGTAATGTCATGATCTATGAGAATTGATTTGTGGCCTAAGCATACGTAGGTGTGCACGGTTAAGTATTTTAACCTCAAAAATCTTTCATCTTTCCAATATTAGATCATGACCAAGAGAGGAGTGCGTCATCAAGCAGCATCGACCCTAGCGGCTAGAAGGAGCCGCAACCCCAGCATGAACATCACTGCCCTAGGAGCCCCACAAAACCTCGAGCCTAGGCCGAATCCAGCGCCGCTGGCAGGTGATCGGGAAGAGATTGGTGAGCACTCAGTGCATGGTGGAACTCAGGCCCATCCGGCAAATGCGGGCCAACAGAGGGGACGGTCCCAAGGTCCAGAGGGTAGTCTGGGATCTGAAATCATGCATGCTTTGAACCAGCTGGTGAAAAGTGCTGTGGCAGAGGCTATGGCAGGACAAGTGAATCCCCTACCTACCGGGCCGGCAGGGTCAGATGCCCGGATCCCACCAGCAGAAGTTGTACCTCCAGGAGGTAACTTAGAAGGGAGAGTTGCCCAAACAGTGGGACAGGGAGAGACATACACCCGAGCTCTTAAGGCAGTCAATTCCAATAAACCGGATGGGTTTGATGGCACCGGTGAACCCTATAAAGTGGTACAGTGGCTGGCTCACATTGAGAAGGTATTTAGGGGTGTTCCATGTACTGATGTCGACAAGGTCAACATCACCGCCTTATATTTGAAAGGGGAGGCGGGACAATGGTGGGAGGCGACACGTCATGCCTGGGAAGCCAACCTGACTTGGGAAGCTTTCAAGGAGACTGTCACCAACCATTACTTCGTCCCTTCTCTCAGGTTAGAAAAAAGGCGGGAATTCTTGTACCCTAAGACTCAGGGCATGAAAATGCCACAACTGGTGACATGGTTTTACAATCTGCTTCCTTATGCTGGGGATCTAGTACATTCTGAGGAGGATAAGATTCGTTATTTCCATGAGGCAACGTACTAATGGCTGAAGTTACAGATGTTGCACCGGGATTATGAGTCTCTTGATGATTACATCAATGCTGCTTATAGAGTTGAGGCAACATTAGATGAGGGGAAGCGAAACTTTGAGCTGGCAGAAAGGAGAAAGGGCAAGCAGAAGTATTCAAGAACCAAGCGAGCTGCCTCATCTGTGCCCTCAGGAGGAATTGTTGCCAACAGTGGCCGTAGTGGTCAACAATCCCTGCAGAGCACCCCTCGTGACATGCAAGCTGTTGTTTGTCATAACTGCGGGAAGACTGGACACATCAAGCCTAGTTGCACTGAAGCACCGCGGACTTGCCGGGGCTGTAACCGGACAGGTCACATGGTCAAGTTCTGTAGACCAACTAATGGTGGCCAGGATCATTCCCATCAGGCTTCAGCTGTTGCCCCCGGAGCTCCTAATCCAAGGCAGGGCGGTTTTCCGCCACAGCAAAGGTCACAACAACAGTATCAGCCGAGGAACCAGGGTCCCGTGGGATCGCAGCCTACTGTCGATAAGGGAAAAGGTATTGCGGGTACCTCAAAGCAAGGACCGCGACTGTATGAGATGAGGCAAGCTGATGATGTGACTGCCCCTATGACCTAAGGTATTATTTACCACTACTCAGAACCTATTGATATCTTATTTGATTCTGGTGTGACGCATTCGTTTATTGCTGAAAGTACGGTAGAAAAGTTCAAACTGGAATGTCAGACTTTAGAGGAGTCGTTTATCGTTAGGGTCCCTAACGGGGAGAAAATCATAGGAAACAAGGTGTTGCATAAGTTTCCTATCAAAATCGAGGGTGGTGCCCTCGACGCCGAGTAAGTGGTGATTCCACTTATTTCGCAGGGCATCATACTTGGGCAAGATTGGTTATTCCAACATGGCGTGGTGATTGACTTTAAACGAGGGACTGTGACCGTGGCATCTGACGGGAAATGTGTGTGTAAGTTCCGCGACTGTATACTTAATGAAGATGGTTGAGTGATTAACATGATGCAAGCAGCGAAACTGTTACGGCAAGGGTGTGCCGGTTTCATATGCTACTTGGAGGAACTCCCAAAAGGCCCGATCCAAGTCACTGACATACCGATAGTACGGAAATTTCCTGACGTTTTCCCTGATGAAATTCCCGGACTACCACCACAACGCTTTGTTGAGTTCACAATAGACTTGGCTCCCTTAGAGATGTAAGAGTTGAAGAAACAATTGGAGGAACTGTTAGAAAAGGGTTACATTCGGCCTAGTGCATCCCCATGGGGGGCTCCAGTCCTATTTGTGAAGAAGAAGGATGGATCCTTCAGACTATGCATTGATTATAGAGAGTTGAACAAAGTCACGATCACGAACAAGTATCCTCTTCCGAGGATTGATGACTTGTTGGATCCACTTCAAGGAGCGAGAGTATTCTCCAAGGTGGATTTGAGGTCGGGATACCATCAACTGCGGGTGCGGGAGGAAGATATTGCTAAGACGGCATTCAGAACGCGCTATGGGCATTACGAGTTTGTTGTGATGCCTTTCGGGCTAACTAATGCACCGACGGTTTTCATGGAATTGATGAACCGTTGTTTCCATCAGTACTTAGACAAGTTCATCGTGGTATTTATCAATGATATCCTGATATATTCACCAAGCGAGGAGGCACATGCGGAGCACCTGAGAATTGCCTTGACAACACTACGGGAACATCGGTTGTTTGCAAAGTTGTCAAAATGTGACTTCTGGTTGAAACAGGTTGCTTTCTTGGGTCACATCATTTCCGAGAAGGGAGTCATGGTTGATCCCCAAAAGGTTTCCGCAGTGCAGCAGTGGACCCAACCAAAGAATGTGAAGGAGATAAGGAGCTTTCTTGGATTGGTAGGGTATTACCGAAGGTTTGTAGAAGGGTTTTCCAAGTTAGCTTAGCCTTTAACTTCACTACTCCGCAAGACTCAGAAATTTGTATGGGATGAAAAGTGTGAAGTTTTCAAGAATTGAAGAAACGGCTTACTACGGCGCCAGTGCTAGCCCTTCCCAAGGATTTCCAAGATTATGTGGTCTATAGTGATGCTTCAAAGCAAGGCCTAGGTTGTGTGCTCATGCAAGAAGGCAAAGTCATAGCCTATGCATCTCGCCAATTGAAAGCGTATGAGCAGAACTATCCTACACATGACTTGGAATTGGCTGCTGTGGTATTCGCTTTAAAGATCTGGCGACATTATCTCTACAGAGTTCGTTGCCAAATCTTCACCGATCACAAAAGCCTTAAGTATGTGTTCACTCAGAAGGAGTTGAATATGCGTCAGAGACGGGGTGGTTAGAGCTCATCAAGGATTATGATATCGAACTCTTATATCACCCCGGGAAGGCAAATGTGGTGGCTGATGCTTTAAGTCGGAAGTCTCCACAAGAGGCTATGATTCAGTGTTTGACAGCGCAACCAACATTGCGTCAAGAGTTGTTGAGGCTGGACGTGGAAGTATGGTTTGAGCGGCATCGGGGCCAGTTGAACAGGATGGGTATTCAGTCTGATTTGCTAACTCAGATTAAGAACAGACAGAGTGACGATGAGATGTTGATCAAACTCTGTGCAGATTTTTATGAGGGTAAGGCCCCAGGATTTGTCGTGAGGGATGATGGGTCCTTATGGTTTGGGGACCGCATCTGTGTTCCGAACGTTCCAGAACTTCGTCAGACATTGCTACAAGAATTCCATTCTTCGGCGTACTCAGTACATCCGGGTGCTAGTAAGATGTACAAAGACATCAGGAGAAATTACTGGTGGCCGGGCATGAAGAGGGAAGTGGCAGATTATGTTGCTCGTTGTTTAGTATGCCAACAAGTCAAGACCGAGCATCGACGACCACCTGGTACACCACAACCACTTCCGGTACCGATGTGGAAATGGGAGCAAATCTTCATGGACTTCGTGATGGCGCTGCCTAAATTTCAAGGGCAGAAAGACGCCATTTGGGTGATCGTAGATCGACTCACCAAATGTGCGCATTTTATAGCCATCCGATCCGACTGGAAGCCACAGAAGCTGGCAGAGTTGTACATGAAACATATAGTCCGTCTCCATGGAATACCAACCTCCATTGTCTCAGATAGGGATGGTCGTTTTATATCCGATTTTTGGAGGAAACTACATGGTGGCGTGGGGACCCGATTGGACTTTAGCACGTCATTTCATCCGCAAACTGATGGGCAATCCGAGCGCACTATTCAAACTCTTGAGGATATGTTGGGAGCTTGTGTGCTGGACCGACCGACAGATTTGGAAACCAGTTTAAGTCTGATCGAGTTCACCTACAATAACAGCTGGCATGCCTCTATCAAGATGGCTCCGTTTGAAGCTTTGTATGGTCGCAAGTGTCGTTCACCGGTTGTTTGGGATGATCTGACGAATACTCTTATTTTGGGGCCCGAGCTGCTAGAGAGGACTGCAGAGGAAGTAGCTATGATCCGACAACGGATGCTGACCGCACAAAGCAGGCAGAAATCGTATGTTGATGGGAAGAGGCGAGACTTGGAGTTTCAGGTGGGTGAGAAGATGTTCGTAAAGGTATCTCCCACCAAAGGAGTGTTTTGTTTTGGGAAGCGAGGAAAGCTAAATCCTCGATATGTTGGACCCTTTGAGATCCTGCAGGGAGTCAGAACGTACTATAGCCTATCGGTTAGCTTTGCCACCAACAGCTCATCCAGTTCATGATGTTTTTCATATCTCCTTTCTCCGGAAGTATGTGCCTGACCCGACCCATATCCTTAGTTATGAGGACATTGAGGTACGACCCACGAGAACATATGAGGAAGAACCAGTTCGGATCTTGGAGCGTCGAGACAAGCAGCTTCAGACTAGAGTGGTTTCTCTCGTCAAAGTGCTCTGGTCAAAGCACGGGACAGAAGAAATGACCTGGGAGACTGAAGCAGATATGCAGAAACGTTTCCCTCAGTTGTTTTTGTCCTAAGTTTCGGGTCGAAACTTATTTTAAGGGGGGATGTATGAAATACCCCACAATATTTCATGTTATTTAAATTGGATAAATTTAAATAAAAGTATATTGTCGTAATTTGGGGTTGTATGAGTATAGAGAATTATTTATTCTCTAGCCTGAACATTATATTTAAATAAAAGCGTCTCTAGACATTTTGGGAATTTTGAACCCAAAGGATATATTTAATTTTACCTTATGATATTTTATAAAGTTAAATAAGTAGTTATTTAGTTTTATAATATTATTTAAGGGTATAAAATATAACATGCGAGGTTAAGTATATAAGTATATATATACTAACGGGAGTCCGTACATATAGTATGTAGGTATATATTATATACGTACACATACGTATGCATTATATATTCTATATATTCTATATACATACATATATTATACATATATATGTATGCTAGGTGTGTATCTATATATATCATATATATATACTACGTTAGTTCCTTAAAGAAAAGTCATATGGGCCAGGGCCCAATTTCCTCTCCATCCCAGCCCAACAGCTCACTCTCCCTTGGGTCAAGGTTGACCGGGTTAACCGAGTTGACTCGGTCGAGTGGAGTGAGTCGACTCCGTCTTCCACCTTCAAACGAGCAAATTCAAGCTTGCAATTAAGCGACGGTTACGTCCCAATAATTGAAGAAATCAGTGCCAAGTAAATGCTATAGATAAGGGCGGTGTGCTGGAAGCTTCAATCGATAGAATCCCACTGAATTCGTCGTTGAATCATTAACGTCATTTCCCCACGTTTCGCGAAGTTCTCGGTCGTAACGGTCGAGTTAATGGACAAATTACACAGCGATGGAGAATGGAATTGATTTGGGTAGTGAATTCGGAGATATGCGTCGTCAATTGGTGGTTATCCACTCTGAGTGAGCTCGGTATAAAAGGGGAACACCCTCTACCTTTCCGAGTGCAATTCATCCGTATCACTCACAATCTGAGCCCTTCTCCTATTCCATCGTGTTCCTTACATCCCCAGAAGCAATTCTATTTCAACAATTTGTTAAACTACATTCAAAATCCAAAACCCCCAAATTTGCTCCGCCCTCTTCACCGTCGTCGGACCACCGGTACGCCGCCTTGCCCCCACCGTGTTGATCGGAGTTCCACCGCCTGAGTTCGAAGCCACCACCCACGGAATTCGGAGCTGAGATGGGAATTCTGTCCGTCGATAGATCGATCAAGAAATTGAATAACGGGGATAGATTCTCAGGCTAGAAGATAGATAGCGACCTCGAAGCCGAGCTTAGCGGGACCTAGAAATCAGCTTGATATCAAGAGAAGCCGATTCGAAGGGGATCCGATGAATCGAACTGATAAAGAGAGAGTTTGAGATTTGGGAAATTGATTTGTATTTGATTACCTTCTACTGGATTTGGAGATTAGTACATATAGTCATATAGACCATGGATTTGCTGGGAATTAAAAACACTAACAAACCGGTTTACTTAGACCGGGACCCAAACATACTAACAAGAACGAGCCTATTGCTCAACAAGCATAAAGGCCGAAGGCCACTTGACTGCAGGTCTAACCACAAACCATTATTCCTGTTACAATACCCCCTTCTTCAAGGATCATTGTCCTCAATGATCAATAGCAATACTCCCTTCTTCAAGATGAGCACCCACCAGAAAACAACCCTTTCACCAGCAACTGGTGTGCCTTTTCCACCTGGATCGAAAACAAAGGAAGTAGCACCCTCCTCGCACTTGATGAGCACCTCATGGCAGAGCATCAATAGCAAATTCAGGAGAAGGGTGAGTGAGCTAATTGGCTTTGGGTAGCAAGCTGCATAAAATTTTTCACCTCCGGGATCAAATATTAGCACATCGAAACAAGGGTAAGGACACTTATCAGACCTCATAAGCTGTCCTTCGACCTCATAAATCATCACTAACTGAGCTGGAGACCTTGATATCACATCGAAATCGGGATCATTGCGGACCCAAGCTTCTGGTGGCTCTTCAGAGGAGGTGAACTGGGCAGTAGTATAGTGCCTATCACTCTTCAAATTTACAATTTCAGTGGGCAGAGTAAGCTTGCTCTTCAAAACCTTAACTCCTCCTTGATTACCTCCAGGGTCAAAAATTAGATAACCAAGCATATACCCCTTACCTTGTTGAGAAGTGCAAGCTAATATAATATGATATGTCACCAACATATCAACAAAGAAGCTTTTCTCAGCTGCAATTTTCCAGTGCCATTCGCCCCCTAAATTAAATGTTAATACCTCAACGCCAACATGTGTAATGGTGGAAGCATGTATAGTAGCTCTATCTCCCCAACTGGTTTTCCCTTTCCTGAAATAAAAAACATAGAGCGACCAAGCTTCTTGCAACTGTGCATGGAGCCCAATATAAGCAACATTAACGAGTTAATTTTCTAGCTTCTTGACATCATCAAACAGTGACAAATGTCCAAAAGGAACACGACCATCAAATATCATATGTGCAGCTATGATTCCAGGATCGAAAACGCGATGCACTATAAACAAATCAGTCGGAGCAATGGACTCATTCCTATGCTCAGCAAACACTTCTCGTCTTCCAAATGAGCAAGCTCTTAATAAGTTACCCATGGTTGTCATCCTCTTGTCACAACTTAAGGTCCCTTGCTCCTTGTTTGAACTCGCTGAATACTCAGCCAACAAAATATACTTAGAAAAAGCAGCTGACAGCTCAGTTCCATTCCCCATCAACTCTGGCATTTTGTCGATTAGCTGGTGAGCGCCTGAATTTGTGAGATCCTTTCCAAGGATATGACCATCAACTCTAAACTTAGGCGATTTCCCCATAACACTATAGCTGCCAACCATCAAACACTCTCCTCCAGGATCAAATTCAACTATTTCAATTCTTTTGTACTGCAGGAATAGAGAAGTAGCGATACCATACAACACTATTCTCATAGGTAATTCTGTTTCCTGCACAACACTAGTAGAGGACACTATCAATTTCTTCTCCACAGCAATTTCATTTTCAATATGCTCTATTAAAGGTGTACCCAACCCATGATTAGCTTGCAACCAATCAATTCTCAGAGCCGAAATAGATTTCTCATGGCTCGAATCATCATCAATATCTGGCCTCTCTAAGACAGGTTCAACTAAACCACTCATCATGCCTTCCCTCGGCAAAACATAACCAGTAACCAACACACACTCACCTCCCGGATCAAAACACAGGAGCTTATCACCATAATTTGTTGCAACTTGAACACTATCAATTACGGAATTACCTACGAAGAAGCTTGGTCGTCGGAGATTCTCATTCATTTCCTTATTAGTCTCGATCTCCTCGCTCTTTGTTGATGCAGACAATTTGTCGAATACTTGGTGAGCGTTCGAATTGATGAGTTCTTTTGCAAGTGCGAGATGGACTAGATCATCACTTACTGGCTTAGACACTTCCTCGGGCGCTTGAAGAAGGAGATCTTCCATTGAATTGGTCTGCAGGTCCGATTTGAGCAAATCTGAAGGATCCATCGGGGGCGCATTCGATTTACCATCGACTGAAGCATCGATCTTCTGAGATCTGGTTGGGATTTCAGCAGATTTCCCTTCCGATAGCATAGATGCGATCATTGCCTCAATTCTACTCATACGCTGTTTAATCTCCACCCAATCCCTTTTCATTTCCTCGTTCGCCGACCGCGCTTCATGGATATACGAGGTCAAACTCTGCTTCATTTTCTCCAGAGCTTCCGACTCTTCATCCGTCCAATCTTCATCTTCCATGGACGAATCCGCGGAGAACTCGACTGGCTCTGATACCATTGAGACGGGAATTCCGTCCGTCGATAGATCGATCAAGAAATTGAATAACGGGGATAGATTCTCAGGCTAGAAGATCGATAGCGACCTCGAAGCCGAGCTTACCGGGACCTAGAAATCAGCTTGATATCAAGAGAAGCCGATTCGAAGGGGATCCGATGAATCGAGCTGATAAAGAGAGAGTTTGAGATTTGGGAAATTGATTTGTATTTGATTACCTTCTATTGGATTTGGAGATTAGTACATATAGTCATATAGACCATGGGTTTGCTGGGAATTAAAAACACTAACAAACCGGTTTACTTAGACTGGGACCCAAACATACTAACAAGAACGAGCCTATTGCTCAACAAGCATAAAGGTCGAAGGCCACTTGACTGCAGGTCTAACCACAAACCATTATTCCTGTTACAGGAGCCACCGAGCCACACCGAGCCAGTTGCGTCGAGCCACCGTGGTTTCCTTCCAGTAGCAGTTGAGGTTTACAAATGACCGCCACGATTCGGTGAAGAAGAAGAACTTATTACACAAACTAACCCCTACTTTCTGCTTTTATAATAATTGCCCTTTTCTAAGTTATAAAAATTACAGATTATGGCTGTAATTTTTATTTAGATTAAATAGTTGATTAATATCTTTATTCCTTTGAATCGCAGCGTTTCACCAACCTCCTTACGCGCACAGTCCAACGCAAGTCTTTCAAGAGGTGGGTAGTGGTCTTATTTAACGACTTTGTCTCATTCGATTTATGTTATAAATTGAATAAAAGTCGTATTTAACCAAAATACCACCTAACAAATATCTTTCGTTGTGTGTTGTGATTTTGGTGTAGATCCGTTCGACGCCACCAAATTCAACCGTATAACTTCCCCGATTCAAGAACAACAAGAAGACAAGTGACAATCCGAGCATTTTCGCTCACTTGGTACCTTCGTGTCTTGTTGTTTTCTTGCCTTGATATGCATGCCAAATCAACTAAAAATAAATTACAATCACTTGCTTTGTGTAATTTATTTATCTGTTCTTTTGGAATTGGCATGTAACCGGGTAATGTTATTATTCGACCTTATTATAAAATAATAACGTAGATACCCGCTTTATAAAAATGCATGATTTATTCTTTATCCTTTCATGCAATTTATTAGGTATGTAAAGTGCCTTTACTTATGTTCCATGCATGTTATTTATGGTCTTGGCATCCATTTTACTTTTATTAAAATGGATTAATTTTCATGCGTGATGACCTAGGTTGGCCTTACCCACTAGTTAACAATGTTTTGGAATAGTAGTACGTGGAACTCAATTGCATCAAAAGTAAATACAAATAAAAGCTATGTAGTATAATGCGAGGTCGGGGCCGTTATTCCCCGGTCTAAAAGTTTCATGAAACTAACACATTCTGAATGCGCACATATACATATCATTTAATCGGAATGTTACACTACCAAATAAAAAGGTTTTAGGTCGTGCCCATTTTAGTAAGTGGGGCCGGTATCATTATTCAAAAATGTGTTTTCTTTATAAAGAAATAATGTTAAGCTAAACGCAGTTGAATTAATTGTCAGGTACAGCTAGGGCGAACAATGAAAGTTGCTTGTTCCGATGCGCCGCCACTAGTCTCCCTCACGGAGGCTCTGCCGGTGGGCTGTTCCGACGATGGGTAAGCGGGGTTCCCCCTCACGGGGCCAGTCTGGTGTGCGTAAGGACTCGGTAAGCACAGAAAAGAATTTCGTTGAGAATAGCGGGGTGAGTTTGGGGTGAGCTGAATCTACCATGTTTTACAGTAACTTTTATATCGATTTCTGGATACATTGCATTCATTTGGGCTTAGATAGTACAGAACCTATGAGTTTATGTTTATTTGCCAAATTATGGAATCTACACCAGTTTCTGTTTAATTCGCAGAAATCGAGGCATTTTACAGCAATTCTACAGAAGGTCAGAAAAACTCGGAAAACCACTACAGAAGTCCAAGGTCAAAGAAGCAACGGAACCAGTCGAATCGAACCGAGAACCTAGGCTACTCGATCTCGAGTAGCTCTTACTCGACCTAGACGAGCATGTCCGAGCAGCCTTGGTCGACAGAGCCTGATCGAGAAAGCCAGACCAACCTGACTTCCGGAGTCTACTCGATCTCGACAAGCCCTAGTCGAGATCGACGAAGCCCAGTGCCACGCCCGGAGTTGACGAGAAGAAGAGCTAGTCGACAAGCCGAGGCTGACATGGAGGCACTCGTTGCCAGCGACTCCACTCGCTGCAGCGGACGTCTCGCTGCCGCGGAAAATCCCGCTGCCAGCGGGATGCACCAAGCCGACGGAAAAGCTTACTCGCTCCAGCGGAAGAGGCAACTCGCGGAAGCGGAAGGGAAGACCCTTGTCGAGATCGACAAGCCACCCAGTCGAGATCGACGAGCACCAAGAGCCCAAGTCCGAGCCTGTCGAGCAGAGCTAGCCGGGAGGTCCAGTCGACGAACAAGTCTTGTCGAGGTCGACGAGCCGTGGTCAAGGTCGAGTAGACCCAGTTTCCAGAAACGCTTCGTCGTGACGAGTCCTACTTGGTTTAGCTTTACTTGGGCATGAGGGAATCCGAGAATGGCCGAAGATCTATCCAAAGTTGATCAAAGTCTATCTATGGAAAGTTGATCTATCAAGACATGAAGACTTACCTTAGTTAGATTTATCTTTTCCTTAGTTGATTTATTTCCTTAAAACAATTTATTTATCTTTTAGCAAATTAGATATAGTTTTAGATATAGATATAAATATTCTATCCTTGAGTAGCAAGGAATAGAAGGCTATAAATAAAGCCCTAGGGGCTGAGCATTAGGCATCTGATCTTACATTCAATTTCAGAGAGAAGTAAAGAGAGGTAGGGAGGTAGTTCCACAGAGAAGTTTAGGAGTTCTAAGGTTTTTTAGGGTTTTGGCTTTCTGCGAAAGTTGATTGCCAGGATTGTAAAAGGCTTTGAATTTAGTTTTAATGCAAGTTTCTTTCAATTCAATGTATGTTATTGCAATGAGGCGTGAGTAGTCCACCCACTTCTGGGGCTGGGGTGAGCCCGACGGTGGCCATGTGAGGCGATGCGATAAAGGTCAGATCTTTTTGTGCAATTCATCTTCTATCCCTATGGGCATGATTCTTTTGCGAGAGTTGAAGGTGATCCTTGTTTGTGTTATTGAAGCGAAAGTGATCTTAGTGCAACTTGGATTAATTATGTGAAAAAGGGTTAGTAACAATTAAGGTTTATGCGAAAGCCTCTATATGCCTAATTGTTAATGACGAAAGTTATTTGATGGAAATCATGATCTTTTATGCCTTTGTGTGTTACTTTGCATGGTTATCGTTGTGGTGTTGAAACCCTAGTCTTGGAAGTCTTTTATTATATTGATTTATTTCTGTCAAAAATCTGAGTTTTAGTTTCGAATTTGCAATTTATATTTTTCTGTCAATTCTTGTCGATACAGAGGAGATCTTGTCGATCTCGAGTTGGTTGTACTCGATCTCGAGTACACTTCGTCTAGGTCGAGTTGAGTTCTGTTCTGTTGTCGATTTCTGAAGTTTCTGTCTTAACTTGCCCTTGTCGATCTCGAGTTGACTTGGTCGAGATCGAGTTGCCCTTGCCGGGTTTGCCTGTCTGCTGTGATTTCCGATTTTCTGTTGTCGACTGTTGTGGTCGATCTCGAGTAGCTGTTTGTCGAGATCGACGAGCCCTTTGCTTTGCTTTTAGTTTCTACTTTGCTTTGTCTTTCCTGTTTTGCTTTGTTCTTTGCTTCTGCTTTTATTTCTGTTTCTTTCGTTGTTTCTGTGTTTCTGTCTTTTCTGCTGCTCTGTCTGTGAGAATTTACAGCTACCTAAGAACTGCTGACGTGCTTCCTCGTGGATTCGATCCTGACTATTCTCTTACTACAATGGGAGGAAGTCTTGTATTTATTTGCTGAGACAGGGAAGTTAGTCTGAACTTTATTTCATATTTATTTCATACTTGACCATCCTCCTGCAACAACAAATTGGCGCCGTTGCCGGGGAAGCAATTATTCGCGCCTTAGATAGTTAAATCTCACGTCTACTTTGAGTTACTTTTCAGGTGTATGCGCCGTTCTGGTCTACCACCCGAGTTTGACAACTTAGACGAACCAGAGCGTTACCTACACATCCACTCTAAACTCAAAAGGATCATGGCGGCCGCTGAAACACAAGAACAGCTGATTGCCAGGCTTACAAGGGAGCTAGCCGCAAAGGATACCACTATAGCCAATGAAAGGGCAGCGAGGGAACAAGAAGCTGAGCGCGCAAGGCAAGCAGAAGCTGAGCTTGCCCAATATCCAACTACTGCTGAGGATTATATGCATCCAACCCTCGTCGTGCCTGAATCGGCGATTCTTATCCCTGAAAACTCTTTTGAAATTCGCACTCAATTTCTTATAGAGCTTAAAAATAATGCTTTTTTTGGTAGATTTAATGAGTGTCCTCTTAAACATATTACGAACTTTTCTGACATTTGTCGTACTCTTGCTGAAGGTACAACTCTGGAATATGTCAAGATGAAGTCTTTCCACTGGTCGCTGGCTAGACCTGCACTGAAGTGGCTTGAAGGGCTGAAACCAAGATCACTGACAACATGGGCCCAAGTAGAGCAAGAGTTTCTGAACAAATTCTTCCCGCCCGCCAAAACAGCACATCTCCGCCAGAAAATCACCGCCTTCAAACAGAAGCAAGGGGAACCGCTGGCAAAGGCATGGGAGCGCTACAAGGAACTTCTGCGATCTTGCCCTACTCATGGATAGCCACCCTACGTCATTCAGGAGATCTTCTTCAACTCTCTTGATCAAGTCACCAAGGACAGAATCAACCACTATACTCGCTATGAGTATCTGACAATGCCGCCAAGTGACGCATGGGGTGTGCTAGAGAAGCTCACCAACTACGACAACAAGTATGGGTCTACTGCAACCTATGAAGAGAACCCATACGCCAGGCCAGCACCTTCCATGCCCCTCTATGAGCCTCCTAAGGAAATTGATCCGGATGTAAGGGAACAGTACTACAGAGATCAGAACAAGAAGCTCATAAAGCAAATAAAATATCTTTCTGTCAACCAGCCTTGCATTGAATGCGGATCACAGCGGCACACCACTCCTGAGTGCCCACACACAGAGCAAGTCAGGATGGCAGAACACCACGAGGAGGTAGCTTACGCAGGGGGTCCCAATCGCTACATAGGGGACCAAAGGTTTCAGCGACCACAATGGAACCAAGGTGTCCCTGGGAACCCCCCGCCCTATAGAGCTCCAAGACATCCGGAAAGAGACCAGAAAAAGGATGATATACAGACAGTCCTGGAGGAAATACGGAGGAATCACTCAGAAACTAGGCATTCCTTCAACTCCGTTTACACTCAGATGCAAGGGGTCAACTCTAGGCTTGGGGAGATTGATATATGGCGAAAATCAGTTGATACACAGATTGGTCAGCTAGCAGCAGGAATTCCCAGACAGTCAGGCTTGCTCCCGGGATCTTCAGAACCAAATCCTAAGGGAAAGACTGGACATATCACTGCTGTAAAACTCAGAAGCAGCCATCAAATGCAAGAGCCAGAGGTCGGGAAACAGCAGGACGAAGCTAAACAGCAACTCGACCAGAGTCTACTCGATGTCGAGGAAGGTCTACTCGACCTCGAGGAGAAAATTCCAGAATCCTCGTCTGCACCACACAGCAACTCGACAGCACCAAATCTAGTCGAGATCGACAAGACTGTGGTCGATATCGATGAGCCCCTGGTTGACATAGAACAGCCTGCAGCACCTCCAATGTCCATTCTGGCTCCGAATCAGAAAAAGAAGCTGCCTTTCCCCACAAAATCTCTAAAGGACCCGGCAGAAAAGAAATTTCAGCGCTTCGTTAAGATGCTTCAGAAACTCAACGTCACCATCCCCTTCACAGAAGCTCTCAATGAAATGCCATCTTATGTCAAGTTCCTGAAGGAGATTTTGAGCAAAAAGCGATCGATGGCTGAAATCACAGAGGAGTGCAGCCACTTGGACATATTGGAGAAGAGGCCGGATCCAGGTAAGTTTGCTATAACCATTGGATTTGGTCCATACAAAATTAATGCCTTATGTGATCTTGGAGCTAGTGTGAGTATAATGCCTTTAACAATTTGGTCCAAGATTAAGATAGGTGCCCTGGAGCCTGTGGATGCTAGACTATACATGGCCAACAACACGGTGGTCATTCCAACAGGCATGGTGGATAATGTGCCAGTACAAGTAGGTAAATTCTTTGTCCCTGCTGATTTTCTAGTTGTTGATATGCAAGAAGATCCTGCTTGTCCAATTATTTTAGGAAAATCATTCTTGGCGACGGTGGATGCCAACATAAGCGTTAGGAAAGGAGTGCTCACCTTCAACATCAGCGATGAGGTAATTGAGTATTCCTTTAATAAAACTGAAAGGCATACAGGTCCAATGGAAGAGGTCAAATCTATCTCAGCTGGCTACATCACCTGCGGGGAACCCAAGGTCAGAAATATGACCCCTGAGGAGCTGGAAAAGAGGGACATGGAGGCCCAGGTGGAGGAGATCATGGCAATCCTCAAGGAGAACACCGAGAATCCAATCGACACAGACCAAGGTAAGTCGTTGTGGATTAATTATTTTTTGGATGCCTTGACAGGGACTAAGTATGGGGTCAAGATCGACCAAGGCTCCTCGACATCGAGTAGAACCCTAGTCGATCTCGACCAGACAAAGGAGACTCTACCAGCACCAGCATCGTCGAGCAGCGAACCAGACAAACCAGGCTCGTCGATCTCGACTAGCCTTGTCGAGGTCGACCACCACTCGACGGCCTCGGCTTCATCTCCCTCGACGCTGACTCCACCAGACGGCCAGAGCTCGTCGATCTCGACCACCTTTGTCGATGTCGACCACCACTCGGGGAGCCCAGTCCCTGCTTCCTCGACGCTGAGACCACCAGAGCAAGGATCCTCATCGATCTCGACTAAGCTTGTCGAGATCGACCACCACCCAGCGCCACCAGATCCGCCTTCCTCGATGAGCAAGCCACCAGGAGCAGAACCCTTGTCGAGGTCGACCAGTCTTGTCGAGATCGACAAGCCATCATCTTCGTCGACTTCTGCATTTTCAAGTAGACCACCACAAGAACCTGCAGTCTTGTCGAGATCGACTAGCCCTAGTCGAGATCGACCAAACATCGTGGTCTCCGATTCCGTCTCTGCGATGGTAAGCCAAGGTATAGATCTTTCTTCTCCTATTTCCATTAAAGATTTATCTATACATGGGAGAGGTTTGTCTTGGTATGTGCGATTGTGCAGGATTTCCAATGATGAGCCTAAGGAGTATGAAGTTGGAGACAAGCTCTATGTCTCTAAATCAAAGGATCATTGGTTTCCCAACAAATTCAACAAGAAGCGGATGGGACCTTTCGTGGTGAACAAGATCCATTCTGGAGGACTACAACTGATGGACAAGAATGGAGTCCTATTTGAAGCCCAAGCTACATGGGCCCTGCAGATGCCACCTTGAGCATAAATGGAAAGTCGGCCTAGCGACTATAAAATCTAGAGCATGTACATAGACTTTTTAGGACATTTTGAGACTTTGTTTTTGTTTTTGGATTTGAACATTTCTTTGTTTTTTGTTATGGGTATATGTCTTCTACTTTTCAGGACAATGGATAGAACCAAGCTACATTCTTACTCGGCCTAGGAGGTGCTCCATTCGATATTTAGAGAAATCTGCACATCTGTCTTGTGAGTTTCTTTCTCTACCCTTACCTTGTTTTTATACAGTGAGGACACTGTAATGTTTAAGTATGGGGTGGGGGAAGGGCTTACTTTATGCATATTTGATTTATTTGACATTACTTGTGCATTATTTCTTAGAATTGCTACATGGCTATTTTGGAATGCATTATTGATTTATGTGCTTATATGCATGATTTCCAAAAATTTAAGAAAAATGACCCCCATTGAAAATTGAAAATTTTGAAATAATGTCATGGAAGCTTTATTGAACTCGACGATGCAAAATTAGATTCATTGGAGATATAGCATGAAATTGCCTAGTAAAGGGTAGTCACAATGAAGTGCATATTTTCTTGAAAACCATGAAAGGAGGTAAATTTGATATTGCTTTTGACATGTTGCATGATAAAATGATGGAGGACTTTATATTTCCATATAATGCTCATTACTTGAATCCTAGCCTTACCTATGCTTATGCATCACAAAAGCCATATTACGCCTTATTTCAATTATTGCTCCACATGATCTAAAATATTACCATTCTTTACCTTATCCGGGGATTATGTTGAGAATAATGTTACATTACGGAGAATATCATATGGTGTTTGTGTTGTGATTATTATCATATTTGGAGTTTGGAAGGAAAATATTTGAAATATATGGAAAATTTAATGAGTGAAAGAAAATCCAATCACCTCAGGAGATAAAGGTAGATTGACCCTGCTCTCTAAGATAATAGTTTGGAGAGATGGGACACATTGTGAGGAGTCCAAAGCACTAAGTATCCGGGGCCATTCATGACACCCATGTTTGCGACTCGCGAGAAGGCAGTGCTGAGGTTAGAGAGGTAAAAGCATTATTATTGAGAAAAGCATTATGAAAGGTGATGAATCAAATGGAGAAGGAATGTGGAAATTCAGTTTGGAAAGTACTCCATTTCCCCGGATCATTAGCACCACATTGCCAGAAACTGCCCACCTTTTAGCCTTTTACCAAATCTACTCCTCGTGTGAGCTTAAATTGAAGTCCTCTTGATTTTCAATGCTTTGTCACTTATGAATGTTTTTGCATAACCCTCCTTTTGTGAGTAGATGTTGCTTTTACATATTTGCACATGCATGAATCTGTGACACTAGTACCTTTTCGAGGATGGTAATTGACTGCTGGGTTATATAAGAATGAATCTGATATGTTGAGAGTTTTTGATTTCTTCCCCTGAATGACAGATAAAAGTATTGCTTGAGGACAAGCAAGCTTAGGTGAGTTCAGATAAGGCTTCCTCAAATGGATCTGGGGCAAGCCAAAGAGCAATGTGGTCGGACGTGGTAGGTGAGCAACATAATGAAGCAGTTAATGAGGTCAATGAGCAGGTGCAGGGCATTAATGGAGGTGATTCGAAGGAAGCTGAAAATCTGTCCTTTGCCCAAGCGCTAAGGCGGAGTATTGATAGTTATCGTAAATTTCAATTTAACGCTCCTTGGCCTCCTCTTAGGGCGAAGAGGAACATTGTTCCTGCAGACAAGCTGGAGTTCTTCCCGGATGTGGAGAAAGGAAAATTGAAGATCCGACCGGAGGATGTCGAGAAATCTGAGAAGGAATGGGCAGCAACTTTGATAGGGGTGATTGTGGATGACCGGAGTTCGTACAGGGCTGTCTGTGAGCTGTCTGAGCGAGATTGGAAAATTGAGCAACCTAAAATCTTTCAGAAAAACAATGGAGTGTTTGTGTTCAAATTTAGGGCAGAGGCTGATTTGGTTTGGGTGCTCAGTAATGGACCATGGATTCTCTATGGGTCTAAGCCTCTCATCCTGAAACGCTGGAGCCCAGGTATGGCCATAACGTGGAGCTCGTTTGACAAAATTCCTAGTTGGGTATGTCTGCCAAATCTGGAGCCGACGCTTTATACAAACACAAACCTTGGAAGGTTGGGCAGCTCCATAGGAACTCCAATTTGTCTGGATGAACTTACTGCTAAGGGGGAAAGACTTTCGTTTGCTAGGATGTTGGTAGAGGTTAATGTAAAAGAAGCAGCGATTAAATCTATTGAGATTGAGAAGGTGGATGGATCCAAGTACATCCAGCCAGTGATTTTTGAATTGTTGCCTGCGAGCTGTCCGATCTGTGAAAATTTTGGGCATAGCGAGGATAGATGCTGGTTTCGAAAGGGTGTCCGAAAGTTGGGCAGAGTGCCTAGTGCGATTGTATCTGCTCAGTCGCAACCACCAACCAAGCATGGTTCCCAAGGATTTGGGGGGGGATTATAAAGGAAAGGGGTTGTATGTAGATGTTGCTAAGTCTAAGCCTCAGTATCGACAGCTGAATATCAAGGATCCTGTCAGGTTTAATAAGACACCAGGGGTGAATTTCGCTGCCAGCTCGAGTGGAAAGTCAGTGTTGAAGTATGTACCTATCCGCTCAGCTAAAGAGTATCAGCAAAACTCAGAGGTCCCTGAAGGAGCGGATGTTGGGACGTCTACAGGGGAGGATTGGTCAGTGCAGTCAGGTAGGAAAAGCCACAGATATTCAGATTTCAAGAAAGTTGTTGAGCAGGGTCCTGGTCAAGCCCAGCAGGGGTCTTGATTTGTTGTGCTTGATGATTATAAGGAGGATGACGGTATTGCAACAGATAGAAGTAAAGACTTAGCAAAATTTTCAAGTGAGGGTAGCACTCACAAAGAGATCTCTCATGAATAAGATAAAAATAGCAGCTTGGAATATTGCGGGTCTAAAGGACTCGTTTAGACATAATACTATTAATTCATATTGTTTTGAGAATGAGATTGGTATGATTGGGCTGCTAGAAACCAGGGTGCTCCATAGAAATATTCGAGATATAAAAGAGGGACTTATGAGGAATTGGGAGTGTTGTATGAATGGAGATGACAACACTAAGGGAAGAATAAGGGTTACTTGGAACCCGGCTCAGTATACTGTGACAGTAGAGCAGATCAGTGGTAAGTGGATTCATTGTTAAGTGCGAACTAAATATTTGAGTTTCAAATTTGGCGCTACTTTTGTCTATGCATGTAATACGAAAACAGAAAGAATTGAACTTTGGAATGGGCTACAACAGATTGCTGGGCAGATGACAGAGCCGTGGATTGTGTTAGGGGACTTTAATTGCATTCTATGGTTGGAGGAAAAATGGCCACAAACATTGGCTAGATTTGATGAGTTTGAAGAGCTTAGATCAGGGATGGAGGCATGTGGGTAGTCTGGCTTGCCGTTTATAGGGGCTGCTCTAACTTGGACTAATAAACGTAAAGGCATAAGTAAGATAGAAAGGAAATTGGACCGAATATTGGTCAATGAGTGCTGGATGGTCTCTAATGAGAAGACCAAGGTCATATTTGACACCCCGATCTTCTCCGATCACTCGCCGGTAGTAGCTTTGCTCCGCAATGAAGAATCTATAAGAAAGTACCCCTTCAAATACAAGAATTTTTGTGGGAAAGAGGAAGAATTTGATGCAATGGTAAGGGCTGCTTGGAGCTATACTGAGGTAGGGTCAAAGCAGTTTAAATTGGTAAAGAAACTCAAAAGTGTTAAGGAGGCGCTTAAGCCTTGGGATCGAGCCAGGTTCTCGGAGCTACAAACTTAGATTAAGCTTGATAAAGGCATCCTCCATGAACTCCAGAGGAGAAGCCGGACTGAGAAAGAGAATGAAGCACTGGATGAACAGATTGATGTGGCCGAGAGGAATCTTAGAAGCAATGTTGCAAGACTGACCAGTATCACCGCTCAAAAGGCTAAGCTACTTTGGCTGACTATGGGAGAGGAAACATCTTCTCTTTTCTACAGGAATGTGAAAGAAAGGCAAGCTCGTAATGCAATCTTGATTATGAAGAACTCAACTGATGTATTTATGGACAAAGAGGAGGATATTAGAGAGCACATCCTGTTGTATTTTAAGGAGCTGCTTGCAACTGAAGCTTATCTTGAACCATTTCCGGAAGATCTGACTGGTACTGTTTTAGCAGATAACAGAGAAGAGGAGTTCTTACAGATTCCTAGCTATGATGCTATCAGAAAGTGTATATGGAGCATATGAATCAACAAGTCTCCGGGCCCTGATGGGTTTGGGAGCAAGTTCTTTAGGGACGCCTAGAGTGTGGTTGGTAGAGACACTTGTGAGGCAATTCGGGAGATTTTCAGAAATGGCAAGGTGTTGCGCCAAATCAACACCACTTTTATATCTCTCATTCCAAAGGTACCCAACCCTACTTATTTAAAAGATTTGAGACCTATATCTTGTTGCAATACTATTATGAAAGTGGTCACCAAGCTAATAGCAAGTAGAGTCAAGCGTGAACTAGGAGAACTGATTTCAGATAGCCAAGGTGCTTTTATCCCCGGACGATCACTGGCTCAAAACTGTGCAGTTGCACTAGAAAGAGTTAATGGGTACGGTACGAAGCGGGTATCTCCGAGATGTATGATAAAGGTCGATCTACAAAAGGCTTATGACTATCTGAATTGGGATTTCATTCAAAACACGCTTGAGTACTTCAACTTTCCGAGTGGACCGATTGCACTGATCATGGACTGTGTGTCAACTCCCTCATTTTCGATACTCATCAATGGAGCTCCAGAGGAATTTTTTCCGGGTCGGAGAAGGTTGAGACAAGGGGATCCTTTATCTCCGTATTTATTTGTGTTATGTATGGAAATCCTAAGTAGGATGGTTCGTAAGGCTGCTGAAAATTCCCGATTTAAATTCCATCCAAAGAGCAAGGGCCTTAAGCTTACTCACCTAGCTTTTGCGGACGATCTTCTGGTGTTCTGTCACGCTGATCTGGACTCAGTTAAGATCTTAAAGGAATGCCTGGAGTCATTCTTTGCTGTTTCAGGATTAAGAGCAAACAAAGATAAGAGCACGGTGTTTATTTCGGGTGTTTCCACTGAGCTACAGAATCAGATTTTCCAGCACCTGGATTTTTCTTCTGGCACTCTTCCTATCCGTTATTTAGGTATGCCCCTGCACTGTAAAAAGATCGTTGTTGCTGAGTATGATGGCCTATTTGACAAGCTTGGGGCTCTATTTCAATCTTGGGCTACTAAGAGGTTGTCTTACGGGGGAAGATTGCAGCTGCTTAAATCGGTATGTGGAGGGATTACTTTGTTCTTGAGTCAGGTTATGGTGTTGCCCAAAGGAGTGATGGACCGAATTGAGAATATGTGTAAGAGATTTTTGTGGAATGGCACCATGGATGGCAGGAAATGTCTAGTGAAATGGACTGATGTGACGAAGCCATTCAAGGAAGGAGGGCTTGATATTACAGAAATTTTGTCATTGAATCGGTACATACAAGCGAAGCTGGTAGGGGATATTGCACTCGGCAAACCTTGCAACTGGACATCCTGGTGTTTACATAATCATCTGACGGGTGACACAATTTGGGATGTGCAATGGAAAGTCCACGATTGCTGGCTTTGGAAGAGTCTATTGACCACCAGAGATGAAGTAAAGCCGCTGTTGCAGTCGGATAGCACACAAGCTATTTCACTTAGCTCCGTCATTGGACCCGGTGGAGGGGTTTCTAGCGCCAAAATCTACCACCAGATACGCAGCAAAAACGATGATGTTCGATGGGGTGAACTGATTTGGGGAAGACTGCAATGCCGCCAATGGGCCTTCATTGTTTGGCTTGCGTCGATCAACCGATTGAGTACAGGCAGGAGAGTCAAACACTGGAAGGGTCCTGATTCAAAAGAATGTATGATATGTAGGAGCGAAGAAGAGAGCGAGGAGCATCTTTGGTTTAGGTGCTCGGGCATCCAAGAGGTGCAGAATCTGGTTTTTCGACTGGATTGGTATTTCTTGTCGACATGCTTCAGTTTGTGAATGGTTAAACTGGTTTGCTGATGAATCCCCTAAGGTGCAGAGAATGCAGCTGTTTCAAGCGAAATTATTAGCCTTCGAAGCAACTATCTATTTTACTTGGATGCATAGAAACAAGCTTGTATTTTGTGGAGAATAATTTCAACCCAAGGTTTGTGCATTAAATATTATTACTTGTTGTTGTTCCCGCTTTTCGGCTAAGTGGAAGTGCAAACCACTAGTCAAAAGGCCGGAGCGATAACTTAGGTGGGAAGTATAGGGCGGATAGTATATGTGTAGTAGGAGTAGAATGCTGGGAGATGTAGGTGAGTTAGTGTTTAGTTGAGCTTTTGGTGGGCATATAGGGACCCTTTTGGAGTTGGTCTCTATCTTTTGTATAAGATCCATAGTTTGGTCTTATTCTTCTGTAACTTGGTTTTATACCACATCTATATATTTACCTTTTCAAAAAAAATAAAAAATAAAAATAATGTTAAGCTATGCAATGTGTGATAGTGAGTGAATAATATTTATTCATTTGGCCAAAGTTTTTGTTTAGACTTGATATCGGGGGACACGAAGTTAACCCTCTTCCCACTCCTAATAGTAGGCTCTCCCTAACGTCTGGGTAACTACTAGCGGGACGGATTTGGGCCACATGGAGTACCCCATAATCCGATATCGAGTCCGAACTTAATAAGAAAAATGTTTTCATGGTGATCACAAAACCCATTTCTAAAGCTATATCATATCCCATCCGTAATCGGGATATGGTTCCTATGGTGCTCGTCACCTACTTCACTTTCTCATTCAACCCTTCGGGGTTATCCGTGTCCTGGAAGTCGTTTAATTAATTCACCAACCCACTAAAATACTCTAATAATCACATTCGGATTTAAATTCACACCATTAAAGGTCAATGGATTTAAATATGAAGAAGTCCCCGTTTTGAGCCGTCATTTGCTAGTTCTCGCGAACTAACCGTCCTTTCTTTTGGATGGCTGGTATCCCTCGGATATCAGGCCATGACCCCCAGGTCTAGGGTAAGCGCGTTGTCATCGAAGGTTGGGCACTTGCATCCGGAATCATCTTCTTTTATGACTTTACTTTCTTAGTCGTTTGTATAGGATGTTTTAATAATGTAAAAGATATGAATTCCGCTGGTTTGGTTTATGCACTTTTTATTTGCTAAGACTTGGTTTAATATTTTGATGTAATAACTTGAATCTTTATATAAAGACTTCCGCTATTATATTTTATACTTGTATCATCTTGTTTATGGGAGCATGGTAACATGTCCCTATAAGCCTAAGGTAGTTAGGAGGGCATTTCTGTCCAAGTAACTACTGGCGCCGTATCATCCTCTAGTTTTAAAAGGGGGTGTTACGGCATCAAATGCGGATCACAGCGGCACACCACTACTGAGTGCCCACACACTGAGCAAGTTAGGATGGCAGAGACACATGAAGAGGTAGCTTACGCAGGGGGTCCCAATCGCTATATGGGGGATCAAATGTTCTATCAGCCACAGTGGAATCAAGGTCCTCCCAGGAACCCCCCACCATACAGAGCTCCAGGACATCCAGAAAGGGATCAAAAGAAGGACGATCTGCAGCTTATCCTTGATGAGATGCGCCGAAATCATGCACAGAACCAGCAGGCTACAAACACCATCAACAATCAACTCCAGAATTTCAACACAAAATTTTGGGAACTGGATATCTGGAAAAGGAGCATAGAGACCCAGATGGGACAATTCGCTGCACAGATCCCACGACCATCCAGACAACTCACTGGGCAAAAAAAACCAAATCCTAAGGGGAAGACCGGACACGTCGCAACTATCAAACTCAGGAGCGGACACCAATTACATGAGCCAGAAGTTGGGAAGCACCGAGACAAAGCAGAGCAGCAACTCGAAAACGAGCAGAAGCAACTCGATATCGACAAACATCTCCTCGACACAGACCAGAAGCCAAGCTCAGACTCCACTGCACAGCCAGACAACTTGAGATCGACAACCCTACTCGATGTCGAGGAACCTTTAATCGAGATCGAGGAGAAGTTGTCCGACGTCGAGGACTCTACAACACCTCCGACATCTGATTTGGCTCCAAAGCAGAAAAAGACATTGCCTTTCCCATCCAAAGCACTGAAAGATCCCACTGCAGGTAGGTTTAACCATTTTGTTAATATGCTGCAAGAACTGAATGTCTCTATTCCTTTTACAGAGGCCCTGCAAGAGATGCCTGGATATGTCAAATTTCTAAAGGAAATCCTGAGCAAGAAGCGATCCATCTCAGAGATCGCCGACGAATGCAATGTACTCCACTTCCCTGAAAAGAGACCTGACCCTGGTAAGTTTTCTGTTACTGTGGGTTTTGGACGATATAAATATGAGTCCCTGTGTGATTTAGGAGCAAGTGTGAGCATCATGCCCTTATCAATCTGGCAGAAGGTAAAGATAGGATGCATAGAGCATGTGGATGCCAAGCTATACATGGCAAACAATATAGTAGTCATCCCTACAGGTATAGTTGAGAATGTCCCCGTCCAGGTTGGTAAATTCTTTGTTCCAGTAGATTTCCTCATTATAGACTGTGTTGAAGATCCTACTAGCCATATTATTCTTGGTAGACCATTCTTAGCTACTGTAGATGCCAGAATTAGTGTCAAAAATCGATCGCTCACCTTCACTATAGGAGATGAGGTCTTAGATTTCTCTTTTGGCCCTGCAAAAGAGGAAATTTCATGGCTGGAGGTGAAAAACATCAGCAACCATGGGACCAAGCAAACAACAGAGGAAGACACCAGAAGCCAACTCGAGATCGACAAGGGCTATTCGATCTCGACTAAGGAGTTACTCGATCTCGACAAAGGTTCATTGATATCGACTTCTTCCTCTGCTGAGCACCAGACTTACCAAGAGCCTAAGTATGGGGTCCCTGTACTCGATATCGACCAGTTCTGCCCGATATCGACTAACCCCAAGCCCGAAGATTTCTGTTTTGGGTCCGAAAAGTTAAGTTCAGGTATGAATCCTACTCCTCCTCAGTCCATTAATAAATTTATAAATAATTCAAGGGGAGGTAAGGCCCCATGGCGAGAGAATCTGCGGAAACTGAGAGCTGGAAAGAAGAAGAAGAAAGAAAATGAAGACTATGCAAGCAACCACCTGTCAGCTGAGCTTGCATATTACCATCAGGACCTAGATGATCCAAGAGAAGGGCCAAGCACAAGCGGGCCCCACATTAATGGTCGATGAGCATAAAAGAAGAAGTCGGCCTAGGGACTCTAAAATCTAGAGCATGTATATAAAACTTTTTGAATTTTGGGACTTTTGAACTTTTTGGTTTTGGTTTGGATTTTTGTTTTTGGTTTTTTAGTTTAGAATATTTCATGTGGAAAGTCTTGTTTTTGTGTTCAATCTAACACTTTTAGGTCGGCAAGCATAAAAGGATCGCGAAAAGTGGAATAAGAAGTCCCTGAAAAATAGTCAGAATCGACGAAGGCCAAGTCGACAACGACAAAGAGGAGCAGCCCAGAAACTCCTCGATATCGAGTACGCCAACTCGATATCGACTAAGCCAGCAGAGTCTCCTCGACTTCAGAAGCCACTTGACGCAGAGAGCCTCCTCAAGATCGAGTACTGTACTCGAGATCGGCAAAGACCAGTTCCTCGACCTGCACTGATCTGCCTTCCTCGATGCATTATTCGGTGAGTTCCTGCCTTTGCTCTTATTTTTATTTTATTTTATACAGCGGGGACATTGTATATTTTAACTATGGGGTGGGGGAAGGGCTCATTGACATTATTATATCTTTTAGTCTTGCTTTTGGTTTTACATGGTGAAATTTTTTTTTTTATGTTATGCATTCATGTTTAAGTTTTATGCATTTAAGTCTTTTTTCATAGTTTAGTCTTGTTTTTAGTTGCATAGAGAAAAAAAATAAAAAAATAAAATAAAAAAAATAAAAAATTGTTGAAAAAAGAAAAAAAATGCATGTTTAAATTTTTGCATCGTCTTAGTTTAAATACCCTAACTTAGATGTCCTATGATGATAAATAATGACTGACTTGATCATGTAAATCCTATGGCATGTTTGGAAGGCTTAGGCTAAGTCCTCGAAATTGTTTTTACGTGGATTGTGAACTTGTGATGAAATTGAGCACATATGATCCTAAGCTAAAGGTTGAAATCCAACAAAAATTGTCCTAGTGAGAATTTTGGCCTTATAGGGAGAACATAAAAAATCCCTCTGCTTTCTTGAGTGTATTTACTCTTCCTATGCATCTCTAAATGTTGTGATAGTTATTCAAAGCCAATACATTTATATGTTTATGTGAATGAGAATTAAATGATGGAGGCACCTTTTAAGCCAATTTTATCCTCTTTTTACCTACTCTGCATTATCCTTGCTTGAAGCCAGAACATTAGCCTGAGACTTTTATTATAAACTCCACAAAATTATCCTTAGCCAAATTGAGACTGACCCCCATTTGGGAATTAAGACTTAGAGTTGGTTGGAATGATGATTTGTGGAATGAATGAGCTTGTGTTTCAATTCTAGTGAAGAGGATTTTTGAACTTATTGAGATATGGGTTGGTTTTATATTTTTATCTTGCTATGCATACTATGTAAAAGGATTTTTGGCTCACCCTATAAATGCACTAGTTATTTTCGTTTCAAAAAAAAAATCGAAAAAACAAAAAGAGAAGGAAAAGTTTGTGTATATGTTTGTGAATAAAGTGCATGAGCCAAATTTACCTTATTTCTTTCATTTTTTGCAAAGATACATACTTTGGAGAGGTTAATTAAGTTTGAAAGATTACATACTTCATTTAGATAAGTTGGAGAGTTTGGTTGATGCATATGATTGAGAGTTATGGTTTGGTTGAGTTGTGTTGGAGATTTAGGAGTCTTGATTCCCGAATTTTATTGAGCACCACATGGCCAAATAATTCCATACCCTTTTATTTCTTATAAAGCCCCATTACAACCCCGCCGAATGGAATCTTCTTTGAAGACTTCTATTGAGCGAAGTCCTCCGGATAATTCTTGTTGCATTTACATAATTGGTTGCGAAGTGGATTTATATTTAAATTGCAATGTTTATGAGATTGGATATGTAATTGAGTTGAGAGTTGATCTACATAGCCTAAACACATTGAGAGTTGAGTGTAAACACATTATCCCTGTGAGGTTAGATTTATATTGCCTATGCCCATGGATCGCTCATATATGTGTGATGACGTTAAATTCACTTGTCTTACATTGCTACAACTTGAGATGTTGCTTTTGACAAAAGGAGAAGACTTGAAGGATGTGTTGTAGGTCTTGGTTATTGTTTAGTTATTGCTTGAGGACAAGCAAGTCTAAGTATGGGGTGATTTGATGTCTCTAAAGTAGCCATGTTTCTGTGCATATTTGCCAGAAATGGAGATCTATATAAGTTTCTGTTTAATATTTAAGAATATGGAGCCATTTCAGGAGAAAACCAAGAAGCGAAGACAGAAACTGAAAACTACTCGATATCGACTAGTTTTTGTCGATATCGACTAAGGATGTCCGGGCATAGCATGATCGAGGAGCACCATGTCGAGAAGTTGAAGACGAGTCAACCCGACTTCCGAGGCTTTACTCGAGATTGAGTAAGTTCCTCGAGATCGACAAGAAGTGAAGAACATGCCCAGAGTCGAGGAGAGCCTGATCGAGGATGCCGAGGAGAGTTACCCAACCTGACTAGACAACCCGGAGCTTGAGCAACACTAACTCGATATCGAGGAAAGTTCTCGATATCGACAAGCCCAGACGCACACTCCCCGAGCCATATCGAAGAGAAGCTACTCGACAACACCTGGCCAAGCCATGATCAACGCCACTACCCGAGATCGAGTAAGATACTCGAGATCGAGGAAACCTGAGAGCCAGTGTCCGAGAAGTATCGAGGACCAGCTACCCTAGACGCCGAGCCAAGCCGAAGTCGACGTCCGAGTTACTCGAGATCGAGTAGATTTACTCGAGATCGAGGAAAGCTGTCCGGAGACGCGTAACGCGGTTTGAGTTGTCCTACTCGGATTGGGATTCCTTGGGGCCGAAGATTGCCGAGTTCTATCCGATTCTATCAAGATCCATCATGGAGGAGAAGATTTATCCACAAGAAGATATTTTAGGCTTTTAGATATAATTTCCTTTTTAGATTTATTATTGTTATTCCATTTATTTATCATTAAGCTTTTAGATATAGATTTAGATAAAGATAGAGATATTCTATCCTTGAATAGCAAGGAGTAGAAGGCTATAAATAAATCCCATGGGGCTGATTTTAGAAATCATCCAATTCAGAAGCTATAAAAGTAGTTCATAGAGAAGTTTTAGGAGTTCGAAGGTTTTAGGGTTTTGGCATTCAACGAGAGTTGGATTGCCGGGATTGTAAAGGCTTTGAATTTAGTTTAATGCAAGTTTATTTTCATACATCAATGTCTGTGTTTATTACCCATCTAATGGAGGTCCATGCTAACAACTTGGATTATAAACATAAAATCAGTAGATACAATTAGGGTTTCTTGAAAGAGTTGTCTAATTGTTGGAAAAGGCGAAATCTTAGTCCTTCGATGCGAGTTACATGACTATCTGTTTTATTTCTGCCTTATGCATGCTTGGTTATCATTGTTGCAAACCCCAATCTTGGAAGGCTTTGAATTTAGTTTAATGCAAGTTTCTTTTTTTTACTTTCTTTCGTTTTACTTTCTGTTTTCCTCGATATCAACTTGCACTTCTCGATATCGAGTACTGATTCTCGATCCAGATTGTTGTAGCTTCTGTGAGCAGGTGATCGACAAAGGAATTATCGACGTCGACAAGTCTACTCGATCTCGAGTAGGGCTTACTCGATCTCGACCAAAACCGTCGGGAACTGCTGTTACGCTGTTCGACTTGTCCGATCTTCTGTCGACTAACCCTAGTCGAGATCGACAATCTGTGGTCGACTTCTGTCCGTGAGATTTCTCCGCTGCCTAGGATCCGCTGACATGCTTCCTCGTGGATCGATCCTGACTTCCAACTGCTGTATCGGGAGGAAGTCTTGTAATTATTTGCAAGGGACAGAGTCTGGTTTGCTTTGATTTATTTATATTTTATATTTGCATTCTCGATTTCCTCCTACTACAATATGTTTTTTAGATGACATATGATTTCAGAAGCGGGATCTTGGGGATATTATTTTAATATTAAATATTTGTGGGATTTTGACGGAACTTGAATTATCGGATTTTATGCTTGAAAACATGTTAAAGGATGTCATTTCAAATGTCGGGATTATTTGTCTTGGTTTGATGATCAAAATAGGTTTCTGGAAAGAAGTTTGAAAATATTATTGGTGAGATTTATCGATGGTATTGGATTGTAAGTGGAATTGTCTTGTTGATGTTTATCGTATCGGAAAGGCTTTGAAATGGTTTTACTCTCGCATAGTTTTGGAAACGTTTCGGGACTTGACTTCTGTGTGCATGGTTGATAGTTCAGTAGCTTATGGCATTTATATGATTATAGGTGTTTATTGCTGGTTGGAGTTTGCTTGCGTTATGTTTTGTTGTTCGGCATTTCCAGGTAAGTATCCTACGTGACTTACTCAGCAACCTGAACCTCCTGCATGATGTGTCATATGATGTGTAAGTGTTCCATATGATAAAGCATGTCATGTTAGGATTGCATTGTGAATGACCATCTGGCTACTTGGTCTGTTTGAAAACAGAACGGTCGTTATTTGTGAAGTTCTAGAGTCTTTGCTAGGGTCATAGGGTAGCCCAGCCTCATCGGATTTGCCCTGAGTCATTCGCGTTGATGAGCATGATACCATAGCCCAACACAATTGGGCAAGCTATGAGCATGATATGATAGTCCAGCACCATTGGGCGAGCTTGATTTATATTTTATTATGTTTTTTGATGATGATGATGATGATGATGATGATGATGATGATGATGATGATGATGATGATGATGATGATGATGATGATGCCGTGGTATATGCACCACCATGAGGAAATGGGTACCGTACTGGCCAGGTCCGCTTATGAAAAAGGGGGCGGAGTAGGAGAGGGATATGCCACTTGGCATTGTATGGGTCCCTTTACAGTTTTTTTCCACATATTATTATATCTGTTGAAAGCATGCTCGTGTGATTAAATCATGTACTGCATTAGATCATCCTTTATTTAGGTATAGGCATGTTATATGGCCTCACCGCGGTCAAAGGACCCGCGAGCGATTACTGGGCCTGACTTCATGGATAGTGTTAGGTACTTGCTTCTTGCTTGCTCCTTGCTTCTATGACGGGGATCTCCTTGGGCGAAATCGAAGAACCGGTCTAACCGCTATTTTGGCTAAGTATTATTTAAGTATGCTTTATGGTTTTGGTTTCGACCCGGCCCCGCCGTGGCAAATTGTATTTACTTTCACTTTACGTTCCGCTTTCCTTAAATGAATTTTTGCGAATTAGACCTTAGGACAGGTTAAGGATACCCAACGACCCTACGATAATTTTGGGGTTCAAAATCCCCACTTTAATACTGATGTTTATAGAGGTTTGAAACCTCGACTGTACTTGGATTGCAAGATCCGAACGAAGGTATACGGCCTTCGAAATGTAACCCGAGTATTTATATATGGGCCGTTACAGGTATTTCACATGTAGAGGTTAAATCTAGCCTTTTGAACACTAAAGGGTTCGGAGTTATAACTAATGCCATCTCAAGACTTTCAAATACTGAAATTCTAAGTTCTATTACACTTGTGGTTAAAACACCCTCCTATATGAAGTTTGGAAAATGTTAACACCAAGCCTCATAGACAAGTTTTATAGAAGTCTTACCATTGATAGAGGATGCTTTTGCACTTGATTTAAGCCTTTTTTGCATTTTTTTTAAACTTCACCGAAGCTTGACTTGATCCCCTTTAATTTCTCTTCTGATTTTGAGAAGAGAATTTGATGCTCAAAGCAAAAACTAATCTTATCAACTGTTGCTTTTTATTTGCAACTGTCATCGGCTTATGAGACCATAAAATATTGAGCAATCGATCTTTTGCTTTGGTAATGAATGATCATTTTAGGAATCTCTATTACTAAATTCTTAGGAGTAAAGTCCTTCAAGGTAAAGGTGACTATTTAGATTGGGCATACTCTTCAAATGAATGAGTCTTGAACCTTCTTCCTTTCTTACTTTTCTTCTTTTTGTTTTGCTTTTTGTACCATGAAGACTTGAGATATGATTCATCATTTATTGAGACTTCATACGACTTGTATAAGTTTTCCACTCGCAGTTACATTCATCGTCGACGATGCCATCATTCAAGGTTAAATAATCGATTGTACATTCGAGTTCAAACCGAAAGACAGTACTAAAGCGCTATGAATGAAATTTAGAAGATCCTTGTGGAACATGACAACCTCTGGTTGAAAGTAGCTAAAGAAAAAAACATGATCAAAAGATATATCCCTTTGGGTATATCAAAAGAAGGCATAAACATCTTATTTCAATTGCATGGTCCCATTTTGCTTGTGGTAAATTTGAAATTTCTCCTATTTCAATTGCATGGTCCACAATGAACCCATGTACTCCCTCCAGTTGGAAATTAACGATGTTTGACTTTTGTGCATTTAGTTTTAGGAGCTAAAAACTATGTAAAATCTTATTTAATTTAATTATTTTTTCACAATTTAATACTTAACAATAAGTATTAAATTGTGAATAAAATAATTAAAAAAATAAGATTTTATATAGTTTTTAACTCCTAAAACTACGTGTATAAAAGTCAAACATCGTTTGTTTCCGATCGGTGGGAGTATATGCAATTGCATTCTTATTTATTTACTTTAAATAAAACATGTCATTTTTAAAAATTTACACAATGTATAACCTCTTATTAGTTATTACCACTCGCTTGAGTATTGATTATTGAAAAACCTTATGTTTGAGGACCAACAATTCGCCCTATTTACAAAGTCTTCTCTCTAGTGGTACATTTTGATCTATAATTAATACAAAAATCAGTTGGAAGCTTACCTTCTTTTCCTCCTGTCGTATAAAATCCCCGAGAGTAAAGGCTTCTAAAAAACCTACAACAAAGCTACAAAACACTTCCTTGATCAAATCTCACCAAAAAAAATATCTATGTAACAATCTTCTCTAAGGGATACCTCTCCGATACAAAGCCTTTCCTTTGTACATGTCCCATTTCCCACGCCATCTCCCCCATTGAATTCCCTGATAACCATCCAAGGACATCTCTTGTCATGACCTCGTTAATCTGGAGTATAACTCCCTCAATCAACCCTAGGTTTGTTTACAAGCAAAGAGGTTACATTAGTCCCATGGAAAATGTCTGAAGCATTGGGCTTGAGTTGAGAAATCCTATATCTATAGCCCTTATCTGCTTCCAACTGAAGGTTCAATAATGTATAACAAAGTATAATAGAGATAATCTAGAAGGGGGGTTGAATAGAGTATGCCAACTTTTCTTTGATAATCTTAAGACTTTTGAAGCGCTAGCAAAATCCTTTGAGATTAGACTTAATTCTTTCCTTTGGAAAACCTGAATCACAAAAGAGTTATACAATTCAAAACAAGTGCGGAAATATGGTAAAGCAATAAGTAAAGGACGCAACGATTAATTGTTAATGAGGTACGGCTCCTTAAAGGTTTGTCCCCGCCTAGGGTTCTTCCACAACTCTAGGATTCAACGGGCTTTATTGATTCAAAAGACTTAGGATCCTAATAGCTCACCAAGAAGCCTCTCTCCTATACAATTGCAATCTAGTCAACTAACGTTCCCTTGGAGTCCTAGACCAATCTAGAAGAGTCACACCTCTCTCAGCTATCTAGTATAATCCTCTTACTCTCCGTGAACCAATCGCCTAGTGTCCACTTCCTGAGTTATGAACTCTCGAGTATAACACTCTCTTGAAATATATCTTATAAGCTCACTGTGTAACTCTCAAATGCTTTGAAACAAAAGATACAACTCTTAACAACTAGCAGAGAGCACACGAAGAAGATAGATTGACTTGAATGCTTGAGTGCGAATGAATGCTTGTGTTCAACAATTGTGTTTGTCTTCTCTTCTTCATCTCCTTTTTATGTTTGAACAAATCGGCGCCTAAGGATCTTCTTCAATGGCTAGAACAGATCATGGCTTAAGAGGGAATCTTCACAATCTTCTATTCTGGGAAATTTTGAAGTCACAATCTCTGATATTATTCTTCACGTCTTAAGCTTAAGGTAGGAGATTTTATTTCGAAATATTTGCTGCATTGTTAGTACATAATATATAATAATATCTGGAAATATATAATAATAATAACATATAATATCATCCGGAAATAATATGGACATAATACAGGTTTTGTGTTTCATAAACACAGTTGTAGCTTCAAGACCTTTGACACAAGCTATGTGTCAAAGCCTTTGAAACCATTTCCGATTTTCATTAAGGGAGTGGAGTTATCAATCTCCCCCTTGATGAAAGACAACATGTGCATCCCTGTAATTTAGTCAAGAAGATATATAAGGCAAAATCGGACTAAGTACCTGCATGGGTTAGACAAATGTTGGATCATAAGTTTTTAAAACCAAAGAGAAACATCCAACAAAGTAAAACAAAACAAGGTCTTCTAAGACCCTGGTTCACAACAGTTTCAAAGTCTAAGCCATCCAACCATCTCCCCCTTTTTGTCTTTCAACAAAGGGAGAAGGATAAAAACAGTAACCAAAAGTTTTGAAAAAACAACCAAAACCAGCAGTGTTTAGATTATGTGCTAGGGTAGGGTAGGGTTTTTTCATCATCTTGAGCACCCTTTGTGAACAACAACTTCAGCTCATTTAGCAACTTAGCCACCCGCCAATCTCTAGCATCAACTCTCGGTGCAGCTCCTTGACGTCCTGGCGAACTTCCTCCAAACCCAACTCCAGATTTTCCATGCGTTCATCGATGGCAGAGGCAGTGGGAAGAATTTTTGAGGGAGAGGAAAGACTCCAAGTCCCTTGGGGGGATTGAGTGATGTCAATCTTCTTAAAGCTCTTGGAGTTGAATTTACCGATATGATGTTGTTGTTCTTCATTTTCAAAATCAATTTTAGAAGCTTTGAAGACATGGGTTAAAAGGTTTGCAAATGGGAGGGGAGTTCCTTTTCTGGCTTTACGGGTGTGAGCCATGGATCCTAGAATGGTATTGGCTAGATCAAGATCATGGCCATTCAAAATTCGGTATATGAGGACCATAGCGTTGTCAGTGAGGAGGGAGCCAGCGTTGATTCAGGGTAAGAGGCATCTCACAATGATGTTGAAGATGATTTTTTCCTCGAGTGTGAGGGACGAGTGGGTAAGTTGTTTGGTGGTGCTGTTTGATGCTTTGTGGAGCAAGTATTTGGATCGAGCAAGAGCAACACACTGATCTTTTGTGGAGGTTTCAGGAGAGGATGGACAATGTTTAGGAAGGCCAATGAGACCAGCGAAGTCAAGAGAGTTGAAAGTGATTCTAACTCCTTTGACGTCTGACTCCAGAGACCAACCATCAGCAGCGTGTTTGGCTTTGAGGTTTAGGTAAAATAGACGGGTGAGTTGGGGGTAGTATACGGAGACGGGGGAGAAGGAGACTTCTTTGCTTTAGTGGCTTTGCGCTTCTTCGGAGACGGGGGAGGAGGAGGAGGAGTAGGAGAGGGAACAAGTTCTGGCTCCTCTTCCTCTTCTTCCTCAGACTCCGAGTCCTCAGCAGACACTTCAGCATCATCTCCCGCGGCCTCCTCGTCATCATCTGCAGTCTCGTCGTCCTCCTCTTCCTCTTCCTCTAGTTCCTCTACAGCGGGAACCTCCTTCTCTGCAACTCTTTGGGCCTCTTCCTCGGCCTCTTTCCTTGTTTTCTCAGCCTCTCCCTCGGCCTTTTTCCTTGCTTTCTCAACCTCTTCCTCGACCTTTTTCTTTCTTTGGGCCTCTTCCTCGACCTCCTTTGCAGCATCTCGCTCTAGAATCTCATCAAGATCCTCCTCTTCCTCAACAATGATCTTTCTCTTCCCTTTTAGCTTTGCACTGAGAGGCTTGTTCATCGGGCGCTTCAGGGACCGCTTGATTTCGACAATGGTGCTCTCAGGGACGGTGATCGGGACAATGCTTGGGACAATAGCTTGAGGAGTAGGTTCATGTTGAAGGGAGATCACAAGAGGGGCATGGCGTCCTTTGGGGGTAGCGCCAAGGAGTTTGGGTGTGGAGGTCTTCTTGGATTTGGGTGCCATGGATGGGATTCTGTGAAGCTTTCAGAGAAAGGTTGAAGGAGAAGGTTAAAGGACGGAGGGTTTCGGTAGTTCTCGAGAGGTGGTGAATAGTTAGGGTAAGAGTGTGTGGTTTAAAAAGGGGCAAGAGGGTAAGTCAATGGGACGAGTTTATGGTTCCAACAGGGATAATCATGACACTACTGCCTAAAGCTAAAATATCTGATTTGCCAAAAATTCAAAATTCAAACTATCTTTTCACATTTTAAATGCAAGAGGGAATATATCCGAAAAAAATTAATTCCCATAAATAAAATATACTCGGATATAAGATTTTTGGAAAATAAAATGTGTAAAGCATAAAGAAGGTTAAAAACCATTAAAACTATATTTGATCAAATATCTAATAAGATATTAACCAAATATATGATCCAATATATGTGCTCTACCATTCAGTTTACAAACTTTGACACGAATCTCAAAGGTCTTAACACTGAGTAGAAGTTTTCTTTCGTAAAGGGAAAGCTCCCCCCTACGAAAGTGCATCCATGTTAAGCATTCCGATCTCACGTCTAATGAAGGTGAACCTGTCCTCTGCCAAAGGCTTACTAAAAATGTCAGCCTATTGATAATCAGTTGAAATAAAGGATATGGACACATCAACTTTTTCGACATGCTCTCTAATGAAATGATGCCTTACATCAATATGTTTGGTCCTTGAATGCTGAACGGGATTCTTTGTAATGGAGATGGCACTTGTATTGTCACACTTAATGGGAATGTCTTTGAGTTTGATGCCAAGATCTCTCATTTGTTGAGTTATCCAAAGGATTTAGGAGCAACATGCTCCAGTTGCTATGTATTCGGCTTCGGTAGTGGATAGAGCAACTGAGTTTCGTTTCTTTGAGTGCCAACTAATCAAGGATGCTCCTAAGAATTGGCAACATCCCGACGTGCTCTTTCTATCCACCTTATAGCCTGCAAAGTCTGCATCAGAATACCCAATTAGTGTAAAATCTCTTTGCTTTGGATACCACAAGCCAAGCTCCTTAGTGCCATTGAGATATCGAAAGATCCTCTTCACAACCACGAGGTGAGAATCTTTAGGATCAGCTTGAAACCTAGCACACATGCAAACACTGAACATGATGTCAGGTCTACTAGTTGTAAGATATAATAAAGAGCCAATCATCCCTCGATACTTCTTTTGATTGACACTATTCCCGGTCTTGTCTTGATCTAGATATAAGGTTGAGCTCATGGGTGTCTTGGCTGCTTTGGATTAATCCATCTTGAAATTCTTCAAGAGATCCTTAGTGTACTTGCTTTGGTTGACAAAGATCCCTTTCTTAGATTGATGAACTTGTAATCCCATAAAGAAGTTGAGTTCACCCATCAAGCTCATCTCAAATTCACTGCACATAATATCAGAAAATTTCTTGCACCAAGTTGTGTTAGTAGCCCCAAACAATATATCATCAACATATATTTGAATAACCAAAATGTCATTTCCTTTGGTCTTGATAAAAAGAGTCGATCTTGTCGATCAACCCCCTTTTAAAATTGTTTTCTAAAAGATATTTTGAGAAGCGCTCACACCAAGCTCTTGGGGCTTGTTTCAAACCGTATAACGCTTTGTCTAGTTTGTAAACATGATCAGGAAATTCTGAACTTTCAAAGCCTAGGGGTTGAGCCACATAGACTTCTTCCTCTAAGAAGCCATTAAGAAAAGCACACTTGACATCCATTTGATATAATTTAATGCCCATAAAAGATGCAAATGCTAGTAAAATGCGAATGGCTTCAAGCCTGGCTACGGGAGCAAAAGTCTCCTCGTACTCAATACCTTCCTCTTGATTGTAGCCTTGAGAAACAATCTTTGCTTTGTTCCTCACGATCTTACCATTCTCATCTAGCTTGTTCCGAAATACCCAACGTGTGCCAATGACTAATTGATGCTTTGGCCTAGGCTTCAAGGTCCAAATTTTGTTCCTTTCGAATTTGTTAAGCTCACTTTGCATAGCAATGATCCAGTCTGGCTCTTGAAGGGCCTCATTTACCTTCTTTGGTTCTATAAGAGAAACAAACGCGTGAAAAGCACAGAGATCTCTAAGTTTAGAACGAGTTTGAACACTAGATGTAGGGTCAGAGATGATATCCTTTAATGAGTGTGATGAGGAGTATTTGAAATTTCTCTTGCTAATCTTAGCTCCTTGGTTGGTCACATCAACAGGATTGATTTGTGGTACATCTGACTCCATGGATATGTTAGGCTCAGTTACAGCAGTTTCTGAAGTCTTAACACTTTTGGATTAGTCGCCAAGGGCTTTGGACTGAGCTTCAACACCTTAGGCCAATTCTTCAGTTTTAAGAATCGGATCCTGGATTTTCCTCTTCTTTGTGTTTTTGGTAGCAATATCATCACCATCCTCATTCTCTGTATGACTGTTAAGATCTAGATCTGCAACACTTTCACTTAAAGAACCGTCATTGCATTCATCAAATATAACATGTATACTTTCCTCAACCATCTTGGTCCTCTTGTTGAAGATTCTATATGCTTTGCTACTTGTGGAGTAGCCAAGAAATATACCTTCATAACTACGCGCATCAAATTTCCCAAGATTATCTTTTCCATTGTTATGATCAAAACAAGTACAACCAAAGGGTTTAAAATGCGATATAAGGGGTTTGCAGCCTTTGAAAAGTTCATAAGGAGTTTTCTTTAAGATGGAACGAATAAGACAACGATTCAAAATATAGTTAGCTGTGTTAACAGCTTCAGCCCAATAGGTTGAGGTATCCTAGGAGCAGAAAAATTATGGGAGATGCCATATTGCATAAAACAAATGAAACTGAAGTTTATCAAACTCCCTACCATGACCACTTCAAATTGACACTATGGGCTCGTTTCTTAAAGTTTGCAACTCCTTACAATGTTTTGAAAACTCAAACAAGGCCTCTGATTTTTCTTTTAAAAATGCAACCCAAGTATATCTCGAAAAATCATCAACAACAACAAGCATGTACTTTTTGCCATTGGGAGATTTGACTCGCATAAGACCACATAAATCCATATGTAAAAGTTCAAGGGGTCTAGAAGTACTTACAACCTTTTTGGGTTTGAAAGAGCTACGTGTTTGTTTACCTTGTGTGCAGGCTTTGCACATATCAATACCTTTGAAGTCCATCTCAGGTAGTCCTCTTACAAACCCTTTGGACACAAGCTTTTGTAGTGTATGTGGGATTACATGACCGAGTCTCTGGTTCCATAGCTTTGGATCGTCCGTCAAAGCCTTTAGACAGGATAAGCTTACTTGTGCCACTTGCTCAGCATTCACAACATAGATGTTGTTATATCGATAGGCAGTTAGAACTACTTCACATGTATCTTATCTGCGCACTAGACATCTTTTCTTGTTAAATCCAACATCATTACCACTATCACATAGTTGAGAAACACTAAGCAAATTATACTTCAAACCATTAACAAGATAAACATTTTTAATGCTATGGTTATGATCACTCCCAACACTACCGATACCAACGATGTCACACTTTTCTTTGTCGCCAAGAGTGATTGTTCCAGTGGATTGCTTCTTTAGATCATGGAAGAGGTCTCTCTTCTATATTAGATCCATTATTGGGATAAACCATATTTGGTAAAATAGTGCCTTTGAGGACCCAAACTTGCGTTATCCGTTCTTTTCTCAAGTGAACAGGAAATGTATTGCGAATGATATGTGGATCCTTTCTTCTATAGGGGCAGGTCTCTTTTACATGTCCCTTTCTTGCACAGTGATGACATATAGGAGAGGTTCTGCTCCCTTTTGCCTTTACAAAAGTGGTAATGTGTTGCTTCGTTAAAAACCTTGGATTGTAACCAATACCACTTTTGTTTAGAGAAATTTGTTGCTCACCCAACATTCTATCAAGAGTGCCTTTGGACTTGGTAAAACTTCTAAAGGCTGTCTGTTGGTCTTGAATCTTCTTATTCAGGGAGATCTTCTCGTTCTCTAAGTCATGATGTTCATTTCTTAGAGACGAGAGATCTTGCTTGAGTTCAGATTTCTCTGAGTCAAGAGTCTTGACTTTAATGTCAAGACCTGAATAAGAGGTTTCAAGACTTTTGACCCTCATAGACAGTTCCTCAATAGTTCTTTCCTGATCCACATTTTTCTTAATAAGAGTGTTGGTCTGGACAATAAGTTTCTCTTCATTGGCAATCATATTAGAAAGGAATTCCTATAGTACCTCTTTTGGACTTGCCATAAGCTCTCTTACAATTACCTCAAGTTGCTCATCGCGGGATTCATTTCATGTGGCCATGAGACAGAGGTTGGCCTTTTCATCGTCGGAGTCCGAGTCGCCTGAGTCAGAATCACTCCAAGCTTCTACCATGGCTTTCTTTTTCCATTTATCACCCTTCTTGAAATGACTCTTCTTCTTTTGAGGGCAGTCTTTCACAAGATGGTCTGTTTCACCACATTCAAAACAAGACAAAGATTTAGTCTTCTTGTCATATTTGTTGTATTGAGACTTACCTCGAAATTTATCAGACTCTGATCCATCCTTGTTGTTGAATTGCTTCTTCATTTTGAGGATTCGAGAAAGACCCCTTGTAATAGGAGCAAAGGGATCATCCTCATCCTCATCCTCATCTTTAGAATCAGACACATCTTTGGGCTCATCCTTCTTAGACTTGAGTGCCAAGTTCTTAGTGGTTGTTGGAAGTTCTCCATCGTCTTCATTGAGAATCATCTCATGTGTGATCAGCTTCCCAAGCAAGTCTTCAAGGGGTAGAGTGGTGAGATTCTGGGCTTCTTCTATGGCTGTCACTTTCGGGCCCCATTTATCTTTTGGGAGGCACCTCAATATCTTCCTTACTTTCTCAACATTCTCAAAGGTCTTGCCAAGAGAATCAAGGTTGTTCGTGATCTCCGTGAACCGTGTGAACATAGCCTTAATAGACTCATCTGGCTTCATTTTGAAGAGTTCATACTTTCGAAGGAAAATGCTGATTTTGATGTCCTTCACTTGACTGGTTCCTTCGTAGGTGACAACCAGCTTATCCCAAATCTCTTTAGCTAACCTACAAGATGAAATACGGTTAAACTCATCAGTGCTAAGACCACAGTATAGTAAGTTAATAGCCTTGTAGTTCTTGGAGACGAGTTCAAGATCCTCTTGGATGAATTCAGCCTCGGTCTTCGTGACTTTGGTTCCATTTGGTCCGTCTTTCACTGGAACCTTTGGACTAGTCTCTGTAATGTTCCAAAGTTACAAATCTTGATCTATAATGAACATTTTCATTAAGGACCTCCAGTAGACGAAGTTGTTTCATACAAAGAGTGGTGGTCTACTGGTAGACCTCCCTTGTGCAAATTCTCCGCTTGCTTCACCAGACATGATAAAAAAACTCACAAGATTGTTAGATGAAAAGCAGTGAGCAAGGCTCTGATACCAATTGAAGGTTCGATAATATATAACAAAGTATAATAGAGATACTCTAGAATGGGGGATTGAATAGAGTATGCCAACTTTTCTTTGATAATCTCAAGACTTTTGAAGCGCTTGCAAAACCCTTTGAGATTAGACTTAATTCTTTCATCTAGAAAACCTGAATCACAAAAGAGTTATACAATTCGAAACAAGTGCGGAAATATGGTAAAGCAATAGGTAAAGGATGCAACGAATTGTTAACGAGATTTGGCTCCTTAAAGGCTTAGTCCCCGCCTAGGGTTCTTCCACAACCCTAGGACTCAATCGGCTTTATTGATTCACAAGACTTAGGATCCTAATAGCTCATCGAGAAGCCTCTCTCATATATAATTGCAATCTAGTCAACTCACGTTCCCTTGGAGTCCTAGACCAATCTAGAAGAGCCCCACCTCTCTCAGCTACCTAGTATAATCCTCCTACTCTTCGTGAACCAATCACCTAGTGTCCACTTCCTGAGTTATGAACTCTCGAGTATAACACTCTCTTTAAATATATCCCATAAGCTCACTGTGTAACTCTCAAATGCTTTGAAACAAAAGATACAACTCTTAACAACTAGCAGAGAGCACATGAAGAAGACAGATTGACTTGAAGGCTTGAGTGCGAATGAATGCTTGTGTTCAACAACTGTGTATGTCTTCTCTTCTTCATCTCCTTTTTATGTTTGAACAAATCGGCGGCTAAGGATCTTCTTCAACGGCTAGAACAGATCATGGCTTAAGAGGGAATCTTCACAATCTTCTATTCTGGGAAACTTTGAAGCCACAATCTCCGATATGATTCTTCATGTCTTAAGCTTAAGGTAGGAGACTTTATTTCGAAATACTTGCTCCATTGTTAGTACATAATATATAATAATATCTAGAAATATATAATAATAATAACATATAATATCATCCGAAAATAATATGCACATAATATAGGTTTTGTGTTTCATCAACACATCTCAGCTTCAAGACCTTTGACACAGCTTGTGTCAAACCCTTTGAAACCAATTCCGATTTTCATCAAGGGAGTGGAGTTATCACCAACTAGTTAAATTCTTAGGAGGATCGCATCAATTGTTCACCACATTCAATCCAAAGAATATACCCTTCCGACGTTTGCCAAGAAAGAAAGTAATCTAAAACAAAATATCTTCCTTACAAATTATGGTAATTCAATGACGAAAATTAATTTTGGTTGGGTGGGGAGGTTATACCCTTGTTCTACCTTCCAATATCTGGGCATGACCTCCTCTTTCAACCTCTTTGTAATTAAAAAGACCAAGAAGCACTTGACTGTTTACAATGCTCATACGACCACTTATATTCAGAAAAATCCCAAAAAACAAGGTCAAACTCAAAAAAATATAGGAGAAGAAATAACAAATAAAACGTGTGTGTCCAATTCCTTCCTGATCCTCAAAAGGGCCTCCACTAATATCACCCATGAATGGTGCCATTGGTGGCTGACATATAAAAAGGACCATCATCAACCGGTAAACAAACAAAGACAAAGATTCCAAGGGGTAGCGTGTGGGTATGGGCGGGACCACATTCTGCTTGCTCATACAAACATATATAAAGAGATCATGATAATAAGATATTGGAACTGTAGGGGGATAGGAAAGAAAACATTCTAGACGAATATCAATGCATGGCGCACAATTGATCATATACAAATACTAATCCTAGCGGGAAAAAAAACAGAAAGAGAACCAAATGAATCCCTCTGGAAAAGTGTTGGATTCACGAATATCTGCTGGTCCCCGACAATCGGTCAGGCTGGTGGGATTGTTGTACTTTGCAATGAAAACTCTTTTATTGATGAATTTATCTCAGTAATTTATCACCTCCCCGTAATTATTGCAGTAAAATATGTAAACATGAAGGAAAATTTCGAGTGTCTAATGTTCTTTGTCTATGCCCCTCCTAACCAACCCGAGAAAGAGAAATTTTGGCAAAATCTATCACAAATGATTTTACAAAGTAACATCCTTAACTAGACAAAAGTGGTGGGGCGGAAACATCCACCAATTATTCAACCATCGGACAAACGTGGTGGGCGACTTGAACAAATTATTCAACCACCGGACAAAAGTGGTGGGGTGGGAACATCCTTAACTAGACTACAAAGAATCATGGAATTTAAAGGTGCATGCTCCCTTACAGAAACCCCAACCTATGGAAACCCATTCACATGCAGGAAAAAATAAATAGGCCCTGATAATATTCTCGAAAAACTTGATAGGGTTCTTGTCCATCAAGAGGTAATCACTACTAGAAAACATCAATTAGACATCTGTTGTCAACAGATGTCTTTCAAAAAAATTTCCGATCTCTTTGTGCGTGTAGTAAAAGATCCGAACTTTCCACATCGGTTTTAAGCAGAGATGTCTTTCCTGAGTTAAGACGTTGATTTTATTTTGAATATAGATTTAAATCAATCCCTCAAATTAGTTTTTGATATGTTCACTTGTTGTTAAACCCTTATATTTTTCATTTATAATCTTTTGAAAATGTCCCTACCAAGCCAAAATTTGGCATTTACATCGCTATTTTAAAAAAAATCAATGTATTAAAATAAAATAGACATCTTTTTTTATCATATTGATTGTGTGTGTATTAATTTCATATATGTAAATTTTGATTCTATATGGTTTTAAAATAATATACAACATGAAATATATGCATAACCGATGTAATAAATGATGTTATTATTATTATTAACATCAATTTATTTATGGAAAACAGATGTTTTTGTATTATTCAACATCATTTTATATTTTCATAGTGATGTTATTGTTATCAATATATATCAGTTTTTATTATCAACTTAATGTAAAAACATCATATGCTCGTTGCTACACCCTTTGCTCCATAAAAGACAATTTATGATGGAAACGAAAAGATCGATAATTTAATTAACTTATAAAACATACAATATATGTACATCAACATAGAGTCAATATCAATAAAATATGCTAAGGCGACACTATACTTCAATGTGTACATACGTAGTACGTACATATATCTCACTTGCTCTCATCAAAACACAACAAAAAATGATACCATCACCAACTGTCCACCCATTGCTCTTTGTAAAATCAACCCTAAAGGTGCGATTCGAAGACTCGAGACCCGCACGAGCAACTTCAGTTGTCACCTAACGAGATACAACATCCTTTTTAATGTACATATCAAGCTTCTCAATATCCAAAGAAAAACTTGCAGAGAATATAACAACAATTTTAAAATTTTATGGCAGCATGTTTTTGTCATCGACATGAACGGAGAATTTACCACAAGTTGCTTCCTGATCTGTATCATAGACGAACAAGTTTTTATAGTTGCTTCGAATACTAAGAAAAACTGATCATACAAACCAAAAACAGAGACCGATAAGATAACAATATATCCAATCGAAAAGTCTATGCAATCACGAGAATAATATTTTCTATGATTCATGAAGGGGTCGTCCTGTTCTGCAAACTACTAGACTAAATAAAACCACTCCTTTTTTTAGTATCCATTATTAAACAGATCCTAAAATACTCGATGTACCAAATATTTTTATATACACAAGCTAATCTTCCAATTTACAAACCAAACTCGGATTTCTGGTTGTAGTAATAGCAAAATATCTGCTTTTTTCTAATCAAGCTCAATGGAAAACTAGCCACAGTAAAATAAATAGAAGGAAAGCTTTAAAAAGATTACCTCAATTCCATATATTGGAATTCCTTAGCTAAAGTCCTTTGCATACACTTCGTATCTAAAGATCTGCCTAACTTGACTAACTCTTCAACTCGCTCAACCGTATCCCTGCAATAAAAGATTAAATATAGAATTAAATGAACTAGTGTTTTACAAGTTATACTAACTCAGAGATTACCAAAGCCATATACCCAATCAATCCTGAGGGAAACAAATTAAAGAGCATAGTCCAACTAGTTTGATGTTTAATGAGTAATTAAATTGTGTAAGAAGTGTGATGTTTAAATATTTAAACAACTATGAGAAGGGGGTTTTGTTTAATATTCATTTATTAAATATTTTCAGCAACTAACACTAGTTGCTGTATTTAACACTTCATTAGTCAACTTTACTAAGAATAAAATAATTTTAGTGGTAGAAAGCAACTCACAAATCAAGTTCTACATTGTGGTCAACAACAAGATTTTTCCAGCAACTTAATACCAAACAAGAGGCAGAGGAAATATTCACCTATTATAAGATGGGAGTCGATTAGTTGGTTCTGACATTAGTATCTTAATTGACTTATGTAGTGAGCTGAAGAAATTGGTGAACTGGAATAGAAGGAGAGAATTAAGAGGTATGTTTAGACAATAAGCCATCATCGTTAAAAATACCTTTTAAAGAATTGATTACTTATTAACATCCTGAATTTTTAATGTCCCTCAGTTGTTCAAAATTAAATCATTTCCTGGGGCTGCAGACTCCTGACTCTGCCCCCATAGAACATTGGTAGGAAGAAGAAAGAACTAGAGTAAAAACACAAATCAAAATTACCTGCTGGATAACTGATGAAACAATCTTCAAGAAACGTTCAATTTGAACAAACTACTCTTTCGGTCGCATTGTGGACAAGTGTCTCATCTAGACCTATACATCCATTGCGTGAACGCCATCTTGAAAGACCCCTTAGTTCTCCGATTCTGAAACCAATCATTTCTGCTGCAGGCTGGTCAATTAGTAAGAAACATTAACCATACCTTGTTGAACTAAATTAAATTATATCAATAAACAAATAGCTCAATCTCTCAACAACATTTAAGCAAATTAAACAGCCAAATAGGTTTCTGTCTTCCAAAAAAACACTTCTCAGTTTGTTGCCATAACATAACTGCATTGCAAAAAATGAAAAAAGCACAAATGCACATTAAAGGCATCACTTCAAATATATTTCTCATTCCAGAATTCCCTCTCTAGAATCTAACACTCTGCATAAACGTCCGGCTTGAATGCATCTGTATAATATGGTGATAATTCTAGCAGAGCAAGCAAGCCTTAAAGTGATATCTGGCTTGAATGCATCTGTATGTTTCTATGATTTATTTTGGCGGGTTGCATGATAGAATTTATTTTATTATATTCCCTGGCTTTGTTTGTTTTATAAGGTTTCAGGATAGACTTCTTAATAGCAAACGATAAAGACATGCTTAAGGAAAGGAGTCGTTTTAGACTATTAAGATTAGGATCCGTTTTCCAATTCTAATAGGACTAGATTTTTTTTATTGTCTTTAAATAAGGCTTAAACCTCCAATTCTTAAATAGATCTGGATACTGAATAATATGGTGATAATTCGTCTACTTCATTATTTCCCTCATTCGTCTTTCTTCTTTTCCTTTTCCTTCCCCATTATATTCTTTCACACAATACAGCACACTTAAAACATAGAAGACTTGGATGATTAAACAAATTAAAAATTAGACATGCAAAAACCAAAGCCGCATCAGGATCTAATATTCTAATCATACCTGAATTTCTCATTTAACGTGTGCCTTGCATCATACCATTGTTTGTACATGACAGAAATTGATGTTTTGACAATCTCAGTTAGATTTTCAATGTTAGAGGTTTGCTGAGCCACTTGATGAAGTTCATTTCTCCTGCAAACTCAATAATGAAACCTTTAGGAGAGCAAAGTGAATCTTAAAAGCACGAAATAAATTCACTCTTGCACTAAAGTCTAAAAGAGGAATGCAAAAAATATAAACAGATTATTTAATATAATAGGACTATGCCCGAGACTCAGTAATTCAAAATGCTAATAGTAAGAACGGCAGTCAAATTAATTTTAAAAAAACACTTCTATATATAATATCTTTTCAAATCATATTTTGCAGGACATTATGCAGAGTTACAAATGAATCAAGAGTTCAACATTCTGAAGCATGTTATGAAAGATAGAAGTATCTAGCACCATGCAATGGAAACCCAATAGGTCTTCTGTAGATAAATGTAAATGTCCAGATTTAACCTTTTCTTTCGGAAATTCCCAACCTAATAAAAGTATACTCTTACTAATCAAAGCCTACCTTAGAAAAGGTGTCATAAAGACTCTTGGGGCAATCTTTTCTGTCATAGTTCATTCTTCTCCAAAACATGCCTCATCTCACCAGAGCCTCCCTTGCAACAACAAAATGACACTGTTATACTTATTGAAGCTTTAGGATTTGAATAAATTAAAAGGAGCAATTAGTGATAGTACTGAAGCAATATAAACAGAGCAAAGAGATGGAAAAAAAATAGTCGTCTACATATAGAACAATCCCTTAAGAGTGTCCAAAACAAGTGTGATGAGCTCTTTAATCTAAAATCAACAAGGTTCTTAGGAAGCTACCTTATTTTTAATAACATCAGCAAAGAGAATGTCTAACCCATTGTGTTTTCTTCAATTAGGCGGAATATATTACTTCTAAACACTAATATAAATTGCATAAGGAAATCAGCTAAGTTGGTTAAACTCATTAATTCAAAAGCTAGCTTAGTTGCCAAATAGAACCCTAAGAAATCCCATTATTAGTAATGTGTAAAATGCAATTTATCGCAATCTCTAGTGAAATATGAACTTGTGAAGATATATTTAAAACATACAAAATCCAGGTATCTACCAAATATAACCCTAAGAAATCACAAAGGGAATGACAATTTTGATCACAATTTTCATAATTTATCAACAAGACAGTTGACAGCAAAAAAAAGGACTCCACGAGCACCATCGATTCCAAGGTAAGAACAAAAAAATTTACCTAGATCGACTCTCTGTATCCCAGTCGAGACCAGCACTGCAGGGAGATATTGCAAGGAGGCTCTGAAACCACCAGATCTAGGCCCTCCACCACCCTAAACACTATCGTCAAACATCTCTTCTCACTCGAAACTACCAGATCTACACCCTCCACTAACTTGTAAATCGAGAACAGCAATAGGAACGGAGAGATACAACCTTCATTTCGAAGTCAAAAAACATATCCTATCAGATGAATCAAAAACGGAAATATTAGCATCCAAAATCAGAAATTGGAAACCGTTTAATAAATATAACCCTAGCTGATCCCTGATAGAGCGGAAAGGGAGAAGGGAAAAACCTGGCGAGCATCTTTGCCGACGGCGAGGAGGGAGGGAGACGGTGTGAATGGCCAGCGTGGACGAGGAGATCTCGGATCTGGAGGGAGGGAGACGGCGACGATCTCAGATCTAGAGGGAGGGAGGCGGCGGCGAGAAAGAGGTGAAGAGATCTCGGATCTGAAGAGAGTGAGACAGCAGCGAGGAAAGGTGCATAGATGTTGTGAGTGGCCGGCGAGGAGGAGATCTCAGATCTAAAGGGAGGGAGACGGTGGCGCGGAGGAGCACTGAACCTAGGACAGTCGCCGGAGAGAAAGTCTGGAGAGAGATGATTGAAAATGGAGTTGGCGATTTGGGGCTCAGGTCTGGAGAGAGTAGAACGAGGTTAGAGGGGGTGAGGGGACAGAGAAAGCTCCAAATTTTAAGTGTGCCTCCAAATTTGGAAGCCCGGGCTACGAAATTTTTTCTAAGTGTTTTAATCCCGCCTTTTCCCCTGAAAGCGCGTTTTTGCTTTTTTTAGAATTAACAATTCCACATGTGTCTATATATTTGACCATTGTGTAAACTGTTTTAAGCATCACAAAAAAAAATACTGATGTGATAAATTAATTTAACATCGGTTGATTTTTTGATAGACTTAAATCGTAGGATGTCTAATTGAAGTATTCTAGTAGTGAATAGAATTTTTCCCTGACATCGCAACTAAAAATGGTGCAGTTTCTACCTTGGACCATTTCCCACTCATAATCACCCACTCAAAGAACGCCCCTTTCAAACCCCCTCCATTTAAATTTGAAAACGCATGGCATCAGTGGAAAGACTTTCACAATATCGTCAAGCAATCTTGGAGAACTACTTGCTCAAGCTCTGCTATGTTCCAAATCATATATAAATAAAAAATTCTCAAACAAAAATCGAAAGCTTGGAACAAGAAAACATTTGGAAATATTTTTCGACAACTCCAAGAAGTCAACGAAGCCCTATTGGATATACAATCGACCCACAACCTAAACCAAAACTCAAATACATCCACTAAAGAACAAACCCTCCTATCCAAGCGAGAAAATCTTCTACGATACCATAAAACTTTTTGGAATCAAAGAGCTAAGTCAAAACACTTGAAACTAGTAGATGATAATTCAACCTATTTTCATAGAGTAGCGTATGGAAGGAGAAATAGGAAAATTACTAGAACAGTTACTTATGCGGAAGGAACCCAAATTCTTGGGGATGAAAATATTAAAAAGGAAATACATAAAGACTTTGAAAAAAAAGGCTTAGACGAGAGCAAATCTTCCCAATGCAACACCTTCATGAATACCTTTCAGTTATCAACCATGTCATCACAGATGAGAAAAATAGTGTTTTAATCAAGCAACCAACAAACAGTGAAATAAAAAAAGTTGTTTTCTCATTAGGAAGCTATAAATCTTCTAGTCGTGATGGTATGACTACAGAGTTTTATAAAAAGTATTTGGAAATTGTGGGAATTGATATTATTAAGGTAGTTAAAGCTTTTTTCCACTCTAGTCATCTGCTGAAACAAATCAACCACACATTTATCTCACTTATACCAAAAAGTGATAAGCCCTCTACGACTACAAATTATCAACTGATTAGTCTTTGCTCTACCCTATATAAAATCATCTCCAAGATAATCACTGAACGACTAAAAATGATAATCGGAAAACTTATACACCCTCTCCAAGGAGCATTTAATTCTGACAGATCAATGCAGGACAATATACTTATAGCTCATGAAATATTCCACTCCTTTCACGCAAGAAAATGCTTGAAAGGCTGGACTGCCATAAATCTTGATATGAAAAAGGCGTACGACAGAGTAGATTGACAATTTACAAAGTTGGCGCTCCAATGATTCGGTTTCCACCAACGGTTCGTGGACATAGTTATGGAATGTGTAACTACAGTTTCGTTCTCTGTGTTAGTTCACAATGGACCCACAGAACCCTTTAAACCAACTAAAGGACTACGTCAAGGAGACTCTCTCTCTCTCTCTCTCTCTCTCTCTCTCTCTCTCTCTCTCTCTCTCTCTCTATATATATATATATATATATATATATATATATATATATATATATATATATATATATATATATATATATATATATATATATATCTCCCTTCCTTTTTCTGCTTGGTGCAGAAGTGTTGGCTCGTAAACTGTCGATAGACGTAGAGGGCCCAAATAATAGTATTGCTTTTAAATTTGGGAATTCTGGCCCTAGCATCCCATTTCTGGCCTTTGCGGATGACATTATCATTTTTTGAAAAGAAGCATCTTTGCATGTACCCAAGTATAAGAAATAATCGAGGACTACTATAGATTCGCGGGGCATAAAGAAACTACCACAAGTCATCCTTTCAAACCACGCCAGGAATCCCGAGAGCACGAGACCTAGAAGGAGTACTTAATATACCCTTAGAACGAAGTTTGGAGAAATACATGGGTTGCCCAATCGTAAACGGGTGGGTAACGAAGGAAACCTTTGGCGAGATTATATGTAAATCAAGAGAACAACTCGGTAAATGGTGGGCAAACACCCTATCTCAGCAGGGAAGAGCCACTTCAATTGCATCTAATCTATCATCAAAACCTTTGTATTCTATGCAGAGCTTCTTGCTCCATGCGTCAATACACAAGCAACTTGACCAAATTAACATAACTTTTTTTCTGGAACAAAAATGCACAACACAAAGTCCACTGATAAGTTGGGACATAATATGTAAATCCAAAACAGCTAGCGGATTGGGAATAAGGAAAACAAGAAACATGAACGAAGCCCTCCAGCTAAAACTGTTGTGAAAAATTGTAGTGGAACCCGAGAATAACTAGGTTAAAATTATACAACACAAATACCTAAAAGAAAAACACATACTTAACTACGCTAGGAGGGGGGATGCCTTGTGGCAATGGTCAAAACTCAGCGGATCCCTGATTACAAATTTTAAATAAGGGCTTATCTGGTCGGTAGGAGACGGAAAATCTACCAATTTTTGGAAAGACAACTAGGTAACAATGGTGCCTCTTTTGGATAAAATTAAACCCCAACCCAACATAGACCAAAAAAAAACTATAAGCGATTATATAATGGGGGGTGGGGGAATGGTGGATAGAAAAGCTTGATTCCATTCTCTCCGAGGCGTTAAAAAAAAAAGAAATCATCAAAATCCCGCTACCCATCAGTCCCCTTGTTGATAGGCTATACTGGTGGCCGGACAAAAACAGTCGGTTCACAACGTCATCCGCCTATAACCTGATTTCGTCCAAAAAACGCACAATATCTTATGAATTCACCTGGATTTGGAAAATCGATGCTCCCCCAAAAGTCCAAAATTTTATGTGGAGAATCAAACAAAAAGGATTACCCACGGATACACGATTAGCCCATAAGGGGGTTGGTGTTCCCACTACATGCATCTTGTATAATCAGTCATTGGAAGATGATATTCATATCTTCATAGAATGCCCCTTCAACAACTTTCAACAACAATTTCCCAGAGAAATATCCCAGAAAGTCAACACACACTACTAGAATACTGCAATTAGACATCATATGATTTAAGTCTGTCATCAAATCAACATATGTTAAATTAATTTATGACATCAATAATTTTTTTTGTGATGTTTAAAACAGTTTACACAATGGTCAAATTTATAGACAGATGTAAAATTGTTAATTCGAAAAAAGGCAAAAAAATGGGAATGGGCGGGATTAAAACACTTAGAAATTTTTTATACACTGGGCTTCCAAATTTGGAGGTACACTTTAAAAAATATTCGAGTCTTCTCTCTCTCCTCACTCCCTCTAACCACGTTCTACTCTCTCCAGACCCGAGCCCCCAAATCCCCAACTCCTTCTTCGATCATCTCTCTCCAGATCCTCCATGTTCGATCCTCTCTCTCCAGATCCGAGCTTTCTCTCCGGCGACCGCCCTCCTGGGTTCAGTGCTCCTCTTCGCTTCCGTCTTCCTCCCTCCAGATCTGAGATCTCCTTCTGCTCGCCGGCCACCCGCACAATCTCCTCACCTCATCCTCTCCACCGTCTCCCTCCCACTAGATTCGAGATCTCCTCCTCCTCGCCGGGCACTGACACCATCTCTTCACCTCCTTCTCGCCGGCGTCTCCCTCCCTCCAGATCTGAAATCTTGCCCCCAGTCGAAACCCTAGCCAGGTCCGGTGGTTGTTTTCGTCGTATCGAGCAGTACAATTTATTCTTTGTTTATGTTGCCCAAATTTCATGGATTTCGTTTTGTGTTTATATCTGTGCTAAAGCTTTGGTGTTTGACATTTTTCCCCTGTACAATCTCTGAATTAGATGATTCGAACTTAAGTTCTCTCGCCTCTGAAGAACTACTGAATTGGCGATTTGGTTTCAGGAAACCTTCCAATTTCACCAGCTCTGAATTATTTTTCATTCTAAGAACTTTTTTGTCTTGAACTTCTGAAATCTAACTGCAAATATTTCTTATGTTTCATTATTTTATGATGTATAAATTGGAGATTTTGATCGGGTGCTATATCCTTGTCCAAGTGATTGCTAGGACTTTTTTCTTCAAGGAATTGTGACAATACTCTTCAATCGACTAAAAAAATTTCCCTTCTGACTCATGCACATGTAGGGAAATATAGTTTCAGCAATGGGTTCATTTAAAGGCTTGAAACAAGTCAGAAGAATTGTTGAAGATTGTATGCAGAACAAAATGCACCCAATATATCTCATCGAAGTACTGAAATTACTTGTATGAACATTCAGTATATTCTTTGCAGACACTTTTACCTCTTTTTTTTTACATTTCTGTTATGGGCATATCCTTATGATGAAGAAAGAACTTGCAAAGGATCCCACTCTTGCAAATGAGAACTGGGATAGGTTTCTGTCGAAATTTAAGAAGTGTGGAACCAATCATTATTCTTCTTTAGAATCTGTACAAACATCTTATCTCTGGCCAAAATAGTATTTTGAGTGTTCTATTTGTTTAATGTCCAGGAAAAATGTTAAATAAAAGAAACCAAAGAGCAAGCAAAAGAAACCATACACACCATTCCACCCTCCACAACCGCCTTACTGCAGATTGGAAGATGTGATTTGTTAAATATTATGTTACTTGGAGATGCACATGTAAATATTAACAGGATTTTGTTACCCTACGGAGTAATAGACCAACAAACTGATTCTATAGTTGGTTTTTGGTCCGGTACATCCTGAGATTTATATTGATTAGTTGCTACTTGTTTGGGATCTGATTAGAAACATACTAAACCTGCAGGTTGACTTAGAACTGGAAACATACTTGTTTGGGATCTGTTGACAATATTCTAATATGACTTCTAAGGGTTTCAGATATTTGAGATGTGAAATAGTATCGAAAGTTATTGATTGAGATTTGAGTTGTGAAATCAGGAATATTCTCTCATCCTCTTCATTTAGCACCTTTCTCCTGAAATATGATATAATTAACTATAAATTGGTAACAAATATTTTATTTAGATTTGGAGAAATCTTTTCCTTTTTTCTTGCACAAGTTAATGTTGCATCCATCTTGACAAACTAATAGGGCAGCCATGCTGGATGAAGTTCTCGATTATGTTAAATTTTGGAGGCTTCAAGTGAAGGTAAAAATCAGACCATCAGTTCTTAACACATATTCATCTTCTTCTTTTTGCCGGCAAATCGTTTGTACACTCCTATAAATCACTCTTTTATGAGAAAAGAATATCATGTTGATTCTTCTTGTGATATCTGTATTTTCTGTTTGCCTCTTGTGAGAAAAGAATACCCGTAGGTGTTGTTTGGGCGGATTCATGTGCTCGGTGATGTACTAGATAATTTGATGAAACGAATAGCAATCAGGTAGTAGAAACACCAATTGCTATGTGTTTCTTTGTGCTGGATGAATATTATTTTACGCTTGTGCTTTTTAAGGGTTAAAATTCAGTTTTATATGGATGTGGCTTGGTTGCGTGAGAATTCCAGAAAAAGGAAACTGTAACACTATTCCTTTAGAACCCCGAGGTGTCAGTCTTGTTGGGGACAAGTCTAATATCTCAGAGGTTGTAAATCAAGTCCTTAGTAAGTCAGTGCTCATCCTAATTCCTTCTTTTGGATTGGGGACATGGTAAAATCTTTCATCCCTCAACTTTGTTCCTATGTCATGTGAACTTTTTTTAAGGATTTGAAAGTATTGGCATATTGAAGCAACTTGTTGAGGATGCATATTTGACATTGCCCATCTCACGTTTCTTTTATCACCACTACTATTCTAATTAGATGTTTACTTTTGGTTTTTTCCTTGTACATTATGAAATTTCCACAATTGTACTATTTGTTTACATGTTAGAAAGCAGAGAGTTGAACTTGGAAATCGTATTCATCTTTTACTCATAACTATACATTAGATTTAGGCTAGGTTTTAAAGAATTGGAGCCAAAATGGATAGGAGAAATGCCATTTTTGAAAAGAAGGTTGATTACATCTCTTTTGAAACGACGTGGTTGTTAATCATTGGAACTTTCTTCTCACATCTGGTTTGATGTTCTTTTTATGCATGTACTATCAAAATGAAGCTTTGCATCAATGGAATGAAATCTATTACATTTGATTGCATGGTCATTTGGTGGCCCTGATTAACTTGATGGGTCACAGTTAGACCTGTCAAAAGGTTCATTCGGGTAGGGTTCGGGTCGGGTCACTTCGGGTTTCGGGTAAAATGGGTCTCGGGTAAAACGGGTTTCGGGTTTTTCGGGTTGACTCGAACTCGGGTTTGACCGGGTTTCTGGTCGATTTCGGGTTTGTCAATTTTTTCTTTTTTAAATTAAAAAAATCATGATTTGATAATTTTGTGATAATTTTTAATTATATAAAAAAAATTAATTATATATAATTATAAATCAACCGGGTCAATCGGGTCACTGGGTCGAAACCCAGATTACCCGAAAAATTTCAGGCTTTTCGGGTTCGGGTCGAAAAAAAAATTCGGGTCAAAATTTCTGGGTTAGGGTCGGAAATTTTTCGGGTTGGTCGGGTCGGGTCACCGTGTCGGGTTGTGTTTTGACAGGTCTAGTCACAGTGCTTGGCTGTTTAGTTGGTCTTGGCTCCATAAACTTTGGGTTGTATAGATTGAGGAGGAATCATGAATATTGTTAAGGGTGTTGCTAGATTTATTAGAAGGACATCTAGTGGTCATCATGGAGGGTCTACATACAAATTAGATCGTTTACCCTTTCCCAGAAACAAAGTATATTTCAGGTACTATTTCTATGTCACGGGTTTCTTCCCTTTTTTATTTGAATGGAGCATTTGATTATTTTCGAAGCCAATCGATAACTAACTTAAGTCACAAAAGACATGCTGAAGATACCTTCCTTTCTAGACAATTTTGATTTATAACTACCTTTTTGCATGATATTTTCATTTCTCATGCTTAAATAATTAATTCTTTAAAAATTGTGAAGTGTTATGAGTTTGATTCATTGAATAGACAACTATGTATATAACATATTTATGCAAATGCATGCTTTTGTTCATATCTGCTGTTTCTTATTTTTCTTCATCCTTTCCATTTCAGTGAGGTTGGTGCTGAGTCTATTTTAAATTCACTGTGGCAGAGATACGAGAATACACATGACAAGGTATTTGGATTAATCAGTTTGCTGCTATCAGCATATTAGTTATTCTTGGATATGTTTCTTCTTCTATGATTTTGCTTGACAATATTGTGCTATCCTTCTCAAAAAAGATGTAAATGAGAAGGGAAAAATTTGTGTGTATATTAGGTTAGATTGTTTTAGGGATTTTTTGTTTACTTCTTACCTTGTTATTTGAACTTCCCTTCCAACTTATTGGATTTCCTGAACTTGAGCTAGCTATATTCTCAACATAACCATTATCCTCAATTCCCTGGATCCTATTTACTCATATTGCAAATCTAGATGTTTAGTATCTCTACTTAAATGAATCATGAGAGAGCTCTTGTTATCTCTGGCTTCTCCTTTGCGGAACACTAAGAGTGAATTTTTTTTATTGGGTTCACATTTAGGCAGCTAGAGGTTCTGTTTATTTATTGTTATTTAGTACTCCTTCTAATGAACAATAAGTTCCCTTTTAGGCTTGAGCACAAGTTTTAAGAAAAGTATCAATTCACTTATTTTTGTTATGATTACTTAAATCTTATCACATCATTAAATGTCCACCTCTCTTTTAAGCCAATCAGTGAACAATATGACCTATTGTTAGCTCCCTAGTTTAAGTCCTAGGCTAAGCTAGGGGTGACCTTCCCCTTCCCCTATCCTATGTAAAAATCTTAATAGTATTAATATAATTTTAACCTTAAAAAAAAGTGAACAATATGAGAAAAAAATTAGCCAATAAAAATAATTCAAGAAACTCAATGCTAATTACGTGCATAGAAAACCTAAAACGACAGTTAAAGTTGATCGGAGGGATTGCATATGTTGTTGGATATTGAAACATTATCCATAATTATGCGCCTTCTCTGCTAAAAGCTTTGCATATGTTTGAAAATCCTTCATAAAACTGGACTAATCTAATAGGGGTTTTACTCAATTTAAACTATTGCTTTAATGATTTAAAATATTGTAATGGAAAATTATATATATTTACAATGCATTTGGATTTTAGATTTATGAAGAAATGACTCATCAAGTATTTTCTAGAAAGTAAGACCTTTATGATTTTTGATCTTATATACATGTGAACTCTTCTGTATTTTCGCAATTTGTTTATTTTCGTTATTTTTGAGCTCTTATCATTCATTTATGGCCTTGTCATGATGTTAATTTGATTTCTTAACAACTCTGCCTTTTTTAGACATTATTATGTCCTTTCTTTTCTTCAAATGCTAATGCCCTTCATTATAGGCTGAGAAGAGGCAGCTATTTTATGCTTTCCTCAAGTTGTTCTTAGACGTTTTCAGGAGGTGGGAGCTCGATAATGAGGAAGGCGCTGGTATTACTTCAGCTACTTCCTCACCATCGGAGCATTCCTCACAATGTGAAGATACAGTTGGTTGTTCTTTTAACCATCCTACAGAAGTGCTCTTGTCTTTAATCGAAGATGTGATATATGTCGCTTCTTTGGTTACTGAAAGTAAGGAAGCTATTGTTATGCACTTATTTTTCATTTAATAAGTAACTTGAAATGCCAATGTTGTTTCTTGTGTTATATTGACGCATCTTCATCTTTTTTTTTTACCAGGCAAATCGTTTGTACACTCTTGTAACTCTTTTATGAGAAAAGAATATCATGTTGATTCTTCTTGTGATATCTGTATTTTCTGTTTACCTCTTGTGAGAAAAGAATACCCCTAGGTATAAGTGCATGAACTCTAGGGGATTTTAATGTGTGCTAGAAAAATCATGTACTTATATCTCTCATTTTGTGTATTGGTTCTTCTCGTGTGAAGATGCTACTTCTTTCCTTTTTCTCTAGTGACGAATGATATAATAGAACTTCGAACGTCACCTGTTTGTATCAGAAATCAGAATAGAATAATTGATATCTTATTGCTGAATATCTATTATTCTCATCTCTTATTTTGTCCTCTGCTGATCTAATTAAACATTGTTGAAGGATTTGAAACTAATCAAAACCCCTTCCACTAGATCAGGTATTTATTGGCTACGATTCATTGGCCCCTTTTGATGTCATTGTTCACAGTGAGTATCTGTTTATCTACTCATCCTTCTTTCACTTTAAAAACAATTTTCTCTTCTTTTAATGTTACCTTAAAGAGTTCTTTAGTTTCCCCTCTCTTCATGTATGTACTAGCCAAGTGAATTAAGGAATGTGCTCTCCTACATGTTAATTCTGTTGCCTGCATACTAATTGGTTCATCTTGGGCGGACTGGCAACGATTATTTGCAGACTTGCAGCTACAGGCAAGTGTTCGTATATGTTTGACTACATTGTTGCACTTTTTGCAGCTTATTTTGTTGAAATGCTTTTAGATGCGAGAAGCTTGTTCTTTGGAGTATGTTTGAAGAGCCTTCTTTCCTTTTCATGTATACTTGTGGCCAAGCCCTTGTTAATCATGAGAGGCTTAGGAGAAACTTTACATGCTAGTCATGATTCAAGCTTCTTGAAAACTTACTAGTTGATTTTAGGAGTGTATTGTTATTATGTTATGCTTCTTGATTAATAATATGGTTCAAAAAACCTATTCGCAGAATTTTCTTAACAAAAAGAACCCGAATGACAAGATTAATAGCACATTCTAATCAAACAACATGAATCAAGCAATAACATGCTAGATTAGTGACACATATACATGTTGTATGTGCGACGTGTGATATTTTTCGATAAAAGAATAAATGTGGAGATCCAAGCATTTTGTGAAATTGTTCATACAATCTAGGTAATACTTGATCCTCAATGGATTATTATCTTCATACAATCTAGGTAATACTTGATCCTCAATGGATTATTATCTTCATACAATCTAGGTAATACTTGATCCTCAATGGATTATTATCTTCATGATATTATGGCTAGTGTTATTCTTCTGTTGCAGGAGCTTTATGAAAAGGAGAGGTAGCTGGAGATCGAATGAAGGCAGATGGAAAACTAATAACATTTTATTCAATGTACTGGTCTTCTTTCTGCCAATATCTTCAAGTGAAGACGGTGCTAGCCTTAACCTTTTTTTGAGATGTTGCTAACCAATTTTGCGGCTATGAATAGCGACATCGTATTTTTAAATGTTACAATATGATGCTTGTATTTATTTACATGTTTTCATTAAACGGCCTATCATTTCGAAGAACCAACAAAATGCGATGTTCTATTGAAAAAAGCGTGTTGTGTATCCAAATAAAAGACATCAGATTATATATGACAATGGTGGTGCGTTCATATGTTTAACATCAGATTGGTTTATGGAAACAAATGCCAATATAATTATACACATCAGTTCATTCATCTAAATCAATGTGCAACACTAGTTTCAACATTAAAATAATATATAAACTGATATATATTTATCAAAATAACATCGTTATCTACCAAATAAATCGATGTGTTATTGCAGCAACAACATCATTTTATTTTGAAAAAACTGATATAAATGTGGGAAACGACATCAATTATGCCTATATTTCATGTGGTCGGTTAAATTAAAACAATATAAAATCATAAATTATATATCGGACATGATTATAAACGTGATCGCTAAAACAAAAATTGTTGTCTATCGGACATGATTATCGGACATGATTATAAACGTGATCGCTAAAACAATGTAAATGTCACTTTTTTTGCTTTAGGAGGACATCTTCACATGTTTTCAAATGACAAATCAGGGATATTCATCAACAAGTGAATATGTCATAACCAAAATTTAGGGATTGTAATTAAGAAAAGACATCTGCTTAAAACCGATGTGAAAAGTTTGGATCTTTTACTACACGCACAAAGAGATCGGAATTTTTTTTTGAAAGACATCTGTTGGCAACAAATTTCTAATTGAAGTTTTCTAGTAGTGACAATTATATTAGAAAACAGAGATATGAATCAAATTCTTTAGCTTCTGAGCATCACTCTTTTGAAGGACAGCAAACGAAATATAGCATTTAGATAGTGGACACTGTGGTGTGTGAGTAATCAAATAATCTTTACGAATGACAAGATCCCATCTATAGAGGGCATTAGAAAAATTATTCTGAAAAATATCAATAATTGGAGAAGAACCATCAAAGTGAACCTTGAAGACGATGAGGATACCACAATCCAAAATAGGGTAAAAGTCCAACCTGAAAACGTCAAAAAGTCCACCCAATTGAAAAGGCCATCCATAGGCAAATACAAACTAAACTTTGATGGATCATATATATCAGATTCAAAGAGCTCTATTGGCTACATTATACGAGACTGGAATGGTAATCTAATCAGCATGGATGGTGGGGTGATTGGGGGACACTCCTATTATGGCAGAAGCATTGGCACTATAACTTGGGGTAGAAAAGGCAAAGAAACTAAACATCGACAACCTAATCATCGAAGGGGATTCAAAAGTAATTATGGATTTCTTAGAAACACACATGAACTGCCCTTGGGGAATAGAATTAGTAATGTCAGATATTCAGACCATTCTCCGAGGTGTAAGAAATATAGGAACTCCCCACATTCCCCGTTTGTGTAACAGAGTAGGAGATAAGGTTGCACACATTTTCTACTCTAACAGGGGACCTAATTTATACAATCACTCAGGTTTACTTGACCTCATCCAACAAGATGTTTTCGGGTAGAGTATTCTCACCCGAATTCTTACTTAATCAAAAAAAATCTACTAATAATTACAAGGAGTAATTATGTAAAGTAAATGTCAAAATTACTAAAACATCTTTTATTTAACAAGAATTATAATCTAAAATGATAAGTTTTAATGAATAGAATTTTTTTTTGCCTTTATTTATGAACATAACTGTGCTTTCTCAAGTTTAAAACTTAGTTTGTGATAAAATTCATTGCTACAAATATCCCTTTGCCTTAGCTTCTTAATTTTAAAACTTAGTTTGTGATAAAATTCATTGCTAGAAATATCCCTTAGGCCTTAGCCTTAGCTTCTTAATTTTCTTTTCTTCCTAGCGCGCATAAGTGTACAATCTAGTTAACACTACATCTCTTGCTTTTACTTTTGGTGAAATCAACAAGAATAGAGCTGGCAATTCCTGATCCGACCCGAGAAACCCGACCGACTCACCTGAACCGAAACCCGACCATTAAAAAAAATTTGCGTTATGCATAACCCGAAACCGAGCCCAACCGATGTTGACCCAAAACCCAAAGTGACCCGAATACAGACAAATCCGACTCAACCCGGACCCGAATCGAATTCCAACCCAACTCGAATTTCAACCCGACCCGACTCCCAACCCAACCTGACTCCCGACCCGACCCAAATATCCTTGAATAACTATTTTTTTATTAAAAGATATATGTTGAAATAACTCCATATAATTTCAATGTACGTTACCATATTTACCCTCATTGTTACAATTAATTAGTTTCTTTACCTTAAACAATGTATTTTTTATATTTAGAAAAAACACAATAACCATTTCTAATTACAAATGTAATTGTCTATTATACATATATACTATATATATTATACATCTATACTATACAAAAAAAAAACAATTACTAAACAATTACTATTGTCTAATAGTTAATGCTATTTCTAAACAATTACCCAAAAGTCGCGAACGAACATGATTCAACAAATTCAACCCAAACAATTTCAAGTTTGAAACAAACGTAGAACCGCTTCTACTTGAAACTTGAACGAAACCGACCTAAATACTGACCCGAAACCCGAACGAGAGTGACCCGATTCTGACCGAAAACCCGAATGGGTCCAACCCGACCAATCTGAATTTCATTTTGACCGAATCCAACTCGACCCAACCCGACCAAGCCCGAAATCGAAATTTAGACCGAGTTGACCCGACTCATCAATGACCCGACCCGAATGTGATCGACCCGAACCCGACCGGACAACCCGAATTGCCAGCTCTAAACAAGAAATTTATTTGAGCTTCTGTTTCTCAAATCTATGACTTCAGCTGCTGCAGATTATTGGAATTGGTAGAATGATTATATAAGCTCACATATAATTGGGATTGAAAATATCCCGGTGTATCTTTCATCATCAAATTACAATCATATATATTGCAAGGGATAGAGATGATTAAGAAAAGATAGGAGCAGAACTAGCATACATGAGAAGAGTGATCATATATATTACAAGGGATAGAGATGATTAAGAAAAGATAGGAGCAGAACTAGCATACATGAGAAGAGTGGGTGAGAGGTTGAGATAATTAAGTTATGGTAAACCCACTTAACATCGAAATAGGAACATGTGACTAACTACTGTTATTACTCACCGGCAAAACCAAGAGCGGGACGAACTTGGAGCTTGGTGCGAAGCCAAGATTTGGGTCCTTAGTCAATGGTTTCGTGATGATATATGTCGATTGATTCTTCGAAGAAACATTTTTGATAAAGAGATCACCAGTTTCAACTTGCTCACGAATGATGTGGAAATCTAACTTTATATGTTTTGACCGGGTGATGATGACAGGGTTCTTGCACATGAAAGATGCACCAACATTGTCACAAAGAATGGTAGGAGGATGTCGTGTATTAAGCTCCAAATTCCTGAGTTAATTGCTTGATCCAGATCAATTCAGCGGAGTTAAAGGCAGTAGCTCGATATTCAGCTTCAGTACTCAATCGGGCCATGACCTTTTGCTTCCAAGATCTCCAACTGATAAAATCGTAACCATGGAAGATAGCAAATCCATATTGAGAGAGATATTCATCAAGGTCGAAAACCCAATCAATGTCGGAATAGGCCAGAAAATATGGAAAATCGGTTGGCTGGAAATGTAGACCCAAGTGTAAACTACCGTTGAGGTATCGAAGGATGTGCTTGACCGATTGCCAATGGGCTAAGGTCGGAGAGTGCATATACTGCCAAACCCGATTGATAGAAAACGATATGTTTGGGTGGGTGATCGTGGCATATTGAAGAGAGCCTATCGTCTGGAAATAAAGGGTTGGATCGAAAAATGGTTCTCTTGTGACGGATCTACTAGGTGGAAACTGGAGTTGAATCATCAATCTTACTCTTATATAATATTTCTTGTATATAGCCACGTTGAGAGAGTGAAACCCCATTGGATGTGCAGGTGATTTGGATGCCCAGAAAGTAGTGTATATCACCGAGATCTATGAGATCGAAGTTTGAGTTTAGGGCGGTGATGAAGCGTCTAATAAACTCCTGATGGTTGCCTAATGCCTGTTATGATGAGATCAAAAACATAAATGACTATGTAAATGATTGCTGATGGGGAGGAGTTAACAAACAGTGAGGTGTCCGATTGACAAGCTCGAAAACCATGAGTGACAAGGTGTGATTTGATATTGATAAACCACGCTTTCGGAGGTTGCTTGAGGTCGTAGAGAGCTTTGTGAAGCCGACAAACATGTGTAGGGCGATTTGGATCTTCAAAGCCTTTGGGTTGTTCCACGTAGACCACTTCCCGAAGATCGTCACTAAAAAATGTGTTACTTATGTCAACTTGCTTGATGGACTAGCCTTTGGATGGTGCAATGGAGAGGACGAGCTGGATAGTTGTCGGTTTAATCTCCAAGTTGAATGTGTCGAAGAAATCCATATCCTCCTCTTGACTAAAGCCTTTTGCAACCAAGCGACCTTTGTGGCATTTGATTGTTCCATCCGAGTGTCATTTGATCCTAAAAATCCACTTGCAACCAACAAGATTAGCCTGTTTAGGACGGGGGACAAGTGACCAAGTGTTATTCGTCAATAAGGCATCAAATTCATTTCGCATCGCAAGTTGCCAACATTTATGTTTCATGGCTTGGGTGACTGTCTGGGGTTCAATGTCGAGAGCAACAGAGGTAGTGAGGGCCTTTGGTTTAAAGGAGTTCGTTCTTGCTATCGTGGTCATAAGATGATGGCTTGTGGCTAGACATGTCAAACAGGTCGGGTGGATCGGGTTGACTCAGGTTCGGGTCCATTACGGGTCGGGTCATTTCGGGTCACGAATCATGATATGCTCAACCCAGATCCATGGGTTCGAGTCGACCCAATGGGTCAATAGTGTTACTCATCCAAAAAAATTTCAAATGTCATTTACTGTTCATACACGTTATTCAAGGATGATATAAATATGTAAAATTTCAATTTTTTAATAATTTTATTCTTTTTAGTTTGAAGTATGAAATTATATATAATATACACATATACACATATATTGACGAAACTCGAATTTCACATTTCCACTTTCGGTGGAACCCGGGGTGGACCGTGTGGGGCCTAGGGCGCTCTCAGCGGGCTTACTTGACCCGCACCAAGAAACTCGGCGCGGCCCAACCTGTGCCGCGAGAAGTATGGAGCCCTTTAGGACCTTCCCAGTTGGGAAGTTTCATCAACGTCGGTTTTTTACCAGCCGAGACTAATCCGACTTGAAAGGGCGGCTCAAAGCTAGGGAATCTGGCCTAAGCCGTCGGAGATCCCAATTTCTGACCAATTGCTTTGAGACCATCAAGTCTTATTTATAAAAAGAGTCTTATGTTCCATGCTCGACACATGTAGCGAAATCGATGACAAGTGTCACATGGCTCGGGACAAGTGTCCTCTACGTAGCATTTCATGGGCTTATCCACACTTGGTGGATTTAGGTGGGCGTTGATGGGAAAATCTACCATTTAACTGATACGAGTTAATTTATATAGCGGGAACCCGTTTATGCGTATGATTATAAATATTATTTATTTTTTGGTGTTTCATCACAACTTCTCGAACCTTAATTAAGATGAGACTTAGCTAGGGTTCAATTCAAACAAGACAACATATGCATTTTTACTTCGTCTTCTTTCGGAAGAGTACTCAATATATCAAACTTTTGGTGTAAAGTTTTAGCTAAGTTTGTTTGGTCTGGGTTGTACCCAACTCATTAGTGGGGTGCCTTCGTATCTCTTGGGAAAGGAATCAAGCCTTTCGTAGTTCAATCAGGAAGCCCTTGGCGGATGAGAGCTCCGACGTTGAGGGGCTTTATTTTATACTCATTTAGAGTTTATCCCCGTGAGCTTACAGTTACTAAGGCCCTCTCTGAGAATAGCTCCAGCATCGAGGGACTTATCAAGGGTGCTCCGAGAGGCTCAAGCTCCGTTCGGAGGCCCTACGCGAGCGATAAATCCAACGTCGAGGGACTTAGTTTATACTCATTAAGAGTGTGTCTCCGCGAGCTTACCAGCTACGATCGGAGGCCCTCTGCAAGTATAGCTCCAACGTCGGGACTTATCAATTATGCTCCCAAAGTCTCAAGCAACGATTGGACACCCTCCACGAGTGATAACTTCAGCGTCGAGGGACATAGTTTATACTCTTTAAGAGTTTATCTCCTGCGAGCCTGAGCCTACGAGCAGGAGGCCCTCTATCGTTCGAGAGGGACTTAATTTATACTCGTTAAGAGTTTATCTCCGCGAGCTTGAACCTACGAGCAGGAGACCCTCTATCGTTCGAGAGGGACTTAATTTATACTCGTTTAAGTTTATCTCCGTGATCTTACCACCTACGAGCAGGAGGCCCTCTACGAGCATAGCTCCAGCATCGAGGGACTTATCAAGTGTGCTCCGAGAGGCTCAAGCTCCGATCGGAGGCCGTATGCGAGCGATAGCTCCAGCTTCGAGGGACTTAGTTTATACTCGTTAAGAGTTTATATCTGCGAGCTTACCAGCTATGAGCAGGAGGCCCTCTATCGTTCGAGAGGGACTTAATTTATACTCGTTAAGAGTTTATCTCCGCGAGCCTGAACCTACGAGCAGAAGACCCTCTATCGTTCGAGAGGGACTTAATTTATACTCCTTAAAGTTTATCTCTGTGATCTTACCACCTACGAGCAGGAGGCCCTCTACGAGCATAGCTCCAGCATCGAGGGACTTATCAAGTGTGCTCCGAGAGGCTCAAGCTCCGATCGAAGGCCCTATGCGAGCGATAGCTCCAGCTTCGAGGGACTTAGTTTATACTCGTTAAGAGTTTATATCCGCGAGCTTACCAGCTACGAGCAAGAGGCCCTCTATCATTCGAGAGGGACTTAATTTATACTCGTTAAGAGTTTATGTCCGCGAGCTTACTAGCTATGAGCAGGAGGCCCTGCACGACGATAGCTCCAGCATCAAGGGACTTTAGTTTATACTCGTTAAGAGTTTATCTCCGCGAGCTTCCCAGCTACGATCGGAGGCCCTCTGCGAGCATAGCTCCAGCGTTGAGGGACTTATTAAGTATGCTCCGAGAGGCTCAAGCTACGATCGGATGCCCGACGCGGAGCAAACTCACACATGCTGGGACTTAATGAAATCTCCGATCTAGGTGGCAAGCTATATGACCGGATGCCCGACGCGGAGCAAACTCACGCGTCTTGGGACTTATTGAAATCTCCGATCCGGGAGGCAAGCTCTACGACCAGATGCCCAATGCGGAGCAAACTCACGCGTCATGGGGCTTGAACAACCCACTTTCTACCTAAGTTAAATAGGTTACAAAACACTTTCCACACTTCTTTGTATGGAAGAACCAACAAAATGGATTTGAAGATCTTTAGCGGGAGAAACTCGGCGCAGCCCAACCCATGTCGCGATAAGTATGGAGCCCTTTAGGGCGTTCCCTGTTGGGAAGTTTCATCAACGTCGATTTTTTACCAGCCGATACTAATCCCGCTTGAAAGGGGGGCTCAAAGCTAGGGAATCCGGCCTAAGCCGTTGGAGATCCCAATTTCCGACCAATTGTTTTGAGGTCATCAAGCCTTATTTATAATAAGAGTCTTATGTGCCATGCCCGACACATGTAGCGAAATCGATGACAAGTGTCGCATGGCTCGGGACAATTGTCCTCTACGTGACATTTCATGGGAAAATCCACCATTTAACTGATACGGGTTAATTTATGTAGCGGGAACCCGTTTATACATATGATTATAAATATTATTTATTTTTTGGTGTTTCGTTATATATTATTCGGTGAAATGTGAAACATTATTCGGTGAAATTTGAAGCATTATTCGGTGAAATGTGAAACATTCTACCTAATAATGTTATGTTTTCTTTTTCCGTTTAGTTCAGATGAAAACGTCTCAATTCCACTAAATAATTTGTAACATTCTACCGAATAATATTTAGTTTTTTCTTCATCTATTTCAAATAAAAGAAACATCAATTCCCAAAATAATACTTACAATTTATACAAATAATGCTTCAAATTTGATTGAATAGTGTTTCACATTCCCCTAAACAATACTCACATTTCACCGAATAATGCTTCAAATTTCACCGAATAATGTTTCCCATTTCACAGAATAATATTTGTGTACAATGTGCACCATAAGGCTTGTGTACAAATGATCTATACTCACAATATATAAATTGATATTTTATGTAATTTTTATCATCCTTAAAACTACACATGAATAGTAAACGACATTTAAAAGGAAACGGATGGAGTATTTTTAATGACTATTTACATAGTTCATAAACCTAACATTGTTATATTCCCCTTATAATAGTTACATGGTTTGATCTCCAACAGTTTCCGTAAAATTTTCCCAAAATGGAAAAACAAAATACACATTCTTAAATTTAATTTTAGACACGGCCACGGGTCCGACCCACCGGGTCGACAACCCGGGGAGGGTGACCCTAACCCTGACCCGGGGTTGGGACGGGTCGGCGGGTTAGGTGACCCGGCGGGTAGGCGGGTCGGCGGGTCGGACTGTCGGGTCGGCCACGTGGCACCAAATCGGGTACCCAACGAGTTTTGCGGGTCGACCCGCTGGGTCAACCATTTTTTTTTTAAAAAAAATTGTTTTAAACCCAAAATAAAACTCAACTCAAGTCTTTCACCACACTCTCGAAATGGAAAGATTTAAGTTTGACAAAACATGGTATGTGGGAAGATATATATAGATATCTTCATTCTACTCCCATCATTTCATCACACTTTAGATGTGGGAAAGAAAAGGTTGGATTGTGAGAATGACAAGTAGGGTATGAGAATCTATATATAGAGAAAATAGAGGTATGTAGCCCACTTTCGATATGGGACAGAAATATGAAAGAAAATGTGAGAAATTGATATTTAAGTATGTGATGTAAAATGTAATGTAATTAAAGTCATTGGATTATATGGTGGAATATAATGTAATTTAAGTATTTGGATTATATGATGTAACATATAATAATATAATTAAAGTGTTTACCTCTTAGGATTTAATGAAATGAATAACACATGATGATGAAACATCATGATACAATATATCAAGTTATGTTGGATTAATCTTTCTATTTAATTTATTTGATAGTTGTGTTGATCCATTAATCAATCATAAGTATTTTATTTTACGTGCATTATTATGTTAATTTCTTGATCAATGATTTCAAATCTAGGTTCTTTTTCATATAGATATGTTAAACTTTCTCGTTTAAAGTTGAATTAGCCACATGTTGTGTATACACTTAATGATGATGTTATTAGAAATACATACTTGAGTTGCTTGTTATGACGTACATGAAAAGACACATTGAAAAAGTATTGCCAATATTATATTTCATTCTTGTGTTTGAAAATCCGAAGTTCTATATCATTTTGAAAATAAACAAAAACTCGACATTAAGGATACTATACAAGTGTAACGGCTTTATCAATAACAATATTTGTATTATTTGAAATTATATCATAAAGACTCCTAACTTAGTATCATATAGAATGATATAGAATGATTTAATAGTGGATCCACCAAATTACACAAATGTTTAAGGTATATTGTTGAACTTCACACTTTCTTGTTACCCGTTCGTTATTTCTTTCATAATTGATAGGTAAAATATTTTTTTTTTAAATAATATTTATATAAAGTATAGTACTAGTGTTTGTATATGATAAAAGTTAGAGGAAATGGGGGGTGCACCAAATAACACAAGTGTTTGTATATGACATTAAAAACCGAATGGTAGAGATTGAAGACATGGTGTAGTTTCTAGTTTCTACCCTTGTTTGTTCTTGTCCCACATTGAAAACTAGAGGAAATGGGGGATCCTAAGTCTATAAAAGGAGAAGCATAGGGGTGCTAAGTCTCACATTGCCATTGCATATTACATTATATAATATTATGAATTATTCTAAGAATAATTTATATAATTTACATAATAATTATAAATTTATTTTATTAAAAAATAATTTTTTTCAAAAAAAAAATATTTTAAAATGGCGGGTTGACCCGGCGTGTCGAACCGGGTCGGACCCGCCGGGTTACGGGTTATCTTTTCCCCGACCCTAACCCTGACCCTCAACCCGAGGCGACCCTTGGACTCGTGGACCCTGACCTGGCGGGTCATCGACCCGGCGGGTCACGGGTCGACCCGCCCGACTCGTGACCCATGGCCATGTCTAATTAATTTTATTTTAACTCCCATAACTTCCACACTTTGGAGATTTGGAGAATCATTTAGTTTGGAGAATGTTGCAGATTGAAGGAATTCCTTCTATTTTTCCTGCATTTTGGAGGATGTGATGGAGAATCTATTGGACCAAAAAATACTATAAAATTCTCCAAAATCCATCAAATGGGAAAACTGTTGGAGATGCTCTTATTGGAAAGAAGTAGTTAATGTCGCTACACTTGTAATATGTATTTTTTATATACATAACAATTTGCAATGTTAAATTATAAAGTAAAGTTGATGATAAAAAAAAAAGATAATATTCAATCTTAATTATTATTAGTAATAAATTTCAATATTAGGTTAAATTGTAATTTATTTATGTTTTTTTATTATCTTAGAGTTTGACCCAACGGGCGACTCACGGGTTGACCCAACCCGACCCATAATTTGTGGGTTGAATGTGTTCAGGTTCCTTCGGGTTTTGGGTTGAAATATTTGTGTCAAAACCCATGTTTTATGAGTCGGATTAGGGCGGGTCCTGTGGCCGAGTCATGTTTTGACATGTCTACTTGTGGCTGACGGACAACAATAGGTAGGGATGGTCGGAGGCGGGTTTTGCTTGGCATGAGAGCTGGTTGTGGACTATTGGCAATGTGGAGGCGATAGGGCTGGAGTTAGAGGGGTAGAAGGTGCAGCAAAGTTGGAGTTGGATGAGGATGACAAGAGGTGTGAGTCACCAGGTGCGGCTGCAAGGTCAAGGAGTGACGATGAGGTAGGTGGGTGTGGCATGGTGGGCTCGGGTAATCACAAGGGGTTGTGCTTCAGCAAATGGAAACTTTTCCTCAGTCAACACAACATGACGGGAAACATATACCCTTGAAGTTGAAACATGTAAGCAAATGTAGCCATTGTGAGATGAACTTTACCCAATAAACACACCGAGGAGAGATCAAAAATCCATTTTAATGTTGGTGTAATGTCGGATAAAGGGAAAACACTAGTACCCAAATGTTTTTAAAAAACCAAAATCGATAGATTTGTGATAGAGCTTTTGATATGGGGAAACATAGGCAATGAAGTGAGTGATGGTACGGTTGTGGAGATAGATTGCGGTTTCGAAGGTGTGTTCCAAAAAATGTTTAGAAAGGGAAGATTGAGCAAGAAGCCTGAGGCTTTTCCCAACAACAATTCGGTTTTGGCGTTCAATTGCCCCATTTTGTTCCTGGGTACATGAGCTAGAAATTCGATGATTAATTCCATGAGTTTGGAGAAATGAGGGAAGAGCACGAAACTCACCCCCATCATCAGTTTGTATAGCTTTGATGTCACATTGAAATTGTGTTTTGATTATCGCGTGGAATTGCACAAACATGGAGAGAACCTGAGATTTTGTCTGTAAAAAATAAATCCATACAAACTTAGTGCAATCATCCATGAAAAAAACAAAATAGCGGCTACCATTCAATGAGGATACGGGTGCTAGACCCCAAATATCCCAATTGATCCAATCAAAAGGTCTTTGCGAAGTAACATGAGATGAAGGAAGATTGAAACAATGGCTCTTCCCTAATTGACAAGAACCACAAACACCAAAGGATTTATTTGAATTGAGCGAAAGTTTGAAAGTATAAACCAAACACCGAAGAATAGCTTTATGAGGATGCCCGAGACGACAGTGCTAACAGTGAAAGGTGGTATGGATAGCGGTGAGGGTCATGGACGGTGGAGTAGGAAGAGGTGTGGGCAATCGATAGAGGCCATGTTTAACATCTCCTTAGGGTAGGACTTTTCCCTGGAATTTCTTAATGCAACAAAGGTACGTGATGCCAAACTTCCATCATAACGTTATTATCCCGATAAAGTTTAAAGACACTTATAAGGTGTTTAGTTAAACAATGAACAACAAGAATGTTGAGCACCTTAATCTTATCAAAAAAAATGAGCGAATATGAGAAATTGAAAATCGATTACCATTCTCAAATTGTAGCATGTCGGGGCCGGAATACTCCTCAGAGTTCGTTATATTGTGAAGATTCGGAGACACGTGATCCATAACTATTGTATCAAAGTACCAAGACGGATCAATGGTAGAAGGATGATAGCATACATTTAGAGGGTCATAATAGGTTGCATTTAGCTTAGTTATCATGCAATCATTTAAGTATATTTTGCATATTTGTTCTTTAAGTTGTTGGAGTCGGAATCTACACGCTTTTATTGATTATTTCAGGAAATGGTGGTTCCGAGGAGGAGACATAAGTTGATGATGCATTGGATAAGAATGTCTAGTTGATCTAAGAAGCTTACATGAAGATCTCAAGAGGTCCTGAGAAGAAGAAGAGAGTCTAAACTAAGAACACGTCTGCAGAAGTTGTCGTCAGACATGCTGAATTTGTTTTGCACTTTCTGGAGGCCTCGATTGTCTGATTGACTACTATGACCATGCGTTGGAAATCTCTTTCAGAGAGCTACAACTTTCCATTTGACAAGAAGAGCAAATTCAGACAGATTTTCCGTAAAAGAAGCAGCCGCCACACCTATGTCGCGGCCGCCGCATTGGGCGCCAGCGAGACACGTTTGTGCTAATGAAAACCCTAGTTTTTTAGAAGCCCTTTTGGCCGACTTTGAGTATTAAGACCGAGTTACTACTAGTTTTTGAGAACTTCTATTCTATTCTACATTCTATCAGACAATTTAGAGATTGAGCGATGTCTTCCCTGAGGAACTAAATTCATCTGTTATGCCTACGATTTGAAGTTTTATTTGGATTGATTATGAGTTTCTAATTCTCGTTCCTTGTTTCCTATATTTGAATGCTTCAACTTCTTTGTGCTTGATTGTTTATAGTATTATTCTATCTTGTCTGGCCAACTCGTTAGATCAATTCAATTGCTAAGGTTTTGTAGATTCCTGATTGTGAACCTTAACCTAAGTAGCAAACTTGGTCCTTTAGTGCTGGTTGAACTAATTGAATGAGTAGGAAGTTGAATGTGTTGTTAAATCTCCCTTTAGGGACTGCAAATACCTTGACTAATCTCAGGAATTAAAGCTATCAATTGGGTTAAATCCTTTTTAGGGACTGTTCGATTGATAAGGGTTGCTAGGACTGGTTGGACTAGTAACTATATTAGGTCGGGACAAGGGAATTCATAGGAACCTTAAAAGGACGAGAAAAAGTTACAAGGATCGTTTCAAACCAAATAAAGTGGAAAATTATAGGTAGAACTGCTTCTCATAATTGTTTGAATCAAATTCATTTACTTTGCTTTCATTAATCCGATTTGAGAAAAGGCGGATCTTTTAGACACTCAAAACCCCCCCTCTTTGGTTACTTAATTGACACTTAAATCATACTTGAATAACAAATTTCCCTATGAATCGACCTCTTACTTATTGCTATACTATTTATATGTTTAAGTTTACTTTGACGGATATACGACAGGTTTTCCCTACGGCAAATTTGGCGTTGTTGCTGGGGAAATTTATTGATTCTTGTGTATTTTTTGTGCTGATTTTTGGTGTGGACCGTCTTACATGGTCCGCACTCGTGCTACTAACATATGTTGAAGGTGAGGTTATTGCAGTTAGACGGAGAGAGTTTTCATCAATACTTCATCAGATTGCAGGAGTACATTAATGTTGTCTATTCATGGGGATATCAATCTAGTATAAGGGAAGTTATTCTATGCATCTTTGATGGCATGACTTCTGAGAAGCGGAGTCTTGCCGAGCGCCTGAGTGATGGAGATTTATTAGATATGGGACTCTCGGAGATTTGGTAATTTTTCTGCTACATGGATTATCAATGTTCGCAGAACGAGTCACTTCCTCCAGTATCTCAAATCGTTGAGACCTCTGTCGCACCTCTTGAGATCATTGTGGAAAATCACACTAAGAAGGTAGATGTAGACCACACTCCATCTGATGAGATCATCCCTAGCTCCCCCATTGATGAATCAGGTTCAGAGCCTACCGCTGAGGCTATAGAGCAAGTAAAGGTTGTCTCATGCACTATGTTGTGAGCCTAATTTGCCATGTTTAACAGTAACTTTTATATCGATTTCAGCATACATTTCATTCATTTGGGCTAGGATAGTACAGAATCTATGTAGCTTATGTTTATTTGCCAAATTATGGAGTCTACACCAGTTTCTGTTTAAATCGCATAATTCGAGACGTTTTACAACAATTCTAAGGAAGGTCAGAAAAGCTCGGAAATCCACTACAGAAGTCCAAGGTCAAAGAAGCAGCGGAACCAGGACAAACCGAGCTGAAGCCGGAGCTACTCTATGTCGAGTACACCTTACTCGATCTCGAGTAGAAAGTCCGAGCAGACTTGGTCGACAAAGCCTGGTCGAGGAAACCAAGTCCAAAGCAACCTGACTCCGGAACCCTACTCGATCTCGAGTACCACTAGTCGAGATCAACTAAGCCTAGACGCCACATCCGGAGTCGAGAAGAGGAGCTGATCGAGAAGCCGAGGACGAAGACGCTGAGCAGCTCTACTCGATCTCGAGGAGATCCTTGTCGAGATCGAGTAAACCCTAACGCCAGTCCATGCCGAGGAGAAGCTGCTCGACCACGCAAGGCCGCACATCCAACTCGATCTCCAGTTGTCTTGTCGATATCGACGACGCCCAGGAGCCCGGATCAGAGTCTTGTCGAGCAAAGTCACCCGAGAAGCCCAGCCAGACCAAGTCGACAACCACCGTACTCGATCTCGAGTAGAGCATGGTCGAGATCGACGAGCAAAGCCCGAAAACGCGTTACGCGGTTGAGCAGTCCGAGTCGAGCTGGGATTCCTTGGGCACGAAGGAGGTCGAGTAGGCCGAAATCTATCAAGTTCTATCCATGGAAGGGAGATCTATCAACATGAAGAGACTTACCTAGTTTAGATTTATCTTTCCCTATTTTAGATTTAATTTCATTATAGCTTTTATTTATCTTTTAAAGTTTTAGATATAATTTTAGATATAGATAGGAGATTCTATCCTTGATTAGCAAGGAATAGAAGGCTATAAATAAAGCCCTAGGGGCTGGTTTTTTCAGATATTTGATAACACAATTTGAGAGAGACAAGTAGTTCCACAGAGAAGTTTTAGGAGTTCTAAAGTTTTTAGGGTTTTGGCATTCTGCGAAAGTTGATTGCCGGGATTGTAAAGGCTTTGAATATAGTTTAATGCAAGTTTCTTTTTATACATCAATGTCTGCTATTGCGATGAGGCGTGAGTAGTCCACCCACTTCTGGGGCTGGGGTGAGCCCGACGGTGGCCATGTGAGATGATGCAGTAAAGGTCAGATCTTGTTATGCAATTTGTCTTCTATCCCTATGAGCATGATTCTTTTGCGAGAGTTGAAGGTGATCCTTGTTTATGTTATTGAAGCGAAAGTGATCTTAATACCACTTGGGTTAATTATGTGAAAAGGGTTAGTAACAATTAGGGTTTATGCGAAAGCCTCTATATGCCTATTGTTGATAACGAAAGTTATTTTGATGGAAATCATGATCTTTTATGCCCTTATGTATTACTTTGCATAGTTATCGTTGTGGTGTTGATACCCTGGCCTTGGAAGTCTTTTATATATTGGATTTATTTCGTCGAAAATCTGAGTTTTGGGTTCGAAATTTTCAATTTACACTTTCTGTCTTTCCAGTCGATACAGAGAAGGAGCTCGTCGAGATCGAGTAGGCCTTAGTCGATCTCGAGTACGGTCTTGTCTAGGTCGAGTAGAGTTTCTGCTTTTGTTGTCGATTTTTCAGTTTCTGTAGACTTGCTGTTGTCGATCTCGAGTAGGTTGTTGTCGAGATCGAGTGCCTCTGTCTTTGCTTTGTTCTTCACTTTCTTTCGCTATTTTCTGTCTTTGCTTTTGTTTCTGTTTTGCTTTGTCTTTTCTGCTTTTATTTCTGTCTTTCTGTTGCTTGTCTGTGAGATCTCTTGCTACCTAAGAACTGCTGACGTGCTTCCTCGTGGATTCGATCCTGACAACCTTCTACTACAACGGGAGGAAGTCTTGTATTTATTTGTTGAGACAGGGAAGTCAGTCTGATCTTTATTCTATATTTATTTCATACTTGACCATCCTCCTGCAACAACACACTAGAGAGAATATTGGTGGATACGATGATCCATTTGACTGCTACTTTGCAAGCCACCAGTAGAACTAAATTGGTGGTATTATATACCTTCTGTGGGTAGTCAAGCTCATGAATACAATAAGTTGAAACGGTTCTTAAACGTATTAATATTTAGTTTCAATATATTTGTATGTAGTGCATGTTTGTTTGTTAGTTGTGCGCAAGGGTTTGACAGGTTAATGAGGGCTTTGACTATGTCTGATTAGTGTCTTGAGCTTCAACATTACGTCGAGCCAACGACATGAAACAAGGCGCTTCTCGGGAGGCAACCCGAGGTAAGTTTTCTATATTTTTTTAGATTTCCTTAGTTAGGTTATATTTTGTTTTGCAATTGCTTTGTTTGGGTTTAATGACTTACAAGAAAGAAGAGCGGGTGGAATTGGACGTAAAGGAAAAGAAGGATCCGCTACTGCATAAGCGGCAGGCACCACTATATGTTGCGGCCGCCGCCCTAACGTGCTGCAACCTATGCAACGGCCGCCGCCCGCCTTTTCCCCGAGCCTTTTTCCCCATTCTGCCGTTTCTCAGCAAGTGGTTAGTCTTCCTTCTCCCCCACCTTGTTCTATTTTGTTATTTTTGTTGTCTTTCATGTTTCATTGAGGACAATGAAAGGTTTAAGTGTGGGGGAGGGATTTAGTGCGTCTATTTAGGTCATGTTTCAATTTTAGTTATGTTTTTAGTTTTATTTATGAATTAGAAAATCAAAGAAAAAAAATAGAAAATGTCAAAAATCCCAAAAATATCATGCATTGCATATAGGTTCAAATACCCACCTTAGTTAGCTAAACTCTACATTCTAATGGCATGATTTTGTGATGTAATTGAGCATGTATGATTGAGTTTGAGTATGATTGAAATCCTACAAAACATGACCCTTGTGATAATGTTTTAGCCTTATTAGAATCATTTATAATTCTTTTGCTCAATTGTGTGATTCACTCTCCTTGTGTTGCTACCTCTTCGCATTGACTTCTGTATCTATTTTTCAAGACCGACTCACATGTTTTTTTGCTTGCGGAGTTTTTGTTTTTATGTTTATATTTGGCTTTATTTTGTGCATGATGAGTGAAATAAGGTTGCAATGGTTGATGCCCTTAGTAATCGGGTCTACGCATGACACCCATGGGTATGATTCGCGCAAAAAGGTGTTGAAAACTATCCGCTAAAGAAGAAAGCTTGACCGTTGAGTAACCGGGTGCATTCATGACACCCATGTTTGCAACTCGTGTCAAAAGATGTTCAAGTGGACTTTATTCAAGTAAGTTGAGGTGTTGATAGATCGGGGCCATTCATGACACCCATGTTTGCGACTAGCGTCAGGAGACTACCAAAGCTGGAAAAAAGAAAAGAAAAAAGAAACGAAAATGAAAAAAAAACTTGAATTCTAGAGCCAAATTGCTTATGTTCTATATTGTTTTCCGCAAGTGATGGCATTTCGGTGGAGATTTGGTGATATTGTTGCCAATTTCTATAAGCTTAGTGCATTTTGGATTGAGTTGAGAGTTGAACATTAAAGCCTAAACACATGAGAGCATGAGTAAAACACATTCCTGGTGAGGTTGGATGATTTCTACTTCTATGCTTTGATCACTAAATACAAGCTATGATGTTTATTCACTTGGTCTTGAGTTCATTTAAAATTGATGTTGCTTTTGATTTGGGCTAATGCATGAAGGAGGAAAGCGTAGGTATAGGTTGCTTTGATATTGTTCGCTCGAGGACTAGCTAAGCTTAAGTGCGAGGGAGTTTGATAGCATGCATTTAGAGGGTCATAATAGGTTGCATTTAGCTTAGTTATGATGCATATCATGCATCATTTAAGTATATTTTGCATATTTGTTCTTTATATTGTTGGAGTCGGAATCTACACGCTTTTATTGATTATTTCAGGTAATGTTGGATCCGAGGAGGAGACATGAGTTGATAACGCATTGGATGAGAATGTCTAGTTGATGGAAGAAGCTTACATGAATATCTCAATAGGTCATGAGAAGAAGAAGCGAGCCTAAACGAAGAACAAGTCTGCAGAAGTTGTCGCTAGGGCTAGGCATCCGGTCTGGACCGGACCGGATATTCCGGTCCCGGTCTGATCCGATGGACCGGAATTTTCGAAAACTTGGACCGCGGATCATACTGGGATCGAGAAATAAGGTCCCGGGTTTTCCGGTCTGTGGACCGGAAAGACCATTTGGACCGTAATTTCTTGCAATCCCTGTTTGCATTTGAATTATAAAAAAATGATTTGCAATTTGTACAAATTCATCCATTGATTCATTCTGCGAATTAACCAAATCCACAAAAACTAAAATGGTTCAACTTAGATCTGAAACCCCACAAAGTACAAATTGAAATTTCAAACCTAGATCTGAAAATTGATTCTAGGCTCAAATCGACATTACAAATTGAAAATTGAAAATCCCTAAAATCAAAACCTAGATCTGAAAATTTTAAACTACAAATTGAAAAAAATTCACCAACCCTAGATCTGAAATCGGGACGAGAAAGACTAAAATCGACATTACAAGGTACAAATTGGTACGAGATAGAGTAAAAGAGAGGGGAGAAAGATCGAATGCCTACTAGCGATGGACGACGAAGGGCAAGCGCGGTGGCGAAGGGTGAGGGCGAACTGCCAATGGACAGCGGCGAAGGGCGACGCGACTAGGTGTGAGTGAGCGGCTAGTGTGAGGGCTTCTTCAAGCACAGAGCAGCGACCGTGAATGAAGACCGAAGAGAAGAGAGACTTCAAACGGCTAGTGTGAGGGCTTCTGCGAGCACCGAAGAGCGAGAGGGAGCGCTAGCGACGGAGCTGGTGGAGAGAGCCGAGAGGGCTTGTCTAGGCCTTGTAGCATGTGGATTCTTGCGAGGGAGGGTTGAGCGAGGGCCGAGTAGCCGGAGTAGGTAGCCGATGCTGAACATGGAAATTGAGGACCTAGGGCCGGCGGGGAACGGGAAAAGGGAAGAAAGTAATGAAATGAAACGCGTACAAATACTGTCCTCTTCTTTTGTTTGTTTTTTTTTAAATGACATGAGTTCCGGTCCGGACCGGAAATTCCGTTTTGGTCTCAGGTTTTGGACCGGAACCCGGAAATCAAAATATCTTGGACCGTGGACCAAACCGTAATATTCCGGTCCGATCCAAAGACCGTAAATTCCGGTCTGGTCCCGGTCCAATTACGGTCTGATCCAAATTTTGCCCATCCCTAGTTGTCGCCAGACATGCTGAATTTGTTTTGCACTTTCTTGAAGCATCGGTTGTTCAATTGACTATTATGACCATGTGTTGGAAAGCTCTTTCAGAGAGCTACAACTTTCTTTTTGACAAGAAGAGAAAATTCGAGACAGATTTTCCATAAAAGACCGATGCAGCAGCCGACGCGCCTTTGCCCCGGCAGCCACATTTCCCACAGTCAGGAGGTCTAAGTAGCAAGCGTGCAGCGGCCGCCGGACCTATGTCGTGCCCTCCGCATTGGGTGTCAACGAGACACGTTCGTGTTAATGAAAACCCTTGTTTTTGGGTGGCCTTTTTGGCGACTTTGAGGATTAAGACCGAGTTATTACTAGTTTTTGTGAACTTCTATTCTATTCTACGTTCTACCAGACAATTTAGAGATTGAGCAATGTCTTCCCTGAGGAACTAAACTCATCTGTTATGCCTACGATTTGAAGTTTTATTTGGATTGATTGTGAGTTTCTAATTCTCGTTCCTTGTTTCCTATATTTGAATGCTTCAACTTCTTTGTGCTTGATTGTTTATTGTTTTATTCTATCTTGTCTGGCCAACTCGTTAGATCAATTCAATTGCTAAGGTTTTGTAGATTCCTGTTTGTGAACCTTAACCTAAGTAGCAAACTTGTTCCTTTAGGGTTTGTTGAACTAATTGAATGAGTAGGAAGTTGAATGTGTTGTTAAATCTCTCTGTAGGGACTACAAATACCTTGGCTAATCTCTGGACTTAAAGCTATCAATTGTGTTAAATCCTTCTTTAGGGACTGTTCGATTGATAAGGGTTGCTAGGACTGCATCGACTAGTAACTATATTAGGTCGGGACAAGGGCATTCATAGGAACCTTAAAAGGACGAGAAGAAGTTACAAGGATCGTTTCAAACCAAATAAAGTTGAAAATTATAGGTAGAACTGCTTCTCATAATTGTTTGAATAAAGTTTATTTACTTTGCTTTCATTAATCCGCTTTGAGGAAAGACAGATCTTTTACACACTCAAACCCCCCATCTTTGGTTACTTAATTGACACATAAATCATACTTAAATAAAAAATGTCCTTGTGGATCGACCTCTTACTTATTGCTATACTAGTTATAGGTTTGAGTTTATTTTGACGGATCAACGACATGCTTTCCCTCCGTCAAAGGACTCTTGTATTCATCCATATTTTCTTGTTTCTGCAACTTCTTGTGATTTGGACGCCGAGTCGAATAATCCACCATATTTGAACGTTGTCAACAATCGATAGCTTCATGCCCAGGCTTGTTGCACAATTGGCAACGCGGACGATGAAGACGATTGTCCTGGGAACGTGGCTCGTTGTTGCGATGACCAGAGGACATGCATGAACCTTGGGAAAGGAAGTCGTAGGAGCGGCCACTGTTTCTACTCATTGTGTTGGCGGCAGGGGCTGGTGGCGGAACATGAGCATGCAACACAGGAGTTTGTGGTAGAGCTTGGCGAGTGAGATAACGTTCAAGTCAATCTTCTTCACGATACAGATTACCAATTAGATCACCCATAGTCAACTCATCGGCACACATCATGAAGGTGGTGATAAATGGATTGTAGGTCGAATCTATCCCATTTAGAACGTGGCCGAACAAATCCTCGTCGGAGATAGGTTGAAGGTTTTCGGCAAGGGCATCAGCAATACCCCCCTTACGCTTGATGTAATCACGCATCGAGGAAGTTTCTTTGGTGAATGTCTAGAGCTGATTGTACATCATCAGATGATGAGCCTTCGTCTGAGCCTGGTAAGTGCTCACGATGGCCAATCATGCCTGGCGAGAGGAAGATGAGCGAGCAACCAAGGCAAGAGCTCTCTCCGATAGAGTCGATTTGATCTAGAGCCTTACAAATCGGTATGTCTTCTTCCAGGTAGTAAATTCTGGATTAGGAACCAGGGCGCCGGTAGGAGCATCGACAGATAATGGTGGTCCTCTAGATGGGTGGTCCTTTAGAGATGATGGTGGTCCTCTAGAGGGGATAATTGTCACGATCTAATTTAATACTGATGGAGGAAATTTGGAACTGGAGGTTTGGGGAGGCCATATCAGAAGTGGACAACAAGTGCTAGCATGCTAGGTGGTGTGAGACGCCATTGCTGAGGCAGAAGAATGGGTGAGTGTTTGAAAAACAAATTGGGGATTTGGTACCATATGAGCTCATAAATAATTGAGATTGAAAATATCCTTGTGTATCTTTCATTATCAGATTACAATTATATATATTACATGGGATATAGATGGTTAAGAAAAGATAGGAACAAAAATAACGTACATGAGGAGAGTGGGTGTGAGGCTGAGACAATTAAGGGATGGTGAACCCACTTAACAACTAAATAGGAACATGTGACTAACTACTGTTATTAGATTAAGCTCAAGTCATATAAATTATTAGGCAACACATGTTTGTGCTTCAGTCACACTTGTCAAGAGATCCTAACATAGATCATCTCGTAAAATGTGGATAAGTTTGTGTAATGCATGTAATATACATGATACAAAGTAGAGGGACAAAGGCAAGTTAGGTGATAAGTAATCCTTGATTATATGTATAAGTATATATTATATGTATGATCTTAAGAGAAGAGCCATGGAAGATTGAAGGAAAAGGCCCAAAATATTTGGGTTGGTTCAGCCTACAACTTTCGCCCATACACTGAAAAACACCCGTATGAAAGCTAACCCTGAATTGAAATGTTGTGTTTCAACTAGTTAAGCTTTATATAATCTTTCTACCTCCAAAAAATCTAGCTAACACAATCCTCCTCAGCTTCCGCCTTTATCCACCCAGAGAAGAGAAAGAGTCTGACAATCGAAGAGCCCTTAATAAAAATCCATCCGGATCTCCTTGAGCAAAATCCATGTGAATCTCGAAGGCCTCGCTCTACATACATCGACGAGGTTCTGGTGACCAGAGTGTTCTAAAAGGAAGAAGTCATTAGCGAGCTTCATCTCCAACCTCAGCCTCATCGTCTTCATCCAAGCTCCGATCTCATATCCAGATCTGAGATCTCAGTGAGTGATCTGTTCCTTGCTTCTTGTTCTTATTGCTTCACTTCTTGTCTGATCTTTAAGATCTTAGATCTAGGGTTTGTCGTTGCCGCTTGCTTGTGTTCGTACTTTATACCGTGTACTCTTCTGTTATCTTGCTTAATGGATAAGGATTAGGTCTTCCCTTCTAAAGACCTCCCGGAGTAGGTTTATCGAACCGCGTAAACATATCGTTTGTCATGCTCCCGTTTTCTGGTTTAGTTGTTCTTGATTTGATTATTTTTGACACTATGTCATGGTGCAATTCAGGCAACGGACATAAAGTCGTCGCTTGAATGCCTCTCACGTCACCTAAACATTCAGGCAACGAACATGTCGCCGCCTGAATGGTGGTTGCTTCAAGCCCGTGCCTACAATCTTCAGGTGACGAACAACCGTTTGTTCGTTGCCTGAGACAGTTTAGGTGACGAACAAACCGTTCGTTGCCTGAATATGGTCAACGATTTGGCAATCAGTTTATTGTCATTCGGGTGACGAACTTTTGTCGTCACTTGAATAGAAAAAGTTCGTCACCTGAAATCTTATGAATATTGTCAAAATATCTGAATTTTGAAGCGACAAATACATTATGTTCGTTGCCTGAGTATTGTGGCAACGAATATGCTCTCGTCACCTTAGTTATGAGATGAACATTACGAGTTACTATGTTCGTCGCCAGGTTGTTCAAGTGACGAGTATTACTCTCAATGTTCGTCACCTAAATCGATTTTGGAATATTTTTTTTTTTTGAATTCAAGCAATTTTTATATGCTATATTCGTCGCATGAGTAAAATTTTTGCTTAAAAAACATATATTTACAATATTCAAGCACATTCACACCTGCTTACACAATCAAGCACAAATACACATGCTTACATATTTGACAAATTTTGACAAATTCTGCATTTATATTCACATGCACAAAGTGCAAATACACAATCAGTTCACAAAGCTTATCCTTACACATATTCACAATCGGTTCACAATTTGGTTTCAGGTTCACAAATCACAAACTAAATAAGATAACCAAATTCTGGCAAAATTTTGGAGAACTTACATCCAAATAATTAAAATTTGCTACTCCATCTGAGTTGTGAGAAAATATGCAGCCTGCAAGATCATACAAAAAGGAGTAAAATGTAAGCATCCTACAAGATCAAAAGCAGTACACAAAGTAACATCTTAGTAACTAGTAACATCTGGACAATTTCAACAAAAAAGAGCTGAGAGAATTTGATTTGATAAGAAAGCAAAATACTTGCTCAACACGCACGTAAAAAAATTTGAGAATAAAGAAAGAGTTGCGTCATACCTGAATCAAGCACATGTCTAAGCGTCCAAGGAAAATTGAGAATTATGAGAAGTGTTTCACACAAACAAACAAAGGGTGATAAGCAAAGAATAGCAAAAGGTGATAATTATGATTGATGAAAAACGGGTAAGTATATAACACAATATCATTGAATGCAAGAACATATCCAAGTTACATTTAAGCAAAAAACGGAGAAAAGAGAGGTACATACTCCATCTTTAAATGCATCTTTAGCCTCCCTAAAAGCACTCGAATGCAATCCACCTTTCATCAAAAAAATTCGAAGGTAAGACAATGTATTAGGGGTAAATAAAATGAAGTTCACTACAAGTCTTATACAATTAAATTAAAATAGCTCACTCCTCGATAGAAAAGGCTAAACAATGCCTAAGCAAAAGTTACTAGCAATAATCAAATTCACCCAATTAACAGGTATTGAGAATTGTAGTAAACGATTACAAAAATGAATTTGTTAATGAAGAACATGCTTTTTATGGATTAACACTAAGAAATCCTAAAAATGCAAGTAAGAAAGAAGAAATAAACAACTACGGACAAAACTACAACTAATTATAAAGTAAGGCACAATCTGTCACATTCCCTCCTGAACAGGGATAACTAAATCTAAATATATAACCCCTTTAATTTTATCCTTAACTCTCTCTAATAAAGAAAATATACAGAGCAAATGCAAGGTTAAGGGTTTGCAGTATTAGGTGTAACAAGGATAAAGATGATTAAAGAATAATATTATACATGTGTTATTGCTTAGTGTTCAACACCTGTATCATAAAAGAGGATATATTTGCTGAATACACTAATAAAAGAATTCCATGAGCAATGGTGTGCCTCCATAAATAAAATTAGCTAAGAATATAATTTTTGAAGCATGAAAAATAGTTACTGCTAATGAGTCAACTAAAACATTTCATTCTTTTTTTTCTCTTAAGTATGATTTTTTTATGTGTTCTGCAATTCAAATCAAGGTTACACAAATCTTTGATTGCAATTTATGTGTATATTCTATTAGTCTTATGCTTTCGCAAAAAGGTGGTTGGCTATCCGATAAGTATACAGAAATAAACATCTAAATTCAAAGAAACAAACAATTTCCATAGATCTAGAAATCATATGAGTCAATAAACCATAAAAATAAGACAAATAGACAATCATAGATAGAGAAAGACCAGTGGAGAGAGAGCCTTTTTCCTAGAAGTGAGGCTGAGTAGATCTGCAAACAGCGGACCAAAGAAGTGGAAAGAGAAATTAGGAACAGCGGACCAAAGAAGTGATGCCTCCAGCTACAATAACAACAACAAAATGAAAAATAATCGTCATTCAGAAAGGAGAGAAGTAACAAGTTAAAGCCCTAATAAAGGATAGTAACTCAAACAATTCACATCATCCTGCAAGCTCATTCAATGAAAACATGAGGCTACAAGCTTTAATAAATGGCATAGCCTCCTAAATAAAAATATACATTAAAACTTCTCTTTTCAGTTGATATATGAAGGTAATTTGCAATGAAAAGAAAGCATGAAGTTAAATAAAAAAAAATTAGATGCTTTTATTCTTTAAAATCTTATATAAGTTGAATATGCCGTTCGGCCATACATCAAATTAACACATACATGTTCCTGAGCTGCCAGTTTTTCCTGTAAAGCAAGCACCTCTTCTTCTTTCTTGCTCAATGACATCTCCTTTTCGTTTAGAGCCTACAGAAGACAGCCATTGTGTTCATATACACAAATAAATGTATCAAAATCAACAACCATTGAATAAGAACACCAAAACAACAGAAAATAAGAACCTCGATCTCTTTCAGAAATAGATGCTAATTTCATATCGATATCAGATTCTTTATCTGTCAAAACCTTCCCCTTGAATGAAATGTTCTCCCACAGTTTTCAACTATTCTTACCCTAACCAATCTGGCTCTCTCTTCCCAATCGCCTATTTCCTCAAATTAATCAAGCTCCTAAATTGAAATGAAAGGGGTTTGAAGCCTCGTAATGGGGATCGAGTGAATAGTACAGATCTGAGAGAGAGAGTGAACGATACCTGTTCTCCGGCGAGAACCTCTTGGTAAAAAGCGAAGGTCGATGGCGATGGAGAGGAGTCGAGGACCTAGAGCATGTCCTTTAAATCCCTAATTTCAAAACCTAAAAGGGAAAAATGGAGAGGTGAGGAACCGAACCCAACGAGGGAGGGCGGAGAAGAGGGGAACTAAGAGACTGTGCTCGGAGGAGGCGGGGAGGTGCTATGTTTGCTCTCTGTGTGCGCCGGCCGGACTGGGGCTGCTCGGAGGAGAGCATCGAGAGGCGCCGGCATAGGGTGGCCGAAGAGGGTGGTCGGGAGGTGGCCAGACTGGGGGCTTCTCGGAGGAGAGCATCGAAAGGTGGCCGGACTCGGGGAAGAGGGATCTTGAAGCGGGAGATCTGGGTTTGAGAGGAAGAGAGAGACTCGAAGAGGGAGGCGGTGGTTCTATCCTTCTTGGGTTAGTGCTACCGCCCAAATAAAATTAAAAGCGGGAATTATACCGCTCAATTTTCACAAGGCGCCCCCAAAAAATTAACAGGCGGGAATTATACCGCCTACAAAATTAATTTCAATTACATTAAGATCAATAATTTATTTATACATTTAAAAAAAATTATGTAATATATTTAAATATAAACTTTTATATATTTTGAAAAATAATTGATTTGTTTATACATTTTTTTGTATCATCTTTTTTTATTTATTTTTATGTCACTTATATATTTAAATAAAAAAAATTATTTTTTTAACTCGGTTATCTATAAAATTATAACCAATATATTCTATAAAATTAGAACTAATATATCTTGATCTGAATCTCAAATCCCGATTCTCGATCTCGATCTCAACTTGTATCTCAAATCTTAATCTTGGTCTCAATCTACATCTCAAGCCTCAATCTTGATCTCAATATCAAATCTTAATCTCAATCTTAATCTTATATTCTAATCTCAATCTCAATATCAAATCTCAATCTTGGACCTCTTGGTCTCAATCTGAAATCTCGATCTCAAAGCTCAAATCATAATCTCAATCACAATCTCAAATCTGGATCTACGCTTTTAACTCAATCTCAAAGCTTGATCTTAATCTTAATCTCAATATCAAATCTCGAACTTGATCTCAGTCTCAAACATTGATCTTAACTTGATCACAATCTCAATTTTAATCTCAATCTCAAAGCTTTATCTTAACCTCGGTCTCAAATCTCAAATCTCAAATATCAAATGTTCATATTAACTTCAATCTCAAATCTCGATCTTGTTCTTGATCTCAATCTCAAATATCGATCTTGATCTTAATCTTGATTTCAATCTCAAATCTCAATCTCAAACAAAAATTGGAAATTCATACTTTAACTTATATCACATAAAAGCTATATATAACAACCAAAATATAAATCTCAAACAAAATCGTAATAATCTCAAATGAAAATTGCTAGTCGATTCCGGTCCAATTCTCATGTAGAAACTTTGAGTATTAATAACGAAATTCGGCCTCGAGGATAACGAAATCGGGACTTCAATGTGGTAGCTAGGCTAGAACCCGGGTGGGGCACAAGGAAATCATGACTTCAATCTCCATCTCAGTACCTAATCTCGACCTCGATCAATGTTTATCTCGATATAAAATCTCAATCGTTGTCTCAATCACAATCTCAAACCTCGATCTTGATCTTAATGATTTCAATCTCAAATCTCGATCTCAATCTTAATCTCAAATTCTGATCTTAACCTCAATCTCAATCTGAAATCTCTATCTCAAATCTCAAATCTTTATCTTAACCTTTGACTAAATCTCAAATCTCAAATCTTTATCTCAACCTTTGACTGAATCTCAAATCTCAATCTTAGTCTCAATCTCAAACATCGATCTTGATCTTAATATCAATATCAATCTCAATATCAACTTCAAATCTCGATCTTGATCTCAGTCTCAAACATTGATCTCAACTTAATCTTGATGTCAATCTCAATCTCAAATCTTCATCTCAATCTCAAATCTTAATCTTAACCTCAATCTAAAATTTTGAAAAGAGTATCATTGCCATAGGTGATTAATGTTAAATTCCAACCAAGAGGTGAAATGAGTGGTCAAAATAATTCATAAACTATGAAATATTATTTCAACATTCATAATACTTCAATGATAAAATTATAAGCTTGTAATTTTATTAAAAGATAAGGAAAAAATGAGACCAATATTTATCTTTACACCAAAATTAAATAACATGATTTAAACGATAGGAATAATAATAATAATAATAATAATAATAATAATAATAATAATAATAATAATAATAATAATAATAATAATAATAATATAATACTAAAATAGAGACTTAATTTTCTATGTGTCAGACCCTGGCTAAATTCGCTAATGATGATACAATGTATTTAAGCCATGTCAGACAATGACCTTATCTATTTGAGTTATTTAACTTATCAATATGAGTGGTTACAATTAGTTTTTATATCATAAGTGTTTATAAAACCTATCATCTCGCCTTTAGTTAATTATTTTATAAACATTTTACCTAAAAAAATCTACATAACCTAAAAAGGTTAGATTAATTTACATAATCTATTATGATTTAGTAGGGAAAACTAATTAAAATACCCTCACCTTTGGGGGTATGGTAAAAATATATCCTCAACTTTCAAATGTAATAAAAATATCCCAACATTTGAGGGTGGTGGTAATATATTACCCTGTGTTTTCTCACGGGTCAAAAATGCTGACAAGACAGCCTACGTGAATTTTTTTTGACAAGACAACATACGTGAAGCCTTTTTTTTACAAATTAGCACTAAAATTGGGTTTTCTTGATCGGTTTTCTTAGGAAAAAAAAATAAAACGATAACAAATTAAACCCAAAAAACGAAATTGATTCAACCAAGCAACTAATCTGGTCAAAATTGCCTCAAATTAACACAACACGACTATTTCTAACACCAAACCGACAACAAAACTAAACCAACAACAACAACAACGAAGAGGGGAAAAAAAACTTAGCCACCCAAATCCGTGAACGAATCAAAGGGGAAGAAGATATGAGAGAGACAGCTCAAGATAGTCGACAACGAGGGAGGAAGACTAACATTGAAGAGGTCGGAACCATGAGTTACCTAGAAGACCTAGAAGACAATTCAAGAGGCGACCACGGTCAACGGAAAAAGATATGAGGGAGGAAAAGGCGTTGGGTATGAACCCGGTCCAACTCTTTATTTTTTTTTCCTAAGGACATTGTTCAAGAAAACCCTTGTAAAAAATCCGCGTAGGGTGTCTGGTTAGCATTTTTGACCCGTGAGAAAACATATGGTAATATATTACCACCACCCTCAAAGGTCAGGATATTTTTATTACATTTGAAAGTTGAGGATATATTTTTACCATACCCCCAAAGGTGGGGGTATTTTAATTAGTTTTCCCGATTTAGTATAATCTAATATATTGAATCAAATCATATCTTTTCTATTATATAATTGTTTTAATTAAACTCTGTAAAAATATATAAATCAAATCAAAAAATATTTTTATATTAATGTTATTCAATAAAATAAAAGAACCTTATTGTATATAAAAATTTGATTTCTTGAGATTCTATAACAATATACCACCATTTACATAATTTCATTGATTAAAATATCTTAATGAAAAAACAACCTTATGACTTTGCGATTTTGATAAATAAAAAAGGGAGAAATAGTTTATATATATAAATAAAATATGAGTACTTTATATATAAATAAAATTATTATAAAAATTAATTTATTATTTAATTTGTTAAATCAATAAAAATTACTATAAATAAATACAATTTATAAAAAAAACTGCGTACGACGTGGGTAATAAGAATAGTAATAGTATTAATAAAGGCAATCCTGGTGTTATTTTTCAACATTTGTTTAAGTGACCACTTCAAACATGTTCATTGCCTGAGTGTATTCAAGCAACGAACATTGAAAAATTCGTCGTTGCTCGAGTACTACCAATTTGTTGTCAGCTTTCAACCTTTGTTCAAGTGACCGCTTCGAATATGTTCGTTGCCTGAGTGTATTAAAGCAACGAACATTGAAAACTTTGTCATTGCCTGAGTACTACCAATTTTTGACCAACTTTCAACATTTGTTCAAGTGACCGCTTCGAATATGTTCGTTGCCCGAGTGTATTCAAGCAACGGACATTGAAAATTTTGTCGTTGCCCGAGTACTACCAATATTTGGTCAACTTTCAATATTTGTTCAAGTGACCACTTGTAATATGTCCGTTGCCTGAGTGTATTCAAGCGACGAACATTGGTGGTTGCTAGAAGTTAAGAGTTAGGGGTCAAATTATGTGTTTGTTTAGGCGACGGTTTTCCCAATGTTCGTCGCTTGAATATAGTTCAAGCGACGAACATTGGAATATGTTGGTTGCTACAAGCCCATCCAAGGTAGAGGTTGCCTTGGGTCCGGTTGGAGTGACGAATGTCCCATTGTCCGTTACCTGAACCTTTTTCTAGCAACGAACTGAAATATGTCCGTTGCCTGACTTGCACCATGACGTAGTGTGACCTTTCTTGGCTTATTCAGATATATTATAAAAATTGTGGTATTAGATCTTGAGTGTTCTTAAATCCTAAATTCTTGAATCACAATTGATTCGAGGGGCGGACTTTAAGGTGGGACAGAATAGATAAACCTAGATTGGGCCTCAATGCTTGGTGCTTTCCCACTCCCGTCTGACATACAACTAGCTTGAACAAATAAAAAAATGATTTTATGTGTAAACAACCTTATGTTTGTAGATATGAATTTTTGTTTGGTTTTCTTGGATTAGACAATTAGCTTTACAGTTTTCTTAAGATAAAAAGATTTATGTGTTTCTTGGTTGAGTTTTTAGTACTGATATGATTGAGATCTCAAGTACCATGTCAGAAAACTCCTTTAAACTAAAGCCCTTCGATCACATGGACTTTCCTATGTGGTAACTCAAGATGAAGGCAATTATTGTCAAAGAAAAATGTTGGAAGGCGGCAAATGTACATCCAAAGACTACTCCAACTCCTTTTGTTGCCTTGAAAATCCAAAGAGTTCAAGATCCCATAGAGGATCCTTTGTAGACTCCTCTAACCTCGAAGAAAGATGTCAAGGGTAAGTCAGTGGATATATATACTAATTAATCCATACATGATATCCATGTAGTAAAATATATACTGACCCTCACTCTTTTTGGTTTGATCCGGAAGAACTATATATGCATACATAAGGCTTTGCGCGCCTAGTTTGATTTCTCGATCGTGCATATTGTTTACTTGGTTATGTCTTATTTGAATGAAGTAAAAGCTTCCTTAGGTCCATCCATGGCCTCACAAATATATCTCATAGCAGATTTATTCTCTGAATCGACCAATCTTAAAACTTTAACGAGCAGACCCCTCACTTTAAGAGTATAAAGCACACTATTCGATAGAAGGCATTGGAGAAATTTGTGAGGCCATTTTCCCAGCTACTCCCTTCATCCATTTCCTAGTTATCCATTCTTTTGAACTAAAATAACCTCTTTAGATCTATTTGTTGCTTGTGTATGGATGGCAATGTGAGAAATGGTGTAGCAAATCGTGTTTTGCCTAATCATAGCAAATTTCTCTAATTGACAAAGCACCTCATTAGATTCCGAAGACCGGGTCGATAAAAATATAGCTGCACATTTGATTTGCTTTTTTAAGAGTCATTGCAATTGCGGATATACCACCAATATCTTCAAGAATTAGATCAATGCAGTGAGATGCACATCGAGTCCAATAAAAGTGATGATATTTTGCCTCCAATAATTTAACTACAAAATAAATTTTGGGTTTAGTAGGTAGGATCTATTTATATATACCACAAATCCACTCCGTAATATGCCGCTAATTAATGTTGAAATGGTCGTTGTACCAACATTGGATTGGACGTTGTTGAGTGGAGAAATTGTCAAAGTTGCTCGATGAGAAAAGAATGTTTGGGTAGGGCCGAACCGGGCTAGCAACGTCGAATCGGACGTTGGTAGGGAAAATATTATGAAGACACAATTTCACACACAAACACATAAAATAAAAATTAACAACATTCTTGTGACCTTGTGAATCCATTTTTTTTTGTTTTTCTAATACTTTATGTTAGGCCTGATCTGACACGTATTAGCAACGTTCAATATGACGTTGTTGCTCGGCCTGACCAATCCATCACTGGCCATCGTGAACACCAACAACTTCTCTACTCAACAACGTTCAATTCAACGTTAAAACAATATCTAACTGAACGTTAATTTACGGCGTATATAGGGTGTGCGTTCTAAAGATACCAAAACAAAAAAATCTACACACTATTTTACTTGCATTAACATAATTTGCCCCATTGAATGAGATAACTTGAACAAAATTTGGTTCCCTTACCCACTCAATAACCTTGTTGAGCAACTCAAACAACTTCACACAGTTTTGGAGTAATTTGATGAAATCAACTAACTCAAGAAACATAATTCCTCTAAAACACTTAAACAAAAAGTTAACGATTGACCATTGGCACCTTTTAGTCTACCCATTTGACATGACAGAACACTCGGTCTTTGGCCATTCATCTCTATGAATTTTCAGCATCTCATCAACTAGAGCAACTTCTTGTTTCGGTAAAGGAACCTTTACCTTGTAAGGAATTGGTACATTCACTTTAATCCCACCCTTGCAATAGAATAAAATGCTTTAATGAAGTCACCATCTGTTAGAATCTGAAGGTGGATTTCACTTATGTAGACAAATCGACCAATATCTTCATACATGTTTGCTCGAGTCTTCTTTTTGTAAGCTTCATTCATGTAGATTGTTTCCATGAAGAGTAATTTGGTGCAATTAATTTAGGCCTTATAAAGGCATCCGTAGGACCTACTTACCCCACCCTTTTTTAGGCTGAATTGGAGTCAAGGACATTGGTATTTTGCTACCCTGATCAACCACAGTAGGGTCATCATCAGTATCACATAGAATGCCATCTTTTTCGAGCATTTGAACCAATTGTACTTGATCTCGTACACTCTTCTCTTTCTTCAATATGTAATCTTGTATTTCTACTGAAATATGCTTAGGTACCTTCTTGAAATGTGTGATATTGGGATGGTTATGATCAAGATGGTGTTTGAACCTATACATCTCTCTTGTTGTCACTTTATCGCATAATGAACATCTCACATTTGTGGTGTTGTCCGAATCGGCTAGGAAACCATACTTCCAGCCTGGATCAATTCTTCACTCAACATTCTCATTATCCATATCTCTTTGTAATTTAAATGCATCAAAGTCGTCTATTACATACTAAAATAGAGTAAACAAACTAACCACTAACAACTAGTAATGAAGGTTACAATAGGTGCAGTAGAAACTAGGACATAAGGGTAAAGTGGAAAACGGAAACGACTTAGCAACACAATAGAAACTCCACAAAAAGGAACAAGGGCAAGGAAAAGAGGAAGAGAAGTAGAGAAGAAAGGGATAATAGGAGGCAAACATGAAGTGAATAATATAGGGTTAAAATCATAAAAATCATTTTAAAAAAATCAAAAAGTTTCTAAAATCAAAAAAAAAATCAAAAAAATATTTTCCAACTAAAAAAAGATGGGGAAAAAGTGTATCAAAATAAAACAAATATTGTAATATATACTAAATAAGGAAAAAACAAAAAAAGCCCATAACTTTGAGCTTTCATGCACATGTGGCTTAAGCTGCGGTTGGGCGCTTTGGGTGGGCTTTTCCACCCTTGATGCGCCTTGGCCAATGCATTCAGTGGCATATCTGCCTTGGGCTTAAGCGGGCTTAAGAACGCCTATGCTTCTCTTTTTTTTAATTCCTACCGCAAGACACACCTACAAAATAAGTGAGAGGTTGAGGTCTTTGAGGGAAAAGGGCATGGAGAGTGAGAATCGTGACTGGCTTGATGTTGGTGAACGCCTTTGGTGACGAGGCGAGCCTTGTAGTGGTTGAGGGAGCCATTCGGGTTGGTCTTGACCAAAACAATCATTTGCACCCAACAATGTTGTGATAGGGAAGACAGGGAACGAGGGTCCATGTTTGGATGAAGGCGAGGGATTCATACTCTATAGATATGTCATCTTGCCAATCTTGGTCTCTCAGGCCTTGAGGGATGTTTTGTGGCTTCTTGTCGGTTTGGATTAGGACATTGGAGTTGAGTTTGGAGATGAATTTGAAAATATTATTTTTCGGTCTTGTGGTTATTTGCGAGAGGTAGATGTTTGTCCAAAAATTAGGGAGGGGTTAATGGGTGGTTGGGTGGTGTAATAGTAGGGTTAGTGGGAATGAGTCCGGAAGCAGAGGGACAGAGGATAGGCTGATTGGTTGAGAGATAGTAGGGGGAGGTAGGTGCGGAAGATTAAGGATTGTGGGGGGAGTAGAGCCAATATGGTGATGAGTAGATGTCGAATCTGAGTAGATAGTAGGGCCAATATGGTGATGTCGGAGGTTGTCAAAGGGTGGGACCGATTCTTGAGATTGAGAATTTGGTTAGTAAGTGAACGGATAATAGGGCTCTATAAAAGGTCATGTGAGGGGAAATATAAATGCAGTAGGTTTGGGGGTCAGGAAACAAATAAGCACTTTGATTAAGTGGATAACCAACATATATAACACACAAAGGGATATCGGTTCCATCTTATTTTTAGTGTATGGTCGTAACAATGGAAAAAAAAAAAGAGGCAGCCAAAACATTTCACTTTTTCATAATTTGGTAATGTTCCAAAGAGAGTTATGAAGGGGGATTTAATTTGAAGATTCAGGGTGAGGAGATGGTTAATGGGATAGACCGCGGTAGAGAATGCTAACGAACGAAATTTGTGGGCGATCCTAGAGTGTGAGAGAACAGCTACGTTGGTTTCAACAAAGGGTCAATGGCGACGTTCAGCATAACAATTGTGCTCGAGAGTGTGTGGAGGTGAGCTGAAATGGTAATTACCCAAAGTGGCTAGTAGAGCGTGAAGTGCAACGAAATCTCCATTATTCGAGGAGAGGGTTTTGGTTTTCATGTTGAACTTGTTCTCAACAAGAGTTTTAAAAATGGAGAAAGTGTTGAGTGTGTCAAATTTACGTTGGAGGGGATAAAAACTTATATATTTGGTGAAGTGATCAACAAAAATGATATAGTACTTCAAACCATTGAATGATAAAATCGTAAAATAGAAGTTCTAATGAGGATAATGATGTAAAGGATGAACAATGAAATGGAAGCTTAAAATGGAGAAAGTCTTGGGTTATGGTATCCTAATCAAACAAGCTTCAATCTTGTTGGATATTCCGATGCTGACTTTGCAGGGTATAAAGTGGATAGAAAGAGAACCTCATGGTATTGTCAATTTCTTGGGTCTTCTCTTATAAGTTGGCATTCCAAGAAGCAAAATTCAATGGCGATGTCATTAGCCGAAGCTGGATATATTGATGTTGGAGCTTGTTGTTCGCAAATCTTATGGATTGCACAACAACTCCAAGATCTTGGAATTCACTATAAGGGTATTCCCATCAAACGTGATAACACTAGTGCTATTTCTATCTCTAAAAACCATGTACAACATTCAAGAACGAAGCACATTGATGTGAGACATCACTTTATCCGAGATCATGTTGGAAAAGGAGATGTGTCATTGACAATCATTTCCACTGAGCTTCAACTTGTAGGTATCTTTACAAAACCTTTGCCCGATGACAGATTTAACTTCATCATATTAGAACTTGGGATGCTTAACAAGGAAGCATCGATGTAGGGGGAGCAATCGTATCTTATGATATTCGTAATATTCCCTACATCAAGATCTTGAAAGAAATTTTAAGCCCGTATGAATTCATGGTGTGGTTTTAAGATTTTATTTCAAAAATAATAAATTATAGACCAAATCTTTTAGGTAATATCTCCTTAGATATTTACCAAAAAGATATCTCTTAAAAATTTCCGGATTTTTCTTTTTGGTTAAGATTTTTACTACGGTCCGGATTCTTTGTACTTAGCCTTTTAATTTGAATTTTGAAAAATGGTTGAATTCATAAGTAGGATTTGGCCGATTTTTTTTTGGTATCTCAACAGACCCGAGTTGTTCTAAAGATGGGGGATTTGTTTTGGTAGTTCAAAGGTTTCTCCTCTCTCCTATTTATATCCCTCATCTCCCTCACGTCAAATCACACACCACTTTTTCTCCTCCCTCTCCCTTTCTGATTTCTTCCCTTCCCAAGAACACTCGAGCACTCTCTTCCCTCCATGCCTCCAAAGAAGGCCTCTTCCCCTCCCTCTTCTCGATCTGGTTCCAAGCGCCTCCATTCCTCATATTATAAGGGCAAAGGTATAGCTGTCGACGACAATTTTAAGGGAAAATCACTTCTCCGGCAATTGGAAACCTCCTCAGAGAGTGAGGAAGAAGGAACCCGCCCTAACCTGAAGATTATCAAACGGTAACCCCACTATCCTTCTCACAATCATCCGCGCCAAGTGAACCCTCGTGCTCCTAAGAAGGCACCTCGTCAACACCATCTTCAGGCTTCGATTCCTCACGAGGTATTCTTCGACGCCCCTCTCTGCTGGTTTATAAATCATACAACATCCAGAATGTGGAAAGACGGGTTCGTTCATCGACCCATCAACTTCTGTGAGCATGTGGACCTAGAATTTCTAGAATCCACAAAACTCCCTTGTGTCAATTTACCGAAGAACTCTCATATCTGGTCTCTCCTCAACTCCGGAACTGTTGCTTACCCTCGCCTGACTAGGCTTTTCTTTGTAAACCTTACTGCTAACCGTGAAAAGGGAGTACTTACTCTTTCCTCTCAGGTGAATCAACGCAAGATCACTCTTACTCGTTCCTCTTTAGCTCTCATCCTCGGCATCCCTGAAACCGTCAACACTAAAGCTCATCCCACCAAAGCCTACTGTCTTCTCAAAGCCCAAAAAGAATTCTTTGTTCGTCCTGCTATTTCTGTTGAATCCTCTAAGCCGAAGCCTAAACACATGCACAATGTCTTATCCCTTAAAGCTAAACTGGTCTTTGCTATTCTTGCTCAATGTGTCCTGCATAGGAAGAATTCTCGCGAGCTTGTCACCGACAACTTGCTGCATACCCTATACCTGATTATGGCAGGTCACGAAGTGGATGTCCCCGACCCCATCCTTACCTACATGCTTCACACAATCAACACTCCCATGACTGCCCCTCTCCCCTAATGATGCAGATCAAGATGACCTTCTGCGGGTCCAAAAATGATCTTGATCCAGGCGAGCTCTCAAGGCCGATTCGAAGGCCATTGATGGCAAAGAGTCTTGTCCTCAAGAGGAAGAAGAAGGAGCCACCATGGAAGAAGATTCAAGATACATGTCGAGGGGGCCTTGGCCCATACCGAGTGCTCTTGAGGCCCATGTCAAGCACTTCCAATGTGTGGGCCGATTCTAGTCTTCAAATTAGTTAATTATTTTATTAATTGTTATTTTATGCAATTAGATTAATAAAGTACAAGATTTTATCTCCTCTAGATATATCTTGTTCCCTAAGTTTTAGAATTATATCTTCTTAGGTTTATTTTTTATCTTTAAGTTATTTTAATCTATCTTTATCAAACTAAATTCTATCTTGCACTGTAGAATTGGTTTTTAGGTTTTCTATTTAAACATTGTAGTTCTATTGAATTAAATTAGATTGAATATAGAATTGAAGAAACCCTTTATGGATTAAGGGTTCTTTGATTATCAATCCAAACCGGTTCGTATACTTTCTATCGTCCGATCAAAAATTAATTTCAATTGCAAATTGTGGGTTAGAGCAAATTCGAAAGCAACTCGGTCGGTTCGATTGGCAATTGAAGTGTGCCGACTTCATTCCTTCGGTAACGTAGTAAGTGGCAGTCATTGTTGACCAAATCAATTAACAATTGCTTAATTTGTGTCTACTTTGGCTTCACCGAATTCGAGAAAGACGTGAGCCTGAACAACTCAAGAATAGCTTCGTTAATTAGCATTACTAATTAATTAACTCTAGTACGACCGGCTGTAGCGAGAAACATCAAAACGAGAGGTAATTCATTCGCGCCAATAGAAGAGAAATCAAGGAGCTAAGCAAGATCGAGCTTTTGTTTTTGCAATTGGCCGGCCTAGCTGATTACTATACATAAATTGGAATCAGAGCGGTATCGGATTTCAGGTGTATACAAGCTCTTTAGTCTCTTGATTCTTTAATTGAATGATTTCTTTTCGTGCCTATTTTTCACCATCCCGCTGCATAAAGTTTATATTTTTATCATTCACCCTAAAAATTGGCACTTTATTTTAGTTATTTCTTGTTTGGATCTTTGATTTGGAAGATATTGAGTTATTGATGGCAAGTTTTGATCTTTTATTCTTTGTTGCTACATATCATGCCTATGACTGTGATTCTTGGATTAAAGCATTATATGAACTTGCACCACTAAAGAACCCTAATTTTTTTCCAGTTTATAGCCTATTTCCCTTATTTTTCTTATTTTTGCTTACTGTTAGATCATCGTAGCGTAATTTTATTTTTATTTTCATTCTTTTCTTGGCAATTCTGTCACATTACATCCATATTGCCGTAGCTAGTAAGTAGTAAAAAAAAAAACAGAAAAGCCGACAGCAACATTCCAAAAAAAAAAGGCAAAAGAAGAAGAAGAAGAATAGCATACCTTACATTGTTGATTTAGTAACTCTTCCTTTGTTATTTCTTTTCTTTGCTACATGTTAGATGATCTTATCGATTTTAAGCATTACAAAAGAACCCTACTTTGTGTGATTTTGTATTGTGCCGACACAGGAGCCTTGGTCATACCCCTCTTTTTCTGAACCGTGTTGCAACCTTCAGATAATAGTTGACGGAGTGTGTACACTTGATTGCCCTTGTGATTGATATTGTCGATTGCTACATATTCATTTATTTCGAGCATCACATTGTATATCTTATTCTATACACATTAGCCGCGTGTTTATACTTGCTATCCTTGATATCAGACTTGTGGTTGATTTACTTTGCAATTTTTATTTTTATTTGCTGTCTTCAATATTGCAAAATTCTGTGTCCAGGGGAATTGCTTGAATATAGTGCCTTGTTTTTCTCGGCTCTTTGATTTCTAAAACTGAATCACTCTTAGGAATCACTAGGGCTTTCATTACTTGGTTTCTGGTATTTGCTCTGTTTACTTGTTTCTCTTCTGATATTGTAGGAACATGTCGAACGACAATAACCCCAACCCTTGCCCTACCCCTCTTGCGCCACACGCTGGAGAGTTCAACACCACAGAGTTCGACGATGTTCTCTACCTTGTCAATCGACGTGTCCTACACATTCAGAAGTCTCCCAATCAAAGGGAGAACATTTTCCACACCAAGTGTGTGGTTCGTGAGGCTACCTTAAGTGTCATCATCGACGGTGGGAGTTGCTGCAATCTCATTAATGAAAAGGTAGTGGATTTCCTCCATTTAACTACTAACCCTAGAGCTAGTCACTATGATTTAAATGGTATAACTGATGATGGATCTGATATAATGGTCACCAAACAATGTTTAGTTTCATTTTCTATTGGATCATATCATGATATAGTGTTATGTGATGTTGCTCGAATGGATTGTAGTCATATCTTGCTAGACCGTCCTTGTTTATATGATCGTTCTGTTATTCATGATGTTCGTGCGAATACATATGCCTTCACCTATGATGGGAGGAGAGTTACTCTCCTACCCCTTTCGCCTCAAGCTGTTTTGAAGGAACAGGCACGACAACGCCAATACAAAGCCGAGAAGGAGGCCGCTGCAAGACGGGAAGTGCACTGCAACACATATACCAATCAGGCTGCACCCGCGGCCATCCCATCTATCCCCCCTGATTCAGTCGCGCCCTCAGCCCATGATGAGATCAAAATCGTGGGCCCAGATTCAGCACAACGCGTCGAACTTGTTTCGCAGATTACCATTGACTCCGACCTCAGAATTGAGTCAACTCAGTCTTATTGCGAAGCTGACTCGATGACCTTTTTAACGGTTGGTGACACACTGCAGGAATCCTCCGTTAAGGCACCTGATGTCCGCATATTTAGTCATATTTTACATCATGTTTTCCTTTCATTTAAGTCTTTTTATTAGCTTTTATGTTGGGAAAGTAAGGAAAATGTGTAGTTATGCTTAATATTGCAAGATATGGAGTCTTTACAAGCTTTGGTGTGATTTTATAGGTTTTGGAGCTGATTTGGAAGAGTTTCGACGCACTTTAGAGCTTAATGAAAAATCATGAAGGCAATGGAGAAGCCAAGCAAAAGCAAAAAGTGGTGTAGCTGGAGAAAAGCCTTATTTTCGCCATCCATCACTTTGATTCAAGATCTGGAGCCTTCCTGAGATTTGTAGTCCTTGAAAAGAGTTTTCCAACGCATATTCATATGTGTCAATCGGATGAACGAGGACTCGGGAAAGTGCGATTGAAGACAGAGTCAAAAAGCTGGAAAAAAAAACAGAACTTACTGCATTCGAACAGATACCTCGACGCCGACACCCAGACCTCGGCGCCGATATCCTGCGCGAATCTGCGCACCAACATAAGTTTCTGCGGGCTGATTTTAAATTCTTAATGGGCTTTTTAATTAGGGTTTCTATTTAATTTCTTTTAGGATCTTTTAGTTAGATAGACTTGGGATATTTTATCCTTCCTTAGATAGATTATATTATTTTCCTTAGATAAAATCTCTTTCCTTGGAGATTAAGTTTTAATTTCTATCTTTAAATAAAGCCAATTAGAGGCTAATTAGAGACATTCAAAAGACGTTGAACGGACAGCAGCTGAGAGGGAAGACACACTGAATTGACAACAACTTAGGACGTGAGTTTTGGAGTTTTTGGTTGAATGTTTTGACATTGGTTTTGAGGTTTGATTTTATGCAATTTTATATTATGTTTTATTCAATTTTCAGCATGTTTTCTACAGCTATGTGTGAGTAGTTCCCCTTCTTCTAGGGTTGGGGTGAGCCCAACAATAGCCATGTATGAAAGCTTGAATCTATGGTGTTTTTATGAGTTTATCATCATCAATCTTGTGCTTAAATCCTTTGCGAAAGTTGAGGACAATTCCATCCTTATGATTATGAAGCGAAAGTGGATTTAATTATGAATTTGGATAGTAATTAGAGATCTTTGACGAAAGTAAAAGGGACCTAATTAAGAAAAGGTAGAACAAATAGGTTTTATGCAAAATCTTCTATTCTCTATTTGTGAAGTATGCGAAAGCTATCTTTTGATGATAAAAACATGATCTTTCTTCTATGATTCTTGTGTGGTTTATGCATGGTTGTTGTTGTGGTTATCCCTAGACCTTGGAAGTTCTTTTTATATTGTTTACATCCCTAAAATCCCTTGCTTTTTGTTCTATTTTGCTGCTGGAAAATAAAAGATCACTCGACATTCATCACTTCTCTCTTCCATCCCCTTGATATCGACCTCTCTAGTCGATATCGACCGCCTTTGCTACTGATTTGTGTGTGTTGTTAGATCACAAGAACTAGTCTAGAAAGGGTTGTCCTCTCTCCAGTGGAACGATCCCGACTTCCACTATCTACATAGTGGGGATTGAGGTATTTTATTTGTGGTTGATTTCCCATCGCAACAGCACCCGAAACTGCTCTGCAAGTAGACTGCAGTGCTGCGCCAAATGATGTGGTTGCTTTTGACGACAACGATGATGACGTTGGGGACAATTCTCTTGAGTTAGCTATTGTACCTCTTGAGAATATTCCTAATATTAAGAATTCTGGAGTTCATAGGGTTATTGAGCCTTTTGATTTTGTTCCTTTTGATTGCTCGATGATCCCTATGACAGGTGTTGTTTTTGAGGTTCCTTTGCCTCAAATTCTGCTGGCACTATCTCAAGTTGATTGTCAAGGAAGTTATTTCTTGATGGTTGCTCCTTCCCTAATGCTCTTCAATGACTCGATTCGAGGACGAATCGAAGATAAGAAAGGGAGAATGATGCGGATCAAGATGACCTTCTGCGGGTCCAACAATGATCTTGATCCAGGCGAGCTCTCAAGACCGATTCGAGGGTCATTGATGGCAAAGAGTCTTGTCCTCAAGAAGAAGAAGAAGGCGCCACCATGGAAGAAGATTCAAGATACATGTCGAGCGGGCCTTGGCCCATACCGAGTGCTCTTGAGGCTCATGTCAAGCACTTCCAAAGTTCCAATGTGTGGGCCGGTTCTAGTCTTCAAATTAGTTTATTATTTTATTAATTGTCATTTTATGCAATTAGATTAATAAAGTACAAGATTATATCTCCTCTAGATATATCTTGTTCCCTAAGTTTTAGAATTATATCTTCTTAGGTTTATTTTTTATCTTTAAGTTATTTTAATCTATCTTCATCAAACTAAATTCTATCTTGCACGGTAGAATTGGTTTTTAGGTTTTCCATTTAAACATTGTAGTTCTATTGAATTAAATTAGATTGAATATAGAATTGGAGAAACACTTTATGAATTAAGGGTTCTTCGATTATCAATCCAAACCGGTTCGTATACTTTCTATCGTCCGATCAAAAATTAATTTCAATTGCAAATTGTGGGTTAGATCAAATTCGAAAGCAACTCGGTCGGTTCGATTGGCAATTGAAGTGCGCCGACTTCATTCCTTCGATAACGTTGTAAGTGGCAGCCATTGTTGACCAGATCAATTAACAATTGTTAATTGCTTAATTTGTGTCTACTTTGGCTTCACCGAATTCGAGAAAGACGTGAGCCTGAACAACTCAAGAATAGATTCGTTAGTTAGCATTGCTAATTAATTAACTCTAGTACAACCGGCTGTAGCGAGAAACATCAAAACGAAAGGTAATTCAATTGCGTCAATCCAAGAGAAATCAAGGAGCTAAGCAAGATCGAGCTTTTGTTTTAGCAATTGGCAGGCCTAGCCGATTGCTATACATCACATACGCCAACTTTCTTCCCAAGATCGAACATCCTCACTGTCGAGGAGTACGGTATAGTCAATAAATGGCGAGATGCTGAGTCAAAGAGGCATGCAGAGATGTGGAAGAACCATCATGTGAAGAATGCAACGGACCGCTGGCGCGAGAAGATCTACCAAGGCCACCCCGACGAGTATGGCGTTCCTCCGAAGTATGGCAAGTGGTATGACGAGGAGGTGGTAGTGCTATCTGATGACGAGTGATCGGCTTGGACGAGGGCTCGGTGTTTGTTCTCAAAACTCTTTGATTTCTTATGGGTTGTTTGTTTTAAAAAACTTTTATTACTGATTTTTTTGAAAAGTTTCTCTTCCCCTTTTGTTGAAAGACAAAAAGGGGGAGACGTTTGGTCTTCTGGTCTCTGTTTTTTTTTTTTTTTGGTTATGCTCTACTGGGTGGTTTTGCAAGGTCTTACTCTTCTTGTGGTTTGTGGATTTTAAAACTGTGATCCAACACTTTATATATTATGCTTGCACTATTGTTTTGCATGGTTGTATATATATTTATGACAGGTAACAAGTGCATAAGTTTTGTCTTTCATCAAGGGGAAGATTGTTAACTCCACCTGTATGATAAGACCGGACTAAAGGGATGTAAGGCCTTGGTTGATGAAAGCCAAAACTCGGGATTCCTAAGTTTGCACAAACAGACTCGGTTTCTGGATTAGGGAAAATGGGCCTATTTGTTAAACGGCCCTAATTTACTCTACAGAATCGAGATCAAATTATCAAAGGGCCAATTGTGGTTGGGCCTTTGTCTGTGCATTTGTTGGGCCTAGTTGGATTACTTCGGATGTTGTGATTATGATCTATCTTATCTTCATGTATTAGATTGTGTAGTTGAGTTTTTCCAGCAATTTGCAAAAACTTATCAACGTCCAGTTTATAGAGCTTATCTCCAACAGAGGCTCGTGCGAAGATTCTGGAAGAAAGTTCGACGTCTAGAAGATCTCCCATGAATCTTTGGCGGAACAAACTCAACAACCTTGGAGAAAGATCCAGAGGTTCGAGTTTGAAATCATGAGGTCATATCTATTTAAAGAAGAAGAAGATGTTTGCATAATACACATCTTTTAGCGCTCAACGGTCACTGCAATCAAGTCTTCTTCAAGCATTCAATCTCACGCATCTCTCCTTGCTAAGTGTTGTATTTACTTTGAGTGTGTGTGAGGTTTCATTGAGCTTTATAGTACAATTCATCTAGGTTATACTAAGGGTTTCCTTACCCAAACATATAGGGTACTTCGGTATCCATAGGTGCTTTGTTTCACTAGTGTGCATGGATTGCTAGATAGTAAGTTAGTCTAGAAGCGGATAAGTCTTCTAGAGATTGTATCTAGAACTCATAAGATAAAGTGAAATAAAGTGTGTTGAATCCTACGGGTTGGGTAACCCTAGACAGGGACGTAGGCGGTTGTGCCGAATGTCGTTAACAAGTATCGTGTCCTTTATGTTTCTGTTATTTATTTTCGTTTATTAACAGTTTGCTATTTGTTACTAATTTGCTTTTGATTCTCAGATAAGGTCTTATAGCAGGTGGTAAGGTCTTATTGTTTCGGTTCGCGAAAAGTTTACATACTCTATCCAACCCCCCCACCCCATATAGAGTATTTGCGTGCTTTATATCTGCGGATTGAGAAGAAACGATTAAATATGTTGTGAGCCTAATTTTCCATTTTTTACATTAACTTTTATACCGATTTTTGCATGCATTTCATACATTTGGGCTAGAATAGTACAGATTCTATGTAGTTATTGTTTATTTGCCAAAATATGGAATCTACAACAATTTATGTTTAATTTTGCAGAAATCGAAGCAATATACAACAATTCGGAGAAAGGAAGGAAAATCACAAAGAGGTTGGTATCGACCAGACTTGGTCGATATTGAGTGGATCATGGTCGATATCGAATCAAACATGGTAGATTTTCCTCTAGAGACCAAGATCGAGTGAAGAAATACAAAGAAGTCGATTTCGACCTATACTGGTCGATATCGACCGAAATCAAGTCAAAAATTCTGTTAGAAGCCGAAATCGAGTTGTCAGAAGAAGAATATGATAAATCAACTCGATATCGACCAAACTTGGTCGATATCAACCAACCTACAGAGGACGATTTCGAGCGAGTCCGAGTCCGAGTGCTGAGCTGGTTTTCTTCCACACCAAGCAAGAGATATTCTATCAACTCAAGAGATTTATCAATTCAAGAGAAGAAGGATCTATCCACTTTAGATATAGTTTCGTTTTAGATTTAATTGTTTTATTTCCCAAATTTAATCATTAAGCTTTAGATTGATAAATATAGATATTTCTTTCCTACATTAGCTAGGGAATAAAGCCCTAGGTGCTGAGTTTTAATCATTCAATTTCATTTGCAATTAGTTACATAGAGAGAGAGGAAGAGAGCTTGTGGCGAGAGAAGGTGGAGAGTTGAGAGACGAGTTGACTTCGATCGGTTGTAAGCTTTCTTTTAGTTTATTAATGCAATTTAGTTCCCTTTTATTATTAATGTCTTTCTTGATGATGAAGAGCGAGTAGTCGCCCAACTTCTAGGGTCGGGGTGAGCCCGACGGTAGCCATGTGAGGTGATGCAGTAAAGGTACAATCTTTTCATGCGATTTCATCTTCTATCCCTATAAGCATGATTCTTTTGCAAAAGTTGAACGTGATCCTTGTTTGTATTATTCAAGCGAAAGTGATCTTAATGCAACTTGGATTAATTATGTAAAAAAGGGTTAGTAACAATTAGGATTTATGCGAAATCCTCTATATTCCTATTTGTTAATAACGAAATTTATTTGATGAAAAGCAGGTTCTTGTATGCATTTATGTGTTATTTTACATGGTTATCGTTGTGCTGTTGAAACCCTGATATTGAAAGTTTTGAGTTCTGTCTTGTGAAAAGGTGAGATCTTTGGTTCTGTGATTAGTCGAAATTGAGCAACTGTTGGTCGAAATTTGTGGTCGATATCAAGTAGGTAGGTCGATATCGACCGGTTTTAGTTTTCTGTTTGTTTCTGCTTGTTTCTGTGTTTTACAGTTTCTTTCGACGTAGTGATCAATATCAAGCTTTTAGGTCGATATCGAGCGCTCTTCTGGTCAAAATCGTGCTGAGATCTGGAAATGAAAAGGCAGGCTATGCCACGCTTCCTCGTGGATCGATCCTGACTACCTTCTACTATAGAGGGAGGAAGTCTTGTAATTAATTTGCGGATAACAGGGAGTCGAATTTGGAATTTATATTTCATACTTGATTTTCCTCCTAACAAATTTGGCGCCGTTGTCGGGGAAGCAATCAATCGCGCCCTTTTTAGTTCTTTTTCTCTTCTTTGTATTTGTTTTTGCTTTTTAGTTTCTTTTTACTTGTTTCTTTTTGTTTTTTTTTTCAGGTGCATGCGAAGAATTGATCGCACACCCATAGACCCTTTTCTCGAACCAGAACGTTTCTTCCATCCTCAGCAAAGGCTTAGGAGGAGACTTATGGCGACTCCACCCAACGAGAATTTGGGACAGCTCACACCAGCACATGAGCTTGAGCAACTCCGACTACGGATAGAGGAGTTCACCACCAGAGAAGCAGAACACGCCCGATGATAGGGTTTATTTTAGTCATGTTTTAAGTAGATGTTTGCATATTATTTTAGAGCATTTTTACATGTTTTATAGCTTATTTTGTATTGTTTTGGCTTCGTAGTCTACACTCGTATTTTATTATATTTCAGGTATTTATGAGCTGGATTGTTTGAATTTAGAAGTTGATGATAGCTTACGGGATTATTATGCAATTTGGAAGAAAAGATGGGCTGGCTACGTATATGAGTTGATGAATTGGGAAAAGGCTTCACTATACATTCATACGTATGCGGCTCCAGGATTCGCATCTCAATACTGCTTATTAAGTTTTACCATATACTACGTATTTAGATAGATTAGATTATATTTAAAGATTAGACAGATTATATATATTTATATTATATAGCATCTAGTTGAAACAATTTACTGTCTTTAGAACTACATGATTTGCAGCTGATCTGCTCTCCTGTTTCTCTGTTTTCTTCCGTTCTCGACATCTACCAAGATCGATCAATGGAGGCAAGATCGATGGCCATATATATGGAATTCAACAATAAATTGTCAAGTTCAGTCGAACCTCTGTGCTTAATCCCACAATGAGCAAAATCCGCAAAGTTTAAGCAAGTAATTCACACTTGGAGGGGAGTAGGAGATTGGAGTTTATATGGTTGAGGAAGATGCTCACCTGAGGTCGGAATGAAGCCCCAACCATGCTGTCCAATTTCAAATTGAGAGAGAGACTGGGGGAGATGCAATGAAGAACATGGGATTCCAAATAAAAGCGAGATTCAATTCAGGAAACAACTGCAACTAAATCAAAAAATTAGGGTTCAAGGCATTAGGGTAAACAATAACTACAATTTGGAGTAAACAAAACCCAATCAGTGGAAGAAACGAAATGCGTGAAATCGAACTTACCTCCGGTGTCGCATGAGAGAGGGGCTGGAGGAGAAACACATGAGTCAATGAAGAAGAACAGAGAGCAGAGGCGGCATGTAGCAGCGTAGCCGATTTCAAAGGCGGCAACATGAAAGAGAAATGAAGATAAGGGAGCACAGAAGGAGGAGAACCGCAAGGGCCACGAGGGAGGGAAGAGAGCAACTGAGGCTGTAGGGAAGGCCACACGAGGACGGGAAGAAAGCGGCAAAGTCAGTGGAAGGAGGGTTAATTTTGGCCATAGATAAAAACATATATAACATATAAACGGTTTGGATTTCTTTTACTCTCCCTCGTACTTATAGTAGTATAGATTTCGGATAGATTAGGTAGGGTATCACGTTAGGTAATATATATACATTCATACACATCGTTCGGAAGGAAGCCGTGAAGAGGCCAACCGACTTTTGATCCTTTAAACCTAATTGTCTTTTGTTTTATTTTTATGGAGACCTAAACTCTCCCGTTTCGTCTACAATTTGAAGCTTTGTTTGGATTGATTGTGATTTTCTAATTCTTGTTCCTTATTTCCTGTATTGAATGTTTCAACTTCTTTGTGCTTGAATGTTTGATTGTTTTATTCTATCTTGTCTTATCAACTTGGTAAAATCAATTCAATTGCTAGGGTTTTTGTAGATTCTTAGTTGTGAACCTTAACCCAAGTGGCAAACTTGTTCCTTTAGGGCTGGTTGAACTAAATGAATGAGTAGGAAGTTGGATGTGTTGTTAAATCCCTCTTTAGGGACTGCAAATTCCTTGGTTAATCTCTGAACTTAAAGCTATCAATTGGGTTAAATCCTTCTTTAGGGACTATTCGATTGATAAGGGTTTCTAGGACTGATTGGACTAGTAACTATATTAGGTTGGGACAAGGGCATTCATAGTAAGACTAAAAAGACAAGAGGAAGTTACAATATCAATTCAACCAAATAAAGTAGATGGTTGTAGGTAGAGCGATCTTCTCTAAATTGTTTTGCATCAATCTGTTTATAGTTTATTTTGTTTTCTTTCATATTTCAATCAATCAAAACCCTCTTTCTACTAATTGGTAAATACACTTTGCTGAGAAATACTTGATTCTCTGTGGGATCGACTCGTGCTTACCACACTACATTAGTTAGGTAGGTTCGAATTTATTTTGATACGGTTTCGGCGACTAAAAACCGTCCATCAAATTGGCGCCGTTGTCGGGGAGTCAAGTTTATTTCTTTGTTTGTGTGTTTACCAATTATTGTATATAATTAACTTTGTTGTGAGTCTATCTTACGGTTCATAACACCCATGCTACTAACTCTTTGTGTTCGTGTGTCTAGGTGGTTCCCTCTAAAGATGACTCATGGTTTATATTGTGATTTTTGTGGAGTTTCTAATCATATATTTAAAGGTTGTCCGGTGTTTATGGTTCCGATCGGAAAGGTTAAGGAAGTACATCATTTGTGTAAAACTCAACTTTCTCGTGAGATGGATATCATACATTAGATTGCACAATTAGAGCTCCAAATCGGACAACTAGAGCCTCCATGTATGGCTCCGCAAACACCACAAGAATTGTCCATGTTGCCCCTTATGGAAGAACACTTTGCTGCAATGGAGTCCCAACATATAAAGCTCCAAATTAATTTCAATAACGAGATGAGGCCGATCCAAGTGGCTCAACAAAGTACAATTCTAATTTTTTCAGAGATTTTCCCTATGAAGACGGAGGTGGTTGTCGGTGACGACTGCGCTATCAACTCTCTTGACGAGGAGACCTTAGGAGATTTGATGGATGAGCAAGATGAGGAAAATTTGACAAAGAGAATTCTATTGTTTGAATTTGATGAGGGTGCAAACGGACAAAGAGCTGAGATATGGCAAAAGAGGAGCGCATATTTTGAGAAGCCACCAATGAAATTGAATTGGCGGTATTACATACCCTTTGTAGAGAGTCATGCTCGTATATTTGATTAGTTGAAATGGTTTTTGTCTGCAATATTATTTTGTTCAGTTTATCAATACATTATGCAGGTTTATGTGGGATATGTGCCCAAGAGTTTGACAAGTTGTTGAGGACTTTAACAATGTCTAATCTTAGATAGGTTGGGAAGAACCAAGGTATGTTTTTTTACCTTATTCATTTTATTTTAAGTTAGGTTTAATTTTTATATTTCTTTATTTACTTCCATCATAAAATAAAAATAAAAAGAAAAACAAACTTCCCGTCTCCCTCTTCCATTCCTTTCTTAAACCTCCGCCACTCCTCACCGTCGTTCCCTTCGCTGCTAGTCTCTCACGCTCGCCTTCTTCTCTCTAATCGCTAGGGCGGGGCTTCCGGTCTGGATCGGACCGGATCGGACCGGAAATTCCTGTCCGATCCAAGACCGATGGACCGGAAACTCCAAGGACACGGATCGAACCGGGATTTATGGTCCGGGGTTTTCCGGTCCATAGACTGGTTGGAGTGTTGGACCATTTGGACCGGGTTTTTTCAACCGGCCTCCCCATTGAAATTTTTTATTTTTCCAACTCTAAAATCGGGACTAGTAGATCTGAAATCAGACTAAAATCTAGGCTAAAATTTAGATTTCTCCAAATCTAGACCAAGTATCGACGGGAGAAGGCGGCCGTGTCAAAGCTAAGGGACGGTATCGGCGGGAGAAGGCACTCCTCGGGAGGACATCTTTCAAGGACATATAATCGGCACTGAATGCGGTGTTGGGCCATTATATAAGATTCGGGTCCGACGGCGCCGATTCCGGCCAATAGGAGGGCGACGGTCTTGGAGGAAATTGACGCCGCTGCAACTAGCGAGGACGAGAGACTCGGATGCCGGCGGTGGCAACTGGTGACGCCCGAGACTAAGGGTCGGCTGCGAGAGACGACTGGGAGGGGAACTGTGCGAGACTGAAGAATAGATATGAAGAGAGGTGTTAGTGAGGCAGGTGAAGATGAAGGCCGATGGTGAAGATGAAGAGAGAGAGACACGTGAAGAGAGAGGCATGAAATTCAAAAGGTTGAATTGAAAGAAGTAGGTTGCAGGTACTAGCTACCCTATTTTCTTTTTCTTTTTTTTTTTAAACCAAATCAAAAGACACATAACACAGTCACAATGTACCGCCTTTTAACCGGTCCAATTCAGGTCTGACCCAGAAATTCCGGTCTGATCCTGGGTTTGGACTAGAACTCGGATTGTAGTTTTCCTTGGACCGTGGACCAGACCGTAATACTTCCGGTCTGATCCAATACCGTAATTTCAGGTCTGGTCCCGGTCCGATTTCGGTCCGATCCAACTCTTTCCCAGCCCTACTTATCGCCAGCATTGCCCTAGTCGCCTGCTGCCTCCGACCTTCCTCTCCTTCCCTCGCCTTTCGCTGCTAGTCACCACCAGAACCCTCGCCTCCACAAACAAGGCCACCGACGAAGCTAATTCCCCCATCGGCATTCGTCACCGGCGCCACACCTGTAGCCACCGCTCCCTCTCGGATCTATTGCCGCCAACAGCATTGAACCCCTCTCTGTCTCATCCATCTCGTCTCTCCTTCCCTCGCCTTTCACTGCTAGTCACCACCAGAACCCACAGAACCCTCGCCTCCACAAACAAGGCCACCGAAGAAGCTAATTCCCCCACCGGCATTCGTCACCGGCGCCACATCAGTAGCCACCGCTCCTTCTCGGATCTACTGCCGCCAACAACATTAACAATGTCTGAGTAAATCTTAGAGGGGTGAACTAGAATGTCAAGCTATCGACATTAAACGAAGCGCTTTTTAGGAGGCAACCTAGAATTAGTATTTTTAGATTTATTTTAATTTTATTTAGCATTATAGATTATTATTTTTAGTATTTTTGTGTTTTGGATTACTAAGCTGCATGTTAAAAAAAATGAAAATAAAAGACAAGGAAAAAAAGAAAGAAAGAGGTCTTCCACATTTCCGCCCGAGAGTTCAGCCCTCCGCCTCGTCTCTCTCCTGCTCGCCTCCTCCTTCGATGAACGCGAGGCCGTCGTCGAGCCAACCACCATCTCCGACATCGCCATCCCCAGCACCCTCCACCAGATCCCCTTGCTCGCCCTCTCGCCCAGCAGTTTTCTTCGCCTTCGAATTTATTTTGATATGGTTTAGGCGACTAAAAACCGTCCATCACCCGACGAGAGGCGGAATATACCCAGAACCAGCAGCGGTGGGAGGCAAGGGTAGATCGTGAGATCAACGCATGAAGGAAACTTGAGGATCGGATTGGGCATGTCCCAGCCAATGCAAAGGAGTATCTGCATCCTACTCTGGAAGTTCCAAAATCACCGATCGTTCTTCCCGCTATTATTTTTGAAATTCATCCTTCTTTTATTACTAAAATTAGGAGGAGTCAATTTAAGGGAAGAATCAACGAATATCCTTTAGAGCATGTTACTACTTTTCTAGATTTATGTGAAGCAATTGTTGATGGTGCTAATCTAGAATATTTAAAACTAAAGACTTTTCGCACTTGGAACGAACTATAGGACTTGTTCCTCAACAAGTTTTTTCCTTCTGCAAAGACAGCTGCTCTCAAACAATAGATCACGGCTTTCAGACAAAAGCCAGGGGAAACACTTGCACATGTCTGGGAGCGCTACAAAAGGCTTATGAAATCCTGTCCTACGCATGGACAACCACCCTACGTCATCCAGGAGATCATCTTCAACTGTCTGGATGCGCCTACTAAGGATAAGATCAACAACTAGACCGCCTATGGGTATCTCAAGTACACTCCACGCTGTGCTTGGGAGGTGTTTGAGGCGCTGGCCAATTACGACAACACATATGGGACTTCTGCATCCTCTTCCGATGAAATGTATGAAAGGTCTGCCCCATCTATGCCATTGTATATGCCACCCAAGGAAGTTGATCCGGACATCAGGGACCAGTTCCACAACGATCAGGTACGCCGTCTCACCAAGAAGGTTAAGTTTTTGTCTATGGATAAACCTTGCTTGGAATGTGGGTCTGTGAGGTACAACACTATTGCATGCCCACACATCGATCAAGTAGATCAAGGAGAAGCCCACGAAGAGGTAAGGTATGCGGGGGGACACTACTCAGGACCACATCAGAGCCAGAACTAGAGCTATTATCGCTAGCCCCAGCATCAAAATCCCCCTCTCTACAAAGCTCCTGGTCACCCTGACAGAGAAGGTAAGAAAGATGACCTGGAGACCATTCTTGAGGAGATGCGGAGAAATCATTCAGACACCAAGCAATCTATCAATTCCATCTACACTTAGATGCATGGGGTCATCTCTAGGCCTGGGGAAATCGATATCTGGCGAAAATCAATAGAGACTAAGATGGTTCAATTAGCCTCGTTAATCCCCAACCAATCAGGTAAGCTCCCTAGATCTTCAGAACCTAATCCTAAAACTAAATCTACAGGACAGGTAGCGACCATGAATTTAAGAAGTGGGTGACATATGCAAACGCCTGAGAAAACGACGGAGGAGGAGGGCGCTGGAGACGAGTCGATATCGACCAACCCAGTCGAAATTGACCGGTCCCCACTTAGTATCGACCCCCCTAGGGTCGAAATCGACCCAACTCCTCGACAAAACCTAGGGCCATCAAATCCAATCGATATTGGCCAGACATCAGTCGATATCGACCAGACACAAGTCGATATCGACCCCCTCCACTCGACATCAGCACCTCCACCGAAGAAAAAGCTGCCTTTCCCGACGAAATCTCCAAAGGACCCTGCAAAGAAGAAGTTTCACCGATTCGTGAAGATGCTTCAAATGCTCAACGTCACCATTCCCTTCACATAAGCACTTCATGAGATGCCATCCTACGTCACATTCCTTAAGGAGATTCTAAGCAAAAAGCGGTCAATGGATGAGATCGCAGAGGAGTGCAGCAAGATGGACATCACAAAGAAAAGGCCAAATCCAGGTAAGTTTTCTATAACCATTGGATTTGATCAATATAAGTTTAATGTCTTTTGTGACTTGGGAGCCAGTGTGAGTATAATGCCTCTATCTATATGGTCCAAAGTGAAGATAGGTGTTCTAGAGCATGTGGATGCTAAACTCTATATGGCGAACAACACTGTGGTCATCCCTACAAGCATGGTGGTCGATGTACCAGTACAAGTAGGTAAGTTCTTTGTCGCTGCTGATTTCTTAGTTATTGATATGGCGGAGGACTCTGCTTGTCCAATCATTCTAGGAAGGACCCTCTTGGCGACGGTGGATGCTAACATAAGCGTACGGAAGGAAGTGCTCACTTTCAACATCATCGATTAGGTAATTGAGTATTCCTTTAATAAAACTGAAAGGCATAGAGGTCCCATAGAAGAGGTCAAGTCCATATCAGCCAGGTATATCACTTGCGGGGAGCCTAAGGTAAGAAAAGAGGGATATGGAAAAGAGGGATATGGAAGCCCAGGTGGAGGAGAACTTGGCAATCCTTAACGAAGATACAGAGGATCCACTCGACGTCAACCAAGTTAAGTCGATATGGACTAAACTATTTTTCGGATTCTTTGCCAGGTCTTAAGTATGGGGTCGAAATCGACCAAGAAAAGTCGACTGGCCCACAAAAGCGGTCGATATCGACCACTTCAGGTCGAAATCGACAGCCTCATATCGAGTCAACTCCATCTCATATCAAGTCAGCAGAAGTCGAGCAGAACAACTCGATATCGACCACTCTTGGTCGATATGAACCAACCTATATCCAGTCGATTTCCCCGCCAAAGACGAAGCCAAACGAAATCGAGCAACATCACTCGATATCGACCAGTACTAGTCGATATCGACCAACCCATGTCGATCCGTCTTCGTCTAGATCGACTGAACCTCCACTAGAACAGAAACAGTCGATATCAACTGATATTGGTCGATATCGACCAGATCCTCATGAGCTGAATGTCACCGAATCTGCAAAGGTAACCCATGGTATGGATCTTTCTTCTCCTATCTCAATTAAAGATTTATCTATACATGGGAGAGAATTGCCTTGGTATGTGCGCTTATGTAGGGTTTCCAATGACGAGCCTAAAGAATACGAAGTTGGAGAAAAGGTCTATATATGTTTCCAAATCAAATGATCATTGGTTCCCTAACAAGTTCAAAAAGAAAAAGATGGGCCCTTTCACGGTAAACACGATCCATTCCGGAGGACTACAGCTAATGGACAAATAATGGAGTCCTGTTTGAAGGCCAAGCCACATGGGCCCTGCAAATGCCACCTTGATCTTAATGGAGAAAGTCGGCCTAGCGACTATATAGTCTAGAGCTTGTAAATAGACATTTAGTTTTTCAGGATTTTTGGACATTGTTGCTTTTGTTTTTTGTTTGGACGTTATTTATAAGTTTTTCTACTGTGGGTATTTCTATCCTAACAATTTTTTCAGGTACAAAGAAGAAAGCAACAGCCTCATTCGATATCGAGTAAGCTAGGTCGATATCAACCAGTTCACCCGAAATTGACCAGTTCTGCAGTAACATTACACTCGACTTCCGAGGATTGGCACACCTGTCTAGTGAGTTTCTTTCTTTACCCTTGTATTTTATATAGTGAGGACACTGTAATGTTTAAGTATGGGGTAGGTAAAGGGCTTACTTTATGCATATTTTGACTATATTTGACATTACGTGTGCATATTTTTATGATTTATTTCTGGAATTGCTTATACATGGCTACTTTGGATTTCATATTTGATTTATGTGCTTATGTGCATGTTTTCCAAAGTTCATAAAAATCACCCCATTAAATTTTTTGAATAGGTGTCATGGAAGCTTTAATTGAACTCGACGATGCAAAATTGGATTCATTGGAGATATAACATGAAATTGCCTAGTAAAGGGAAGTCACAATGAAGTGCATTATTTTATGAAAACAATAAAATGAGGTAAATTTTGAAATTTCTTTTGACATGTTTCATGATAAAAGGATGGAGGACTTCATATTTCCATATATGCTCATATTGTTATATCCTAGCCTTACCTATGCTTATGCATCACAAAAGCCATATTATGCCTTACCTTATACTATGCTCCACATTATCTAAATATTTCCCATTCTTTACCTTATTTCCATCCGGGGATTATGTTAAGAATGGAATTACATTATGGAGATTATTGTTGGATGTTTGTGTTGTTTTTATTATCATATTTGGAGTTTGGCAGGGAATTGAAAAATTATGCAAAATTTAATGAGAGAAAGAAAATCTAGTCACCTCAGGAGATAAAGGTAGATCGGCCCTACCTGCGTTGAGATGTTAGTTCCGCAGGATGGGACACCAAAGTGAGGAGTCTGAAACACTAAGTATTCGGGGTCATTCATTACACCCATGTTTGCGACTCGCGAGAAGGAAATGTTGAGGTTAGAGAGGTAAAAGCTTTATAGTGAAAAAGCAAAGAATGATTTATGAGAGGATGAGTGATGTGGAAATTATGATGGGAGAGGTGCATCAAAGCAAGAAATCAAGTTTGAAGAAATTCTCCCGGATTTAGCACCACATTGCCCAAATATAGCCCACACCACTATACCGTTTACCTTTTCTTCACTATGAGCTTAATTGAAGTCCTCTTGATTATTAATGCTTTGTCACGAATGAATGTTTTTGCATAACCCTCCTTTTGTGAGTAGATGTTTCTTTTTTAAAATTGCACAAGCACGAATTTGTGACATTAGTACCTTTTCGAGGATGGTAATTGATTGCAGGGTTATATGAGAATGGATCTAATATGTTGAGAGTTTTGATTTCTTCCCCTGTATGACAATAAAAAAATATTACTTGAGGACAAGAAAGCTTAAGTATGGGGTGTTTGTTGTGAGCCGAATTTGCCATGTTTTACATTAACTTTTATACCGATTTCTCCATGCATTTAATACATTTGGGCTAGAATAGTACATATTCTATATAGCTTATGCTTATTTGCCAAATTATGGAATCTACACTAGTTTCTGTTTAATTTTGCAGAAATTGAAGCAATATACAGCAATTCGGAGAAAGAGAGGAAAACAACAAAAAAGTCGATATCGACCAGACTTGGTCGGTATTGAGTGGATCAAATCGAGTCGAGATGCCAGAAATCGACTAGAAAGATGGAACATAAAAGGACAGGTGGATATTGACCACATCTGGTCGATATCGAGTCAAACATGGTCGATTTTCCTCCAGAGACCAAGATCGAGTGATGAATTCCAAAGAAGTCAATTTCGACCTATACTAGTCGATATCGACCGAAATCAAGTCAAAAATTCTGTTAGAAGCCGAAATCGAGTTGTCAGAAAAAGAATCCAAGAAATCAACTCGATGTCGACCAAACTTGGTCGATATCAACCAACCTACAGAGGATGATTTCGAGCGAGTTCGAGTCCGAGTGCTGAGCTGGTTTTCTTCCACACCAAGCAAGAGATATTCTATCAACTCAAGAGATTTATCAATTCAAGAAAAGAATGATCTATCCACTTTAGATACAGTTTCCTTTTAGATTTAATTGTTTTATTTCCCAAATTTAATCATTAAGCTTTAGATAGATAAAGATAGATATTTTTTTCCTAGATTAGATAGGGAATGAAGCCTATAAATAAATCCCTAGGTGCTGAGTTTTAATCATTCAATTTCAGTCACAATTAGGTACATAAAGAAAGAGAGAGGAAGAGAGCTTGTGGCGAGAGAAGGTGGAGAGTTCAGAGACAAGTTGGATTCGATCAGTTGTAAGCTTTCTTTTAGTTTATCAATGCAATTTAGTTCCCTTTTACTATTGATGTCTTTCTTGATGATGAAGAGCGAGTAGTCACCCACCTTCTAGGGTCGGGGTGAGCCCGACGGTAGCCATGTGAGGTGATGCGGTAAAGGTACAATCTTTTGATGCGATTTCATCTTCTATCCCTATGAGCATTATTCTTTTACGAAAGTTGAAGGCGATCCTTGTTTGTATTATTGAAGCGAAAGTGATCTTAATGAAACTTGGATTAATTATGTGAAAAAGGGTTAGTAATAATTAGGATTTATACAGAAGCCTCTATATTCCTATTTGTTAATAACGAAAGTTATTTGATGAGAAGCATGTTCTTTTATGCCTTTATGTGTTATTTTACATGGTTATCGTTGTGGTGTTGAAACCCTGTTCTTGGAAGTCTTTAGTTTATTGATTTATTTCATCAAGTTTTGAGTTATGTCTTGCGAAAAGGTGAGATCTTTGGTTCTGTGATTAGTCGAAATTGAGCAACTGTTGGTCGAAATTTGTTGTCGATATCGAGTAGGTAGGTCGATATCGACTGGTTTTAGTTTTCTGTTGGTTTCTGCTTGTTTCTGTGTTTTTACAGTTTCTTTCGACGTAGTGGTCGATATCGAGCGCTCTTCTGGTCGAAATCGTTCTGAGGTCTGGAACTGAAAAGGCAGGCACTGATACGCTTCCTTGTGGATCTATCCTGACTACCTTCTACTACAGCGGGAGGAAGTCTTGTAATTAATTTACCGAGAACAGGGAGTCGAATTAGGAATTTATTTTCATACTTGATTTTCCTCCTAACAAAATACAGGTTCCCTTGACGAAAATGAGAACCCCGTATCTAATGAAGATCTCATGGGCCACATCATTCATAGTCTAGACTCGTCTTACAGCACGTTCATTACATCATTCATGATGCACACTGGATACTTGATGGTGGATGACTTGATTAGTCTCTTATATCAAGAGGAGAACAAGATTAAGCGAGATCTTGAATGCAATACCCTGGTCCATTCTCTCCCAGCTCTTATCCTTCCGCCACCATCATTATCGATCGACTCCATTGGCAAACAGTACCTCGCGAAGTCCTGGGAAATAGAACAATACTCTTTCTTCCAGCGGCCATGGCTCTCTTGGTGAGGAGCATTTCAATCAGGACAATCGAGTTGCCCTCGATCGCACTGCCAACTTTGCAAAAAAATGGGCCCCATGAAGAGATTGATTTTTGGTAGCGGGTGAACAAAACTGATTATCCCTCTTGCTGCCCCAACATCAGGGAGTCTTCAAAATAGATAAATGTAGCTTAAAACTAAAGCCCTTCCTCAATGGACCGGCGCAACAGATCACATTTACCCATATCTTCACAAGTTCACCGGCAACGGCGCCAATTTGTTGATAGGAGGAGATCGAGACTTGCAATAATAAAATAGAAATAAATCACAGCAAACCAGATTCCGTCCCTTGCAAATAATTACAAGACCTCCTCCTGATGCAGCAGCGGGAAGTCAGGATCGATCCACGAGGAAGCGTGTCAGTGGATCCTAGGCAGCGGAGAAATCTCACGGTCAGAAGTCGACAACAGGGTCCTCGATCTCGACTAGGGTAGTCGACAAAAGATCGGACAGTCGAACACAACGCAGCAGCAAGCACCGGGTGTAGTCGATATCAACTAGAGGCTACTCGATATCGAGTAGAGTCCTCGTCGACTTCGGCTTGTCTTGTCGAGTACCTGCACAATTAAGCTACAGCGATGCTAGATCAAAGATCAGTAACTCGAGGTCCACCAGGCTTGGTCGAGATCGAGTAGACATAGGATAAAACGAAACAAAGAAATAAAGTAAAGGCAAATGCTTTGGGACTCTCGAAATAAACTGTATGTAAAAGGCTTCCAAGATTGGGGTTTGCAACAACAATAACCAAGCATGCATAAGACAAAGATAAATAGATAATCATGTAAATTGCATCAAAGGACAAGCTTTCACCTTTTCCAACAATTAGACGACTCTTTCAAGAACCCCTAATTGTCTCTACCGATTTTATGTTTATAATCCAAGTTGTTAGCATGGATCTCCATTAGACGGGTAATAAACACATAAACAAATAGTAGATGCTCAAAATATGATAAAAGTCAGATCTTTACCTCAAACATGCATGGCTATCGTCGGGCTCGCCCCAACCCTAGAAGTGGGTGGACTACTCGCGCTTCATCGCAACCTCAGAAATCGATTGAAAGGAAATAACTTGCATTAAACTAAATTCAAAGAGTTTACAATCCCGGCGATCCAACTCTCGTTGAATGCCAAAACCCTAAAACTTCTGAACTCCTAAATCGTCTCTGTGGAACTATCTCTCTACTTCTGAAATTGAATGAATTTAAAATCAGCCCCATGGGCTTTATTTATAGCCTTCTATTCCTTGCTAATCAAGGATAGAACTCTCTATCTATATCTAAAATTATATCTAAAATGCTTAAGGATAAATAAAAGCAACAAGGAAATTAAATCTAAATATATCTAAATGTCTTTAATGGATAGATCTTCTCTTCCATGATGTGTCTTGATGATTTTGGATAGAATCGGCAATCTTCGGGCCCAAGCAATCCCAAACCGAGTAGGATTCGTCAAACCGAGTAACGCGGATTCTGGAACCGTCGTCGATCTCGACAAAGGTCTTGTCGATCTCGAGTAGGATTGTTGTCGACTGGGCTTGGCTCGGCGTCTCGGCTAACTGGTGCTCGATGTGGCTCGGACTTGGCTCACGGGTCTAGTCGATCTCGAGTACCCCTTGTCGATCTCGACTAGACTGGCCTTGTCGACTAGGTCTTCTCGGGTGATTCTGCTCGACATGCTCGGACACGGCTTCCGGGCTCCTCGATCTCGAGTAGGTCTACTTGATCTCGAGTAGAGTGTAACCCGGCATGTCCTTGTCTTCGTCTTCTCGATCAGCTCTTCCTCGACCAGGCTCTCCTCGGACACTTTTGGTCGATCTCGAGTAAAGATTTCTCAGCTTTCTGCTCTGTTCTTAAAACGCACTTTCCCGAGTCCTCGTTCGTCGGATTGACGCATATGACCATGCGTTAGAAAGCTGTTTTCGATGGCTACAACTCTCATGAAGATATCAAAGCTTGATTTAGAACGAAGAATGGTGAAAAATGGCCTCTTCTCTAGCTGCACCATTCTTAGCTTCTCCATGAGTTTCCTTTAAGCTCCAAAGTGCGTCCGATTTCTGCCAAATATAACAAAAACTTGTGTAGACCTCCATATATTGCAAATAAACATAACTTACACAGATTCTGTATTATTTTAGCCCAAATGCATGAAATGCATGCAGAAATCGATATAACAGTAGATATAAAACATGGCATAAAACATGGACATCAAATCACCCCATACTTAGACTTGCTTGTCCTCAAGCAATAACCAAACAATAACCAAGACCTACAACACATCTTTCAAGTCTTCGCCTTTTGTCAAAAGCAACATCTCAAGTAGTAGCAATGTAAGACAAGTGAATTTAACGTCATCACACATATCTGAGTGATCCATAGGCATAGGCAATATAAATCCAACCTCACAGGGATAATGTGTTTAAACTCAACTCTCAATGTGTTTAGGCTATGTGTATCAACTCTCAACTCAATTCCATACACAATCTCATAAACATTGTAATTTAAATATGTATCCACTTCGCAACCAATTATGAAAATACAACAAGAAATATCAGGAGGACTTCGCTCAATAGAAGTCTTCAAAGAAGATTCCATTCGGCGGGGTTGTAATGGGGCTTGGTAAGAAATAAGGGATGGAATTACTTGGCCATGTGGTGCTAAATAAAATTCGGGAATCAAGACTCCTAAATCTTCCAACAAAACCAAACCATAACTTCCCAATCATATGCATCAACCAAACTTTCTAATAAAGTATGTAACCTTTCAAACTTTCTAAATCTCTCCAAAATATATATCTTGCAAATAATGAAAGAAATAAGGTAAAATTGGCTCATGCACTTTATTCACAAACATATGTACTTTTTCTTCTTTTTTTTTTTTCTTCTTTTTTTTTTCTTTTTTTTTTTGAAACGAAAATAAATAAAATAATACTAGTGCATTTATAATGTGAGCCAAAAATCCTTTTACATAATATGTCTAGCAAGATAAAAAATGTACAACCAACCCATATCTCAATAATTTCCATGATCCTTCTTGAAATGCAACATAAGCCCATATCTCAATTCTTTCCACAAATCATCATTCCAACCAACTCTAAGTCTTAATTCCCAAATGGGGGTCAGGCTCAATTTGGCTAAGGATAATTTTGTGGAGTTTATAATAAAAGTCTCAGGCTAATGTTCTGGCTTCAAGCAGGGATAATGCAGGGTAGGTAAAGAGAGGATAAAATTGGCTTAAAAGGTGCCTCCATCATTTAATTCTCATCAACATAAACATATAAATGCATTGGTTTTGAATAACTATCACAACATTTAGAGATGCATAGGAAGAGTAAATACACTCAAGAAAGCAGAGGGATTTTTAATGTTCTCCCTATAAGGCCAAAATTCTCACTGGGACAATTTTTGTTGGATTTTAACCTTTAGCTTAGGTTCATATGTGCTCAATTTCATCACAAGGTCACAATCCATATAAAAACCATTTTGAGGACTCAGGCTAAACCTTCCAAACACGCCATAGGATTTACATGATCAAGTCAATTATTATTTATCATCATAGGACATCTAAGTTAGGGTATAAAAACTAAAACAATGCAAAATTTTAAACATGCATATATTTTTTTTATTTTTTCGACATTTTCTATTTTTATTTATTTTTATTTTTTTATGCAAAAATCAAAACTAAAGTATGACGAAGGATTTAAAAGGCATAAAATTTAAACATGAATGCATAACATAAAATTTTAAAATTTCACCATGTAAGACTAACACATATGATAATGATAATGAGCCCTTCCCCCACCCCATACTTAAAATTTACAGTGTCCCCACTGTATAAAATCAAATAAAAACAAGAGTAAAGGAAGGAACTCACAGGATAACACGTCGAGGAGGGTAGATCAGTGCAGGTCGAGTAGACAAGCTTGTCGATCTCGAGTACATGTTACTCGATCTCGAGTAGCTTCGTCTGCGTCCAGTGGTTTTCTGAAGTCGAGGAGCGTCTGGTGGCTTGTCGATGTCGAGTACGTCTACTCGAGGTCGAGTAACTTCTGGGCTTCTACTCCTTGTCGTAGTCGACTTGGCCTTCGTCGATTCTGACTGTTTTTCAGGGACTTCTTTTTCCACTTTTCGCGATCCTTATATGCTTTGCCGACCTAAAAGTGTTAGATTGCACACAAAAAACAAGACTATCCACATGAAGTATTCTAAAAGACATAAAACCAAAAAAAACAACAAAAAAACAAAAACCAAAAACTAAAAAGTTCAAAAGTCCCAAAAATAAATGTCTATTTACAAGCTCTAGATTTTATAGTCGCTAGGCCGACTTTCTCCATTTAGCATTAGCCTGGCTCATCTTTGTCCGGAGGTATAGGTGGATGTGGTGGTTCCTCCGATGGTGGGAAGCGTGGGATGTCATCCGAGGGCATCATGTGAAGAAACTTAAACCTCCCCAAGTGGACGCTCCATGGCTCCACACATCCATCTTCCTGGGCTCCAGCTGGCATGCATAAAGGAATATATAAAGGAAATTTGCATACCTCATCATCATACCTCTTCCGTTCCATTGGTTGATTTGTTTGCGCGTCTCCACCACAGCAAAACGGTGGAGTGGAAAGAGATATTTCCACCTCATCATGCGGAGCAGCATGCCACTTTGCTAGGACCCCATACTTGAACACAAACATCGATTGCTCAAAATTGTCAGGAATGGCCTTCACCTTATAGGGTAAAAGCGACCTTGAAGTACCATGGGCAACGACGTCCGGATTTTGCGTTGGTGTCTCTTCTTCTTCTTGGGATCCTTCCAAAGATTCTTCAAAGATAGATAGCGAAGGAGATATCGAAATAGAGGAAGGACATACCTGGGTTTCTGTGGTACAGACGATTTTGGCTGGTGTTTCTGGATCAGTTCCTCCAGAATGTCTATATGTAGAGTCCAGGTAGTCGATGTTGACTGGCTCATAGAAGGGGACATTGTCGAACCAACTTGTCATTGTTGATTTGGGCGATTTAGTGTAATGTTCCCATCTACGCAACACAAGCTAAGCTTCTACTTGCCTCGCACGCTCAACTTATTGTTCCCTGGTTGCTCTCTCAATGGCGAGAGCAGCATCTTTGGCGGCTATTTCCCTCCGAAGCCTCTCAATCAGCTGTTCTTGTGTTTCTGCGGCCGCCTTGGCTCTTTTTAGTTTAGCGTGGATGTGTAAGAGGCGCTCCGGTTCATCTAAGGTGTCAAAATCAGATGGTTGACCAGAACGGCGCATACACCTACGAAGTAACTCAAAAGAAAAGTGAGATCTGACTACCTAAGGCGCGAATGATAGCTTCCCCGGCAACGGCGCCAATTTGTTGATAGGAGGAGATCAAGACTTGCAATAATAAAATAGAAATAAATCACAGCAAACCAGATTCCGTCCCTTGCAAATAATTACAAGACCTTCTCCTGATGCAGCAGCGGGAAGTCAGGATCGATCCACGAGGAAGCGTGTCAGCGGATCCTAGGCAGCGGAGAAATCTCACGGTCAGAAGTCGACAACAGGGTCCTCGATCTCGACTAGGGTAGTCGACAGAAGATCGGACAGTCAAACACAGCGCAGCAGCAAGCACCGGGTGTAGTCAATATCGACTAGAGGCTACTCGATATCGAGTAGAGTCCTCGTCGACTTCGGCTTGTCTTGTCGAGTACCTGCACAATTAAGCTACAGCGATGCTAGATCGAAGATCAGTAACTCGAGGTCGACCAGGCTTGGTCGAGATCGAGTAGACATAGGATAAAACGAAACAAAGAAATAAAGTAAAGGCAAATGCTTTGGGACTCTTGAAATAAACTGTATGTAAAAGGCTTCCAGGATTGGGGTTTGCAACAACGATAACCAAGCATGCATAAGGCAAAGATAAACAGATAATCATGTAAATTGCATCAAAGGACAAGCTTTCGCCTTTTCCAACAATTAGACGACTCTTTCAAGAAACCCTAATTGTCTCTACCGATTTTATGTTTATAATCCAAGTTGTTAGCATGGATCTCCATTAGATGGGTAATAAACACATAAACAAATAGTAGATGCTCAAAATGTGATAAAAGTCAGATCCTTACCTCAAACATGCATGGCTATCGTCGGGCTCGCCCCAACCCTAGAAGTGGGTGGACTACTCGCGCTTCATCGCAACCTCAGACATCGATTGAAAGGAAATAACTTGCATTAAACTAAATTCAAAGACTTTACAATCCCGGCGATCCAACTCTCGTTGAATGCCAAAACCCTAAAACTTCTGAACTCCTAAATCGTCTCTCTGGAACTACCTCTCTACTTCTGAAATTGAATGAATCTAAAATCAGCCCCATGGGCTTTATTTATAGCCTTCTATTCCTTGCTAATCAAGGATAGAAATCTCTATCTATATCTAAAATTATATCTAAAATGCTTAAGGATAAATAAAAGCAACAAGGAAATTAAATCTAAATATATCTAAATGTCTTTAATGGATAGATCTTCTCTTCCATGATGTGTCTTGATGATTTTGGATAGAATCGGCAATCTTCGGGCCCAAGCAATCCCGAACCGAGTAGGATTCGTCAAACCGAGTAACGCGGATTCTGGAACCGTCGTCGATCTCGACAAAGGTCTTGTCGATCTCGAGTAGGATTGTTGTCGACTGGGCTTGGCTCGGCGTCTCGGTTAACTCGTGCTCGATATGGCTCGGACTTGGCTCACGGGTCTAGTCGATCTCGAGTACCCCTTGTCGATCTCGACTAGACTGGCCTTGTCGACTAGGTCTTCTCGGGTGATTCTGCTCGACATGCTCGGACACGGCTTTCGGGCTCCTCGATCTCGAGTAGAGTGTAACCCGGCATGTCCTCGTCTTCGTCATATGACCATGCCTTGGAAAGCTCTTTTCGAGGCCTACAACTTTCATGAAGACATCAAAGTTTGATTTAGAACGAAGAATGGTGAAAAATGGCCTCTTCTCTAGCTGCACCATTCTTAGCTTCTCCATGAGTTTCCTTTAAGCTTCAAAGTGCGTCCGATTTCTGCCAAATATAAAAAAAATTGTGTAGACCTCCATATATTGCAAATAAACATAACTTACACAGATTCTATATTATTTTAGCCTAAATGCATGAAATGCATGCAGAAATCGATATAATAGTAGATATAAAACATGGCATAAAACATGGACATCATAGGTCGATATCAACCGGTTTTAGTTTTCTGTTGGTTTCTGCTTGTTTCTGTGTTTTTACAGTTTCTGTCGACGTAGTGGCCGATATCGAGCGCTCTTCTGGTCGAAATCGTTCTGAGATCTGGAACTGAAAAGGCAGGCACTGATACGCTTCCTCATGGATCTATCCTGACTACCTTCTACTACAGCGGGAGGAAGTCTTGTAATTAATTTACCGAGAACAGGGAGTCGAATTAGGAATTTATATTTCATACTTGATTTTCCTCCTAACAAAATACAGGTTCCCTTGACGAAAATGAGAACCCCGTATCTAATGAAGATCTCATGGGCCACATCATTCATAGTCTAGACTCGTCTTACAGCACGTTCGTTACATCATTCATGATGCACGCTCGATACTTGATGGTGGATGACTTGATTGGTCTCTTATATCAAGAGGAGAACAAGATTAAGCGTGATCTCGAATGCAATACCCTGGTCCATTCTCTCCCAGCTCTTATCCTTCCGCCACCATCATTATCGATCGACTCCATTGGCAAACAGTAACTCGCGAAGTCCTGGGAAATAGAACAATACTCTTTCTTCCAGCGGCCATGGCTCTCTTGGTGAGGAGCATTTCAATCAGGACAATCGAGTTGCCCTCCATCGCACCGCCAACTTTGCAAAAAAATGGGCCCCATGAAGCGATTGATTTTTGGTAGCGGGTGAACAAAACTGATTATCCCTCTTGCCGCCCCAACATCAGGGAGTCTTCAAAATAGATGAATGTAGCTTAAAACTAAAGCCCTTCCTCAATGGACCGGCGCAACAGATCACATTTACCCATATCTTCACAAGTTCACCGGCAACGGCGCCAATTTGTTGATAAGAGGAGATCGAGACTTGCAATAATAAAATAGAAATAAATCACAGCAAACCAGATTCCGTCCCTTGCAAATAATTACAAGAAACTTGGCTCATCATCAAACCAACCACTATCTGATTGGTTCTCTCTTTGGCTCTCTTAGAGGTTGGCTCATCAAGAAACTTGACATTAACAATGCTTTCTTCAATGGGGACTTATCGAAGGTATTATATATCGAGCAACCAAAGGGATTCATTAAGCCATCTTATCCTCATCACGTATTTCGGCTGCACAAGGCTCTCTATGGCCTTAAACAAGCACCAAGGGCTTGGTTCAAAAAGCCCAAAACTCATCTTGTCTCAAAGGGATTCCACATTTATCAATCGGATACTTATGACGTGCTCGGGACCGGGATCGGGCAAAAGGACGAACGACGAGAGTTTCGAGAAGTTGGGAAATTGTGGACAACTTCTTAGTCAACAGATCAATCATCAAATAATGTCGATTTTCCATTGATTGGCTTGGCTTCTAGGGATTTGCGAGTACTACTTTTGTAGATCTTGAAGTCTCGATTGCGTATTGGGGTTGACCTCGTCAATAAGAGGTCATACGAAGCGGGAAATAGCATTTTACCGAGACATCGTCTGAGTAGAGACGATTCTGAATGGGGCACTTATGAGAGGGAGTGAGGGGCTGTTTTGGAGTGATGTTTTGGAGATGATTTGAGGGTGGGGATGGGGATGTGAAAGGCCTTCAAATGATGGTAAGGTAGGGAATGAGGGTTGAGGGATATGTGATGCAAGATCGCTCTCGGCCTCACACTCTGAGCTCTCTCCAACACTTGATCTTCCACACTCTCGGCCTCGCTAAGGAATTTCCTTCAGCCTCTCACTGAAGGTTTTATTCCCGACCTCTCACTTAAGAACAAAATTCTTGACCCAAATCACTGGAAGCTAAAAGGGTCACTTTTTTCTCAAAATTAAACTTGTCTCAAAAGAAATTCTTACATCCCTTTATATAAGAAAATATTGATGCTATGAAAAAAAATTAAAATAAATAGATAAGCTAATGACGGATAATACGAAAGGGTTTCCGAGATTTATGACGAAGAGATGGACAACCATGATGGGGGAAAACGAATGGTCTTGGCTGTCATCAAAGAGATGGAAGTTTGGAAGAATCTCTAAAGGCCCGTCATTTAATCCGACTTTACTGAATGCATTTTGTCTTTATTTATTTCATTTTCGACAAGCTGCCAGATTTTCGGACTGCTACAAAGATCACAGATTTTGGACATCTTCCAAGATGACTTAACGATAGCATCCTTCAATAAAGTTGTATCCACTTAAAATATTTTTTCAACAAGTGTTGATCGCCTTCAATGGGAATTTCATACATCCAGAACGATCTAGAATACCGAGATTTCACCAAACAGTTTTCCGAAATGAAAGTTGATGTTAAGTTTTGAAGACAAACCTATGTAGGAAAAAAGAGACGAGCTCATGGGCAACTACGATCACATCAACTTCCCTGTTTGTTCATAAGTCTCCTAAAAATACCATCTATGTTCTTTTCTATTTAGATGATGAGATCATCACCGACGATAATCATGCCCTCATATAGCGGTTCGTCACATCGCTTCACTATACATTCGCCCGTAAAGATCTCGGTTAGTTGTGCTACTTCTTTGGCCTTGAAATCATCAAGACGTCAACGGGTCTCTAGCTCTTTCAAGCCATCTATATCTGTGATGTCTTAACAAAAAACAACATGTTAGAGTGAAAGTTGCTCTTTATTCCAGCGGATCCATCCACCCGCCCTTGTCGTTATGGCAAACCCTTTCCTGATCCATCCCTCTACCGCCAAACCTTCGGCTCACTACAATTTGCAACCATAACCATGCCAGACAGACCCCTTTACTATCAATCGAGTGTGCAAATTTATGCATTCTCCAACAATAGTTGAATTTGGCTGGGACTTTGGCTCACTGTCTTCACTTCCAACCAACGATGGCTCCATTCCTCCTTGCCTACTAAGATGCTGGATGGGCGTCCGACCTCGATGACTACAGATCTCAATATAGCTTCGCAATCTTTCATGGTAAGAATCTCATCAGTTGGACTTCCATGAAACAGAAGGTTGTCACAAGATCAAGCACGGAGGCAGAATACGGGGCACTTGCATACACCGCAGTTGAATTCCTTTGGCTAAAACAACTCCTGCGTTATCCATCCCTGCCCTTTCGTCACCCTCCTACACTTCTATGTGATAATGTAAGCGTCACTTTCATGTGCAAAATTCTTGTGATTACACTACTACTATTCCGACCTTTAGCGGCGGTCAAAAATCGCTGCCTAAAGCCTTGTAACCACAGCCTAAACCTTTGGGCAACAGTTTTCCAACCGTGCCATCTGCTCCCGTTGTTATAAACCTATGGCAGCGGTTTGGTCAGCCTTAGGCAGCGGGTTTAAAAGAACGGTGGAACCACTGCCCAAAAGTAACTACAACCGCTGCCAAAGAGTCTAAAGAGACATTTATATCTCAGAACAATGGAAGCGGTTTTGTTTGATTTGGGCAGTGGTTTAAATTACAATTTAGAAGCAGTTAATGTACCCTATCACATCGGTTTTACATCAATGGAAGCGGTTATTCTTATCTACGGAAACAGATATAAAAACCTATGGCAACGGTTTTCTATAGCTAAAAAATTTAAAATTTGAGAGAGATTAATTCATGGCACACCTGTTTAATATAATTTTAAATATTTATATATTGAAATCATAGATTTAAAATTAACTACAAAATGAATAATATAAATTCAAAATATTGTACTTTCATTGCATTATAACATTAATTACAAAAGTTTGATTACAAATTGTTGTTGCAGGAGGATGTGTCAAGTATGAAATAAATATACAATATAAAATCAAACCGACTCCTTGTCTTAGCAAATAAATAAAAGACTTCCTCCCTTTGTAGTAGAAGACAGTCATGATCGATCCACGAGGAAGCGTGTCATCGCCCACCTTTTAAGTTCCAAATCGCTCAAATTCGACTCCGGAAGCACTTGACGTCGACTAAGGTCCTCGACGTCGACTACTCAGTCGGGTAAAACTGCAAACAGAAAAAAAACAGAACGCAAAACGAGGCAAAAACAAGCAATGCCGAGTAACACAGAGTACTCGACATCGACTAGACCTACTCGACGTCGAGTAGAATTCAGGTGATGTCGAGTGCTTTGTAGTGTAAAAACGTGACCTTTGCAATGACAGAAATAAAATAGAAGCAACACGAAGGGAAATTCAATAAACTAAAAGACTTCTAGAATCGGGGTATCAACGCCACAACGATAACCATATAAAATAATGTATAAGGTATAAAAGATCATGGCTTTTCATCAAATAACTGTCGTTATTAACAAATAAGAATATATAGAGGTTTTCGCATAAACCCTAATTGTTACTAACCCCTTTTAACATAATTAATCCAAGTTGTATTAAGATCACTTTTGCTTCAATAACACAAACAAGGATCACCTTCAACTTTCACAAAAGAATCATGCTCTTAAGAATAGAAGACGAAATCGCATCAAAAGAATGTAAATTTTTCAACCTTATATGGCTACCGTTGTCGTAGGGAGGAAATCGAGTATGAAATATAATAAAATAGATCAAACCAGATTTAGGCCCATGCAAATAATTACAAGACTCCCTCCAATATAGTAAGAGAAAGTCAGGATCGATCCACGAGGAAGCGTGTCAGCGGATCCTAGGCAGCGGTAAATCTCACAGAAAAGACAATGGAAGACAGAAACAAAGAAACAAAGAAAGAAAGACAGAAATAACAAACGAAAACAAGAAATAAAGCAAAGACAGCAACTTACTCGATCTCGACAACAGCAACTCGAGATCGACAAAACTTTAGTAAAAACAGAAACTTCAAAATCGACGATAGAAGCAGAAACTCAACTCGATCTAGACAAGACCCAACTCAAGATCGACAAAGGCCTACTCGATCTCGACTAACTCCTCCTCTAGATCGACCAAAACACAGAAAGTTATAAATCGCAGATTTCGAACACAGAACTCAGAATTTCGACAGAAATAAATCAATATACTAAGAACTTCCAAAGCCAGGGTATCAACACCACAACGATAACCGTGCAAAGTAACACATAAAGGCATAAAAGATCATGCTTTCCATCAAAATAACTTTCGTTACTAACAAATAGGCATATAGAGGCTTTCACATAAACCCTAATTGTTACTAACCCTTTTCACATAATTAACCCAAGTTGCATTAAGATCACTTTCGCTTCAATAACAGAAACAAGGATCACCTTCAACTCTCGCAAAAGAATCATGCTCATAGGGATAGAAGACGAATTGCATAACAAGATTGTACCTTTACCGCATCACCTTACATAGCAGACATCTTGGATTGTACCAGAAGTTGGTGGACTACTCGCTCTTCATCCCAATAGCAGACATCTTGGATGAAAAAGAACTAACTTGCATTAAATAAACTCAAACTTACAACCTCTTTTCTCTATGTGTAACTAACTGTCTCTGACTTAAATTGAATTGAATCTGAATCAGATGCATAATGCTCAGCCCCTAAGGCTTTATTTATAACCTTCTAATCCTTGCTATTCAAGGATAGAATATATCTATCTATATCTAAATCTATATCTAAAAACTTTAAGATAAATAAATGCAATTAAGGAATTAAATCTAAAAAAGGGAAATTGTATCTAAATAGGTAGAATGTCTTCTTGTTGATAGATCTTCTCTTCCATGGATAGTTGATAGATCTCGGATAAACTCGGCTTCTTTCGGCTCCAAGGATTCCCAGCTCGACACGGACATCTAAAGCGCGTAACGTGGCTTCGGACACAGCTCTCCTCGATCTTGACCAAATCTACTCGAGATCGAGTAGAATTGACGTCGACCATGGCTGGCTGGACGTCTCGGATAGCAGCTGCTCGATCAAGCTCGGACATGTGCTCCTGGCTCCTCGGGATCGACTGAACAACTCGAGATCGAGTAGATCTAGTGTCGAGGATGGCTAGCCTGGTGTTTTCGAGTAGCTAGTGCTCGTCATGGCTCGGATTGGCGCCAAGGTGGTCCTCGAGATCGAGTAGGGTTGGCCCGGCGTCTCCGTCCTCGGCTTCTCGACTTGTCACAACTCGTCGACTCCGGACATGGCGTCACAGTGTTGTCGATCTCGACTAGGTAACTCGAGGACGAGTAGGGCTTCCGGAGTCGGGTTGTCTCTGACTTAGTTTCTCGATCGGTGCTAAGTCCACAAGGCCTGTGCTCGGACACATTCGTCGAGATCGAGTAACAGTACTCTAGATCGAGTAACTATGGGCTCCTAGCTTGATTCGACTGGTTCCGTTGTTTCTTGACCTAGGACTTCTGTAGTTGATTTTCGAGCTTTTCCGACCTTTCTCATAACTGTTGTAATTTGCCTCGAATTCTGCGAAATTAAACAAAAGCTGGTGTAGATTCCATAATTTGGCAAATAAACATAAACTACATAGACTCTGCACTATCTTAGCCCAAATGCATGAAATTTATGCAGAAAATGATATAAAAGTTACTGTAAAACATGGCAGATTCAGCTCACAACAAACACCCCATACTTAAGCTTGCTTGTCCTCAAGCAATACTTTTATTTGTCATTCAAGGGAAGAAATCAAAACTCTCAACATTTTAGATTCAATCTCATGTATCCCTGCGGTCAATTATCATCCTCGAAAAGGTACTAGTGTCACAAATTCATGCATGTGCAATATAAAAGCAACATCTACTCACAAAAGGAGGGTTAGGTAAAAACAATTCATGTGACAAAGCATTAATAATCAAGGGGACATTAATTTAAGCTCATTAAGGAGTAGATTGGTAAAAGGCTAAAGGTGGGCAATTTTTGGCAATGTGGTGCTAATGATCCGGGGAAATGGAGTATTTCCAAACTGAATTTCATACCACATTTTTTTTCTCATCAGATTCATCACCTTTCATAATGCTTTTATCATCAATAATGCTTTTACCTCTCTAACCTCAGCACTGCCTTCTCGCGAGTCGCAAACATAGGTGTCATGAATGGCCCCGGATACTTAGTGCTTTGGACTCCTCACAATGTGTCCCATCTCGCCAAACTATTATCTCAGCGAGCAGGGTCAATCTACCTTTATCTCCCGAGGTGATTGGATTTTTTTCTCACTCATTAAATTTTCCATATATTTCAAACAATTTCCTTCCAAACTCCAATAATGATAACAACAACACAAACACCATATGATAATCTCTATAATGTAACATCATTCTCAACATAATCCGCGGATAGGAAATAAGGTAAAGAATGGCAAATATTTTAGAATATGTGGAGCAATATATGAAATAAGGCCTATTATGGCTTTTGTGTAATGCATAAGCATGGGTATGGCTAGGATTTCAAAATATGAGCATTATATGGAAATATAAAGTCCTTCATCCTCTTATCATGCAATATGTCAAAAGCAACTTTAAATTTTACCTCCTTTCATGGTTTTCAAGAAATAATGCACTTTATTGTGACTTCCCTTTACTATGCAATTTCATGCTATATCTCTAATGAATCCAATTTTGCATCGTCGAATTCAATATAAAGCTTCTATGACATTAATCAAATTTTTTCAATGGGGGTCATTTTTCTCAAACTTTTGGAAAACATTCATATAAGCACATAAATCAATAATCCATTCCAAAATAGCCATGTAGCAGCAATGTCAAATATGGAAAATATGCATAAAGTGAGCCCTTCCCCCACCCCATACTTAAATATTACAGTGTCCTCACTTTATAAAAACAAGGGTAAAGAAAGAAACTCACTTAGACAGGTGTGCAGGGCCTCTCAATTTTGAATAAAAGGAACCGTCTGGGCCGAGTCTGAATATAGCTTATCCATGGACCTGAAAATATGGAAGACATATACCCACAATAGAAAAACTAAAAATGTTAAAAACAATGTCCAAAAAGTCCCAAAAAGTAAATGTCTATTTACAAGCTCTAGATTGTATAGTCGCTAGGCCGACTTCTCCATTTAGCTCAAGGTGGCATCTGCAGGGCCCATGTAGCTTGGGCTTCAAATAGAACTCCATTCTTGTCTATCAGCTGTAATCCTCCAGAATGGATCTTGTTCACCACAAAAGGTCCCATCCTCTTCTTGTTGAATTTGTTAGGAAACCAATGATCCTTTGATTTAAAGACATAGAGCTTGTCTCCAACTTCATATTCTTTGGGCTCATCATTGGATATCCTACATAAGCGCACATACCAAGGCAAACCTCTCCCATGTATAGATAGATCTTTAATGGAAATAGGAGAAGAAAGATCCATACCTTGGCTTACCTTTGAAGAGACGGAATCGGGGACCACGGTGTTTGGTCGATCTCAAGTAGGGGTACTCGATCTCGATGAGTTTTCAGGTTCTGATGGTGAGCTGCTCGAGGATGCAGGAGCTGGTGAAGCTTGGTCGATCTCGACTAGCCTGGTTGATCTCGAGTAGTTCTGGCCGTGTGGTGGAGTCAGCGTCGAGGAAGGTGAAGTCGAGGCAGGGAAGTGGTGGTCGGTCTCGAGTAAGTTACTCGATCTCGAGGAGCCTGGCGCTTCAGTCTGGCTGCTCGACGACGCTGGTGCTGGTGGAGGCTCCTGGTTTTGGTCGAGATCGACTAGAGTCCTCGATGTCGAGGAATCTTGGTCGACTTTGACCCCATACTTGGTTCCTGTCAAGGCATCCAAAAAATAGTTAGTCCATAACGACGTACCTTGGTCTGGGTCGATTGGATTCTTTGTGTCCTCCTTTAGGATTGCTATGATCTCCTCCACCTGGGCCTCCATATCCCTCTTTTCCAGCTCCTCAGGGGTCATATTTCTTACCTTGGGTTCCCCGCATGTGATGTATCCAGCTGAGATAGATTTGACCTCTTTCATTGGACCTGTATGCCTTTCAGTTTTATTAAAGGAATATTCAATGACCTCATCGCTGATATTGAAAGTGAGCACTCCTTTCCTCACGCTTATGTTGGCATCCACCGTCGCCAACAAGGGTCTTCCTAGAATAATTGGACAAGTAGGGTCTTCTTGCATATCAACAACTAAAAAATCAGCAGGGACAAAGAATTCACCTACTTGTACTGGCACATTGTCCATCATGCATGTTGGAATGACCACCGTGTTGTTGGCCATGTAAAGTCTAGCATCCACAGGCTCTAGGGCACCTATCTTAATATTGGACCAAATTGTTAAAGGCATTATACTCACACTAGCTCCAAGATCACATAAAGCATTAATTTTGTATGGACCAAATCCAATGGATATAGCAAACTTACCTGGATCTGGCCTCTTCTCAAGTATGTTCAAGTGGTTGCACTCCTCTGTAATTTCAGCCATTAACCGCTTTTTGCTCAGAATCTCTTTCATGAACTTGACATAGGATGGCATTTCATTAAGAGCTTCTGTGAAAGGGATGGTGACATTGAGCTTCTGAAGCATCTTGATGAAGCGCTGAAATTTCTTCTCTGATGGGTCCTTTGGAGATTTCATGGGGAAAGGCAGCTTCTTTTTCTGATTCGGAGCCAAAACAGATCTCGGAGGTGCTGCAGCCTTCTCTATCTCGACTCGGTCCTCCTCGATCTCGACCAAATCCTTCTCGATCTCGACTACTGTAGTCGACTTCGAGTTGCTGTATAGTGCAGACGAGGGTTTCTGTACTTGTTCCTCGAGATCGAGCTGGACTTGCTCGAGATCGACCAGGTGCTTGTCGACGTCGACTTGCTGCTGGTCGACTTGTTGTTCTCCTTTGTTCTGTTGTTTTTGGACCTCTGGCTCTTGCAGTTGATGGCCGCTTCTAAGTTTTATAGCAGCGATGTGTCCAGTCTTTCCCATAGGATTTGGTTCTGAAGATCCTGGGAGCGAACCTGACTGTCTGGGGACTCCTACTGCTAGCTGGCCAATCTGTGTATCAACTGTTTTCCTCCATATATCAATCTCCCCAAGCCTAGAGTTGACGCCCTGAATTTGAGTGTAGACTGAGTTGAAGGATTGCCCGGTTTCTGTATGATTCCTCCGTCTTTCCTCTAAGACAGTCTGTAGATCATCCTTTTTCCAGTCTCTTTCCGGATGTCCTGGAGCTCTCTAGGGTGGGGGGTTCCTAGGGGCACCTTGGTTCCATTGTGGTTGCTGAAACCTTTGGTCCCCCATATAGCGATTGGGACCCCCTGCGTAAGCTGCCTCTTCGTGGTATTCTGCCAGCCTGACTTGCTCAGTGTGTGGGCACTCAGTAGTGGTGTGCCTCTGTGATCCGCATTCAATACAAGGCTGGTTGACAGAAAGATACTTTACTTGTTTGAGGAGATTCTTATTCTGATCTCTGTAGTACTGCTCCCTAACATCTGGGCCAATCTCCTTAGGAGGCTCATATAGGGGCATGGATGGTGCTGGCCTGGTGTAGGGGTTCTCTTCATAGTTGACTGGAGTCCCGTACTTGTTGTCATAGTTGGTCAGTTTGTCGAGAGCAGACCATGCGTCAGGAGGCGGCATTGTCAGATACTCATAGTGAGTATATGTGTTGATTCTGTCCTTTGCAGCCAAGTCCAGAGAATTGAAGAAGATCTCTTGAACTACGCAGGGTTGTTGTCCATGTGTAGGGCAGGATCGCAGTAGATCCTTATAGCGTTCCCATGCCTTTGCTAGCGTCTCTCCAGGCTGTTGTTTGAAAGATGTGATCTTTTGGCGCAGGAGTGCTGTCTTGGCAGGAGGAATGAACGTGTTCATAAATTCCTGCTTCACTTGAGCCCATGTTGTGAGAGAACATGGTTTCAGCCCTTCCAACCATTTCAATACAGGACCAGTCAGAGACCAACAGAAAGCTTTCATCAGGATGTACTCCAAGGTGGTACCTTCAGAAAGAGTACGACACATGTTAGTAAAGTTGGTAATATGGCACAGAGGGCATTCATTAAATCTACCATGAAAAGCATGATTTTTAATTTCAATAAGGAATTGAGTGCGAATTTCATAGTTGTTTACAGGGGTTAGAATGGCCGATTCAGGCACGACGAGAGTCGGGTGCATATAATCCTCTGCAGTGGTTGGGTATAGGGCAAGTTCAGCTTCTGCTTGTTCCCTTCCTGCTTTCTCAGCGACGATAGCAGCATCTTTAGCGGCCAATTCCCTATAAGCCTCGCAATCAGCTGCTCCTGTGTTTCAGCGGCTACCATGGCTCTTTCTAGTTTAGCTCGGATGTGTAGGAGGCAATCCGGTTCGTCTAAGCCGTCAAACTCAAGTGGTTGACCAGAACGGCGCATACACCTGTAAAGTAACTCAAAGAAAAAAGTGAGATCTGGCTACCTAAGGCGCGAATGATAGCTTCCCCAGCAACGGTGCCAATTTATTGTAGAGAGGAAATCGAGTATGAAATATAATAAAATAGATCAAATCAGATTTAGGCCCACGCAAATAATTACAAGACTCCCTCTAATGTAGTAAGAGAAAGTCAGGATCGATCCACGAGGAAGCGTGTCAGCGGATCCTAGGCAGCGGTAAATCTCACAGAAAAGCAAACAGAAGACAGAAATAAAGAAACAAAGAAAGAAAGACAGAAATAACAAACGAAAACAAGAAATAAAGCAAAGACATCAACTTACACGATCTCGACAACAGGAAATCGAGATCGACAAAACTTTAGTAAAAACAGAAACTTCAAAATCGACGACAGAAGCAGAAACTCAACTCGATCTAGACAAGACCCAACTCGAGATCGACAAAGGCCTACTCGATCTCGACTAACTCCTCCTCTAGATCGACCAAAACACAGAAAGTTCTAAATCGTAGATTTCGAACACAGAACTCAGAATTTCGACAGAAATAAATCAATATACTAAGAACTTCCAAAGCCAGGTTATCAACACCACAACGATAACCATGAAAAGTAACACATAAAGGCATAAAAGATCATGCTTTCCATCAAAATAACTTTCGTTACTAACAAATAGGCATATAGAGGCTTTCTCATAAACCCTAATTGTTACTAACCCTTTTCACATAATTAACCCAAGTTGCATTAAGATCACTTTCGCTTCAATAACACAAACAAGGATCACCTTCAACTCTCGCAAAAGAATCATGCTCATAAGGATAGAAGACGAATTGCATAACAAGATTGTACCTTTACCGCATCACCTTACATGGCCACCGTCGGGCTCACCCCAGCCCCAGAAGTGGGTGGACTACTCGCTCTTCATCGCAATAGCAGACATCTTTGATGAAAAAGAACTAACTTACATTAAATAAACTCAAACTTACAACCTCTTTTCTCTATGTGTAACTGACTGTCTCTGACTGAAATTGAATCTGAATTAGATGCATAATGCTCAGCCCCTAAGGCTTTATTTATAACCTTCTAATCCTTGCTATTCAAGGATAGAATATATCTATCTTTATCTAAATCTATATCTAAAAACTTTAAGATAAATAAATGCAATTAAGGAATTAAATCTAAAAAGGGGAAATTATATCTAAATAGGAAGAATGTCTTCTTGTTGATAGATCTTCTCTTCCATGGATAGTTGATAGATCTCGAATAGACTCGGCATCTTTCGGCTCCAAGGATTCCAAGCTCGACACGGACAGCTAAAGTGCGTAACGCGGCTTCGGACACAGCTCTCCTCGATCTCGACCAAATCTACTCGAGATCGAGTAGAATTGACGTCGACCATGGCTGGTTGGACGTCTCGGATAGCAGTCGCTCGATCAAGCTCGGACATGTTCTCCTGGCTCCTCGAGATTGAGTAGATCTGGTGTCGAGGATGGCTAGCCTGGTGTTGTCGAGTAGCTGGTGCTCGTCATGGCTCGGATTGGCGCCAGGGTGGTCCTCGAGATCGAGTTGTTTACTCGAGATCGAGTTGGGTTGGCTCGGCGTCTCCGTCCTCGGCTTCTCGACTTGTCACAACTCGTCGAATCCGGACATGGCGTCACAGTGTTGTCGATCTCGACTAGGTAACTCGAGATCGAGTAGGGCTTCCGGAGTCGGGTTGTCTCTGACTCAGTTTCTCGATCGGTGCTTAGTCCACAAGGCCTGTGCTCGGACACATTCGTCGAGATCGAGTAACAGTACTCTAGATCGAGTAACTCTGGGCTCCTAGCTTGATTCGACTGGTTCCACTGTTTCTTGACCTAGGACTTCTGTAGTTGATTTCTGAGCTTTTCCGACCTTTCTCAGAACTGCTGTAATTTGCCTCGAATTCTGCAAAATTAAACAGAAACTGGTGGAGATTCCATAATTTGGCAAATAAACATAAACTATATAGATTCTGCACGATCTTAGCCCAAATGCATGAAATGTATGCAGAAAACGATATAAAAGTTACTGTAAAACATGGCAGATTCAGCTCACAACAACCGTCGGGCTCACCTTGACCCTAGAAGTTGGGTGACTACTCGCTTCTTATCATGAATAAACTCATCAATAATTTCTAGAAACTAAATTGCATTAAATAAACTCAAATAAAACTTACAACCGATCGAAACCAAAACGTCTCTCGACAACTCCAACTTGCTCTCGGCCTAAGCTCTCTACTCGTTATCTCCTTCTATGTATTGCTTTGTGGCTTGGCTTGGATGATTTTAAAATTCAACCCATAAAGCCTTATTTATAATGTTCTCCCCCTAGCTAATCTTGGAAGGAACATCTATTTATATCTAAAAACTTTCTATCTAATAAAATAAGATAAAACATTATGATAAAGGAAATAAATCAACAAGGAAACTAGGACTATTGCGGATAGATTCCTTTCATCTTGATGGATCTTCATGTAATTGGATAGAATATCACATATCTTGGCATGCAAGTATTCCTCATGCTCGGACTCGTCCTCGTACTCGACTCGGATTGCTCACTGGAATGTACTCGACTTCAACTAGGTTAGTCGACGTCGACTAGGACTTTTCCTCCTAGGTTGCACTCGAGCTCGGGTAGGATTCGGACTCGATGGGTGTACTCGACTTAGAGTAGAACTACTCGACGTCGACTAGCTCTGGGCTCTCGAGTGGCTCTGCTCGACTCCGTGTGACTTTCTGGGCTCCGATGTACTCGACTTTGACTACTTGTAGTCGACGCCGACTAGACTTATCAGCTCTCCGCATTCTGCTCCGTACTTGAAACGCACTTTTCCGAGTCCTCGTTTATCGAATTGACACATATAAGTATGTGTTGGAAAGCTCTTTTCGAGGGATACAACTCTCATGAAGACATCAGAACTTGATTCAGAATGATGAATGGTTAAAAGTAGGCTTTTCCTCAGCTGCACCATCCTTAGCTTCTTCATGACTTTCTTTTAAGCTCCAATGTGCGTCCGATTTCTGCGAAATTAAGCAAAAACTTGCGTAGACCTCCATATATTGAAAATTAACATAAACTACATGGATTTTGTATTATTCTAACAAAATGTATGAAATGCGTGCAGAAATCAATATAAAAGTATGTGTAAAACATGGCAATTTAGACTCACAACAAACACCCCATACTTAAGTTTGCTTGTCCTCAAGCAATAATTTTAATTGTCATACAGGGGAAGAAATCAAAACTCTCAACATCTTAGATTCATTCTTATATAACCCTTCAATCAATTACCATCCTCGAAAAGGTACTAATGTCACAAATCCATGCATGTGCATAAAAGAAACTTCTACTCACAAAAGGAGGGTTATGCAAAACAATTCATAAATGACAAAGCATTAATAATCAAGAGGACTTTAATTTAAGCTCAATAAGGAGTAATTTGGTAAAAGGCTAAATGTGGGCAATTTTTTGCCATGTGGTGCTAATGATCTGGGGAAATGGAGTGCTTTCCAAACTTTCATACCACATTCCTTCTTCATTTGATTTCTCACCTTTTGCTCAATCGCTCATTGCTTTTTTTCAATATTATGCTTTTACCTCTCTAACCTCAGCACTGTCTTCTCGCGAGTCGCAAACATCGATGTCATGAATGGCCATGGATACTTAGTGATTTGGACTCCTCACCTTGATGTCCCATCATGCGGAACTAACATCTCAACGCATGCAGGTCGATCTACCTTTATCTCCTGAGGTGACCAGATTTTTTTTCACTCATTAAATTTTCCATAATATTTTTCAATTTTCCTGCCAAACTCCATATATGATATATAACAGCACAAACACCATATAGAAATCTCCATAATATAACATCATTCTCAACATATTCCCCGGATAGGAAACAAGGTAAAAAATGGGCATGTTTAGATCATGTGGAGCAAATATGAAAATAAGGTTCAATATGGCTTTTGTGATCCATAAGCATTGGTATGGCTAAGGATAAAAATATGAGCTTTATATGGAAAATATAAAGTCCTCCATCCTCTTATCATGCAACATGTCAAAAGCAATATCAAAATTTACCTCCTTTCATGGTTTTCATAAAAATAATGCACTTCATTGTCACTTCCCTTTAATAGGCAATTTCATGCTATATCTCTAATGAATCCAATTTTGCATCGTCGAGTTCAATTTAAGCTTCCATGACACTTATCAAAAAAATTCAATGAGGGTGATTTTTCAAACCTTGAAAAACATGCATATAAGCACATAAATAAAATATGAATTCCAAAGTAACCATGTATAAGCAATTCGAGAAATAAACTCTAAATATGCACACAAATTGTCAAATATAGATCAAATATGCATAAAGTAATCCCTTCGCCCACCCCATACTTAAACATTATAATGTCCTCACTGTATAAAAACAAGGGTAAAGGAAAGAGACTCACTAGACAGGTGTGCAGAACGTCGGAATCGAGTGCAATATTGATGCAGAAGTGGTCGATGTCGAGGAAGGGTAGTCGACTTCGAGTAGGAGTGGTCGACTTTGATTATGGCTACTCGACATCTAGTAAGGTGGAACCCCAAGCTGGCCTATCTCCTCGACCACGGGTTCGTTGCCCGTGATGGTAGTCGACGTCGAGTACTTCTGTTTTGTTTTCGAACCTGCGAATATTGTTAGAAAGAGAATATCTACAATAGAAAACTTAAAAACCATGTTCCAAAACCAAAAAACCAATGTCCAAAAATCCAAAAACAAAGGGCCTATTTACAAGCTCTAGATTTTATAGTCGCTAGGCCGACTTTCTCCATTAAGCTCAAGGTGGCATCTACAGGGCCCATGTAGCCTGGGCCTCGAATAGGACTCCATTCTTGTCCATCAACTTTAGTCCTTCTGAATGGATCTTGTTCACCATGAAAGGTCCCATCTTCTTCTTGTTGAATTTGTTGGGAAACCAATTATCCTTTGATTTGGCGACATAGACTTTGTCTCCTACTTCATACTCCTTAGGATCATCATTGGAAACTTTGCATAATCGCACATACCAAGGCAAACATTTCCCATAAATAGATAAATCCTTAATTGAAATAGGAGAAGAGATGTTAATACCTTGGCTTACCTTCGCTGAATCGAAATTGGAGACCTCGGGATCTACTCGACATCGAGTAGTGGTACTCGACGTCAAGTACTTACCTTCGTCTGCTGGCTTGCTCGTTGAAGAGGAAGGAGTCGAGGAGGAAGGGGGTGGTCGACGTCGAGTAATGCTCGGCTTCGGGTGGTCCACTCGATGATGGTGCAGTCGGTGGAGAGCTCGGGTTCTGGTCGACGTCGACTAAAGTACTCGACGTCGAGTACTTCTGGTCGACATCGACCCCATTCTTAAGACCTGACAATGCATCAAAAAAAATATTACTCGATATCGACTTACCTTGGTCGATGTCGATTAGATTTTCCTCATTCATGATGGCCATGAACTCCTCCACCTGGGCTTCCATGTCCCTTTTTTCCAGCTCCTCGGGGGTCATATTTCTTACCCTAGGTTCTCCGCAAGTGATGTACCGGGTTGATATTGATTTGACCTCTTCCATGGGACATGTATGTCTTTCAGTTTTATTAAAGGAATACTCAGTTACCTCATCACTGATGTTGAAAGTGAGCACTCTCTTCCTTACGATTATGTTGGCATCTACCGTCGCCAAGAAGGGCATTCCTAGAATGATTGGACAAACAGGGTCCTCTGCCATATCATTAACTAAGAAATCAGCAGGGACAAAGAACATACCTACTTGTACTAGCACATCGTCCATCATGTCTGTTAGGATGACTACAGTGTTGTTCGCCATATATAACTTTGCATCCACAGGCTCTAGAGCACCTATCTTAACTTTGGACCAGATTGATAAAGGCATTATACTCACACTGGCTCCTAAGTCAGATAAAGCATTAAACTTGTATTGACCAAATCCAATGGTTATAGAAAACTTACCTGGATCTGGCCTATTCTCTGTGACGTCCATTTTGCTGCACTCCTCTACGATCTCAACCATTGACCGCTTCTTGCTTAGAATCTCCTTGAGGAATTTGACGTAGGACGACATCTCATGAAGAGCTTCTGTGAAGGGAATGGTGACGTTGAGCCTCTGTAGCATCTTCAAGAACTGCTGGAACTTCTTTTCTCCTGGATCCTTTGGAGATTTCCTCGAGAATGGCAGCTTTTTCTTCGTCGGAGGTGCTGGAACGTGGTCAACAGGGACAGAAGGCTGGTCGACGTCGACTAGGGTGTCCTCAACGTTGAGTAGGTTGGTCGATTTCTGGCCAGGCCTCGCATTCTGATTGATGTGGAGTAGAGGCTCCTCGACGTCGAGTACGGGCTGGTCGACGTCGACTGGTCTAGTCGATGTCGAGTAGTCCGCTGCAGCTTTCTCCTCCGTGCTTTGCTCGGGAATTTGCATTTGTCGCCCACTCCTTAGATTCATGGTTGCCACCTATCATGTAGTCTTACCTTTAGGGTTAGGTTCAGAGGATCCAGGGAGCGTACCTAATTGCTTGGGGATGGATGTTGCCAGTTTACCAATCTAGGTCTCAATCGATTTCCGCCATATATCAATTTCTCCAAGCCTTGAGTTGACGTCGTGCAGCTGTGTGTGGATGGAATTGATGGACTGTTTGCTGTCTACATGATTCCTCCGCATCTCCTCAAGTATAAGTTGCAGGTCATCTTTCTTACCTTCTCTGTCAGGTTGACCAGGAGCTCTGTAGGGCGGGGGATTCTGATGTCGGGGTTGGCGATAATAGCTCCAGTTCTGATTCTAATGATGCCCTAAGTAGTGTCCCGCATATCATGCCTCTTCGTGAGTTTCAGCGAGGTGTACTTGATCGACATGGGGGAACGCAGTAGTGTTGTGCCTCACAGACCCGCATTCCAAACAAGGCTGATTTTTAGACAAGAATTTGACTTATGTGGTAAGGCGACGTACCTGGTCATTGTGGAATTGGTCCCTGATGTCCAGATCCATCTTCTTTGGTGGCTCATAAAATGGCATTGATGTGGCAGGCCTTTCATACCTTTCGTCTGAAGCCGCAGAAGTCTCATATGTGTTGTCATGGTTGGCCAATGTCTCAAAGGTCTCCCAAGCACGGCATGGAGTGTACTCGAGATACCGGTAGGAAGTGTAGTTGTTGATCCGCTCATTTGTAGGTGCATCCAGGCAGTTGAAGATGATCTTCTGAATCACGTAGGGTGGTTGTCCATGTGTTGGGCAGGATTTCAGTAGCCTTTTGTAGCACTCCCAGACCTGTGCAAGTGTTTCCTCTGGCTTCTGTCTGAAAGCCGTGATTTGTTGTCTCAGCACGGTTGTCTTTGCTGGAGGAAAGAACTTGTTTAGGAACAAGTCCTGCAGTTCGTTCCACATGCGAATTGATCGTGCAGGCAATCCTTCCAGCTGTTTTTGTGCTATTTCTACAAGGGACCAACGGAAAGCCTTTAGTTTTAGACATTCAAAATTAGCACCATCTGATATAGCTTCGCATAAACCTATGAAAGTGGTGACAAGTACTAAAGGACATTCATTGGTCTTTCCCCTAAATTTATTTCTCCTAATTTCAGTTATAAAAGAAGAACGAATTTCGAAATTGACAGGGGGAAGAACGATCGGTGATTCTTGAACTTCCAGAGCAGGATGCAGATATTCATTTGCGTTGGAAGGGATGTGCTGAATCTGCTCCTCAAGTTCCCTTCTGTCGTTGACCTCGCAATCTACCCCTGCCTCCCACCGCTGTATGTTCTGTTCATATTCCGCCTCTCATCAGGCGTGTTGTGCTTCTCTGATGATGAGCTCCTCAATTAGCAGGCAGATTTGATCAAGCTTCTGTGCTGGTGTGAGCTCTATGTTGTAAGCCGAATCTGCCATGTTTTACAGTAACTTTTATGTCAATTTCTGCATACATTTCATTCATTTGGGCCAAGATAGTACAGAATCTATGTAGTTTATGTTTATTTGCCAAATTATGGAATCTACACCAGTTTCTGTTTAAATGCGCAGAATTCAAGACGCTTTACAGCAATTTTAAGGAAGGTCAGAAAAGCTCGGAAAACAACTACAGAAGTCCAGAATCCGAGAGTACAGAACCAGGACAAACCGAGCTGAAGCCAGAGCTACTCTATGTCGAGTACACCTTACTCGATCTCGAGTAGAAAGTCCGAGCAGACTTGGTCGACAAAGCCTGGTCGAGGAAACCAAGTCCGAAGCAACCTGACTCCGGAACCCTACTCTATCTCGAGTACCACTAGTCGAGATCGACTAAGCCTAGACGCCACATCCGGAGTCGAGAAGAGGAGCTGATCGAGAAGCCGAGGACGAAGGCGCTGAGCAACCCTACTCGATCTCGAAGAGGCCTTGTCGAGATCGAGGAGCCACCATGCCCTAATCCGAGTCCATGCCGAGGAGGAGTCCTCGACATCACCAGAGAGCCGTCTTCGACCACACCCCTAGTCGATCTCGAGGAGCCCTAGTCGAGATCGACGACACCCAGGAGCCCAGATCCAAGCCATGTCGAGCAGATCTACCCGAGCCGAGCCAGTCGACCATAACCCTACTCGAGATCGACTAGACCTCTGTCGAGATCGAGTAGACCTCCAGAGCCGCGTTACTCGGTTTGACCAATTCTACTCGACTTGAGATTGCTTGGGTGCGAAGATTGCCGATTCTATCCAAATCTATCAACATTGATCATGAAGAAGGAAGAGCTATCCATGGAAGACTTTAGATTTATTATTTAAAGATTTAATTCTCTTATTGCATTTATTTATCTTTTAGCAAATAGATATAATTTTATATATAGATAGAAGATTCTATCCTTGATTAGCAAGGTTTAGAAGGCCATAAATAAAGCCCTAGGGGCTGGTTTTTCATTCATTCAATTTCAGAGAGACAAGTAGTTCCACAGAGAAGTTTTAGGAGTTCTAAAGTTTTTAGGGTTTTGGCATTCTGCAAAAGTTGATTGCCGGGATTGTAAAGGCTTTGAATATAGTTTAATGCAAGTTTCTTTTTATACATCAATGTCTGCGATTGCGATGAGGCGTGAGTAGTCCACCTACTTCTGGGGCTGGGGTGAGCCCAACGGTGGCCATGTAAGGTGATGCAGTAAAGGTCAGATCTTTTTATGCAATTCGTCTTCTATCCCTATGAGCATGATTCTTTTGCGAGAGTTGAAGGTGATCCTTGTTTGTGTTATTGAAGCGAAAGTGATCTTAATACAACTTGGATTAATTATGTGAAAAGGGTTAGTAACAATTAGGGTTTATGCGAAAGCCTCTATATGCATATTTGTTAGTAACGAAAGTTATTTTGATGGAATGCATGATCTTTTATGCCTTTATGTGTTACTTTGCATGGTTATCGTTGTGGTGTTGATACCCTGGTCTTGGAAGTCGTTTATTATATTGATTTATTTCGTCGAAAATCTGAGTTTTGGGTTCGAGAATTTGCAATTTAAGTTTTCTGTCTTTCCAGTCGATACAGAGGAGGAGCTCGTCGAGATCGAGTAGGCCTTAGTCGATCTCGAGTATGGTCTTGTCTAGGTCGAGTAGAGTTTCTGCTTTTGTTGTCGATTTTTCAGTTTCTGTAGACTTGCTGTTGTCGATCTCGAGTAGGCTGTTGTCGAGATCGAGTGCCTCTGTCTTTGCTTTGTTCTTTACTTTCTTTCGCTATTTCCTGTCTTTGCTTTTGTTTCTGTTTTGCTTTGTCTTTTCTGCTTTTATTTCTGTCTTTCTGTTGCTTGTCTGTGAGATCTGTTGCTACCTAAGAACTGCTGACGTGCTTCCTCGTGGATTCGATCCTGACAACCTTCTACTACAACGGGAGGAAGTCTTGTATTCATTTGCTGAGACAGGGAAGTCAGTCTGATCTTTATTCTATATTTATTTCATACTTGACCATCCTCCTGCAATAACACTCTACCACGTTCTCATTGCTGGGATGAGTCGCCATAAGTCTTCTCCTTAGCCTTTGCCAGAAGTGGAAAAAACGTTCTGGCTTGAGAATAGGGTCGATAGCCGTACGATCAGTTCTTCTCATGCACCTGAGAAACAAAAAAAAACAAGTAAAAAGGAACTAAAAAGCAAAAACAAATATAAACAAGAAAAGATGGAACTAAAAAAGGCGTGATTGATTGCTTCCCCGGCAACCGCGCTAATTTATTGTTGCAGTAGGATGTGTCAAGTATAAAATAATTATAAAATATACAATCAAACCGAATCCGTGTCTCAGTAAATAAATACAAGACTTCCTCCCATTATAGTAGGAGGCAGTCAGGATCGATCCACGAGGAAGCGTGTCAGCACCCGCCTTTTTAGTTCCAAATCGCTCAAATTCGACTCAAGAAGCACTCGACGTCGACTAAGGTCCTCGACATCGACTACTCGGTCAGGTAAAACCGCAAACAGAAGCAAATAGAACGCAAAACGAGGTAAAAACAATCAATGTCGAGTAACACAGAATACTCGACGTCGACTAGACGTACTCGACGTCGGGTAGAATTCAGGTGATGTCGAGTGCTTTGCAGTGTAAAAATGTGACCTTTCAAATGAAAGAAATAAAACAGAAGCAACACGAAAATTATGGGATATTCAATAAAATAAAAGACTTTCATAATCGGGGCATCAACGCCACAACGATAACCATATAAAATAATGCATAAGGTATAAAAGATAATGTCTTTTCATCAAATAACTGTCGTTATTAACAAATAGGAATATATAGAGGCTTTGGTATAAACTCTAATTGTTACTAACCCTTTTTCACATAGTTAATCCAAGTTGTATTAAGATCATTTTCGTTTCAATAATACAAACAAGGATCACCTTTAACTTTTGCAAAAGAATCATTTTCATATGGATGGAAGACGAAATCGCATCAAAATAATGTACCTTTTTCGCATTACCTTATGTGGCTACCGTCGGGCTCACCTCGACCCTAGAAATTGGGTGACTACTCGCTTCTCATCATGAATAAACTCATCAATAATTTCAAGAAACTAAATTGCATTAAATAAACTCAAATAAAACTTACAACCGATCGAAGCCAAAACGTTTCTTGACAACTCCAACCTGCTCTCGGCCTAAGCTCTCTACACGTTATCTCCCTCTATGTATTGCTTTGTGGCTTGGCTTGGATGATTCTAAAATTCAACCCCTAAAGCCTTATTTATATTATTCTCCCCCTAGCTAATCTTGGAAGGAACATGTATCTATATCTAAAAACTTTCTATCTAATAAAATAAGATAAAACATTATGATAAAGGAAATAAATCAACAAGGAAACTAGGACTATTGTGGTTAGATTCCTTCCATCTTGATAGATCTTCATGTGATTGGATAGAATATCACATATCTTGGCTTGCAAGTATTCCTCATGCTCGGACTCGTCCTCGCACTCGACTCGGATTGCTCACTGGAACGTACTCGACTTCGACTAGGTTAGTCGACGTCGACTAGGACTTTTCCTCCAGGGTTACACTCGAGCTCGGGTAGGATTCGGACTCGAGGGTGTACTCGACTTCGAGTAGAACTACTCGACGTCGACTAGCTCTGGGGTCTCGAGTGGCTCTGCTCGACTCCGTGTGACTTTCTGGGCTCTGATGTACTCGACTTCGACTACTTGTAGTCAACGTCGACTAGACTTGTCAGCTCTCAGCATTCTGCTCCGTACTTAAAACGCACTTTCTCGAGTTATCGTTTGTCGGATTGACACATATGAGTATGCGTTGAAAAGCTCTTTTAGAGGGCTACAACTCTCATGAAGACATCAGAACTTGATTCAGATTGATGAATGGTAAAAAGTGGGTTTTTTCTCGGCTGCACCATCCTTAGCTTCTTCATGACTTTCTTTTAAACTCCAAAGTGCGTCCGATTTCTGAGAAATTAAGCAAAAACTTGCGTAGACCTCCATATATTGCAAATAATCATAAACTACACAGATTTTATATTATTCTAACCCAAATATATGATGAAATGCATGTAGAAATCGGTATAAAAGTATGTGTAAAACATGGCAATTTAGGCTCACAACACAAATATATATATACATATACACATATCTAGATATCAATTGAGTATCCAATAGTTGGATTTGCTGAGAGTTGGCTAGTATATATTAACAAAAGACTAAACCCAAGTGAACTATATTGAAAATAAAATAACCGCATGGGAAGACATGCAATATGGTCATCAATAGCAAAGTGTACATCGATCAGCAAAGTGTCATCGAGAGACCTGCAATATGGTCACCAATAGCAAGGCAATTTAGTAACAACGTGCATTATGGCATTAACATATATTGCCAATTCAGTTAGTCCATAACCCCAAACAACAAGTAGAATATCTAACTAAACCTGCTAAATTAGAAATGCAATACTACCCTTTGGAGCAACCATAAATCAGCACATGACCAAACAGAATGAGCAAACCACGACATTCTAGCAAAGATCATGCTAGCATGTAAAACTGAAGAAAGACATTTATTAAACCTTATGAGTAAATAGGAAAATGAAATTATAAGAATATTAAAGTACATCTAAAGCATCACACAAGTATTCATTCAGAATAATAGATTCAAAGAAGACCAGGGACCACTTATCTAAATCATTCAGAATAATACTCCCTCCATTAATTAAAACTTGACGTTTTACTATTCACGTACGCTTTTTGAGGTGTTAAAAACTATATAAAATATTAACTTTTTTAATAATTTCATACTTGTTACTATTAAGTATGAATTTTAAAAAAAAAAAAAAAAAAAAAGTTAATATTTCATATAGTTTTTATCATTCTAAAAAATGTGCATGAATAGTAAACGACAAGTTTTAATTAACGAATGGAGTATAAGAAATCAAAGATACCTCAAACTTACTCCCATCAGCAAAGGTTTGTAAAGACGGCATCATCTCCACAATGTCATCACTAATAGAAAGCAATAACTCTATCTTCTTCTTCCGCATAAACTTCTTCTCCGATAACAACTCCAACCTCCGTAGTTGCCTGGATATAGTAGCTCATGAACAAACAATAAGAAAAAGATCATGCAATCAACCAAATTAGAGAAAACAAAAAAAATAGATTTAAGGGATTGTCACACTAAACCATGCCACCAGGAATCTTGAAATCCATAAACTACCTCAAATTCTTAAATACAAACAATCAACACCTACAAACACGGTTTCGATTGGAACACTACCTTGATTGGAAATAGCTAGGGTAGAGGAAACCTCATTCCCACCACACCTAATACTTTCCTAACAAAACCTTCGCTAACCTCTCTTTAATCATTTCCATTTCTACTAAAGACAATGGCATTGGATATGATCAAATCAAAGCAAGAAATCAAGACTCAAATAAATATGTTTTAAAAATTTTTAAGCAATATTTGATTGCATGTGCAAAGCACAAACAAAAACAAATCCAAAGCTACTAAAATAAGAGGAATGGGAATTGAGAGATGAACCAGCTATATCCTGCAAGCATAAAACACGAGATTACAGAAGGAATAATATGCAAAGTTAAAATATGAACTTTTATCTTTTTCCCTAACTTACCTTCGCAACTTCTATTCTACCAAGTTGTATGGCTATCTCAAACCTATAATCAGGATCTGTAGCCACTTCAAGTGCTTCGTCTACTATACCACGCAACACTGAAAAATTACATAACTTTTTCTTGAGATCTAATGAAAACAGAGAAAAATAATGCAATAAGAATCGTGCTCACAATATTTAGCCTAGACTTTCAAATTGATACATGTTGATTCAATTCTATGAACGAGTTACCACAGGGCAAATTGGATGCAGTTACAAGTTCCAATGCCTTGAGATGGGGTAAAAAAGAAATATTTTCCATAGAACAACACCCTTTATATCAAGTTTAAAATATGCAAAGTTCCAATTCCTTCTTTCCCCCTTCAAATCATTTTTAACTTTCTAGAAAAAAATAAAATAAAAGAACTTGAATATTATAGAAATTCTATGGATTCTTACTCCTTGTGGTGCTCCAAAGGAATATAAGACAAAAGAGCATTGGCCCTTTCAAAGTCACCACACATCACAAGAGTCTTATACTCAATCAAGCTAAGAAGAAGTGTGTATCCCATTACACTGAAATGACAAAACCAACAAAGAGCAATATAAAAGAATTCAGAACCAGAAAAGGCAAAATTAGAAACTGAGAACTAAAGAAAACTCTAGCAGTAGGCTTACTTAACTCTTTGTCAATGAGATAAACATGGCTCTGAGCAGCATGGTACTCCAATAGGTACATTGAAAGATCCAGTGAAACATCGTAGTCATATGTATCAAGTGATCACAAATCAGACATAAATAGAAGCTCATAAAAAAAATGTTATTAATAACCCAAGAGCAATCATAGGAAAGGAAGAAATCTAGTAATACCTCACCACCAACACAATAATCACTACAAAAAATAATGAAATTAGCCACACTACCTTGCTTCGGCAAGGGCTTGCCGTGGCAATTGGTACCTTTTTCCACCGTTGGTAGCTTCGACAATGGGTCCCGTTGCTAATTTTCCCGCAGTGTTAGGTTGTATTTTCCATGGCTAGGTAATGTCGTAGCTAACGCGTGTATTTTTTTTAAAAAAAAAAGGGAAAAAAAAATCCCTAACCCTTACCACCCATCTTCTCATTATTTCCGCTCACTTTCAGATCTAAAAAACTCCTTACCCTCACTTCTCTGTTCGTCCATCCCCTCCCTATTTCAAATCTATTCATGTCCGCCATTCCTCCTTCCTCATCCTGGCTCTCTCTATTTGTGAAGAAAGGCGCTACTTGACCTCGAGCTTCACTCTCTCATGGTAAGCCCCTTCTAAATCTCCGCCTATCTCTATTCTCTCTAGCCTCCAAACTTCGAAGAAGAAGAAGGAAGCTCGACATGGACAAAGGAAAACAAATGTGGACTTCAGTGCTTCGATGGAGAGAGGATTGTGGTTCCTCAACCAGGTCCAGGGTCCCGAGAGCCTCGCCTTCGACCCCCTCAGCCGGGTTTCCTACACTGGCATCGCCCATGGCCGCGTCTCTTCTGAAATGGTCTTGATTGGACTGATTTCGCTTCCAATCGGTAACCTTTCTTTATTTCTAAGGTTTCATGTCCTCCAATTTTTCGTGTTTCGTTTTCTCTCTTTGTTTAATCAATAACTTTTTCACTTATTTTGTTAAGCAATTTCTGATTGGGAGTGAATTGAACTGTATAGCTGTGCAGTCAGACTTATAGGTTCGATTTATCAACTGAATTAATTTTTATGTATAGCATAGCCGAACTAGACTTGTAAAATGAATAGAATATTGGTAGAAGCAAAAACCTTTAGAAGTGAAAGTGTAGTTTGATGTCGTTAAACATACAGAGTAGAGAGAACCCATGCTTAATTTGTTCAGCTCGACATAAAGACATTATATGATAATAAAGAGTAAACTGGTAACCTGTTGGAAATTTCTGGGTTCAATTTTTTTCTTAAATTCTTAATGTTGCCTTCATGTTACTTGTTTGCTCTCTATTTCACTTGATTTAAAAGTAAAAGTGCTAAATTTGTGTCTTTTGCATTTATGTACAATCTTCAATCTTCAACTATGTCTAAAAGTGATGAATTTCTGTACAGTCTTCAACTGGTTACCAGTTGGAAATTTTTGGGTTCGATTTTTTTCTTAAATTCTTATGATGGACTTCCTGTTATTCATTTCTGATTTCGTTTCTAACAATGGTGCTTTGGTGTGATGCTTGTTTTTTGTTTAGATCTTTTCTGATTTGATGCATCACATTATACTTACCTTCTTCGGTCAAAATACAGCAGAGGAAGTTGAGTTGCTTGGCATTGAAGAGGAAGGAGATGGCCAAAATGCTTTGGACAGGGATGAGTACCACTTGTTTGACAAGTATGAGGTATATATTTTTATTTTGGGTTTCAATTTATTCTTCTTTTAAAGGTGCAAACACCATCATCGTTGTTTCCATTATTTTTAGTTTGTGTGCTAATTCTTCATTTCTTCTTTCAAAGCTCATTATGCTTCCTTGGCTTATTTCTACTAGAATGTATGTTTTGTTTATGATTCTTTCCGTTGTACCAATGCATTTCCAAGTGAAAATGCAGCATGAATCTTGGTAACAAGCTTGTTTCCATTATACTTGTCTTATAGTATTAGATGTTTTTAAAGAGTTCTGTTTTGTCTCGTGATATGAATGGAGTGAAAGCTTCTGGTGAAACCTAAACTTCAAATATATGCTAATCATGAAATGTGGATATTCATAGTACCTTGAATTTGCTTTAGAATTGCAATCCACGTTTTAAGCATTTGGACACTTTTACTTGCTGATCTAAACAAAGTTGCAACTTGATTTGACAAGTAATCATGAAAGATCATCTCTTCTATATATCATAGAGGAGGTTAGGCATATTATTAGCTATTAATTAGCTAATAAAAAACACTAATTACATTTTATAATTATTCATAAGATATTAATCTACATTAGTTGACTTCCAAAGCTAAATATAATTACTTATTGATTTATAGGATAGTGATCGATTACCATATATCTACAAATATATCTACAAATCTTTCTTTCTTTCTTTCTTTCTTTCTTTCTTTCTTTTATAAGAAAAAAGCTCCCTATCCCTAAAGCATAAAATAATTGAGATGTACCTGAGCAAAAGGATCTATCTTAAAATTTAACAAAGCCTTCTAACTTCGGGAAGTTCCCCATGTTTAAATTGGATAAGTTGCGGCTTGTGTCTTGCATTGGGCTCTATCCCTGTATCTCTATTAGGGATTCCTTGCTTGTCCCTAACTTGGGACCTATGTCTGGCTTTGTTTTAACTTGCTAATACAATAAGCAGATAAGATCATCATTTGTGAGATGCATCCATGGTCATCTTGATTGTCCCTCTAATAGATACTTTGCTGCAGTGAAATGAGGTATCATCTTAAATATTAATAGTTGCTTATTTTGAAACCCCAAAGGGACTGAAATTATTCAAGTTTCATCACTTCTTGAATGTACTTTATCTTGAAACTTTGTTTATCATCACCTAATGAATCTATAGTTTTACATGGAGTGTTCAATACATTCCTGAAATTTGGCTATCTTCTTTTTCATAAAGCATTATTTAGTCTTAGAATGTTGTTGTGGGATGATGAATTCTGCTTGCGGATATTTGTGGTGTATTGGTTGTTGAATGCATAAAGTATTATATTGTTGCCTCATGCCTAGTGTCTTCAAGGGGGCTGCATCCTCTTTATGTTTGGGAAATGTATTATGTTACCTTTGCCTTGTTATCTCTTTAGGCTTTATCAATTAGTTTGTTTACCAAACATAAGATTATATGGATATGATCTACTTAAAAAATGCAATACTTACTTCTAATTCATCTAATCTCATTGAGTATTCGGAGATGGACTAAAAGCTACTGCATGGAACAATGAATTTCCATGTGAAAATGCAGCATGAATCTTAGTATCATAGCCTCATAATTAAAACAATTTATCATTGACATGCAAGAAGTCTCTCAACAGATAAGCTCAAGGCGGCGTATATAGGAGTGAATTGTGTAATCTATATCATTCAGGTGAATTTGTTACATCCTTAATCATGAATAGATTATATCCTCGTCATTTTGTCTTAACATATGGAAATGATTTTTTTTTTGTTAGGTTTGTATGTGGATATATTTGTAGATATATGATAGTAGCATTGTGCAAGCCATTGGACAAGTATTTATTGCAGTTTAGCTCGAAATCTTTCATTGAACATGGCTGTAACAACTCTTCTTCAGATTCTTTCCAGGAGAACTAGACATTATCATTTTTATTTGTTAGTTCCTGAATTAGTTTTCCTGTATATTATTCTTTCCCAGTGGTGTGGCTGAATTCGGTTTCTTGCTTTATGGAGGAAGGTAGTTTACCATAATCTTATCTTATACATGCAATTTAAATCATACATCTCCATGTTCACTGTTCTGGCGGTTCTTGTGCAGTATATCAGTTAATATGATGGTGAAGTTCCTGCCTTGGCTTTCTTCGTCTATCTCAATAGATGAGCAGCAAGACATGTGTCATTGCTTGAAAAAGATTATTCTAAATGAGTTTCTGCCTTGGCTTTCTTCATCTAGTATTGATTTAATTTCTATGTTTTGAGTTTTGAGATATTTCTTGTTCCCTGCAGGCACACTGAGGACTTGGCTCCCGTTAGATACCCTACCTGTTGATGCTTAAGGAAAACTGGTGGGCTTCCCCCTCAGGTACAAATGCTTCATGGTTTGTAAAGAGTACTTAATACTCTTACCTGTTTTGTTATTTCATTTTGCAATCTTAATGTCTTCTTGTTTGTGGAATTGTGGTGGACCGTGTAATATTTTGGAATTTCGTTCGTTTTTCCCGAGACTCCTTGTCTATTCCACTTTTATATGATGATTGCCTCTCTTTTATTAGTTCTTACACAAATGTAAGTTAAAATTCCTTTTTTCTACCTTATAGTTAAAAAATACTATCCAGACTACCCATGGGCTAGCTCTGGACATTATTTGACTTGCTTACCTTTGTCCACTTCCATAAAGGATATCTAAAGCTAAATTTCAGCATGTTGTCACTGCAGAACCCTTTTGTTGTACTATTGCTGGCTAATTTTATAAGTAGGTGGAAAAAATAATCAGATATGCTTAATGATATCTGCAGATTAGTTTTAGAAAGATTATGTGTTATGCCCGTCTGAGATGGAAAAGTTTCAATTGATTTCTCAAATGGAGAAGATTAGGTTGTTGTGGTAGCATTTTGACGCTTTCTAGCAGTTCCTCATTATGATTATGTATCAACAAAGTTATTCCTTTGTTAATTGGGCAGAACTTAATTTCTTGAAAGTTTTATCTCCTTTGTGAGTTAGATTGAGCATATATTAGTTTTTAGTTTCCATGGTATAGATTTCATTAAAAATTAACTTAACTGCTTGCTTTTCATTATGTGTCATGATAGAATGTTAACCAAATGCCTCTTAACTGTGGATTTTCCAGCTGCTATGCATTTCTGCTTTTTATCATGAGACTGATTTCTTTCTTTCTTTATTAGCTTGTCCAATTTTATGTAAATTATGTAGTTTTAGACAATATTTTGGGTTAAAATATAGTTTTGGACATTTTATTGTATATGTAAATTTTATAATTATGTAAATAAATTTTGTAGTTTTTTACATGTAAATTTTGTATAATTAATGAAAATTTATTATATGTAAATTGTGTATTTTTTTTATTAAAAATTTTGGACTTTTTAGCCCGGGTATGAAAAAACTGGGCCAAAAAGCATTAGCTACGGCAACTTGCCGTAGCAAATATGTAGTGTCTTTCATAGGGTCGCTGAGCCGTCACTAATTTTTTTTGCTACCTCTATTTGCCAAAGCTACCAAATTTTGCCACTCCAAAATTCGCCAGCCCCCCCCCCCCCATTTGCCGTTGCTAAGTCGAAGCTAAACCCCTTTTGCCACCCTTTGAACCCCTTTTGCCACGACTTTTTCCAAAGCGAATTTCTTTTTGCCGAAGCGAATTTTTTTTTTTGTGGTGAATTGAGCCTCCCTGAAGAGCCGATGACAAAACCAAAACCAAACACAAACAACCAAATCAATTTTTTTTAACAAATACAATGGCAATGACAAAATCAAATCCACTTCTAACCTCTCAAAAGAAAAAATGGATGCATGTAATATTGCATTTTATCTATTTTCTTAGAAATTGTTATAAAAGTACTCTTTATTTTTACACAAACATTCAGAACTCTTGAAAATGAATTCCAAGATTACCTCAACTATTGATAGAAATGTATGTGGACTGGCCATAGGAGAAGAACTATCTGCATCGAGTATGGCTGATACCTAGTGGCTTAATTGAAGGACAAAAGGGGGCTGAAACTCAACTCTGACCACTTACATCAGCAAATTCAGAGTAGCCGGAAGAAGAAAACAGATAAACTAGATAAACAACATAAAAAATCAAGGAAGAGTGAATCATGACCTTGAAACGCATATCAGAGATGGAGGCAATTTCACCTCAAGAGATTGAAATCATTATAGCCCAACTTCAATGGTGGACAAGAACAAGATAGATTCTGAGATGCAATTGGTAAACTCTAGAATCTATTTTTACTCTTCTAAGGAATGATTGGTATAGAAGAATCTGAAACAAGGCAAGGGAAGCTGCAATTGGCCAAATAAGTGCTTGGCTTAGCTTAATACAGTACACACTAAGAAAAAAGAAGTTTTTTTTATCTAGTTCCTATCAACAAAAGCATTTTATATATTAAAAAAAAATGTTTCTCCAATTTTGTCCTTTTCCAATAATATTCATACAATATTTATTTTCTCTTCCAAGTATGCAAAACAAAAAATCATTAAATATATCTATCACGCCACACCCATCAACCATTTTATTGTTTGTTGTGATCGGTTGCTACAGTCAGATTCATCAACGTCTTTATTATAAAACAATAAAAGAAAAAGAAAAAAGTCTTACATTGATACTAAAGCATAGAGTTTAAATAGTAATTACAAGTTACAAACAACCATCAATAAAAGAAGCAGCAGTGAATTGAAACTCACTAAATAATGAATAATACAGAGTTGAACAGGGATAACTAGTCTAATATTTACGAGACAGCAATTTCATTTGTCAAACAGATAAGATGAACAAGCATAGATATTCCACCACAAAAACATAAAAGAAATATGTAAGCCACAATCCACAATCCAAGCCAAATAACAAGCAAAGCCAAACAGATAAGATGAACAAGCATAGATATCCCAATTTTTTTTTTCCTTCAAAATAACAAGCAAAGCCACAATCCAAGCCAAATTTCTCAATTATTCTTATTCCAATCCCAAATTCCTCACAATTAAATCCCAAATTCATGCAGACATTCCCAAATTTCTCAACTTTAACAAATTAGGAAAAACCCTAGAAATTGGGGGTTTTGAGAAACTCACATCAAGGGCTTCAATGGAGGAGTGAGGAGATAAAGGTGGCCGGAGAAACTGCTTGGAGCTGCCACTGGGTTGGCCTTGGCTGCTAAGGGTGCTGCTAGCTGCTCGGGCGAGGCTCACAGTGCTCGTAAGGCATGCTGCTCGCGCGAGGAAGAAGGACGCCATGGAGGGAGGGAGTTTGAGCAGCGAGACAGTGAGAACAAGAGAGGAGCAAGAGCGGGCTGCCATGGTTGAGAGCTTGTGCTCGATTTTGACGGGGAAGAGGCGAGTAGGTTTGGCTTCGATCTGAAGGGGATCTGAGAAGGAGATATGAGATGTGGGTGGGTTTTTGTTTTTTTAAGCGGGGCTTCAAAAAATTTTGAGAAAAATTAAGCAGACCAGGTATATTAAGCCCGCCAATGTAAATTTTTTTTGCGTGTTTAGGTGAACCGCCGCCATTGCAATTATCACTTAAAGGAACCGCTGCCAAAACATGTTTGGACCGCCTCTATAGGTATAAGTTTTAAAAACCGCTGCCTAAACCGCCTCCATAGACTAATCCAATTCCAAATTCGTAAAATACTCCGAAACCGATGCAACAAACCGCTGCCTAATTGAACCGCGCTGCCATAAACCGCTTCCTCTGCTCGAAATTGTAGTTTGTGTTAGTTCAAGGTCCAAGCACATTCAGTTAGACTTCCATTTTGTTCGAGAGCAAATTGAATCTAGTGACCTCGGGATCAGCCATGTGTCTTCTGCTAACCAACTAGAGAATATATTCACAAAGCCATTGAGCAAGGATCAGTTGTCATTCCTTCAATTCAAGATCCAAGCCCGTCCACTCTTGGTCTTGCGGGGGTAATAATAGACCCTAACCAAATCAAAGTGATTTCCTATTTTACAGTGAATTACTTCCTATTTTTATGTACACTTCTTTTCACCTCTCTCATGTAGTCTCTAATGTATAGTATTTCAAGTTACATTCAATTTTTTTTTGTATAATATAAATATTGTAATTCTAAATGATGGTAATTAAAGATAAGTTTTGTGAGCCATGAATTCATCAAAGATAAGTTTTGTGAGACATTCTAATTAGGTTACAGTTTTGTAATTTGTTAGTGAAATGTATAGTGCTTGATGTATGTAGCTGCACTCCCGATTTCCCTTTCTCATATTATAAGTTTGTTAGGCAGAGCTCTTGTATAGTATAAATAAGGCTCCCTTGTGTGTAAACAGATCAAGATGGTCAGTTGAGATTTCCCCTCAAATGTAAAACACAAACTCTCTCTTTCAACCTCCATTTTCATTCTTCATTTACATTTGGAAGATCAAGCTGTTATGTGCTTGGTAAATCAACATGGTATCAGAGCGATACTCGCTCAATTGCTGATTGAAGAAGTGATTACTCGATTTCTGTAATCACTCCTTGATCACATCCTAGTTTTCGTGAAAATTTCTTGAAGCTTGACCTGCGTGGACATGGCGACTCCGACTGGATCAACTGAACGATGACGAGGTGACACAATCTATGCTGCCGACCTGCAGAGTCTGATGTTCATCCATCCATCGGACAATTCCAGCCTTGTACTCTCCACAATCCAGCTCACGGGAGACAACTACCGGCGCTGGAGAAGGTCCATGCTGAAGGCACTATCAGTCAAGAACAAGGTATGGATCATTGATGCTTCAACTGCTAGAACTGATGAAAACTTGATGCAATGGAATCGCTGTAATGACATTGTGTGCTTTTGGATTTTAAATACTGTGTCGAAAGAAATCTACAATTCCATTGATGAATATGAAACTGCTCATGAAATGTGGAAAGATTTGGAAGAGAGCTATGGCCAAAAGAATGGCCCTCCGATCTACCAAATCAAGAAGCAAATCTCTGACTGTGAGCAAGGAAATTCAGTGCTTACTGAGTATTTCACGCAGCTTAAGGGCTATTGGCAACAATTGGCGTCAGTGTCAAGCCCAATTGTGGGCAAATGTGGGGGATGTGTATGTGATCTACAGAAGAAACAAGAGGAAGTTGATTAAGAAGCCAAATTAATGAAGTTCCTCATGGGCTTAAATGAGAAATATGACAATGGAAGAAGACAGATCTTGCTAACTGTTCCATTGCCTAATGTGAGTACAGCTCACTCACTTCTTCTGCAAGATGATCTCAGCAGAAAGCCAGCAAGGACAAGCCAATCTGAGAGCACTGCTCTTATGGCTAATACAGAAGAATCAAAGACCAAGAAAGATCGTTGTGGACATTGCAATGGCAACCACAAGATGGAAAAGTGTTGGGAATTGATCGGTTATCCAGAATGGCACTCGAAGAGCAAGGAGAAGCCTCAGTTGGGAAAGGGTCAAAGCTATCAGGATTCAAAGAAGAAGGAGACCAAGAAACCATGGGAAGCAAAAGGGGGTTCAAAGTCTAATGCAGCTGGATCTTTTTCCCAAGGCCTGCTAGGCTCCTTCCAAGACTGTAAGCTGTCTGCGGACCACCAACGGCTGGTGCACAACTTAATTTCCTTTCTGGGTAACTCGGCTTCAGCTAGTCATGAGTCTCACCTAGCAAGTAACCTGTGTCTTCATGCCTCTAAATCCTCTAAACTATAGATCATGGACAATGGTGCCACTGATCACATGGCGTATGATATTCCCTATTCACAGATTTAATTCCTCTTGTCAAAACTTATATACATCTTCCTGATGGTAGCACATCACCCATATCCCACAAAGGAACTCTCCAATTAGCCAATCTCACACTAAAAAATGTCATGTGGATACCAAAGTTTAAATACAACCTTCTATCTCTCAGCAAAGTGTGCATTGAACTCAATTGCAATGTCATCTTACAGCCTGATGCTTGTGTTGTCTAGGACCGAGCAAAGATGAAGATACTTGCATTTGGTAAACAGAATGGAGGGATATACTACATGGATCCTGACATACCATACCCACCAGACTCACAATATAGTGCAGCTGCTATACCTTACATAGATTTCAAACCTTTACCAATTTTTCTGCCTAAACACAATAAATGTATCCCAAGTACAAGCCTTATGGCATCTAAGACTTGGCCATGCCCCTTTTGTCAAACTGAAACATATATCCTCTATTGAGAATGATATTGATACTGCTTGTGATCATGTGTGCTCTGTATGTCCTATGGCCAAGCAAACCAGAAATCCCTTTTCTTACATCACATGTCAAGCTGATTGCATTTTTCAAATTTTACATTGTGATGTTTGGGGCCCTTATGAGCATCAAACACAACATGGTTTTAAGTTCTTCCTTACTATTGTTGACGATAAGAGTAGAGGGGTGTGGGCTTTTCTCATGAAACACAAATCTGAAGTTCCACATCACCTTCAAACCTTCATCAATCTTGTTGAAAACCAATTTCAAACCACTGTTAAGACAGTAAGGAGTGACTTGGGTACTGAGTTTTTCAACTCTTCCCTTAGTTCATTCTTAGACAACAAAGGCATAGTGCATCAAAGCTCTTGCAAAGATACACCACAGCAAAATACAAGGGTCAGGAGAAAGCATATCCTTGAGATTTCCAGAGCCCTCATGATCCAATCTGCTCTCCCAATCCACTTTTGGGGAGATTGCATTCTAACTGCCACTTACATCATAAACAGACTTCCTAATCCCTTACTACAAAATAAATCTCCTCATGAAATCCTTTATGGAACACCTCCAGATTACTCTCACATTAAAACATTTGGCTTTCTATGTTACATTTCTACAGCCACTGAACCCTCCACAAAGAAATTTCATCCCAAAGCTCATCATTGTATATTTCTCGGATATCCTTATAGGAAAAAGGGTTATTACAAACTTTACAATGTGAAACTTGGGAAATGCCAAATCAGCAGAGATGTTGTATTCTTTGAGCACATATTTCCTTACTCTCAGTTTCATTCTCAAAAGATCAGTGATCCCCAACCTCAGACTCTCAATGAGGTCATTGATCACTCTTTTCCCTTTGACTATATCAGTCCCTATCACTCATCTGATATTGAGCAAGCTGCAACACCAACTACTGCCCCTGCAGAGTTGGACTGCAACCAAAACCCAGTGTTGGACCACTCACCAACCCCTCCCAATACCCTTGACCCCACTGAGTTTGTTGACTATGAAACATCCTTATCAACTGAACCCACTTAGGTGGTCCCTCGTATGTCCACCAGAAACCACCAACCCCCTGTATGGATGAAAGACTATGTCAGTATGGCCTCCATGAAGGATACCAATGCACTATCTTCATCTAGCAAGGTTACTTTCCCTCATCCTCTTAACTCTCTTTTGTGCTACTCATATATCTCCCCTGCTTACCATGCCTTTATCAGTAATGTTGTTTCACACAAAGAACCTTCTTCCATTCATGAAGTAATTCAAAGTTCTGCTTGGTGTGATGCTATGCTAGCGGAGTTGAATGCCCTTGAAAGGAACAACACTTGGACACTCATGCCTCTACCTAATGGTCAGTCTGTTGTCACCTGCAAATGGCTCTTCAAACTCAAATTTAATGCAGATGGGTCACTAGAGCGATACAAAGCAAGGCTTGTGGCACGTGGTTTCACTCAGATTGAAGGCTTGGACTACACTGAGAACTTTTCTCCAGTTGCTAGATTGGTCACTGTAACAACTCTCCTTGTTGTAGCTGCTGCAAAAGGATGGCACACTGCTCAGATGGATGTTACAAATATCTTCCTCCATGGTGAACTTGAGGAGGAGGTGTTTATGTCACTGCCTCCTGAATATGCCACTCTTAAGGCATTGCAAACCCAGTCTAACTCTTGTGCTCAGGAGGAGTGTGGTAGTGAGCTCAAGAGCAGAATAGTGTGCAAGCTGAACAAGTCCTTATATGGGTTGAAACAAGCCCCAAGGCAATGGTTTCATAAGTTTGCTCAGGTGGTCAAATAGCTGATTTTGTGCAATCTGAGTCAGATCATGCCTTATTCGCTAAGTAAACTGGAGGAGCTTTCACAGCCCTCTTGGTCTATGTAGACGATATGATAATCACTGGGAATGACAAAGCAAAGATTGAGAAGCTAAAGAAGCATATGCATACACACTTCCAAATTAAAGATTTGGGAACTACAAGGTATTTCCTTGGGATAGAAATTGATAGAAACCAAGAAGGAATTTGGTTGAATCAGAGAAAGTATGCTATGGAGCTATTAGAAGAGGCTGGAATGGCAGATGCAAAGCCTATGTCTACTCCTCTAGATGTACATTGCAAGCTATCAAGTGAAGGAGAAGTATTTGATAAACCCAAGCTGTACAGGAAGATAGTGGGGAAACTGATCTACCTCACTGTGACAAGGCCAGATATCACTTATTCAGTACATATACTGAGTCAATTCATGCAAAGACCTTGTGTGGTGCATTGGCAGGCAACAAAGCATCTTCTGAGGTACATAAAAAGGGCTCCTGGACAAGGAATTCTATTGTCCAGCAATTCTGATTTGAAGCTAAGAGGGTTCTGTGATGCTGACTGGCAAGCATGCCCTATGACAAGGAAATCACTCACTGAATATTGCTTCATGCTTGGTAATGCTTTGATCTCATGGAGGACTAAGAAGCAATCATTTGTAGCACTGTCTACAACTGAAGCCGAGTATAGAAGCATGGCAATGACCTGCTGTGAGTTGATATGGTTGAAGAGAGTTCTTAAGGACTTGAGGGTTGAACAGACTCAAGTTGTTGAACTGTTTTGTGACAATCAAGCAGCCCTGCACATAGCAAGGAACCCAATGTTCCACGAGAGAACCAAGCATATTGAGGCCGGCTGTCACATAGTTAGAAATCTGGTGATGAGTCATGAAGTGGACACCAAATACATCTACACTAAGGAGCAACCAGCAGATGTATTCACCAAAGTGGTCAATCAAGTGCAGTACAGCAAACTCTTAAGCAAGCTTGGAGTTGTCAATCAATTTGCCCAACCTCAATCTTGAGGAGGAGTGTTAGTGAAATGTATAGTGTTTGATGTATGTAGCTGCACTCCCGATTTCCCTTTCTCATTTTATAAGTTTGTTAGGCAGAGCTCTTGTATAGTATAAATAAGGCTCCCTTGTGTGTAAACCGATCAAGATGGCCAGTACTATAAATAAGGCTCCCTTGTGTGTAAACAGATCAAGATGGCCAGTTGAGATTTTCCCCCAAATGTAAAACACAAACTCTCTCTTTCAACCTTCATTTTCATTCATCATTTACATTTGGAAGATCAAGTTGTTCTGTGCTTGATAAATCAACATAATTAGTGGTGCTTTTGTATAAATAAATTTACTTGTTTTTGCCATAAATTGCTTGATAACTCCGTCTATACAATGTGCTGTCACTGTACTGTACTCTAAATAGTCTAATATCTTCCGGTCTACTCTAGCTACAAAATTTTCTCATCTCAACACCGTTGAATCTGATCTGATGGGTGATTCGATCTGATCTGATCACATCTTCAACTGCAAGATAATCTGGACAAAAATCAATACCAAATCTAATCGGCCCTTCTCTTTCCACTACATAGACCCATGATAAAATATCACCTGACTGTGACCCATCCATCGGAATCAGAACCGGCCCACTCGCCCCGCTGGACCGGGTTCCCTACCAATTTCTCGATTCGCTCCATAATCAAACTCGCGCACGACTCCTCCTCCCAGTCATCACCCCACTCGGCCGAATAATTCGGCGAGCAAAGCGCGTATGATACGTCAGCCGACGGCGTCCAATCTGGGAAATCGAACGGGCCAGTGGGCGACGCCGCCGACGCTGAGGGCTTCGTATCATCTTCACCACACATACCCGAAACGAACGGGTGGTCCAACAACATCCGGGCCGTCCATCTCTCCCTCGGATCCTTGATGAAACACCTGCTCACGAAATCCCTCCCTTCTTCACTTAAACTCTCCGGAATCTCCGGCGTCTGATCCCCGGCGCCGATCCTGCACAGCAGCTCCGCGACACCGCACTCCGGCTCGCACCTCCACGCCGGCTTCCCGGTCGCCATTTCAACCACGGCGCATCCAAGCGCCCAAACATCCGCTGGAGCATCTCCGGAGCCGCCGGCGACCACCTCCGGCGCCATATACAGGGGAGTCCCTCTCAATTCGAATCCCCCTCTCACACCCCCTACCTCCTTGGCGAGCCCGAAATCAGAGATCTTGACTTGTCCGTCGCCGAACAAGAGGACGTTCTGGAGCTTAACATCACAGTGAGCAAACCCGGAATCGTGGATGAACTCAAGCCCTCTGAGGATCGAGTTGGTATAATTCCGCACCTGGATCTCGGGAAAGATACTTCCAGGTGACCGGCGGAGATGATCGGAGAGGCTGCCGCCGGGCGCGTACTCAAAGAAGACATTGTAGAAAAGGCGGCCGTTCTCTGAGGTGGTGTGGTCGCCGAAGCAGCTGATGATGTGCGGGGAGTGGTGGCCTAGGCGGCGCAGGACATGGAGCTCGTTGCGGAGGGGAACGGAGGTGGAGGGATCGGACGATTTGACGGCGAAATGGGATGGGAAAGCGGAATCGGGATCGGATTTGGGGAGGGCGAGGTGGACGGTGGCGGAGGTGCCCCTGCCGATTGGTATGCTGCGGACCCACTCCATTGCAGGAGGCTCTGCTTTTTAGCGGTTAAAATTTGCCGGGAAAATTGAGAGTCGGTTGCAGGGATTTGGGGGAGGAAGAGGTGTGTGTATATATGTGTGGAAGGGAGGCTCTGATTTGGTAAGGAATTGGGGGCGTCAACTTTGGAGCACGTGATATTTGAGGATATTTTTTTGCTGTTTCAGATGGGTCTTATTTTATTTTATTTTTTATTTTTTTAAAAAAAAGAAGAACGAAAATATTGAAAATTGATTAAAACGTGGTTGACATGGTTCAATGTTTTTTGAGGGTTTTCAGTTTGATTGAAGAAAAGAGTTTTCACACGCACCTGCAGCTGCCCGGCTTCTTCGTTCCTTGCTGATGCGAATTTTAATTAGGAGTCAAATTCAGAGTTTTCATATTTGGAATGGAAAACTTCTGATGGAGTCGTATTTTATATCCTTTCTCATGGGTAATGAAATGACGAATATATGATGGTTCAATTGCATCACAATGGGGCATTAATAAACGAGCTAGGCCTCCTTATAAATTGAAGACGGGTTTCAATAGGGCATTAATAAACGTCCTCAAATATATCTTTCTAACTATGTTCCAAGTTTTCAACCATCTATTCTTAACAAGTCTCCATTAAGGTTTAACTAGTAATGTTTCGAAAAATATTTTAAATACGAGGGCTCTTAATATGTAAAATATATATTTTGCAGACTTATTTTATTTATGGCATTCTATTTAGAAGCTCAAAAATAGAATTATTTTTCGCAATACTTCTGATACATGTATTATCTATGCTCTAACTCAAACTATAAATAAAATCTCTTGTTAGAATAAAGAGCAAGTAAAAACGAAGTTACCTAAACGAGCTAGGCCTCCTTATAAATTGATTTAGAACTGCCCCCAATAAATATTACTCCCTCCGTTTTAAATTAATTTGACACCATACACGGGAAAAATGGCATAGTACGTGGTGGATAGACAAAGTGAACGTCAATTAAATTCACAAACACAACAATCTACCAAAACGACAGTTAATTTAAAACAGAGGGAGTAGTAAGATCAATGTAGATGCTTCAGTGAAAATTGATACTCGATCAACCGCAAGTTGGTTGTATTGTGAGGAATAATGACGGTCTAATTCTTCGGATTCATAAATGTAACGTTATGATGAGTTCTGTCATTCTAGCAGAAGCCTTTGCAGTTTATACAGGTATAAGACTTGCAGCAGAGATGGGGATCCAAAGAGTGATTATTGAAAGTGATTTTGCAATCATCGTCAATGCCATCAATCAAGTGAATAATATTCCACAGGATGTCGCTCAAATAATCGAAGAGATCCATTCGTTAAGCAAAGAGTTTGAGAGCTTCACAATTCAGTACTGCTACAGAGAGGCAAATAGTGCAACTTATTTTCTTGTTAAATCTCATTTGAATTATAATTTTATTTTGAGTTCCTACAGGGCCAGACCTGAGATTTGAAATGCTCGAGGCAAGATATAAAATAGGGCCCTCTACTATTTTTTTTAGAGAATTTTCTTTATCATTTCGCTCCTTTATTTTATTTTATTTAGCTATTTTTATATAAAAAGCTTAATATGAGTGGTTTTAAAAAAAATTATTTTTTATTTTGGGCAATTGTTTTTTTAGAAAGGGTTTGTGAAAATCTAATTATTTTTTTAAATGAGAAGTTGCACAAGATAAAATTAAATAAAATATTAAGAAAATTTTGCTTCTTTTTCATAACCATACATAATGGATAATTTCTATTTTATTGGTGGTTTTTAGTTATTATTAAATGAAATTTTGGATGAAAAAATGCGAACAAATTAATGGGTTACAAAGAGAATTGAATCATGGACTAATGAGAAAGAATGAAACTTTTAACCAATACACGATAATGACTTTAGATAATCCATATACTTAAAAAAAAAAGAATTGGGCCCCTTTAAATTTTGGGCCCGAGGCGGATGCCAGTTGTGCCTCCCCTCAGGTCCGGCCTTGAGTTCCTGTTGTTGTGAGTTACAGAACATCATCTTGCGAGATGATCATGGATGTCGGTAGTACATCCATATTTTTGCTTACTGTAAAAAATAAATAAATATATATATATATATATATATATATATATATATATACAAAAAAATAAACGGAAATTTCGTCTGGTAACCCTGAGATTTGGCGTATTTTGCGTGGTAAATAAAGGTTTCAGATATTTCGCCTGGTAACCCTGGGGTTTCGAAATATTTTGCCTCACGCCCACAAGTTTGAATTTGTCTATTAATTGTGTTTTAAATTTATAGGAGGGTGAGTATTGTACTATTAATAACTTTTGTGGAGGGATTTCATAAAAACTCACATTTTCAACCATTGTTGAGACGATTCTCAGAGACTTGCGATTCTCAAAGACATACGCGAAGAGAAGAAGAAGGAGGAGGAGGAGGAGGTTACCAGGCGGGTCCGAACGGTGATGAGACTGTCGGCGGTAACGAAGTGGTGGTGGCAGGTCTGAACGGCGGTGCAAGCCCTGGACCTGGCGGCGGCGGACAATAGGTGGCGGGTCCGAACGGCAGAAACATGTGAGTTTTTTGTCGAAGCACTTGGAATAGCTCCAATTTACTATCGGAATTTGTCTTCATGTGTTCAAATTGATTAACATTGTAGGAAATCGAGCCCAATTGTGGCTTGAAATTTTCGAATTAGAAAATTTAGGGTTTGTGGTTTCAAAATTTGGGGTTTTTTTTATGTTCTTTTGTTGAATCTGAGTAAACGCCCAACTCCGGCCATCGCCTGTGCCGCCGCCGCCCCACTCGCCGCCGGTCGCCGCCCCTCGGGAGTTACCAGTTGCCCGCCGATCTACCCTCCCTCTGCAAGTGCTCGTCTCCTCTTCGTTATATCGCGAGGTGGGTTCGTCTCCTATTCGTTGTATAGCTCAAGAATTGTTGAAAATGTGAGTTTTTATGAAATCCCTCCACAAAATTTATTAATATTACAATACTCATCCTCTTATAAATTTAAAACACAATTAATAGACAAATTCAAACTTATGTGCGCGAGGCAAAACATTTCAAAACTCCAGGGTTACCCGACGAAATATCTGAAACCTTTATTTACCACGCGAAATACGTCAAACCTCAGGGTTACCAGACGAAATTTCTGTAAAATAAAATAAAACAAAATAGATTGAACGAATGAAAATGGGATTTTTTGTGAGATCAAACCTGCAAAGGGAATAAGATCGGAAAACTAAAATACCAAATCTATATAATACTTTAAAACAGAAGACATTGTTGATGTGTCGTCCTCCCCTTAATTTTAGCATTTTTTCCCAATTACAATTAAGTGACTTTTAAATCAATTTTTTTATTTAAGATTTTTACCTATTTACTAACCATCTATATAATACTTTACAACAGAAGACATTGCTGATGTGTTGTCCTCCCCTTAATTGTAGCATTTTTTTTCCAATTACAATTAAGTAACTTTTAAATCAATTTTTATATTTAAGATTTTTTACCTATTTACTAACCATTGAGTTTAATTTAAAACATTGAATTAAATCTAATGTCAACTATTAATTTCTCTTATTATTTATTTTTCTTTTTCTCTTCATCTCTTCACACATTTACATTTTCTCATTTTTATTTTTTACCCATTTACTAACCATCTATATAATACTTTAAAACAGAAGACATTGTTGATGTGTCGTCCTCCCCTTAATTGTAGCATTTTTTCCCAATTACAATTAAGTGACTTTTAAATCAATTTTTTTATTTAAGATTTTTTACCTATTTACTAACCATCTATATAATACTTTACAACAGAAGACATTGTTGATGTGTTGTCCTCCCCTTAATTGTAGCATTTTTTTTCCAATTACAATTAAGTAACTTTTAAATCAATTTTTATATTTAAGATTTTTTACCTATTTACTAACCATTGAGTTTAATTTAAAACATTGAATTAAATCTAATGTCTACTATTAATTTCTCTTATTATTTATTTTTCTTTTTCTCTTCATCTTTCACACATTTACATTTTCTCATTTTTATTTTTTACCCATTTACTAACCATTGGGTTTAATTCTAAATATTGAATTAAATCCAATGTCTACGATATATATATATATATATATATATATATATATATATATATATATATATATATATATATAAACACTTATATATTATAATAATAATAATCTATATCAATATAATATTTATATTTAATTTTTTTTTTGATGAAGCCTAACTTTCTGGTAAATATTTTTACCATTTTCTTAAAGATTTCAAGCCTACCTTCATTATTTTATCCAAACTTTTATTAATATTTTATAATATTAATTTATTATGTTGTTAAAAAATTATTTATTAAAAATCGCGCCATGGCGCGGGAATTATACTAGTTGGTATTTAAAAGAGTACAATTTAATTGACAAATGGATATTTAAAAAAATATGTTTGGACAAATGAGTATAAAAAAAAATGTGAGCATGCAAATATGTCTTCTTTTATACAAAAATCATTTGAATAAGTTAAATTCGGCTTTATTTAAATAGAACCAAGTTTCTCTTTTTTTTCATAATTATTATTCCAATTTGATTTTTTTAAAATAATATATTTTTGATGTTTTAAATATCGAATATTACATGAATCTAAAATTAAATGTATAAAAATTATCAAGAAAAAATTTGATAAGAAATTATAATATTATAAACTAAAACTACCCATTTCATTTTTAAAAAGTTATATCACCGATTAATATTAATAAAATTAATTTTTATAATAATCAAATTCAATTAATTTTATTTTTCAAAATCATCTTTCAATATAATTATTTTTAATAATCATTCAGTAAAGTATAATCTTCCAAAATTGGTATTTAAAAGAGTACAATTTAATTGACAAATGGATATTTAAAAAAATAAGTTTGGACAAATGAGTATAAAAAAAATGTGAGCATGTCAAATATGTCTTCTTTTATACAAAAATCATTTGAATAAGTTAAATTCGGCTTTATTTAAATAGAACCAAGTTTCTCTCTCTCTCTTTTTTTTAATAGTTATTATTCCAATTTTATTTTTTTAAAATAATATATTTTTGATGTTTTAAAGATCGAATATTACATGAATCTAAAATTAAATCTATAAAAATTATCAAGAAAATATTTGATAAGAAATTATAATATTATAAACTAAAACTACCCATTTCATTTTTATAAAGTTATATCACCGATTAATATTAATATAATTAATCAAATTCATCTTTAAATATAATTATTTTATTTTTCAAAATTAATCAAATTCAATATAATTATTTTATTTTTCAAAATTAATCAAATTCAATTATTTTTATTTTCCAAAATCATCTTTCAATATAATTATTTTTAATAATCATTCAGTAAAGTATAATGTGATAATTTTTAATCTTCCAAAATTTAATTTACAACAAGAAGAAAGCAATATACTTTATATGAAAAAATACTATATTGTATGAAAAAATAATTGAAAAAATGATTGAAAAACTTATTTTAAAAAATCAGCTTGAGGAAATATAAATTGAAAAAAGAAACAATATCAATTTTTTTTTTTTTTTTGCCTATCAAAGACAAAAGATTTGGACCTGCCACAATTGGGTTACTAATGGCCACAATTTTGTTTTTTTTATTTGTTGTTTGATATTCAATACATTTTTTTAAATGATTAAAAACTATAAGAATAAGTTTATTTATTTATTTAATTTAAAATAATTTCATACTTATTTATGAAATTATAAAAATTAATTAAAAAATTCACATTTTATATAGTTTTTATTATATTTAAACAAATGTGATGAAATGGGAGGAGATTTACCCAGAAGGTTGTTTTGAAGACCTAAATTAACAAAGTACACATCCCTCTGTTTTTATGGAAATCTTATGCCTATTCCTATATTGATGTCTGCCTCTCTAACTCAAATTCTGGGTTTTACTGTCACATATTGTTGATCTACTAGTATTTGCTTATCTGTCAATATATACTCCTCATGATCCTACCCAACAACTCGTTTCAAAGATTCATTAAACACAAAGTGGATCATTGCAACAGCTTGGTTGACACCAAAGGTATGATCTTTAAACAAAATTCTAAACAAAACTCGGATGTAGCTCCCACGAGACCTTATGGTTTCGATGTGGGGGATGGCCAACCCAACCCTCTAAACAAACCTTTCACACTCAACACTTTGAACAAATATTTTGATCAAAACACAGATGCAAAAACCTGCTGGTATTCACAAGGGTCACCAACAACTGGAGATTGCCCCAGAACCAAAAGGCTGGTGACTCTCAGCTACACACAGCTACCATCTTCAGGTACAAATTCAAGCTGTTCTATATTGCACTTATCTGATAATAAAATGCTCCTGGAATTTGAATTATCTTGCACACCTTACATAACTAGATGCAATCACAAAATTAAACAGCTACACAAAAAGATGAATAATATTAGCATTGGCAAGCTATGTAGCATAGCTCCCAAAAACTCAGATGATTAGAGCAGCTTACTGGAATATTAGAGGTTCTAAGCGGCCTCTTATGTGGCAAGAAATAAACCAGATTAGCTATAATAACAAGCTCGACATACTTACCTTAACTGAAACAAAATCAATAGTACCCCCTTCAGATTATCATGTCCACTCTGCTGGCTTTAACAAACTTATTACCATCCCTTCGATTGGGACCAAAGGTGGTATTTGGATCCTACTTAAGAAACACAAAACACTAGATAATTCTGTAATCCTAGAGACAAACCAAAGATTTTTTATGATACATGATAGCATTGATCAAATGGAGTTTATAATCATTTTTGTCTATGCTCCTTCCATTAAACACGAAAAGGATACCTTCTGGATTGAAATAGCTAACACTGTCCACAAATATAGTCTCCCTTTCTTAATTATGGGTGATTTAAATGACTTGGAAAATGATACAGAGAAGGTTGGAGGCTGCTCTCCAACTTTAACAAGGTTTCGTCGACTAAGAGAAATCAAAGAAGAACTTAATCTTCAAACAATTCCGTTCATTGGTTCCCCCTTTACTTGGAGGAAAAGCACTAAGAACGTTACTAATAATACCTTTGAAAGACTTGACAGAATTCTAGCACACCAAGACCTGATCCTACACTTCAAAACTCTTAGTACTCATCACCTCCCTTTCTACTCCTCAGATCACTGTCCTATCACCATCCAAATAGGCTTATCTGAGAATCATAAAGGTACACCATTCCTCTTTGAAATGGCTTGGACTTCGAACCCTTCCATCAACTCTCTTGTTGTTAAGACCTGGAATAACAAGCTCACTGGCTCCTTTGCTTACTCCTTCATGCAAAAACAGAAGCTCCTCAAAAAGAACATTAAATATTGGTTCAAAAGAAATAGTAAAAACAATATTAAAAAACAACTCAAAATTGTTGAAGACGTGATCCACAAATTCCAGCTTCAACTGCCTTGGGGTACCCTTTCGAATGAAGACACAAGGAAACTAACAAGGCTTGAGAAGAAGAGATCAGCTCTATTGGATTACAATCTTAAATTCTGGAGACAAAGGGCTAAAGCCAAGCATCTCCTTTTAAGAGATAGGAACTCTAAATACTATCAAACTATGGCAAAAATCAGAACCTCGAGGAACTACACTACTAACTTTACTACCAGGGAAGGAATTCAGCTCTCAAACACGCAGGACATAGCCAACCAAATCTCACATGAAATGGCAGATAGATTTAAACCCCAGAACAGAACTATGGTCTCTAGTAGTGAGATCACGCACATCCAGCGCCAAGTCACGCAAACTGAAAATGCAAGACTTCTTTCCAATCCAACAAACAAGGAGATTAAGGATACTCTTATCAAAATGGCAGAAGATAAGACCCCGGGTCCTGATGGTTACCCCCCAGAGTTTTACATTAACTACTGGAACACTATAGGCCCTTCCCTTTGCAAAACTGTCAAAGCATTCTTCCACTCGGGAAGCTTGCTATCTCAAATCAACCAAACTTTCATAGCCCTCATCCCCAAATTTGAGAACCCGACTAATATTAACCACTACAGACCTATCAGTATGTGCAACACCATATACAAATTAATAACTAAGATCATTGCGAATAGGCTCAAACCAATTCTGCCAAAATTAATCAATCCTTTCCAAGGTGCTTTTGTCGAAGGACGATCAATTCAAGATAACACTCTTTTAGCACATGAAGTTTTTCATACATTCCACAAACAGAAATGACGGAAAGGATGGATGGATCTAAAACTAGATTTGGAAAAAGCATACGACAGAATCAGCTGGGACTATATTAAGGCCACCCTAACTAAATTCGGCTTTGACCCACCATGGATTAAGTGGGTTATGAACTGCATCACCACTACCACTTTTTCAGTACTAGTCAATAACAGACCTGGCACCTCCTTCAAATCAGGCAGAGGCATTAGACAAGGTGACCCCCTTGCCCCCTATATTTTCATCCTAGTCATGGAAAATTTAGCCCGTGAACTTATTGAGGAATCCAACTATGATGACGCCTTAGTTGGAATTAAATTAACTAAAAATGGCACGTCAATCCCATTCCTTACCTTTGCAGATGATACTATCATTTTTGCCAAAGCCTCACATAAAAGTCTTCATACAATAAAAAATATGCTTAATAAATTCGCGAACCTCTCTGGCCTAACTATAAACTATAACAAAAGTTCACTCCAAGTGTCTGAGAACACTAGTCAAAATTTAGCTAACTCACTTGCTCGTGAGATGAACATCCCCATTTCTAGAGCATTGAGAAGTATTTAGGAATCCCAATTGTCAGAGGAAGGGTTAAAAATGAAATCTTTAACGATGCCACTCAAAGTCTCAAAAAACAACTATCTAAGTGGAAAGCCACTTCGCTTAGTCAGGCAGGTAGAGCAACTCTTATCTAGGCGAATCTTAGCTCGAAAACTAATTATTTAATGCAAAATTTCCTTCTTCCAAAAGGTATCCTAAATCAAATAGACCAAATCCAAAAGAATTTCTTCTGGAATAAGTTGCAATCAGAAAGATATATGCCTTTGATCAGTTGGGAAAAAATTTGCAAACCCAAAGACCAAGGTGGACTGGGACTAAAACTGGCTGAAGAAATGAACGTAAGTCTTCAAATGAAACTTCTTTGGAAGATTTGCAATGAACCAAACAACATCTGGGTCAAAATAATCAAAGAAAAATACCTACAACAAGAAGGATTAATGGATAGATCTACTCAGAATACTTCCTGGCAATTTGGCAGACTTCTTCATTTACGTGAGAAATTTATCACAAGTCTTCACTGGATTGTTGGGAATGGTGATTTGATAAATGTTTGGAATGATCCCTAGCTCTGAGGGTACAACCTCTCAGACTACAAACAACACTTTGATCCTAAACTCAAGGTTAAACAGTTATTTAATAGTAACAAAGAATGGGATGTCGACCTAATCCATGAGATCTTCCCCACCAACATTGTCGATCAAATTATCAAAATCAAAATTCCAACTTGGGATGTGGCGGATAAATTAATATGGAAATATAATTCGAATGGACAATTCTCCACTAGATCGGTAAGACAAATCCCCGTCCACTGTAACCACAACAATTATATAAACCTAAGTTGGATCTGGAAACTTAATCTCCCTCCCAAAATAAAAAATCTTTTATGGAAGATAATGTCAGATAGCCTTGCGACGAAGGAACGATTAAATAGATATTTCAATAGAGTGCCACCCAACTACTGCTTTTGCGATTTTCACCATGAAAACACCGACCACCTCTTCATTCTTTGTCCTTTCACAAGGTTAAAGGTGGCAACCTATGAGCTGTTGAAGGGAAAACAAAACCAGTTACTCCCAACTCACTGTAATAACATCGAAGATATCATTAACAAGATTCACAGCAAAAAAGAACTTGAGGAACTATGCTTCATTTGGCAAAAAATTTGGGAATCTAGGAATGAATGAATTTTTAAAAATAATAAAATATCTCCACGCATAATTGCAATCCGAGCTTCAGCAGACTATGTTGGCTGGCTGTCAGCTAACGATAATAAAACCCCAAAACCCAACCATATTGCTAGAAGGAAACGCAATTCGAAGTGGACAAAACCACCTAAGGATAGCTACAAAATCAATGTAGATGGTTCTCTAAAGCCCATGGGCGTGTGTCAGGTGGGGGTGATCATCAGGGATCACAAGGGATCGGTGATTGACATTTTTCAATCACAATTAGCAGCTTCATCTCCTATACAATCAGAAGCTGCTGCTTTCTGTGCAGGAGTAAAATTAGCCTTCTCTAGATGATTCAAGAGAATCATAGTGAAAGGAGATTGCCTAGAAGTGATCAAGAACATTAATGACAGAAGTCATGTCAGATGGGAAGTGTTGAGGAAAGTGGAGTTTATCAAGAACCTTAGCTTGAGCTTTGACAGCATAGAATTCAGACATTGCTACAGGGAAGCGAACAAGGCAGCTGATTTCATAGCTAAGTCTAGTAATACTTGTACGATTAGTAATTTCCCTACTCTTAGGGATCTCTGTAACATCATCCGTGAGGATGATCATGGCGGTGCTTTACTTCTGTAAAGACTGCCTATTTCTTGCCTACTGTAAAAAAAAAAAAAACAAAGTACACATCCATCTGACTAAATTAGCAAAATGCCACTCAATTTTTTTTATCAGATGTATCTTCTCTCTAACCCTGCATAATTTCACCGTCTTTCAGGAATTATGAAGCGGAGATCTCAACTTCAGGAACGTTCCCTTGCCGTCGACGGAAATACCCTCTTCTCGAATCCTCAATCGTTGTCTAGCACACCACTAACCGCAAGATCGCCTCCCACTGCAAAGCTCATGCGTATTTCTCTGCCGCTCGGAGCCACGCGCATTTCTCAATCGTTGATGCTGTCTAGAAACGTTCGATTATAGGTCTCCATGGAATCGGATATGTGATTGAGCAAGAAAGAGATGGTAATAGAAGAGATTTGTAAAAGAAGGATTTTGATGAGAGTAATGGCTTAACACAAGCCACATTTATGCAGAAAACATGTATGAATTCAAACAAAATGTAATGAAGATGGAGGATCAAATTAGACAAACTTTCTCTAGGGTTTTCCCTTGGCAGCTGAGCTGCATTTTATTCCTCGCTCTTAGTTCAAGAAAATAGAAAAACAGGGCTTATATACTCTTTACAAGGTGGATCACATTTGTCCTTATTCAAAGCTGTAAACACAAAGTGCAGAGGAAATAAGAATAACCGAAAGATTAGCTAGCTAAACATGATTAACTAACATCTAACGACTAGTTAATCGTAGAAGGGAGATCTCTCAATACCCCCTCCTCAAGTTGGACTTGGGGAGAAATCCACAAGACCCAACTTGCAAAAGAAACCCTTGCATTTTTCTTCACCCAACGTGCATATGAACCTTTTCAACACTTTCTCACGAATAAAATGACAATCAACTTTAATGTGATTTATCCTCTCATTAAACACCGGATTGGCATCAATATAAATTGCGGCTCTACTATCATAATGAAGAGGGATTGGCAATGTAGGAGCAATACACAAATCATAGAGAAGGTCTGCTATCCACACCAACTCACTTGCAGTTCTAGACATGCTCCTGTATTCAAAATCTGCTAAGGATTTGGAAACTGTCAACTACTTCTTTGTCTTCCAAGATATTAAGGATTTCCCAAAGAATATAGAAACCAGTAAGAGATCTTGCACTACATGCACACGAGCCCCAATCTGCATCAAAATATCCTCTGATGTTATAATCATCATCTCTAGCCAACAACAAGCCAATACCCACTATTTCAGCCATATATCTAACAACATATGCAGCAAAATTCATATGAGAGTCATGTGGACCACTCATGAATTGAATCAAGTGCTGAATAGCATAGGAGAGACCCGATCTTGTTAGATTTGTTAGATTTAAGAGCAATAGTCTCCCTATCAATCTTCTATACCCATTTGGCTCCCTCAGAGGTGTTCTTGAATCCAGTGATAACCTTAAACCTTGTGAAAGAGGCAAACTACTTGGCTTACAGTCTCCCATACCACAATCATCAATAACATCAAGTATGCATTTTACCAAGAGAACACAAGTTCTGGGCTCGAAGTCGCAGTGGTGAGGAAGAACACCGCGGTCGCGAGGAAGAACACCCGTTTTTGGGTTCTTGGTCGCGGCGGCGAGAGGGTGAGTCGCGGCCGCGAGTTTCTGCAAATCCGAGCTTTTTGCTCGGTTTTGGCCTTCCGATCTTGATTTTGAGGTTTGTTTTGTGAGATTAGAACCCCTTGGGATAGATTTGAGGGGGTTTTAGGTCAGAGAAACACAAAAGAGAAGAGAGAGAGAGAGTTAGGAGATTTTGGATTCAAGAGGAGAAAAGTGAGGGTTTTGGTTTTAGGCTTTTGTGTGGAGTGTGAGGATCCATTTAGGGGCTATGTTTCTGGGGCCTGAGAATGAGTGATGTGAAATGAGAGATCATCTTAGGGATTAGTGTTTATATAGTGGAGGCAAGGAAGCTCCCTAGAGTTTTATTTACAAGAAGACAAAACACTTTATGAGGGGGGGGGGGGGGGAGAGAGAGAGAGAGAGAGAGAGAGAGGCGAGTGGAGAGGGTGAGAGTGTGAGTGATTCCGCTCTTCTAACTTTAAATCCTAACATTTCATTCCAAGACTCCCCATCCCGAAATCCAACATTTCAAAATCCAACCGAAATTTCAAATTCATTTCAAACGATTACAATTTCCTCAAAATCGAAGTTAATTAAATAAGGCTTAAAACCCCGTAAATTCGAAATTCAAAAGTATGTCTGGATATTTTCCAAGGACTTCTGAAAATAGAAATTGCTCGAGGACAGTTTTTTTTGAAACTTTCCCATTTTAGAAATTCCCAAAATCCGTTCGTTACAGAGAGATGGAAGAGTCTTCTCTCCTCTACGACTTTATTGTTGTTGCTTCACTTCGAAGAAGAACCAATTGGACGAGGGTTTATTTGCAGGTTGACATGTAAGCATTTAGTTTTAACTGGACACCCAAAGCAAAATGACATGACACATATTGGAATCGACTGGACAAGAGTTATCTTAGAAACAGATTCACCATCGACTTCGGATAGAAAATGGGCAAGTTTGCTTCTTCTTCGATGAGTTTTCTCTGAAACTTAATATTTAATTCAAATTATATTAATGATTCGATGACTTTTCTATGAAACTTAAGATTTAATTCAAATTATATTAATTCCCCCTTACTGTCACTCTTCCTCCTCTATCCTCTCTCTTTTTACCGCATGGGGCTTAGGGGGGAGGCGACACTATAACCAGAGAAACATTGAACATCACGCAAGACAGGAAACAACCATAAGGTGTCCTGTAGAAAATCATTGGGTGTCCAGTAGAGTACCAAAGGGTGTCCAGTAATAAACCATAGAGTGAAAAGTTGATATATTGTTCATTCATCCATAAAAAAACAAACAAAGCGTTTCACCAAGCCTCTGCTAGGGCTCCTCCACTTCGATTCCACCTTCACTACTCCAAATCTGGCCTCCACTCGCCTCGAATTGACCTGGAAAAGCCATCACAACGAAGGAGAAGGACGAAGGCACCAAAGTGGTGCACATGCGGCGATTCACACTAGCGGCACATGACAAATTCGAGCTCCCACGGAGATCATGTCACCCTCGAAGGCAGAGAGATAGAAAACGGAGAAATTAAAGAATAAATATGCTCTTCAATGGAGTTCTTCGATGGAGAGAGGTGGAGAGAGCCATAAAGAGAAAGGGTTTTGGATGGGTGACGACATCCTGTCCTCTATCTTCTCTGCAGACTGTCTCTCATCTCCAGACTCTCTCTCTCCACCAGTTACAACAGGTGAGGTAACGGAAGATTTTGAGGGGATGGTTAAATTTTGCAATTTATGTGGATAATGGATAGGGGTGCAAAGCCAACCGGTCGGGTATGTGAGTTACTTTTGCAAATGCCTCTAATTTAATTATAAAAATTTTAAAGGAATTATATGTGGAGTTTGTCTAAAAGTCACTTGAGTCGCTAAATCTAATTTGAAATAATACTTTAATTCATAAAGATGAGTTGATATAGTATTTAAATATACTCCACATTATATAATGCAAAGTAGAAATAGGTGGCTAATTAAGTTGGAACCTTGTGTAGTAGAAATTAAAAAGCGTGCCAATTTTGAAGCAGCGAGTCCGGTGATTCACAAGTTTGAGGAGTATACGGCTGCCCATCCTTGTTTGATTTTACCGGAAGATTCAACTCCATCTACTCACATCACATCATATCATACGGATCTAGCTAGTACCGGAGTATAAAATAGTATGATATGAGTTGATTTGATGCTTTATAAAACCAACATATCCCCGCCGCCAATTTATAATTAAATATCTATACAAGTACAAATTAATTTGGTATTTCCAACGTACCTAACGATATTTGGATCGATCATCAAGTGGTTCATGGAATCATGCACATGCCTGGCCGCCCACTCGATCCACTTAATTGGTAACTTAGCTGTGCAAGTGGGCAGGGGTAGAGGCAGGATTATATCAAGGAGGGCTCGAAAATTTTTTACGGGTGTTGATTTCATGAAAATTTTCGCCAAATTGGAGTTGCTGGTGTTTTAATTTACAAAGAGTTGCTGGTGTTTCAATTTACAAGAAAGGTAAAAAAAAAATATTTAAATTGGGGGCATGCATGTGAATCGAACCCACAACCTCAGCTCCCTCATACTTGCACCTTACCAACTGTGCTACCACATCCTTTAGCTTTCCTAACACCTCTTTTACTATCTATATATAAAAAAATAAATTTTTTTTTATATTTTCCCAGGGGGCTCGAGCCACCGCATATCCCCTACCTCCGCCCCTGCAAGTGGGTGACGATACCCTAAAATTAAAATAGGACTAATTATACCTAGAGAGGATTAAATTATTTTTAAACAAGTACGGAGTAATAAATATTCCATAAGTGAATTAATATTGGCATATCGTGCCGAGTACTAGTCCAAAGATCGTGAAGAGTTTCGTAGGAATAAAACACTAGGAATAGATGTTAAGTAAATAAAGGCGCATAAGATCGGCAAGAAAGACGAGTTGGTAGAGTGGTCGCGTTCGATCTCCCTCATTGTGTGTTGAGGTTGCCGGTTCGATTCTTGCAATCTGCATACACTCATTGGGTTCGGGTCGAGTCACTTTGGGATCTTTTCGGATTTGTTAGTTTTTTCTTTTTTAAATTAAAAAAAATCATTATTTGATAATTTTGCGATAAATTTTAATTATATATAAAAAAATCATTATCGGGTCACCGGGTGGAAACCCAAATTACCCAAAAAATTTCCGGTTTTTCGGGTTCGGGTCGGAAATTTTTCGAGCGTTCAGGTCGGGTTGTGTTTTGAGAGGTCTAACGCACGTAGTGTTCTAAAAATCGTACCTGTGAATTTTTAAGCGTATGTCGTCCTCTAGGCTATCCGCCTAGCCCGATAATTATTCAATTTTAGGTTCTAGGTATATGATCGCACCTAGGAATTTTTAAGCGTAGGCCGTCCTCTAGGCTATCCGCCTAGCCCGGCGATTATTCAATTTTAGGCTCTAGGTATTTGATTAGTCAACTTAGGGTTTTTTTATCCCTCAAGTCGGAATGTATTTGCTATTGAGTCAAACCTATTGTTTTAGATTTTTTGAGGTTTGGAGTCACTAGTCGGACGCGTACTTTTTGCGTTTATTTACTTTAGTGTTAATTGAGCACCGCAAATTTAGTTATTGCCATGTGGTATGTAGGGGTGTGCAGAAAAACCCGAAACCGAAAACACGACACAAAAACACGACAACAGGACACGAAAAAACCCGAAACCGAAAAACCACGACACGATAATGACAGAAACCGAGAAAACACGGCTCTAAATGGTTCGTGTTCGGGTCGGGCAAATCGCCTTGTCGGGTACCCGACACGAACCGTTTATTTTTTTTTTAATTTTTAGATGGTTTGGGATAATATTAGTCCAAATAGAATCCCAAAAGGAACAATAAGCTCCGTTAGTCCAATTGGTTGACGGGAAGCGCTGGGGCTAGGCATTTGCCAACCGCTCCATGTTCGAATCCTGGCACCCACACTTCCAAGATCTTTTTTTTCTCTCTCTCTGATTAATGATTACAGACTCGCTTTTTTTTTTTCCAATTTCAGTATTGCTTTCTTTTTCCTCCTATTTGGCTCTTTGGGACACGGAAAACCCTAACTTGTTTGCTCCTCCAGATCTGGGACACGGAAAACCCTAACTTGTTTGCTCCTCCAGATTGAAGAGCCAGCCGCGAGAAGAAGGAGATATTTCAGAGTTTTGATTTTACAAATAGGCCGATCTCTGTTTTCCTATTTTTGATTAGGTCCTGATTTGCCTGTACGGTGTTCATCGGGAACAAAAGGAGAGAGAATTCAAAGACGTTTTCATCTTCTTCTTCTCGCCCTTCTTTCCTCCTCTTTGGGACACGGAAACCCCTTGTTTGCTCCTCCAGATCGATGTTTGCTGCTCCAGAATCCAGATCAACAATGGGTGCTTCAAATCTCCGTTTTACAGAGAAGCCGACAATGGGTGCGACAGAGAATCCGATCTCCTCCAGATCGTCGGCGTTCAACAGCAAGAGGAGAGAGAGGATTTGAAGACATCTCAAGCGAGAGTTTATCTGGAAACGACGTCGGAAAGATCTAGATGCCTTCACAATCTCTCCCTCCCACGCTTGAAGTGGTTCGTGTCGGGTACCCGGGTATGGTATCCGACACGGAACCGAATAGCTTAATCGTGTCGAGTACCCGAGTTAAGATGGTTCGTATACGGTTCGGGCAATTTGAGTTAAACAGTTTTGGGTACCCGACACGATTATCCGGTTCGTGTCGAGTACCCGGATATGCACACCCCTAGTGGTTTGCGTTAAAATATAAGAAAATAATCAAGTTTGTTCTAAGTCCGCCTAGGCACCCGCCACGCTGCCTAGCGGCCGTTAGGCGGTCACCCACTGCCTAGCGGCCGCCTAACTTTAGAACATTGTACCCACGTATTACGCAAAGCCAACCCATCGCGAACAATCTCAGCGCGCCCAAGGCTTAATTGCGAAGCCCAACCCACAGCTCGAGACCTTTTACTTCCGCCCATAGCTCTGTCAGAGCTAATCACACAAAGGCTAAGATTCGAACTCGAGACCTTTCACGTACTTCCGCCCACAGCTCTGTCAAAGCTAATCACACATGGCCCATGAGATTCAAACTCGAGACCTTTCACTTTCGGTTTCAAGCACCAACCACCAAGCCAACGTGACTACCGTGACTACCTTGTCTCAATAGGAAGTGAATTTATATTTGTCTTACTTTCTACCGCTTATCCACCCATGAGGTCCTAGTTGCACCTGTCTAGCCGCATTTCAAACCACCTGCCGGCACCCCACTGGACCACCTCAGAGCCATGATATGACCACTCATCCCACCAAAATTGCCTATAAATAGAGGGCAAGGGGCCGGTACTCGGAAAGGGGTCAGTTCTTTAGATTGGAGTTGATTTCGACGGACTCTTGTTAGCTTTTCGGTTCTTCTCGGAGCGGGATTTTTACCGAATTATGTGCACCGAATCACGGAGAGCCGGTGTTCGATCCATGGCAAACCGTACGAAAAATTGGGCAACGTCAGTGAGATGTCAAGAGACGTATCATTTCAGTTTGTGCATTGGGTTACATTCATTGCCTTTACTCATTTTCACCTCTAGTTGTGTGTTTTGTTCACTTTCTTGCTCTTGTTGTGTTTGTTATGTTTTATTTATGTTATTGTACGTCGATTCATTCAGAAACACTCTTTTGAATTGTTTAGAAAAGGGTGTGTAAAATGTGACCCCTAAAACCCTATTTTATACGTAATATACAAGCTTGTTAGGGCATATTTATCGGTCTATTTCTAGGATCAATACTCCACTTTCAATGGGTTGGGATACTTGGGGTAGTATCCCGGCAAGTATCCATTGTAATAATAACGGGAATAGTGTGTGTCAGTCTTCCAATTTTTTATTCCTCTACCGCAAGTAAAACGGAGCCGTATTGATGACTAAACGATTGCAACACAACATTTCGGGCTGCAGTGAACTGAAGGAGGTGGGACAAGTGGCACAAGTGGGTTGGATGCAGTAGAGTGGGGCTGATGGTTGACACTTGGATGGCTGGGATTTAATCCGGTGAATATATATGGGCCATTTAGCTAAGTGTCCATTTTCTACAAGACATTTTGCAAAATGTCCACTTTTATTTTCCCTTTTGCAAAATATCCTAATATTACATTTTTGCCCCTCCTTCCCATTCTCTTCCTTCCTTCTCATTCCCTTCCTTCCTTCCCATTTTTATTTTGACCATTGACCGGTCAAAGTCAATGAATTGGTGACACAAATTTGATGACAAAAAAAAAAATTGTTGATAGTTTTTTTTTACGAAATTAGTGTCACCGCTTTTATAAGTGGTGACAGCGGTCAATGACTTTGGTGACACATGTATGATGATAAACAAATTTTTGGGTGATAATTTTTTTTTACGAGATTAGTGTCACCGCCCTATCGCTGTCACCACAACCCATATCGCTCTCACCTCCACCCATATCGCTGTCACCACCTTATTGCGGTCACCATCTCAATCAATGACACCGCCCTATCGCTGTCACCACTCCTATCGCTGTCACCACCACCTTTATCACTCTCACCACCACCTCTATCACTTTCCCCACCACCCTTATTGTTGTCACCACCCTTATTGTTGTCGTCACCTCTATCGTTGTCACCGCCCTATCGTTGTCACCACTCGTATCGCTGTCACCACCACTCATATCGCTGTCACCGCCACTCCTATCGTTGTCATCACCCTTATTGCTATCGCCACCTCTATCGTAGTCATCACCCTATCGCTGTCAGCACTCCTATCGCTGTCACCATCACCCCTATCATTGTCACCACCACCCATATTGATGTCACCATCCTTATTGCTGTCACCACCTTTATCGTTGTCACCGCCCTATTGCTGTCACCACCACTTCTATCGATGTCACCACCACTTCTATCGTTGTCACCACCACCCCTATTGCTGTCACCACCACCCCAATCAATGTCACCAACACCCATATTGTTGTCACCACCCTTATTATTGTCACCACCTCTATCGTTGTCACCTCCCTAACGTTGTCACCACTCCTATCGTTGTCACCACCACTTCTATCGCTGTCACCACCATTCCTATCGCTGTCACCACCACTTCTATCGCTGTCACCACCACTCCTATCGCTGTCACCACCACCTTTATCGTTGTCACCATAACCCCCTATCGATGTCACTACCCTTATTATTGTCACCACCTCTATCGTTGTCACCGTCCTATCGTTGTCACCACTCTTATCCCTGTCACCACTCCTATCGCTGTCACCACCACCCCTATCACTCTCACCACCCTTATTCGAGGTGACACTCTTGGTGACACATGTAATTATGTGAAAAATTAAAAAAAAATTGTGTAATCAAATACAATATGACCAAAATAAATAAATAAAAACATATAATTTCATGAAAAATATAGTGTAATCAAATACAATCTCTACGAAAAATAGTGTAATCAAGCATTTAATCGAAGAACTTGATACAAAAATATCAAATGTGACAATTTATTAAGCAATATAACAAACCGCAATGTCCAAATATTCAATATGTTACCCTTTGACCTTTTCCACCACAGCTCAAAATCACTCCCCTCGCCCTTCATTCTAACTAAAGACAAAAATCCCATCATGAAGAACCAATTGCAACAACTCTCTGTGTAGCAACATAGCTCTGATTAGGGCTGTTCATTTTTGGCTCGAACCGAAATTTTAGGCCGAATCGAACCGAAAAAATTGGAACCTAACCGAACCTATTGATTTCGGTTTAGGTTTTCGGTTCAGGGAATTTTTATTTTCGGTTTTAGGTTCGGTTTAGGCTCGGTTCGGTTAAACCGAGAGAAAACCGAATTTTTTTTAAAAATGTTTTAATTTACCCTTCCCAGTTCGTCCCTTCCCTTCCCTTAGGTTTAGGTGCAATTCTCCTCTCCCGTCAGGCAGGGTGCCGTCTCCATCTCGCACTCGCCTCACTTCCGATTTTACGCTTGTCGCCACGCCTGATTCTCCTCTGGACCTCCAGCCATGGCCGGTGGCCGGCGCCGCCGCTCTGGTAAGTTCGTCCTCTCTCTCTCCTTCTCTCCCATTCTCGATTTATTGTGCGTGACCACCACCGGCTTGAGCTTCGGCTTCTTCAGGCTTCAGGTCAGCCGTCAGACTTCCCGTTCTCGAGTTCTCTTAATCTTCTTCAGGCTTTAGTTCAGGTAAGCCGTGAGCCTTCAGGCTTCAGTAATCTGTTCAGGTCAACCTTCACCCTTCAGTAATCTGTAAGATTAGGGTTTGTTTTTTCTGATTGAATATGAAGTTATGTGATTTAGATAGTAAATGAATTGTTGAAGTCTTAGATTGAATCTGGAATAGTGTTAGGTTTTGGTAGATTAGTAGATGAATTGGAAATCATCATGATTTGGAAATCAAATTGGTTGATGCAATGATTTTTCTTCATTGAATTCAGATTGGTTGTCAAGCAGGTAGAGTCGAATTTGGAAATCGAAACCACGGATAGGCTTTCAAGCAATGTAAGTAAATAGAGCGATTGTATTGTATATATATGTGTGATTTCTAATTGTTTGATTGGAGATTATCACATTCAAATTATTTGATTTCCAATTTTGTAATGTCTATTGTCACATTCTAATTGTTTGATTGGAGTAATTTTGTATGTGGGAAAGTGAAACTAGGAAGTAGGAATGGTGTTATTTGATTTTGTATTTGTTATGTAGATGTCGAGCTCCAAATCAAAAAGGTGTAGAACGCCCAGCAGTGACCCCAATAATGAAATCGATCAGCTCAATCAACCGGAGTCAATAGACTTGCGTTCACATGGATCGGAAAATTACTTGTTATCTAATTTTTGTTTGTGCATTGTTGTTGTTCGCAGCTGCTACTGCCTACTGTTGCACATTTATGCACAGCAACTGCTTTACATTTCTTTATTTGCTCAGCTGCTATGTGCTACTGTTGTACAAGGTTGAAGATCGAACGGTTACAAGGTGCTACTGCCTACTGTTGTACGCCTGTGCAAGGTTCAGTTGAGTGCTGATCTGCTATGTGCTACTGCAGTACAATGTATTGTTGTCTACTCTAGTACGTACGTAGACCATGAGGTTGTGATTCCTGTGAACATCCATTTGCCAATTAGGCTTGTGTTTTACTTTTGCTTGTGCCTTGTAATGTGATTGGAACGACATCATAAGAGTACCTTCCGTAATTGGTAGCCCAAATGCAATAAAAAAGGGCATGTCATGCATGTGTAGGTGTATTACGTAGACACTAGACCATGAGTTTTTTTTTAATGCTCAAATAACATCGGTATAAAATATGCTCAAATAAAATCGATTTACTTAGGTTTATAACCGAACCGAACCGAAACCAAACCGGTGAAAAACCGAACCAAACCTATTAGTTTCGGTTCGGTTTTCGGTTTACGTTTTTTGAAATTTCGGTTTTCGGTTCGGTTCGGTTTGGCTAGGTTCGGATCGGTTTTGGGCCGATGAACAGCCCTAGCTCTGATGTGTGTGTGTAGCAAGAAAGCATAAACACCATGATTCCATCAACTCTCTTTCGATGCAAAGGTGCAGAAGATTGCATACATTCAGTACCAGAAGGCTCCTTCTAAAGAGAAACTAGTTATTGTTAAATTTATGGCTACAACAAGCCGAAGAAAAAGATGCAGTCATGAGCAATATATGCATTTAAAACCCATTGCTGGATGCAAAATAAATATAGAAAGTAGGATTAAACAACAAACCTAAACACATTAGAAAACCAGAATTTAGATTAACTTCAGAAGCAAGAACACCAAAATGAAATTACAGTGCACAAGACAAATCAAAGGAATTAGCGAGAAGATCATTAAGCACAAACAAATAGCCCCAAAATTAACGTCAATTGGTAAAAAAAACAAATCAAAGAAATAGGGAGAGAGAAGAAGCTTCAAAGATCGATTCGTTCACCTACCGATTTGCACCTTCATGAAACTGCACAATCATCACACAACCTTTCATAGACCTCACGCTTATGGATGATTTCCACTAGTTGATTTCTGTGGAAGGCATAGAATTCGTAGCTAATATCGATCGACAACGATTAATTCAGCAGGATGTCATCAAATTGCTAGCAAATTCCACTGAATCTTTGCATTTGAACTAGCTAATCAGTACTTTAGAAGTATCAACCCTAAACAATCGGTCCATGAGAAGAGAAAGATTGCTTGGCGAGGAAGGTTTGGATTCTGGATCGCTTCATCGTAGAGAGAGTCCAGATGCGGAAAAAAAACCCAGACGAAGCTGCCGGTCGGTTAAGATTTGACAGTTATTCAGACATCTGGCGAGTACCGGGACGATGGCGCTGCTCGTGGGGTGTTGTAAGATGACGATCTCGGTGCTGGAGGAGATCAACTCCGGAGGCATCTCGTCGCAGAGGCAAACGCTGACAGGCCGGCCGCATCCACTGCCACAAATTCGCCAAGCATCTACGCCGCTGCCTACATCGTCCAACCCGACAAATTCCACCATGGAAGGCGCACCTCGAGCTTCGCCTCCCTCCCTCAGATCTGTGGGAACTCGATGAAAAACTGAAAATGAGAGAAGAGCAGAACGTGAGCGGCCACTGATAAGTAAGTACAAGGGTAAAATGGGGTTTACAAAAAATAATTGGACATTTAACAAAAGGAGGATTAATGTGTACATTTAACAAAATGGGAGGATGAAATGGACATTTCACTAAATAATTTCAATATATATTAATATTTATAATATGTAATTTTCGACATTAAAAATATGTTTAAAAAATATAAAAAAATACCACAATACTATATTCATTTTTCTCTACACATAGACATCAATTTTGTATATGTTTGATTATATTTCAAAAAAAATATTTTTTTAAAATACAATTACATGTAATAATACCTTTATATTTTAGAGGGAATTTGTTGAAATAGATCTTTTACCATATTTGATTAGGTAGTTAGACCTCTTAATTTGTTTATTAGTCACAACCACTCCTCTAATTATTTTTTTTGGTCGTAGTAGTGATTCCTTCCTTCCTCCCATCTTCTTCCTCAGAGCTCACCGGATCTGGAGCCGACGAAGTCGGAGCCGCCCGCTGTGCACCATCTCCTACCTCCCGCCTCCCTGCTCGCCGGTTCCTCGCACCACCACCACCCTCCGTTATTTCGTCCGTTATTCACGCTTATTTCCTTCTTCATCGCTTCTCCATCCAGCGCCTCGTCCTCTCTGGAAAGCAGCACTCCGGTGACATCCCGTCGGAATTTGGTCGATAAACTTACCAATCTCGCCCGTCTATAACCCTCCGGTTCAATTCCGGTTGACCTCGGTGGATTGCAGTCGCTAGCGGCCAAAAACGTAGATCTGAGAAATTAGGGGTTAGAAATTAAAGGTTAGAAACCTAGATCTGAGAAATTAGGGGTTAGAAATTCAGATCTACTAAAAACGTCTCGCTCGTTGTTTTCTAACCTAGATCTGAGAAATTAGGGGTTAGAAACCCAAGAATTGAGTTTGGAGCTCGAATTTGAGCTTGAATTGGAAAGAGGATGCGGCGTAACTCGCCACTGGAGCAGATGATTCCACCATTGCTGGGCACCTCGTGCTCGAACTTGAGCTTGCGTGGAATGGCTCCCTGCAATCCATTTCCATTCAAGATGGAAATGTTATTCACTGTATTACTAAAATATATGAGTATAATATAATTATAAATATTGATAAATCTTTCAAGATGGAGTAATTATAACTCGTTTAAGGCAAAATTCCCCTGATATACGTATACAACCAATATTAATGTCGTAGTTTCAAAGACATTGTAGTTTTATATGTGCAATAAGGTGGCAATATTTTGATTCCACGTTTTAAGCTCTTATGTTATCAATTATATAAAATTGTCACCATAAACAATTGTGATTAATGAAGCGTAATAACAAATGTCATCCATGAATAAAAATTTAATGAAGATGTCACCACAAGTGATTGCATCAATGAAGTGTAATCACAAACGTGTCATCAGTGAATGAAAGTTTAATCGATGAAAATAAATCGATATACAATTGATTAAATTAAAAATATGTGGCATCAATCGATTTGATTAAAAAAAATGGCATCAAATAATTACATTATAAAAATGACATCAAATACCATTTTGAAAAATTTGTATCACATTAAAGAAAAAAAATGTCATCAAAATACTACTTTGAAAAAATATCATCAAAAATATGGCATCACGGTAAAAAAAAATATCATTAAAAAATTGACATAAAAAAGTGGCATCTGTTATAAAAAAAAATGGCATCAATGATCAACGTGACATTACTGTAAACAAAAAATGTCATCAATGTTTAAAAAAAGTGACATTAAAAAAGTGTCATCCAATCATTTCATTAGAAAAGTGGCATCAAAGTGAAAATAAAATATAGTAAAATTTTGGCATCAAAACGGTAAAATATGGCATCACTAAAAAAAAAGAAAAAAAAAGTTGGCATCAAAACGGTTAACAGTAAAAAAATGGCATCAATGATCAACGTGACATTACTGTATACAAAAAATGTCATCAATGTTTAAAAAAAGTGACATTAAAAAAGTGTCATCCAATCATTTCATTAGAAAAGTGGCATCAAGTGAAAATAAAATATAGTAAAATTTTGGCATCAAAACGGTAAAATATGACATCACTAAAAAAAAAAAAAAGAGTTGGCATCAAAATGGGTTGGTCAACGTTGACCGGTCAATGGTCAAACGGTTGACCATTGACCAACCCACTCTATTGGGAATGGGTCTAGGGCAAAACTAATTAAATTGATTTAGGACCTAAGTGCCCAATTGAATATTCAAAAAAGGTCAAGTACCAAAATCACCCTATATTTTATTAGTAACAATTTATTATTATTTGAAAATTTTAGAATGTTGTTTTAAAAAATAAATAATATGCCATAGTATATACTAATTTTCATAATTCATGTATGAATATGGTAGAAATTGATGTTTTTATGAAGTGACTTGTCATATAGAATAGCATGCATGGTCTCCTATTGATGCATTGAGTAGTTTGATCTTTGCATTGTGTAGTCTAATCAGTTTGGTTCAGATTTTTCAAGTTTAAATATTAGAAAATATATGAGGTGTAAAGACCGAAATATTATTTTTAATATTATTTTAATCACAAGTATATTATTTCATATATATATATATATAACCTTGTTCTCGAGTACAACTTCCGATTTAAAATCGTTATGAATGATTCCGGCATCGTTTTAAAGTTTGATTCCGACGGATTTTATTTTTGCTTTCTTACTTCGATATTGGAATTTATTTTGAGATTCATTATTTATTTTAGATTCGGAGAATGTTATTAAAATTTAGAACGGGTCGGGATAACGTCGAGTTAGCGAGTTCCATGTATTTTGAATTTGGGTCTTGTGAGGATTATTCCTATTCTTTTTTCTTTTTTTCTTTTTTTTCCTCTTTCCTCTCTCTCTCCCCTCTCGGTTCGTTTACATTACACCTTACAGAGCTTCACTCCCAATGGCACCCAAAGTGGGTAAGCATACCCCTTTTTCCCTTCTCCTTCCAGGCCATGTCCCTCCCCAAAATTGGCAAAATGCCAATTGCAATACTGTCCTCACCCACGCCAAATCAGAAGGAAATCCTGCAGCCTCTCCTCTTAATTTGAATTGAAGCCAAGAAGCATACACACAACCCACAGAAAACTCCTCCAAAGAGCTCCCTTTCTTCCCCATTTCGGCACTACAGAGGAAACCCATGAAAGTTGCCCCCTTTCATCACAATCTCCTCACTTGATTCACCCTCCACTCCTCTCGTTTTCCTTCCAGCTCCCTCCAACAGCTAGCCAGCGCTGCAACTCACCCATTCCGAGGAGCGTAGAGGTAGTCGGAGCCTGGCGGAGCCGCCATCGCCGCCGGAGGCTATCCTCCCCTCTTCACCGCCTCTGATTGCTTCCAGGAGAGCGGTAAAGCTTTTGATTTCTTTCCTTCACTTTAAATCGTCGGAAGCTACCCGTTTACTCACCCTTCTTCATCCCTAGGCCACTCGGAACCTTTTCGACCTGGACGTAGCTCGCCGGCGGCATCGCAAGTCTCACTTCCCCTCCCCGATCGAATCGAGACGGTAACCTATTCCGGCCACCTGGGGGCAGGTCCCGAGCCGAGCAGGCCCACCGAAGGCCTGAGGTTCCTTCCCTTCTCACCTCCGCGTCCTCCGCCAGAAACAGAGCTTTGCTCTGAGGTTGAAGACGCTGATCCCCTTCTCTCTCTCTCTCTCTCTTTGTTGGGCCTAATTTCTGGGCCGGATCCGAACTTGGGAAACGGGTTATACCCTTTTTTCTAACCGGGTTTCAGTTGGGGGAGCATGGGATCCGGGATGGGATCTGGTTCTGGGCTCATGGTTGGGCTCGGATCTTCTTTTAAGAGAGCTGCGCTTTGGGTGTTTAAATTTCAGATTTTTGTTATGTGGCTATGTTATTGCTCTACATTCCTATTATATGGTTAGTAGATTGTCGTTATCACTACTATATTTTATAACTTTTTTTACCAGTAGATTTATTGGGATATATTACTATATGATTTTATGTGTTCAGAAAAAGTCAAAGGGGTTTTAGAATTTTATTTAGTGAAATACTATTGGTTAGGATTTTTAAACATGGGTTGTGAAAATGGAATTTAGTTATATAAAGTTTTGAAATAAAATGCCGGAATTATTTCTATTATATGATTTTGAGAGATTGGTTAAGGATTAAATGATTAATGTTAGGATTTGACTAAGTACTATTTTGAAAGAATTATTGATTCCTGAGTTGACTTGACTTGAGATTTAAGGTTTTGGATTACGGTTTTACTATCGGGTGGTTTTGAGGATGTTGAGAACTTGGGTTTCGTGTGTATGGATATTGATTCGATAGCTTATGACAATGGCTTGATGATAGGTGTGTATTGCGTCTGGATTGCTCTGGACTTGCATTTGGGCCCTTGCTTGTGTTATTTTGTTGTTCTGCATCTTCAGGTAAGTTCCCTAGGGGGCTTACTCAGGTTGGACATTCATGTCTGTTGTTGCATTTTATGTTAGGTGTTGCATATGCATAACAACATGAACATGTAGTATCCTGTGTAGGTTGCACTAATTGGATGAGCATCTGCTTACTTTATGCGTTTGAAAAGAGAACGGACGTTATCTGAGTCTTTAGAGTCGTTGCTAGGGTCATTGGGGCATTCGCGTTTCATATCGTTTCGGTCCCAGTCGAGTCTTATATATGATCTGGCTGCGGCGGTGACCGAGCGTCCTACCTGGACTGCTTCGGAGTGAGGTACGGACAGATAGGCTGCGGCACCGACCGAGCGTCCTACCTGGGCTGCTTCAGAGCGAGGTACGGCCGTACGGACATATATGCCCCAGAGTGGGCACAGATCAGGGGATATGCCTTTTGGCATTGTCTTGGACCCTTTACATTATTTCTGCTTATTATTACAACTAGGGCTGTTCATCGGCTCATAACCGATCCGAACCTGGCCAAACCGAACCGAACCGAAAACCGAAATTTCAAAAAACGTAAACCGATAACCGAACCGAAACTAATAGGTTTGGTTCGGTTTTCGACCGGTTTGGTTTAGGTTCGGTTCGGTTATAAACCTAAGTGAACCGATTTTATTTGACCCTTTTTTTTCGATTTTATTTGATCATTAAAAAAAATGTACAATGTACATTGTACAACAATGCTGGGAGACGAGTCTAGGACATCACAAATGTAGTTTGTACATCACATATGTATAACAGTGGCTGCAAATAGTAGTTGTACAATATAAGACTTCAACCGATCATCTATTATCTAAATTACACAATTTCGGATTTTCATATTCAATCCAAAAAATAAACCAGAAAATTGAAGGCTCATGGCTGACCTGAGAGGCTGAGACCTCGTGATGATGATGAACGAGACAAGAATATCTTAATGAGACAAGAGAAATCGAGAATAGGAAGTGCATGAAGAAGCAGGGAAGCAACAGTCGGTGGTCAGTGGTCACGTACAAGAAATCGAGAACGGGAGAGAATGAGAGACAAGACAAGAGTGAGAGAGAGGGAAGACGAACTTACCGGAGCGGCGGAGCCGGCCACTGGTCGCGGCTGTTAAACGACAAGCGAAGACTGGTCAGAAGCGATAAACTGAAGCGGTGAAGCCTGAAGAAGCAGAGAAGCAGCAGCCGGTGGTCACGCACAATAAATCGATAACAGGAGAGGAGGAGAGACGAGACTAGAGTGAGAGAGAGAGAGGGCGAACTTACCGGAGCCGGCCACCGGCCGCGGCTGGGAAGCGACAAGCGAGGCTGCGAGACTCAGACGGCTGAATGGCTGATGGGAGATTTCAGACGTAACCCTAAGCCAGGGAAGGGACGAAGAGGAATTGGGTTGGGAAAGTGGGAAATGCCGTCTGGGAAGGATAAATTAAAAAAATATCGGTTTTGAATCGGTTTAACCGAACCGAGCATAAACCGAACCTAAAACCGAAAATAAAAATCCCCTAAACCGAAACATATAGGTTCGGTTAGGTTCAGGTTTTTTCGGTTCGGTTCGGCTTGAAATTTCGGTTCGAACCGAAAATGAACAGCCCTAATTACAACTAGGAGCATGCTGGTGTGTTTAACTTTTGTACTACATTAGAGCATCTTTATTAGGTGTAGCACATACTATGTGGCCTCAGCGAGGACTGCCGGTCCCGCATGAGTGGCTCGATCTGACTCCTTTCCCCGTTCTTCTTTTAAAGGTATTTTCTGCAGATTTTGATTGCTCGGTGTCTATATGACGGGAAACCCTTGGTGAATCGAAGAACCTGGCTAACCATCTAATCCGGTATAAGGTGATCATATTTCGCTTAAGTTTTGGTTTTGACCCGGCTCTGTCGTGGAACCTTGTGGACTAATCTTGCTTTCGCTTTACTTTCGTTTGAATTGGTTTTCGCGACATAGTGTTAGGACAGGTTAAGGGTACCCAACGGCCCTCCAAGATTTTAGGGTTTGAAATCCCTCTTTCCACTAACACTGAAAATGAGTTTCATCTCTTGAAACGTAACCCGGAAATCATCTCTTGAAACGTAACCCGGAAATCATAATTCTGGGCCGTTACATGAGGTTTCTATGAAGTTTGGCTATAAATACATATAATCCCTAACATTGCAACCCACACTTCCCTTCTTCCTCTACTTCTTCATAATGGATCCTTCCCAAAATCAATCATAGAATGTGTTCTTCTCTAGCTTAGGGAACATGTTTCTTTCTTCTAATAATGATTTGAGCTATTACGAGCAAGTGCTCACTTCAAACCCACAAAATTTTACCCCTGGCACCGCTGGAAGTGCAAATGCTCAATTATCACACACGGTCCCAACCTATAGCACCCAACCAAGTGTTGTTGAGGTCCCAATAGGTGGTAGCGGAGGCTCTCGCGGTCAGGTTCGTGCTCGTGCTTGTGGTCGAGGTCGTGCTGGTGTCGGGGTGCAGCTCACGGTGAAGGAGCTGAAGGTGGAGATGAAGTTCATTTAGGTCGTACCTACTGGAGTGTGGACGACGACAATCTCCTTGTTAGTTGCTGGATCAATATTTCCACCGATGCGATCGTGAACACCGATCAAGATGCACATGCATTTTGGGGCAGAATTGCAGCATTCTATGAGCAATATAGGAAACCAACCCAAGTGGCAAGAGACCCCACGAGTTGTAGGGCTAGGTGGCAAAAAATTAACGCAAATGTTTCAAAGTTTGTTGGTTGTTTTCAGGAAGCAAGTCGTTTGAGGGCATCCGATGAGGCAGAGAAGGATGTTATGATGAGAGCACATGAACTTTATGCTTCAAAGAATGATGGGAAGAAGTTCAAAGAAGAGCATGCATGGCTTGCATTGCGCGACGAGCCCAAGTGGAGTGTTGATTACTTGGATAAAATCAATCGTTGCAATGTAAGCACTGGTAGCTCCAAAAGATCTCGATCAACCGGTGGAGATGATACCCTGCGTTCAGATACTCCTACGAGTGTCTTTAGTGCCAACCCTATAGAGCTTCCCATGGGCATCAAGAAGTCTAAAAGAAAGGGGAAGGAGGCAATGTCATCTGATCAGGTAGAATCCCATGAGCTTACCGAACAAATGGAGAAAGCCAAGGTTGACAACTTCAACCAACTCTATGAGTTGCAGCTTGCTAAGGAGAATCGTAAGAGAGAGAACTTGCAAGGGTATGAGAGAGTGAAGAAGCTAGAAATGGATGGGCTGGAGCGAGTGAAGAAGCTAGAAATGGATGGGCTAGAGCGAGTGAAGAAGCTAGAAGTGGATGGAATGACGCGAGTGAGGAAGATAGAGTTGCTTAACAACCTGATTCAGACTCAAAATCTTCCACCGGAGGCTGAAAAGCTCAAGATGGGGTTATTCAAGGAGCTTTCTGATCAATATTCCCCATGAGAAGGAGGATCTTCTATGTAGTGCATGTTTCCTATTTCGTAGTGCATGTTTAATATTCTGTAATACAAGTTTCCTATTCTATGTAATGCATGTTTCCTATTCTATGTAATGCATGTTACCTATTCCGTAATGCATGTTTCGTATTTCCCGGTCCTTCCGTACTTGTAATGTATGTTTATTTAAGAAATTTAAGCTTGCATGTGATTAGCTAGAACTTTGGGAATAGGTTTCTGAAAAGGTTGAGCTTTGGGAAAAGATTTCCGAAAAGAGTGAACTTTGGGAAGAGATTTCTGAAAGGAGTGAAATTTGGGAAGAGTTTTCTGAAAAGAGTGAACTTTGGGAAGAGTTTTCTGAAAATCTTGCATGTGATATTTTGTTGTCCTTTCTGCCATCGACTTGTCAAATCTATCTTTGTCTTTGGGAATCTTATTTGTAAAGCCATCATGTGATATTTCGTTGTCCTATTGACAAATCCATTCTATATAAGTTGGCTACTTTAGCATTGCAAAGGAGGCACACCAAACACATTCCTTACCACACTCATTCCTCTTAATCTCCAACAATGTCTGGATCCGACTCCAATTCATCAAACACAAACCCCTTCCTTTCAAGTAGTAGCTCCGATGATGGCATGAGCGAGCTACAAGCAGCTTTTGCCGAATGGGAAGCTACAACTGCTACTCTTCAGCAACCATACCAACAACCTGAAAGTTCTCGAAGGAGACGTCGTCGAACCCACATTGAAAGAGGAAGGGAGAGAGGCTTTGCTCAACTGTCCAACGATTACTTCTCGGAGGTGGCAACATACCCAGATGAAGTGTTTCGCCGACGATTCAGAATGCGCCAGTGGGTCTTCAACCGCATTGTTCAATGATTGGAGACAAAAATGGTGTACTTTCAACAACGGCCGGATTGCACGGGTCGGATGGGCCTTTCTGCTTTGCAGAAAATTACAAGTGCAATTCAGATGTTGTCCTATGGATTTGTTGCTGATGCTTGTGACGAGTACCTTCGTCTATCAGGGGGTACGACCAGATTGTGTTGACCACATTTTGTTGATGGCATCATCCAATTTTTTGGAGACGAGTATCTTCGTCAACCAAATGCAGTAGACATCCAACGATTACTAAGAATGGGGGAGTCTCGTGGCTTCCCAAGGATGTTGGGTAGCATTGATTGTATGCATTGGGCATGGAAGAATTGCCCGACTGCATGGAAAGGTCAATTTGCTCGTGGAGATCATGATCACCCAACGATTATACTTGAGGCGGTTGCATCATATGACCTATGGATCTGGCATGCTTTCTTCGGCGTCCCAGGTACTAATAATGATATTAATGTTCTTGATCGTTCCCCTGTTTTTATGATGTTGTGCAAGGTCGAGCTCCAACCGTTAATTTCACCGTTGGAGGGCATGAGTATCGCATGGGGTACTATCTAACCGATGGGAATTACCCGGAATGGGATAAATTTGTGAAGTCACCGAAGCCTCCTCAGGGAGTCAAAATGAAATTATTTGCTGAACAAGTTGCTTCCGTTCGGAAAGATGTAGAAAGAGCATTTGGAGTGCTACAATCTCGTTTTGCAATAGTTCGCAACCTAGCACTATCTTGGGATCCAGAAATGCTCGGAAAGATAATGCGAACATGCATCATTCTGCACAACATGATCGTAGAGGATGAGCGAGAAGACTATAGCCACCATGGATACGAGATTCCGCAATTTGAAGAAGGCATAAGTGGCAAACCTATCCCGATGGAGAACTCTGCTTGGACGCAATCGACTAGGACTCCCAACGTCATCCGAGATTATATACAAGCCAGGAATCAACTACGTGATAGTGTTACACACCGTCGTCTTAGAGAAGACTTGAAGGAACACATTTGGCAAAAATTCGGGTCCAATGTTGGAGATAATTAGTAGTTTTTTAGTTTAGTATTATGTTTAAGTTGGAATTTAAGCTTCTGCATTGTCCGTAGTGTAATGTCTTATGAAGTAATCATTGTATTTCCACTTATTTAAATGAAATTTATATTTTAAGTTAATATATAGTCACCATTTAGTTTAATAAGTAATATTAATTTATGAATAATATTTTTTAACGGGAAATGAATATTATAAATTAATTTAGATTGGAGAAAATGAGTCGAGAGAGGTATAAACGTAAATTGCTTTGCTAGTAAAGGATGAAAATAATGATAGGAGAAGGGTATAATTGTAAATTGAATTGATAGGAAAATGTGGATTTTGGGATATTAGGGATGTTATTGATAAAATGGAAAAAGTGAGAATGAGATCCTAGAATGATGTGGCGAAAAGAGAAGAATAAAATATTAGTATTTTCGGTATCCCTAGTATCCCTTGATAAACATGGCCTTATTGTTGTTGTTTCGACCTTTACAAAATCGCATGATAACAAGAAATTACCATCATATGCTCCTTTTAATTATCATCTTAATCAAGTAATAGTATAGCCAAAAATCCAAGGATACGCTTTCCCAAATTCTAATTGATAAGAAATCGTAGTTGTACACGCGTATTTGAATGAAGGATAAATCAAATCAAACAAATATAAAACATAGTAATTAATATATATATATATATATATATATATATATATATATATATAACTTCCTTTCACCAATTCAAGTATAAAAGCTGAGCTATGATAGTATGGCTCCACATGAAGCTATAGCTAAACCGGTGGCAATGCCGACTCATGTAGAGTCAGACATTGTTGGCTTCATTTGAGAATTGCACCAGGAAACAAACTAGATATATCGTGAAGCTTCAAAAAGAAAAACAACTACTACATAAAGGATCTAATGTAGGGATTCATTGTGGCAGTTTAGTTTATGGTGATTCCGGTGGTTCCAACAGTAGTGGTGGCTCCGGTGGTGTGTGGGGGCGTCTGGTGGTGGTGGATTGAGAGTTGAGAGGTAGTCTGAGAGCTCGAATGGCTTTGAAAAGGTAATATATTTCTAATGTATTCAATTTCTCAAATTAGTCATTATATATTGATTGGGATGAGTGAACTAGGGTACGAAATTGAGACCAATTCGTGGTTGGAAGCTTATTCCCAGGAATTTTAGGTTTAGGTTTCAAAATTTTAGGGTTTTTTCGTTTATGGTTTGTATTTGTTGTTCAATAACCGAAGGGTTATGAAACTGGGACCATTCATGTGTTCAGTTTCTGTTATTGACATTTCGTTTGCCGGTAGTGGCATATCTATAAGAATTGCCATGGGTGAAAAAATTGTCATTATCTGATTATGGTTTCCGTTTTCCGGATGATGGGATAATGGCATGATGATCATCTTCCTTTGGTCGAATAGAGGGTGTGGATGGATCCTCTTGTGTTTATTTCTAGGTGCCAGAGTTTAGAGATTGAGAAATTGATGATATGAAAGATCCAGAGATGCTGATTAGTGAGATTATTTTCAATACATGGTCCATAACTTTTTTTTCTTTTGCATTTGATATTTAGATTTTAATTTCTTTTCTATAGTGAAGTCTAGGTTCATTCTTATAAGCTTTTGGTCTATTAGTTGGATTTTCGTCATTTGGAGGATATTGATTATCTTTAGTCATCAATTTTTTTTAGCCTATTAGCTCAAATGGGATAGCAAAGTGCTCATGCACAAAGACGTGGGTTCGAATCCCACATAGGCTTTGTTAAATGCATTATTTTGAACATATTTAATCTTCCTTTTCCCATTGAATGTGCGTGGAGAGGCTTGAATTTTCTGGCATAGTTGTGTGTGGAGAGTTGGAATTATCTCAAAGCTACTGTTGCATTTGAGAGAGTCCAATTACCTTAAATGGAATTATCAAGCACTTGGTTACCAAACTGATACAAAATGTTATAACATCATGTATCATAACAGTGTCAAAAGAGTGAAAATGTAAATTAGCAAGCAATTGGTTACTTAAAAAAATTACACAACCATGAGATTTAAAAGCTTATGCGGGATTTGAACCCACATCTTTGTGTATGAGCACACACCGCTCTACCATTTGAGCTAATAGGCTTGAAAATTATTAGATATAGGAAACATAAACATTTACACACACTACAACATGTATATAAGAGGATTCAAAGCTTACTTCAATGCTCAGCTGAGTTGTATCTTGCCTTCGGCTGTTAAAAATTCAGACGTATATCAGAGCTTCCTTAAAGCTTAGTTTCACTTGTATATTGATGTTTGTACCGTAATTTTAGTTTTCACATGAGCGTGTCTCTATATATATAATTAACGCAAGTGAACCAAACAAATTTAAGAAACTAAAGAAATACACTTGAAAAAATGAAAAAAAGAAGAAGATATGGTCACTGAAACTTTCAAGTTCACAATTCTACTCGCTAAATATTTCCAAGGAATTCCTACACATCACACATTCAAACTAAATGCTTCAAAGGATAGAAAAAATGGAAGATAAAATGATGGCATAATCAATGTTATGTATTAACTGGACTTGTAGGGTGGATTATACATAAACAAGAAGCTTTCATTTGACCTCATGAAAGAGTTGTGCATGTATGTGCCTGAACTTCTCTTTTATTTATTGAATCTGCAAAATTACCAACAGATGCAAAATTCCAATCAAAAGGCAAAAGTATCAAGAAGATGCATTAATAATGAGTTTAGCATTGAGATGAATGTTACGCGCGCGTTTAAGCTCAATCTCAGTGTCTTGCTTCCGCTTCCCTAAATCAAACGAATCACAAGCAAATCACATATTTTTTTTTCTTTGCCCCTTTGAGTGAATTTAGGCAAACTGATAAAAATCAGTTAATTTCGACTTCTACATCTGGTTAGATCCATCCCAAAATCAAACTAATCACAAGCAAAAAGCACCAACAAAAAAGAATCTCATAAAGTCTCAGCGGTCGTTTGTGACACCAACTACTACTCATATACTGAATTGTGATGCAAAATTGAATACCAATAACTACAAACCAAGAAGCCTAAACCCACATTAAGGAGAGTGCGCAGTTTGGGGTTGAATTGCAAAGCACCACTAATAGGTTCCAAACTCATGCCAAAAAAACAATTTGTAAATCAATTGTCATAAAATCCTATGAACAAGGGAGCTCAACGTACAACTTAACCCCCAAATTTTCAAAACCTAAACCCTAAAATTTCAAATTTCAAATCCAACCAAGAATTGCAGAATTGAACTGAATTTTTTACCCTAGTTCACTCATCCCAATCAATATGTAATAACTAATTCGAGAAATTGAATAGAAATTTCTTACCTTTTCAAAGCCGTTACGAGCTCTCAGACTCCCTGTCAACTCTAAATCCACCAACAGCCGCCGCCACACACCACCGGATCCACCACCTAGCCACTATCGTCGAAGTCACCGGAATCACCAGTCGCCACCACTATCGGAGCCACTAGTCACCTATCAACTCCCTCCCCACTTCTTCAATCGCCTATGGCCTTGTATCGTACCTCTCTTCTATTTAGAAGAAGAAGTTGGCTTGTTTTTTCAAAAACTTCCACAAATATTTTTAATATTACATTGTTTAGCCCTATAAAAGTTTAAAACATGATTTTATATCAAAACCCTACTTTTGGGCGCGAGGCAAAACATTTTGAAACCCTAGGGTTACCAGGCGAAATATCTGAAACTCGTGTTTACCACGCGAATTACGCAAAACCTCAGGGTTACCACGCGAAATTTCCGGAAAAAAAAACATTGTTAGTGGTTTTTATTAATGTAATTAATGTGGCGATTTTATAAAATCTGAAAATTAAAATGGACGTAGCGGGGTCTTAAAGTAACACATGGAATAAGCCAAGTTTGGCCAAGGAATGATCGGCGCCCAGTAGCTTCCGAATTCCAGCAGCAGCATTGCACACACCCGCGTGCCTGGGCCACACGCCCGCGCACCCACTTGCACGCTCGCGCACCTTGCTCATTCCCGTCTAAAAACAGTGACAATTCCAAGATGTTGATTTTCGGCCAAGCTCTAGGTCGAATCTGGAAAAACCTTCAACAGCAAAGTTGTAGATCTCTTCGTCCTCGTTCCGGCAAGGTATGGCACGATCCAATCCAATTAATATTGAATCCGTACGACTCATTTTACTGAGACGTCAAAAAGCTATCAACTGTGCATGAACGAACCCAAAAGTGAACGACCCAAGGTGGAGCCTTCTTCTTCCTCTTGAGGATGACATTATTCTCACGAGCTTGAATCATAGGTCCATCCCCAAGTATAGGCGTGGCCGAAGGTGTCGTGGATGGTCAGAACTTTATATCATTAGGAGGGAGGGAGACATACGCACTCCATCCTATATGAATTTTAATTAAAAATCTTTATATCATTATAGTTACATATTTACCCTTCCTGCAAACCAATGAGTTCCATCCTAAAATTATTGACAATAGTTGGAGTGACCCACTGACTTATACGCAAGGATGGAGTTCTCGTGTTTTTCGCTGTGGGACAAAGGTTTCAACACATCACAACTCATTTTCGCCTCTCGGTTGCCATCCGATGGATGTTCTTCTTCTGCCTACCTCTCAGACACGCCGTCAACCCGTAGTATCTATGTGATCCATATGTTTTCCCTCAACTCCCTCTAAATCTTCTGTCGCGATCATACCTTCTCCAATTGCAACATCCTAGGGTCCTGTTACTCAGTGTTTATAGTCATCTTCAGGTATGTTTCTATCTTCGTACACATTCTAATTAACCTCTATAACCGCTCTGATACCATATCAAAGTCTAACTCAAACCGATCATTGGGGGTCGTGTGTACGAGCGCACATGCGCTAGTACCCTAGCACACAAGCTGATTGAGGTTCCATTCTAAAATCAAATGACAATATATAGAAGGAGTAGCACACCGACTTATATACTAAGACTCCTTTATGTTCAACTTTCGACGTGAGACTCTTTTTGATCTCATTCACATCTCTCAACATCGTTTTCTTTTATTTAGATTTGGGTTTCTCATTTTGAATCCAATTTCTTTTTTTGCAACATGCATGTGCATATTTTGTCATTCATTGCTATTGAGATAAATTAGGATATTTCTATATATTGTTGTTAGATATATCTTTACCTATATCTCTATCATATCTTATCTAATTATGATAGAATTTCTCCTCTATATGTATAATTCAATCCAGTTCAATCAATGAGAAAACACAGACTTTTCCCTATCAAAATTGTTCATGGTATCAGGCATAACTTCGATCATCTAACCTAAATTCTACCGCTGCCGCCTCCGGCCCTAACCCCCTTCTACATCCCGTCGACGTCAATGGCAACCCCACCAACAACTCTCATGCCTGCTTCTCCCTACTATCTTCACCCTTCCGATCACCCGGGTCTCTCTATTTGTCTGCTGATTCTCAACAAGACTCACTCGCTCGCGGTCGGAAGGGTGAAGATAGTAGGGAGAAGCAGGCATGAGATGCGCGGGCATGAGAGTAGGGAGAATCATCGGACAACACTCTCCCCAGTCTCAACAAGACTCACTCGCTCGCGGTTCAGGAGGAATAGATGCTGTCAATGCGCACTACCCAACAACCCACCGGTGATGCCCTCGTTTTTGCTGCTCAGCATCACTCTTCTCGCTCCTCCTCTACTCCTGTCGATAAAAAGTCGATGTTTTGTGTTCACTGCAACAAAACCGGCCACGATAGCCTCTCCTGCTTCGAAATCATCGGCCATCCGGACTGGTGGAACAACGGTCGTGGCGTCACTGATCCAGTCATTGGCGCCCCACCACCAAAGCCGAAGTCTTCTGCCCCTGCCAGTGTCGTTGCTCCTAAGTCGGGTGTTGGCCGAGGGCGTGGGCGGACTACAACCGCCACCGTCAATTCCGTCCTCACGCCATCAACTTCTTCATCCGGTTCCCACAACATCAACGCATCTGATCGAGTCGGGATCACCCTCTCCAATGAGCAATGGGACCGAATGTTAAACATGTTTCAGAAATTCAACACTAAGTCCAGAATTGACACCTTAGCAGATATTGCCTCTTCCCCTTGGATTCTTGACAGTGGCGCCTCGATTCATATGACGGGTGATCGCCGGTTGCTCCGGAATATTCATACCGTTGATGAACGACTTATCAAGTATCCAGATGGAAACATAGTCTCCGCTAATCAGGCTGGATTAATCACTCTCTGTGGCTCTTTTGATATCACTGCTTTATACGTTCATGGCCTCACTTGTCAATTAATCTCTCTTGGATGTTTAACTGTCGATTTAAGATGTGTTGTCACCCTCACTGATAAGCTTTTTGTGATCCATGACCGTAATTTGAAGACGCTGATTGGAGCGGGTGAGGTTCGGAATATGATCTATTGGCTCTGCTGGGCTTCATCGTTCAAGTCTCTTGGCGTCAGCAGCTCTGCTTGCCACTTAACCAAGACCGAATCCCCTTCCCTGTGGCATCAACAACTCGGACATCCATCTTTTTCTTTGCTTTCCTCATTACCACTCGGACATCCATCTTTTTCTTTGCTTTCCTCATTACCAAACACTTCTAGTCATAGTCTATCAAATAAAGGCTTACCTTGTGATGTTTGCTACAAAGCCAAACAAACTCGTCTTTCATTCTCTACTAGTTTGTCAAATGCTTCTACATCTTTTGATTTAATTCATTGTGATATTTGGGGTCCTTATCGTGCTCCATCTTCTTCTGGTGCCTTGTATTTTCTCACAATTGTTGATGATTTCTCTCGCGCCACTTGGGTCTACCTTATGACTCTTAAATCAGAGGTTTCCCATCTTTTGAAAACGTTTTGCACCTTCACGATTACCCAGTTCCACAAAACAATCAACCGTATTCGCAGCGACAACGACTCTAAATTTCTTGCCCTTTGTCCCTACTTTGCCGATCTGGGCATTATCTTTGAGTCCTCCTGTGTCGCCACCTCTCAACAAAACGGTCGTGTCGAGCGCAAACACCATCACATCCTTAATGTGGCTCGAGCCCTTATGTTTCAAGCCAACCTCCATGTGCAGTTCTGGGGGAATGCACCCTCGCTGCATGTTTTCTCATCAACCGCACCCCATCATCTGTCCTTGACGGAAAAAGACCCTATGAATGTCTATTCCATAAGCCCCTGGACTATACACATCTACGAGTCTTTGGATGTCTCTGCTATGCGTTTGTCATTCCTTGTTTCTCGAATAAATTCTCACATCGCAGTAGCAAGTGTATGTTCATCGCAGTAGCAAGCCTATATGACCTTGCTACCCGTAAAACCTTTGTCTCTCGTGATGTGCCTTTCCATGAGGACATCTTTCCGTATGCTCATTCTGAAACCCCTGCCCTTGAACCCCTCATCTACCCTTCCTCTGCCACCCATGAGGACATCGGTCATCTCGCCCCCACACCCCGTCAGTGCTGCTAAGAGACAACGTGTTCCACACTCTTTGCAGGGTCGATCATATCTCGACCTCATATGCTTCCGTCAAGTCATCACGTACCCCTTACCCTTTAGCAAATTATGTCAATATGCACTCTGTTACTCCTATGCACATCCATTTCTTGGCTGCTATTGCCGCCACTCCAGAGCCGTCTTCGTTCCAGGAAGGATTCTGTCATCAGCATTGGCGGGATGCTATGCGTTCTGAGATTGATGCCCTTCATCGCAATGGCACTTTGGAGGTCACGGATTGCCTTCTCATAAGAAGGCTATCGGCTATAAATGGGTGTTCCATGTCAAATATAATTCAGATGGAAGCATTGAGCGGTACAAAGCTCGTCTCGTGGTTCTTGGCAATCGGTGAATTAAGGGCACGAATTTCTCTGAGACCTTCGCTCTTGTTGCTAAATTGGTTTCTGTGAAAGTCTTTCTTGCAGTAGCTTCTATTCAGAACTGGGAAGTCCATCAGATGGACATTCATAACACCTTTCTTCATGGTGATCTTGATGAAGAGGTTTACATGTCTCTACCTCCTGGGTTCTCTAGTACTGGCTCATTTAAGGTATGCAAACTTCGCAAATCGCTCTACGAGCTCCGCCAGGCACCTCGTAATTGGTTCTTTAAGCTGGCGTCTGCTCTTCGAAAGGTCGGATTCTCTCAGTCCTATGTTGACTACTGTCTTTTCTCCTATGCTCGGTCGGGTGTTATTCTGCATGTGCTCATTTATGTCGATGATCTGATCATTACCGACAACAACTCTGCATCTATCACTCGGTTCAAGGCCTATCTTCACTCTTGCTTTCATAGAAGGGTCTTGGTCAACTCAAGTATTTTCTGGGCATTGAGGTTTCTCGGACTTCCTCTGGCATCGTTCTGTCTTAGCGCAAGTACACTCTCAACATTTTGGGTGAGCTGGGTCTCTTAGGCTCCAAACCGACGACTTTTCCTATGGAGCAGCACCACAATCTTGCCCTCGACACCAGCCCACTTCATCCAAAGCCGGAACAATATCGTCGGGTCGTTGGTCGTCTCATCTACCTGGCCATCACTCGCCCTGATTTGTCTGACTCCGTTCATACTTTGGCTCAGTTCATGCAGCAACCACGCCAGGAGCACTGGACGGCTTCCTTGCGCGTCCTTCGGTATCTCAAGGGCCGGCTAGATCTGGGTTTATTTCTCTCTCGATACAGTGATCTTCGATTGATTGCCTATTGTGACTCTGACTATGCCACGTATTCGTTGACCCGTCGATCTCTCATTGGCTACATCATCAAGATCGGCGAGTCCCAGTGTCCTGAAAAACCAAAAAGCAAACTACGGTCTCTCGCTATTCTGTTGAAGCCGAGTACAGAGCCATGGAGAAGACTACTTGTGAGTTGATTTGGCTCAAATCCCTTCTTCGAACTCTCGGCTTTGATCATCGAAATCCTATGCCCTTATGGTGTGACAATCAGTCAGCACTTCATATCGCCACCAACCCAGTATTTCATGAGCGAACGAAACATATTGAGGTGGACTGTCATATTGTACGAGATCAGGTTCAGTCAGGCAACATCGCCTTATCTCATATTCGTTCTTCTCATCAGTTGGAAGACATCTTCACCAAGGCATTGGGAGAGCAACAGTTTCATCTTCTATTGTCCAAGTTGGGCATTTATCTTCACCATGCTCCAACTTGAGGGGGAGTATTGAGATAAATTAGGATATTTCTATATATTGTTGTTAGATATATCTTTACTTATATCTCTATCATATCTTATCTAATTAGGATAGAATTTCTCCCCTACATGTATTATTAGAGAAAAGAGGGATCCTTTGTTCCCTAGCGATAGTGTTCATGACATCAATTGTAGAAATCTATGCCAAAGATCACCAAATCCCCTAAACAAATAACGTGCAATAAGAATAATGAATTTACGAAATAAAAAGAATAAGAATAATTAATCTAATGTGTTCTACCGACAGAGAATGTATAACATCTCCTCTGAACATATATTTTGGCCATATAATCGCCTACAATTCCCCTAAACAAAGAAAAATTATATCCAAAAACCCTAAAAGAAGAAACCCATAATGCAATTGAACAATTTTGATAGGGAAAAGTCTGTGTTTTCTCATTGATTGAATTGGATTAAAAGATCTTCCCTATAATGAAATAGCTGCTGAATTTTTTTATTTTTTGTCTAGTTGGGTTTGTCAAGTGTTTGAAGAAGTGGGACAACCTTCTAGAGGTGTGATTAACTATGCCTCAATCTTCTTAGAGCTAGATGTGTTTTTTCCCTTTGGTGTAAATTTTAAAAATATTTACAAGATATGATTCGGGTCATAATTAATTTGATATCTAGTTACCCTCAAACTTTGACGCCTCTTATGAAGTTACTTTGTAATTTTCATGTGTCCTCACTCACTCTTGATGAATAGTTATCATATGAATGTGGGAAGCATATTCTTGTCATTTTAACAAACGTGTTCTTATGCCAATGCACTTCATGAGGTACTGAATCCTATACTTCTTTTGCTTAATTGTTCTTTTATACTCCCTCCGTTCGGCAAAACTTGTCATTTTAACTCTCCACACAACTTTTAATAAAACTAATAATTATACTTCTTTTTTACTAATTTTCCCTCAATTATTAGTCTACTTTTTACCTTATCAAAAACTACAACTCACAACACATCAATCAAATCAAGGGCATTTTAGTAAAGTAGAAGCAAAAATACCTAAAATGACAAGTTTTTCCGAACAAAAACAAAACTCTAAAACGACAAGTTTTGCCGAACGGAGGGAGTATCTGGTTTCAGAAGTAAAAATTAATGTGTTCAAAATAGGGTTGGCATGGTACGGTAACCACAAAAAAACGGTGATTACCACGTACCAACCACAAACTTGTGGTACGCAAATTTTCATACCACGTACCAACCACAAGTCGTGGTTACCGCATATGTGGTAACCACGACTTGTGGTTACCATCGGTAAATTACCATGGTTACCAAGCTATAATTTTGTTTATATTTTTTTTTAAACCCGCCCCTTGGCTACATTCCGGTAGTCATCAAAGTTATCGAAAGAAAAAAATATGTTTATAAAAAATAATATGTTTACCACCTGTTAAAAGTTCAAATAAATCAAGTTCACAACCTAAATTACAAATCAATTCAAACCAACCAAGTTCAATTGTTCAAACATTCAAAATATTCCTGCAAGTTCAAACAAAACAAGTTCAAAGTTTTCAAAGATTCAAAATGTTCCTATTATTTCTATTAGAAAAAGTAGAAAGGACCAATTTAGGTCAAAATCAAAACACAAAATATAAATTAAAAACTTAAAACTTAAAGTAATAACAATAAAACATTAAATAAAAAAATTAATATATATACTTGGTAACCATGGTAACCATGATATTCAGATTTCATTACCATTACCGTACCACTTTCACGTGGTTACCACCAAGATGGTTACCACCATGTTGGTTACCACAAGTGTAGTTACCAACATAGTCAGTTTGTGGTTGGTACGTGGTTGGTATGGTAATTTTCGTACCATTTGCCAGCCCTAATTCAAAGTTCTGAGAGGGGATTAATTGTTATTGGATTTATAGGATGGAGAAATAGTTGTGCACTGACATTCCATCTGCATGGATTAAAGTGCAGTGAATTTTCATATATGGAAAGTGTATAACTCAAGAATATATCACGAGACCCCAACCTGTTTGAATGTTGTAACCTACAACTCCAAATTGTGCTCAAAAGGTAAGCTATCCTCTCTAAATTTGTGGATTGAAGAGTAGATTTATTGTGTTTAGTATAAATCCTTCAGGCCATTTGTATATATTCTTGAAATCATTGTATTTAAGAGCTTTTCTGATAATTCTAGCACCTGTATTTACTAGCCTCACTTTGTCGTTAAAGTAAATTCAATCATTTGTATGGTTAGCAACTATTGGATCATAAAATTTTTGGCTTCGGTTCGTAGTCTATGTTGTCCCCGACCTTTTGGATTAGGTTTACTTGGTCGCCCAAAATTGTTTGCTTGTCCCTGCCTAGTTTGCACTTTTTTTATTGTCTTTGTATGTTTTGACGGTTCGCTGTCTACCGTCTCTGTCAGCCTCTCGAGGTGTCTTGTCTGCCTGACCCTCAAATTATTACCTTATCAAAAAAATATATATAAATGAAATAAAAAAAAATGTTACACAATTTTTTTCTCTCTCCTTTTCTTTGGAAGAAAATTTTGAAGGCCCATTTGCTTAGCCTTGTAAATGAGCCCAGCCCATACAAAACCATTAAAAAAAAAAGCCAGAGAATCACCTTATATTGCAGTTGAATGGGAGCCTTCAACTCCACCCTGTTACTCAATACGTGGGAATTTATGTCCATCTCTCCATGAAAATAATAAAAAGGGAAATAAAGTAGCGGGTAGTTATCTAGAGCTAGGTAACTGCTACTCCTATACCCTATAAAATGGAGCTCCTAGAAGCAAAGGAAGTTTTGCCGAAAATTTGCTGCAAGAATAAAAGAGATAGTGTACTGAGAGAAAAGAGAAAGAAAGGGAACAAAGGGAGAAACATTTGGGTTCTTTGAGGAAAGATTCAACATCTGCGAAACGGAAATAGGTATAACTAGTATTCGGTACCCGCCCGTTGTGCGGTTTTTTCTTAATAAATAAAATGATGCTTAATTTATTTATTTATTTGAAATTTAAAGGTTATAATAATTTGGTTGGTATATTTGGATCTTTTAATAACAATAAACTAAATACGATAAAAAAAAAGTTAATTCAAGGAACGTTAGTATTTATTTAATAGGAGTTAGAATATTAGATAGATTATTTGATCTAAGAAGATAAGTTTTATAACTAATTAATTAAGATATAAGGTTGAATATTTATAAAAAATAAGTGCGATCATTAATTGAGATGGCAAACACTACTAAAAAAACAGGAAATAGCTACAGATGGTTAGCCACGGATTATAGGCGACCTTGTATTCGTGGCCATTAGCGATGACATTGGCCACGAATGTTCCTGACCGTGGCTAATACTCATCCTGGTATGACATGCCAAAACATTCGTGGCTATTAGCAACGACCCAGATGTCCGTAGCTGATTTCGTGGCTCGAGATGTGTCAATGTCAGTAAATAGCCACGAACGTAGCCACGAATAGGATTGTCATGGCTGTTTTCGACGCTGATATAGCCACAACACAATATCTGTCGCTAAATCCGTGGCTATTAATCATCGGAAATCAAATGAACATATGTGGTGAGTGGGTCTTAGGACACTAATTGTAGGTGGGCCGGATATATATCATGAATGGGCTATCCGATGACACTCAATCCGTGGCTAAATCTGGATACAAACTCTCCCAAAATTTATGGGCTCGGCTCAATAGAAGATAGTGAAAGCCCAATTATCTTATCTCAGCCCATTTGATGAAGTGGTGATTTAGCGACAATTGAATCCGTGGCTAAATTCGTGGCTAAATAAGCCCAAATATGACTGTTTTCCCCGATTGGCCCATTGACAGGCCCAAATATGCCAATGAAATTTTTTTTATATAAATTGACAAGTGTTGAAAAAATATATATTAATAAATTAATAAATTCTTATGAGAATATTATAAGGATATGTTTTGAGGAAAATTCATATAAGTGATTAATAAATGTTTAATAAAACCTTATATTAAGTAATAAATTCTTGTTAGAACACTATAAGAGTATGTTTTGAGGAAAATTGATATAAGTTACTAATAAATGTTTAATAAAACCTTATATTGACTAATAAATTCTTATTAGAATATTATAAGGGTGTTTTGAGGAAAACTCATGTAAGTGTCTAATAAATGTATAATAAAACATTATAGTAAGTAATAAATTCTTATTAAAATACTATAAAGGTATGTTTTGAGGAAAACTCATATAAGTAACTAATAAAAGTTTAATAAGATCTTATATTAACCAATAAATTCTTATTAGAATATTATAAGGGTGTGTTATGAGGACCACCCCATAGATCTATGAGTTTTGACGAAAACTCATATAAGTAACTAATAAAACCTTATATTGACTAATAAATTCTTATTAGAATACTCTAAGAGTATGTTTTGAGTAAAACTCATATAAGTAACTAATAAAACATTATAGTAAGTAATAAATTCTTATTAAAATACTATAAAGTTATGTTTTGAGGAAAACTCATATAAGTAACTAATAAAAGTTTAATAAGATCTTATATTAACCAATAAATTCTTATTAGAATATTATAAGGGTGTGTTATGAGGACCACCCCATAGATCTATGAGTTTTGAAGAAAACCCATATAAGTAACTAATAAAACCTTATATTGAGTAATAAATTCTTATTAGAATACTCTAAGAGTATGTTTTGAGTAAAACTCATATAACTAACTAATAAAACCTTATGAGTTCAGAACTAATAAAACCTTATATTAAGTAATAAATTCTTATTATAATACTATAAGAGTATGTTTTGAGTAAAACTCGTATAAGTAGCTAATAAAACCCTATATTAAGTAACAAATTCTTATTATAATACTATAAGGTTAAGTTTTGAAGAAAACTCATATAAGTAACTAATAAAACCTTATATTAACTAATAAATTCTTATTAGAATGCTCTAAGAGTATGTTTTGAGCAAAACTCATATAAGTAACTAATAAAACCTTATATTGACTTATAAATTCTTATTGGAATACTCTAAGAGTGTTTTTTGAGTAAAACTCATATAAGTGCTTAATAAAACCTTATATTGACTTAATAAATTCTTATTAGAATACTCTAAAAGTATGTTTTGAGTAAAACCCATATAAGTCGCTAATAAAACCTTATATTAAGTAATAAATTCTTATTATAATACTATAAGAGTATTGTTTGAGTAAAACTCGTATAAGTAGCTAATAAAACCCTATATTAAGTAACAAATTCTTATTATAATACTATAAGGTTAAGTTTTGAAGAAAACTCATATAAGTAACTAATAAAAACTTATATTAACTAATAAATTCTTATTAGAATGCTCTAAGAGTATGTTTTGAGTAAAACTCATATAAGTAACTAATAAAACCTTATATTGACTATTAAATTCTTATTAGAATGCTCTAAGAGTATGTTTTGAGTAAAACTCATATAAGTAACTAATAAAACCTTATATTGAGTAATAAATTCTTATTAGAATACTCTAAGAGTATGTTTTGAGTAAAACTCATATAAGTAACTAATAAAACCTTATCCGTTCAGAACTAATAAAACCTTATACTAAGTAATAAATTCTTATTATAATACTCTAAGAGTGTGTTTTGAGTAAAACTAATAGAAGTAGCTAATAAAACCTTATATGAACTAATAAATTCTTATTAGAATACTTGAAGAGTATGTTTTGAGTAAAACTCATATAAGTAACTAATAAAACCTTATATTGACTTATAAATTCTTATTGGAATACTCTAAGAGTATTTTTTGAGTAAAACTCATATAAGTACTTAATAAAACCTTATATTGACTAATAAATTCTTATTAGAATACTCTAAAAGTATGTTTTGAGTAAAACTCATATAACTAGCTAATAAAACCTTATATTAAGTAATAAATTATTATTAGAATATTATAAGGATATATGTTTTGAGGAAAACTAATATAAGTAACTAATAAATGTTTAATAAGACCTTATATTATCTAATAAATTCTTATTAGAATACTATAAGGGTATGTTTTGAGGAAAACTCATATAAGTATCTAATAAATGTTTAATAAAACATTATATTATCTAATAAATTCTTATTAGAATACTATAAGCTAGGGTCTGTTTTTGAGGAAAACTCATATAAGTGTCTAATAAATGTTTAATATAACATTATATTAAGTAATAAATTCTTATTGGAATACTATAAGGATATATTTTGAGGAAAACTCTTATAAGTAACTAATAAATGTTTAATAAGACCTTATATTATCTAATAAATTCTTATTAGAATACTATAAGAGTATGTTTTGATAAATCTCACATAATTAACGAATAAATGTTTAATAAAACCATATATTAACTAATAAATTTATATGAGAATATTATAAGAGTAAGTTTTGAGGAAAATTCATATAATTTTTTTATGTTAATTAATTAATTAATTTTTATGAGAAGAATATAGAAGTAATTTTATTCTTACAATTTCCGATAAAATTTTGAAGAGTATTTGACTTTGTTCTTATTTTAATGGATATTTGAACTTTTATTAGTATTTTATAATATTAATATTTTATATTGTACTAGGTAGTTTGTTTCAAAATAGAAAAATCATATATATAGAAAAAGTGAATATATGTTGAAAAATTTTCTATCGAAATTTTTGTGGAATTGGCGCTGAGCAAAATTTTTTAGGCGGTATAACATAAATTTGGGGGGAAACTTCCCGCACTTTGAAAATTTAGAATTTTAGATGGGTGGCCCAAGGTGGGTATAAAAGGGAACTTTTACACTTTCTAACCCTAATCCCTCTTGTTCCGTTTCCACCGCCTCTCCTCCATTTCTCAGATCTGAAAACTTCTCTTCGCTCTACCCTCGACTTCCGACCTCCCATGGCTAAATTTCTCCCTCTTCAAGTATGAGACTCCACCCTATGTATCCCGCTTTCCTGCCCTTTTACTCCGCCTCTCCCATGGTTGTCCTCTACCTCACCCTCTCGTGTCTTTTGTCGCCTATCATCGAAGTGCAGCGGGAACACTGATCGACGTCGGGACGAGGGGCGACACCGACGACCCGATGTAGGGTTGTTGGGGTTTCAAATCTCACAACGACCTGGAAACGAGATTGCCAGGAAATCCGAGTTGGGGTTCCGAATTGAGTAGATGGAGAACTTCACCACTTCCTCCTCCCAATCGGAGCAACCGCCGATGTACCGTCGAGTTGGGGTTCCTAATTTGACGTTTGTAAGTTGTTTTTTCTCCCCTTCTTTTGCCTGAGAGAGAAAGACACAATGGGATGTTGGGATGAACAGACCAGCACCCAATTTGTGTTCTTTGGTTTTTGTCTAATTTTTTTTTATTTGGCTGAATAAACTATTGGGGTTTCGAACACAGCAGCACCGCCAATGGTGGGATGAATTGACGGCCCGATGTAGGGTTGTTGGGGTTTAGAACAGAGCAGCACCTCGCCGCCGATGTACCTCCGCGCCTGAGGTCAGTCGTCCTTCACCCTTGCCGGCGCTACAGATCCAGAGGGACCAAAACTACCGTTGATGCCCCAAATTAGCCTTGTTTCCGAGCCAGAGCAACCACTGGAGATTTCGGTCTATTTCTGTATTATGAGTTTGGGGCTTTTCTAATTTTTTGGTGTGTTGATTTGGTTTGTTGAATTTGATATGCAAGACTTGTTCAAGAGTAGAGTGTTTTGGAGGATTTCACATTTAGATAAAATCAGCTCTCTTAAATTAGATTATTGCAAAAAAACATTTTGCAAGGTTGGTCTGTACTCAATGAGTTTGGTTTGTGTTTCCATTAATATTTTTTTGACCTACTTATAATGTATGAAATTCATTTATGTATTTATATATTTTCCATATCATATGTATATATACAATGTTTCCAAAATATGAGGATACGAAATTTGCTACAAAATCATGAAACAAATGAAAATCAGCATTAGCTACGATTTTAGCCTCAAAAATAGCAATGACACGAACTTAGCCACGATTTTAGCTACACCCATGCCTTATTTGCAGCAACGAAATCAGCCACGACCGTAGCCACAAATTCAGCAATGGCCTAATTCCGAAGCTAATTTTGTTGCCTCAGCCACGAGATTCAAATGTCCATCACCAGCCACGGGCTTAGCCACGACCTGACAATTCGTTGCTAAATCCATTGCTAAACAGCCGTCGCTATTAGTCACGAGGCATATGGCTACGGACGGCCCATCCGTGGCTATTTCCGTGGCTAAACCGGTTAGCCACGGTCATTCGTGGCCAATGCCGTGGCTATTTTCCGTAGCTATTTTCTGCGTTTTTAGTAGTGAAAATTATATTGGCTTGTTAATTGATGTGGTTAAAAAAGATAATACCATTTTAATCTAGAATAAGACACGTATGCAACAATAACACCATTTTAATCCAGAAAATGTCGTTTTAGATACCTGTTTTAGTATTTCATATCGATATAGATAGATAGATAGATATATAGCTTTATTTTCTTTTAGAAACAACTAATCAATCCGATTACTCACTAAGTGCACAAGTGCATTCAACTTGTTACTATTGAATGAGAACTTTATTCAATTATTAAGAATTTAAGATGTTTATATAGTTATCTTATGTAATATATATCAGTTACGTTGGTTACGTAGTTATCAGGATATATTTTTTTTAAAAAAATTCTAAGCGGGTTAAAATCTTCATAAAATATTTTTTTCTCTCCGATAACATATGTGGTTAATATTTATATTAAAATTAAATATATATTTGATGATAAGATTTTATTAATTAGCTTGATGTGGCTAAAAGATGAGGATTATGTTAACTAAATGATAGGTTTTATAGTCTTATAGTTACTTAATATATTGGTCTAAAAAGAATTTTTTTTTACCTAAAATTAATAATCTTTTAATTTATGACTAAAATTAATAATCTTGTCATATATTACACATATATAGGTGATAGAGCAAAAGTAATTACATAAGATGTCCAGGGGCATAATCGTCTTTTACGAGGTAAACCCTAATCCTCATTATATATTCGAGTTTTCTACTAGGGTTTAGGGGACTTTGGAATCAACCAATACAATCCTGACTTGAGCGTCGGAGGCTCCCCCGGGGGAGCTACTCCCGCCTCTTCTTCTCCTTCTGATTTGTGCAGGAAGATCGATCGTCGGAGAAGGATCGATGCAGATTTGATGTATTACATTTGGCGCCGTCTGTGGGAAATCGATCAAAAAGCTATGTGATCGGATCTCCCAATCTGCAAAGCAACAAAAAATCAACGGTTGATGGTGATGGTGAACCGGTGGACGCTCAGCCTTCACCTGCAAACCCTAGGAGAGGTGCGGCTCACCAGTGCCGCCTACGGAGCTTTGCCTAGGGCTCGGGGGCATGCCGGACCACCACCGCTCCTAGCCCGGTTCACAAGAGATCTCCCAATCGAATCTGAAAGAGAAGGAAGGGTAGAGAATGAAGGAGATCTGGTGATCTCCTAAACGGCGGTTCCGACATCGAAAGGTCGTCGATCTTCCACAACTCCCGCCTCTGTCTCATCATCGGCGTCGCTCCCGCCCAAGCGCCGGCGTCGCAGCCACCGCCGCCTACCGCGAGGCGGATCCCGATCCTTCTCAGGCTGATTGCCATTGTCAGATCTGTCCTCAAACCCTTCGTAGAACAGGAGGGGAGTGCGTCTTCCACTCGATCCATCCTCGGATCCGACCCCCGACGCATCCAGGGTAACCGGCACGAGGACGTCAAGTGCTACCGCCCATCGACCTTTGTTGCCGTTTCCATGGCCAAACGCAAATCCAACAGCGGGCTAAGCGTCTGAGCCTCGCCGCACCACCGCACTACGTCGGTTGATCGAGCCTTTGTCGCCACCATGGCCGCCGATCCCAGCCTCCACTGTCTCTCTGTGCGACTCCGTTTGGACCCGTCTTAGCATTGCGCCATAGCATCCGCCACCAAGCACCCCTTTCACCGAACCACGAGAGCACGCCGGCATCGATGGGCAGACTGGGGCACCCCAATCCGGATCCTTCACCACCGTCGAAGTCGAGGCCAAAGGCGGGACAATCGACGAGGACGCCGCTTCAAATCCAGCGCCGCCTGCTACAAACCCGGAAAACGTTACATTGCTTGGATTAATTAGCAGGCAATTAATACAAAGACGACGTTACTTTGGAAATTCGGATTAATTACGAAATCAGCCCGGAGTTTTTGGAAATTGCAGGTCAGTCTATGCAATTAAGACAATTGCGGAAAAAGCCCCAACTTCCATAATATCTCACTTGGAAGTGCAACGCATCATGCCCGGCCGGTTCATATGAGACCTAAAAGCTAAGTTCTCTATATTATTTCCTATTGTGATGACAAGTTTGTTCTTAAGTTAATTATATTGCGTGGATAATTGCATTGGTGACATGAAAATTCTTGAAATGCTTATATGCGCATCTATATATCAAACAACATTATATCAAAGCAAAAGAAAAAGAAAAAAAAACAATCAAATAATCGCCCCTCATGGCCAATGGATCGCCATTTAAGGCCAAAAGATCGCCGCTCAAGGCCAACAGATCGTCACTTAAGGCCAAAAGATCGCCGCTCAAGGCCAACGGATCGCTACTCATGGCCAATGAATCGCCACTCATGGCCAACGGATCGCCACTTAAGGCCAAAAGATCGCCACTCATGGCCAAAAGATCGCCACTCATGGCCAACGAATCGCCACTCATGGCCAACGAATCGCCACTCAAGGCCAATATAACGCCAATCAAGGTCAACAGATCGCCAATCAAGGCCAATATAACGCCAATCAAGGCCAATATAACGCCAATCAAGGCCAATAGATCGTCACTCATGGCCAACGAATCGCCACTCATGGCCAACGAAAACGCCACTTAAGGCCAACATAAAGCCGATTTCAGGCCACGAGAACGCCACTTAAGGCCAAAAGATCGCCAATTTCAGGCCAATAGAGCGCCACTCAAGGCCAAAGAATCGTCACTTAAGACCACTTAAAGCCAATTTTAAGCCATCATAACGCCGTTAAGGGCCAACAAAGGTCAGAATCAAGCAATAAGAATGTCATTTAAAGCGAAACGCTCAATCCTAATGAAAACCATCGAATCGTCAACCAAAAATAAAAGCAAGAGCGTTATCAACTAACGCTATCTCTCATTTTATGGCAAAGAATTCATCTAATCATTTTGAACCGTACATTTCAGTTGATCAGTTAATGACGCACCAATTGCTTTATATCATGTTATTCGGTTGAGAATGCTGAAGCTTGCAGGATACAACTCAGACAAGGGGCAAGCATTACTCGTGTTATTCGTCTTCCCTCATCACTAGATCGTGATAAGGAAACCCGAGGGGCAATTGATAGAGCAAAAGTAATTACATAAGATGTCCAGGGGCATAATCGTCTTTTACGAGGTAAACCCTAATCCTCATTATATATTCGAGTTTTCTACTAGGGTTTAGGGGACTTCAGAATCAACCTATACAATCCTGACTTGAGCGTCGGAGGCTCCCCCGGGGGAGCTACTCCCGCCTCTTCTTCTCCTTCTGATTTGTGCAGGAAGATCGATCGTCGGAGAAGGATCGATGCAGATTTGATGTATTACAATAGGAGTTAGAATATCCTAATAAAAAATAGTAGTTAGAATAATCTTCCAAACCTCATATTTAATTATCGTATCAACAATCAAAACCTTCTCGTCAATAGATATATGTTGATATATAAGCTCAATGCAAATGGTCATAACATAATGCATTTTTTCCAATTAAATATAAATTAACAAACCCGGTACAATACTTAGTATGTTATGGAGTATTATTTTATTAAATTATCTCTAAATCAATGTAAATTAGTTTATGTTGTATCATGATTTGACATGGCTAAAAAAGGGTGGGACCAGAATTTATAAAAAAATCCAAAATACGACATGTATGCAATATTAACTCCAGTTTTATTAAGAGTATGTTTGATTGAAATTAATATACTTAAAATATGACACATATGTGATATTAATTGATGTAGATAAAAAAATATAACACCATTTTAATTCAGAATATAACACTTATAAAAATTAGCCGCACAAAGTGCTTATCAACTAATTTTATTATTAAATTTTTTACTACAACACTTTGGTTTATTAGATGCTTCATAAATCAAAGTCTTCATAAATTGTAGTACTACGGCATGATGTAGATTGCAAATTTTATAATAAAATATATTTTATTATCTTGTTTTATTAAAAAATCAAAACCCTTATAAATTACTCGGTCTTAATCAACTAATTTAACCATAAATTTATTTATTTTATTTATTTCAGTGATCTAGCTAGAAAGATAAGTTTTTTTTACCTTAATTGATGTGGCCCAAAAATATAATACCAATTTAATCCAGAATATGACACGCAAGCAGAAATAATCCCGCTTTAATCTAGAAAATTCCATGGACGCGAGGTCGCACCAGCGGCTCCTGCTTTAGTAGTTTACTAGTATTAGGTACCCGCCCGTTGTGCGGTTTTTTAATAAATTTTATTATATAAAACATCTTTGAATTAATATAAATTACTACTAAATATATAGTTTTCAGTTGAGTTATATGAGTTTTAATAACTTATATAATAATGTGATATGGTTAAATTAATAGAATAATACTAAGATGTAAACGTATACAATTTAGTTTGATAGTGTAATGTTGATTAAGTTGGATTAGTAGTTGAAGAAATTTAAAAAGATAAAGGAATATCAACTTAAAGAATTTAGAATGTAAACATTTTTTAATCTACATTAATCATATTTGTTCTCTTATTAAAAAAATGTTTAAAATCTATTTTTATAAATATATCGTACATATGTCAAAAACTTTTTAATACCATATTTATTTTATAACTTATTTATTTATTAAAAAACTTCATCATTTAAAAATATTAAATGTCTATATATTGTAAATGGAGATGGTGAATAATTTTATGAAATTAAAAATACTAATGGTTGACAACTAAGGTAGGTATCTTTTTTGTTCATCTTTATAATTATTTTGATAAATTTTTTGCAGATCACAATCTACATATTTAACATAAATTTGACTATTTTATAGTCATATAAAATAAGAACTTATTTGTAATACATTTTTAAATGAAAAATAATTTCTCGGTAAGATTTTATAAATTGAAAAGATTTTATGTTCTACCTATTTTCAATAAATGATAGGTATTGACAAATAAAAGGAAAGATAAATTATGTAAATTGGAGAAATAAAAAATCAATTTTGTGTGTTATCCAATATAAAGTCTATTAGCAAATTCCATTTCGTCTATTAGCAAATTCCAGTTCGTCTATTAGCAAGATGACGTATAAAAAATTACACTTGGGTCCTTTTAAATTTTTACAAAATATTTACTATTTGGATCGAGACTTAAAAAACGCCATCTTCTTCAACCCTATTTTAAAAAACATTAAAAATCCTACAAAATAGAAATCCAATTCCGAAAACTGACATTTCACCCTACAAATCATGAATCAATTTGAGTGGAAAAAAAAGAAAGAAAAAAAGTAACGAATTTGTTAGAAGAATATCGAGAGATCAATATAGGATTTTATATTTAATCAAATTGATATTGCTACCAATTTATAAATTTAAATCACTCGTCTTTACCATTAATAAATTTATAACCTAATCTATATAGTGATCAAAATTATATGTCTTTTTTTTTTCTTTTATACATAAAGATTAAAGATCATTTATAAACACTCCAAATATACCATGTAAACATATCCAACAACCCTTAAATGACGGGGAACGGGGAGTCTAGCTATAACAATAAATAAAGTTATTCACAATATATCTATATATATTTTATTTAATTGATTGATTCATAAAAAATATAAATCAAAATTATTTCATAGTCATACTTACAAATATATATATATATATATATATATATATATATATATATATATATATATATATATATATATATATATATATATATATTATAGGTGTTATTGTATTTATATATAGATTATTTTAGGGTGAAAAAAGTATTTATATCAAAATTAATTACTTAATAGCTTTTATTTTATTTATATCTATATTTTTTTCGTAGATTGAATTATTTATATCTATATTTATTTTTATTTTATATTTTCCACCCACTTTGATTGTTATTAGTTTAATTCTCGCATTGCAATTTAAATTTATTGTGTACACGAAACGGGACATACACAAATACACTTACGTAGTTTTATATACTATACGTAGTCACTTGAGGCGCCGTCTTGCAAAATCTTCTGAAAAATTATACCGGCAAATATTGTGGTTTATTTATTATGGGGGAATTAATTTACCTTGAATGATCAATTAATTAGTTTGCATGGAAGGTAGTTAAGATAGGACAATCTTTTTAACGTGATTTTGTAAAGCATATATATGTTACTTTTTGTAGTTATTTTTCTATTCAATTGTTGAATTTTGTTATAAGTCATTTATAAATAAATAGTTATTTATTTATATAAATGTAGGGGGAGTTTTGTGAATTATAAAGATAAATTTCTTTCTTAAAGGAAGAGGATATAGATTATTTTGATCCAAAAAAGATAAGTTTTTTAACCTAACTAAGATGTATATAATACTATGTATTTTCTCTGTTATCAACCTCATTTAATTTTATCCCACTTTTATTAATAATCAACTTATTGTTATATTATATAAATGTAGGGGGGGGGGGGGGGGGAGGGGTTGTGAATTATAAAGATAAATTTCTTTTGGAAGAGGATAAATTATTTTGATCCAAAAAAAGATAAGTTTTTTTTACCTAACTATCATGAAGATGTATATAATACTATGTATTTTATCTTTTATCCACCTCATTTAACTTTATCCCACTTTTATTAATAATCAATTTATTTTATATTTGGTTTGTTTTTAGCCGTGGTATATATATTTTCTCCAAATTCTAAATTCTTTAAGTTGATATTCCTTTATCTTTTTAAATTTCTTCAACTACTAATCCAACTTAATCAACATTACACTATCAAACTAAATTGTATACGTTTACATCTTAGTATTATTCTATTAATTTAACCATATCGCATTATTCTATAAGTTATTAAAACTCATATTTTTGAATTTTGATATCAATATTAAAATAATCCACAATTTAACCGCGTGGGTTTTAAATTATGTACCCTAGGTAAATATCTTAATCACATATTCTAATTAAAATATACGGAGTAAGTTATAAGGTTATATTGAATAGATTATGTAAAAAGATAAGTTTTTAGCTAACTACTAGTCCATTACCCGTGCTTTGCACGGGTTACTGATTCTAAAAATATTAAATATCTTCTTAGTTAAGATATATAATAAATAGAAGTTTTTTTTTCTTATCCTTTTCTGTACCAGAAAAAATATTGGACAAATTTCAACTTGAAGTCTAATTTTACTCAATTTAATTGTCATTCCAAATAAACGCATACACAATGATAATTAATTAACTATACCCATCATTAACCAATTTAAAACAAAATAAGTGGGTAAAAAATTGACCCCGCTCACTAAATTTCATATAGCCATATCAAAAATCACCACAAACAAATCCAACATTTTGTTAGTTAAAGATTTTCCCTTGTCTCAAATAATTTCTACCACGTGCTTAATTTACAATGTTGAAAACTAATCTCATGAAAAATTAGACAATGTACCCACTAAGATGGGGATAAAGATATTTCATGCAGTGATTCATGTGTCTCACTTATCATTTAAAAAGAAAATGTACAATACACGGAGTAACAAAAGAAAATACATATTTTTATAATTACAGTAACTTTAAATCAATCTATTGTTACTCCAACCAACTACAATTTTAAAAGTAAATATAAGATTATTATTTCTCATGATATAAAAACGTGCATCAATTGATTAACCAACACTGTATTTGAACATTGATATGACCCTTCTCTTATCTTATTAAGTTAGATGAAATTATATGGTTGAAATTTTACTACTCTGTATATTACTAAGTTAATCTAATTACATGTTTAAAAATTATTTTATAATACAACTCATGACCCTCATCTTATACAAATCAATGTATAGTAAAAAAAAATGTATAGTAATATATATAATATGCATATCAAGTATTATTATGTTGCGCGTGCCCACGGGCTTCCCGCATCTACAATACCAAGCGAGTTTGGACGTGAACTCTAGACCATGAAGCGGGCTCAACCCGGCCCGCACCCGCACCATCCGGACTAATTTGGAAAAAAGTCCGGCCCGCGCTCACATTTACCCGAAAATAAACTTTATTCTAGGAGATTTGATCACTTAAATTTTTGTTCATGGAAAAATATTTCATAACTTTTTTTTTTGAAATTTTCAAATAATTAGGTAAATATATAGTATCCGATCGCTAGATAATTAAATAAATTACTTAAGAACTATAAATACATATATTGATAATTGATAAATTATAGTATGAAACTCAATGAAAATTAGTAATGTAGAGAGGTAGACATTTTACAATAGTATGACCTACACAAAGGAGGGAAAACTTTTCACCACGGTTGACATTTTACAATAATAATAAATATGTATACTTACCTTCGGAATTAGGATTCATAAAATCAATAATTCAATGAATCAAAAAGTATATCAAAAGGATACTTTTGCACACAAAAAAAGATATATAATTTTTTTAATATTTTAAGTTTTTTAATGAGATAAATAAAACATTAAAATATGATAATTCTACACAAAAAGAAAAAATGTGGAATTATGGTTATAACAACAAAACCATTAAAATTTTGAATAAATGTAATGGACATTCCTTTAAATTATTAAATAATAGTCTAAAAAAGAAAATTAAATTAAAAAAATATGAATATTGATTATTATAAAATAACGAATAAAAATAATAATTAAATAAAATAGTGATATATACTGAGTATGCATATTTGGTAATATAAAAATATGTGATACTTGCCAATTATATATGAATATCAAATAATTAATGATAATTAAGTGGATATATGTGGCATAATAATTGACAAATGGCTGATTATGAGTGGTTAAGTTTTGAGTAGGAAAAAAATCACCAGAAGTTGACATGTGGCAATTTCAGCTTCTGTTTTAGTATTGTTTAGGATCATATAAAATATAAGATAGGATAAGAAAATATATAAGATATGTTTTTTTAATCAATTATTAAAAAATATAATATAATTTTCAATAAATATTTTTAAATTGAACGTGGTCATGTTTGTAAAAAAACACTTTACATGATTGATATTTTGCTAACAAAATTATGATTGTGTTTATTACAAATTAAAAATGAATTAAATTGCATAAAGTAAAATGAATATAATTGAAAAATTAAATAAGTAAATTATAATAGACTCATTACTTATTTCAAAATTATCTCAAAAAAGCTACCAATTATTATAAAAGATATGTATATAAAAAATATTAAAATAAAAGTTAAACATATGCATGAAATTATTTGTTTTAAAATTATGGAAAAAAAAGTTACCTACTATAAAAGAATATTAAAATAAGGAAGTGTATGTCAATAAAAAAAATTATAATAATGGTATATAGAATATAATAAAAATAAAAATTAGTACAAAATTACAAAATCAGCAACAGTAAACAATTAAAAAAATTGGCAATGAAATCACCATTAGCTAAAATAGGATAGATTGGAAAGTAATACTACGTAGAAGATAAAAACAATATGGAAGTTATCTCAAATTCTCAATGGTATCTAAAAAAGGATAGAATTAACCATATAAACATGGCAAAAAAAAAAAAGACAAAATGGGCGGGAAAACTTTTAACCAGAACGTGACACGTGTCATAAGCAGCTACTACTTTAGTATTGTTTAGGATATTCGTTTATTAATTGATGTGGGCCAGAAATATAATACCACTTTAATCCAGAAAATGTCAAGCAATAAAAAATAATCCCGTTTAATCCAGAAAATTCCGTTTAATCGAGTGAATGCAATATTTATCAATTAAATATGAATAATTTGTTATATACATGAAGTTAGTAACTATCAAGTGAATAATCAAGTGAAGTTTTAGATAAAATTTGTTATATATGTGATAAAGATTGCTTTGAATGGCATGATTTTAACAATAAATTGAAAATCGGTTTTTTTTAAAAAAAAAAATCAAATTATCTCTCTAAATCAAAGTTATTTAAATATGAATATGAATATTTTCTTGTTTAACTCCTCAATTTTTTTTCACTAAAAAACAACTCAATTTTAATGATTATAGTTAACCGATGTTGAGATATTTTAAGGAAAAAAAAATACAATGTGGAGAGAAAATTTATTAGATGACAGAGTGCAAGTACTGATTCTCAATGTTGCAACCCAATCTTGACCAAATATTAGATGACAGAGTGCAAGTACTGATTCTCAATGTTGCATGCCATGTTGAAATAATGCCACCATGAATTTACCAGCTTTAATACATTTATAGAACATGATGGACAAAAACCTCAAAACAAAGGGTATGTGTAAATTGTAAACTAACCTTGTGAAAAAAAAAGGTTGTTTCCGGCTAAGAGGAGGGAATTGATGTGCAAGGTTTTAACTCTGATGACCACACAAGTCTCTAAAGCTTTCCCCTTGCTATTGCGGAATCCATTAGAGTCAAAAGATCGAGTCATCCATGCCCACCAAAAAAAAAAAAAAGAGTCCACGCCCTCAATGTAGAGCACCCGATCAGAGAATTTGGCATCCTGCCTTCGTATCTGGAAGGGACAATGGCTCCTCTGTGGAGGGCCAAAAATTTTGAAATTTGATTCTTAATAAAAAAAAAATTAAGGAACACAAAGCAAGGGAGAAGGATCGAAAAAGATACTAACTTGATGAACATCCACATCGTTTGCAGATCAGTTCGATTGTTGAAGTACACAATGAGCGGAGGTTTCTCATAATCTACTCGTCCTATAGGGTTTTTCTCTCACATATATCAATGGATTCTAATTAACCATTAGTTAAAATAGAATAATTAGGAATTCTTATATATCTTTCAAACTTGGTTAATATAGGATTTGGTTCAAACCAATTAAAACTAAATATGATAATAAAAGGAGAAGATATCAATATTATTTGATCTAGAAAGATAAGTTTTTTACCTAACTATATTGCTTTATTAATTGATGTGGCCCAAAAAAATAATGCCAATTTAATCTAGAAAATGACACGCAGGCGAAAATAATCCCGTTTAATCCAGAAAATTCCGCGGCAGCGAGGTCGCTTCAGCGGCCTCTGTTTTAGTATTTTATATAGATTATATACATTCGTCATTACAACCGGAAAAAATTGATAAATATATAAATATAAAGCTATTTTAGGGATATATATACCTCTTGAAGCGACAAATCTACATATGATGAATAAAGCTATTTTAAGGACCTTATTTTATGAATATAAATCTATTGCATACACATAGTAGGATCTACAGATGATGAATAAAGTCAAAAGTAAACCTCTTGAAGTGGCAAATCTTGATTCGCAACTATCGAAAGTTGTTGAACCGACTAATGATATTGAAGGTTTCGTGTTTGGTGATGACTCGTAGATTAGACTATATATAGGAAATATAAAATTCTATCTTAAACTATTAATTAAATATCTATTCAATATAAAATCTTATGAGATATATATCTATACAAATATATTCAATTTCATCTAAAAAGGATAGATTTTTCAACTATGTAAGATATAAGGTTGAATATTTATACAAATATATTCAATTTCATCTAAAAAGGATATTTTCTACCTAATTAAAATATAAGGTTGAATATTTATACAAATATATTCAATTTCATCTAAAAAGATAAAATATTTGACAAAGATTTTATTTGACAAATATATTCAAATTACGATGAGATGAATTATAACCAAAAAAATTTATATAGCGTAAATTTATATTTCAACCCGCGCAAATATATAGCATAAATTTACATCTCATCATATGATATATAGCGTAAATTTATATTACCTTATTTGATATATTTTAATTAATTAATATAACAATACTACGTACATTAAAATACTATGCCAAAAATGATCCACTCCCCGTGGCTATAAACTAATTGGATGAAAAAATTGGTAAAAAATTTGGATCATTTTTTTTATATATTATTATATTTGTTTAGTTAGATTGGATATGTTTTCAACCATAACTGTATTACATGTAATATATATTTATTTAATTAAAATATAAGGTTATATTGAATAGATTATTGATCTAAAAAGATAAGTTTTTTCCTTAACTATATTAGATTATTAATTGATGTGGCCCAATTGTATAATGCCACTTTAATCCAAAAAATGCCACCTAAGTAAAAATAATCCCGTTTAATCCAGAAAATTCCGTGGACGCGAGGTCGCTCCAACGACCTCTGTTTTAGTATTTTACTAGTGTAATACCCGTGCCTTCAAGGCACGGGAGCTTGATCCATTTTAATTTGAACATTATTTTATATATCTATATAATACTATATATATATACACGTGTTTACAACAAAAATATGTATAAAATATTTTTTTATAATTTATAAATTAGTTGGAAAAAGATACGATACAAATTTTGAAAATGATTTAATAAGGTCAAGTAGTAATAATACTCAAACACACCATCTAATATAATTTGAAATAAATATATAATTATTATCATTAGCATAGATCTAAAAAGTAAAATATAAGCTCCCGTACAAATATTAAAAAATCATAAGCACATGATTGTGTGAATAATTTTGAAGTTAAATATGTAGATGTACATAACTTATTGATTATTTTCATGAGAAAGATGGTTAGAAAGATAGAAAAATAAATAGTGAAAATAAAGGTAAGATGGTAAACAAAAAAGATCCTTAAAGGTAGAAAAGTGATCTAAGAAGCCTCATTCAAGATGTAAAATAAGCATTAGTAATGCTTGTGAGTCTTAAAATATTATTTATTTTTCGATAGTCATTTAAGATGTCTAAAATAATTAAATTATAAAAAAAACACTTATTTGGCTCTAATTGATTTTTATATTTAATTTTTGAAATCGAATATTTACAAATTGATTATTACATGTTCGTTGTATGTAGACATTGTGGGGAATATTGCAATCGGTTAAAAATGATAAATCAACAATTTCAATATCCAAGAATAAAATCAGCCAAGAATTGATGAATGTTCAATGTACGTAGACGATTAAAATAGATCACAAATTGACATACAACATATCAAATTAATATAATATATATTGCAATTGGAAAAAAAAAATGGAAACATGTCTCAATATTTACGGCAATATAACCGAAAATAAAAAAAGGAAGGGATTCAAATCATATTTGAAATAGAAAACAAATATTTGAAAGTTTTCATAATAATATTGACCAATAAGAAAATCTCATTTGAATAGAAAATTCAACTTTAATTGTGGGTGTGACACGTCGGCAAAATGCTAGCAGAATTAGTAATATTAATAGATTAATAGATAGATAGATTAATAGATAGATAGATATATTGCAATCGGAAAAAAAAAATTGAAACATGTCTCAATATTTACGGCAATATAACCGAAAATAAAAAAAAGGAACGGATTCAAATCATATTTAAAATAGGAAACAAATATTTTAAAGTTTCTATAATAATATTGACCAATACGAAAATCCAATTTGAATAAAAAAATTCAACTTTAATTGTGGGCGTGACACGTTAGCAAAATGCTAGTAGAATTAGTAATATTAATAGATAGATAGATAGATAATAGATATATTGCAATCGGAAAAAAAATGGAAACATGTCTCAATATTTACGACAATATAACCGAAAATTAAAAAAAAAGAACGGATTCAAATCATATTTAAAATAGGAAACAAATATTTGAAAGTTTCCATAATAATATTGACCAATAAGAAAATCTCATTTGAATAAAAAATTCAACTTTAATTATGGACGTGACACGTTAGCAAAATGCTAGTAGAATTAGTAATATTAATAGATATAGATTTTACCTAAAACTTTTCTATGGTTTACTTTGCAGGTACATGGAGAGGAAGAATGGAGGATCATGGCTTGGATATAAGTATTCTCTCACCTAGGGGCTGATCTCAGTAATAGGCTTAAGTATAAAATTACTTTTGCCTAGGGGTCAGCTTCATAATAGATTGAGGGTACTCGATCCCAACGTGGATCGGTTTACAGAACAAAATGTTGTCGAAATTGACACAGGATCAAAAGAGTGGCAATGATAAAAAGACGGGAAAATTATCTGTTAAGAAGAGGCTACTAGATTCCCACTGGAGACTCTAATTAATGGGTTTCTTGATAAAAGGAGGATTGCTAAAAATTGACACACTTAGATCCTTGCCGGTTCTCACTGGAGTATGATCCCCCATGAGATAAAAATTTGCCTTTCACTAGCCCAGCACAAATCAAAATAAATTGCAAATTAAAATACTGCAACCCAAATAAACAGCAGAGAAGGGAGATGAATTTTTCTAAGGACTCAACTCGGCTGGGGTCGGTGGAGTCAAGACGCTGGAGGGAGATATCGTGTGTGCGGGACCCACATACGGGAGACAAGTATTCTCTAGATTACCGATATGAGACAACCACATTTCAACGGTTGTAAAGTTCAATCAACTCAGCCAGACAACAAGTGAAGAATTCATTAGAGGGAGTCCGGGAAGCTATGCGCCTGGACTATTTACTAAAATCTTTAACGGAAGAGAAACTAGAGTTCAAACATACTTGAAAGGCTGGATTCATGTCGATCGTTCTCGTCACTGTCTTCCATCGGCATCTTCATGACATAACTCCCACCACAAGCAATTGCATGACCAACTTCCCCTAAATGGCTAAATCAGCATGTCGATCAAGTCATGATTGGTACAATGCAAGGGGGAGTTCCGGTTCACATCGCATACAAATAAAAATATCCTAGCTGCAATCGGGTTCCAACGTCCAAGCTCAGCCATGCTCTCCTCCATTGAGTTGTTTGAATTGCGGCTCCCGTCACAAAGAAATTGCCCATTAAACTTGTCCGAATATTGGTGTTTATGGGCGTTTCGCTGTGACTCAGTTTGGGGATTTCTTTGAGCTGTGGGCCTGTGGCTATGACGGTGTTAAGTTAACTGCTGAAAAAGCGAACATCAGTTGCTGAGTAAAAGCAACAGCAAAAGACAAAATTGTCATGTTGTTGGAAAGTTTCAAAGATAAATCAAAGGGTAATCTGCAGAAAACCACCCCTTAAATAGGGCTTTTTGTACAAAACAACCCCTTACATTCCAATTTACCGAAAACCACCCCTAATAGCATTGACGTTAGCAATCAACCACCCTTCCCAGTTTCCATCCAATTTTCTGTTAAATACGTGAAATGACTAAAACACCCTTGCTTTCTTTTAATACATTTTAATGTAAATGAAGGGATTATAAAATAAAACAATTAATAAAAAATAAAAGAAAATAATTGAAGTGAAAAACAACCCCTTTCTTCTCCTACATCTGGATGGGTTGGAGAAGTTGCTGCCGGCGCCGTCGAGCAACTCGAACCCGACGCCGGAGCCCAATCGCCCATCCTCACCGATGTCGGGAGCCAATGAAGCCACGCTTGAGGTCGAAGACCTTGTCCCTCCTCCTGAGCACACGAACGCACACCCGAGCCCTCCGAATCCAGACTCCTTGGCCTCCGACTGCCTAAAAACCCAGATCTGAACAAAGACGAGCGGATATGGTGGAAAGTTGTATGGAACTGATAAATCCGGCAAAGGAGAAGTCGGATGAGGCGGTGGCTTGGCCAGATCTGGAACCTTAGGCCGAGGATCTGCAAAGGATCGGAGCAGGCGGTGGCTTGGGCAGATCTGTCTTCTTTGCCTTTCGCTCCTTCTTCTCCGTTGAGAGTTGAACCCGCCGGAGTTCAACCATAGCCAGAAAGGGTGGCTGCCGCCTCCGCCCAGTGCTTCCATGGCCGTCCGATTTCCATGGCCACCCAGTAGCGGTGAAGGAGGATCCAGATTCTCCTTTAATTAATTATTTTATATTAACACCAAAAAAAATTAATTATTTTATACATTATTGATTTTAATGGCTTGTTTTACTGTTTAATTTTATTAAAAAAATGAAAAGGGGTTAATAATTGCCTAGGATTTAACGGAGTACAGACGGAAACTTTGAAGGGTGGTTAATTGCTAACAATAATGATTTTAGGGGTGGTTTTCAGCAATTATGCATATAAGGGGTGGTTTAGAGCAAATGGGCGTATCTTAGGGGTGGTTTCCTGCAGATTACCCTAAATCAAATGGGCTGACAATAGACCTGTCAAAACACAACCCGACCCGGTGACCCGACCCGACCGACCCGAAAAATTTCCGACCCGAACCCGAAATTTTTTTTTCGACCCGAACCCGAAAAACCCGAAATTTTTCGGGTAATCTGGGTTTCGACCCGTTGACCCGATTGACCCGGTAATTTTGACCCGATTTACCCGATTGACCCGATGACCCGATTGACCCGGTTGATTTATAATTATATATAATTATTTTTTTTATATATAATTAAAATTTATCACAAAATTATCAAATAATGATTTTTTTAATTTAAAAAAGAAAAATTTGACAAACCCGAAATCGACCCGAACCCGACCCGAAACCCGATCAAACCCGAGTTCGAGTCAACCCGAAAAATCCGAAACCCGTTTTACCCGAGACCCGTTTTACCCAAAATCCGAAGTGACCGGACCCAAACCCGACCTGAATGACCCGTTTGACAGGTCTAGCTGACAATAATTAATTGGGCCATAGGCTATTATGGCTAATATGAATTTGGTTCACCATCCAACCAAAGCCATGGTGTTGAAGTCACGCACACAATAATGTGTGCATTTATATCCTGCACCCATAATTGTTACTAAGTCGGTTCTAAAATACACGAGCTTTTACTTTTTAACAAATTTTATAAGAAGCGAAAAACTTTATAAAATATTACTCTCTCCGTTCCTTAATATTTGTCTTCTTCAAATCTGCACGTTTTTTAAGAAAGGTAAAATATATATAAAATATTATTTTTTATTCAATCTTTTTTAATAATATTACACTTATTACTAATAAGTATGAAATTATTAAAAAAATATTAAAAAAATAAATATTTTATATAGTTTTTAGTATCTTTAAAAACGTGTCAGAATAGTAAAATGTCAAATAAAAAAGAACGGATGGAGTATATGTTTTAATTAATTTTTTTATATAATTTAATACTTATTAGTAATAAGTATCAAATTATGTAAAAAAATTAATTAAAAAACCTGTATATAGAAATACATGAGATTTTAGAGCCCGAATTATTAATATCCGGGTTCGTTTACATACCAAAAAACCTGGATAAAGAAATAAAATCTGGGATCTGAAGTCTATTAAAAATTCTAAGTCACATTTGACGGACTCTATTAGCTCGGGCGTGTCATTTTTCCACCCGAGCTCTCTACCTATTATCAGAATATTCACGGCTTTATAACATTTTGGGTTAATTATTAAAAACCTCCACACAATTTATCAATACTACATAATATATATCTATAAAAGTGCAGTCCCTTTTTTGAATCAACACACAAGTTTTGGGCGCGATGCAAAATACTTCAAAACCCCAGGTTACCTGGTGAAAATTTTAATACATTTGTTTACCACCCGGATTAAGCTATACAATATGGTTACCTTGCAAAAAAAATATGTTAAAATTGTAATTTTTTTTTTTAAAAAAGATTTGTTTTCAAAAACTAAAAAGGGAGTGTATATATATATTAGCAAGATGAAAAATTAGGAAATTGCACCATAATCCTTTTCTCCTTATCCTTTCATCACTCTCTTTTGATCAATCAACTGAGCACTTGGGGAAACATTGATCTGTCGCCGACCTCTATTGGGTCTCTCGTGGCGGCCATCTCCTCATTGTTAGTTATTCCCTTACTGTCTCCTCTCCCTCGGTCAGTAATTTGCCTCTTTCTCGACCGACCTTGCCCCACTCCTACCATGCTCTAACGCCCACAAGGTGTTCGACAAATTGTATCATCCAAATCCGATTGCGTTTTTCCCTCGCTAATCCCCATTCCAATCCTCGTTGATCACATCAACAACCACTCTGATCTCTCCGATGAGATTTTCAAAGATGCCCATACCAAGGGCTGCTACTCTGCTAGGTTGTCGATGCTCCGATTTTGGATGGCAATATAAGTGATTGAGATATTGGGGAGTGGTAAGCAAGTACAGAATCGGGATTACAATTTCAGATAGGCTAGATTTGCATATAATTTTATTTTTTCCCCATATTTATCACTATATCTATTGAGTTAAAAACGAATAATAATTTTTTTATTTATATTTAAATGAGCAATAATAGAGTTCATTAATTAACTATTAAAGATAATTATGAAAAATTTAGGAGTAAAAGAGAAAGACCAAAAAAAATGAGAAAGATTAGTTATAACACTAAAAAGTAGACACAGCCACGGGTCGGACCCGCCGGGTCGACAACCCGGGGAGGGTGACCCTAACCTTGACCCGGGGTTGGGACGGGTCGGCGGGTTGGGTGACCCGGCGGGTCGGCGGGTCGGACTGTCGGGTCGGCCATGTGGCACCAAATCGGGTACCCAACAAGTTTTGCGGGTCGACCCGCCGGGTCAACCATTTTTTTAAAAAAAAAAAATAATTGTTTTAAACCCAAAATAAAACTCAACTCAAGTCTTTCACCACACTTTCGAAATGGAAAGATTTAAGATTGACAAAACATGGTATGTGGGAAGATATATATAGATATCTTCATTCCACTCCCATCATTTCATCACACTTTAGATATGGGAAAAAAAGGTTGGATTATGGGAATGACAAGTAGAGTATGAATATCTATATATAGAGAAAATAGAGGTATGTAGCCCACTTTCGATGTGGAACAGAAATATGAGATATGAAAGAAAATGTGAGAAATTCATATTTAAGTATATGATGTAAAATGTAATGTAATTAAAGTCTTTGGGTTATATGGTGGAATATAATGTAATTTAAGTATTTGGATTATATGATGTAACATATAATAATATAATTAAAGTGTTTACTTCTTAAGATTTAATGAAATGAATAACACATGGTGATGAAACATCATGATACAATGTATCAAGTTATGTTGGATTAATCTTTCTATTTAATTTAATTGATAGTTGTGTTGATCCATTAATCAATCATAAGTATTTTATTTTACTTGCATTATTATGTTAATTTCTTGATCAATGATTTCAAATCTAGGTTCTTCTTCATATAGATATGTTAAACTTTCTCGTTTGAACTTGAATTAGCCACATGTTGTGTATACACTTAATGATGATGTTATTAGAACTATATACTTGGGTTGCTTGTTATGTGTTGTTGCAGGAGGATGGTCAAGTATGAAATAAATATGAAATAAAGTTCAGACTGACTTCCCTGTCTCAGCAAATAAATATAAGACTTCCTCCCGTTGTAGTAAGAGAATAGTCAGGATCGAATCCACGAGGAAGCACGTCAGCAGTTCTCAGGTAGCTGTAAATTCTCACAGACAGAGCAGCAGAAAAGACAGAAACAACGAAAGAAACAGAAATAAAAGCAGAAGCAAAGAACAAAGCAAAACAGGAAAGACAAAGCAAAGCAGAAACTAAAAGCAAAGCAAAGGGCTCGTCGATCTCGACAAACAGCTACTCGAGATCGACCACAGCAGTCAGGCAAACCCGGCAAGGGCAACTCGATCTCGACCAAGTCAACTCGAGATCGACAAGGGCAAGTCAAGATAGAAGCTTCAGAAATCGACAACAGAACAGAACTCAACTCGACCTAGACGAAGCGTACTCGAGATCGAGTACAACCAACTCGAGATCGGCAAGATCTCCTTCTGTATCGATAAGAATTGACAGAAAAATATAAATTGCAAATTCGAAACTAAAACTCAGATTTTTGACAGAAATAAATCAATATAATAAAAGACTTCCAAGACTAGGGTTTCAACACCACAACGATAACCATGCAAAGTAACACACAAAGGCATAAAAGATCATGCTTTCCATCAAATAACTTTCGTCATTAACAAATAGGCATATAGAGGCTTTCGCATAAACCCTAATTGTTACTAAACCTTTTTCACATAATTAATCCAAGTTGCATTAAGATCACTTTCGCTTCAATAACAAAAACAAGGATCACCTTCAACTCTCGCAAAAGAATCATGCTCATAGGGAAAGAAGATGAATCGCACAAAAAGATCTGACCTTTATCGCATCGCCTCACATGGCCACCGTCGGGCTCACCCCAGCCCCAGAAGTGGGTGGACTACTCACGCCTCATTGCAATAACAGACATTGATTGATGAAAAGAACTAAATTGCATTAAAACTAAATTCAAAAGCCTTTACAATCCCGGCAATCGACTTTCGCAGAAAGCCAAAACCCTAAAAACCATAGAACTCCTAAACTTCTCTGTGGAACTACTTGTCTTTCTCCGAAAATTGAATATCTAAAACTGAGCCCCCTGGGTTTTATTTATAGTCTTCTAATCCTTGCTAATCAAAGATAGAATATCTATATCTATATCTAAAACTATATCTAAAATGCTTAAGGATAAATAAAAGCGATAAAGGAATTAAATCTAAATATATCTAAATTGTTTCAAGTGGATAAAACTCTCTTCTTCATGATAGATGTGGATAAATCGGATAGACTTTGCTTCTCCTCGGCTCCAAGGACTCTACATCGAGTAGAACTGCAATCAACGCGTCACGCGGCTTCGGGAAATCTTCGTCGATCTCGACAAGGCGTGGTCGATCTCGACTAGGAAAGTCATCGACTGGGCCGACTTCGTCGTCTCTGCCAGCTGGTGCTCGATGTGGCTCGGACTTGGCTCACGGGTCTCGTCGACCTCGACAAGGGCTTGTCGACATCGAGTTGGGTCTTCCCTTTCGCTTCCGCGAGTTGCCCCTTCCGCTGGAGCGAGTAAGCTTTTCCGTCGGCTTGGTGCATCCCGCTGGCAACGGGATTTTCCGCGGCAGCGAGACGTCCGCTGCAGCGAGTGGAGTTGCTGGCAGCGAGCGCCTCCATGTCGGCCTCAGCTTGTCGACTAGCTCTTCTTCTCATCAACTCCGGGCGTGGCGCTGGGCTTCGTCGATCTCGACTAGGGCTTGTCGAGATCGAGTAGACTCCGGAAGTCGGGTTGGTCTGGCTTTCTCGATCAGGCTCTGTCGACCAAGGCTGCTCGGACATGCTCGTCTAGGTCGAGTAAGAGCTACTCGAGATCGAGTAGCCTGGGTTTTCGGTTCGATTCGACTGGTTCCGCTGCTTCTTTGACCTTGGACTTCTGTAGTGGTTTTCTGAGCTTTTCTGACCTTCTGTAGAATTGCTGTAAAATGCCTCGATTTCTGCGAATTAAACAGAAACTGGTGTAGATTCCATAATTTGGCAAATAAACATAAACTACATAGGTTCTGTACTATCTAAGCCCAAATGAATGCAATGTATGCAGAAATCGATATAAAAGTTACTGTAAAACATGGCAGATTCAGCTCACAACATTATGACGTACATGAAAAGACACATTGAAAAAATATTGTCGATATTATATTTCATTCTTGTGTTTGAAAATCCAAAGTTCTATATCATTTTGAAAATAAACGAAAACTCGACATTAAGGATACTATACAAGTGTAACGGCTTTATCAATAACAATATTTGTATTATTTGAAATTATATCATAAAGACTCCTAACTTAGTATCATATAGAATGATATAGAATGATTTATAAGTATGGATTGACATTAAAAACCGAATGGTAGAGATTGAAGACATGGTGTAGTTTCTAGTTTCTACCCTTGTTCTTGTCCCACATTGAAAACTAGAGGAAAGGGGGGGGGGTGCTAACTGCTAAGTCTATAAAAGGAGAAGCATGGGGTGCTAAGTCTCACATTGCCATTGCATATTACATTAAGTAATATTATGAATTATGAATTATTCTAAGAATAATTTATATAATTTACATAATAATTATAAATTTATTTTATTAAAAATAAATTTTTTCAAAATAAAAATATTTTAAAATGGCGGGTTGACTCGGCGGGTTGAACCGGGTCGGACCCGCCGGGTCACGGGTTATCTTTTCCCCGACCCTAACCCTGACCCTCAACCCGAGCCGACCCTTGGACCCGTGGACCCTGACCCGACGGGTCACGGGTCGACCCGCCCGACCCGTGACCCGTGGCCATGTCTACTAAAAAGAAAGACAAAAAAATACATGGGAGAAAGAAATACAAAAAAAGGGCTATTTGTACAAATAGACTACTTTTTAGAAATCTTTGCACAAATAGACCATGTTTTGGAAAAATTAAAAAGTGGTCTATGGTGCTATTTGTGCAAATAGAGAAAGTGACCCAAATGGCCGGTTGCAGGTTAATCAAAAGGGAGGGAACAAGTGAGAGAGAAGAGAGAAATGGGAGAGAGAGGGTTTGGCGCCAAAATGGGAGAGAGAGGGTGATGTGATGTGATGTGATTTTTTGTGGAACTCTTTTCCATTTTGTATGGTATAAAGGGCAGGCTTTTCATTTTCTTCTTCCCCACAATTTCTGAAGTAGAAACCCATGGAGAGAGAGATGGGAGAGAAGAAGAATGTTCCACCATGGAAGACAAGCTCCTGACTTGCTGTTCCAGTTCTAGAGCACGTGTCGGCTTCAATCTGTGCACCTGTCACTGATCAAAATATCCGTGTCAATGTGATGCCCCAGAAACCTTTGATGGCAGAAGAAAGGGGTAAGTGTTTTATGCGAAGTACTCTTCATCTATGGCGTTAGATACCCATCAATCTCTCTTTTGAACTTTGGTTTTGTTTTTCAGGTGGCAACACCTTGGTATGCGTCACTCTCATCCTCCATGGTTCTTGGGTGGTCAAGAAAGGCACATGGGTGTATGTGGGTTCGAGGGCTCGGAAGAATATCATGATAAAACAGGACATCGACTTCAACTCTTTGAAAAATGTAATCAGGCTAAAGGGTGGAGATGGTGCCTTGTGGTACGTGCCGAAGTCGAAAGAAGGGGGTCAGCCAATCATTATTGCTGATGATGACGACTTCGAGGCGTTTAAATATCTGAACTTGAAGTGCGGAGAATACCCATGGCCCCTGGCGATATATGTCGGGCCATTGGAGACGGAGAGCTTTGAAGTGAAGCAACCTGCCGGGGAAGAACGCCTCAGTGGGCCACCCTCGTCGCAAAAAGTGGACAATTTGGCTGAGATTGTTAACGATGATGCATCAGGTAAGGCACATCAAACCCCCTTGTGTTACATGTTGAGGGAGAGGTGACCGAGGTCATACGGAAGAGTAATAAGCTGGCAGCGATGGACAATCCTGACAAGGGTCATACGTCAGGTGACAAGGAAATTTGTTCAGGTGACTAGGTACAGGGTTTGCCTGGGATGAACAATCCTGACAAGGGTAATACGTCAGGTGATAAGGGAATGTTTTCAGGTGACAGGGTACATGGTGTGCCTGGGATGGACAATCCTGATAAGGATAAAACGTCAGGGGACAAGGGAATGTGTGTAGGTGACAGGGTACATGGTCTTGAGATGATAGTGTTGGGCGACATGGATACCTCTTCAGGTGAGACGGCGCCTGGTTTGGATGTGATATGCCTTAGCAGCGAGGAAGAGGATGATGGGCTAACATCCACGAAAGAGTTTAGGAGCTCGTTCGAGGCCGAAGATTATGAAGTGAAGCTCGAAGAAGATTGGGAATATGACTTGGAATCCAACGGTGTGGAGGAGGACATGAGTATGAGGGAGTTGGTGGACGAGGAAGTCGAGGAAGAGGTGATGAGGGAACTTGAAAATTTTAAGCCCAGGACTAGCGTCTCCCACCTACGAATCAGAACATTGATGCTATGATGGATAGAGCAACGACTCGTACCCAGGACCCATGACGCAACATTACTCAACTTTCAGAGGGACAACTATTCGCATCGAAGGCTGAGGTGCTGACTCGCCTTCGCTGGAATGCTGTGGAGAATTGCTTCGAGTTTACGGCGAAGAGGTCTACAACAAAGGTGATAGTCGTGGTATGTGTGGACCCAAATTGCACGTGGACATGTAGGGCTTCGCCTTACCGCCGCACCACTATGTGGACCATCCACAATTATGTTCAGGAGCACACATGTGGGATCAAAGTGAACCACAACCATAACCGACATGCTACGTCTGATATGATTGGCCATAACCTCGTGTCCAAGTAAGTTGGACGATAGTTGTGAATACTGTAATCCTTGTCACATGTTATATTTCACTTGTCACCTGTCGTTTTTGTGCTGGGGAAAGTAACTTGGCCTATAACTTGTAGCTTCACTGGCACTCGGAAGAACCTTGTTCCCGTCCAAGTGCAGGCACTGACGAAGTCTGACTACGACGTCACGTGCAGCTGCTGGAAGGCCCGAAGGGCACGATTGGCGGCGAGAGAGGTCAAGCATGGGACTGATGAAGACAGTTACCGAGATATTATTCCATACTTTCACGTTCTGGAACAGACTAACCCCGGGACATATACTAGGGTAGAGATGGACTCCTCCCAAAGATTCAAGTACACCTTTGTTAGCTTTGGGGTATGGCGCAAGGCGATCCCCCACCTTCGAAAGGTAAGTCCCGTGTCACCTCTTTATTTGTACATGTCAACCAGAAGGATAGACCATGTCACAAATCCAACATTTATCGATTTGCATGTGCAGGTGATTTCAGTGGATGTGAGTTTTCTCGAAGGTAAGTTCAGGGGTACACTTCTTTTTGCCACAACCCAAGATGCAGACCACAAAGTGTACCCAATCGCATTTGCGATTGTCGATGGGGAGAATCACGGGTCATGGGACTTCTTCTTCAGGAACATGCTAAATGTTGTGGAGGACACACCGGACCTCATGTTTGTATCTGATCGCCATCTGAGTATCGTCCAAGGTATTAGGAACCACTACGTGTTTGCGAAGCAAGGGTTCTGCGTTTGGCATCTATTTTGCAATGCTAGGTGCAAGTACAAGGGTGTGGCAGGGCTGTTGGAATTGTTCTTCTCGATGGCGAAGGCGTACACGAGGGCGAAGTTCGACAAGCTGTTTTCTGATTTCTGCGCACAGTCCGCCCCGGCGGGACAATACGTGAAAGAGGCTGGTTTCCAGAATTGGGCCCGAGCGTTCTTCGTGGGGGCTCGCTACAACATATTGACAACGAACAACTCCGAGTATCTTAACTTTGTCTTCAAGGAGCCACACGGCCTACCAATCACTGCGCTGATTGATGCCATCATCGAAACCACCTCCGAGTGGTTTTACAAGCGACGGGAAGAAAGCAGCGTCAAGGGTTTGAAGGTTAGCAAATTTTTTGATGATGCTCTGAAGAAGAACTACGCGATGTCAATTTGCTTGGTTGTCAAAGCGCTCAGCCCACACGAGTTCACTGTCCGCAAAGGTTTCTCCTCCTAGGTTGTCAACTTGAGTGCTCGTACCTGCACATGCAAGCGCTTCGACATCGACCAGTTTCCATGCACACATGCCATGGCCGCTGCCAAGTTCCGAGGGATCAATTTCTACACTCTCGTCAATGACTTCTACAAAGTCGCAACATGGAAGGCGTGTTACGCGGATGTGATATACCCACTCCCTCCAAGATCAAAATGGAGGATTCCCCCTGGCATGTCCAGCATGGCGTGCCTCCCCTCGGCTTTGAAGCGGCGGCCTGGTCGGCCCAAGACATCCAGGTACCCATCCCGGGGAGAGTTTTCCCGCGGGAAGCGTCGTCGTTCGTAGCTATGTTGCTCTGCCTGTGGTCCAACCGCTTACCTCATAAGCTGGGTTTTATTTTGCATTATCAGTTTTTGGGTCAGGGGTTGGACCATTTTGAAAGGTATGTGGTTAAGAACTTCGTAATACTTTTGTGGTTAGTAGGTAGGTTGGTTTAATTAGGTTGGTATAATTTTGGGTAACTAGGTTGGGGAACGGGGTAAGTAGGTTGGAGTCCCCTTTGGGTCCATGCATATTTCACAAACTTCAGGTATTAGGCGTTGTAGTTTGGTGTAATTTTGGGTAAGTAGGTTGGTTTAAAACTTCAGGTATTTTGTGGATGCACAGTTACTCATTCTGTAAATCGAAATGACATCAATATCAATTTCACATGTCACCTGTTATTATTCTCGTGCCACTTCTTATAATTAACGTGTCAACTTTTACCCGTGTCACGTGTTTATATGCCCGTGTCACCTACAATATCTAACGTGACACCATTAATTTCACACATTCGATATGAAAGCAAGTACGTGGATAGAGAAAACCCCAACTACAGAGGATGTTCATAAAAGTATTACATCTACTGAGCAATCAAAGTCATAAATGAGTGAAACAAGTAACCAACTGATATGATAATGTCCTAAAAGTTGTAACCAACGACATGAATCAACAACGATCAAGTAACGGATGTTCGGCAACGAGGTCAACCACGCAGTCATATAAATTTCAAACTGGTTTATAGCAGTTTGTCAAGGAAGATGGCCACAACGAGCATGTGCATGTACGCCTCGATAAATGCTTCGTCTAGTCCCTCGAATGTGGGAGCGTCTTTGGTGAGGAGTTGCATGAACCTGATGGTGTATGGTTCGTAGTCTCCGCTGCAATAGGGATGCGAATGGTCATATTCAAATGGTCCGGCTAACACCGTACCACACGACGATATAGAAATTAAGGCTGGGCATGGAATTACCTCTGCTTGTTCTGCGGCACCCGTTTGTCACAGTGTAGGGTGAACTCCTTTGGCACCTTGTCCGCGTAGGTGGCTTTCAACTTCGGGTGGGCATTCATCTTAACTGTGCTGGGAGATGATGATCTATCACGATGTGAACATCCGGATCATAAACCCTCACCTGCCAGTCGTTTAGATCAATCGCTACGGCGACCCAATGCACATTAATGAGGTTCAAAGGCAGAAGGATTAGTTCCACCCCTGCCCATGACATGCCCACAGTCGCCGGGGACCGGCCGTCGAAGAAGCTAAGCAACTTCTTATCCACTTCGTAGTTGTCTGCATTGCTGCTATATTTTTCCCACTCGGTCTGCAGAAGCCACCCAAAATTGGAGTCCAAAACCGCAACTCAATTGCCAGTTTCACATGCCCTCTCCGTTAGGCCTTTGCGTAGAAGATAGCATGCTTGCTACATGTACTACGTCAATGAAAAACATCAAGACAAGCCATTTCGCATTCAATAAACAAAGGACAACGTTGAGCCGGCATTTGTACCTCACTGTTTACCCAAAATGTGGGCGTTTGTAAGGTTGTGAAGAACGGTTTTGTCAGCTATGTGCCGTATCCACTGTTCCACTTCTTCCCATCCCCGCTACATGGCCACAACGACAATATTATGTGACAGACATCGTTCCTAGCACATTGTTCATACAAAGACAGATTTGGGGTACCTTTCCATCCACCGACCGAACGCATCGTTGTCGGACACGGATATAAGTCCCGGCTCCATCACGTGTGTGGATTGGACTACTTCCTTCCCTTTTCGGCCCCGTGGTTTCTTCGCAAGGGGGGACTTTGCGTCTCCAAGATCTCCCGGATCCCTCTTAGTGTTCTTGCCTTCGACTCCCGTGTCATGGAACTAACAATTGCATGTCAATTAACTACAACACACTTGTCACATTTTATAGAAAATACAATGTCCACTTCCAAAAAAATGTACCTCCTCCAGTGATCCTTCAAGTGGCAGGTCATCCGCTTTAGGTATAGCATGCATGTTCCCGACCTCTTCCCCTTTAGGTGTACCATCCGGTGTTGCGACCGTGTGGTGGTGGTCGTCGTCCTCTCCATGATCCCTCCCCCCTCTGTTTGACGGACACCCCTCGTGTGTTGATGCACACGTCCTCCCTTGACATGGACATCTCTCACATCCAGCACAACACATTCCAAGACCTTCATCTGAACCACATATAACATAAAGGAGAGGTGGTTCGCTAAATTGATAGCAGTCACCGACATATACGTGTCATACAACAAAATATAACGTGCCCCTCGTGTAATTCTCCTTGTCATTAAACAATGTTATGAAGACATTGGCAAAACTATTATTAGGCGAATAACGTACCTTGTCCTCCATGCTCCGCATCCATGTTGCCATAGATCCCAGCCTCTCCAACATCAGCTCAAGTGTCTTCGCCACCTTGCCATCCACGGGTTCATTGTTCCCATCAGGCTTTCCAAAACTTGTTGCGGCCTTGCTGGAGCCGTCCCCATAATAACGGGGCGCCAACGCAGCCTCAACGTCATCGTACAATAGGTCAGGCTCCTCATGCGTGTAGAAGCACCCGCACATCAACTCAAACTCACCGTCGGTTGGGACTAGTATGGGGTTGTCTTCAACCTTTATGCTCTCCATCTCCTCTGGGTCCATGCGGGATTGGATCGTCTCATAGCTTATATTGTCGTCGTCGGCAGCCCCCCTCAACATGCGAGGCAACGCCGTTTTCGACACATTGTTTGCAAATTGCACCCCAATGTCCGGTACCGCTTCGTAAAGCCAAATCTTCAACACCCACACATGACACTGCACGTCATAAATTCCTCTAAACATATAAAATATAACTACGGTCGAGAAGCTTACCTGGAATGACAGTGTATAACCGGTGAGTCCATAGGCATAGGTATGGTGGTCGCCATGCCGTTCGACATTCGGCTTCATATCAGCGATCCGCCGTTGTATGACACTCAACAACGTGGCATGCATGGCCTCATACACCACCCTGCCCCAGACGAATGCCAAGAACCGATCCACGTTCTCCAACAGCCTGACAATCCATCCCCGCATCGCGTTCCTGCTTTCCCGTCCAAACAAAACTCCCTCGATGATGAGGAGGAGAGCTATCTTGAACCTCTTTCTCGAACTGGCCTCCCTGAAGAGAGATGTCTTGAATGCGTACTCTAATTGACCTACCGTCATGTTGCCCATTGAGAAGTAGTCCTTCACAGCCTTCGCGTCTTCCTCCATGGATACTCCCCGCACTCGACACCAGCGCAGCCTAGTCACGAGCGCAAACTCCTTGATCGAGAAGCACCGAAGCATCCCTTGCAGCATGTACCACGTCTCCCACTTCTTCTTCGTTGTGAGCTGGCGCTGCAAGACGTAATGCACGAGTTGTGGTGAGAATTATACTCGGTTTGCCAATTCAACAACCCCCCGAAGCTGGCTTCTCTGTAACTTCTCCCAGCCGACCGGGTCGATCCAGTCGTCCAAGTGCACAAGAAGCGACACTCTTGAACTTAGGTTTACACGTCCCCGAAAATGCTTCTCCTCTGGGACTGCGAACCGTGGCTCCGCCTTTTTCGGTGGCCGGACTCCCTTCCTCCTTAAATTTTGTGACCGGACCATATCTTTCTTCCCTACAAGTATGTCAACATAAACGAAATCAGATACACCCACAACGTCATTATCCCCATGTCACCCTTCTAAAGTTTCCATGTCAACATACTAAAAATGTCATGTCACGTTTTCTACCCCGTGTCACCCTACTATAAAACCCATGTCACTGAACTCGATCTTCTTTAATCGCATCCCAGGCCCACACTCCCCCGTTCATCTTCAATCTCAAACCAGTACATCTCCGACTCCTAATTTCCCCAATTTGACATGCAATAATTCCCTCAACCCAATTTCATCGTTTCATGTTGGGGTAAATTTCATCGTTTCATGTTGGATACCCCAAACCCACCCTCCGAATTCGTCAACTGCATCCATCCATCCTCCAAACAATTTTTGGGATGAGGAGACAATTTTCAGATTTGCAATCAACGAAGAGAGACAAGTGGGATCCAAGTTTCAGAAAGCAAAGGAGGGACAGAGATTTGAAGGAAACGGTGTGCGGCTTACTACAAATCCGACGATGAACGTGCTCCGGCGCGGCCTTTGTTGCAATCGCCGGCCTCCCACTTTTCAACCTCCCTTCTCAACTTGCTCCGGCGTGGCCTCTCCCTTCACGTGGTTGTAGGCAAAAACCCACTAACTATTCTCTTATCTTTTGGGAGATTCCCTTGTTTTACCCCAACTGCAATAAATGGAAGTTGTTGGAAATGTAACTTCCTTTTGGGAGATTCTTTTTTTTTTTCTTTTATCTTTGCAAGCAGTCAAAATAAGGTAATTTCCTATGAAATATAGCCACGTTTCATGTCTATCACACACGTGTAATGTCCTTTCCATTTTGCCTAACTGAATTATCTATCCCCTGCCATGTGTTGAAATCCTCGTGTCACCTTGAGTGAAACTCCTTTTCGGTTTTCATCTCAATTATCGAACTTGTTTCTTTGTGTATATGCATCGAGTCAATTACACACCCAAAATGGTCATAAATAAACGCTCGTAATCAAGCAAGTTCAATAAGTACGAAGTCCTACTTCCAACATTCATGTCCAACCACAAAATAATTGTCAGCCCCTAAATCAACTATTCAAGGTAATTGTATCGAAACACCCAAAGGAAAAGTTTAAGAGCAACGTTGATTGTTCACAAAATACGACAACAATTCACTTCACATAACTACACCCTAACAACAATCAGATGAAGCGTCCACCGAGTTGACCATGGAAGATGGCAGCCGCTAGCATCTGTCTGTACGCCCCAATAAACGTGTCGTCCAGCCCATCGAATGTGGGATCGGTCTCCATGAGGAGCTCCATGAATCTGATCGTGTAAGGGCCACAGTCACCACTGCAATGACGGAGATTTTGTCAAAATAGAGGAGATATCATCTAGTGAAATGAATTACAGGTGGCGCACCCAACATACCTGAGCTTGTTCTGCGGAAGGCGCTTGTCGCGGTGTATGCCAAACGGGGTTGGCACCTTAATTCGATGCATACAATGCCTTCAACTCAGGGTGTGCATCCATGATGATGGGGACGAGGTGGGTAACATGCATCAATAGGGGTGGGAGCTGGAGGTCTATCACGCAATGCACATCGCAGTCATACAGCTTCACTTGCCACTCCTTCAGATCAAGCGCGACGGCAACCTAATGTTTGCCCCTCAGGTTGAGGGGTAGGAGGACGAGGTCCACGCCTGCCCACGGACGGCCCATGCACTAGTAGAAAAATGAGTTTTTAACCCGCTATATAATAAGCCGAATATGAAAAATCCGGGTTCTAATAGGATTAAAATTGACAAATATGTTTTTTTTTTTTGAAAACTGAAAATAGTATAGAGCCCGGATATATTGTACGCCCGGGCTATTAAAAGTAAAAAATTTCTCAACACCTCACACCAAATACCCCAAAGCTATTATATCCGGGTTATTATGTAAATCTAATAGGCCGGGCGTGCCTCACCCATCTATCTCCGGGTTATTAGTGCGTGTGCCCACCAAAGGATCCAAATTAATGGCTCGAGCGTTCCTCACCTATCTATATCCGGGTTATTAGGTTGAAATTGAATTATCGTGCTTCTATTTTGCCCCAAATCGAATTGGTCATTCGTCTTCCCCAAATTCTCTCTCCCTTACCCACTTTGCCTGTTTTGGCGCTCCTCATGGTTGTTCAGATTCTCTCTCCATATCTGTTTTCTTTCTCAACTGTTGCTTTATCCGATGCGTGAGGAGGTCGCAGAGGACGGGGAAACTTCGGTACCCTTCGGAGAAGAACAAGCTCAAAGAAATCAATAAGCATAAGATCGACGTTAACGACAAATTCTAGGGGGTTTGGAGGCTGTCTAAGTTAGGAGTCGAGGTTGACATGGACCCCGGGAAGGATTTTCTAGGGATTTTTGATCCTCTCCTCGAGAAAATTGCTAAAGTTCTCAAGTTCCAGGTTAGTTTGAACCCTAAACTCGACATCATTTGCTTAAGTTAGGGTTTTCGAAACAGGAAGGGGGTTTTGTTGCTATGTCATCCCGGAACTTGAAGTGTTTTGCTTTTGAATTGGGGAAATCAGTTGCTAAATTGTTGAGCAACTCTTGTCCTTGCAGAACTTGGTTCAGATGTTACCTTGATCGAGCGAGGACAACCTGTTGAGCTAAGAGGACGTGATATTGGTGCATTAGTAGTTCGTCGGCTCATACAATTGGATAACAACTTTTGTTTTGGGGAGGTGATTTTACTGCCTTGTTCAAGAATAACAATCTTCTATTAAGTGTTATTTCTTGAGCATTAAATTGGTTAACCTATTATGATTTCAGTAGCCTGCTGGTATATATTATGATGTGAATGAATAACTATAGCTTATAAATCGGGGTAGTTTAGACAACATTCCACATGTGAATGCACACACTCATACATGTACCCATCGGCAATATGTAAATGGCTAACATATATTGTAAAATGCCTCTAAGAGATATCAGATTGTTATCTTACTGGGATAAGGGTTGTGGACTTTTGTGGGACAAGTTCCCGCTCTTTGTGAGACATGTGACAAGCCGTTGACATATTATAGTTAGCCTTTTTTGCACTAGCTGTATGATTTTGTTGGATTAATTTGCATTTATTCTTTTTGGCTTCTCAGTAATCCATAGGTTCTGCTTCTCAGCAATATGTAAATGTGAATTTGCATAGGTTCTGATGTGCATTTGCATAGGTTCTGCTTCTCAGTAAATTATGTAAATGTAAATGTTAATTTACTGAGAAGTGTAAATGTAAATGTGAATATGCATATGTCGATCCAAAGGTAAACGAACATCATACGCATATGTCGATCTCTTAGTTCGTCTAGACTTTAGAAGGTTGTTTTGTTGTGTGTTTCTTTGGAATCCCACAAGTGTTCGTGTTCTTGCTTTTTTATTTGAGTGTTTTTGTGTGATTCTCAACAATATCACTTCTCACATCAATAATCCATAGGTTCTAATGTGAATTTGCATTTTTTTTTTTGGCTTCTTAACAATATGTAAATGTGAATTTGTTAGTTTCCTTTTATTCTTTGGCTTCTCAGTAATCCATAGGTTCGGCTTCTGATTTCTGCAGGTTTATGTCAAATTTGGAACAAGGGTTGATGATCTGATTGTGGAGGGGGCAACTGTCAAAGGGTTATTTTGCTAGAGATATATATCAGATGCTTCTCTCACATACCATGGATTTAGTCCCCAAGGATTTTGCGGTAAGTGCCTGAATATATGAAGAAATCTTTTAATCATCATTGCCGTTGCTCACCCTCGGTGCTTGAGTAAATGATAAATTCAACTCAGTTGATTAATATTTCTGACAACAATCTGAAGGTTCCCATTAATTTTCATATATCAGATGATCTGATTGTGGAGGGTGCAATTGACACTAGTGCTTAGGAGTTAGGACTCATGTTGGTTGCAAGCACCACCTTTTCCACTTGTACTTACATTTTCTACAAAATGGATAAACAATAAAAGTGGCATAGATTTAATCCATGATAATACAGACTTCTTTTTGCTTTATTGCATGTCACTTACTTTTTTCGTAAAAGAAAGATAATTAATTAACGTGGCCTATGAATATTCCTTTGTATAATTGCATAATAGTAGTCATGGTTCATGAAAGTAGAGAAATTAGAGGTTTGATCACTTGTTGGGCCCGATCAGTTCCTTCCTTTGTACCTTGTTACTTGTTATTGTAATGGCTGCAAGAAAATACTTTCACTTTGCCAAAATATGTTTCAAGGAACGTTTTTTTTAAATCCTTGTTACTTGCCTCAAGGTTTGAATTCAAGGGTATGCGCTAGTTTTTTTCTGCCAATCTAAGCATATAGACAAAGGAGATTTTGGGCTTGATTTAATCTTTTGATATTTCCAAGTGAAGATGGATAAGCTGATGGAAATTCCATCAACAAGCGCAACTTCTTCAGCAGCAAAGATCTTCGCGTCTCTTGGGGTTGCAGTTGTTGGGGTGGCCATGGTGATCGGCATATATCTTGCTGTAAGAAAACGATCCTAGTGTGTGACTTATGTGTTGATATATTTTATAGTTCAAAATGAGTTTATATATGTATGTGAATTTACTGGAAAAACTCTAGAATTTGAGGTTTGTGACTTGTGCTGTTAATGACAAAGACTTTCATTCAATTACAAGTAGCTTGTTTTATGAGTTCATGGATATGTACATGTGAACTCAAGTAGATTTTCAAGGCAACGAATGTATTTGGAAATTTGTGCATTGGCCCTAATGGTTGTTGGTGGAGAGCGCCACAAATGTGTATATATATCATTTTTTTTTAAAAGGGACTTTTTAGCCCGGGCATTTTAATATCCGAGCTAAATATGTGTATTTTTTTTAAATGAAAGGGACAAAATAGCCCGGATATAAAAATATCTGGGCTAAATGACTGTGTTTTTTTTTCAAATGTAAGGGGCCTAATAACTCGGATCTACAACATCCGGGCTATATACTGACCCAAATAGCCCGGGCGTTTTTAATTAGATCCGGGCTATTAGCCTAATATCACGAAAACCAACTGCCCGGATGGGTTTTTGAAATATCCGGGCTATTTCATGAAAAACGCCCGGGCTAAAAAGCCTTTTTCTACTAGTGATGGGCGCCGAGGACCGCCCATCGAAGTATGAGAGGACTCTACCACTCGCCTTATACCCCCCGACGTCTGAGTTGTACTCCTTCCACTCCCTTTCCAAATAGGTAGAGAAGTAGGAGTCCAAGACGACGACTCGGCGACCAATGTCATGGCCCCTCTCCGCGACTACTTTATGTAGCAGGAAGCATGACTGGTCGAAGTGCTGCGACAAGTTAACCCCCATTACAACCCACAACATAGTCCAAGTGCAATCCAAATGCATATGTAAGGCGAATCATAATCAAATGTGATAACTACAATATACCAGCTTCGTACCTCTTAGTGGGTCCAATAGTGGGGTGTCTGGAGGGTGGTAAAGAACTCCTTGGACAGGTCCCTGCCGCAGCCAGTTGACCGGTTCCCAGCTTCCTCACTGGACCGTACAATGGAGTGGAATTAATCAATAAGTAACCTTCCAGTATAATGAAGACTGAAATGAGATGATGGGTTACCTTGCGAGCCACCCCTGTAGGGCCTCATAGTCGCCCGCAGAAACTAGTCCCATGGCAACATCGTCACTGGGAACAACGTCGTCCTTCCCTTTAGAGGCCCGCGGTTTCTTCGCCGGTGGGCCCACCTCCACTATTTCATCCTTCTTCGTCTTCTTGGACGTCTTTCTCTGAAATACCTGGTCGACGAACAACCTCTGAATTCCCAAAAAAATTTCCCATGTCAACGAACATAATAACCCTTGTCGCCTACCTAACATCCCCATGCCACAATTGAAAATATAAACGATGAATGGCACGGGCCACAGGGAGCGTACCTTAGCAATTTTTCGGGGCTTCTCCACAGCTTCAGTACGAGTCCCCTTTGGTACAACATCACCGGGTTCCACCTGGAAAAGAAAAATGGGTTCAATAAGTGTTTTCAATAAAGTAGCGTCAACTGAATAAAAGTTCAAAACTCAAAGTGAAACGAAAACATTCTTCCAAGTGAAACCACTGAATCCTGTGTCACACAACAGAGCACCACATGTCATCCAAAAATAAACTTACCTCCTCATTCTCCTTTCGTGCTCCCGATACTTTGTCCTCAGCATCGCTTTTTCCAACTTTCTCACCAACGATGTCCTCCGCGTACGTCTCACCCAAAAGTCCATCTCCAGATCCATCTTCCTCTTTATCGACATCTCCAACCTCGTTTTCACTATCCCTTACTCTTTGTTCCTTGCCTCTTCCCATCCATCTACCATCCCACAGTTCATGGATCGTCTCCTCCAACACTTTTATCTACACACAATGAGTTGTTACAATCAATCCTACATACTAAGTTCAACAAACCAGATCACAAAACCAACATCTCCTCCAACACTTTTATTTCCAGTGTCACCTAGTGTATGTCCTATGTCATTAGTCTATTTTCCCCAGTCACTGAACTTATTAAGATTATGCAAAAAATAATGCGAGAGAATGAAGTACCTTCTCATCCATCTTCTCCAAGGTATCCATAATCTTGTCGAGTGTCTTCACCACGCTATCCCTAGCACCGTCCGTCTCCTCAACTCGTGCACTGGTTGTTGCGGGGGGGGGGGGGGGGGTGTCAACAGGAGCATCATAATGGTGCGCCAACGGCCGCACAATTTCGTCAAAAGGCAGTCAGGCTCCTCATCCAGATGGTTGCACCCACCCAACAATGACAGCTCGCCCTTCTCCGGCAGTAGCAATGGGTTCTCAGTAACCGTAATGACTTCCTCCCCATCCGGGTCCATGCGTTTGACAATGCTGTCATAGGAAAGGTTGTCTTCGTTGGCAAACCACGTCGTGCACCGAGGGATCGACTTCTGGGACAGCTTGTGCGCAAACACAGCGCCGAAGACCGGAATGGATTCATATAGCCAAATCTGCAAGCCAACCGCAATCCATATACAAACCTACACCGCATAATGGAGTAAAGTAGCATGAGGGTGGTGGATAACGTTACTTGGAATGCCATCGGATACCCCACCAGCCCGTATCCAAAGCGGTCTTTGCTCTTAGGATCGGGCTTTAAGTCGGCCAACCGCCCCTCAACGGCACCGGAGAGCGAGTTGTTCGTAAACAAGCCTCCCCCATGGGTATGCCAGGAAGCGTTCGACATTCTCCACGAGCCTGACTATCCACCCTCGCAAAGGCTTCCTCCCCCCCCCCCCCCCCCAGCAAAAGCACTGCCTCCACGATGAAGAGGAGAACGAGCTTGAATCTCTTCCTTGCACTCGGCTCCTTCAGCAGACAACTCTTCAAGGCGAACTCAAGCTTGCCCACCTTCACGCTCTCCGTTTTGAAGAAGTCCTTCACAGCTTTGTTGTCCTCCTCCATTACCGTACGCTTCACTCGACCACACTAGAGCCCCGTCACAATGGCAAACTCCTTCATCGAGAAACGCCGCAGCTTCCCCTGAACCATATACCATGTCTCCAACTTCTTCTTGGTCACCACTTTCCGTTGTAGTGCGTAATGCACTAATTGGGACGAGAATTGGCACCGGCTCGCCAGCTGGATGATCCCACAAAATTGGTTGTCCAACAACTTATCCCAATCGTACGGGTCGACGTAGTTGTCGATGTTGGCAAGCATCGCCAACCTCGACCCTTGGTTTACCCGTCCCCGGAAGTGCTTTTCTTTCGGGACACAGTATCGGGGCACCCGCTGCTTGTCACTCTTTGTATTTTTGTCCGAACCATTTGTCTCCTGTAGTTTAAGAGCAACAATAAGTTTTCCAGATATTTTTTATTCCATGTCACTCGGTTTCTAAACCCATGTCAATCAATTTCTAAACCCATGTCACCAATGTCAGACAGTTTCTAAACCAATGACGCCATACATTCCACATCAACTCCCGAAATCTCAATTTCAAACTAATGGAAATGTGTTTACCATAGGCAAAATGGTCATGGATAGACCATTTTCTTGCCAAACTTGCACAAATAGACCAATACCTAATACCAATCGAACTCCACACCCAATGTCAAACACCCAATTCCAGTTTCAGATTCTAAGCCCCTGTCACCCAAATTTCCCACCCATGTCACCCCCTTTCTCTTTACCACACCAGATTTCGATATTAAACACATGTAAAACCTTCATCATTCTTCTTCAATCAAACCCCTAATCTTCCCCATTCCCAATTTCGACTCCCACCATAGCCATCATCTTCGGCCTTCCTAAACCCTAACCACCGGTTTGCCCTATCCATTCCACAAAACCGCCCTTCTCTTCCTTCAACCACCATCCCAAACCCCAGATTCGAAGAAAAGGGAGAACAGAGAAAAGGGGCGTACCTTGTGGTCGGCGGCGTTCTTCTCCACTCCGACAGTTACCGGCGTCTCTTCTTCGAACGGGTTTTGGTGGTCGCCGGCGTCGTCTATTCTTTCTCTCCCTTTGAACGGTTTGGAGTTTTGGAATTGGGAGAGAAGGAAAACCGATGGAGAGAGATGGAGTGTGGTGATGTGAGGCATTAATTGCCCTGTCAACTCACCCCTTTTTTAATGTTTTATTTTTTTTTATTTTCCCGCCCAAAATCGGCTACAATGGGTGAGGGGACGGGTACATTTGTGCAAAAAAAAAACCAAAAGGGTCTATTTGTACAAATTTCCCCCCCCATTGGTCTATTTGTGCAAGTTTGGCAAGAAAATGGTCTATCCATGACCATTTTGCCAAAAAAAAAACCCGGAAAAAAAGACCAAAAAAAGAGGAAAAACAGAAAGAAAGGGAATAAAATGGCAAAAACCAGAAGGAAAGAAAAAAGGGGGAAAAACAGTGGAGTCCGGGATTCGATCCCGGGTTTTCACCCTCTCCGCATGCTCCTCAACCAATTGAACAAACAAAGCAACTTGTTCAATAACACACATGTATTATAGGTATATTAACTTTAAAATGAGGTAGGTTGTAGCAAAGAGTAGGGTTGTGCATCGGTCTAAAACCTAACCGAACCGGGCCGAACCGAACCGAAACCAAAAATCTCAAATTTTCAAATCGAAAGCCGAACCGAAAGCATTAGGTTCGGTTTGGTTATTTACCGGTTTGGTTTGTGTTCGGTTCGGTTTCAACATAATCGAACCGAATTTCTATATAAAAATAAATTGTACAAATATATATAAAATATAAAATATAGTATATATACACATATTCCAATATAAAATATACAAATAAAGTATACAAATATATATAGACATTGTATATACAATTACAAATATATATGTGTATATAAACATTGTATACAAATAAAGTATGTGTATATATGGAATGTTTATATACATACTGTATTTGTACAAATATATATATGTATTTGTACATATATGCATATTGTATTTGTACAAATATATACACGTATTCGAAATATAGTATGTTATATACTAATATACATACTGTATTTGTACAAATATATATAAACATTGTATATAAAATTACAAATATATACAATGTTTATACAAATACAGTATAATTATATAAACATTGTATACAAAATTACAAATATATATAGTATGTGTGTATATATAAAGTATATAAATATATATATACAATGTATTTATGTAGTGTATAAAAAAATTCGGTTTAACACAAACCGAACCTAAACCGAACACAAACCGAACCTAAACCGAAAAATGAAAATTCTCGAACCGAAAGTCGAACCAAAAAACTTCGGTTCGGTTCGGTTTGTGTTGGTTCGGCCCAAAAATTCGGTTTGAACCGAATCATACACACCCCTAGCAAACACCAGCCCACCCTAGTTCTGTCCCTAGTAGTAAGTGTTGTAAGATTGGGATTCGTAATCTCATGTAGTGATTGCGGGGAAATTGGTACAGTCTAAATAACATATTTAAGTGAAAGAAATAAAGACAGTTGGTATCTTCCTGATCGGCGCGTGCAGGACAGAGTGGTAGTGGGAAAAGGTTGTGATTGGTGGGAGGTAGTTAGACCTGTCAAAACACAATCCGACCCGGTCGACCCGACCCGACCGTTCAGAAAATTTTCGACCCGAACTCGGAAATTTTAACCCGGAAATTTTTTTCGAGCCGAACCCGAAAAAACGGAAATTTTCCGGGTCATCTGGGTTTCGACCCGGTGACCCGATTTACCCGGTAATTTTGACACGATTTTACCCGATTGACCCGGTGACCCGGTTGACCCGGTTGATTTTTAATTAAATATAATTAATTTTTTTATATATAATTAAAATTTATTGCAAAATCATCAAATCATGATTTTTTAAATTTAAATAGGAAAAAATTGACAAACCCGAAATCGACCCGAAATGACCCGAAACCCGATCAAACCCGGGTTTTAGTCAACCTGGAAATACCCGGGACCCGTTTTACCTGAGACCAGAAGTGACCCGACCCGAACACGATCCGAATGACCCGTTTGACAGGTCTAGAGGCAGTGGTGGTTGATCAATATATAGTCTTTGAAAAAATTTAACATATCGTATGTGACCCACTCAATCGGTTTTAAGTCTTAATCTAATTTGTAAATATTTTTTAAAGTGTTGAAGGACTTGGATATAATTTAATTATACTTATATTGTCAATAGATATTTATCGTCTTACCAATAGACTTTATGAACTAAAAATAATATTATTTAAATAATATTTTAAATATTTTTTCATGTGATATTATAAAGGATTAAATTAATTTTAAAAGATTATATTAATACATTTTTGGATAGACATTGTACATAATAAATGGCAAGAAAGTCATTGCCTCATTGGCCCCTCCAGTGAGACACATTGATGTTGAAGTTGTAAAATAATAATAAGTCGTCGCACATCCCACTTCTCCATTCGCTCTTTTATATATCCATAAAAAACGAGTCGTTGCAGGATCGAGATTGATCGAGAGAGTTTAATATTGGATTGCCGGTCAAACTACGTAATTATACAGTACCTAGATCGAGTAGCCATGGAAGCTCTGCATCAACTCTTCGCGGGTGCATTCAGAACCATCAGCCTCTACTTCTCCCTCCTCTACTACCTCACCCTCTTCAACCTCCCCCGCGCCATCAATATTGCTGTGACCTCGTCCTTCAACTTCCTCTGCACCAAACGCCCCCTTAAGCATGAGCACTCCCACCCCGCCCCGAACTCTGATCAAGAAACCCGCTGTCGATCGTCGCCGCCGGCGTCCGCAGAATACGAGTGCGCCGTTTGCCTGTCGTTGTTGCACGATAAGGAAGGCCGAGAGAGGTGTTAGGCAGCTTCTTTGCGGCCACGCTTTCCATGAGAACTGCCTTCACACGTGGCTGACCCTCGGCTCTTCCACCTGCCCTCTCTGCCGCCAGCCGCTCTCGCCGTCACCGGGAAAGGCTTTGGGATTGCGTGGAGCGTGGGGTCCGGTTTATGGGCAGGACCTCGAGGTTGACTATTCCTGCATCGATGGTGATGATCTTTTTGCGTTTTTCGAGTGTTAATTTTTCTATTTAAAAGCAAACTAAATTATTTAGTTTGCTACATGCGTGCTGTTGGATATGATAAATATGTGAGTTACTCCGTAAAAAATTTTGTACATAATAGTTGTTGATGGAGTTTAATGGTCAGGTGATGATCGGAACTCTAAAATATATGAATAATTAGCTTGGGGCTTGTTTTCTTGGCCGGACAAGCCTCCAACGATCAAGTCAATGTTTTTTTTTAAAAAAGAAAACCGAAAGCGATTAAGTGGTACGATTTCTAGTCTAGTCTAGAACATTTTTCGGATGAGAATCTGAAATTCTAAATCTACGATAGGATTAAGGCAGTGGTTGTATGATCCAAAAAAGTCAATTTATCCGCTACGTACACTATTAATTTCCCTAAACATGTGACGAATTTGGACGGTTTGAAATTGACAAATTAAGGTCCATTAGGGAATCAGATCGAAATGATCATTTCGATTTCCCAAGGGCATTTCTAAATGTCTTTAAGTGCATTAATAATGGATATGTTGTCACCTTCTATTTCAATGTTTTGTATATTTTAAGTTTTAAAGCTTCACGAATTTCGTCACTCAGTGCTATAGCCTCGACACTAATAATCGAGCATGACAGGATACTACCTCCCTTCATAGAGACCCAATTTGCTTTATAATCGCAAATAATAAAACCAATTGCGGAATTTTCGTTGTCTCATAAGGAACCATCAAAGTTAAGTTTGAATCTTGAGATTTTTGGTTTTTCCCATTTGATCCCTTTTTTCTGTCTGTTTTCACTGTCATGTGAGTTGTTAGAATGGTTTCGTGCTGATGTTATATATATTTGTTTCTTACTCCTCATTCTTAGCCATGTTCCAGTTACGAATATGTTGTTTGGTAAATTTTATAACACTATTGATTGATCGCGTTTCATTTTTTAAAATCATTTGATTCCTGAAGTACCAGATACTCCACCAAATGGTTGCCAATGTACTTGTGTTGTTAATGTTGATTGATTGTTTAAGTGTTTTTATAATAGATTGTTCATCTCTTACATTTGTATCCCATTTGTCTATGATTTAAAAGATTTTATCATCTATTCTAATTTGGATAATATTTTTAGCGACATTAGAGCAACCCCAAGAGATGTGCTAAAATAGAGAAAAGATGGAATTTAGAGGAAAAAAAACCCATATTTTGTCCCCAACAGATTATGTAAGAGCATCCCCAGAGCCCAACCCTCCCCTCCGGGAGCTCCTAAATCTCCTTCGAGAGCCCCAAATCTCCTCCGGAAGCCCCTAAATCTCCTTTGGAAGCACAATTCGATTATCAACCATCGGTCTCGCTCGAATCCGATTAGTATCGATCTCAAGGTTGGGGATTTGTGGGCTGTTGTGGACTTCTTCCCCTTGTCCTTCTCTTCCCCTTCACTGTCGATACTTCATAGATCTAAGGAGATCTTGTATGCAGTTTGTGTATTGTGACGGGAATCATTAATTTGTCAATTAGCAAGCCTATTCTGCCGCCTTTTGGTTTCAATCTATAATGCAAAGCCTACCTTTTCCATTGTTGAAATGGGTTGTCATATTGAACCCAAATTCCTAATTTTTACACTCGGCGGTGCGGGTGGTCCTATGTCTTTCCGCGCTCATCCCTCCTCCGTCCATCTTCCAGCCACAACTTCGGTCTGGCGGTGTCTGCTCGATGGCGGTTCTCGTCCTCAGATCCTTGGTCTGGGGCACCTCCGTCATCGTCGATCAGATGCTGCCACTGCCCCCGTCTACCGCTTCCTTCAATCTCCGATCAGGGCTCCAACACTAGTTTCCCACACCCCCTCCCGCCTTCTCCTGGGTGATTTTGGGGTTTCTCTCGGTGGTGGCTCCCTTCGCCTCCTGCTCCGTCCAATCGGACTATTGTCGCCTTTATGCCCCAAGCCACCTCTGGTTTGTCGGGGAGTTCTTCTCTATTCTCTTGAGTTTACTCTCTGCCCTTCCACTTTCTTGGGCCCGTTAGCCATCCTTTGGGCCCAAGGCATATCCTTGGGCCCAAAGCTAGCCCTAACCCTTTGTTATTAATAAATTATTAATTAAAACGTTATAATATATATATATATATATATATATATATATATATATATATATATATATATATATATATATATATATATATATATATATATATATATATATATATATATATATATATATATATATATATTGGTATTAAATCCCGCTTGGGTTCCTGGTGCTTCCGGTTCAGGCGTTGAGTGGCTCTACGTGTGGCGTGATTGGATTTTCTTCTCCGTTTGATGGGGTTCTGGCAGTCGGAGTCGGGATAGGCTGGGGTCGTGGTAGTGTGTATCGAGGCGACTCCTTTCTCCGGAAGATTGTTTCCTTGGAGGTTCGTCTTCACTGCCCACAGGTGTCTCTGATGTGTCGCTGGCCTACGGTGCTGCTTCGGGGTAGTGCTTGGCTTTGTCCCTCGTCTATGTCCTCGTCTTGTTCGGTTTAGTTGTATTTAGTCTCGTTTTTGTAGGGTTTCTTGCCTGTATTTTGCACAAACTTTGTATTTTTGTGTTTGCTTTGACGGTTATCCGTCTGCCGACTTGTCGGCCATCAAGGTTCAGGTTTGTCTGACCTCGAATTCTTTTCTAATCAAAAAAAAAAAAATGTAAGAGCATCCCCAAGAGCATCCCTATTTTGGAGAATATTCAAAATTTGGGGAATTTTGGGCTTTTTTAAGGTCCAACAGCTTCCCCAACGTACTCATTCTCCAAAATAGGGTGAGAATGAGAAAACTAAGGTCTCTTCCCCAAATTTACAACAACGCTAAATTTTTTGGAGCAACCCTTTTTCCCACGTTATTCCCATTTCAACTCTCAAAAACCGAATGTGAATTTGGATTACTGCTCGACAATTCGGACTCCCTCTTAGCACTTCGATTTCGATTCCACTCCACCCCAGATGCTTAATACATAATCGATGACGTTGTTGCCTTCGTCTACTACTCCTTCTGTCGCCGCCACGGTGCCGTCGTTGCCTTCGTCGACTATGGCCTCGCTCCCGTGCAGTACGAAGACGCCTTCCACGCCTTCCGCTTCCTCGATGACTGTCGGATCGGAACTGATGTCGGATCTGAGAATTTGCAGCACCTTCACCGTCCAGCCGTTCTTCGGCGGCGAGGAGCTATCGGAGTCGGAGATCCGGCTTGGTGCAAGAAGTTCTGTAGAAGTACAGTTTGATATTAGAGACGATCGTCATAGGAGAGTTACAGAGGAGGGATGGAGGAAGAAGGAGACGTCTATTTAGTTCATCTAGGTAATTGTATACTCCCTTACTCTTTACTTCTCAGTAGCCAAAGGCGGAATTCCATGGGCAAAAGATGAATGATCAATTGGAAAGAATATTGTCTCAAGACTTACCTAGATGAATTAAATAAATGTAAATAGGAGAAGTAAAGAGTAAGGGAGTATACAATTACCCTTGCCTATATATATACATACATATATATGCTCTATTTAGTACAGTATAACCTACACATTATGACATACTCAGTAGCATATCTATATACATACATACATACATACAGTGGGTATATATACATTCAGTAGGATCTTTTTATATATATATATATATATATATATATATATATATATATATATATATATATATATATATATATATATATATATATATATATATATATATATATATATATATATATATATATATATATACACACACACTCGGTAGCAGATTTACTTAATAAATTTCATTTCTATCAATCTCGTTCCGTCACATACCCACCCTTAGTTCTAGATAGCTAATCAATTACATCAAATTTCAATAAAAAATTTAGCAAAAAAATTCAATAAAAATATAATTTACAATTAAAAATTAATTTACCATTCTCCAAAATGGAGAAATTGTTGGAGTTGACACAAATTTTTTTCAGAGAATATGAAGGTTGATTCTCCATTTTGAAGAAATTTTGGGGAATCCGTTGGGCATGCTCTAAAGCCATCTGCAAAATAGAGAAAAGGATGAAAAATGGAAAAAAAATCTGTGACTTTGTGGGAAGAAGTTTCATCTCTATAATTGAATGTGTGCACTTCTCCCCATAGACAATTTATTGCTGCCACTATTGTAGGCTTGTTTCCAGGCAAATATATTGCCGCCTAGACATGGCCACGGGTCCGACCCGTCGGGTCGACGGGTCGGACCCGCCAGATCGACAACCCGGGGAGGGTGACCCTATCCCTGACCTGCGGTTGGGACGGGTCGACGGGTTGGTTGACCCGGCGAGTCGGACTGCCGGGTCGGCCACGTGGCAGGGGAGGATGGAAATGGGTCGGACCCGGCGGGTCAGGCCGGGTTGTGTTTTTTTTTTAGGATGTTTTTGTGATAGGTGATGAATTTGTGTAATATGGTTTTGTGTTTAATGGTTTGTGGGTATTGGGGAATAAATAAAAGAGGGAAGAAGGACTTGAATCGGTTTCCCAATTGCCTACGTATCCTCCCGGGGGAGAGGAATCAAAGCCCACGTAGTTCTTCACCTGTTGTCTGAACCCCGCTTACCTATTCGGCTATTCGTCGGTGTCGGATTGGCGCTGGCCATGGGGATCGACGACTCCACCGTCCACGGAGCTCCCGACTGATTCCGATTCCATTCCGTCATCAAGCTCGGACCCGGTGTTAAGGAAGTTCCTCTGAATTCTCATCTCGGCCCTCTTCCAATCGGCGAGGAATACTTGTGCTTCGAGGTTCTCAAGGAGCAAGTTTGATCTCTTCTCGGTAAGAATTTGCCCCCCTCGGCTGAATAATTGTTCCACTGCAACAGTGGAACAAGGGGCCCCAAGTATTTGTCAAGCGATCACCTGCAAGGTCGGAAATTGTTGTCTTTCTACTCGGCTCCACCATTCTAAAATATCGAAATCTTCATCTTCATCACTGCGAAATTCAAAGTTAGTAGACAAGTATTCTTCGAGCTCCGAGTGCGGGCTCAACGAGGACCTCGGCCTCTTTGTGCCAAAAATATCTCTGGCAAGAGCCTTAGTTCGAGCGGTAATACTAGTGCGGGAGGATCCGCTCGAGCTGGAAGGCACAGGAGGAGGAATGTTAGGTGCTCTAGCGCCCGTAGAAAAATGAGTATATAATGCTTCAAGTATTCCCCTAACTCTAGAAACTATAATTGAAACATTGCAATCAGGATCATCTTGGATATCGAGCGTAGGAAAGTAGTTTTCTAAAAACTTTTGAAGCCCAGTTAATTTGTATCTAGGGTCGAAACAACAAGCTACGAGGAAAATATCAGGAATAACTTTGTAATAAGACAACCATTTCGCCCGCATGGTGAAAACAGAGTCGGATATGCATTGCACTTGAAGCCCGTCCTGGACGGCTATGGCAATCTTCATCGCGACAAAACAGAAAACACTAGATGTAGGAATGTAAGCATGACTAAAAGTTTCGGTTGCATCATGGAAAACCTTGAAAACCTCAATTATATCTCGAGCCACAACCCACACATCCCCAAAAACGTTTAACTCTAGGATGTGTTGGGTGGCAAAAGCAGAAAGAACTTCTCTATATATTGATAACAATCATAAATCATTTTGTATGTCGAGTTCCACCGAGTGCTAACATCTCGGGGGAAGTTCTTCGGGCGAAGGTTGTTAGACCGATAAAAATGGTGCCATTGATGGCGAAGCTGTTTATTTTTCAATTATTTACTTTAACATTGTATCATATAAAATGTTTATAGTATTTTTTTAAATTCAAAGTTTGTTATTTTGATATGTTTAGTTGTTTAGGTTTATTAATTTATATGATGGATTAGTTAAAAAAACAAAATAATACACACATAACACACAATCTTATTACAAACCGAACAACGATTACAAACTCGTACCAGATTCATTGTCCGGTCGATATCGGGCTCGACGATTCATCACGTCATGTGTGACATTACAACCTAAAACACGAACTTACTTCCTAGTTCCTACTTTATTTACTTCTTCATACGTTCATATTTGAACAACATCATAAACTTAACACAACACAAGACTAAAATACTAACTACTTATTACTCGACGATCCCGATGCTTCGACTTCTTTTTCGGGATGCTTCTTGGCAAGATGATTCTTCAGGTTGCCATAACCCAAGTTGTTAGTGATCTTGTACTTATGACCACAATAGCAACACTTCGCTTCTATCTTACCCGGGGCTTGGACGGCCTTCTTGAAATGATCGAACAAGGAGGAGGAGCTCGATGTCGAGGATCCGCTTTTACCGTCTTTGCTGGCTATTACGACGAGATTGGATGAAATATGAGTGATTTGATTGATTGATGTGTAAGGAAAATGAATTGGGGAAGAGGGAATGCCTATTTATAGGCTCGAGCCTACGTTCAAACCCGAGCAATGGCTAGTTTTAAAAAAAAAAATGGCCAAGTGGTCTGGGACCCACACCCAACGGCCATATTTTCAAATTTCCCAACCCGGCGGGTCAGATGGGTCGACCCGGCGGGTCATAGGTTCCAATACACTCGAACCTAACCCTAACCCTCAACCCTTCCCGACCCTAGGACCCGTGGACCCTGGCCCGGCGGGTCACGGGTCGACCCGCCCGACCCGTGGCCATGTCTATTGCCGCCAGTACTGTAGGGTTCTTCTCAACTGGGTGACACTGGTGAATCATCTTCTCTCCTGTAGTGATTAATTCCAGGTATGTGATTTCAATTTCAATCCTCTTCTCCACTTCTTCTTCGTCTATTTTAGATTTTGTTTGATTCAATTTCTGATTTCGCTTTCCGATTCAATTTCTGTTCGATTTGCTGTTCGATTTCTGATTTCGTTTGATTCAAGTTCGATTTGCTATTCGATATCTGGTGCTTGATGTTTCTGAATTCTGGTGCTTGTTGTTCGATTTAGGTTCGATATCTGGTGTTTGATTTAAGTTTGATTTGCTGTTCGATATCAAGTTCGATTTGCTGTTCAATTTCCATTCGATTTAGGGCTGCTTTCTGTTCAATTTCTGTTCAATTTAGGTTTGAATCTGTTCGGGTGTTGATGTTTCTGTTCGGGTGCTTGATGTTTCTGTTCGATTTAGGGCTGCTTTTTGATTTGTTGTTTGATGTTTCTGAATTCGTGTGCTTGATGTTTCTGTTTGATTTTGTTCAATTTCTGTTCAATTTCTGGTGCTTGATTTGGCACATTTATATTCGATTTCTGTTCAATTTCTGGTGCTTGAATTCTGGTGTTTGAATTCTAGTGCTTGATGTTGATGTTGTTGTTCAATTTCTGTTCGATTTGGCACATTTATATTCGTTTGAATCTATTCGGGTGTTGATGTTTCCGGTGCTTGATGTTTCTGTTTGATTTCGTTTGAATCTTTTCGGGTGTTGAATCTGTTCGATTTAGGGTTGCTTTTTTATTGCTATCGAATCTGAATTTTCGAGTGCCCTTTCTTACTAGTTTTTTCATTTGTAGATGAATTTCATGGAGCTCCTAAATAGTGGATCACCCATCAATGACCTCAATGATTCTCCTTCCCAGTTTAATATTTCATCGAGTCAATATCATGCTAGTGGTTCCACCTTTGAAGAAACTGATGTCGAAGTTGATGAAGCAACAAATATTGCCTCTGCAAGCCAAAGACCTAAAAAACAATCTACAAGATCATCGAACTTTACAATCGACGAAGACAAGTTACTTGTATCCGCTTGGCTAAATGTGAGGTTGGACTCGGTCAAAGGAAGTGACCAAAAGAAGGGCCAATTTTGGAAAAGAGTCACCCGATACTTTGAGGAGAATAAGACATGGGGAGGTTATCGGAGTGAGAAATCATTGACAAGCCGTTGGACAACAATCAACACCGCCGTGAGTAAGTTTAGTGGACACTACAATTAGGTGCAACACTTGCCTCGAAGTGGTTCCACCGAAGAAGATAAGGTACACCCTTGTTTCTACATATTATTCTTTAGAGTTTTAAAATACAATAGTCATTAATTATATGACTGCATTTGTTGTTGGTTTTTTTATCAATACCTCTGGAAATAGTTAGTGGAGGCAAAAGAAATGTTCAAGAAAGTTGAAGGTCATGCATTTCAACTCACTACAAAAAATAAAGAATTTTGCCACGCTCGATAGCAACGGCGAGGGTCTGCCGTAGCTAGCGGGTTGATTTTGGCCATGGCCTAGCTACGGATGAGGAGCACGGTAGCAACGGAAAGGGTCTGCCGTAGCTACACTATTAAAAAAAAAAAAATAGCCATACCTCTTAGCAACGGCAAAAATTTGTCGTGGCTAATGTGGCACTTTTTGCCACGGCATAAGCTACGGGAGGAGTTGTCGGGATGAGACTGTTGCCACGGCTAGACATTTGCGGTAGCAAAAGTATAATTTTTGGGGTTAAAAATTAAAATTAACCAAACTGAGACGAAGCTCTCTCTCGAATGCCCTAAACTCCGCCGCCTCCATTTCTCTCTTCCTTCTCTCTTGCTCCAAACCCTCCCGTCGATCTTCACAGTTCCCAAGCATCAGCCCGGAGAATGAAAAGCCCTCCAGCAGCGCCCCCGACGACCGCCCTTCTGCCTCCGCCTCCGCCATCGGGGACACCGACATCGATCACCTACGCCTTCCTGTACCACCAGAAGAAGATGCTCTTCGACCGCGTGCGTATGGACGCCTACTTCAACTCCATCTTCCATCACAAGTCCCACTTCGTCGGCAAGGTACCTTTCTCTCTTAATCTCAATCTCTCACATTTCTGAAAAGATTCCGAGCCGATTTCCATAATTTTCGTGATATTGGGGGAGAAGACGGTGCTGGATGTGGGAACGGGGTGAGAGATCACGTTCGGGAGGTGTACGCCGTTGAGGCGACTAAGATGTGCGACCACGTTCGGGAGCTCGTCAAGGTGAACAAACTCGAAGGGATTGTAGAGGTCCTGCACTGCCGAGTTCTCTGGCTTCTTGCTCTACAAGGAGCTTGGGAGGAGGCTCAAAGTGAGTTTTTTTTCTTTTTTCTTTTCTTTTTTTTTCAAGTTGCTTTGAAATGTTGGCTTGATGTGTGAATTTGTGTTGAATTGAGTTGGTTTAAGATAGTTTGATTCACTTCATTGATGATGTTGAATTCATATTTCATTGTTTGAGTCACCCTTGTATCAAAGTGTTATTTATCTATGACATAGGCTACTGTCTTCTAAATATTACTTTGATTTCTATACCTTGAATCATGTTGATATGTGTATTATATTGTATTATGATATGATGTGTATATTTCACCTTTGAGAACAAGGTTGTCTTTGCAAATTGAAATTTTCTTTATGATTTTTCTGTCTTTGTCAGTTAACTATCATTGCCTCTCTCGAAACTAGACTAACCAGCTGGATATATTAGTTTACATATTGTTTGAGCAATTTAGAAAGTGTGAAAATTATGGATGATTATCGGCATATGTCTGATAATGCACTTGATTACTAGGCATATCATATTACTGTATATTAGCATTCTTTATGTACAGGTTTCAACATTATGGATTCACGGCTGAGGATTAACAAATACATGTAGCTTGTTTTTGATATAGTTTTCTTTCTCTATTGCTTGATTCTAATATCAATTTTCATGATTATCAAGATGAACCTATGTTTGCTTTTGTTTAGTGACAATTGAGGTAGATGTTAGCTGCATTTCAATTAACAGAACTAGAGTTATACTTTAACAGCTGCCACGAGTTAGAACTTGGTACAGATTGCCTGCCTTTTTAGCAGTTTAAGCCCGACAGAATCCAAGAGACAAATGCTCTGCCCAGATGAACCTAGACCATTCAAAACAAAACGCTATAATCAGATGTTGCGATAGACACATGAAACTCTGAAACATGAATAATTGAAGACCCATTACGCGAGGCAGAGAATTGCTCAAGAGAACTGCCTCCAAACTGCATCTCTGAGGTATGTGTGTACATTTGAAAATGTTTATATAAAAGGAACTCCTCTCTCGACATACAACATAAAATCTTAGATGGTTTAGAAGGTGATTTGGGATTGCAACTTATTCTTCTTCATAGCTGTAGCCTCTTTCAATATGCATGTTTGCAAAATACTTTGCAATGACATGCATTACCTTTCTTTTTCTCTTGACAGTAAAAGACGTCGAGCGAGGAGACATATGCTTGCTTGCCGGGGAAGTAGATCTCCTAAGCTTCGCCCTCCTTGATGGAGTCATCTTGCTATCATCAACTTCAGAGCTCCTCCATCTATCCATCTGGGTTTGCAGCTCTCCTTGAACCAGCTGCTTTGCACTTAACGATTTGTCTGTCTGGTAAATCTCTTGCTCTTCCTTTAACCTCACCTCCCTGCTTTCATTCTTCATCTTCTCGACTTTTGCTCTCGCTTCTCTCTCACTTGCCTTCAATGCTGTGATCCATTCCTGGGCAGCCGTTGCTTTCTTGTCGGCAGTTTCCCTGGCAGCAGCTGTACTCCCACTTAAGTATTCGTACTCAAACTTCGAAATGGTGATCGTGGATTTGTGCTGAGAAGCAGTTGCTCTTTCTCTCATTGCATCCTCAGTAAGAGCCCTTAGCTTCTCAAGAGCAGAATTTCTTTCCACAAATTATGATTGGCTCGTCCTCTATTTAGATTTTTAGAAATGTTCTTGGTTTAAAGTCTTTGAGTTTGAGTTCATTGAAAATTTTACATTTTCCATTTGTGCTCGCAGCATGTTTTGAAACTGGAGCAGGAAGAATACTCCAAAGACGAGATTGATTAGAGTTACGTAGAGTTTGTAGATAATTAGAACGTGTTGGATCAGGTAGGTAGGTTTTATATATATGCATTCCCTATTTGTTAAGCTTTCTTTTTAAATCGTCTTAATTGGTCTATTAGTATATACATCTGTCTAGTTTTGCAATCATTTTCCTTTGTGCTCCTAATATCATATACAGTGATAAAAATCATATTCTCTTTCACTTGAACCACTCCTAAGCAATACATAGGAAAATAGTAGCAATGGTTTAGCTGGTTAGCTTAGTCTCTTGATAACGGTAGGTGTTGAGGACATCTAGCTAGGCTTATTTGGTTGCTTTTTAGTCTTTGCTTATTATGGAGACATTGTAGTTTGTTCAGATAATCGTCATTGCTGGCAGGTAAGAGTAGTGGTCGTTGTTCATAAAAGGATGTACTAATAGACTAATATAGTATCATATAAAAGATCATTACAATTACACGTCTTATTAAATGGTAAATTTCTAAAGTTGGAAGCAACAAACATGTGGGAGGGGGTGCACTTATTGATTTGGTAAATTTCTAATATAGTATCATATTAAAGATCATTATAGTAGTGAGTTGTGACTTGTGAGTGATCTATTTTGAGTATTTACTTGGATATGAATGTGGGCTGAGCAATTTCAGTTTATAATGAGTATTTACTTGGATATGACTGTGGGCTGAGCAATTTCAGTTTATAAAAGATCATTACATAGAGAATATGAATGGTGAGTGCTTCACTGTCAAAAAATAGCCATAGAAAGGGGAAGGATATAGATAAATGGGGTGGAGATTAAGAATTTTTTTTATTAAGCATAGGAAGACTTTATTATTGAGAAGACCTGCTAAATCCATATTGTTCGGTAATGATATGAAATTAATTCCCTTTCCAGAACTTCTAATCGAGAAAAACTTAGATTATTATCCATGATGAAACATGAAACCACAAAGTGCTTAAATAAGATATATATGTCATTTAAGTTCAGATTATTATCCATGATCAAACATATATATATATGAAAGCTTCTATGACCCAAAAACTGATGTTCCAATTTTTATTTTTATTTTCTTGTGTTAATTTCCTTATGAAATGTGTACTCCTATTAGCGTGAAATGTTCTCTGGGACGTGTGAAATTGAGAAGTTGACACTTCATATGATGAATGGAATATTGTCTATATAGCAGCAGCAGTAGTATAGAGGAGAAAATATCTTAAAGAGACAATGGATGAGAAGTTGACACTTCATATGATGAATGGAATATTGATTAGAGTTGCGTAGAGTTTGTCTTATAGGTTTATACTCGAAAATTTGGATATTAGTGTTTGCTGCCTATGATGTTAGGTATAATCCAGATTTTGAATGCTCTCCTGATAGATGTATTTTGGCTTGTAATTTGCAGGATGGGATTGCAAAAGCAGTAAGTTCTTAGAGAAAAAGTTTGCTGTCATGATGAACTCACAAAAGAGATGGGCAAACAGCCATGAAATTGATTAGGTGTACGAGTGTAATCCCACTATAGTCCAGCAGACCAAAGGCAAATGGACAACTTGTACAAAAAGAATGAAATGCTTATATTGCAAGTGAGCTTCTTATTTATTTATTACTATCATTATTATGGTATCAGTTAGTTGTATGTGTACTTTCTTCGTTTTATTTTATATTTTATTTTTTAAAGCTTGGTATAATTATATTTATGTAAATTTTATAATTATGTATATTTATTGTATATAAATTATGTAGTTTGTGACATTTTATTATGTATGTAAATTTTGTATAATAATGGAATTTTATTATATATGTAAATTTTGTATAATTAATGAATTTTTATTATATATTTAAATTGTATATTATTTTATTTATTTTAAAAAAAAATATTGGACTTTTTAGCCCGGGTATGTAAAATCCGGGCTAAAAAATAGGTTTTTTTTTTAAATTTTTCAGCCACACTTTAGCTACGGCAGCTTGCCGTGGCAAATGTGGGGTGTCCTTTACCGGGGGTTGCATAGCCGTGGCTTTGCCGTAGCTAGATTCTTTTCCACGACAAGCTTCCGTAGCTACTATCATTTTGTCACCGCAAACTTGGCCACCCCTAGTTTCCCGTGGCTACATCCGTGGCTAAATAGGTTTTGCCACCCCAAATCAGCTTTTCGCCACGGTAAATTGCCGATGCTAAATTGTTTTTTTTTTTGTAGTGACTAGACCATTGTTGGAAAATTATGAGGTTCCAGCGAAAATGGATGGATGAACATCAACGAATTGATGGGAAGAGAAATTGCAAGGGTTCATCTGCTAAAACCACGAAGTCTTTCAATTTAAAAGAAGATGAAGAATGTCTTCCGCAACCAGAAGGTTTGAACTGACCGATTGGGAGAAAAGCGGCCACAGAAGTGAGCAAGAAAGAAAAACTTGATGAAAGTGCTACCACGGTTTCTAAAACCCGTGTTGAGCTAGAAGAATTAAGGGAATAAGAATAGAGAGTGACCGAATCAAGTCAGAAAACCTCAAGAGTTTGCTTGGTAATGAGCAAAAACAAGTTGCTCTTAGAGAGAAGGAATATGAACTTCAAGTAATGGCCATGGATATCACTAAGTTGTCGCCCATTCAAGCTGAATACTTTACGAGTCTACAAAGGGGATTCTTGACAAAGAGGGTTGGCGGGAGCGAAAATGAGTAGTCTCTTTATTTTTATGTGAACTATTATTATGTTCTATCGTTTTTATATGACTTTATTATTATGTTCTATCGTTTTTATGTGAACTATTTTTATGTGAACTATTATTACGTTCTATCATTTTTATATGACTTTATTATTAGTCTCTTAATGACAACGAAATTGAATATAACATAACATAATAATAGTAACAAAATATTGAACCGAAAATACTATTCTCCACCATGGATTGTCCATAAGTGCTCAATAAGATCTTCTTGGAGTCTAGTATGCACTTGTTTGTCTCTAATATGATGTCGTTTTGCAACAAACTCTAGTATGGTTGGCGTGCGTTCATGTGAAATTGTTATGCTTGGGACTTCAGCCACTCGATCATATTGCTTTTCAATGTCATGACAATGTTTTGTTCGACGATATAGATCATACTCTTCACGCTCATCTTTGACAATCATATTATGCATGATTATGCACGACATCATAATATGTTTTAGGACATCCTTATCCCAAAACCTTGTTGGGTTCCTCACAGTGGCAAAGCGTGCTTGAAGTACCCCGAAAGCACGCTCCACGTCTTTCCTTGTCCCTTATTGCTGCTTAGCAAAATATTGATGTTTATTTCCTTGAGGAACAGGAACAGTCTTCACTAATATTGCCCAAGATGGATATATACCATCGGCAAGATAATATCCCATACCATATGTTCTACCATTAACCGTGTAACTAATGGGAGAAGCACACCCTTCAACCAGTTCGGTAAATACGAAAGAGCGCTCTAATACATTAATGTCATTTAGAGACCCCGGTAATCCAAAAAACGCATGCCATATCCAAAGATCATATGAAGCTACCGCTTCTAAAATAATAGTGGGTTCATGAATGTGGCTAGTGAACTGACCATGCCAAGCAGTTGGAAAAAAATTTCATGTCCAATGCATACAATCAATGTTGCCTAACATCCCAGGAAAGCCACGCTCTTCACCAACTGCAAGTAGTCTGGAAACATCATCAACATTTGGCGACCTCAAGTACTCCTTCCCAAATACTTCGCCAACTGAAACGACAAACCTTTTTAGACTTTCTATTGTCGTGCTCTCACCAATCCGCACATACTCAGCCGGAACACCGTAAGCAAGCATTCAAAAAGCAGTTGTTACCTTTTGAAGTGACGACAAACCAAGTCACCCAGCAGCATTCCACTTTTGAACAAAATAAGAATCGTGGGCAACAATAGCATCATGGATACGAAGGAAAAGATGTTGCTTCATTTGGAACCTCCTAAAATACCGAGGCCCGTATTTTGGACGATCGGCAAAATAATCTTGATAAAGCCATTCATGACCACCAATAAGATCACGATCAATAATAGCGTGACCCATAATAGAACCACGTTGACGTCCTGATTGGTTGTTGGGAAGACATTCTTCTTCTATTTGAAGAAGTAATAGGTTTTCTTCATAATCGTTATCTATATCGTCATCATTGTTCATATATGTATTAACTAAATAGCGGCTACCCAATGAACGATGATCCAAATGAAATTAGATTTTTAAGGGAGGGAGAAAATTAGGAAGTAATCAAATGTTAGAAATGTTAGAAACGTTAGATTGGTATTTATAACAAGTGAAAAAAAATGTTAAAAGTTTTAAAAACTTTAATTGTTAGAAATAAGTAAAAAAAAAATTATAAATAAATGTTAGAAGTTTTAAAAACGTTAGAAATAAGTAAATAAATGTTAGAAGTTTTAAAAACTTTATTTGTGAGAAATAAGTAAAGAAATGTTAGAAGTTTTAAAAACATTTTAAAAACTTTAATTGTTAGAAATAAGTAAAAAAAAATGTCAAAAACTTTAATTGTTAGAAATAAGTAAAAAAGATGTTAGAAATGTTTGAAGTTTAAAAAATATTAATTAGTAATATATAATGTTATAAATAAGTAAAAAAATGTTAGAAATGTTGTTAGAAATGTGAGGCTAAATATTATAATTAAGATTAAAATAATATTTTATAAATGTAGAATTAAATATCCTTAATAAATGCATTTATTTATTATATTGTATAATAAATGTAAAAATCTGTAAAATAGAGAAGCTGTTGGAGTTTGAGTGAATTTTTTTTAGAGATTTTGACATTTTTATCTGTATTTTAGAGATTTTTTAGAGAAGTTGTTGGGCTTGCTTTTACACTCCATAAATATATGAAACAAATCTTCTCTATGGCGGTTGCAGAACTCGCATTGCATGTGGATTGCAATTCTACGTTCTTCTAGTTTACCTTTTGTTGGTGTTCTTCTCTGTGCGACTCTCCACATGAAGTGTTTGGTTCTGAGTATGCAATCTAAATCCCAGATCCAGTTAAGTTCAGATTTAGAGTATCCTTTTCTATTATGAAGAAGATTGAATTGATGGATGATTTTGTTGAAAACCACCCATCTGGCCGGGCTTGGTCTCCAATATAACCTATTTGTAATGTTATTTGATGGAATTGGAATATGTGTAATTTTGTTGAGTGTGTCTAGATTTAGATGGTTTCCTAGTTCACTAGCTATCTTTTTTACGGAGAGAAAACATGTCGTTGATCCGCCAAAGAAACTCAAACCTATAGCTAGTATAGCAATAAGCAAGAGGTCGATCCACAGGGAAAGTTATAATTCAAGTTTGATTCAAGTGTCAATCAAAGTAACCAGATTGGGGGGTTTTATGTGTGAAAGTTCCGCCTTTTATCAAAGGGGATTGAAGAAAGCAAGAGTAAATGATTTTAATTCAGACAATTAGGAGAAGCAATTCTACATACAATTTTGCACTTTATTTGGTTGAAGTGATCCTTGTAACTTCTTCTCGTCCTATTAAGTTTCCTATGAATGCCCTTGTCCCGACCTAATATAGTTACTAGTCCAATCAGTCCTACAAACCCTTATCAATCGAACAGTTCCTAAAGAAGGATTTAACCCAATTGATAGCTTTAAGTTCAAATATTAGCCAAGGTATTTGCAGTCCCTAAAGAGGGATTTAACAACACATCCAACTTCCTACTTGTTCAATTAGTTCAATCGGCTCTAAAAGAACAAGTTTGCTACTTAGGTTAAGGTTCACAATCAGAAATCTACAAAAGCTTAGCAATTGAATTGATTTAACAAGTTGGTCAGACAAGATAAAACAAAACATTAAACAATCAAGCAGAAAGAAGTTGAAGCATTCAAATATAGGAAACAAGGAACGAGAATTAGAAACTCACCATCAATCCAAATAAAGCTTCAAATTGCAGGCAGAATAGATGAGTTTAGTTCCTCATGGAAGACATCGCTCAAATCTCTAAAGTGTCCGATGAACGTAAGAATAGATTAGAAGTGACTAAAAAATAACATAAATTGGCCTTTTAATAAGTTTAAGTCGGCCACCAAACAAACTAGCAAAACTAGGGTTTTAATTAAATGAAACGCAGCGCTCTGGGCAAATGCGGCGGCTGCGTAATGGAAGCTGCGGCCGCTGCTTCATTGATGTGCTGCTGCCGCGGCATATGTGCTGCGCCCGCTGCAATAGTCTTTTACGAAAAATCTACTTTGAGTCAACTCTCGACGTCAACAGGAAAGTTGTAGCTCTCTGAAAGAGATTTTAACGCATGGTCATAATAGTCAATCGGACAACCGATGCCTCCAGAAAGTGCAAAACAAGTTCAGCATGTCTGGCGATAACTTCTGCAGACTTGTTCTTCGTTTAGGCTCGCTTCTTCTTCTCATGACCTCTTTAGATCTTCATGTAAGATTCTTCGATCAACTAGACATCCTCATCTAATGCGTCATCAACCCATGTCTCATCCTCGGATCCACAGTTACCTGAAATAATCAATAAAAGTGTGTAGATTCCGACTCCACATCATTAAGAGCAAATATGCAAATTGTACTTAAACCATGCATGATATGCATCATAACTAAACTAAATGCAACTTAATATGACCACCTAAATGCGTGCTATCACTTTTCCATGTCCTATTTTTTTGTCATTTGTAATGAAATTGTTAACTTTGGTCATTTCATTAATCGATGGTTTGTTTCGCACTATTTCGATTAGGGGTGTATATCCCCAAGACCAAATTATCGAGCCAGATGTTGATTATATTCTTGTCCCCTACTTGCCATTTGATACCTGAAGCAAAAAGATCTCTAGCAGACATAAGTTTAGGCCATATATTGCCATGACGTCGAGTGTTTTTTTATTTTGTATTGCATAAGATTACATTCTTTTAGGTACTTCTGTTTCACTATTTTGACCCATATATTATCTGGTTCTACAATGATTTTCCAAATTAGCTTGAATTGCAGTGCTGTGTTGATTTCCTCTACTTTTCTGATACATGTTCCTCCATTCTGTTTAGATTTGCAAACATTATCACATTTAATTAGAGGGTGGTAGTTTCCTTCTTTGTTCTAATAAAAGTTTTTATTGACATTGTCTAGTTCATAGAGTATATTCTTTGGTAGGAAGAAACTTTGCATTATGTATATGGGTTTTTGATAGCATGCATTTAGGTAGGCATAATAGGTTGCATTTAGCTTAGTTAAGATGCATTTCATGGATGATTAAGTACAATTTGCATATTTGCTCTCTATGTTAGTGGAGTCGGAATCTACACACTTTTATTGATTATTTCAGGTAATCGTGGATCCGATGATGAGACAGGAGTCGTTAACGCATTAGATGAGAATGTCTAGTTGATCGGAGAAGCTTACATGAAGATCTCAAGATGTCATGAGAAGAAGAAGCAAACCTAAACGAAGAACAAGTCTGCAGAAGTTGTCGCTAGACATGCTGAACTTGTTTTGCACTTTCTGGAGGCCTCGGTTGTCCGATTGACTATTATGACCATGCGTTGGAAAGCTCTTTCAGAGAACTACAACTTTCCTATTTACAAGAAGAGCGAATTCATGATAGATTTTCCGTGAAAAGCCCCTGGCTGCGGCCGCAGGAACCTTGCGACGCCCGCGGCCAATCAATTTGCAAAGGGTTGGAGGAAACAGTGTGCGGCGGGCGCAGTACCTATGCTGCGCCCGCAGCATTGGTCGGCTGCGCCTGTGCGCATCGTTTTAATTATTAAAACCCTAGATGCTTTTTGGTTTTTGTTGATGGCTGACTTTGGGATCTTTAATAAGGCCACTTTTTAGTTATTTTTGAATCACTTCTATTCTATTCTATTCATTAGACACATTAGAGATTTTGAGCGATGTTTTCCATCAGAAACTAAACTCATCCATTCTGCCTGCAATTTGAAGCTTTATTCGGATTGATTGTGAGTTTCTAATTCTCATTCCTTGTTTCCTATATTTGAATGTTTTAACTTCTTTATGCTTGATTGTTTATTGATTTGTTCTATCTTGTCTGGCCAACTTGTTAGATCAATTCAATCGCTAAGGTTTTGTAGATTCCTGGTTGTGAACCTTAACCTAAGTGGCAAACTTGTTCCTTTAGGGCTGGTTGAACTAATTGAATGAGTAGGAAGTTGAATGTGTTGTTAAATCCTTTTTTAGTAATCTCTAAACTTAAAGCTATCAATTGGGTTAAATCCTTCTTTAGGGACTGTTCGATTGATAAGGGTTGCTAGGACTGGTTGGACTAGTAACTATATTATGTCGGGACAAGGGCATTCATAGGAAACTTAATAGGACGAGAAGAAGTTACAAGGATCACTTCGATCCAATAAAGTGGAAAATTGTAGGTAGAATTGCTTCTCCAAATTGTCTAAAAACCAAATTCATTTGCTTTGCTTTCTTTACTTTGCTTTGATAAAAGGCGAAACTTTCACACACAAAAACCCCCCAATTTGGTTACTTTGGTTGACACTTGAATCACACTTGAATAATAATTTCCCTGTGGGATCGACCTCTTACTTATTGCTATACTAGTTATAGGTTTGAGTTTACTTTAGCGGATCAACGACAGGTTTCCCCTCCGTCAAATTTGGCGCCGTTGCCGGGGAATTTTTATTAATTCTTGTGTGTTTTTGGTGTTGATTTTGGTGTGGACCGTCTTATAGGGTTCATACCTGTGCTACTAATTCTTCTCTTTAGAAAGGATTGCAGAGATGGCGAACGACGCAAATCGTACTCTAAATGAGCTTACTGCTCCTGATCTGGCACAACAACCCTTAGCAATCCAATTCCCTACGCTGGGGGAATGAGTCAACTTTGAGCTTAACTCTGGGGTAATTCATCTTCTACCCAAGTTCCATGGGTTGAGTGGGGAGGACCCCCACAAGCATCTGTCTGAGTTCCATAATGTGGTAGTTGGGATGAAACCTGAGAACGTTACTGCAGAGCAAATCAAACTGAGAGTTGTTCCCTTCTCTTTGAAGGATGATGCGAATGAGTGGTTCTTCTGTCTACCACCTGGATCTATTACTACTTGGGCTGAGATGAAGAGAGTCTTCCTAGAGATGTACTTCCCTGCAACAAAGCTAAATGCCTTGAAAAGGTCAATCAGCAGCATTGAGCAGTATGCGACGGAGTCTATTCATGAGTACTTTGAGCGTTTCAAGAAACTCTGCGCTAGCTGCCCATGCCATGGGTACTCTCAGAAGGATCTGGTTCTCTTCTTGTTCAATGGGCTTACTGATGGAGAGCGCAAAACGGTGAATTCCTGTTGTGGGGGAAACATGTTGAATAAGACGCCTGCTGCAGCTTGGGAAGTGTTTAAGGAGCTCTCTGAGGGCTCTAGGCAGTTCAACAAGAGCACTCGTGCTAGAGGTGTACTTGCTATTGATGCCCCAGTGGCTGCATTACAGACTGATATGGAAGAGATGAAAGAGATGCTCAAGAAGCTGGTAGTTGACAGAGCATCTCAGCAATTGAAAACATGTGAATCCTACAGCGATACATCCCACCCTATGGATATGTACTCAACTTTGCAAGATCTTAGTGTTGAGTTGAATGCAATTGGGAATTTTGCTCCACAAAGGCCTAGGCAAGGCAACTTTGGTAATCCTGGGTACTTCAACAATAACTACAATGGAGGCTATCAGCAGGGTAATGGTTATGGCAACTACCAAGAACCTTTCAATCAGCAAGGGAGGCAACAGGCAAGGCCCCACCAACAATTTGAACCTCGACAGGGAGGCCAACTACACTCCAATGAGGCTATTGAGGATCCAATACAGAAATTGTCATGATTGGTCTTGAAGGTTGAGAAACAACAATCAGACCGGATCACAAATTTGGAGAATCAACTGAGTCAGCTCATTCAGGTCTTAAGTGCGAAGGAGGCAAACGATTCAGGGAAGCTTCCATCGCAAACGGTTGAGAATCCTAAGGAGAATGTCAGTGCAATAACGCTTAGGAGTGGCAAGGAACTGGTTGTCACACCTCAAAAGTACAATGAAGAAATAATTGACGAGGAGATAGAAGTGCTAGAAAAAGAAGACGGAACTCACAGCGTGCGGCGCCCGCAACACCCTTGCGGCGCCCGCGGCATAACAATGGAGCTGCGCCCGCAGCAATTTGCGGCGCCCGCCGCCAGTGCCCCCATCGACCTATCGGTGCCAGGTACGTTTTCTTCGTCTTGTTCCCCTTCTTCTCCTTCTTCCTCCTCCTCCTTCTTCTCCTTCTTCTTCTTCCTTACCTATGGAAACCCCAAAGCCGGTTCCACCATTTCCGGAAGCTCTGAAGGATACAAGAAGGTATGAGACCGATAAGGAGATTTTTGAGATGTTCGACAAGTGCGAGGTAAATATTCCTTTACTCAAATTGATTAAGAGCATTCCTAGATATGCTAAATTTTTGAAGGAATTGTGCACCATCAAGAAGAAGCAACGATTAAAAAAGAAGGAAAAGGTAAGTTTGAATGAAAATGTCTCTGCTATGTTGCAAAGGAAATTGCCTGAAAAATGTGGAGACCCAGGTATGTTTACAATTCCATGTGCAATTGGGAATACTAGATTCAAACAAGCCATGTTAGATCTAGGAGCCTCAATTAATGTTATTTCCTATAACATGTACATGTCTTTGGGTTTGGGTGGTTTGACTGAGACTGGGGTTACAGTGCAACTTGCTGATCGATCACAAATCAGGCCAAGAGGCGTTATTGAAGATGTTTTGGTTATGGTAGATGATTTGTTTTTCCCTGTTGACTTCTTTGTTTTAGATATGGAGCAGGGAGCCCCAGAAACACCCATTATACTAGGAAGACCATTCCTGGAAACTGCGAAAACGAAAATTGATTGTTGTGAGGGTTTATTGACTATGGAGTTTGATAGAAGAAAGATAGAATTCTCTCTCTTTAATCATGACAAACTTTCTCCTGAAAATTCTTTAAATATGCCTATTGCTAACAATATGGATTGCAACAAGAATTTTCGTGATTTGTTAGAAATACCTAAGGAAAATAGTTTATGGAAATTTAAGCCCCCTAACAAATTGAAATCTTTTGTGATTTCAGGACAACCCCCAGGACTAGCTCAAGGAGAGAAGCTAAGGGTAATGGATGAATGTTGGAACAGAGAGCTACACCTTCCAAGGGTGCCCGCATTTGTCAATGAAATGACAGGTGTAGGTGACCCTGGTGGAGGAACCTAGGCCAATCAAGGGCCATTACGTCGAGCCAACGACTTGAAACAAAGGCGCTTCTCGGGAGGCAACCCGAGGTAAGTTTTTCTTTCTTTTTCCTTTTTCTTTTCCTTCACCCTGATTATATTTGATTTACTTTTCTTGTCTTTATTGTTTCATTGAGGACAATGAAAACTTTAAGTGTGGGGGAGAGGAATTCTGTATATATATATGCATATTATAGGAGATCATATTTAATTTTCTGCATCATGTTTAAGTTTCTGTAATTTCTGTTTAGTTTAGTTAATTTTTAATTTTAAATTTTCGTATTTAAAAAAAAATCCAAAAATCCAAAAATAAGCATGCATTGCATACATATGTGTTATTCAAATACCCATATAGCTTAGTTTGTCCTTTAATTTAAATTTCAAGCATGATCATATAAATCCCATGGAGTTCTGGATGTTTTGATTATTGTCTGTATTTGATTTTTGTGGAACATGAGCTAGCGAATATAATTGAGCATGTATGATTGAGCTAAAGTATGATTGAAGTCCTAAAAATATGACCCTGTGAGAATGTTTAGCCTTGTTTGAATTCTTTTGCTCAATTGTGTGAATTACTCTTCTTGTGCTGCTACCTCTTGGCATTGACTACAGTATCTATTTTTCAAGACCGACTCACATGTTTGTTGCTTGCGGAGTTTATGTTTATATTTTGAGTATTTTGATTAGAATTTGTGCATATTTAGTGAATAAGGTGGCAATGGTTGATGCACTTAGTAACCGGATCTATGCATGACACCCATGGGTATGATTCGCGCAAAAAGGTGTTGAAAACTATCCACTAGGAAAGAAAGCTTGATCATTGAGTAACCAGGTTCATTCATGACACCCATGTTTGCAACTTGCGTCAAAAGATGTTCAAGTGGACTTCATATTAGTAGGTTGAGGTGTTGATAGACCGGGACCATTCATGACACCCATGTTTGCGTCTCGCGTAAGTGAAGCACCAAGACAAGAAAAAAAAATAGAAAAAAAAACAAAAGAAAAAAAAGAGTGTCGCATTTTATCTTCTTTATTGTGTCCCGCAAGTAATGACATTTCGGTAGAGAATTGGTGATATGGTGGTCAATGTCTATGAGCTTAGTGCATGATTGGTTTGAGTTGAGAGTTGTATCTTAAAGCCTAAACACATGAGTGAAACACATACTTCTGTTGAGGTTGGATGATGTCTACTTCTAAGCTTTGATCACTGGAATACGTGCTATGACGTTTGTTTGCTTGGTTTATGTTTTCACCTGATATGATGTTGCTTTTTGATGAGGTTGAAACTTGAAGGGATTTCTTGTGGGATACATTGATTTATGTTCATTCTATCATTGCTTGAGGACAAGCAAAAGTTAAGTGTGGGGGAGTTTGATAGCATGCATTTAGGTAGGCATAAAAGGTTGCATTTAGCTTAGTTAAGATGCATTTCATGGATGATTAAGTACAATTTGCATATTTGCTCTCTATGTTAATGGAGTCGGAATCTACACACTTTTATTGATTATTTCAGGTAATCGTGGATCCGATGATGAGACAGGAGTCGTTAACGCATTAGATGAGAATGTCTAGTTGATCGGAGAAGCTTACATGAAGATCTCAAGATGTCATGAGAAGAAGAAGCAAACCTAAACGAAGAACAAGTCTGCAGAAGTTGTCGTCAGACATGCTGAACTTGTTTTGCACTTTCTAGAGGCCTCGGTTGTCCGATTGACTATTATGACCATGTGTTGGAAAGCTCTTTCAGATAACTACAACTTTCCTGTTGACAAGAAGAGCGAATTCATGATAGACTTTCCGTGAAAAGCCCCTTGTTGCGGCCGCAGCAACCTTGCGGCGCCCACGGCCAATCAATTTGCAAAGGGTTGGAGGAAACAGTGTGCGGCGGGCATAGCACCTATGCTGCACCCGCAGCATTGGTCGGCCGTGCCTGTGCACGTCGTTTTAATTATTAAAACCCTAGATGCTTTTTGGTTTTTGTTGATGGCCGACTTTGGGATCTTTAATAAGGCCACTTTTTAGTTATTTTTGAATCACTTCTATTCTATTCTATTCATTAGACACTTTAGAGATTTTGAGCGATGTTTTCCATGAAGAACTAAACTCATCTATTCTGCCTGCAATTTGAAGCTTTATTCGGATTAATTGTGAGTTTCTAATTCTCGTTCCTTGTTTCCTATATTTGAATGTTTCAACTTCTTTGTGCTTGATTGTTTATTGATTTGTTCTATCTTGTCTGGCCAACTTGTTAGATCAATTCAATCGCTAAGGTTTTGTAGATTTCTGGTTGTGAACCTTAACTTAAGTGGCAAACTTGTTCCTTTAGGGCTGGTTGAACTAATTGAATGAGTAGGAAGTTGAATGTGTTGTTAAATCCTTTTTTAGGGACTGCAAATACCTTGGCTAATCTCTGAACTTAAAGCTATCAATTGGGTTAAATCCTTCTTTAGGGACTGTTCGATTGATAAGGGTTGCTAGGACTGGTTGGACTAGTAACTATATTATGTCGGGACAAGGGCATTCATAGGAAACTTAATAGGACGAGAAGAAGTTACAAGGATCGCTTCGATCCAATAAAGTGGAAAATTGTAGGTAGAATTGCTTCTCCAAATTGTCTAAAAACCAAATTCCTTTGCTTTGCTTTCTTTACTTCGCTTTGATAAAAGGCGAAACTTTCACACACAAAAACCCCCCAATTTGGTTACTTTAGTTGACACTTGAATCATACTTGAGTAATAATTTCTCTGTGGGATCGACCTCTTACTTATTGCTATACTAGTTATAGGTTTGAGTTTACTTTGGCGGATCAACGACAGGTTTCCCCTCCGTCAGTTTTGCACGAAGGTTAGTTTTTATTAATAAGCTTCTTCCCTCTTGGGACATGGAATTCACTTTCCATTTTTGTAGTTGTCTTTTGGAATTCGTCACAATTTCCTCAAAGGTTTGCTTGTTAACTCTCATTAACAATTGGGCAACCTAGTTATTTATCTAGTGTCGTTGTGGAAATTGAATTGTAGAGCATTTTGTATTCTATGTTTGGCTTGGCAGGGGGTGTTTGTCGTGGTTTGGAAACCTGATTTTCTATAGTTTACAGTTTGACCTGATGTTTCACAATAGTCCCCCAAGATTTCTTTGATGTGTGCGCATGCTCATTTGCTTTAGCAAACATAATGATGTCGTCCGAAAAGGTGAGAAATGAAATGGTATCACCTTAACGACATATTTTGATCCTATATTACTCTTGCTATTATTGCTTTCTTGTTGTAACATTCTGGCAATCACTCCCAAGATAAAAAGAAATGGAGAAAGGTCGGGATCACCCTGTCTTACACCATTTTTACGAAAGAATTTTTCCGACGAACCATCATTGACTAATACTGAGTAGGAAACTGTTGTGATACATTTTTTAATCCATTTGAAGAAAGTGGGATCGAAGTCGAATTCGTTAAGGATTTTTTAATCCATTTACAGAATTATTTTTTCCTCCATGTGAATTTGTTACCAAATGTTTGTAAATCGATAAGACTACACTCATTTTTTAACTCAATGAGTGTCTTAAACCTTGAAGGTTTGGGTTATGCGCCGCGTTGTTTCTCATTGCTTTGTTGGATCTCGTTAAAATATCTCATAACTATGTATGGTAAGTCAAGTGAATTGAGAAAGTTTTTAATTGGGTCACACTAAAAAAGAATTTTTTTTATCGATAAGAAAGAGGTGCATATACAGCCACTATGTACATTCGTTGATTCGAGTTAGAGTTAGAGTATTTTAGAGAAACGAATCGGTCACTAATTGTAGTCAATATACAGATTCATGAGTCATCTGGTATGATTTCCAAAGGACACAAATTCCCCTTGATCTACGGGAGGCAGCGCTAAAGACCATGTTATCAAAGCCAATATTTTTCCAATTTGCCTCTTTTAGTTCAATTTCGGTTTTGGTTTCTACTAGGGCCATAATTTGGATTTGTTCGATCTTACAAATTATTCCGAGGTCCGGCCATAAATTTTTACGACCTAGACCTCTAACATTCCAAAGGCTAATTTTTATAGATCGTCTTTGGTTTAATCCTCCGTCAATTGTTAAGGAGCGGTAAGAGTGTTAGATACTCCGGTTCAGGCAAATCTTGAGTTGTATTAATTTGTTTATCTTTGTTTCTTATTGCGCCTATATTACCTTAGAGCACGTTGGGTTTTCCAAAGATCCTTTTGTGGGGATTTCTGCACACCTTGTTTCTTGCTAGTTTGGTACAGTTTCAGTTGAGGCTTGTAGCATTGCTCTCCATTCTTTATTTCTTGTCTTATTTTTATGTTTCCTACAAATCATTTTTAATAAACTAATTTGCTCAATAAAGTGATATGATTTGTATTACATTTTCATTATTTTGTTCTCTTTGCAACAATTGTGAACCTCGGTTTGTGACAACATAGTAGTGGTAAAGTTGTTGGTAGATAATGAGAGGGTTATCCCTTCTTGGGTATTAAGCATGGAAGGGTGATAAGGCATGTTTCCAATAGGCATTATAGGTTAGTTTAGTTGCATTTCATTGTTATATAATCATGTTTTAGTGTTAATTAGATTAGCATTCATTTTGTGGGAAAGTTCGGAATCTACGCTATTTCGATGGTTTTATGTAGATTCGTAGATCCGAGGCAAAGAACACGAGGAACGGAGCTAAGTAAGGCTAAGGCGAGACTTGGGAGAGCTTAAGGAAGAAGTCCCGAAGAGAATGGAACAACCTAAGGAGCAACGGAGAACGAAATCGAGGTCTAAGAGCGAAAACAAGGACGAGTCGCGAAAGCTGTCCGCCCGGTGAGCTGAACTTGTAACGCACTTTCCGGAGGCCTCGGATGTCCGATCGACGCATATGAGCATGCGTTGGAAAGCTCTAGCGAAAATCCAACAGGAGCTTGATTGAGGCCATTCGCTGCCAGCGGAAATTTTCGCTGCCAGCGGAATCCGACGCTGAGTTAAATTAGGAAAGTTCTATCTTTTATCTAGTTTGTTTAGGAAGCTTTTATCTTTTATCTATCTTTTACCTTATTTATGGAAGATATTAGGCTTATAAATAGGATGTTCTAGGCTTATTTTTCTAATTAATTCCAAGTAGAGAAATCACCATTGAAGAGAAGAAAGCTTAGGTAAGCCATGTTTGGCTAATTTTGTAGTTTCCGCCTACACTTTCGAGACTTGGTTGGTGGTTTGTGAGTTTCTAATTTAAGTTATTTTTCCTCTATAATTCTTTCAACTTCTTTATGTGATATTGATTATGTTATTGGTGTTATCTTGATTAGCTACCTTGATAATATTGATTTCATGCTAGGATTTAATACTTTCGTATTTGTGTTATTTCCGTAGTAGCATGCATAAGATTGTGGATTCCGTGTTTGAAGCATGATTATGTAGGGAGTTGACATATATCTTAAACATTGATTTACCGTGTTTAATTGGTGTTATTTATATGCTCAAGTTCTTGGGACTATTTGCTATCTCTTTGTTAAATCTTGATCGTGTTAAGGTTGCATTAAGGTGTAAGGGATTAATTGGACTCGTAGGACTTTTAATCTACTTAAACCAAGACGAGAGGAATTCGTAGGAAAAGATAATAACTTGAAAAGGATTCGATGATCAATAAAACCAACCAAAGTCGAGAACTTGTAGGTGGAAACGCTTTTCTTCTATCCTTTATTTGCTTTTGTCAATATTATTTTATTTTATTTTCATTCATAAAAATATTATCTTTTTATATTGATAAATACACAATATTTAGAAATACTTGATTCTCTAGGGTTCGACCCCTTACTTGCATACTATACTAGTTTGTTTGTTTGGGAATAATTTTTGGCGAGGGAAATCAACGACTTTCCCTCCGCCAAATTGGCGCCGTTGCCGGGGAATCAAGTTTATTTCTTTGTTTTGTGTGTTTATTGATTTTTGTATATATATTTAACCCGTTGTGAACCTATCTTATGGTTCACGACACCTCGTTACTAATTGTTTTCAATGGAGTTGGAGTTATGGCAATACCAAGGAGAATACTTTCACCATTACCTCGCAAGAGTGCAAGATTTAGTGGACGACCGTGCTTCACGGGGTATCCAAGATGATTTGAAAGAACAAGTACTTTGCGTTCAAGATGGCATGCTTCCCGAGATACGAGAATTCGCCCAATCTTTGAAAAACGAAGGCTTTTATGGTTTGGATTGGCCGGAATTGTGGGATATTTTCCTTTGTGTGGGTGACATGGCAAAGGTGGAAGATGAATACATGTTGGCATCCACACCCTTACCTTTCAAACCAATGGCGGGCGTGATACATGAGGAAAGCCAAGACGCAAGTACCCATGGTTCATTCAAAGATGGAGAAGAGAGCCCGATGCCCCTTGACATGGAGTCTCATGAGTGCACGCTTGAGGAACCATGTATTTTGGCACCTACTCCACCAATAGAAATCATCCCCAACGCATCTATTGAGCAACAAAGTCCGGAGCCAATTTTTGTGGCTCTTGAGCTAGGTAATGATATTTCTTACACTTTGGTGGATTTTGGTGAATATGTAGATCCTTGGGAGCATTACTTCAACAAACCACCAATAGAACTGTGTTGGTGGTACTACATACCCTCGGCGGGAAGTCACGCTCGAGCATATGAAGAGTTGGAGACCTTCTTCAACATCACATCTTTTGACTTCGGCTTCTTCATATGTGGTGCTCGCCTACCTAGATGGTGTGCATCAGAATTTGATTTGCTAAAGAGGGCGTTGGCAATGTCCGAGTGAGTCTTGAACGCATGGACGAATAAACCGTCGAGTCTGTGACGATAAACAAGGACGCTTCTCGGGAGGCAACCCGAGGTAAGTTTTCCTAAATTAGTTATTTAAATTCCTAGTTATTTAATTAGTTTTGTTGTTTAATAAATTAGAAATTTCCTAATTATTCTATATGGTAGATAGATGCTTTCGGATATTTTTGAGATAACCATGCAGGAAAAAAAAAAGAAAAGAAAAGATCGAAGAATAGAGAATCTGGGCTCAATTCACTGCCAGCGAATCATGATTCGCTACCAGCGAGTCCAGCCACCCAGATGTCACAGGAGCTGATTTCATCCGCTGCCAACGAACCAAAACTCGCTGCCAGCGAATTCAGCAACGATGCTCAGTGTCTGAAGCTAGCACTAGCCGCCCTTACGACTTGATCAACCGTGCTCATGGCTCATGCCCAGTCTTCGTCCATTTTCGTCGCAACGCATCTTATTCATTCTTCGTCATCTTCATTCATCCGTGCTCGTTGTTCTTCAGTCTTCGTCGTTGTCGTTCTTCATCGTTCTTCTTTCAAAACTACGTCACCTTCGCCACCAAAACTTTTCCAAAAATGTGAGTTATTCTTTACCCTCTTTCCTCTCATATTTTTATGATTTGTTGTCTTTGATTTTCATTGAGGACAATGAAGAGTTTAAGTGTGGGGGAGGGTTGCATTCATAGATTCATGCATCCATTCATATTTATTTTTTCCGTTATGCATTCATGTTTATTTTTTTCCGTTAATTTATTGCATTGGAAAATGAAAAAAAAATTGAAAAATTAAAAATCCAAAAAGAGCATGCATTGCATATATGTGTTTTATAAATACTCATCTTGCCTTAGTCTGTCCTCTATTTTATTTTTATGAGTTTGACCATATATGTTCCATAATATGATTAAATTACCTAGCCTTGTCACATACTTGAAATGATTTTTATGGGAGCTTGACTTGTTAGTTCAATTGAGAAAGTATGATTCTTAGTCTTTGGCATTATTGAAATCCAACAAAAACTTGTCCAAGTGAGAATTTTTGGCCTTATGGGGATTTTCATCATATTTATTCCCTTTTGCTTTCTTGTGTGACATTATACTCTCCTTATGCAATTACCTCTTGAGATTGACATTGTTATCTATATTTGAGGCCGATTTTATATGTCTATTGCTTATGAGTTTCAAATGATAGAGGCATGATTTTCTTAGCCATATTATTATCCATATCCACCCTACATATGTGTCCTTTTCTTGTAGCCAATTTGAGCCTTAGCCTTTTCTTTGAAGCTCCACAAAATTTATCCTAGCCGATGATGAGCCTTACCCTATCCGGGAATTAGGATTAGAATTGGTGAATGATTGATTTGTTTGAGTGGAAAAGAGAATATTGTTGAGAAAGTTACAAGTTTGGATGAGGATGTAATTTTGGTTTTAGTCCTCACATTGTGCATTATTGTTTTGGCTCTAAAGAAAAAAAAAATTGAAAGAAAAAGAAAAAAAAAAAGAGAAAAAGAAAAGAAAAGAAAAAAATGAATAAGAGCCTTTTATCTTTATTATGTACGTGAGAGTTGAAAAAATGTATGGTTAAGAGAAAGTTCTTTTGTTGAGTGTTTTGAGAGTGAAAGTTTGCATTATTTTGGTTTTGGAAGTATTTAGTTTTTAGTGTTCTTCCGGTTGTTCTTAGGGATCCTTTTTTCCCGGATTTTTAGCACCACAAGCCTAAATATTTTCCTACCTTAATTCCTTACCAAGCCCCATTACAACCTTGATAAAAGACCTCTTGATGTTTCTTATAAGTGATGGCATCCACGGTGGAGAATATGTGATATATGTGTCAATTTCTATGTAGCTTTTTGCATTTTGGATTGAGTTGAGAGATTGCATTTTTAAGCCTAAACACATGAGAGTGAGAGCAAACACATTATCCCGATGAGGTTGGACTAGATGTGCCTTTTACTTTGAATCACTTATATACTTGCTAGGATGCTAGCTTTCATGTTCACGACTCCTCCACTTTGATGTTGCTTTTAACAAGGTTAGTGCTTGAAGATCATATTTGTGGTATGATGGTTTTGCTCTTGTTTTTGTATTGCTTGAGGACAAGCAAAAGGTTAAGTGTGGGGGAGTTTGATAAGGCATGTTTCCAATAGGCATTATAGGTTAGTTTAGTTGCATTTCATTGTTATATAATCATGTTTTAGTGTTAATTAGATTAGCATTCATTTTGTGGGAAAGTTCGGAATCTACGCTATTTCGATGGTTTTATGTAGATTCGTAGATCCGAGGCAAAGAACACGAGGAACGGAGCTAAGTAAGGCTAAGGCGAGACTTGGGAGAGCTTAAGGAAGAAGTCCCGAAGAGAATGGAACAACCTAAGGAGCAACGGAGAACGAAATTGAGGTCTAAGAGCGAAAACAAGGACGAGTCGCGAAAGCTGTCCGCCCGGCGAGCTGAACTTGTAACGCACTTTCCGGAGGCCTCGGATGTCCGATCGACGCATATGAGCATGCGTTGGAAAGCTCTAGCGAAAATCCAACAGGAGCTTGATTGAGGCCATTCGCTGCCAGCGGAAATTTTCGCTGCCAGCGGAATCCGACGCTGAGTTAAATTAGGAAAGTTCTATCTTTTATCTAGTTTGTTTAGGAAGCTTTTATCTTTTATCTATCTTTTACCTTATTTATGGAAGATATTAGGCTTATAAATAGGATGTTCTAGGCTTATTTTTCTAATTAATTCCAAGTAGAGAAATCACCATTGAAGAGAAGAAAGCTTAGGTAAGCCATGTTTGGCTAATTTTGTAGTTTCCGCCTACACTTTCGAGACTTGGTTGGTGGTTTGTGAGTTTCTAATTTAAGTTATTTTTCCTCTATAATTCTTTCAACTTCTTTATGTGATATTGATTATGTTATTGGTGTTATCTTGATTAGCTACCTTGATAATATTGATTTCATGCTAGGATTTAATACTTTCGTATTTGTGTTATTTCCGTAGTAGCATGCATAAGATTGTGGATTCCGTGTTTGAAGCATGATTATGTAGGGAGTTGACATATATCTTAAACATTGATTTACCGTGTTTAATTGGTGTTATTTATATGCTCAAGTTCTTGGGACTATTTGCTATCTCTTTGTTAAATCTTGACCGTGTTAAGGTTGCATTAAGGTGTAAGGGATTAATTGGACTCGTAGGACTTTTAATCTACTTAAACCAAGACGAGAGGAATTCGTAGGAAAAAATAATAACTTGAAAAGGATTCGATGATCAATAAAACCAACCAAAGTCGAGAACTTGTAGGTGGAAACGCTTTTCTTCTATCCTTTATTTGCTTTTGTCAATATTATTTTCTTTTATTTTCATTCATAAAAATATTATCTTTTTATATTGATAAATACACAATATTTAGAAATACTTGATTCTCTAGGGTTCGACCCCTTACTTGCATACTATACTAGTTTGTTTGTTTGGGAATAATTTTTGGCGAGGGAAATCAACGACTTTCCCTCCGCCAAAGGGTAAGTTGTTATTTCCCTCATTGATAACCAGTTTAATTTATGTCGATTTTTCATGGCTGAGCTTACTAAGAGTAAGGCTCCAAGAAAACCATACCTCCAGCACCACTTCCCTCCATTATTGCATGGCTTTCCAATAGCTTGACAATAGTTCTTTTAACAAAGAAATGCAATTCTAAATGGAAGGTTCATGGAAGTGAGTAAAGGAGTAACATTTGTTATGTAGCATGTTGTGTAGTAGTCCATGGATGACTCAATGTTGTCATTTTTCCTCCTATTCCTTTGAATCTACAAAATGAAAGGTCAAAGAGTGCTTTGGGCGTAAGAGCAATCTAGGATAAAGTGGTCATCTATCAAATGAAGATGGTAGATTAGATAGGTTTGACTTGTTAATCTTTGTGTACTGTAGTTTATACGCAAATGAAAAGCTCCCAACTTCGGGATAATTACCGGTTTAGACCTGTAGCAAGCTAGACAGCTGCAAGGGGAGACACATCATTTTGGTAATTTCGACCTCTCAAGAGGAGAGTTGGGTGTGAGAATGATCCATTTTCTTTCAACTACAGATTGTCTAATATCCTTTTTATTCATTTCCATCTTCATGCATATCTTGCCGACTAAATTCAAATAGTTGTAGTACAATATGTAGTAATTTATGGTCACAACGTCGTAGGATTTATGCTTGAAAACTTGTTGTTAGAATACGGTAATGTTTGAAGTTAATAGGGTAGATACCCAAGGAAAGTATCTCTTATTTACATTGTAAATTTCATTACATTTTGAAGGTAGAAGGTTGTGAGATGCACATTCTCTAATTTTGACATATTCTGGGTTATTTGTAGATGGAGTTACCATTGGTGTTTGGGATATGATCTCAGTTGCACATTTGTTAATGTAGAAGTCCTTGCCTCCTTTCTTTTTGCCTTTGTGGTTGGATGTTTTTGGATAATTACTTTGTTGAAAGGTGTTATGGGTTAATTTGGAAGGGTTGTTCCCTTGGCTATTAGGCATAGTTGGGTTAGATGAGCATCTCTGGTTGTTAGGCATGGGATGTTGTTCACCCGAACCTTGTAAATCGATATCAAGGTTGGTAGCATTGCTATCACTGGATACACCAAAGTTGTTAGGACAAATTTCTTCCTTGTCTACCGTTTTGGGGATGTATGCAAGGTAAAAAAAAATGATATTACACACTTCAATTAGGGTCTCAACCATTGATGATGCACAGTTAAACATACATGGTTTTAGGCTTATTTACATGTAATTATAGCCCTAATATTAGCTAATTGCATAATCTATGCTTAATTATGGAAAGAGTCGAAAACTACGCTATTTCGGTATTTTATGCAGATTCAGATATCCGACATGGTGAAAGACGAGACACGGAAGCCAAGGGACTAGGCAAGAAGGGAAACCCAAGGAATAAGTGAAGCAAAGGTGATAAGACACATTTAGGTAGTGTTAACATATGCATTTAGATAGGTTTAGATATAATAAAGTGCATGAATTAGAGTAGTTTTCGTATTTTAGTTAATTATATAGAGAGTCGGAATCTACATATGTTTGCACATACTTTCAGGCATTGGGAATGACCTAGCATCGAACAAGAGGGTAAACAGCAAGAAGAAATCGGAATATTGAGGAGCTAAACCTACAAAGAATTGGAGCTGTCCAAGCTGGCGACGCTGCACTAAAATGATTCGTTCGAAGGCTGTAGTTATCGGATCGGGGCGTATTTATACTGGTTGGAAAGAGGATTCGAAGAGTTACAACTTTTGTGTTTACGACTTTTCCAAATTCACACTACTAGAATTGTGTTAATAGACATCGGGTCTTTTATATCAGTTAGAAAAACGCTTGATGTTAAAAATAGTTATAACATCGTTTTGAAAATTATCGATGTTATTGAAATTTGATACTTCGGTAATACTTTTTGGACAATGTTAAAACTTCATTTTAAAAAAAAATTAAAGCGCGTATAACACTTAGTCAAAATTTGAGGCTGTAAGAAAATTAGCTCCAAGCGCTTTTTTTCCACTCAGCAGTTCCCTCCAACACTTCATAAAATTTCACCCATAAACTCAAAATTCCCCAAATTGAAATTTGAAATCCCTAGTTCTCGTCCATTATCCTCATTCAGTATCTTTGGTCTCTTATCCTCAAGCTTCTCTTAATTCGAGAACTCTTCCCCTCGGCCATGAAGAATCCCGACCCCATGGCCGGTCTCCTTCCTGTTCTCCTCTCAGCCATGAAGAATCCCGACCCTTGTCTATGCTCCCGTCCCTCAAGACGGTGAAGAAGAAGATCCCTCGCCCTCAGATCTGGCGTCTTGTCTTTCTCGTCCTAAATATCTGTTCAGATCTACAACCATGACGCTACCAGCGAATCCAAAGAGAGCTTCAAGCTCGGCAAGTGACGAATACGATGACGACTTCCACCATTACAACAAGTCTGTGCCTAACCAGAGGAGGAAGGTTCTAGTAGATGGCGACGACGACGAGCCTGAGGTGGGAGTAGAGCATGACAAATGAGAATACGCTAATTCCGAGGGCAACGAGGATGAAGAAGAGGAAGGAGACGAGGATGTAGGGGCGGCGAAGCCGATTGAAGACGTCGTTATGGTTTTTAGTTCGGGAGAACGAAAGGTCAGCAAATACAAAGCTTTCGAGTATGCCGACTGCTACTTTATGCCGGTGAGCTTTTCAATTTCCTTAGGTTTTCATGCAATTTTGGTTTCCTCCTTGTTATTGAATTGTCTCGTTTCTATGCATATGTATTATTGCTCTCTTGATTAGCCCATGAACATTAGGATTAATCGTCCAAGCTCTCATTTCCTCCTTGTTATTGGTTTCCTCCTTGTTATTTGAAGTATTGAAATGTCTTGTTTCTATTCTATTTGGTGGTTGAAGTGAATTTTTTTTTGCAGTGTTTGTTTAATGCTGAAATTAGTGGACTGGGTTTCTTGTGTAGCATGTTTATTGGAGTTTTTTTATTCCTCAAACAAAAGTTCAGATTTTTTATTTTTTTTTGTCTAGTTTGCTTGTGGGTTTGTGCTAATGGCTTGCTTTCACCCGAAGGGGTCAACTATGAAGGTAAATTTGACTCTTACTTTCATAAAACTTGATTTTCTCATGTGGGTAGCTTCTACAAGTTCCAGAAAATTAATTGAAGATGGTAAATTTTTCTTTTTCAGTACAAGCTTTGATGGGAATGAAAAGCCTTTTGAGGGATCCCCATGGTATTCTGGATGATTGGGATGCTAATGTTGTTGATCCATGCAATCGGATTTTGGTTACATGTTCCACTGATAATCTTGTAATCAGCTTGTAAGTCTCTTACAACATGATCTTTGCAATTTAATTTTAGTTTTTAGTTTGTGTTAATGGAGTTTGATAACTAATGATACAAGGTTTATCAAAATTAGCAATTATGGGAAACTAATAGTTGCTTTTAAATGACTTTGAATTGTAGGGGAATTCCAAGCCAGGACTTGCTTCTACTTCCTATTCGTATTCGACTCTTCAAAAGGTATTATAAATGATTTTTACAGCTCCATTTGTAACATTATTAATCAAATCTTTAGGATATCCACATGACACTTGACTGCAAAAAAGTTGTTCCGATGATGGATGGTGCAGAAAAACACATATCTAATTATTCTGATAAGCTAATGGTAATGGGGTTTTAATTATTAATCTTTTAGCATTATCAAAATGGTCTTAATATGTGGAGACATCTAATCGAATGAGGTTGTTTGGTAATGATCTAGCGCTTGTTTTTGTGGTGTTGCTCTTAACATAAGTTTAGAAACTAATGGTTACATTAATTCATGTTTTCTTTTGGCATTATCAAGGTGGTCCCTTGATAATGATCATGTTGGCTTCTCCTTGCATTATCTTATGTGATTGATATGTCTTTCATATGGACATAATGTTCTTGCTTTTATGCTTTTCTGCCCTTTTTTTTCCCACGAATGAAGGTTTAAAGAATGGAAAGTGCCCGATTGAGTTGTTATTTGTGTGTCTTGATTATCTAGCTTTCCCTAGCTATACATATGATTATTTCCACATTTCGTTGTGATTGAGTGTCACAGCTATAGAGCCTTGTTTGGCTGCTAATTATTTGCTGAAGATACAGGTTTCCCCTATTAGTCCTCCCAATTTGTCAGTTCAGTATACAATATTTTGTAGATTCAAGGATGTATGATGGCTTACTTGATTGGTCTTTTTAAAGTAAATTGACCTGAAGTCACAAGTAATTCTATTTTTACCCTATCAACAATGTAGTTAGTTTCCATGATTGCTCCGACACAAAAAACAGAGTTTGTAGTTATTGGTGCTGGTGCATCTCTAGGAAATTGTTTGTTTGCATTGCTAAACTAACTAGTTAGCTGAAACACCTGTTTGCAACAAAATGGTTAGGGTCAGACCCCTATGTTCCTGGCGGGTTAGGTTGGATCTTCATCAACTGCATTCACTCCAAAATGTTGCATAGGAACGAAATGTAGACTTTGCTTATTTTTCCGTTCCAAGAAGCTATTCAATCAACCTGTGAATATCTTTGATACTGATTTATTGCTATTAGTCAGCGTTACTTGTGTTTTCTTTTTTTGGTGGGGTCCCTGCGTTCTTTATAAAGTTGGATCCTTCTCTATTGATTCCCAATTTATTTTTCTGGCTGTGAATTGAGTACAACTGTTCTGATATGATTCCTTTACTCTTAAAATGGATCAGTCAGATTAATATAATGAAGAACATTTTTGCAATGTGAACTGAAATTGTCTTAAATGAGGAATATACTTGGGAAATGGATTAAAGAGAACACTCTAGGATAAAATATTTGATGTATGCTTTCACTACTTTGAGTCAAGGGAGGTATTAATCGACTATGGTCTTATTGCACATGCTTTGCTTGTTCCCTTTGACATTGTAAATCTTTTCAAGTAATGTGTAACTGGAGAGTCTGATTTTTTTAGTAGAAATCTATAGACACTACCAGTCTATATTTTTTAGAGCTTGGACGTAACCATTGAGCAACCAGTGATAATCTGCTCCAGATGATCTTTAATCATACAGAATTATTCAATAATAGCCTCTTAGACTGGTAGTGTCATCTACTGAGAAAAGTATGGGATGCTTTTGTGAAACCAATAGTAAATATTACAGAGTATATATGTTTTTTATTTTTGAAATCCTTATGCATTCAGTTTGGTGATGCTTTATTGTTTATGTCCCACACTTTCCTAGTTGGGCTAGTGGAGTTCTTAATCAGAAAACACTTCAGGTGGTGATATAGAGACTTCAATTAAGAGGTATGTTATTCTTTCATCAGACATATTGGCATTTACGGGTTTTTTTTTCCAGCTTATATGAACTTGAAGAATTGCTTATCAAATCCGCCCAATGTGTAGGGGTATATGGGCAATGATTGTTGTCTTCCTTTCTTATTGTTTGCTACAAGCGCCTTCAATGTAAGTTACTCCTTCTCTCAAAATACTTGTTAGATAAATTTCTTATGGGTTTTCCTAAACTTGTTTGATGTAGTTATATAAGATTTGTACTTGAGTGAGAGAGAAAACTGAATTTTTATGCTTGTGTTGTGGTCCGTGAAAGTGAAATTGATGAGCTTATTAGATGAATCTCTTCCCTTTTCTTCTATTTTTATCAAGTGAGATTGAGCATGAGATGAAGCCCTTCCTGAGTTGTTGTTACTTGTGCTGGTAGGGAGGATTTGTTGATGGAAAATTTTCATATAGTGTAACTCATGAGTTGTGCGGTTTTGGATGAAGGGATTTGAGTGTGCTCTTTGTTGTGCTTGGCAAACTCTCATGCTGCTTGCCTTCTATTTCTTTCATTCACACTTTCTCTGCAGTTCTAATTTTGACATTTAATCTTTACCAATGGAGGATGTCTGAAAAGTTCTAACTATTTTCCCTGAACAATTTGGCCGAATCTTCTTTATCTCAGGATTTTGATGCTTAAATGGTTTGTTCTCACCTACTTCTCTATATTTCTACTAGGCAAACTTGATCAGAATAGCAGCTCTGAATTATTTACATGATGCTGGAATTCAGTGGGGAGCAACACCTCCAGTCACGATATTTAATGCTTAAATGGGTTGTGCATCTTGCATCTAGAGCAGAACAAGATGAGGGATTGGAGCAGTCTTTATAACTAGTATAGCTTATAAAGGATCGTTGTGCCTTTGATAATGATATGTTGTACCTTTGAATCCATTTACTTTATTTTCAAGTGATATTTTGCCTAGCTTAGAATCAGACTATTGATGTATTTTGTTTTGTATTTAGCCCTATTGTCATCTTGTATTCGACTCTATGGTTATTATTTAATGTATTGGTTATGGTCTTTAGCATTGATTAATTTTCTATTTGTCAAAACAGTGTCACAATATAGATTAGTAGGTTTATTCGATGAAACACATCGAACTTGAGAGCAAAAAGCGATGTCTACATTTGTAAATACGTCGACCATTGAGATACAGATCGATTTCTAAACCCAGCATATATGAAAATTATAACAAAAACAGATGTGTATATGTAGCACTTACATCGTTAAAAATATATAAAATGATGTTGTAAATAATCAAAACATCATTTTCAAAGAAAAAACTGATTTGAAAATATATCAATAACATTGACTTTAAAAATATTCAATATGCTATATTATATTTATATAAAATAATATCACAAATTACAAATGAAAAAAGAGTATTCACAAATTGAATAATAAATAACCGATGTGTGTAGCAATAATATAAGACATCAGCTTTATAAACAATAGCGATGTTAATTTGAAAATTTGTATTACCCTATATACCTCCAAATGGCTAGAAATTAAAAATAATAATGGTTTAACATTAGATGAATCAGTCACAAAGCAATTATATCTATGTATTTAAGTCATTATTAAAATAAAAAACGATGTTATAAATTATTAAAGACATCGGTTATAAACCGATGTGTTAAAGTTGGGATCTTTAACACCACCCACTAACATGTCGAATTTTTTTTTATTAACATCGGTTTATACCCGATGTCTATGGACAAAATTCTAGTAGTGTCAGCCTTAAAAACAGCAGAATCAGGACTTCAATTCTAGCTACTGAACAAAATTCGGTTTGTGCAGTTTTCAGCATAGGGAAGGACGAGTTGGGCTGCGTTTTTGTTGGGCTTTGGGCTTTAGTGGTTATTTTGGATTTTTTATTTCATTATTATGTTGTTATTATTATTAGAAGGGGATTATTAGGGTTTTGAAGGGAGAGACGAAATTCATCAGACATCGTTCGACGTTGAATTAGTTTTTAGGTTTCTCCTTCAAGCATGAAGAACTAAACTCCTTTGCTTAGGGAGATTAATCGAAGCTTCAGGTTTGCAATTTCATTGTGAGATTTCTAATAATTTATACTCCTCTGTGAATATTATTGATTCTCTGCGCCGAATGTTTAGGGTTTTCGTGAATTTTCATTAGCCTGATCAACTGATGCTTGTTCATGATAATCTATAGCTAGATATAGGTAATTACTGATTGAGTTATCTATATCCTTGAGTAGCGAAGTATAAATCTATGAAACTAATTGATTTAGGGATTTGTATAGAGAATTGATTTGCAATTGATGCAATAACTGGTTGTGCGTGTCGATTGCCTTTGTTGATTTCCTTTAGATTTCATCAGTTGTTGAATTGAATCTTGATAGTTTCAGGATTGTTTAATAATTAGGGTTTTCAGGGTCTGGTTGTCCTGTTAACTAGATTTGATAAGGAATTGGATTCAAAACACTTAGTCTTTCCACAACAAAGTATTCAAGAGGAAGTTATCTATTTGATTTCAATGATCAATGAATGAAACCTGAGTGCTGAGATTGATTGACCTGATCTATTCTCTCATATTCATTCATTCAATCTGTTTTATTTTATTGTTTTGCTTATTTTTGCATTCTTAGTTAGTTTAAACCATCACAACCCCCTATTTGTCTTTAGTTCTTATTTAGCACACTTGACTTGCATACAAATCGTTGACTCTCTGTGGGATCGACTCATACTTGCCAAACTACATTAGTTAGGTCAGTCGGACTTATTTGATAGGATTTAAGGCGACTAAAAAATCCTCAGTCAAATTTGGCGCCGTTGCCGGGGAGTCAAGTTGTTATTTGTATGTTTGTCTTGTGTGTTAATTTGGCTACTAACTTTTATTGTGAACATATCTTACAGTTCACAACACATATGCTACTAACAATTTAGATGTTGAGATTATTGCAGTTTGAAGGTGAAAACTTTCACCTATATCTCACTAGGTTGCAGAGGTGTGTGGACATCCGTAGTGAGCGGGGTTTCCACGATAGTTTGCGAGATATGATTGTCTGCGTTGTAGAGGGGATGATTGCTGAGACGAAGGCGCGTGCTATATACATGAGTGGCGGAAATCTAGCACGGTTAGGTCTGGTGGGAATTTGGGATCTTATCTGCTACATGGGTCACCAGGCCTTGCAGGAAGTGTCCTTTGCCCAAGAACCTCAACCAATGGATTACTTTGACGCACCTTCGGAGGATCTATTCAAGGCCTCTTACGAGGAGAATGAGCAATTATGTCAGCAGATCGTTGAACTAGATGAACGAATGCACCGAATGGTCCATGTGGGGAATTATATTCTAGCACATGAAGCGGGTGAACTACCGTCTCAACCGGTGAGGCTCTCACCGGTTGAGACGGTAGTTCACCCGCTTAGTTCACCCGCTTCATGTGCTAGAATATAATTCCCCACATGGACCATTCGTTCCCTCGGGTGTGACAAGCGGGTGAACTACCGTCTCAACCAGTGATTAACCTGATAGAGAGCCTCACCATGAATACCCTAGGGAGTGGCAACGACCTGTTTGTCACACCCGAGGGAAGCTCAGAAAGTCATGACGATGAAGATGAGTGCATGATTCCTATTCCTCCGTCATTGAGTTCATCCGAGTCTGCTCCGCCACCTCCCATACCCTTGAGCTATGGGCATGATAATGTTTTGGCAGAGGATGAAATGTTCGCAGATGATGACAGTTTCTTCAGTGATGAAGAGGAGAATACAGTGCTTCTTGACATAAAGTGCCATGAGTCGACACATGAGATTCCATTTGATTTGTTGTCTCCTTCGTTCGATGAGATTTTCCCGATCTCGCCTATCAAGGAACCAAGTCCGGAGCTGATTTATGTGGCTCCTAAGCAAAGAATTGATATCCTCTACAATGGTAAGAAGGTCGGTGATTATGTCGATCCTTGGGCTCATTATTTTGACATACCGCCAATGGAACTGAATTGGTGGTTCTACATACCCGCGGCGGGGAGTCATGCTCGGGCATATGAAAAGTTGAGGACATACTTTGACTTCAACTTATTTGTATGTAGTGCTAGTCTACCTAGATGATGTGCACAAGAGTTTGATTTGTTGTTGAGGGCACTGACAATGTCCGAGTGAGTCTTAAATGGACAACTAAAATGTCGAGCTACCGACCATAACCAAGCGCTTCTTGGGAGGCAACCCAAGGTGAGTAGTTTGGATTTGCATTTTTTATTTTTTTCGTTTAAATTTTCAATTTCAAGTTCAAAAAACAAATCTGTCAAAAGGGCCAAAAAAGCAAGAGAAATTAAGTAGGGTACTCGGGTAAAAAGCTCGGCCGAGTTCTTGGCCAACCCGAGTTGCAAACAGGTCTCGGAAAAAAAAAAACAAAACAAAACAAAACTCGGGTGGGAAGAAATAACTCGGTCGAGTTTTCGTAGCCCCACCCAAGTTATGTGCCATCCCACCTAAAAAAAAAAGAGAGAAGCAACGCTGAGGAATCCCGTCTCTCTCTCCCGAGTTCCAAGCGCCCGAGTTCCAGTCTTCCGTCTCCCACAGTCGTCAGCGCCGGCCTCACCAGACCCTGCTGCCACCCGACGTCGCCAACCACTTCCGATCCCAAGTCCGGCCACCAGCCCCGGTCAGCCCCTTCCTCTTATTTCTCTCCTCCATTGAAGAATTAAGGTACAATTTCAAATCCCCAATTCCTAGGTTTTGCTAAATTGAAAAACTTTTTTGTAGAATTTAGGAGTTGTTTGGATTAAATTGAAACTTATTTGTGTTAAATTTGTTGCTGGAGGAGGATTGATTGAGAAATTTGGACTTGTGGTTTGATATGCGAACTTGATTGAAGAAATTGCAAATTTGAGATTAGGCATTTGATTGATCTTCCTAACGGATATTAAGCTTAATTTGAGTTTTCTAATTGAGTTTATTGAAGGTAGTATTGATCGATTTATGCTTAATTGATTGACGATTTGCAATATTTCGAGAGAATGTTGGCTATGCTTGATTGTCATTGGGAGTGGATTGACACCATCGATTATTATTGTGAATTGTCCTTGCCGGGACAACAAATATTTCTTTGTTGGTGTTGCCTTGTCCCTTGTTTGTAGAGATTAGGTCGTGGTGTCTCCTTGAGGTCGATACGAGAAAGAACAATTGCTCATCACACTCTTGTGCTTGAATTCATCACCTCCACCTGACATGTAGATGACTCTGCAAGTGTTTTTCTTTCTTTCTCTTTTATTTTTCACATTGAGGACAATGTGTGAATTAAGTGTGGGGGAGGGAACATTTACATGTTTGCATTTAGGTTGCATTGTATATATATATATATATATATATATATATATATTCATATTTTTGCATTTCATGTTTATTATTTTTAGTCTTGCACATTATAAAAAAAAAAAAAAAACTAAAAAAATCATAGAAAAACACAAAAAAATCATGCATGACATTTTAGATTTAGTATTTATCATATAACCCCATCTTTACCACTTGCCTTATATTTATTTATTCTTAATCCAATTATAAGTCCCATGATATGCTTGAATGGTTGATCCTCGTCTAGTTTGTTTGATCTATGGGAGCATGAGATAATGGATTGATTGAGCATGTATAACTCTTACATTTTAGGTGACATTGAAATCCAGCAAAAATTACCTTGTGAGTTTTTGTTAGCCTTTTTGGGACTATGCTTTATGGATGTCCTCTTTGCTTCTTGTGTGTGATACTCTCCAATGTGACTACCTCTGAGAATTGGGATTGATATCTATGTCAAGGTTGTATATGTTGATCATTACTTGTGATTTTCGCATGATTGAGGCATGATTTTTACTAAGCCATGATATTCCCCATCTTCCCATGCATATCATCCATTTTTTGAAGCCAAACTGAGCCTATTAGCCTATCTTTGTAGCTCCACAAAAATTATCCTTAGCCAATTATAGCCTAACCCATCCGGGAATTAGGATTAGAATTGGTAAAATGATGGTTTGGGTTGAGTGAGTGCTTTGAGAATGGGATTATGTATTGTGTTGATTCATTTGGCGCTTATTATGAGGATTGGTTCTATGAATTTATGTGTATATATATATATATATATATATATATATATATATATATATATATATATATATATATATATATATATATATATATATATATATATATATATGTATGTATGTATGTATACTTGGGGCCTAAGGAGGATATAAGATTCACTTAGGAGTAAGAGTCGAGAAAGAAAAAAAAACAAAGGAAAAAAAAAAGAGTTGCAATAAAAAGAACCATTCTTCATCACCTGTAGAAATGATTTGGGAGTATTGTTTGGTCTAAAGAAAGTTCTTGTATTATGTTGTGCTTGATGCTTGAGTTTGATGGGTTGTGATAAGTTTTGGTTGAGCTTATAATTGGTTACTAGGAGCTTAGTTCATGGATTATGAGCACCACAAGCCAAAAACATTCTCTACCTTAATTTTCTCACCGAGCCCCATTGCAACCCTTACAAGACTTCATGATGATTATTGCTTGTAATGTTACTCACGATGGACATGTTGATGTGAATTTCAACTTTCATGGAGCTTAGTTGCATTGGATTGAGTTTGAGCGGAATTGACTTAGCCTAAACACAAGAGCGATGAGTGAAACACTTTATGTATCCGGTGAGGTTGGATTGAAATGTGCCTAAGCCTTTGAGTTGCTCAAGTACATGTGAGGATGTTGATTATTGTCTTGTGCTTCCTACTTGGTTGGGATTGTGTTTTGACAAGGGGATTGCATGAAGAGTGTATTTGTGGGATGTTTGATTGGATTGATTTTGTTTTCTTGAGGACAAGAAAGGTTTTAAGTGTGGGAGAGTTTGATAAGACACATTTAGGTAGTGTTAACATATGCATTTAGATATTGGCCTCGGTCGGGGTGGCCTAGTGGTAAGGAGCAAGGGGAGGAGTAAGGAGGTCTCAGGTTCGATCCCTGCTTCCGCCTCTTTCCTTGGGTGTATATCCCAGGTTTACCTTGCTCCCTACCACTGGGTCGAGCCGGTCGGCACAAGCCGGTTTACCTAGTACGTGGCTCTTGCCGGCTGGGTCACGTGCTCGAGGTTTTCCACCGAAGGTGGGTTCCTCGTCATAAAAAAAAACATATGCATTTAGATAGGTTTAGATATAATAAAGTGCATGAATTAGAGTAGTTTTCGTATTTTAGTTAATTATATAGAGAGTTGGAATCTACATATGTTTTCACATACTTTCAGGCATTGGTGGAGCCAATTGATGACATGGGAATGACCTAGCATCGAACAAGAGGGTAAAAAGCAAGAAGAAATCGGAATATTGAGGAGGTAAACCTACAAAGGATTAGAGCTGTCCAAGCTGGCGACGCTGCACTAAAATGAGTCGTTCGAATGATGTAGTTATCGGATCGGGGCGTACTTATACTTGTTGGAAAGAGGATTAAAAAACCTACAACTTTCATGTTTACTACTTTTCCAAATTCAGCCTTGAAAACAGCACAATCAGGACTTCAATTCTAGCTACTGAACAAAATTCGGTCTGTGCAGTTTTCAGTATAGGGAAGGACGAGTTGGGTTGCGTTTTTGTTGGGCTTTGGGCTTTAGTGGTTATTTTGGATTTGTTATTTCATTACTATGTTGTTATTATTATTATTAGAAGGGGATTATTAGGGTTTTAAAGGGAGAGACAGAATTCATCAGACATCGTTCGACGTTGAATTAGTTTTTAGGTTTTCTCTTCAAGCATGAAGAACTAAACTCCTTTGCTTAGGGAGATTAATCGAAGCTTCAGGTTTGCAATTTCATTGTGAGAATTCTAATAATTTATACTCTTCTGTGAATATTATTGATTCTCTGCGCCGAATGTATAGGGTTTTCGTGAATTTTCATTAGCCTGATCAACTGATGCTTGTTCACGATAATTTTTAGCTAGATATAGGTAATTACTGTTTGAGTTATCTATATCCTTGAGTAGCGAAGTATAAATCTCTGAAACTGGTTTATTTAGAGATTTGTATAGAGAATTGATTTGCAATTGATGCAATAACTGGTTGTGCGTGTCGATTGCCTTTGTTGATTTCCTTTAAACTTCATCAATTGTTGAATTGCATCTTGATAGTTTCAGGATTGTTTAATAATTAGGGTTTTCAGGGTCTGAATGTCATGTTAACGAGATTTGATAAGGAATTGGATTCAAAAGACTTAGTCTTTCCACAACAAAGTATTCAAGAGGAAGTTATCTATTTGATTTCAATTATCAATGAATGAAACCTGAGTGCTGAGATTGATTGACCTGATCTATTCTCATATTCATTCATTCAATCTGTTTTATTTTATTGTTTTGCTTATTTTTGCATTCTTAGTTAGTTTAAACCATGACAACCCCCTATTTGTCTTTAGTTCTTATTTAACACACTTGACTTGCATACAAATCGTTGACTCTCTATGGGATCGACCCGTACTTGCCAAACTACATTAGTTAGGTCAGTCGGATTTATTTGATAGGATTTAAGGCGACTAAAAATCCTCTGTCAAAAGGCCGAGGGAAGATAAGCCAAGACAAAGGAAGAAGGAAATTGGATCCGCAAGCTACCCGCGGGGCGCCGCACGTGACCAGCGAACCCAAAGCAGCAAGAAGCTTCCCAGTGAACCAATATGCAAGCCCCAGAGCCCAGGATCTGCTGCTAGTGAGTGCCAACGGATGCCAGCCGGAGCCAGCGGACACCTAGCGGATTCTAGGTATCTAATGATTTGATATCGGGGCCCGCCGCTAGGTCTTTTTCAGCGTCGTTAATGAGGCGAATCTGGGTGTTCAACAACCCATCCTACCACTATAAATAGACCTCTAGACCTGGAATTTTACACATAATTCATTCAACTAACAATCACTCTGCTCTCTATTTTAGGGTTCCGCCTTCCTCGTGGAGTGGAAACCCTAGGTTTTCTCTTTTCTTTTATGTTTTGCATGAAGATAGCCATGCTAGGCTAATCTTCCACTCATATACTTGTTAAGACATTGGTGGTTATCAACTCAGGTTCTTTTGATCTTATTATCTCGTTTTCTTTGTGCTTATATGGTTATTATTTTGCATACTTTGTCTTGATTAGCTACCTAGACCGAGTTGCATCTAGCTAAGGGTTTCGAATTCCTTCCCTTCTATGGGTCGAACATCTATAGTAGCAAACACATCTAGTGATAGCAGGTTGGGAAAATAGTTTGTGTAAGGAAACCGACACTTTAATAATATTGCTTATAGGTAAAGGTAAGGGTTGGGTGACAATTTGCTATAAACCATATGTGTTATTATTCAATTGCTCTATTGTTCTCTTTCCCTCTTTATTCTGAATAGTTGATAGGAAAACATACTGAATACACGCTCTCTATGGGATCGACACTTGTACTTAGTTGCTATATACTAGTGTTGAGTATAAGGTATTTATTTTGGAAAGAATCAACGATGGTTTACCGCTCGTCAAATTTTGGCGTTGTTGCCAATGAGCACTGTTATTTTGTGTGTTTTCTTTGTCAACTGGTGTCATGGACCGATCTCACGATTCCCGAGACCCCGATACTAATATATCTTTTCCCAATATGTTGAAGTTTGTGCAGGGACATGATGAGAAGTTTCATCATTTCTTCAAAAGGGTAATAATACAAGTTCGGTTTCAAATGAAGAAGCCAGATGAAAAGTACGCAGTAGAGCTATGTGTGCTCAAAGGTGCGACTGCCAAGACAATAGATCGCATGACAGAACTTATATCTAGTTGCAGGGATCTAGGGGCATTATCCGACAGGCTGTGCAATATCATATACAGCTTAGCCGTATTGGCTATACTGGAAGAAGAAAGCATCCTAACTCTTCAAGGGAAGACAACGAAGATCCCCGAAGAGATTAAGCTCTTAGGGATACTACTACCCTCAGCTGATTGGAGCCTAGAACAAAGAATGGAATATGAGGCGATGGTACGCTTATTTGCAGCAGAACGAAAAGTAGAATTGGAATCCGAGCCTCGGGCCACACATGACCATAGCCCATGCACCAATATCAAAGAGGACGACGGAAGCCCGATATTTATCAGCATGGAACCTCATGTTGCATACTTGAAGATGAGTTCGTTTCTGAAGAAGAGATGAGAAGTTGCATACTTGAAGGCATAAGCGCGTAATCAAGAAGACTCGCCGAATCCATGAGCAACGGGAATCTTAAGAGGTTAGGATGTTTCGAGCTATTGGAAATCTTCTACGAATTGGGCAACTAGGTTAAAGAAGATAAATATATGATAGCAATGTTCTTGGAATCGCTTACTTCAACATCGAATCCCATAAGCCAAGATGCAACTGAGGCTAAGCTTTTTAGTGATAAGGAGGAGGATTCGGTGCCAAGTGACACGAACTCTCAAGAGACGTCCAAGGAGATCGAGTATAAGTTGGTGTCCCCTCTTACTCAACGAAGCCATCGCCGGAGGGCCAGAATCAGAGCCAATTGTTGTGCCTCCCGCACAAAGAATGGAAGTTATCTACCGTATTGAGGAAATTGATTAATACGACGATCCTTTTAGTCGCTACTTCAACAGGCCACCAAAAGAACTTTGTTGGTGGTACTATAAACACTCGGGGAAGGATTAACCTCACAAAGGTAAGGGAGAGGTAAGAAGTTCATATCATATATCTTTGAATACCTATTTTCCTAACCTTAGTGTGCATTCAAACCATGAGTAAGCACGAGAGTTTGATCTAGTATTGCGGGCGTTGAGGATGTCTGAAAGGAGATCTTACAAGCAGAAATCAAAAATAATAAATAATCGAGTCTTAGACGATAAACGAAGACGCTTCTTGGGAGGCAACCTAAGGTAAGTTCCCTTACATCTCATCAATTTAATTTTTGTTAAGCATGTTTATTTATGTCTTGCATTTACTAAGGATAGAGATTCTATTTGGAATATGTGCCAAGCTAACACTGCAGGAAAGGTATGAAAAGGGCTAAAAATGAAGAAAACGAGGCTTGGAAGGGTCAAGACAAGGTCAAAAAGATGGAGAATCAAAGGGAACAGAATCTACTGGATATCTTCTAGGACCCTCTACCAATGGATCCTGGCTGCACCCAACGAGAGCAGCTTGTTTGAAGCCACAAGCGAGAACCAGAGTCTGCTACCACCTGCTGGCAGCGGACAGCTCGCGGATAGGGCCCTAGATCTAGCGTCTCGTTGTCTTGTGTACCCGATTGTGGGCCCCATTTGTTGGACCCCCTTTGACCTTCGATTTTGACTAATTTCAAGACCCCTCCTACCCTATTTTATTTACCTTTTTTCTATAATTTCACTATCCTCTAAAATCACTTTTTATCCTTCTTACCACATCACCATTCATCATCATCATCCATCTTCAACATCCTCTCACACCAAATCCATTGAAGCTCTTCAAGCTCTCAACCTCCATAGCCATACCTCACCTTAAGCTTCACTCGACAAGCCGAAATTGAAAACTAAGAGCATATTCCGACTCCTCGCACTCCGATCTACACAACCACGCCACTTTCTTCCCATCCTACCCACCCCTCAACCACCACAATCATCCCAATCCATCCAAAACCCATCCTTTTCACCACCATTGCATAGATCGGGTCCATTGGAGAAGGTTTTGTGAAGGAAGTTTTTTATTCTGCTGATCGCAGAATCATCCCGCCACCAACCTGCCGCCACCAAGAGAAGTGCACCTAACTCGCTGCCACCTGCGACCATCAGCTGCTAGCGGAACTCGTAGGTGAGGTTGAGTTGAGCTCTGCTAGGTGCCCGCTAAGATCAACATAGACCCGATGCCATCGGATCAGGCCACCCAGCAAGCGGATCCTACTATGTTTGTGATTCAGCTTTCAGCTTCAGATTTGTCTGTTTTTTTGTAAGTCTTCGATCTTAATTACTATATTTTGAGATGACTAGTTTTGATATGGATATGCCAACTGGGTTTACTGAACTTCGATCTTAATTGCTATATTTTTAGAAGCTTTAGTATCGTTGGATTTGGAAGAGGAAGTTTAATCATTTATGGAAAATGGTGGTTTACTGAACTTGGTGGAGGAATGTGTGCTACTTGTCAAGAATTGGTCCGTGAATTTCTGGCTACATATAGGGTACGAGGCGATAATTTACAGTGAAGATTGGGAAGAGAGGCTCAGTAGTTATCTTTGTTAGGACTTGAAGAGATTTTGGGTGTGACTATGCTTCCAACTATTGTTTGGGAGGTTCTGTAGTAATCCCCACTCGTAGAGCAACATTGATTCGATGTTACAGGGAGATAGATGCCTTCTAGGGATGACTACAGCTTTAGCATTACACACCCTACGCTCAGATTGTGCTCCAAGGTCCTAAACAAACATTTTTTTGCCATGTTCCAATCAACAAGATTTTCAAAAGCAACTGGACGCGATTCACTAGCTTACTACCAGACGTTGATGACATCCTGGATTAGGTTTAACTATTTCTGGGAGCTTGCAATACAGTAACAAGATCTACGAACTCCAGGAATGCAAATGTAAAGATTGGGTTCGGAGGGCTTAATACTTTGATCGCCACGGAGTTGGATATTGATCTCGAGGACTATGAGAAGCACACGACCCATACAGCTTGAACCTAGCATCTTTGAGAAAGGTTGGTAGTCTGAGGCGTAGCGGAGAGCATTTCATATGGACGGTCGAGGCCAAACAGAGCCCACACATTGATTCGGCCACGTCCTGATGGGTTCTCCATCGGACCTACAACTGCAAATCTCAACATTGCACACGAGGATCTTGACCATCCGCCTATTGACAATGTTTCCCCTCACATTGAGGTGCTAGCAGGTGAGGTACCTGAGGATCATCAGTTCAACTTCGAGATGGATCATGATGCTTTTCTGTAAGAAGGACCGCCATGTTTCTAGAGTATGGGGGAACTGGTACATCACACGATGGATTACATAAAGCATTCAAAAATTTTAGAGGAGCCAACTTATCTTATTACAACGGTTGTGCCTTCCCTTCACAACAATACTTTGAGAGTTACCACCGCCAGATTATGGACAAATTCGATAGAATTGAAGCGACTCAAGCGACAATGGGACATCATATTCAAGGGTTGGACTAGCATTACACATCTCTCGTCGTCCACCAGCATTCCTAGAACGAGCGCCTCGACAACTTCTGCGACATGTTTCAAAACATGAAATTAGTTTATATACACTTAAGAGGATATGAAATTTTTGATTACTTCAACACTCCATGGTTGAAATTAGTTTGTATGCATTGGGGATACAAATAACAATTTAATTGATTCAGTCACTTTAGGGATTATAATAATATTTAATTTATTACTTCAAGAATTTTTTTGATAAGGACATTACTTCAAGAATGATATAACGATAATACATTCACTTTAGGGAATAAAATTGATTTATATCTCTACTTTGAGCATAACGTGTGATAAAAATAGTAGACAATAATAGTAGAGAGTAGAGAGAGAAAAAGCAGAGAATGTGTTTGTTAGGGTTGGCAAAACCTTTACATATAAGTTTACAAGGGAACTATAATTTCTTAGAGTTTATTTAAAACCAATAAGATAATATAAAATAATATTATAACATTACTTTTTTTTTATCCGAGTTCAGGCTGAGTCTCGCCCATTTATTACTCCATCTGTCTTAAAATAGTGGTTGTTTTACTTTTAACATGTTTTCTTTATGTAGATTTAAAAAATATTTTAAAAATTGATAAGTGTTGTAAACCAAAGATAAAGAGATCGAAGAGAAGAGAGGAGAAATTGTTTTGTTTCATTAAGGCTCCAACGTACCCATTATATAGGACTATAGGAGTTTACAAGGAATCATAGAGCTTATCCAATATTCCTTAGAGTTTATCCAATAGTAAAGATAAATACAATTAATCTTATAACACTCCCCTTGTATAAACCTCTCACTACCTTATTACAAATCTTGCCTACAAAACCCAACGGGACAAAACTAGGATCAAGAGAACAAATACAGATGGCAGTGTGTGTATACTCCTCCTCAATTCAACATCCTTCTCGAAGTCTTCTCATTCTTCTGAATGACATTGTCTTCATGAACTTGTGGTCGAATCTCAACATTGTATTTGAGTTGGAATGTCTTCATGATTGACTTTGACGCGCTTGACTTCCATGTATTGGCATTGAGCTGCGTTGGATACACAATCATAAGGCACTTCAGGACCTAGTGTACTTTTCATTGTTGATCAGAGGATATGTTGTATTAAATGGTGCATAAGTTTCTTCGTTAAAAACCTTATCTCGGAAAAACCCAATGGGATAAAAACCAAAATTATGGAAAAGAGTACAACATATTGTATGGTACTTCGGGACCTAATACAATGTCATCACTTACACAATTATAGGTACTTCAGGTACTCTTACAAGGATCTTTAATCAATTTAATATGACGGAGCTTTGACATTAATGCTTCAAACATTTCCAATCGATCATTTTCATTTATATGTTTATGCAACTACCACGTCCTTTAATTACATTTTAAGGCAAAATTATATTCACTTTTGATGAATACATTCTCCATATAACCTTTGATAGGTCGGTCAATTACATTTTAGGCCAAAATTTTATTCACTTCTCGTGTATTCTCCATATAACCTTTGATAGGTCGGTTTTCAGAAGCTATCGTGCTGATAATGTGTTGTAAACCAAAGATAAAGAGAAGAGAAGAGAGGAGGAATTATGTTTCATTAGGGTTTCAATAGACCCATTATATAGGAGTTTAAGAGATCCTAAAATTTATCCAATATTCCTTAGATTTATCCAATAGTAATAAATACAATTAATCTTAGGGCTCGCTTGGTTGAATGCGGGAAGTACAATTCCCGGGGACTTACTTCCCATGAATTGAAAAAAGTTGTTTGGTTGAATTTTGGTTTTTAGAAATATAAATAGGAAAATAAAGAAAATTACATTAAAAAATGGTGGAAGTTGAACTTACCTAGTCCTCTCTAGATAAGTGAACTTCCTACAATTTGAAGGAATTTAAATTCTTGAAAAGTTGAATTCATGTGTCTTTCTGTCAACCAAACATAAAAATATATCCCACTTCTTGAGTTTTTAAACTTGACTAACCAAACGAGGCCTTATTGTTAGTATTTTATATGGATTATTATAACGATTTTTCTATCCTATGCCCCTGGGGTATATGATAAGATACTAAATTTGGAATTTTTTTTAAAATTTTTTAATTAGATTAGCCTTTTTCTTAAGAGATAATTTGGTGAAATATACCTTTTAGAAATTGCATTAGGTAATTAGGCCCCACAAAAAAATAATTAGCCGCCCCAGACTCCATCAAAAAAAATTTAGCAGGTTGTACCCCTACTGTTCACTGTCTCGCTCTCCGTTTCTCTTTCTCCGTCTCTTGCTCTCACTTCCGCTTCCTCTGCGCGCGTCAACCAACCTCTCAGGCTCTCCCATGGCAAATCTCTGATCTCCTCCTCCATCTCTCGGCTTTCGTATGCTCTCTCTTCTTTTTGATTTCGGTTCTCCTAGTTGATCTCCGCTGCCCCGACTTTGTTCGATCCTCGACCTCATCGATGGTGGTTTGATCTATTGACATCATCTCTTCTCTATTGTCATCTCCGACCCCTTTCTATGGAAATTTTTGTTGCTTTAACTCATTTTGTTCAATATAATCTTGTTTTTTTATTTCAATTCTGATTGAGTAATTTATCCTAAATTAGGGTTTTGATTAAGAAGTTTTGATTGTTCAATTCTGATTGAGTAATTTAACAACTGAAAAGGTTCACATAACGCAAGGAGATGCAGAAGGGAGTGCAGTGATTGTGTCATGGACAACTCCAGACAATCCGGGATGGCTACATTATACCTGTTAGTTTGCTTTCATGAATGTTTTTGTGATTCATTCGATGATGAATAATATGCCTGCAATTATCTTTGCATTCTGTAGTGCTCCTATATGAAGGGGTTAATGCTTTTTGCTGAGATAAAAAAATACCCAATTCTATTTCTGGATATGTTGGTGGTGGATTTCATTCTTCTGAATTCGATATGTTCATAGCAATTATGAAAGGTTATGTTTTGTTTTAATAGATTATAACCCCAACTTTTAGTATATTTGTGGAAAATAGCCTACATTTTCAAGATTACACTCTTATTTTGGACAAATTATTTACTAATTATAAACAATCCAATAGCGGATTAGTGGATGTACATGTACCTGAAGTGGTAAAGACTTAAAATATAAAATGGCTTCCAACTCCTAAATGTAAAGACTTAAAACATAACCGGTCCCAAGCCTAGAAAAAGGAAGAGGGGAGATATGACGTTACGTGATATTTCATACTATTAGATTCTTAGATGTCATCATAAATGCGTCATCAATGAAGTCTAATCATATTTTATGCTCATATGTTATCAATTGTATAATACAAATGTCATCAACAAACAATGTCATCACAAATGATTGAGATCAATGAGGTGTAATCACAAATGTCGTCAATGAATAAAAATCATCATTAAAAAGATGTCATCAATGAATTTACAGTGATCTGCATTACAATTATCCCTGAATTTTGAGGTTTTAGGATTCGGATTTTAGGGAAAATTGATGAAATTGATTCAATTTTACAATTCAAATTGAATCAAATGTTTCTCCATGAGAATTTATGAGGTGCTACTAGACACAGTAGGTTGAATTGAATATGTATTATTTCATGTTTGCACTAGATTTCTGTTTTTACTTTGCTCTTAAGAGCTTTTTGGGTTGTTAGCAACTACTTTCATGGTTGGAGAAGAGTTCTGTTGTTAGCAACTACTTTGATGCCACTTTTGAGAAGATGGAATCTATAGAAATGTTGTATATAATTCTTGGATGGTTATGTCACCTTGTATTGATTTTATTGATTCCACATTATATTACTTACATTGATACAATTTTTTTTAGTTAATGACATGTTATAATAGGTGTTTTTACGTATACAACCAATATAAATGTCGTAGTTTAAAAAGACTTTGTATTTTTATATGTGCAATAATGTGACAATATTTTGATTCCACGTTTTAAGCTCTTATGTCATCGATTATATAAAATTGTCACCATAAACAATTGTGATTAATGAAGCGTAATAACAAATGTCATCCATGAATAAAAATTTAATGAACATGTCACCACAAGTGATTGCATCAATGAAGTGTAATCACAAACGTGTCTAGGGTTGGGCGGTGGTAGGAAAATTACCATATATACCAACCGTACCAACCGAACATTGGTACCAAGAAGTCGGTAACCGAATGAATCGGTAACCGAAATCTCGGTACCAAGGCCAGTCGGTACGGTACACGGTATGGGCAACCCAAATATCGTGGTACCGTCGGTACCGAATATATATATTTTTTATAAAAAAATTAAATATTGTGTAGGGTTTTAGACAACATTCCGTACCATTGGTACTGTGGTACCGAATATATATTTATTTTTTTAAAAAAAAATAAATATCGGTACCGTCGGTAACGATGGTACCACAATGTATAAAACACAAATTTAGGCATGAAAATAGTGTCTTCGGTTACCATGGTACCGACATTCGGTAACCAATAGTTCCAGTACCAATAGTTTCGGTAACCGAAACTAGTCGGTTGGTACGTGGTAAAGAAAATCCCATACCGAGTGGTATCGGTATGGTACGTGGTAATCGAAAATTTACCATGGTACCGTACCGTGTCAGCCCTAAACGTGTCATCAGTGAATGAAAGTATAATCGATGAAAATAAATCGATATACAATTGATTAAATTAAAAACATGTGGCATCAATCGATTTGATTAAAAAAATGGCATCAAATAATTACATTATAAAAATGACATCAAAACACCATTTTGAAAAAGTTGTATCACATTAAAGAAAAAAATGTCATCAAAATACTACTTTGAAAAAATATCATCAAAATACTACTTTGAAAAAATATCATCAAAAATATGGCATCACGGTAAAAAAATATCATCAAAAAAGTGGCATCAATCGTTAACAATAAAAAAAATGGCATCAATGGTCAACGTGACATTACAGTAAACAAAAAATGTCATCAATGTTTAAAAAAAGTGTCATTCAATCATTTCATTAGAAAAGTGGTTTCAGAGTAAAAATAAAATATAATAAAATTTTGGTATCAAAACGGTAAAATATGGCATCACAACAAAAATGGCATCAAAAAAAATTTCAAATGGATTAGTCAACATTGACCGGTTAACGGTCAACTAGTTGACCATTGACCACTATTTGGATTAGGTCTACCAAAACTAATTAAATTAGTTTGGGGTCTAAGTAGGGGTGTGTAGAAAAATACGATACGACTGACACGACACGAAAACGCAACAAAACGATACGATAAAAACATGAAACGAAAAGGCACGACACGATTATAACATGAACGCTAAAACACGGTAATTATCGTGTCGGATACGGATCGGGATTTTTTATTTGTCGGATACCCGACACGACACGTTTATATTTTTTAAAATTTAACTGTAAAAAATATGTTGTAAATAATATAAGTTTCCTCCTATAACTTAAGGATGAGTTAGCGCAGATGGTCAAGTGTTTCAGCTATTTGGGAATGGTCCGGGGTTCGACTCACCACAACATCAATTTTCTGCATTTTCCCCCCTAATTTTTTATTTATTTATTTTAACTTTTATACAAACAAAACCCTAAAACAGTTCGGCCGCCCCATTCATTCATTCACACACCCGCAGCAACTTCCTCTCTCCCTCGGACCCTCTCAAATTCAGAACTGGCCGGTGAAATCTTTCCATCTCCGACCCATCTCTCACCGATGAAAGCTCTCCATCTCCGGCCCATTCACATCTGAAGGACTCGACGCCGTTGTTGCTTCTCCCCTTGAATCGCCGCTGCCCATTCACACATCTGAAGGACTCGGCGTCTCTCTCTCTCTCTCAACCTCAGATCCGAGGATTCTCTCTAACATTCAAACTTAGATCCGACGAATCCTCTCCATCTCCGATCAAGCTCTCACCTTCGTTGTCACTCCTCCCTAACCACTGCTCCCAATCTCATTTCCATGGTTATTGTCACTCTTCCTCCGCTCGAATCGCCGCTGTTAGAAACGATTGAAACATGGCAGCTTTTCTCTCCATCCCTCTGAACGAGACTGACTAAGAGAGTCTCTTAATCAGTCTCGTTCAGATCCGGCCTCGTTCTCGACCTCACTCAAAGCTCACTTCAAATCCGGCCGTTGGTAAGTATTTTCTAGGTGGATTTTACAGCATGACCGAGGGTTTCAATTTGTTTTCATTTGGTGGATTTTGTGGGTTTCAATTGGTTTCAATTTGTTCAACACTGGTGAACTACTGTACGGCTACATTAGAAAAAAAAAGGTGGTTTTTGTACTAAATTACGACACAGTTGTCGTGTTATACAGATAACACGACAACTGTGTCGTAATTTAGTACAAAAACCACCTTTTTTTTTCTAATGTAGCCGTACAGTAGTTCACCAGTGTTGAACAAATTGAAACCAATTGAAACCCACAAAATCCACCAAATGAAAACAAATTGAAACCCTCGGTCATGCTGTAAAATCCACCTAGAAAATACTTACCAACGGCCGGATTTGAAGTGAGCTTTGAGTGAGGTCGAGAACGAGGCCGGATCTGAACGAGACTGATTAAGAGACTCTCTTAGTCAGTCTCGTTCAGAGGGATGGAGAGAAAAGCTGCCATGTTTCAATCGTTTCTAACAGCGGCGATTCGAGCGGAGGAAGAGTGACAATAACCATGGAAATGAGATTGGGAGCAGTGGTTAGGGAGGAGTGACAACGAAGGTGAGAGCTTGATCGGAGATGGAGAGGATTCGTCGGATCTAAGTTTGAATGTTAGAGAGAATCCTCGGATCTGAGGTTGAGAGAGAGAGAGAGACGCCGAGTCCTTCAGATGTGTGAATGGGCAGCGGCGATTCAAGGGGAGAAGCAACAACGGCGTCGAGTCCTTCAGATGTGAATGGGCCGGAGATGGAGAGCTTTCATCGGTGAGAGATGGGTCGGAGATGGAAAGATTTCACCGGCCAGTTCTGAATTTGAGAGGGTCCGAGGGAGAGAGGAAGTTGCTGCGGGTGTGTGAATGAATGAATGGGGCGGCCGAACTGTTTTAGGGTTTTGTTTGTATAATTCCGACACGATAACACGACAACTGTGTCGTGTTATCGTGTCGGATACTCGGTAGTTATCGTGTCGTGTTCGGATTGACACTTTTCTTTTGATCGGTTTCGTGTTTTTATCGTGTCGTGTCGGATACCCGGTTATGCACAGCCCTAGGTCTAAGTACCCAATTAAACTTTCAAAAAAGATCAATCTACCAAAATCACTTTTTTTTTAATTAGATTTTTAGAGTCGCTTGTTTGAATTTTTCTCAATTTAAAGTCTTATCCAATCCAATGTCGTTATTGTAAATACATGTAGAAAAAATCAAATAACAATTTTTTCTAGAGGGATGAGTATCGATTAACGATGGACAGGTTGGAATGTGAGCGAAAACATAGGAAGAAAGATTTTGATTAGCGATAGACCGTTGATCGGAAACAGCTGGACCACCGGTCTCCATTTGGACTCCTCTCATTGCCACAAATCGCTTCTGGATCACCGGAGATCAATCTTCTTTCGAGAGCGAGAGCGAAAGCAGCGGAGATATGGTTCACAACGCCTTTGACTCCTCCGAGCTACTCTCCGACTCTCCTACGAAGATTGATGCTGCCAATTCCTACGCCTCCAAGCTCCTTCTCGGCTGCAGCGACGGATCTCTCCGTATCTACTCCCCGGACTCCGATGCCTCCGATGATTCTCCGCCTTCCGATCGCCGATCTCGGTCGCCGGACCTTCTCAAGGTGCCCTATGTTCTTGAGAAGACCGTCAACGGCTTTAGCAGGAGGCCGATTCTCTCCATGGAGGTCTTGAGATCGAAAGATCTTCTCTTGTCCCTGTCCGAGTCCATAGCTTTTCACAAGCTCCCGAGTTTAGAGACGGTTGCGGTGATCACGAAGGCCAAGGGGGCCAATGTCTACTCCTGGGATGATAGGAGGGGTTTTCTGTGCTTTGCCAGACAGAAGAGGGTGTGTATATTCAAGCACGATGGTAAATTCCGGATTTTTCGGATTGCTGTTAGATAGATATGATCTATATTGCTTTCAATTTCTGCTGCTGGATGCATTTTGGGGATCTTGATAATCAGCTTTGACGATCAATTTTTAGGGTTTTGTTTTTACTGTAGGTTACTTATATTAGAGAGAGAGGGGGTTGCTACTAGAGCGAGAAGACATTTACCTGATTCAAGCCGAGTGCTCGATTTCCCCCCTTTTATGCATAAACCAATTGTTGTAAAATTTAAGCTGTGGGAAATGCAGAACTAGGATGGATATTTATCTTCTTCACTTGTGCAGGGGGTCGGGGCTTTGTTGAGGTGAAGGAATTTGGTGTTCCTGATACTTTGAAATCAATGGCGTGGTTTGGTGAAAATATATGCATTGGACTTAGGAGGGAGTATATGATATTGAATTCTGGCAATGGGACACTGTCAACAATCTTTTCTTCGGGGAGGATTGCCCCACCTTTGGTGGTGTCTTTGCCAACCGGAGAACTCCTTCTGGGGAAGGTAATGTGCTCATCAAACTTACAGCTGCAAACCATTACAATTTATTTAAAAGTAGAGGATCATAATGCATTATAGTATAATTTTATACTTATTTGGATTAATCTCTCCTTGCTGCTACGAGCTTCCGTCGCATGAACATTGTTCAGTACCACCACCTCAGGTTCTGAAAATTTCACTTGATGTCTTTTGGTGATTGTCATAGTAGGACTAGCACAAATGGTTCTTTGGTCCTCCCGCATACTTTGTTAACAATTCTGTGGGGACTTCTCAAAATTCCCATGCCCCAAAGTTCCATCTAATGAGTGAGACTAGCTAGTCAATAGTATTGTAAAAGTTGCTTTGGGCTTGCCTATCTTTTTCTTTGATAGATGTTCATTGGGTCTTTGCCATTTGAATTGTGCTATCGTTTAAATCCTGTCAGCTAATTTTTGCATTGAAGGGTAACTTCATACCATATGATCCATTACAGTGTCCTTAATAAATTTAGCATGTGCAGAGTCATTATATGGTCCTGGTACCATTCTCTTACCTTCAGATTTTTGCTACCTTCAGGATAACATTGGGGTTCTAATTGATCAAAATGGAAAGCTTGTCAATGAGGGCATGATCTGTTGGTCTGATACCCCTTCAGAAATCATTATTCAGATGCCATATGCTGTTGGTCTCTTACCAAGACATATTGAGGTAGGCCAGTTCTTTCTGGCAAAGGCAAATGTCAATGTATAGATGACAAAAAATAATCGAAGGTTCTCTTTGTTGGATTACCATATTGGATCTCTGCTTTCTACTGTTGGTGCTGCAGATACGGTCGCTTCAAGCCCCCTATTCACTGATACAAACCGTTGTCCTGAGGGATGTTCGTCATATTGCCAGAACCAATGATTCAGTTATTGTTTCACTCGACAACTCCATCTTCGGGCTCTTTCCTGTTCCCCTTGGTGCTCAGGTATCTCTTGTTCCTGTGATATTGTCATGGAATTGATTTGATTGTGGCTTGTATAGTCTGTTGGGGTTGCAAATTGTTCCTTTGGTTGCCTTCCAATTCTATGAGTAGTTTATACTTAAATGGTAACATATTGAAGTATTTTGGCTTGATCTAGTGCAATATCTGGAATCTGAGATTCTGGATACATCTAATGCCAACTAGCGGGTCATTCACATTTCACAGATGTGGGAGTGTTATCTATTTATGTATGTTTAAAAAGAGTCGGTATCAGGATTATGATTCAGGGGTGGATTAACTGGATTTATTTCCTTCCATGTGCTAATGACACTGACTGCGCACATGTGCCAGGATTTAACCCTCAAGGTTCATGGGAAGAGTCTCATCCGGAAGATTCCAGATCCTTATCAGGCCTTGTGGATAGGTCTAGATATACATATAACTCTCTACAACCTTAGATAATCATGTAGAAAAGTATGGATACTTGTAAATTCGCTCAAGCTTTATCATGAGGACCAGGATGACCTGCCCCAGAGTGATGCTTTATGGGCAGGCATGGGAATTAGATCCTCATATGAAAAAGAGGGTGTAGAGATCATGCTGACCGTGTGATGCGGCCGAAATATCGTTTGAGGAAGGCTTGAGTACTTGGTCTGCTGGAGAGACCTTCTCGACACCAACATGGCATAGGAACTACTGCATACTGAAGCCCTATCCTGTTCAAGGATAAGCTCAAGCAATTCAAGGGCCACACAATGGGGGTGTGCTGAGATTCGACGTGGTAGGATTACATATTTGGACTGCGCACCTGACACCAAGATGGCAAGATTTAACCCCAGGGCTCATTGGAAGAGTCCGGAAGCTTCCTAAACTTTATGTGGCCTTGTGGACAACTCTTGAAGTATAGAAGGATAGAACTCTCTAGCTAGAACCTTATAGAATCCTTAAGATAAGTATGGATACTTTTGTAGAAATCTCTAGAATCTTGTACAATTTGGGGTTTTCTCTAGAGGGGTATGTTAGTAAAATTGAGAGAGGGAGAGAAGAAATTCTGTACAGGAAAACTACTTATTTAGAGCTACAGAAGAGAAGTTATGTGTCATCAATTACATTGGTAGAGCCTTGTATAAATACAAGAAAAGAAGGAACCCAACAAACAAAAGTAGCCCAGAAAAGTAGCCTAGGTAACAAAACCTAATGCCTATAGCATATCCTAAAATTAATAGCTGAATAATAAGGCCTAAAAGTAGGCTTACACAACCCGGCAAACAAAACACAAAATGATTCAGAAGCAAATCCAACACTCCCCCTCAAGCGGAGTTTCTAGATCTTCCATTCCCAGCTTGGAAGAAAGCTCTTGAGAGTAAGCTCTTGCAAAATCAAACATTCCCCCTCTAAACCGTCTTGAAATAATGACCTTGAGATTGGCTAACATGGATGAATGAGGCTGATCAGAGTTGGAACATGTTCACTGCTTATACAAGTTTGCAGATCGAACACTGGAACATGCCCAATAAACCAATGGAGTCCACAAAATTCAGAACAGCAAACTCTCACCAACAATTTGAAGGAACCAGAAGTGATCAAATGATTTCATAGAAAGGAGGACGATACATCGATGAAGTCTGAAATCGTTAAACATTTTTCAGCAATGAATGCTTGAGAAACAACAAAATAGTTTCAGCAATGAAGGCTGAAAAAGGAAGGATAAATCTCTAGCAAGGAAGACTGGTAAACAGGTTAATATTCTCAGCAAGAAGATCGAAGAACAAACCTTTGATCTGAAATGAGGACTCAGCAATGAAGGTCGCTTCCTTCAAGAGAAAAAAAGGGCTTAGGAATAATATTATTCCATAATTGTTAGATGAATGGAAAGAAAGAGAAATGAGGAAGGTTGGTAGAGAAATTCAGATGACTTCCCAGCATTACCAACAATGAAGCTGGGGGAAAATAGGGATGATAACTTCAGACGAGATTAATCAAATCCATACAGATGTTTCATATCTTATATAAAATATGTATTTTGTTTATCTAAGCGTAGAAATTGTCAAATTTACAAAGAAGGTATAATGGTAAAATATGCAGATAGTACAACTAACAGCTTCTGGAGACTTTGACGAGGCTTTGACTTTGTGCAAACTTCTACCACCAGAAGACTCGAGCCTTAGAGCTGCAAGGGAGAGTGCAATCCATATAAGGTGAGTTCCTTTGATTATTGTAAACCTTATTTTGAATATGATAAAAAAAAAACTACTGTTAATCAGGGTCTGCCATCCTAAGTTCAACTGTTTTACATAATTTTCAATCACATGAATGTGAATCTAAGGAGGTGCTTTACGGTAAATTTCATTGGTGCACATGTATTTTTTTTAATGCAGTATGTATATAGTTGATAATGGAGGTGCTTTCTCTTTCCAATTAAGGGTGTGTTTGGTAAGACATGTAAATAAAGTAAACTTGTTGAAAAGGCTTGATAAGGGTAATGATAGTGTGGTGACATGGAGGCTTGATAATGAAATTGTCTTTTTTCATACACCCTAATTGTGGTTTAGTTGTTAAACTATGGGGACTGTTTTCATTACTCAGAATCAAAACATGCTTTATCATGTTATAATAAGTTTGTAATTTCTGGTTTTCTTGGGCTATCTTACATTTCAACCTCCAGTATTTTGTGTGGTAATTGGTGACTCACTGATGTATGAAGTCGATATCCATATAAAAATTTGGGATGTTAGAGTAGGATGACCTTCCTCCTCTCACTTTGTACTGGTGACATAAGCTATCACAAGTAGCTCTGCAATTTTGGTAGCTCCTTGTCTCATAGCCTCATAGGTGTTGCATTGGTTGTTAATGCAGATATGCACATTACTTGTTTGAAAATGAGAGTTATGAGGAGGCTATGGAACACTTTTTGGCTTCTCAAGTAGATATTACATATGTACTTTCACTGTACCCAGATATCATCGTTCCAAAAACAGTTTTTCTTCCTGATTCTGATAAGCTGATGGATATTGAGTTGGATTCTCCAGAACTCTCTAGACTTTCATCTTCTTTGTCTGATGATCTGGAGTCTTCCCCTTTAGAATTCAATGAAAATGCATCCTTGGAATCCAAGAAAATGAGCCACAATACTCTTGTGGCTCTCATCAAGTTCTTGCAGAAGAAAAGATCTACTATTATTGAAAAAGCTGCTTCTGAGGGAACTGAAGAAGCTGTTTTAGATGCTGTTGGTGCTAACTTCAAAGCCAAGGATTCTGGAAGGCTGAAGAAGTCAAATAAGGTGTGCTACAGATTATGCTCTATTTGTTGGTATACTCGTAGTTATATTGTCACCTCCTACATCTATTTTCAAGTGTTACTATCTTAGTACCCCGTGCATTGCACGGATCTTTTTTAAAAATGTGTTTATATAATTTCATTTATCATTTCTTCATCGATACCAAAACTTGTAAGCATTACTTGTAACCATCCAACATACATATGGAGATAATAATCTTACATACAAAAATGAATAAGGATTTGAATTCTTGTATATAACATGTGGTGGAAAACATACGTATAAAAAAGAGTCACAGATGTATTTTCTCTAGCAAACTGATAAGAAGAAGAAATAAATAAAAATAATTAAAGATACATTACCTAAACAATAGAACCTATGAGATTTGGTTTTATCTTTTAATTAACATACATATGGTTCAAAATTAAATGAATGAATCAATTTTGAGTTATTTATCTAAAAAAATAGAAATTAAAACTAAAACCGAAATATTCTATAGTAATTTGTGGAATAAAAAATATAACAAAAAAAATAGAATAAAATATTTTCTTGAACAAATGGCAAGTTATAATGTAATCAAATTTGATTTTTTTTAGATAAATATGATTTTATTTGATCTTATCCGGTGAATATCTAAACTAACAAACAAATCATATCTTAAGTGATTTGTTTAGCAAAATCTTCCATAAATTTAATTTTATAATCATGACTAAATTATAATTGAAAATATAAAATTTATTGATTAAAAAGTGGTTCAAAAGATTAATTAGCAAAATCTTCCATAAATTTAATTATATAACCATGAGAATATACGGTGCATGTTTGAACGAATGCAGCTAATTAACTAAAACCATAAATAAAATAAATGAAATCCACATTAGCTTGCCCCTATATTTATAAGATGAAACCAAAAGATTAATTAGATAACTTCAAATCAAATCGAATTGGAAGTATTTAGTGTTACGTTGAATGATTTCACGTACATCTTGACTAAAGATTCCACGTAGCAACACAAAGTCGATCGATTTCACATCAATTTTCCGAGTAGTTAAGCACAACTGGACATAATTCCAAGTAGAATCAATGGAATCGTAATTAATCGGATAAACTGAGAAGGAGAACAAGAGAGGGAAGTAGGGCTGTGATTAAAATAAAGTAAATTAGGGTACAATCAATAACCTGCATCTGCAAATATGATTATGTTAGATTAAGATATAAAAGCAACACAAAAGCAAATGAATATACTCCGTAAAAATGTGAACAATTGAATCAGGAAGAGTTAGAGTAGTATTTATAACAGTAGTAGTGTAGTACTACGATTTTGGCGATTTGAATACTTTTTTTTTTAAATTCAAAATTGTAACCAAATCAAATTAGTTAATCTAAAGAATTGGAAAAACAAAAACTGATTTCAAAATTCAAAATTGACTAATCTGATTAATAACCATCTGAAACTTGGAATGGACTAATCAGATTTTTAAAAAAAAATTATTTTAGTGATAAGATTGCAATAGATACAGTAAGAGATAACATTACAAAGTGATAAGATTGGTGATTAAAAAAAAGTGATAAGATCTGCGTAAGTTTCTAGATTCTGGATTTGCATATATCATCATGCAAACAATAAGATTACGTTTTGGTTAGTTAGTTATTTTAGATATGGCATATCAATTAGGTTAATTAGTAATTTAATTTTTAAATCTAATTCTTTTTTATTATTAATCTTAAATAAATAAAAAAGCTAACAAATAATAATTTAGGTAAGGTAGTTAATTAATAATATTAATAATATTTTCTAAGGAGTTAAGATTTGATTTTATCCTCAAAATTAGATTAATAATATTTTCTAATTAGTTAAGATTTGATTTTATACTTTAAATTAGATAAGATTTGTTAACCAATTAATCTCCTTTAAAGCTACATAAATCAATTAATCTAATTAAAAAACCTACATTCAAGGAGAAACCGCCACATGTCGTAGGCGACTTCTCCTTTAGTATTATAATATAGATTTACTTCCTAACACCCTTCTCTTGGTGAAGTGAAAATTTACGTATTGGTTTTTCCATTCTATCCTTCTTCTATATAAACACTGTGTATGATCTTCCGTTTCTTGTATCAGATCTTAATGAAGGTGGTTTATTCTTGTATTCTTTTTGTAGTTGTAATCTGTGTAGTAGACTAGTAGGCATCATTGCTATGAACTCACTTTGGCATTTTGCTTCAAAGATCACATGAAATACCTGAATGTCAGGACTTTGAGTATTTTGTTTCAGTGGGATTTTGAGTTTTTAACTTTTATTCTTTTCCTTAAAATTGACGGTTCTTATACTCATAAAATTACAGGGGTTTCCAACAGTGTTTCAGATCCATTTCAGATTTGTTTTCCTTAGAAACATAAACATTAAGCTTGTTCAACTTCTAGTTCATAAATGACTTGAAGAAGGGATTAATGAATATAGTGTGCAATGTGCATACGTGGAGGCTATATGCAATAAACCATTCCGGAATGGCTCACCGGAAAGGACTTGTGGGTAGTACCCATAGGTCCCTGTTTCGAACCCCGGAAGGGCCGCTCTTTATTTACCAATTCAAGGAGGCTATATGCAATTTTCTCTGTTTACATAAGAGTGCATAGCTTAATGCTCCTAGTTATTCACTGGGAATGACTTTTATCATTTTTTATGGCTTTTTATCAGCAAATTATCTCAATAGTTTGTTTCTGTGCAAAATTAATGGTTTACCACCACATGATTTAACGTTGTTATCTGGATTTGCAGGGTCGTGGCAGTATTCCAATAAGCTCAGTTGCTAGGGAAAGGGCAGCAGTTCTGGACACAGTACTACTGCAAGCCCTTGTCCTGACAGGGCAGTCCTTGGCTGCTTTGGAGTTATTGAAAGGTCTAAACTACTGCGATGTGAAAATCTGTGAAGATTTTCTGCTGAAAAGGAATCAACATGCTGCATTGGTTGAACTATACAAATGCAACAATATGCACCGTGAGGCTTTAAAACTTCTGCATCAGTTAGTTGAATCAAAATCAGAACAACCACAGGTCTCGCTCACCCAGAAGTTCACACCTCATATGATTATTGAGTATCTCAAGGTAAGTTTCATCATCTGAACTTTGTTTCAGGAAGTTACATTAGACGGTGGGTTTCTAGTTAGTGATACTTACTTTTATGGCTTCATCTGCAGCCTCTTTGTGGTACCGATCCCATGCTTGTTCTGGAGTCCTCTATGCTTGTTCTTGAAAGCTGTCCAACAGAAACTATAGAACTCTTTCTGTCAGGAAATATTCCTCCCGAACTAGTGAGCTCCTATCTAAAGCAGCATACTCCAAATATGCAGGCTAAATATCTAGAGCTTATGCTTTCAATGAATGAAGGTGCAGTCTCTGGAAATCTGCAGAATGAAATGGTAATTCTTCATTTGAATTTTACAGCTAACATTTCAGCGCGTTTAATAAATGTTTGATGCTACTTGTAACGAGTTTTACTTTGATATTTTATTAAAGACCTACTTTTTATAACCATGTATTTCTAGGTTCAAATCTATCTTTCAAAAGTTCTTGAGTGGTATACAGAGCTGAGTTCACAGCAGCAATGGGATGAGAAGGCTTGCCCCCCTAATAGGAAGAAATTGTTGTCTGCTTTGGAAAGCATCTCGGGATATAACCTGGAAGATCTCTTAAAGCAACTCCCAGCAAATGCTTTATACGAAGAGCGGGCAATTTTGTTAGGAAAACTGAACCAGCATGAGCTTGCCTTGTCTTTATTTGTGCACAAGGTATTGACTAACCATATTCATATTCCTCTTTGTTATATATGTTTGTTGTGAAGGATTGTTGTAGGCCAGAGCTAGTTATTCGTACGAGGTCTTGACTGTTGCTGGTCATTCATCTTCTTGTTGGACATCTTTATTTACCTTATTTTGTAAAAATTAGCATAAACCACTGGCTCTGGTTGAAAGTTAGTTAAGCTGAGACTTTATCATTTGTGTTCTATTACGAAGTTTCACACCCCAACAGCCCAACCCACAAAAGAAAATGCTCATCATCAATAAATCCTGTTATAAATGAGCTAGATCTCTGACTCAAGATTCATTAATGCTGGGAGTCCACCATTTTAGCTTAAGAATTTGCCATGCTGATCTGTGCATAATATAATGGAAAATGGATACAAATTTATATTCATGTTTGTTATCATAGTTGGGGTAGATGTGCTGTTTTAAGTATACACTTCTTGACAAAAGTTTGTTCATTTTTGCAGCTCCATGCCCCAGAACTTGCTGTTTCATACTGTGACCGGATCTTTGAGTCACAGCTTCATCAACATTCTGTAAAATCTCACAACAGCATTTATCTTCTTCTGTTGCAAATTTACTTGAACCCTCGGAAGACAACAAGAGATTTTGAAAGACGATTCAGCAAATTGGTCTCTTCTCAGAGTCCAAGTATTCCAAAGGTTAGCTCAGCATCTTCATTGAAAGGTAAAGTCGGCCGTAGTGCAAGGAAAGTAGCTGAGATAGAGGGCGCAGAGGATATGCGTTTTAGTCTCAGCAGCACTGAAAGTGGTAAGAGTGATGGTGATGCAGATGATGCGAGTGATGAAGGAGGAATTAAAATAATGCTTGATGAGGCCCTTGATCTGCTTGGCCAAAGATGGGAAAGAATAAATGGTGCTCAAGCCCTTAGACTTTTACCCAAAGAAACTAAGCTGAAGGTATTTCTTATACTCTCTCATCAGCCATAAGTCCATAACCATCTTCTAAGTGAGGAACAATGTATAACTTTGCTCATACAAGCGATCTCTACAACATGAAAAGTCAAACTTATGACACATCCTTTTGATTGAAATTTTGTTATGAAGAGACAAATTTAACCATAAATTGATGCAACAGTAACAATGAATAGAAGATTGTTCAATGTAGACATTATCATTCATTAAATAGAAGATTGAATTTCAATGTAGTTACTGACTAATTCCGGGTGGGGAGGGGGTGCGGCGGGGGGAGAGGCAGCAAATATCCTATCAAGTTGCAATGCAAAGTCTCATTTTTATTCATTTCATTTTAAACGTGTGCAGAACTTACTTCCTTTTCTTGGACCCCTAATACGGAAGTCCAGCGAAGCATATAGAAACTCTGCTGTTATCAAGAGACTCAGGCAGAGTGAGAATCTCCAGGTATGTGCATAAATGTGCTTGTTTAATGAGTCGCTGAGATACTTTTCAAATAAAAATAATCTTTGAAGATCTATTTTTTAGCATTGTATCTTACAGAGAGATACAGCAACTTACATAGAGTTTGCCTTCTTGTTGATATGTTGGTGGGTTAATGTGTGTTGCCCTTTTGGATTAATAAGACCATAACCAATGTGAACCAGGTTAAAGATGAACTATATACAAAGAGGAAAGAGGTAGTGAAGATCACTGGTGATAGTATGTGCTCCCTTTGCAACAAGAAGATAGGAACTAGTGTCTTTGCAATCTACCCAAATGGAAACACACTCGTACATTTTGTTTGTTTCAGAGATTCCCAGAACATGAAAGCCGTGAGAGGAACACAACCAAGAAAGAGATGATCATCTTCAATGGAACAGAAACGCTCCTTTTTTATAGGTGATTCACCTTAGGCTACCTGATTCCTGTGTGCATTTCTGAACATTCACTTGGCTTCTTTCTTGCGCGTCAAAGAAAGTTTGTGAGAGAAAGTGGTTTGACAGTTTTGAGCTGTTAGCCGCTTATAGGCATTGGTTGTTATAACTTGGGTTTGCAGAGTTTGGCTGGTAATTTTGAGTTGCCTGTAAGGCTTTTGTTGTACTTGTACATTGTTCCTTGGGTTTGATGATTGCGAATGTATGTATAGTGTTTTTGTTTCCATATGAATAAAACAACTAGTGTTTTTGTTTCCATATGAATAATACAGTTGTTTTGTATTTCATTTTGATATGTTAATCTGAACAGTTCACACAAGTTGTGAACCTTTGTGAAAGGCTCAGAAGTCAGAAGTTCCCCTGAAACGTTTCTCGAAGCTGTCTAAAATCTTTGCTCCCCGTCTTTCTGCAAGTTACTGCAACACTTCATGCTCTGGTTATGTAGGAAAAATCATCTGTCACACCAAGTTGCCTAAAATTTCATCTTTTCACGGTCCACATTTAGGGATTTTCTTATTTACAAAACTAATTAAAATACTCTCATTCTTTTAAGGGGGATTTGCACAACTAGACACATTTTTGTGACTTTGTAAAATTGTCGCCCCTTCTTGAAAAATGGCAAAAGTAGCATAGGGGTTAGTTTGTGCAAAATAAAAAATGGAAGGGAGGTTGAAGGTAAAAAAGAGTAGGAGAGAGAGTAAAAAGCAGGAGAGAGAGGAGGTTTTGGTGGGGAAATTTGGCGCCAAAACTAAGGGTGACAAAACACCAATCATTACAAGGGAAAAGATAATGTGATAGGGGTTTTCCCTCAAATTTGCAAATTATAAAAAGAGGGAAGGGGAGAAGACACTCAGCTTCTTCCTCCCCTGGACAAAAGGGCTGGAGAAGAAGGTCACCATTGAAGAAAATTCATCGGCCTCAAGGTCCAGTTGCAGAGCACTTGTCGGCCTCATTTCGTGTTCGTGTCAATGAGAAGAAACTTCCGTGTCACATTGGTTGCTGACAAACCCTAATTCTCAGTTGCAATGGGTAGGCGTTTCCCTTGGTTCTCCTCATGTTTTGCGAAAAGTAGGTACCCATGAACCATAGTGTTTATCTCTCTTTCAATTTTTAAGGGAAAATGCCAAAGTATGCGTCACTTTGGTTGTTCGAGGGTGTCGGATGGGTGTTTTCTGGTGAGACCGCGTGCAAGAATGTGATCATTGAAGAGGGCATCGACTTCACCTCTTTGAAAAAACCGATCAGGCTCAAGGTCGACCATGATTCGTCATATGAAGATTGGTGGTTGTCTTACTTCACCTCTCTAGGTGTATTAGACATTACCGACACGAGTTTTGAAACGGGTGACACGCATATTTATGTAGGTGACAAGGGTAAGGGTCCGGATGTGATCCACTTGGGTGAGGTGATGGAGGTCATAAGGAAGAGCACACAGTACATAAATGAGAGGTGGTTCGCCAATGTTATTCGTAATTGGGGGAAAATTAACCCGTGTCACTTACTAAATATACCGTGTCGCTAGTCTATTTCCTCTTGTCATAAATGGTGTTCATAATTGGGGCAAACAAATTTAGGCGAAACACATACCTTGTCATCCATGCTCCGCATCCATATTGACATAGTTCCCAACCTCTCCAACATCAATTCAAGTGTCTTCCACATCTTATCTTTCCAGGCTTCGTTGGTCCCATCACGTTTTCCCGAACTCGGTCCGGCCTTTCCTCACCCACACCCATGTCTAGACACGGCCACGGGTCGGACCCGCCGGGTCGACAACCCGGGGAGGGTGACCCTAACCCTGACCCGGGGTTGGGACGGGTCGGCAGGTTGGGTGACCCGACGGGTCGGCGGGTCGGACTGTCGGGTCGGCCACGTGGCACCAAATCGGGTACCCAACGAATTTTACGGGTCGACCCGCCGAGTCAACCATTTTTTTTAAAAAATTAAATTGTTTTAAACCCAAAATAAAACTCAACTCAAGTCTTTCACCACACTTTCAAAATGGAAAGATTTAAGGTTGACAAAACATGGTATGTGGGAAGATATATATAAATATCTTCATTCCACTCCCATCATTTCATCACACTTTAGATGTGGGAAAGAAAAGGTTGGATTGTGGGAATGACAAGTAAGGTATGATGATCTATATATAGAGAAAATAGAGGTATGTAGCCTACTTTCGATGTGGGACAAAAATATGAGATATGAAAAAAAATGTGAGAAATTGATATTTAAGTATATGATGTAAAATGTAATGTAATTAAAGTCTTTGGATTATATGGCGGAATATAATGTAATTTAAGTATTTGGATTATATGATGTAACATATAATAATATAATTAAAGTGTTTACCTCTTAAGATTTAATGAAATGAATAACACATGGTGATGAAACATCATGATACAATATATCAAGTTATGTTGGATTAATCTTTCTATTTAATTTAATTGATAGTTGTGTTGATCCATTAATCAATCATAAGTATTTTATTTTACTTGCATTATTATGTTAATTTCTTGATCAATGATTTCAAATCTAGGTTCTTCTTCGTATAGATATGTTAAACTTTCTCATTTGAAGTTGAATTAGCCACATGTTGTGTATACACTTAATGATGATGTTATTAGAATTACATACTTGGGTTGCTTGTTATGACGTACATGAAAAGACACATTGAAAAAGTATTGCCAATATTATATTTCATTCTTGTGTTTGAAAATCCGAAGTTTTATATCTTTTTGAAAATAAACGAAAACTCGACATTAAGGATACTATACAAGTGTAACGACTTTATCAATAACAATATTTGTATTATTTGAAATTATATCATAAAGACTCCTAACTTAGTATCATATAGAATGATATATAATGATGTATAAGTATGGATTGACATTAAAAACCGAATGATAGAGATTGAAGACATGGTGTAGTTTCTAGTTTCTACCCTTATTCTTGTTCCACATTGAAAACTAGAGGAAATGGGGGGTGCTAAGTCTATAAAAGGAGAAGCATGGGGGTGCTAAGTCTCACATAGCCATTGCATATTACATTATGTAATATTATGAATTATTCTAAGAATAATTTATATAATTTACATAATAATTATAAATTTATTTCATTAAAAATAAATTTTTTCAAAAAAAATATATTTTAAAATGGCGGGTTGACCCGGCGGGTTGAACCGGGTCGGACCCGCCGGGTCACGGGTTATCTTTTCCCCGACCCTAACCCTAACCCTCAACCCGAGCCGACCCTTAGACTCGTGGACCCTGACCCAGAGGGTCACGGGTCGACCCGCCCGACCCGTGACCCGTGGCCATGTCTAGCCATGTCCCCATCCCCGCCATTACCATAAACCACCATCACAAGGCCAAGAGCATAAAAACATAAATCGACACCCTTGTCACCCAATTCGAAACCACTGTCACTCGATTCGAAACCCCTGTCATCCAATTTCACTTTCAAACAATCAAATACCAAATCAAACACGGCTCAAACCTCAATCAATCGTCTTCTACCTCTCCCATATCCCAATTTCCAGTCTAGACATTGCCACCCTCGTCGCTCATCCCAAACCCTAACCGGCAATTTCACATTCCACACTCGCACAAGGCCAAGAGCATAAAAACATAAATCGACACCCTTGTCACCCAATTCGAAACCATTGTCACTCAATTCGAAACCCTTGTCATCCAATTTCTCGTTGAAACAATCAAATACCAAATCAAACATGGCTCAAACCTCAATCAATCGTCTTCTACCTCTCCCATATCCCAATTTCCAGTCCAAGCATTACCACCCTCGTCGTTCATCCCAAACCCTAACCGGCGATTTCACATTCCACACTCGCACAAGGCCAAGAGCATATAAAAACATAAATCGACACCCTTGTCACCCAATTCGAAACCACTGCCACTCAATTCGAAACCCCTGTCACCTAATTTCTCTTTGAAACAATCAAATACCAAATCAAACACGGCTCAAACCTCAATCAATCGTCTTCTACCTCTCCCATATCTCAATTTCCAGTCCAACCATTGCCACCCTTGTCATTCATCCCAACCCTAACCGGCGATTTCACATTCCACACTCGCAGAAAAAAGGAAAAAGGAACGAGGGTTTCAAGAAGATGGAAAGGGGAGCTTACCTCTTCACTTAGACGTTGGCGTGACCTTCTTCTCTCCTCTCCGGCGACAACTTTGTCCCCGACCTCCTGCGTTTTCCGAGTCGCCGGACTGTTCTCCTTATTCTCTCCACAAACCGTCGCTTCACCTCCCTTGAAAACTGCCCCCTTTCCACCGACAAAGCCTCCCCTCCCATACTTTTATTTTCCTTTTTTTTTTGTGTAAAATAAGGGCAACATTCAGTTAACGGAAGAGTTTTTTACCTGCACTTTTGTGCAAATTTGGGGCAAATGTGATTAGGTTTGCTAAATTTCAAGGGTTACTATTACTTTTGCAAAGTTTTTTTTTTTTGTCCTATCTACTACCATTTTCTCTTCTTTTAAGGCCTAAGGGTGATTTTAAAAAATCCAAAATTTAAAATGTAAGGAAAATACCCCATCATTTAAGGTTATGAAAACAAAGTATCATTAACTCTTTATTCAAAACAAAATCGTGTAGAAAAATGATGAGAAAGAATAGGCAAAATGACATGATTTTCATTTAACTAAATTTCATCTTGCACAAAGATGTTAATTTTCGTAATTTCATCTCACATTTTTGCCCTAATTGCTGCCATTTTTTTTACCAACTCTCGAAAAGTTTTAGTTAATAATTTGCCTGGTCGTACATTTTAAACCTATAGGGGAATACGACAAGGAGATCCTCTTACACCCTATATTTTTGTATTGGTTATGAAACTATTAGGGAGAATGTTGCAACAGGAATAATTGGAATGTGACCCCTTGGTTGGAATCAAACTTACAAATAACAATGATCCTATTCTTTTCCCCTCCTTTGAAGACGATACATTAATTTTTGGACGTGCTGATGAGTTAAGTCTTCATACGATTAGAAATCTTTTGAATACTTTCTCCAATATGTCAGGACTAACTATTAATTATAATAAAAGTTTGTTACAAGTTTCAAAAAATATTTTTGTCAGTAAAGCTCAGTCTCTTGCTCAACAGCTAAATATTCCAGTTACTAAATCAATGGAAAAATACCTTGGTAAACCACTTATTAGTGGAAGGGTTTGTAATGGCTGGTTTGATGAGGCAATAACAAGCCTTAAAAAACAGCTGTCAAAGGGGAAATATAATACTCTCTCACAAGCTGGTAGATCGGTTCTCATTCAGGCAAACCTAAATTCTAAAACAAATTATTTAATGCAATCATTTCTCCTTCCAAAAGGAGTTCTTCAAAAAATTGATTAGATAAACAAAAATTTCTTTTGGAATAAACTTCAATCTGATAATTATCATCCTTTAATCAGCTGGGATAATCTGTGTACTCCTAAAAAAGATGGTGGATTAGGTTTTAAATTGGCCGACTAGACTAATATTGGCATGCAAATGAAACTGCTTTGGAGAATTATGGCTAATCCTGATAATATTTGGTCTAAGGTAATCACGGATAAATATCTCTCGAAAGAATCTCTAATGGAAAGAGGAAGATTCAAAACTTCTTGGCAATTTGGCAGGTTTCTTAATGTCAGAAATCTATTCTCTAAAGGATTGCTCTGGGTAATGGGTAATGGGTCAAGCACAATCCTGAAGTTGCACCGTAGGCCATCGGCATATCATGAATCACCTGTGGGCAGTGAAGACGAACCTCCAAGGAACCATCGATACACACTACCACGATCACAACCTATCCTGACTCCAACTGCAGAACCCCATCAAACGGAGAAGAAAGTCCCATCACGTCAAACGTAGAGCCACACAACGCCTGAACCGAACGCACCAGGAACCCAACGTTAGTAGTAGGAGAGAAAAATAACTAGTAATTTATCATAAGAAAACAATCGAGGACATTGACAACAAAATCCTCCATTAAAGGGAAATCGTTTACCTTATGTCTCAGATTGGTTCCATTAAGAACACGTGTGAACAAAGCTCAAGCGAAGACCAAGTGCAGCAGTTCAAGGGACAAGGCATGTCCGGTCCCAGACTCCCAGTCCTATAAGAGACAAGGCTCATAAGGGATTTTGAAAAAAAAAAATTGAATCTCATCTCGGTTTCATCCCGAAAAAAAAATTACACATGACAGAACCCATGATGACTCCCATCTCATCCCATTCCATCCTGCGCCCATCTCTAATAGGCTATAGCTAATGGATGGACTTATGTGACTAGAAGAAAGTCAACATAGACAAAAATCACTCGAGTACTTCATCATAATTCTATTTGGAAAGGGAAAACTTGTAGAGGTCATTTCTAGATCGGGTAGCATACGATTGAATAATCATTACGAAAATTTCGAAAAATAAAATAAATGGATCACAAATCCGTTGAATTTTAAAATATAACACAAACAAACCTAAGATCTATTAATATTAAAATTTTAAAACTAAAATAACGTTGACACATGAAAAAAAGTGAACAATAGATGGATGATGGATCACACCTATATTTCAAACATTTTGAACTTGATTCTCTTTATACGTGATCGAATTATAAATCATTGGCAGTGATCCGGGGTTCGAACAAGGGACCTTTGGGTACTACCCACAAATCTTTTTCAGTTGAACCATTCCGAAATTGTTACGAATTATAAATCTTGATCGAATTATAAATCCATTACACATTAAACGGATTAAAGATTCATTAATTACTTTTTTATGTCGGACATATTTATTGATGGACAAATGTCACCATATGGTTCAAACTAGACCTGTCAAACTGATTGGGCGGGTCAGGTTTGGGTCAGGTCGTCTCGGGTTCAGGTCGGCTCATTTCGGATTACGGGCCGTGAAATGCTCAACCCAGACCCATATTTAACGGGTTCGGGTCGACCCAACGGATCAAGAGCGCTACTCATCCGTAATTTTTTAAATGTCATTTACTATTTATACACGTTATTTTAAAATGATAAAATTATGTAAAATATCAATAAAAATTTATATATAATATTATCCTAAAAACCATACATAAATTGATATTTTATATAATTATTATAATCCTTAAAACCATACATGAATAGTAAACGACATTTAAAAGTAAACAGATAGAATATTTTTAATGACTATTTACATAGTTCCTAAATCTAAAATTGCTATATTATCCTAATAATAGTTATATTATTGAAAAATAATAATTATTGTTGCTACAATAGTAATATGTAATTTTATATACATAACACATTGTAATGTTAAATTATAAAGTAAAGTAGATAATGAAAAATATAATATTCAATCCTAATTATTATCAGTAATATATTTCAATATTAGGTTAAATTGTAATTTATTTATGTTTTTATTATCGTAAAACTTGACCCAACGTGTGACCCCTCGTTGACCCAACCAGACCCAAAAATTTGCGAGTTGAACAAGTTCGGGTTGCTTCGGGTTTAAATATTTGCGCCCAAACCCACATTTTACGGATCGGGTCCTCGAGTCGGGTCACGTTTTGACAGGTCTAGTTCAAACGAATCCTGGATCCGTATATATGAGTGCATATAGCAACTATAGTAGGTGCATATAGCCTTCCCTCATTAAAAAAAAATGCGAGAGATGACGCCCAGCGTGAGGAGCCAGGATACCAGAGTAAGTTAGGATACTTGATCAACTAAAATCACTATTTTCCCCTTCAAGTATCCAAAGTAGCGTCCAAAAATACAGTTGTAATGTTCATGCACAACCTCTTTCTGATCTATTATAATGCACCAAAATCATACAACAAAACTGTGATTACGATCAAAAATTTTCTCAATTATGCAACTTTAGGGGTCTTCAGAAGGTGAACACTCTTCACAAATCCCTTCCCAGCTTCACCAACAGCTCTCAACACATTAAGAAAGTCTTCTTCCTCCTCCCCTCGGCTCCGTTTCTGCAAGTGCAGCAGCATTGCAGGAATGATTTACAAGCGTAGAAGCACGAGAAATTGGTTAATAGAATAGGGCGAAAAATTAGCATGCCTGGATCATTACCTTTGAAGCAGATCTATCCCATGTTAGTCCAACAGCATCTCCACCCAAAGAATCATACCACAGCTTAAATCCCTCCCCGAACTCTCGCTGCGCAGGATCAGATGAGAAGGAAATGTAAACATCTTGAAGGTTGGAGTGTGTACAGATACAAGTTGCTTAACCAATTACATTTTGATTGTCATTTGGATCTATTTAGAAAGAGATGCACATGAATTTATCAAAGGGATCTAGCAGGTCAGACTAGTGTAGACAAATGGCACTTGTAAAGAAGGTGCGGCAAAGTGGTGAAGCTGGCTAGAGGCCGCATATTTCATTTACCATTACTTGTGGATGCTGAATCTAAGTTTTCACGTTGTATACAGAAACCATCACTGCTTTCGCCCAAATTAGGCATTTTAATTTCAAAGAGTACTTGTATATACGGCCAGCTATCATTTAATTTGGACTATTACAGAAATCAAGAAGGCCATCAGTGTTAGAGGGAGGTTCTCAAGTTGAAAGTAGTAACCAAATAGTGCTCACCTCTAGATCCACAAGATAGCATTTCAGTGGATCAAAATCTACCATCAATTTGCTTTTTAATTCATTAAACTTGCCCTTCAAATCTCTAGGCACCAAGAACGGGCAGAAATCCTTGCTTGGGGCTCCACGAGCTATGCACCTCCCTATCAATATGTTATTCCATAGTTAATTAGAGTTAAACTGATCAGAAGTACTCATTTAGAGTAGATATATTCTTCTTCTTTTTATTAAATATGCCATATATTAATAATTTGCAATATATATGAACACGGAGTATATTATAAAAGTATTTAGACTATATAGATGGATCTCAAAAGCTAAATTTAGAAGATCAACTGTGTTTACAAGAGTAGGAAGACGTATGGAATTTGAATCTTACCTAATATCAGGGTGTTTTGGGGGCACCAAAATTCAAAAAAAAAAAAACCAAAAGATGTCATTTTAGATATATTGGTGTTTACTTTACAAAATTGCCTTTCTAAACATTGGCAGACTTTTAGTAGAAGTTTTCAAGGAAGTAAAAATGTAGAGTAATAAATAAGGGTACTATAAAAATCAACTCTAGAAGCTAAAAAGGTAGATTGGATTATTTTCTGGCTTCTCACAATTATCTGAAACTTAGCATCCATAAATGGGCAAACCTGTATTCACTTCAGAAGGAAAGAGGAGATGTTGGGGATAAGCCAATCTATCCCTATGCAGAAGAACAACGGCGTCATAGTTGTTCAGGGGAGTCCTAAACAGACTCTGAAAAGAGAAACCACATGAGAAGCAGATTAGAAGGCTGAGACATTTAACAAGTCAAACAAAAGAAAAACATGAAAAGGACAAAAAAAAAGACCAATCCTGCTTACTTCCCATCCATGGCAATCATCATCTTGTCCCAATATAAGTCTTGTCAACAAGTTCGCACTACTTCTCGCATAGGCAACTAACCTTCGTAGTTCCTAAGTGGCACAAACATTGAATATGTCAACCATAAATGAGCAGTAACTTCAGAAATGTTACTAATTTAGTAACTTCTGATTTAGTAATACTAAATCAGATTTTGGCACTATAGCATGAAAAGATTTCCACTGTTTTTTCTATATCAGGCAATAATCTGTTCAGATCAAGATCCCTAGGATATCAACATAGAATTATACCAGCAATAAGAGGTAGTGTAATTAAAATATTCTCATCATCGATATAAAGTATAATAAAAGAGTTTATTCTAAAGCACCAATTTACAATATACAAAATCAATTATTCAAAGCAGAAACTGATGCCACCAGGTTCACATCTGGGGCCAATACTCACAAATGCCGTCGGTGATGATAGTGACCAAGCCTCTGACAACTTGTCATAACTTGTTGCTAGGTACATAGGAGACTTCACATTATCAGGAAATTCTTCACGGGATTTCCTGAAGTTCTCCTGTCAATTTGTGCATGGTTGTCAACTCAGACTTACTAGGTGCCAATAAGAAGGTAAAATGCTATACAAGGCAGTTAGGCAGTCAACCATACCTTTACTTCTTCCTCGTCATGAGAAGTCAAATCACCATTTATGTCCACAACTAAAGGAAACAAGTTCCAGTTATACTCTCCAATCAGCCTTAAAAATCTACAAACCAATTAGAGAGCAAAATGTCATCCGAATTCTGAAGAGCCTCTAAAAAATTTGTGCATGTGAAGGTGAGAAACAAAGTGATTGGATATATGGAGATAACGCTACCTTAAGAAACCCACGATCCTTGAAGAAGGTGCACTAAATGGACTAGGCTTCAAAAAGAGATGAGCGACCAAGAGCTCAATAGCTTCACCCACCATGCAAGACGAGAAAAGATGAGAAGTAGCCCATCGCTTAGCGAGCCTTGGCAAATAAGCAAAGAGTAAACTCAATTATCCAATAATTACAAGCTATAAATTTCATAATATGACAAAGGACTGAGTTCAAAATGGTACCGAACAACAGGTCCATATGCTGAGAAGCGACCCTGTAAACCATTTATCATACTAGCATGCTGACTGCATAGAAAGAGAGCCTTGTCCGCTGAAGCGACCTGCTTCAGTTGACTACCTGCAAGCATGGGGTAAAATGCTTTTTGCCACCATATCCTCAAAATTTAAATTAAATGTCAAACATTTGAAACTTACCTGGATTCTTTACCAAGCTGAGGCCCCTTTCATGTAGAATCTTTATCCTAAAAGCGTACCCAGACCACAAAACATCTACATTGTCTTCTGTAGCAATGCAAGTCATCTTCCACCTATTCTCAAGACTACCAAAAGCATAACACAAAAAATAAGTTGCTTATTCAGAAGACTGTTTTCCAAGACACTAGTGATCCTCTTACCTCTCTCCGATTTTTAGTAGGAAAGCAGATTTAGTCTTCTCAGTAGCGACTTCATTTATCGGCCAGTTCCCTGAACCTTCTAACTGCATATGGCCAATTGAATAATAGATCAGCAAATATGCCAAAAATAAGAGAATATCCATTAATACCATTGCACAAGCACCTGAATCATAATTTCCAATGGTTGGATGCAAGTTGAAGCAATTTTTTGTAATCTTAAAGCCCCACCATTCTCTTTAGCAAGAGGATGAGGTTCAGGAGGCAAAACAGATGTGAACCTGAAAGCTGCAAGCATGAACAAGCAACTAAGAATATTTCAAAAATTGGTACAGAATTAGATTCAGAAGTGTAGCAGGGTAGTCGATTTCTTGGACAAAGTAACAAAGCATGAGTCATGTTTTATCCGCTTCTGAGGTAACAATTGCTCAGATGAAGAAAAACAAAAATATCATCAACCCAGTAAATAATGATGAAGCAGGGTGTCTTAGTCAAGGTATACGTATCCATACCCAAACAAGTCAAGAGGATCTTCCAGAGTGAGTAGAATCACGTCTAAAAGATAAGATCACAAAACAGAAAATACACAGAAGTCATACAAAAACACACACGACGGTCAAAAGGCCGAGCCATACACCTAAAAGGCAGAAAACACACGAAACATGCGGAGATTGACAAACCCCAAGCCCTAAAATCTAACCCTATACTATAGGTCCCAAAAACGTAAAACTCCTACCCAGATGTCTTACACCCGAATGCTCCCCCTCCAAGAGAGTATCGTGGCTCATTTCCAACTCTTTTTGGGAAGAACTCAGCCATGAAGGGCGTCACCAAGGACCAAATCAAGGAAATCAAGGATGATGGTCCGTTACAGTCGTTAAGGGGGAGTGTTGAATATTTTCAAGGAAATCAAGGAAAGGTTTTATTCACAATTATTCTAAAGATACTCTAGGTCCCTAGGAGACACTAACACACATACATATACACCTATTGTTCTGGTTGTATAATTAATTTTGACAGGATTTATCATTCTTCCTGTCTCTACATATTCCAAACATGAGGCCCCTTATTTCAATACAATGAAGTCGTTGCACCACATTCCTCACAGTACCTGTTCAATTTTCAAAGATAATATAAGAGAGAAGTAAATGCTTTCAGTATGGATGGCAAACCTGCATCTAAGGGTTGAACACTAGAAACTCTCAAAGGTATGTCATCCAGCAGCCGTAGGCGCTTCGCTAAAAGCTCATATGCCTCAAGTAGAGAACTTGAGAAGGATATAGGATCTGGAAGAAAATGTAGTCAACTTGATTGTAATATCATTCTTCAAGAAATAAAAATGAGAAAATTACAAGGAGCTAATGGGCATCAACTTTACCTTCTTTACCACTACAGAGACAAAAATCAAGTTGATCTGCACTAACAGAAATCTTCTCTTTCGAAATTGATAGATGTCGTAACAGTACGTACTCCACAATTCTTTTAATTATTAGATGCCTCTCCCACTGCTTGCATTCCCACACTATTTATTTTGAAAAATCATGCTTCATGTTAGTTCCTGAAAAAACAATACCATTTTCATGCAGCTAATCTTTGGCACAATGAAACACTTACCTGTGCTTTCTGCAATGGTCCCATCTTTAAATCGCCTAAGCTCTGACTTTTCTCCCCAAAACCTTCTGAATGTGAGAACCTAATGAAATGGGAAAGGGAGGAAATAAGTGTTCTTCATGGAAACAAGCCCAAAAAAATTGAGGTGACATGATGCTAAGTTGCTAACTGCTAACTACCTCCTCTTTATTTTCTGCACAAGGACCAACATCAACCACTCTAAGAGCTTTATCTATGGAATCCAAAGTAATGCCAACAAGTAGTGGCTCTTTATCAAGCGACCTGAAGCCCTGTCATCAAAGAAAAATTAGGAGAAACATAAATATATATATATACACACATAAATCGTATCAACCTAGACCAGAAGTATAATGTCAAAGTCTCTTACATCTTCAAGTTGTGAAGATGAATGGTAGTTTCTCCAGATCACACGAATGAACCTTGCTCTATCAAGTAAACCCTGAGACACAATAGAATGCACCTGTTCTTCATACAATCTCCAGCATTCATCATCAAAGCAATATCCCAATCCATGCACAACATCATTGCCTTTTAAGTTCAGCCTAAAATATCAACAATGCGCAGAGTAAAGCAGGGGTATAGGAGGTTGTAAGCTTAAGCAAGATTGTTTGGCTAAAATAAAACACAACTTTTGTAAGATGTAGTACAAACTCAATGAAGAAAAGGGAACCCCAAGAAATTACACCAAACTCATGAAATTTGGATATCAAAATAATTGTTGTGCCAAAACATTGCCCAAAAAATACCCAGGAATCCAATGTAGTCAATGTACACACAGGTACTGGAAATACAAAATGGAAAAGGTAAACCAATACATTATATGGTCAGGTCGGGTAAGTTCAATGAAACTGAAAAATGAATTTATGCAATCAGGTTAGACACATCTTCAACCAAGTAATATTAAAAAAAAACGGCTTTTCTAAACTATGCCCTTACGGCATAGGTTAAGCTTTCCAATTTTGTAAAGATTCTCCTAAATTCATTAATTTAACCAATTTTAAATTTTTTTTAGGGTTAACACATTTCCTTTTAGAGTTTTCTTTCCCAATAAAGGAACTTAACCTATTCCCAAGGGCATGGTTTACACAAACCATACAAAAAAAAATGAATTGTCACTATGTAGGCACAAGTTAGCAATACCTAAATCTAGTTGTTATCAACTGTGTTTTCCTTGTGTTTTTTTTTCCAAAATGAAGAACTACCCTTTCCATGTAGTACAGGAAGCATAAAAATCATGAAATCCTAGTGATTAGATTAAGACCTCCTAACTACATCCAAGCAGAAATTACTACATCACATAACAAATTAAACCATTTTTGTTAAGGTAACATAATCAGCATGCACATCATAGATGTTGATATTTTGTGTGTGTGTGTGTACAATATAGCCACTTCCACAATCTGCTTTCTTAACATTAAGCATGAATTTTGACATGCATTTTTCAATTTGAGTCAATTACTACAGCCCATTCAAGCAACCTGAACTAAATGAAATTAGAAGAGCTGGTCCCTTTTTCCCTCCATTTCATGTGCTTGTGTCCTCCGTCATTACATTCATATGCCAATTCCTCAGCTTCCGTCCAAACTGACAATCTCATTCTCATGGATGCCTTTAACGTTATTTAACTCAAACTCCATCAGATTGCACTAGATGAACAACGGCCTTTCTCATGGAGTAGTTCTTTCTATATGATCATACCACACAAGTATGCCAAACTACTATAAATACAACAACAACAGCCCAGTATATCCCGCGGAACCTATTATAAATTAAATAAATAAATAAATTTTTAAAAAAAGGTTCACAATGATGTTGGAACCTTGTGGGATAGGAGTGAACAGAAAAGGCAAGTGGCCAGAGGAAAGGGGAAGGCATAATAGAAAGCACATTATATAAGATATTAAGATTTGGGTTGTTCATTGATTAAAATGGATCTTACCTGGTCAATCTTTTTTAGTATAATGTTATATGAGATTTCTTTCAAAACTCGAGATAAATTTAGCTATAAGTAAAATTAGTTCAAATATTTGCATCTATTTCCTTCTCAATCTCAAATTCAACCAGTGTAGACTCTCATACCTTATGCAGTAGTCAAATCTCATAGGAAAGTCAACCTTAGTCAGGAAAATCTCCAAGAATCCACCATCACGGGCTTTCTCAATAGAACTGAGTGTTAAAGCAGCCTCGTTTTGGAGCTAAATAAGGATAGAGAAATAATTAGTATAAAAAAACGGAAGTTACATGCTTAAAATCAAGGATTATATCAAAGAAGGCGTAATATCTAAACAGTACCTCCAAAAAGCTATTCTTTTTCATACGAAATGCCAAATTAAAGTATGCCAATGGATCACATATGAGAACTGGAAACAAACGGAGAATTTCCTTCCTTTCTTTCACCTCTTCGTTCTTTCTTTTTTTAGAATCTTTTGCAATGCCACCTTCGCGATTGGATGGAAGAGATAGTCCATTGGCCCAAATTTTTGAACTGGCTACAAATGAGAATAATTTGAAGTCTTCATTTTAGTAAACCACAGAAGAGGGATGATAAAAAGTTAAAAACTACAGATTTGACATATCGATGATAACTAAAACAGACTGCACTGGAAAAACAATAAAGCAGACAAAGTTCAGGGTCATAAGCAATATCTACAAGAAGCTATACCATGAACAGAACTTGAAAATAATTAGCAGTTCAATCCGTACATCTATTTAATATTTGGACAAATATGTCACAAAATCCTGTCCATTTTTGTAAATATGCACTAAAAAAAACTTGCAAAGATGCAAACACTGCAAGCACTCCTATGACCAAACAAGACATTGAATAATTGTTTTATTTATTTTTATTTTTTATTTTTTTGCTGAGCACAACCGGAAAGAACAGAGAGTGAACATATCAACTCAGCATACTCCTGTATCAGTAGCCCCTATTAGCAACTAGCAAATATCATGCACCAATCAGGAACTGTAATGTAATAAAATCAAGCATACCAATGAACTTCAATGTGATGCGAAATATCTGCATTGCATTCATGGACTTTGTCACTGCATGCTCACTTGATTTTCTGGCAAGGTAGGATAATATAACGGCTATGAGATGACCACACAAGCCATCATGGCTGTATATTGAACTTCTCTGCCGTGCCCAAACCTGCACCAAAGTATCAAATTACTATTCACCCAGGGAAAAAAAATTGGACAGCAAAAAACCAAAGTAACAAGTATATTAAGCCCTGTACCTTCAGCAAAACCAAAGCTTCTTGTAGCTCCTTCCATCCAAGAAAAGTTTCATTCATATGTTCTAGAAGATCCTCCATAAGCATGTCTTCCAAAATGCTAGAATTATAGGTCGGTGTAGGCTGAGATTCCCCAGCTTTGAGAAAAATGCATAAGAGTTATTATTTGAGAACATAAGCAAACATAAAACAACAATCCGTCACCAAAGGTGACTTCAGAATAACCTGAGGCAGATTTATTCCTACCTCGAACCCAGGCGCGAACATTATTCCTTTTCATATTTAGTTTGGAAATATCAAAAAAGGAAGTTGCAGTGGGAATTATCCTCACAGAAAATCCAGGAGCATCAGCAACTTTTGAAGCTTTTCACCACAAACAATTCAAACTTGAGTAAAGACATGTGAACGAAAAGAAAGTACAAACAAAGGGAGCCTAATATCTTAGCTGCGAGTTTCTGAAAAAACCCTTGGTATTGTTGGTAACACGCAAAAGAAAAAAGGGAACAACAGACCTGGATACACGACCAATATGGGTTTCCGGACCTCATTCTGCAGGGTGCACCACTCAATCTTATGCGGCCGCAGAGACGATAACAAGTACTTCTTAATTGTGCACAAGTAAAGGAATCTTTTGGCATGATATCTATGATTTAAGTAGTCCTTCTCATGAAAACACTCCTGCCAGAATGAAGAACTTTAAGAACATGTAAGTTAAAACCACCAAGGCACCTATGTATAGTTTCTAAAGTTTTCCCCATCGTACTACTTATATAGTGTTACATACACTCCCAACCTCAAACTCACTCCCACTATATCCTAAAACAGGTAATTTACATCACTAAAATATAACATGAGAAACCTCAACATCAAATGCATAAATAGCAATTCCTGGTACAACAACAAAGAGGAGACCAATAAAAACCGGCGAAAATACCTTAGGCAATCCGAGCAAAAGATCGACATTGATATCCGGTTTTGCAATGCAACGCATAGCATAACTCCCACCAACTTCAATCGAATTAGGCTTCTTAAACTGAAATTCGACCTTGTCAGCTCCCAAGTCTCTCACAAAACCGGGCGCCTCTTTCGCTGTAACCTGGCGAGGGTTTAAGCTCCAATTCAATAATTACCAAACACTAAAGTAGGAATAATTAGAGATTTAGGGCTTAAGATCAAGAGGATACGAGCGTACTTTCAAATCGTCCGGGATATTTCTTATCGCATCACTAATGCCGGCAACAGTCTCGTCAACAAGCTTAGTGAAGGCAGGGGAGTAGTCGAGCTGCACGTCCTTCACCAGCTCGCTTATCTTGAAGTCCAACGGTTCCACCATGGCAACAGCTAGGGTTTTTGCGAGTGGAGTTGAGCCGAAAAGATGCCGGGATAGAGCTCCTGGTAGAGAGAGCGATGGAGTTTCAGAGCTATTGCCGGCGGCAGGTAAGAAAAGAGGGAGGGAAGGCAACAATCACGTAGCACTGGTTGTAGGGGTGATATTTGAGGTGAACGAGCCGAGCTTGACAGGCTCGAAAGGGAAACGAGTCGAGCCGAGCTCGAGCCCAAAAATTATTCGAGCTTTTTTTGGCGCTCAAGCTTGGGCTCGCGAGCACAAGGTAAAACTCGAGCTCGGCTTGTTAAGGCTCGAACAAGCTGAACGAACAAGCCTAAGCTCAGTCGAGCTCGTCATGTGGACTTGTTCGGCTCGTTCAAGCTCGGTTCGAAGCTAAACTTAAATTGAAATTATAGCTTTTACAGTAAAACCTAACAAATTAGGAGGGTGAATAATCTAACATTTGTTCTACAAATTGACTAAATAATCAAGATTCTAAGAAGCAATCGAACAAATTCAATTTACTCTTTGGCACTCTTCAATTTCAAGTTCAAATTCAATTTACAGCTAAGAAGCAACTGAACAAAATAACCCAACATTCGAACTAGACGAATTGGTTTTGCTTCAACCGAACAAAAATCTGACAGCAACAAGAATAGGTTCCTGCTGGAAGAAGATGAACAAGGAGGGAGCTCACCGGCGACGAATCCGACGATGAACAAAATATGACAGCAACCGACCAAGAAGATGAACGATTGAGGAAGGAGGCCGGAGAACGAAGCTTACCTGTCGCGCACGTGGTGATGAGGAGTCCGAGTCCGAGTCGAGGAACGACTGAGAAAGACAACCGAACAACGAATATCGCTGGCGCCGCCTGAGTCGCGTGGTGCTGCTGATGTTCACCGGCGTCGTTGAGCCCTTCGGGAATGAAAGGAACCAGGCAACCAGCCCTTTCAAAGTTTCAACGGAAGAAGAGAAGCGGCCGACTGAGGATAGCGAACAGTCCCTTTGAGTCTTTCACGCACGCAACGCTTATCCCTTCTATCATAACCCTAGGGGTATAATTGTAATTTATGTATACCGAGCTTTTGAGCTCGATTCGAGCCGAAAACAATGTTCAAGCTCGGCTTGTTTTACCTCTACGAACGAGCCGAGCTCGAGCTTTTCCGAGCCGAGCTCGAGCTGGAGCCGTTTGGCTCAGATAACAACAGCCTACGTAACAACAACGGGAAAGAGGAAGCGGGGAGATTTTAGGCTCGAGATGCAACTTTACGCGTGTATAAATTGGGCTAGATTTAATGGGCCTTGTATCAATTGGGCCGGATTAATGGGACTTTTAGAGGACCCAAATTGGGATGCTAACAGTCCCATTGTTTTGACATAAATTACATTGGGATGCTAACCGTCCCATTACTATCCAAGACAAGATCGATGTGATAAACATCATAATGAAAACGACCATAACCAACTATACGATTAGACAAATTACAAATATCATCTTCGCCACCTAAATAAAGCACAAAAGCCGAATCTCGCTATTCTTTGATGGGATATTTGGACCATAAGAAGTTACGTTGTAACTTTCAACGACGACAATTTCACAGATAATATAAAACGGGAATATTACTTATGATTACTCCTACAACAACTCAACTACTTCAAACGATCTTCGAGCACATTACAAATAAGACAATCACCCAACCACAAACACAGCCGAGGAAAAAGAAAAAATAGTAAGTGAAAAAGGCCCATAGTAGAACACTTCAAAATCAATTTTGATAGCTTCACGCTCCAATCAGAGCGCGCACGCCAATAGTTGGTTCTGTAATCAGGGATGCTAATGGATCTATTATGGCCTCCGATAGTTTCCCTTGCAATGATGCTTCCCCATTAATGGTTGAAGCGCTAGCGCTTTGGTCTAGTCTTGTGATCGACCACTAGAGACCTCAGCTTCTAGCGAGTCAACATCGAAGGAGACATCCTTAATTACGATTATAAATTCAATGTTCTGGCAAGTGAAAATGTAATTGGGAGATCAAGATAATTGCCACGGACTTTAAGATGTCCTCTTGTACACGCGTCTTCGATCCAGGAGGTCAGCTAGGTGGTAGACAAAGTAGCGCAATTGAGTCCCACGTCGTGAACCATGATGTTATCATGTCACAGTCGGAGTTTCTTTCCCTTGTTAGAATAGATGCAATTGAATGGTGGATCGACAAAACAAATATTCTCTTCTGGCAAATAGATTAGTTACTAGTTACTAATATTTTTCTAATAAAACAATAACCATTGGATTTTATTAAGGGTTAAGATTAAATCCCTACAATAAATTTATTTAAAATAAGTCAAATAAACTTTAACCTAATTTCACTATTCAATACGGTAGGGTTAGGATTAAATCCCTCAAGAATGAAGATCTAATTATTAATTAATTCCTCCTTTAATTGTCCAATTTTACTCTTCACTGAAATTTGGCATGAAAATTTGATGTGGAGTTTGTACATGAAATTCTTGTTCATGCAGTAGTGTACATGTTCATCTTTCTTTAAACTTGTGTTCAACTTTGTTCTTTTGCAATGGATCTATTGACAATCACTGCTTCAAAGCTTACAATCATCTTCTTTTTGCAAATTCTTTGAATTTATATAGCTTAGTTAATTAATTTAGGTTTTTATCTTACCAAATTAATTAAGTTAAATCAACCATTTGCAGTGTTTGTGGGACTTAATCACCATAGACAAATTGTTATATTTGGAGCTGCTCTAATGTATGATGAGACTGTTACATCCTTTATATGGTTGTTTGAAACATTTTTTAAGGCAATGAATGGCACTACTACATTAACGACCTAATGTAGCGCATCTCTCTAGCGGTTTTTTCAATTGTAGCGGTTTAGGTGGCGGTTTATTCCTTTGTAGAGATTTAAGTGGCGGTTTCAATAATGTATTACATACTTCCCCTATGGTGGCGGTTTTTAAAAACCTAAAGTGGCGGTTTTAACTTTTATCTATTGTGGCGCATTTTATGATCTATAGTGGCGGTTCTGAAGATCTATCGTGGCGGTTTTTAAAACCTAATGTAGCGGTTTTAGATTATCTTTTCCCAAAACCACCCTAATATATTGTATCAGCTCCTTGAGACGTGAGAGAGAGAGCGCCGCTCAACTCTTCTACCCATCCTCTTCCTTCTCAGATCTCTCCATCATAGCTCTAAAGAGCTCCCCTTCAATGGCCTCTTGCCTTTTTTGCTCTATTTGTCTCACCCACTTTCTTTCGCTCGCTTTCGATCTCAAATTTCCATCTTCAATGGTGGATCTCCCTTCTCCCCCCTTTCTCAATCTCTCCTCTCAGCTAGTCGGCTCGGGTTCTCTCTCACTTACCATGGATGAGAAATCACGACTTTTCCATTTCAGATGTGAAGCCACCGATTCTAGGTGACACCAACGCCATCTTATCTCATTCCAATCTCGATTAGGAGACAGCAAATGTTCTGCTCTGGTCGGCCTCCAAAAACGACGAAGCTCGGTCGCAACACCGTCAAGCTCTGTTAGAAAGTCATACTGAGGTAATCTCATTCTCCTTGGCTTGGATTCCCAAGATCTTATCAAGGAGGGAATTTTTTCTTATATATATATATATATATATATATATATATTAGAGATCTGATTGTGATATAGTTGAGTTTCGATTGGTCGAGAGAGCAATAATACTTGCTTAAGTTGTAGATTATTGATTGTGAATTGTGATGTAGCTAAGTTTCTTCTTTATAGATTGATGATTTTCGTTTCTTCTTAAAACCCTAATTCTGAATTTTGCTACCTCTTTGGTTATGAATTATAGATTTATACTTATGATTGGCAAAATTCAATTTTTCCGATTTGGGACTATTTGCACGAAGATTTTATGTTTACTTTTCATTTTCAATTGAATCCCACATGATAAGATTTTTTTTTAGAGGGAGCACCTGCTATTCGAAATTTTGAATCTGTTTAGCTATTGAAATATATTAATTGCAATTTCCTGCTATGATCATATCAAATCCAAAATTGAAATTTAGTTTCAATTTTTTTCAAAGGAAATTGCAATTTCTCCCAGATGACATGGCTTCAATTAAATCCATTGTGTCATACAGAGCTTTTGTACTTTGCATTAACTTGAGACATTATAGAATAATAGAAAGATCTCCATCTTAACTCATTCTAATGTTGATAGGTTAGTTCACCTAATTGCTTATTTTGTCTTAAGAGTCAAATTTCATCGGTTTTCTACTCTCATTTGTCTTTGAATAAGTAGATACTACTCATGATTATTTTTTTGAGGATAAGTAAGTGTTTAGATCATATTGTTTATTTCTAATGTATTGATTATTTTGCCTCACGTACCTCATCACCTATTTGATGTATCACATTTAATTTTTTTAATGATTATGTTCACTCCCGAACTTGCCTCACCTCATCAACTATTTTTACTAATCAAGATACAATAGCTAAAGAAAACATACTACTTATTCAGAGTCCACCATGAACATGGCGCTAATGTCTTCACCAAATTTATGTATGAGACTGAAGAAGAGGAGGAGTTCATGGGTGCTTGGAAGTTCGTGCTTGAGGAGTATGGTGTACAACATGATAACTTCCTTAATTGGTTGGGTGCCACATTTACAATAAGGAAAAAATGGGGCATGCATATGTTAGGTGGGCATATGGTCAGCAGAATGCAAACAACGCAACTCGCTCAGTCAAAGCCTTAATGCTACTTTGAAGAGGTATTTGAAATCAGACTTGTAGTTGCATGAGTTTTTTTACTCACATTGAAAAAGTAGTACAATATAAGTGATATATGGAATTGGAAGTTGAGTATAATCTAGTTTTTCATACTATTCAATACAAGATGGAGGTAAGTCTGTTGATACATGCACTAGAAATTTACACCAAATCGATATTTAAGTATTTTAGGCTCAGTTTGAAGATTCTTTGAAGTCTTCCATTATGAAGTGTGTGTCCACCAACGAGAAATTTATCTTCACTGTTGTGAGGATGGATTCACTAAGGAGCGAGTAGTAACAAGAGAAGGTGAGTTTACTGTTCATTGCATTTGTAGGATATTTGAGACTATATGTGTCTTATGTAGACATTTTTTCAAGTCATGGTAGAAGGAAGAGAGACTGCACTAATAAAAAAAGATACATGAGCAATAGTTCTTAAAGAGGTGGATCAAAACTGCAAGGGTTGATAGTGTTGTGAAAGACATGCTTGTACATGAGATTAATTGTAGCAAATCCAAGATAATAGAGCAGATTTCTCGATATAGAAATCTATGTTCTAAACATGTTCGAATAACATCTAAAGCATCCGAGAATAAAAGATATGTATGAGCTCATTGTTCTAAAAAAACTCTTCAAGACCCGCCTAAACCCTTGACCTTACCCCGCCACCAAGGATGTCAAAACTCGCCTAGACTGCAAAAACAGGCCATAAAATCCACTTAGACCCTGCCTAGACCGTTAACCATATCCTACAGCCAAGCACCCGCTGATAATGCATATTTTATATAGGCATTATAGGTAGGTCTTAGGTGCATTAGGTAGTCATATTGCGTGTTTAATAAGGGTATTCATATTCTTGGTCATTTGGTATTCGAAGTTCGGAATCTATGGTTTCTAGTGTTTATTTGTAGGTTATAAGATCCGGCCTCGAAAGGTGGAGAAAGAATAGAACAAAATGGACAAAGAAGAGCTAAGGAACAAGAGCGGAAATGGAGAACATGGAGAAATCCCATCTTTAAGGTTTTGAGAAGTTGGAATTAGCTTCTGAGGTCTTTATGAGAATCGTAGTTCTTGGAAAGAGCTTTCCAACGCATATTCATATCATCATATGCGTCAATTGGACAAAGGATGACTCCAGAAAGTGCATTACAAGTTCAGTCTGCCGAAGTTGTCTACTGCATAGGCAGCACCCGCCGCAATTTCCACGGCGCCCGCCGTCTTGTCAGATCCGGATTTGCGATACGCGACCCAATCTATCTTTGTGGGAACTCTTATCTATCTTTCCTAGGGTTTTGACCGACGCCTTTGAGCCATATATTAGACATATTTCCAGCATTCATTCAATCAACTAATTGAGAACTAACACAATTCATAGAATCTATTCCCCATAAACTCATTACAATGAGAGTATTTAAGTTTAGGAATTCAAGGTTTGTTATGCTTGCCTAGAATTCTTGTGGTTTTGCTATGATTCAAGACTTGGTTGATTGATTATGAGAGTTGATTTCTATATTAGTCATGAGTTTATTTATCATCTTGTTATTCATATTATATTTGTGTTCCTTTCCATGACTGACCATCTAGTTAAGAATTGCATCTTTCCTATGAATCCGTTGTTGGTTTCTTGATAGCGAGCGAAGTCATTTATTTAGTGATATTTCTATGCCTTTGTAGTGGATGATAACAATTGATCTATGTCAAGTAGATGTTTCTAGGTTTCGAATGGGTAGTTCATTTGTTTCTTAATTGCATTGAATTGATATGCCAATTGGTCTTAAGAACTCGAATAGTTAATGCTATTCTTTAGTGATATTGAATAAGAGACTGTGTCTTTGCGGATCAATCGATTAAAGGAAGTCGACATAGGCTTAGGAATAATATTGCAATCACCTCAAGGATCAAGTAAATCAACCAATGTTGCGAATTGTAGACAAACCACACTCTTATCTTTTGTCTTCTCTTTGTTTTCATCCACATTTTTATCTTAGTTTATTTGTGTTGTCTTTCTTCATTCATATCCCTAGTCCATTATTAGTGTCATAATTGATAAACACATATTGCATTGAAGTACTTGTTTCTATGTGGGTTTGACCTCTTACTTATCCGCAATACTAGGTTGCTAGTTTAGTTTATTTGTTTGGGTTATTTCTTTGGCGAGGTGAAATCTAACGACGTTTCCCTTCCGTCAAAAGTGGCACCGTTGCCGGGGAAGCAAATTTATTTCTTTGTTTTGTATGTTTATTGATTTCTATTGTTTTGTGTGGTTGTTTTTCTTTATTTTGGTTACTTGTTTCTTTCGATTTTTTTTAAAAAAAAAATGTTGAGGTTATATCAAAATCAGAGAGAATATTTTCACCATTATCTAGAAAGAGTGCTAAATCTAGCGAGCGAGCGCAAATCACAGGGTTTCAATGATAGTGAGCTAGATAAGGTGCTTTCTGTTCTTGAGGGTGCACAACCTGAAATAAGGAAACTTATTGACGATGGCGAGTAAAGCCCAGGACCATTAGGAATTTGGGATCTTATTCAAAACATAGCCCGTGATTGTGATTTAAAAGAAACATGGGAGGAAGGATGGGAGAAATTGGCCGAGCTACTTAAGGAGGAGTCGCCACTGCACATCACGGCGCTCGCCGTCTCAACCACGACACCCGCCGTCTCTGCAGACTACCCAAAGGTAAGGATCCTAACGGAGCAAGAATATTAGGAGACGCATGGCTTCTCTGATGATGACTAGGATGAAGAAGAAGATCTAGTACTTCTTGAAGCGGAGTCTCATGAGTCGACGCATGAGGTTTCATCTATTATGCCTAGCTTCTTCTCCATTATCTGTTGTGCCCTCTTCTTTATCATCCATTATGTTCTCCTCCCCATCACCCATTACTTCTCCTTATCCATCACCCGGTGAAGTTGAAAGCCCAATGCATATTGAAATGGAATCTCATTAGTGCACGCATGATGATCTATATGTTTTAGCTCCTGATTCATCTGAAGAACTCATCTCAATTGCGCCAATCACAAAACCAATTCCAGAGCCGATTTATGTGGCTCCTGAGCAAGGTAATGAAATTTCTAATACTTTTGTGGATTATGGTGAATATTTGCATCACTGGGAGCATTACTTCTACAAGACACCAGCGGAACTATGTTGGTGGTCTTTGATATCCACTAAAGTAACCATATTTTTATGCACATTTTAGCTCCTTAGTCTAATTGCATATTTCGGGTTGGGAATATGTTGAATTTGTGTAGTATAAGCTTGTTTGCCAGAAATTGAGGTCTACACGAGTTTCTGTTTAATATTGCAGAATTTGGAGTCATTCCGGGACGAAACCAAAAGGAGAAGATGAAAGTAGGATTCTACTCGACGTCGACAAAGTCTACTCGACATCGACTACAACTGGGAGCAAAACTAATCGAGGACTAAAGACGCAGTATACTCGAGCACGACGACTACTCGACGTCGAGTACGTTACTCGACGTCGACCACTATAGAGACCCACTCGAGTTCGATGAAGAGAAAAGCACTCGAGGAGCACGAGGAGTACTCAACGTCGAGTACATCTACTCGACGTTGACTAGAACAAGAAGACTACCCGAGCTCGATGAAAAGAAACTGCTCGAGACGCTAAAGATCACTCGAGATCAAGAAGTCTACTGGACGTCGACTAGAGCTGGCCGACGTCGACTACGCTATGTTTGGGCCGCGAGTCCGTTAGGCCAATCCGAGGATATGTGGATTACTTGGCCATGAAGGAAGACCAGTTCCATCCAGATTTTATCAAGATCTATCACATTGGAGAAGGAATTATCTACCACATGAAGATTTATTTGTTACCTTTTAGGATTAATGTTTCTTTTATCCAAATTTATATCTTTAGGATTAAATAGAGTTTGCTTTCATTGACTAGCAAGGATTAAGCCCTATAAATAAAGCCCATAGGGCTAGTTTCTCATTCATTCCAATTCAGAGAGAACACAAGAGTTAGAGAGTAGGAGAGAGAGAGCGCTTAGGCCGAGAGGTGTTGTGTCCTGCGAGGACGGATTTGGCTTCGATCGGTTGTAAGTTTTATTTTATTAATGCAATTTAGTTTTCTTTTAATATTGATGAGTTTTTCTATGATGAAGACCGAGTAGTTCACCTACTTCTAGGGTCGGGTGAGCCCGACGATAGCCATGCATGTTTAAGGTAAAGATCCGACTTTTATTATGTTTTGATCATCCACTACCTTTATTATGTTTATTACCTAATTAATATAGATGCAGGTTAATAATTTGGATTATAAACATAAAATTAGTAGATACAATTAGGGTTTCTTGAAAGAGTTGTCTAATTGTTGGAAAAGGCAAAAGCTTACTCCTTTGATGTGATTGCATGGTTATATCTCTTTATCTTGCCTTATGCATGTTTGGTTATCGTTGTTGCAAACCCCGGTCTTGGAAGTTTTCTTTCATATTGTTTATTTCAAAATCTGCAAAACCTAGCTTTTTCGTTACGTTTCTGTATTCTACTCGACTTCAACCACACCTGGTCGACGTCGACTACTAATTACTCGATCAAGCGAGATCGTTGCCGTTTGTGTTTCTGCAAGTACTTGACTACGACCAAGACTACTCAACTTCGACCACCTACTCGACGTCGACTACTCCTGTTGCCTGGATTCACTGTTTCTGCACGAGATCGACTGTACAAGACCCCTGTCAACTACAACCTAGTCGAGGTCGAGTACTCTGAGTTGGTTTCTGAACGTGATTTGCTGGCTATCTAAGATTCGCCGACACGCTTCCTCGAGGATCGATCCTGACTACCTTTTGCTACAATAGGAGGAAGTCTTGTAATTATTTGCGTGGCCACGATCTGGTTTGATTTATATTACTATTTATTGAGCTCGATTTCCTCCTACAGTAAATTGACGCCGTTTCCGGGGAAGCAATTATTCGCACCTTAGATAGCTTTATTTCACGTTTTTCTTTGAGTTTTCTTTTACAGGTGTATGCGTCGTTCTAGTCAACCACCTGAGTTTGATACCCTCTCGCTCATATTACTACTTTTGCTGATATGTGTCAAACTATTGATGAAGGTGCTACTCTTGAATATGTAAGAATGAAAGCTTTTCGTTGGCCTCTTGCAGGTCCAGCACTAAAGTGGCTTGAAGGACTTCCTGTGCAATCCCTCACAACATGGACTGAGGTAAGAAATGCGTTTCTTAACAAATTCTTTCCTCCTGCCAAGACAACGCTCCTACGGCAGAAGATTACAGCTTTCAAACAAAAGCACAGGAACCCGCTAGCACGAGCATGGGATCGGTACAAGGACTTGCTGCGATCCTGCCCTACTCATGGGCAGCTACCATATGTAATTCAGGAGATTTTCTACAGCTCTCTTGATTTACCTAGCAAGGAGATGATCAATCAATATACTCAATATGAGTATCTGACGCAAACACCAACAGAGGCTTGAGCATCGATCGAAAGGCTCGCCAACTTCGACAGCAACTATGGGGCCCTTGCGAATTACGACGACAATGGCTATTGAAGGACAACCCAAACCATGCACTTATATGAGCCTTCTAGGGAGATTGATCATGATGTCAAGGAGCAGTTCTACAAAGATCAAAATCGTAAGCTTCTTAAACAAGTTAAATATCTATCTGTTAACCAACCCTGCATTGAATGTGGTTCGCAGCGGCACACCACCCCGTAGTGCCCACATACTGTTGTGCACCTAATTTTCCATGTTTTATATTGACTTTTATATCGATTTCTGTATACATTTCATACATTTGGGTTAGAATAGTACATGTTCTATGTAGTTTATGCATATTTTCAAAATTATGGAGTCTACACTAGTTTCTGTTTAAATTCGCAGAAATCGAGGCATTTTACAGCAATTCAGAGAAAGGATGAAAAGCTCAAAGTCAACTACAGAAATTCCAAGGCCAAGGAGCAACTGAACCAGGACAAATCGAGCAAGAAACGAGAAAAAGTACTCGATAAAGTTCTAGTCGACATCGACTAGATCTAGTCGAAGCCGAGTACTCCCGAGCTCAGAATTTCACACGAAGTCGAGCAGACCACTCGAGGAGACAAAAGATACTCGATGTCGAGTACACACATCGAGTCCAGATGGTGCCCGAGCTCGAGTACAATCCGAGGGAAAAATTCTAGTCGAAGTCGAGTAGGTCTACTCGAAGTCGAGTAACCCTGTCCGAGTCCGAGTCCGAGATCAAGTAGAGACGAGAAGATAGAACACTTGCAAGTGAAGATATGTGGAATTCTATCCATCCATATGAAGATCTATCAAGACCAAAAAGGATTTATCCACAGCAGTTCTAGTTTCCTTATAGATTTATTTCCTTTATCAATTAAGTTTTATCTTATGCTTTTAGATAGAAAGTTTTAGATATAGATAGATTGTTCTTCCCTAGATTAGCTAAGGTTGAACACTATAAATAAGGCTTTAGGGGCTGGGTTTTGGAATCATTCAATCATCCAACAATCCAAGCTATAAGCCATAGGAGTTTCGAGAGTAGGAGAGAGAGAGAGCAAGGCCGAGTGGAGTTGGAGTTTTTTCAAGAGACGTTTTGGCTTCGACCGGTTGTAAGCTCTAGGATCGGTGTGAGCCCGACGATAGCCATGTAAGGTAATGCGATAAAGGTACAATCTTTTGATGCGATTTCGTCTTCTATCCCTACGAGCATGATTCTTTTGCGAAAGTTGAAGGTGATCCTTGTTTGTGTTATTGAAGCGAAAGTGATCTTAATACAACTTGGGTTAATTATGTGAAAAAGGGTTAGTAATAATTAGGGTTTATGTGAAAGCCTCTATCTTCCTATTTGTTAATAACGACATTTATTTCAAGAAAATTCATGATCTTTTATACCTTATGCATTATTTTATATAGTTATCGTTGTGGTTTTGAAACTCTGATCTTGGAAGTCTTTAGTTTATTGATTTATTTCCCACCAATTTCGCGTTTCTGTGCTTCGTTCGTTGCAAGAAAGTTACGTTTCTGTGCTGTTGTGTACTCGATTTTGACCACATCTAATCGACGTCGAGTAGGTTTTAGTCAACGTCGAGTATCTTTTACTCGACATGGCTTGTTTTTGCTTCGTTTTGCGTTCTATTTTCTCTATTTTGCAGTTTCTGTTCGACTGAGTGGTCGTCGTCGAGGACCCTAGTCAACGTCGAGTACTTCCTAAGTCAATTTCGAGAGTTTCTGGACTGAATAGGCGGGCGCTGACACGCTTCCTCGTGGATCGATCCTGACTGTCTTCTACTACAATGGGAGGAAGTCTTGTATTTATTTGCTGAGATAGGGAGTCGGTTTGATTTTATATTTTATATTTATTTCATACTTGACACATCCTCCTGCAACAACAAATTGGCGCCATTGCCGGAGAAGCAATCAATAGTGCCCTTTTTAGTTCCTATTTACTCTCTTTTTCTTTTTCTTTTTGTTTTGCAGGTGCATGCGAAGAACTGATCGGACACCTATAGACCCTATTCTCGAACCTGAGCGATACTTCCATCTTCTACAAAGACTAAGAAGGATGTCGCAAGTCAACAATGAGAATGAGGTCCAGCTCACACTAGAGCAGGAACTTGAGCAACTCCGCCTACGCATTGAGGAATTAACCACCAGAGAAGTAGAAGACGCCCGACGAGAGGCGGAATATACACATAATCAACAACGGTGGGAGGCAAGGATAGATCGTGAGGTCAATGCGAGAAGAGAACTTGAGGAGCAGATTGGGAATGTCTGAGCCAACGCAAAGAAGTATCTGCATCCTACTCTAGAAGTTCCAGAATAACCAATCGTTCTTCCCCTGTTAATTATGAAATTCGTCCTTTTATTACTGAAATTAGGAGGAGTCAATTTAGGGGAAGACCTAATGAATGTCCTTTAGAGCACGTTACAACTTTTCTAGATTTATGCGAAGCTATTGCCGATGATGCTAATCTAGAATACTTAAAACTAAAGGCTTTTCGTTGGTCCCTTGCAGGAATAGCCTCACAGTGGCTTGAAGGATTGTCAGCACGATCGATTCGAATTTGGAATGAACTACATGACTTGTTCCTTAACAAGTTCTTTCCTCCTGCAAAGACAGCTGCTCTCAAACAACAGATCACGACTTTTAGACAGACGCCAGGGGAAACATTAGCACAGGTCTGGGAGCGCTACAAAAGGCTTTTGAAATCATGTCCTACGCACGGACAGCCACCCTGTGTCATCCAGGAGATCATCTTCAACTACCTGAATGTGCCTACTAAGGATCGGATCATTAACTACACCGCTTATAGGTATCTCAAATACACCCCACGACGTGCTTGGGAGACCTTTGAGACACTACCAAACTATGATAACACATATGAGACTTCTGCGGCCTCTGACGATGAAAGGTGTGAAAGGCAAGCCCCATCTATGCCTCTATATGTGCCACCTAAAGAGATTGATCCGGACGTTAGGGACCAGCTCCACAACGATCAGGTACGTCGCCTTACCAAACAAGTTAAATTCCTTTCTAAAGATAAACCTTGTTTGGAATGTGGTTCTGTGAGGCACAACACTATTGCATGTCCATATGGAGATCAAATACTCATGGCTGAAACCCACGAAGAGGCGAGGTATGCGCCGGGGGGGGGGGGGGGGAACTACTCAGGACAACATCAACATCAGCAGAACTGGAGCCACTATCGCCATCCCCAACATCAAAGTGACCCCCTGCCTTACAGAGCTCCTGGTCACCCTGACAGAGAAGGAAAGAAAGATGACCTGCAGCTGATACTTGAGGAGATGCGGAGGAACCATGCAGAAAACAAACATTCCATCAACTCCATCCACACACAGCTGCACGCCGTCAATTCAAGGCTTGGGGAAATCGATGTCTGCGGAAATCTATTGAGACCCAGATTGGCCAATTGGCAACATCCGTCCCCAAGCAATCAGGTACGCTCCCTGGATCCTCTGAACCTAATCCTAAAACTAAATATACGGGACAAGTAGCTATCATGAATCTAATGAGTGAGCGACAGACATAGGCGCCTGAACAGAACACAGAAGCTTCAGAGGAGTACTCGACGTCGAGTAAACCAGTCGACGTCGACCAACAACTACTCGACGTCGAGGACCCCTAAGTAGAAGCCGACCACCCCTCTGCACCTGACCAGAAATCGATTACTGTAGTGGATGTCGAGGAGCCTCCAGTTGACATCGACCAGCCTTCTGCACATGTCAACAACACTCCTGCACCTCCGACGAAGAAAACACTTCCATTCCTAATGAAATCTCCAAAGGATCCATCGGAAAAGAAGTTTCAGTGTTTCGTGAAGATGCTTCAAAGGCTCAATGTCATAATCCCTTTCACATAAGCTCTTCATGAGATGCCATCATATTTAAAGTTCCTCAAGGAGATCTTAAGCAAGAAGCGATCAAGGGCTGAGATCGCAGAGGAATGCAGCCAAATGGATGTTCTAGAGAAAATGTTAGATCCAGGTAAGTTTGCTATAACCATTGGATTTGGTCAATATAAATTTAATGCTTTGTGTGACTTAGGAGCCAGTGTAAGGATTATGCCTCTATCAATCTGGTCCAAATCAAGATAGGTACTTTAGAGCATGTGGATGCAAAATTATAAATGTCGAACAACAATGTGGTCATCCCAACAGGCATGGTGGACAATGTACCAGTGCAAGTAGATAAGTTCTTTGTCTCTGCTAATTTCTTAGTTATTGATATGGAAGAGGACCCTACTTGTCCAATTATTCTAGGAAGGCCCTTCTTAGCGACAATGGATGCCAACATAAGCGTACGGAAGGGAGTGCTCACTTTCAACATCAACGATGAGGTAATTGAGTACTCTTTCAATAAAACTGAAAGGCATACAGGTCCCATGGAAGAGGTCAAATCCATATAGCTAGGTACATCACTTGCGGGGAACCTAAGGTAAGAAATATGACTCCCGAGGAATTGGAGAAGCGAGACATGGAAGCCCAGGTGGAGGAGATCATGATAATTTTGAACGACGATACAGAAGATCTACTCGACATCGACCAAGGTAAGTAGATATCGACTAATTTTTATTCAGAATATTTCCCAGGTCTTAAGTATGGGGTTGATGTCGACCAGAAGTACTCGACGTCGAGTAATCTAGTCGACGTCGACCAGATCCCGAGTCCTTCACCGACTGCAACACCATCGAGTAGCATACCCGGAGCTGAGGAGTACTCGATGTCGAGTACCCTACTCGACGTCGACCAGTCCCATATTCCCACTTGACTTCTCCTTCCTCGACGAGCAATCCACCAGACGCTACAACGTACTCGACGTCGAGTATTTCTACTCGAAGTCGATTATGGGAGAGGTTTGCCTTGGTATGTGCGATTATGCAGGGTTTCCAATGACGAGCCTAAGGAATATGAAGTAGGAGACAAAGTCTATGTCTCCAAATCAAAGGATCATTGGTTTCCCAACAAATTCAACAAGAAAAAGATGGGACCTTTCACGATGAACAAGATCCATTCAGGAGGACTGCAGCTGATGGACAAAAATGGAGTCTTGTTTGAAGTCCAAGCTACATGGGCCCTGCAAATGCCACCTTGAGCTCAAACGGAAAAAGTCGGTCTAGCGACTATAAAGTCTAGAGCTTGTAAAAAGACATTTAGAATTTGAATTTTTGGACATATGGTTTTGGTTTTTTGTTTTGAAACATTATTTTTAACTTTTTCTATTATGGATATTTCTTTTTTAATGATTTTTGCAGGTAAGAGAAGCTACAAAAGTACTCGACATTGAGTAACCTACTCGACGTCGACCACCCAGATCACGAGGAACGGAGCATGTGGTCAAAGAAAAGCCATCCTAAGGTTCTACTGTACTTAATGTCGAGTAATTGTAGTCGAAGTCGACTACCTCTCCTCGAAGTCAACTACATCTTCTCGAAATCGACCACTCTGTAGCAACATTTGCATTCGATTCCGGCGATCTACACACCTGTCTAATGAGTCTCTTTCTTTACCCTTATTTTTTATACAGTGAGGACACTGTAATGTTTAAGTATGGGGTGGGGGGAAGGGCTTACTTCATGCATATTTGACATTATGTGTGCATATTTGAAGTTTATTTCTTGAATTGCTTATACATGGTTACTTTGGATTTCATATTTTATTTATGTGCTTACACGTTTGTTTTCCAAAGTTTGAAAAATCACCCCCATTGAAAATTTTGATAAGTGTCATGGAAGCTTAAATTGAACTCGACGATGCAAAATTGGATTAATTAGAGATATAGCATGAAATTGCCTAGTAAAGGGAAGTCACAATGAAGTGCATATTTTTATGAAAAGCATGAAAGGAGGTAAAAATTAAAATTCTTTTGACATGTTGCATGATAAGACGAGGGAGGATTTTATATTTCCATATAATGCTCATATTGTTATATCCTAGCCTTACCTATGCTTATGTTTCACAAAGGCCATATTAAGCCTTATTTCATATATATGCTCCACATGATCTAAATATTGCCCCTTCTTTACCTTATTTCCTATCCGGGGATTATGTTGACAATGGAAGTTACAATATGGAGATTGTTATATGGTTGTTGTGTTGTTATTATCATTATTGGAGTTTGGCAGGAAATTGAAAAGATATGGAAAATTTAATGAGTGAAAGAAAATCCGGTCACCTGAGGAGATAAAGGTAGATCGGCCCTGTCTGGGTTGAGATGTTAGTTCCGCAAGATGGAACACTAAGGTGAGGAGTCTGAAGCACTAAGTATCGGTGGCCATTCATGACACCAATGTTTGCGACTCGTGAGAAGGCAGTGCTGATGTTAGAGAGGTAAAAGCATAATATTGAAAAAAGCAATGAGTGAATGAGCGAAAGGTGAGAAATCAAAGGAAGAAGAAATGTGGTATGGAAGTTTGGAAATTACTCCATTTCCTCGGATTATCAGCACCACATGGCCAAATATATCCCACCTTATACATTTTACCAATCTACTCTTTGACGAGCTTAAATTAAAGTCATCTTGATTATTAATGCTTTATCACATATTAATTGTTTTTGCATAACCCTCCTTTTGTGAGTAGATGTTACTTTTATTGCACATGCATGGATTTGTGACATTAGTACCTTTTCGAGGATGGTAATTGATTGCAGGGACATATGACAATGAATCTAATATGTAGAGAGTTTGTTTCTTCCCCTGTATGACCATTAAAAGTATTGCTTGAGGACAAGCAAACTTAAGAACGGGGTGTTTGTTGTGCGCCTAATTTTCCATGTTTTATATTGAATTTTATATCGATTTCTGTATACATTTCATACATTTGGGTTAGAATAGTACAGATTCTATGTAATTTATGCATATTTGCCAAATTATGGAGTCTACACTAGTTTCTGTTTAAATTCACAGAAATTGAGGCATTTTACAACAATTCGAAGAAAGGATGAAGAGCTCGAAGTCAACTACAGAATGTTCAAGGTCAAGGAGCAGCTGAACCAGGACAAATCGAGCAAGAAACGAGAAAAAGTACTCGATAAAGTTCTAGTCGACGTCGACTAGATCTAGTCGAAGTCGAGTACTCCCGAGCCCAGAATTTCACACGAAGTCGAGCAGACCACTCGAGGAGCCAAAAGCTACTCGACGTCGAGTACTCCTAATCGACGTCGAGTCCAGATGGTGCCCGAGCTCGAGTACAATCCGAGGGAAAAATTCTAGTCGAAGTCGAGTAGGTCTACTCGAAGTCGAGTAACCCTGTGCGAGTCCGAGTCTGAGATCGAGTGGAGACGAGAAGATAGAACACTTACAAGTGAAGATATGTGGAATTCTATCCATCCATATGAAGACCTATCAAGACCAAGAAGGATTTATCCACATTAGTTCTAGTTTCCTTATAGATTTATTTCCTTTATCAATTAAGTTTTATCTTATGCTTTTAGATAGAAAGTTTTAGATATAGATAGATTATTCTTCCCTAAATTAGCTAAGGTTGAACACTATAAATAAGGCTTTAGGGGGCGAATTTTGGAATCATTCAATCATCCAACAATCCGAGCTACAAGTCATAGGAGTTTCGAGAGTAGGAGAGAGAGAGCAAGGTCGAGAAATAGTTATGATTTATATCCATTTTTTTTAATTTTAAAACAAATATTTTTAAAATTCTATTTTTTTTAAATAAAACTTAAATATAATTTTTCTACTAACTAATATCCATAATCTTAAAAAAATATTTTTTAAAGTTTTTTTTTCATGCAATTTATTTTTTACTTGAATAATATAATAGTGATGATTGATTTTAATAGAGTTGTAAATTACAATATAATTAAATCAATTTATGGGTAGATATATTTCAATAAAAAATATAGATATAAATAAAATAAAAACTATCAATATTTATCTATTGATATGTTTAGTAGTTGTTGCTATGAAATAGTTATGATTTATATTTTTATTAATTAAACAATTTATATATAGTGGCTTGTAATAACTTTACAAATGTCATGGTAACATACTATTTTAATAAGTTTTTTTGTCTCAATTTTAACAAGAGAAAATTTGCGTAACCGACCTTTTTTTTGCCTTTATTGGGGGAGTGTCCCCCAAGCTTGTTAAATTAGGTTTTTGTCCATCTATGATTTTCTGGACAAATTTACCCTTCTCATATCTAAACCTAAATTTAAAATTTCTCTTCTCTCCTCTCCTTCTCTCTCCATGCCGTCAAATCTCAGATCGTCTTCTCTCTCGTTCCTCTCCCCGTCATCTACGTCTTTGCTCCTCTTCATCGTCTTCTCTCTCACTCCTCTCCCCGTCATCTTCGTCGAGCTCCTGATGGAAGGTTGTCATCTGAGAAGGCGCCGAGGCAGTGTTGCTGAAAGTTAATCCGATGTCTGAAATTGCGACCAGGATCGATTCGATCTCCGATCATTCTAGTCCACATCGACGGCCTTGCTACGAGGGGGAGGAGGGAGCGGATTACAAGCAGATCTGATTCTGAGATCTCCTTCCCTGTCGATTCCGTCATCTCCCACCGCACCGCTGCGGATGAAGACGACCTTGCCTGCTCTGCGCAAGTTTCAACAGGTCGTCTCCTTAGGACGGGTTTCAGTATGAACCCATCTATACTTGATATCATGCAGTTCTCTCTGATGATTGACCTATCTACCGTTGCACTCAGTGCTACTAGAATTGGCCTCTCGTGCATCTTCGGGAAGCGCTTGTGGATCTGAAGCCCGACATGGTAGCCATTTGCTCTAGTCGTAGAAACGTTGAGGAACACTAGCTTATACTCCGGGGACACATGTTGCAGACACTCTGATGTCCATAAATTATGCCATGATTTTATACTTATTTCAGCTCCTTATTCTATCATTTCATGCATTCTGGGATGAGAATATAGCAAATTTGTGTAGTTTATGTTTATTTACAAGAAATAGAGGTCTACACGAGTTTCTGTTTAATATTGCAGAATTTGGAGCTGAATCGAAGCAAAACCAAGACAGACTGGAAGAGCACTTGATGTCTACTGAAGGAGCGCGAAAATCGACGAAAGAGCACCTGACATCAAGCGAAGTTGAGCACTGAACGAGAGACTGAGCAGTAGTCGATTTCGACCAATCCTGGTCGATATCGACCTAATCTGGTCGAAAATCCAAAGTCAAATCGATATGGACCAGAAGCAAGAAGAGAACAAAAAGCCAACTCGATATCGACTTCAGTAACTCGATATCGACCAAAATCCAGCTCGACATTTTCCCTAGAAGCCGAAATCGAGCCAAGTCGGAGAGAAGCTTAAGAGTCAACTCGATATCGACCTAACATGGTCGATATCGACCAAGGAGAACTAGACATTTGCCCTAGGAGCCGAAATCGAGCAGCAGAGTTGAAGCCGAGAAAAGTCAACTCGATATCGACCTACATCCAGTGACGTCATCAACTCGATTTCGGGATCTACTTAAAGTTCTATCCTAAATCCGATGGAGATATTTTCGAGAGAAGATTCCTAGCACATGAAGAGTTGAGAGATTTTATCTTTTTATCTTTTTATTTATCCTAAAGGTGGAACAATTAATTACCCTATAGGATTTATCTTGTTTTATCTAGTTAGATTTATTTATTTCCTAGTAGATTTATATCTTTAGAAAAAGATAGATATTCCTTACCTTGATTAGCAAGGATTGGAAGCCTATAAATAAAGCCCATGGGGCTAGTTTTTGATTCATTCAATTCTAGAGAAGTAGTTCAATATAGGCGTGGCCACGGGTTACGGGTCAACCCGTGACCCGCCGGGTCGTACGGGTCAATGACCCGCCGGGTCCGGGTTGACGGGTTGGCGGGTGGGGACGGGTAGCGGGTTAGGGTTAGGGTCGGGGAATCCGTGACCCGTGACCCGACGGGTTGACCCGGCGGGTCGACCCGCTTTTTCAAAATATTTTTTTTTTGGAAAATTTATTTTAAATAAAATAAATTTATAATATTATGTAAATTATGTAAGTTATTCTTAAAATAACTCACAATAATACATAAACTAATATGCAATGTGCAATGTGAGACAAATAAACCCCATCCTTCTCATTTTATAGACTTGGAAGTCTTCCTTCCTTCCCCTCATTTCCAATGTGGGACAAAGGCTTTGTCCCACATCGGAAATATGGAGATAGAATGAGAAGGCATGGGGCTATATATATGTATCCCACTACCACATTTCTTCCACTTCACTTGTTTCCTACATTTCCTACATTGGAAATTAAGTTGGAAAAGAAGTTTGAGAAATATATTCTCATATTTTTTTCTCTTACATCACATAATGAAATTATTGTGGATGAAAGAATTAATATGGAGATATAATCTTCCTACATTTTTAACACATCATATCAAAGTGATAAAATGTGCTGTGAAGATAAAATCTTTACATATTATTTATTTATTTATTTTTATAGTCATTTTTTTTTAAAAAAAAGATTTTTTTTAAAAATAATGTAACCCGCCGGGTCAACGGGTCGACCCGAACCCGTCAACCTGTGAGATTTACGGGTTAGGGTTCAGGTCGGCCAACCCTGACCCTTGACCCGGCGGGTCGAACCCGTCGACCCGGCGGGTCCGACCCGTGGCCACGCCTAGTTCAATACATAGTTTAGGAGTTCAAAGGTTTTAGGGTTTTGACATTCTACGAAAGTGTGAGTGCCGGGATTGTAAAGACTTTGAATATAGTTAATGCAAGTTTCTTTTACATCAATGATGTCGATTTCTATGATGAGGCGTGAGTAGTCCACCTACTTCTTGGGTTGGGGTGAGCCCGATGATAGCCATGTTGGTGGATTAGCGAATTGCAAAAGGAGGTACTTTATCTTATCCATTCTATTCCTTGTGCTTCATCTCTGATTGAGAAATTGAAGAACTCATGTTGTGAAACTTGGGTAGTAATTAGGATTTTTATTCGGAAGATTATAAATTCTAATTATGAAAAGGAATAGATACAATTAGGGTTATTTATCGCAAGATTTATATTCCTACTTGTCGGATTGGGTGAAAGCCTTCTCCTTTATCGATAAAGTTACTATCTTTTGTGATTTATGATTCCGCTTTCATGGTTATTGTCGTTGCAAACCCCGATCTTGGAAGTTTTTCTTTTACATAAAGTTTATTCTGAAATCTAAAGCTTTGTTCTTTTATTTTCCTACTGTCCCCTACTCGATATTGACCAACCACTGGTCGATATCGACTTCTAATTTTCGATCAAGAAAGATCGCTGATCGTTTGTGTTTCTGCAGTGAACATGTCAATTTTGAGCAAAACAAGTCGATATCGAGTACCCGAAGTCGATATCGAGTCAGCCTAGTCGATTTTTGCCTAATGTCTGCAGAACCCTGGAATCGACTGGAACATGTCGTTATCGACTCCCCTAAGTCGATATCGAGTTGATCCCCTGAGTCGAAATCGACGTGAGATTTCTCCGCTGCCTGAGATCCGCTGACCAGCTTCCTCGAGGATCGAACCGGACTTCCTTTTGCTACATCGGGAGGAAGTCTTGAACATTATTTGCTGATAACTGAATCGGTTTGCTTATTTTATTTATATTCTATTTGCAATCTCGATTTCCTCTGTCAACACACTCCTCGCTTGTGATGACACTCGTTACTTCGAATCCTAGGTGCAGTAAAAGACCTCTGGTAAGTGATATGCGATCTTAGTCCTTCAATTTGCAGATATCAGTTTCAGTTGAACTGGTAATTTGTTTGTGTTTCCAAGTGATATTCTATGATCTTGGTCAATTAAATTGAAGCTGGCACAATGATACCTGCACCAGCTTATCTTTCTTAAACTTTAGCAGTAAAAAATACTATGCCCATCTTTGTCATGAAATGAATTTCTACTTGAAGATGGCCTTTCTACACTTTGCATGAAACACTGATATTGGATTAATCTGTAAAGCTACATACACTAGTACTAGCAGAAAATATTTTTTCGTTGTTGTTTACTTCACAATTCACTCTTCACCATATCCCTTTTCTTAGTGCATTTCTTCTATGGATGTTAACAGTTGTATGTATAATAAATATCATGAATAGGTTTTGTAACAATTGTCAAACATGCCTCAAAACTAACTGTTATTATCAATTGTCACTCTGGTATAATAAATGACCCTGCAATTTCACCTTAAGCCTCTATGGTTGAATTTTGGAGTACATTTTTCCATGCTAATTGCTTATTCATTCATATATGTATGTTAATTGATTCATATACATATATGTATGCTACTGTAAGTCATAATTGTTATCAAATTGTGCTAATTGATTCATAATTGCTTATTTCAGCATCTTATAATATTTATTTTTGAATTGTTATCAAATTGCACAAAATTAATGGATTATCTTGATTTTTACATGGTTTGGGTTTGGATATTGGCAATTTCAGCAATTGCTGAACTGCGAATTGTAGTTTCAGCAATTGCTGAAATGAGGACTGCAATGAATTTTGATGTTCCTTGCTTTAAATCTCTTTTAAAAGCCTCTTAGCTCAATGGTAGAGCGATGTGCTTACGCGCAAATACGTGGGTTCGAATCCCGCATAGGCTAAATTTTATAATATTGCTGAAATTGTTGCTGAAATATCTTAAATTGCTTAAATTGTTGTTATAATTTCTGAAATTGGGGTTGAAATTGGGCAACTCCGGTTTCAGCAATTCCGATTTCAGCAACGTCAACATCAGCAACTCCTGTTTCAGCAAACCCGATTTCAGTAAACACGGTGGGGTGGGTGGACATTTAACTAATATGGATAGGTTGGTGGACAAAATGCTAATAAAGGTGAAAAATATGGACATTCTAGAAATCACTCACTTTAATAATTCTTCACAATCAACTACAAAACGTCATGTAAGATACTAAGCATCGACTTTAGTGGTATATAGATAGATATAGATATATAGACACATCACACGTAGGGTTGTTATATAAGCTGAACAGCTCGAGCTCGGCTCGAAAAAAGTTCGACTCAAGCTCATTCACTCACTTAAACAAGTCGAGCTTGATAAAAAAAAAGCTCGTTTAAAAATTGGAATCGGCTAGACTCGAACTTGTTTAACAAATGAACCAAACTTGAACATGTTCATCTCGACCCCTAAGGTGTGTTTGGATTCCAAAATACATTAATTATAATGCATTATTTTTACCTCGATTTATGTGCATTTTTTTTGTTACATCACATATTTTACCTCGATTTTTGTGACGTTTTTAATTATACAATTAAACCTGCCCATAAACCGAGGTAAAAAAATGCATTATAATGAATGCATTTTGGAATCCAAACACACAGTCAAACGTGTGTCCCAACCTTTTTTCGGTCGAAACTTGTGTCCCAACTCCCAACAAACAAGTAATTGAATCGAAAAAGCGCGGTAGAGAAAGGAAAATCTAGCGGTAGTAGACTAGTACTCCCTCAGTCTCTCCGATCCAAAAAGATTGTCGTTTGACTTTTTAATACGTATTTTAAGGAGTTAAAAACTCTATTAAATATCAACTTTTTTTAAATTATTTTTTTACAACTTAATATTTATTGGTAATAAGTATTAGATTATAAAAAAATAATAATAAAAAAGTTAATATATTATATAGTTTTTAACTCCTTAAAATACGTGTTAAAAAGTCAAACAACATTCTTTTTGGATCGGAGGTAGTAGTGTATACAAAGTATATCGATATCGAACTGCGTTTTGGTGGTCTAAAGTAAAGTGTGGAGGAGTTATAAAGCCATTAATCCAATTAAGCACACATTTACATGAAGTCCTAATTGTATTGGCCGGCATTCTCAACGCTAGAGTCTACAAGGAATTGAAACCCAAAACTTCTTTCGCTGTCGGGTCGGCTTGGAAGCCGTTGGACTTCACCAAAAAAAGGTGTGCCCAGTGAAGATCGAAGACCACGTATTTTCTGGGGTGTTCCACTCCACTTCCACTTCCACGGAAAATGTTTAGTCTACCTCCCTGGTGGTCTATCTCCCTTTTATTTTTAGTCTATCATTAATTAACTACAACATTTATTTTTTATGGGAAAAGTAAAAAGAAGTTTATTATTCTTTTTTTTTGTGGGTGAGAAATGTGTTTAATAATTATTATTCTAAAATGTAGTTAATGCAACTTGTCTTTTATGAGTTTGTTTAAAGATTTCATCTAATTAAATTAATTACAAAAAAATATATAAAATCAATATTCCTATTTTATTTGTTATATATCACTCAGTTTATTATTCAAGTTAAATATAGATAAAATATAATCTAAAAGATTAATATACCCTTAACATAATGAGTTATAGTAGCCTCTTTTAAAAAGAGAGATGAGTTATAGTAGTAGCATAAATGATTGAGATGTTTAATCAAGAACTGATTCATCTTCATCGAAACAATCTCAATGGCCCATTAAAACAAGTGCCATTATAGTTGTGAAAAATTTGCTACAAATCGAATGTTGCATAAATTATGCGGGACGGGACGCGAGACGAACCCCATCTCCCGCCCACCCCTAAAACAGTATGAGAATCTTTTTGCGGGATAAGGAATCCTCGTCCTGCGTCCCATCTTGCATAATTTTTCAAATCTCACCTGAATTAGGGGATAAAAAATCCCTAAGTCAACTAATCACGTGCCTAAAAGCTAAAATTGAATAATCATTAGGCTAGACTGTTGCTTCTCTTTCAGCACCACTTCAAAGAAATAATAGTTGGGAAAAAACAAACAAATCCATACGTTGTCATCAATGGTTGTGTGCAAATGTTCAAATGTGTTTGACCGGGTTGCGGGTCAAACAGGTTCCAGGTATTGCTCCCACCTAGCTAGACCTATCAAACGGGTCCCGGGTAAAACGGGTCTAGACCTGTCAAACGGGTCATTCGAGTCGGGTTTGGGTCAGGTCACTTCGGGTCTCGGGTAAAACGGGTTCCGGGTATTTCCTTGTTGACTAGAACCCGGGTTTGACGGAGTTGTGGGTCATTTCGGGTCGATTTCGGGTTTGTCAAATTTGTCTTTTTTAAATTAAAAAAATAATGATTTGATAATTTTGCGATAAATTTTAATTATATATATAAAAAATTAATTATATTTAATTATAAATCAACCGGGTCTTCGGGTCAATCGAGTAAATCGGGTCAAAGTTATCAGGTCAATTGGGTCTCCGGGTCGAAAAAAATTTCCGGTTCAAAATTTTCAGATTGTGTTTTGACAGGTCTACTCCCACCTAATCGTTTCATTCTATTAATTGAGGGTTTAAATAAAAAGTTACGGATGATTTAGAGTTGGGGTAGTAATTAATTGAGAGTTTAAATTAGTTGGGGGATGGGAGTAATTAAAGATAAAGTTAAGTTTTTTTTTCCAATGATGACTCACTCCTTTTCTTTTCTTTTTTTCAATTTGATGACATGGCAAGGGTGGTAGTCTACTACTCCGGTATGTCAAACATGGTCCCACTTCCACTTATGTACAAAGACTAAAGAGAAAGGAAGGCGTTAAAATAAAAGAAAAAAGAAAAGAGGTTCGCCTATGTATGGCTATATATATATTGATCGACTATTGGCCTTGATTATCAAATCCATGTAGGAGTATATGTATATATGTGTACTGTTGCCTGTTGGGGGGAATCAGAAGTACAGCCGCTTGAAAAGTTGGGAACAGGAAACATGGTAGGCTTAGCGATCGAGAGCTAATGAAAAAACTTAAACGAGTTCATAAATACTCGATCAACCCCGTTCAAACTAGCTGTTGTGTATATCTTCCCGTTATGAAAATACAATAAACTTATTAAAATGCATAAAGAAGCAAATTAATTCATATGATTATTCAATTTTTTCGGTTAGTGGTTATCGATGAGTTTTCGAGGATTTTTTTATTACAAGATCTATTAAAACTAAAGTCGATATATTTCACCGAGCTATATAAATAGCTTTGATCATACATAATTAACTTCAGATATTTTTTTGCCTAGTTAAGTAATTACCTTCCCCTAAAATAACCGAGGTAAGTAATGAAACTCGTGAGTTCCGAGCTTGATTTTGGTGAAGATCAACAATTTAGGGCATGTTTGGATGGAGCGTTTTAGAGCGTGAGATAGAGCATGGGATAGAGCGCTCTCTACAACTGTGTTTGGCAGGTAATGACGTTTTCAGGAACGCTTTGAGTTCATCTCCCATGAAAGCTTTGGAAGCGTTTCCTCAACCGCTCCAATTTGGAAGCGTTTCCTCAACCGCTCCATTTTGGAAGCGTTCGATGAAATTGAATGAGCGTTCTCGACGGTGAAAAGAAGACGGAATCCCTCTCCTCTCATCCATTTCTGTCTTCGCAGAAGCTGTGTCGACAATCTTCATTTTCGTCTTCGCATAAGCTTTTGCAATCGATGCCATGAGAGTTCCACGACACCAAACTTCGATCTCGCGATAAGGTTTGCAAGCTTTGCAATCGATCGATTTCTCAGCTTGCTTGTGAAAAAACTGATATCCACTTCCTTTTTTTGACAGAGGCTCTTCACAGGTTCCATTTTTCTTTCTCCACCAACCAATTTTGCTTTCACGTTCTTCGGGTAATAGCGAAATTCCTAAGAGTGGGCACAAATCCCGGGCCCATCCCAGTCCCGTCCCGATCCCGGAGGGATTTGGAACAAAAATAGTGAATCCCGTCCAGGTCCTGTCCCGCAAAAGTATATATCATATGTCAATGTATATCCCGCCCCGTCCCGCATATTTTTTTTATATTAATATATTATACATTATATACATAAATACATTATAGTACATAAGTATATATCATATGTCAATGTATATCTATGCAGTGTTAATATATACGGAGTAAATCCTCTGCCCACTTTGGTGCCCCAACACCCTATCACATGTAATTATTTTACCTTCAAATTAAAATTAATTTTTTTTTAAAAAAATATATTAAGATTCTACATGTTTATTATAACATATTTGAAAAAAAAAATCTTAAAAAACCAACCTACAAAAATTATAATAATTCAAAAGAGATATAAAGATTTTTTAAAATTTTAAAAAGATGTGATTTTTTAAGATTTACTATAGATTTTTTAAGATTTTTTTTTAAATATATTTTTTAAATATTTTTTAATTTTAATTTGAAGGTAAAATAATTACATGGGATAGGGTGTTGGGGCACCAAAGTGGGGCAGAGGATTTGCTCCTATATATATACACACAATGTATGTACACAATGTCAATATATATTAGTACATCTATCATCTATGCAGTGTGTTAAGTGTGTATGTACACACACTATGTTTGTACACGCGGTGTATATATACATTGTCTATATATACAGTACCGAGTGTTTGAGCGTATACACAATATATATAATATAAACAAAAATATTATAAATCTATAGGTGTTATGTCTTTTAAAAATTGGAAAATGTTTGAGAATTTAAAATACTTTTTTATTTGAGGGACAAGGTCCGTCCCGTCCCGGTCCCGTGAGGGATAGGGCTCGTGTGGGATTGGAAAAAAAAGAAGAGAATCATGTCCCGGTCCCGTCCCGCAAAAATTACGCGGGACGACCCACTTCCCGTCCCGCGCTCGCCTCTAGAAATTCCTCTTTCTCGCTCTTTGTTGCCCAGTTGTCTTGATGCAATTTCGATTTGCATTAACCCTAATTTCGATTTACATAAAACCCTAACTTTTGATTTTCATGGTCTGACTGATTTGAATTACTGAATTAAGATGAGTGTTGTTGCATAAACAAACTAGAATGAAATTGTGTTTTCTAGAATGAAATTGGGTTTTCTATTTATGGGTTGAATGAAAACAGATCTTGGATGTGAGTCACTGCCATGTTGTTTTAGTTTATTGACTAACATTGGAGGAGTCACTTCCATGTTGGAATTGCTTATCTAGCTCTGTAGCTTTGAGTGAGTGTTTTTTTTGTTTGGTAGCTTGGTTGTTGCTTATCTTCTCTCATGTGTGTCTAGATAGTTGATATATAAAAAATAATGTGGCCTCTTTCTTGGTTAAAGTGGACTTGCTTGAGATCAATTTGGTTGAGTTTTAGGTGTTGAGTTTTTAAGAATCTTCACAAATTTTTGTTTCCCTATACTTTGTATTCTGATAATCATGATGCTAAAGAATTTGGTATGTATGGATAAAGATGAAAGTGCTTCAGCTGTTGGAAAGTGTATCTGCTGTTGGTATACTAAGAAGTGCTGAATGAAAAAAAATGAATGAAAAAGTTAGAGAGATTGCTACTTGCTGTTCACTTTCTTATCTTGCATTCATAGTGTCTGTTTATCTTCCTTGTATGTCTCATAATTTCTTGCAAAGATAACTGACTATAGCTGATTGTCATCGGGTAGAAATAAGGAGAATTTCTCATCATGGGGGCTTGGGCAGGGATCTTCATTGTTTTGTGACTGTCTTGTGGAAGAATGTTGAGGGAGGAGAGATAGATGGTCAAGGGATCTGGGAGGGTTTTGGAGTGGGATAAGGGAGGGCCACACTCTTCTAACTTTTGATAATCTGAAATCAATGACTCCGATAAAGTTTCCATGAGTTCAGCTCAAATGCTCTCAACTTTTGATAATCTGAAATCAAGCAAAATCAGAATTTGATGTTTGCAGTTCATCTTGCAAAGAAAAACTTGAGGTCAAGCAATATCAAAATGTATTCCCGTGATAAGCAAATTTTTGTAAAAATCTGGAAAAAAAAAACAGATTTCTGTAAAAATCAATGTGATGTTTACAGTTCTTTTTCTCAGCTTCACTCTTGTAACGATAGACAATGTGTTTTACATAATGTTATGCATATAAGTGTGTGGTGATGATTTTTTAAGTTAAATTAACGTTAGACTCACGATGCCATGGAAAATAGACCTATTAATTAACAAGGATATGGCGTCATAAATAAATCACCCAACGCAAAAGACATCTGGCCCTCTACCAGATTCATCACGAGTAAAATGTTTGGTCAAACCCCAACTCGACACCCTAAGTTTCCTCAGTCTAATAGCATCGCGATTAAATGTAAGCATACGTGGAATCCATAACAGGGCCCACATGTACCTCTTGGCCCCTCATGACCCAAACAAGCAGCTCGTTGGTTAAGCACCTTTCCTCTAACAGTGACACGTGTAATGCCTACTCCCCTAGCGTGAGGGCATGTGTTACACGTGTCCCCTATTAAACCACGAGGTCGCCAGCAAGCTGCTCGCATGGCCTCCTTATAAATACCTCCATCCAACCCCCAAGAATCGGATCCGATTGGAGAGAGAAGAAGAAGAGCTCTGAAGATCTCCCTGACCTAAAACCCCCGGAGTTGAGTTCTTAAGATCTTTTGTCGGAGATGAACGTTCTTGGAATAAGAACATCATCCAACTTCCTCTAGAGGACGACAATTGAACAGTAAATCATCTCATCGCGAGCCGAACGCATCACCCCAATCGCTTGGACCAATAAGCATATAATCTGGTCACCACCCTCCTTGACTAAGGCTTGCAGGTATTTTAAGACATTTTGTCGTCACGATGAGGTAATAAGTATAGGTGAAATTCCTTGATCGCGTCATTGGTGCCGTCTGTGGGAACCTTTCGCGACGAGAGGCTCCGCGTATCTATACGCCATTTTACATTACGCTTTTCTTATTGTCATTTCTTATTATTCATTCCATTCTTCATTTTTTGCCATTAAATCCCGTTTAAATTAATGAACATGCCCTATTGTTTACTTTTAATACTAACATATTTTGCATGAATCATGAATTTTACATTGTTCGGCGAAGAATTTGGAAACCAGCATCACGATGTCGAAGAAACTCACGACCTCAACCTCAACCACCCCCCCAACGAAGAAGCTCGCCACCGCGGCGATGAAAACATCCCTCAACAACCTTCTTGGGACGCGGCTCAACCTCCTCTGTTTGCCCCCTATGGAATGTGGGGTAGTTACCCCCCGTATCAATTCTTCGCGGGGAATTTCCTATAGAATCCATACTTTGGCCAACAAGCGAATGGGATGCCCTTCCAACGCGATCCCCATGTCCACTATCAACAACAGAGAGTCAACGATTTGTATGCAAATTAGAGTGTGTCAACAAGAACAAGAAACAAAGAGGGGGGGTTGTGATGATTTGAACTAACTAATTACGAAATAAAAGTAGACAAAAGTAACAAACGAAACAGATTGAGGAAATGAATATAAGAAAAATAGCTTAGGTCAACCAATCTTAGCAATTAGGTTTGTTCATTGATCATCGAAATCGAATAGATAACTTCCTCTAGAATACTTTGTTGTGGAAAGACTAGGTCTTTTGAATCCAATTCCTTATCGAATCTAGTTAACAGGACAACCAGACCCTGAAAACCTTAATTATCAAACAATCTTGAAACTATCAAGATTCAAGTCAATAATCGATGAAGCTTAAAGGAAATTCAATAAAGACAATCGACGCGCACATTCAGTTTGCATCAGTTGCAAATCAATTCTTCATACAAATCCCTAAATCAACCAGTTTCAAAGATATTTATACTTTGCTACTCAAGAATATAGATAATTTAACCAGAAATTACCTATATCTAGCTATAGATAATCATGAAAAGGCATCAGTTGATCAAGCTAATGGACATTCAAGAAAATCCTAAACATTCGATGCAAAGAATTGATAATATTGATAGAGGAGTATTAAGATAGAGAAATCTCACAATGAAATAGTAAACCTGAAGCTTCTATTAATTTCCCTAAGCAAAGAGGATTAGTTGTGCATGGTTGAAAAGAAATCACAAACAAAAGTCTCCAATGCCACTGTTTGAATTCCATTCGATGGGACAAACAAAACAAAAAGCCCTCTACTATTCTTCCTAGAACCAACGTTTTTTGCCCCCCTCTAACTGAAATTAACATTAAAATAAATTAACACAATGTAACAACTGTTTCTTGCACTCGGCACAAAACTCGGGTGCACCATCAGATAACTCGGCCGAGTTTGTTTCTTCCCACCCGAGTTCTTCCTAAAATCCACAACTCGGTTCTCTTCAATGGGCTCGGCCGAGTTTTATGCTATCTTGGCCCGAGTGCTTGACAATTCCATTCCTTTGCACGTGTTCAGCTCCTCTCTTTGGCTCTCTTGCTCAAGGCTTAAATTTCCGTCTCATCTTCTATCATTTACACGAGCTCAGCTCCACCTTTCCACAATCACCTCAAATCATGCACAAAACTTGTAGATTCCGACTCTAATTGAAACATAATGAAAACATGAAAACTACTCTAAACTCATGCATTTTACCCTACCTAAACCCATCTAAATGCTTATATTAACAGTATCTAAATGTGCATGGTCAAACTCCCCCACATTTGAACCTTTCTTGTCCTCAAGAAAATAAAACCAATCCAAACAAACATCCCACAAATGCACTCTTCATGCATTCACCTTGTCAAAACACAATCCAAACCAAGTAGGAAGCACAAGACAATAATCAACATCCTCAAATGTACTTGAGCAACTCAAAGGCTTAGACACATTTCAATCCAACCTCACCGGGTACATAAAGGGTTTCACTCATCGCTCTTGTGTTTAGGCTAAGTCAATTCTGCTCAAACTCAATCCACTACAACTAAGCTCCATGAAAATTGAAACCCACATCCAAATCTCCACAATGAGTGACATTATAAGCAATAATCATCATGAGGTCTTGTAAGGGTTGTAATGGGGCTTGGTGAGAAAATTAAGGTAGAGAATGTTTTTGGCTTATGGTGCTCATAATCCGGGAACTAAGCTATAGTAACCAATTACAAGCTCAACCAAAACTTATCACAAACCATCTAACTCAAGCCACAAGCACAACACAATACAAGAACTTTCTTTAGACCAAACAATACTCCCAAATCATTTCCAAAGGTGATGAAGAATGGTTCTTTTTATTGCAACTCTTTTTTTTTCTTTTGTTGTCTTTTATTTTTACTTTTACTCCTAAGTGAATTTTATCATCCTTAGGCCCCGAGTATATATATATATATATATATATATATATATATATATATATATATATATATATATATATATATATATATATATATAGAAACAATCCTCATTAGAAGCGTCAAATGAATCAACACAATACATAATCTCATTCTCAAAGAACCCCCTCAACTCAAACCATCATTTCGCCAATTCTAATCCTAATTCCCGGATGGGTTAGGCTACAATTGGCTAAGGATAATTTTTGTGGAGCTACAAAGATAGGCTAATAGGCTCAGTTTGGCTTCAAACAATGGATGATATGCAAGGGAAGATAGGAAATATCATGGCTCAGTAAAAATCATGCCTCAATCATGCGAAAATCACAAGTAATGATCAACATATACATCCTTGACATAGATACCAATCCCAATTCTCAGAGGTAGTCACATTGGAGAGTATCACACACAAGAAGCAAAGAGGACATCCATAAAGCATAGTTCCAATAAGGCTAATAAAAACTCACAAGGTAGATTTTTGTTGGATTTAAATGCCACCTAAAATCTAAGAGTTATACATGCTCAATCAATCCATTATCTCATGCTCCCATAGATTAAACAAATTAGACGAGGATAAACAATTCAAGCATATCATGTGACTTATAATTAGATTAAGAAGACAAGTGGTACATATGGGGTTATATGGTAGATCCTAAATCTAGAATGTCATGCAGCTGGTTTTTTTTTTCTTTTTATATGATTTTTCTATTTTTTTTTAAATATGCAAGACTAAGAATAATAACCATGAAATGCAAAAATAAGAAAGAAATATATACAATGCAACCTAAATGCAAACATGTAAATGTTTCCTCCCCCACACTTAATTTACACATTGTCCTCAATGTGAAAAATAAAAGAGAAAGGAAGAAAACACTTACATAGTCATCTACATGTCAGGCGGAGGCAGAGGTGGAAACCCATGTTGCCAACCATACGGGTTAAAAGCATCAAATCGGTCATTCAGCAACTGGAATTGCTCCTGCATTAGACAGAAATGCTCCTCCTATCTCTCACCCAGCAGGCGAAATTGTTCATCCACATGAGATCTCAAACCCGACACTGACTCCATAACAGTGTCAAACCTGAAATCATAGTAAGCATTGCTCTGCTGGCCCCTCTCCTCGGGGATGTAATCCATATCTTTCGCCATCTCTTTCTCATCACCATCGTTTCTTTCTTCTTCCTCATTCCCTTCTTCGTCGGGCACTTCTTGAACTTTCTCTTTGTGACGAAGTCTCTTACGGATGGCCATATCATCAAGGCGAAGATCATCCTCTCTCACTGAGATCGACCAGTTGGCCTCCCTTGTCAAAGAAGTACGCCTGACATCCGGAAGACGCATTACTCTCTTCGAGTTTCCAATAAGCCAACAGTAGTCCCCTCTGAGCTGATAAAGAATCCGCATATGGTGTAGAGCGTTGAAATCCAATGGAGTAGACTCGATATCTGCAGGTCTAGTAAGTGGGATCTGAAAATGGCGGGCAAATTTTGTGACAATCCCCCCTATACCAATACCACCCTTACCTCGATGGCTCACTGTTGCTAGGTGGTGTATAAGAAAACCGGCTGAGTTGACTGGCATCCTTCTCAAAGCAGCCGCTATCATCACTAACTCCTTCCTCGGGAAATTGTTTTCTCCATCTGCTCGCCCGAAGATAGTGTGGGCCATGACTCGTTGGAAGATCCAAGTTACCGGGTTAGAGATGCATGAGGCCTTTGAGGATGAAGGTTTGTAGTTAGGTTCTGTAGCAATCTTATCCCAAAAATTGTTCTGGCACCAAATAGCTCGGCTTTCATATCTCGCGACATCATTATTCACCACTGGGAAACCCAAAATCTGGTTGATTTCATTTAGCGTGAAATGTGCAAATTCCTGTAAGCTGGGAAACCAAAAAATCTAGTTAGGTCCTGTAGCAATCTTACTTCCTCCAAGCTGAAATGTGAAAATTCCTTCTGCTACTTCCGGGCCCCCACGAGTTTGTACATCAAGCGTGCTCAAGAACTCCAGCGTGAGTCCCTTGTAAGTATGCTCACTCAAAGGTAGGAATTCATCCCATCCTAAAGCACTCGCCAATCGCTCTACATCAGCCCGAATGCCCAAGTCAGATAGGAAGGTAAAGTCCAGATGGCTTCTACCCTTCCACTCCTTTTCTTTCAATTGGTGGAAAGTGGTCAAATGTGCGGGCTCCCTCAGACGGAAACCAAACGACTCTGGGGTCGACTCCCCTACTCTAGTGGGAGGCTCATCAACTACAGATCTTCGGGACGAGGAAGATGATGCATCTTTCTTTCATCTTTGGAATACTCTCGGCGGCATGACGAATTGATACCCCTGCACACCCTAAACAACAAACACCAACAAAGCACAAAAATTGATGTCCCGACAAGGACAACTCTCACAATAATGCAATGGTGCTATATCAATCCACACAACCACGGCCAAACCTCAAATCTTCAAAGCCATTGCAAATTAACAAGAAGCGAGCCAAAATCCATCAATGCTAATGTCAATAAGCTCAACAAAACAACTCAAATCAAATTTTATAGCATAGATAAAAATCAACTCAATGCCTAAACCCAATAAACCCCACTTTGCAAATTCTCACCTAACATGGCATCCCAAACTATAAAATCAACACAAGTTCAAAACTCAATCCCCTTCCATCAACAAATATAGCACAAATAAATTTCAACTTCACCCCATCAACTCCTAAATTATACAAATTTTTGCACTTTTATAAAACCTAGAAATTGGGTTTTTTTTTGAAAACTTACCTCAACACCTTCAATGGAGGAGAGAAAGAGGAGGAAGGGTTGACCAGCTGGTGGTCGGTGTGGGTGTTGGAGATGGCTGGCGAGGTCGGGAGAGGACGACGCTGGTGTGGTTGAGTGAGGGCGCCGGTAGCTGTGAGAGGAAGAGGTGCAATGGGAACTCGGGTGGTTGCGGCTATGGAACTCGGGAGAGAGAGAGACGGGGTTCTTCTGATTTTCTTTCTCTTTTTTTTTTCTTTTGGGATGCTAAAAACTCGGGTGTGGTATACATAACTCGACCGAGTTATGTTCTTTCCACGCGAGTTTTTTCTCGAGACCTGTTTGCAACTCGGGTTGGCCAAGAACTCGGCCGAGCTTCTTACCCGAGTAACTTACTGTAATTCTCTTGCTTTTTGGCCCTTTATGATGAACTTTTTTTTTTTTCTGGGTACTTGAAATTGAAAACTTAAACGGAAAAAAAATGAAAAATGCAAATCTAAACTACTCACCTTGGGTTGCCTCCCAAGAAGCGATTGGTTATGGTCGTTAGTTCGACCCAATGCATGCTCACTCTTTGGATTCTGGTTCCCTAAGATCCAACTCTTCAACGACTTCTTCACTAGCACCCTCATGGTACAATTTCAAGCGTTGTCCATTGACTTTGAAAGTTTTGTGTGTGGTAGCCTCATAAATCTCCACAACCCCATATGGAAACACTTGAGCAACCACATATGGACCAGACCAAAGAGAGTGGAGCTTACCAGGAAAGAAGCGCAAGCGCGATTGAAATATGAGGACCTTATCCCCCACCTTGAATTCTTTCCTCAAAATGTTCCTATCGTGCCAAGCTCTTGTCTTTTTTTTTTTTTGTAGATTGATGCATTATCATAAGCCTCAAGACGTAGCTCCTCTAACTCTTGTAATTGAAGCTTCAAGACGTAGCTCTTGTCTTCTCAAGGATGGATTTGACCTCTCTATTAGATACAACCTCTTGGTCATTTGTTTGTGGATGATAAGCCGTGGACACACGGTGTGTGACATGATACATTTTCCACAAAGCACTCACAGTTCGGTTACCGAAATGTGTTCCCCGATCACTAATCAAAGCTCTTCGGATCCCAAACCTTGCAAAAATGTTTTTCTTCAAGAAATCTGCCACCACCTTAGAATCATCAGTTTTGGTAGGCTTCGCTTCCACCCATTTGGAAACGTAGTCCACCGCTAACAAGATGTAAAAATTACCAAAGGATTTTGGAAACGGTCCCATGAAGCCAATGCCCAGACGTCAAATATTTCACAAAAAATAATGGGAGCTTGAGGCATCTCATTCATCCGGGATATGTTTCCAACTCTTTATCATCTGTCACAAGACTTACAAAAACCATATGCATCTCTAAAAAGAGTAGGCAAATAGAATCCAGAGTCTAATACCTTTCTCGCTGTCTTTTTGGGTCCAAAGTGTCCCCCGCATGCATAAGAATGACATAAGGCTAAGACAGATGTTACCTCATTATCAGGAAGGCAACGACAAATGACTTGAACTGAGCAGTGCTTCCATAGATATGGGTCATCCCATACATAATACCTCGATTCACTGCGTAGCCTATCTTTTTGAGAGTTGGAGAAAGTGAGAGAAGTCTCACCTGTTGCAAGGAAGTTCACAATGTGGGCATACCATGACTTCAGAGCTTGGATGACGAACAATGTATCGTCGAGGAATGTTCCTTGAATGGGTTCTTGCCGTTGGCACTTGTCATCTGTTGTGAGCCTAATTTGCCATGTTTTATACTATCTTTTATATAATTTTTTGCATGCATTTCATACATTTGGGTTAGAATAGCACAAGATCTATGTAGTTTATGATAATTTTACAAATTATGGAGTCTACACAAGTTTCTGTTTGATTTCACAAAAATCGAGGCATTTTACAGCAATTTAGAGGAAGGAGGAAAATCTCGAAGTCAGCTATAGAAAGTCCAAGGTCAAGAAGCACCTGAAACAGGACAAATCGAGCTGGAAATGAGGAAAGAAGCACTCGACAAAAGAGGTCGATATCCACTGAACTAGGTCGATATCGAGCAGTCAACCCAGAAACCGACCAGAAAAGGGGAACAGAAAGCGACAGGTCGATATCTACCACTCTGGTCGATATCGAGTGAAACATGGTCGAAAATCCTCCTGGGAGCCGAGATCGAGTGTCTGAAGCCGAATCCGAGAAGAAGAGCTCAATATCGACCATATTGGGTCGATATCGACCGGTATACAGAGGCCGAAATCGAGTGAATCTGAGTCCGAGTGCTGAACTAGTTTTCTTCCACATGAAGCAAGAGATATTCTATCAACTCAAGAGGAGATTTATCAAGTCTTATCAAGTCAAGAGAGATCTATCCACTTTAGATATAGTTTCCTTAGAGATTTATTTCTTTTATTTCCCAAAATTAATCATTAATGTTTTAGATAGAAATTTAGATATAGATAGATGTTTCTTTCCTAGATTAACTAGGGAATGAAGCCTATAAATAAAGCCTTAGGGGCTGGATTTTATTCATTCAATTCTAGTTCCAATTCAAGTTATAAAGAGAGAGAGAGAGTAGAGAGAAAGCTTGTGGCGAGAGAGGTTGGAGAAGGCGAGAGCGGGATTTGGATTCGATTGGTTGTAAGCTTTCTTATTTAGTTTATATAATGCAATTTATTTTCTTGAAATCTTTGATGAGTTTATTTATGATGAAGAGCGAGTAGTCACCCAACTTCTAGGGTCGGGGTGAGCCCGACGGTAGCCATGTAAGGTGATGCGGTAAAGGTACAATCTTTTGATGCGATTTCGTCTTCTATCCCTATGAGCATGATTCTTTTGCGAAAGTTGAAGGTGATCATTGTTTGTGTTATTGAAGCAAAAGTGATCTTAATGCCACTTGGGTTAATTATGTGAAAAAGGGTTAGTAACAATTAAGGTTTATGCGAAAGCCTCTATCTTCCTATTTTTTAATAACGAAAGTTATTTGATGAAAAGTGCAATCCTTTATGCCTTTATGTGTTATTTTACATGGTTATCGTTGTGGTGTTGAAACCCTGATCTTGGAAGTATTTTAGTTTACTGATTTATTTCATCGAGTTTTGAGTTATGTCTTGCGAAAAGTGGAGATCTTTGGTTTCTGTTTTTTTGGTCGATTTTGAGTTACTATTAGTCGATATTTTAGGTCGATATCGATTACATAGGTCAAAATCGACCAATTTGCAGTTTTCGTTTCGTTTTTGTTTTCTTTCTGTTTTACAGTTTCTGTCAACAGTGTGGTCGATATCGAGTGGTAAGGTCGATATCGAGCGCTTTTCTGGTTGATTTTCTGCTAAGATCTGGAACTGAAAAGGCGCGCGCTGACACGCTTCCTCGTGGATCGATCATGACTACCTTCTACTACAACGGGAGGAAGTCGTGTATTTATTTGTTGAGACAGGGAGTCAGTTTTCTTTTATATTTATTTATATTTTCATACTTGACCATCATCTTGGATGAGCCTACTGAGTGATCCGATTCCAAGTTTTCGACGTCTTTCTTGTCCTTGATCTCGTCGTCTCGATGATGAACTCTCTCAATAGCAAGATCCACCTCATCAACCATGGCTTTGCCTCCTTCTTCATCAATAGATAACAAAGAGCTGCATGATCTGTATACACTATCACCTTTGTGCCAAGTAAATAGGACCTGAACTTCTCTAATGAGAAAATCACTGCTAGGAGCTCTTTTTCTATAGTGGAGTAGGTCCTCTGCGCATCATTCAGATTCATGGACGCATAATGTATCACATGAGATGCTCTCCCATTCTTTTGCCCCAGAACAACCCCAATAGCGTAGTCACTCGCATCGCACATGATCTCAAAAGGTAGAGACCAATCTCGTGTTTGGATGATCGGCGCACTAACAAGACGCTTCTTCAGCTCATCGAACGCCTTCTTGCACTCTCAATTAAAGTCAAACACCACATCCTTTTTCAGCAGCTCGCAGAGAGGAGAGGAAATCTTGGAGAAATCTTTAATAAACCTGCGATAAAAACCTGCATGGCCTAGAAAAGAGCGGACTTTGCACACGTTAGTTGGATAGGGTAGGGACTGAACGACATCAACCTTGGCCCTATCGACCTCAATTCCTCTTGCGGACACTATATGACCTAGTACTATACCCTGTTCGACCATATAATGACACTTTTCAGAATTTAATACTAGGTTGGTATCCACACACCTTTTGAGCACAAGTGTAAGGTGTTTTAAGCATGACTAAAAATTGTCTCCATGGACTGTAAAGTCGTCCATAAAGACTTCTATGAAGTGTTCAACATAGTCAGAGAAAATACTTACCATGCATCTTTGAAATGTTGCTGGCGCATTACACAACCCCAATGGCATTCGGCGATAAGTGAATGTCCCAAACGGACATGTAAACATCGTCTTCTCTTGATCTTCCGGTGCAATAGCCACCTGAAAGTAACCTGAATACCCATCTAGGAAACAATAGAAAGCACGACCAGCAAGTCGTTCAAGCATTTGGTCAATGAATGGCAAAGGGAAGTGATCTTTCCTAGTTACAGCATTCAATTTGCGGTAATCTATACAAACACGCCATCCAGTTTGTGTCCTAGTGGGAACTAGTTCACCCTGTTGGTTCTCAACGACGGTAATCCCACCCTTTTTAGGAACAAATTGGGTGGGACTAACCCATGCACTATTAGAGATAGGGTATATCATACCTGCTTGGAGACGTTTCAAGACTTCCTTCTTCACCACCTCCATCATAGGTAGGTTGAGCCTCATTTGAGGTAGTCTGGATGGCTTTGCTTCGTCCTCTAATAAGATCCTATGCATACATGTCGAGGGACTAATCCCCTTAATGTCTACAATAGTCCATCCTATAGCTGCTTTGTGTTCCTTGAGGATCGCTACTAGCTCCCCTTCTTGCTCTATAGAAAGTTTGCTTGAGATGATGACTGGTAGTGTTTCTCCTTCTCCTAGAAAGACATACTTGAGATGACTCGGAAGTTGCTTTAGCTCTACCTCCGGTGCCTGAGCAATAGAGGGCAAAAGCTTCTCGCTAGGTGAGGTTAGTAGCATGGATTTTGGGCCCATTGGAGAGAGAGGTGGCTTAGAATAAGCATCTAACTCCATCACAACTTCTTGCAGCTTAGTGCACAATCCACAATCCATAGAAATATCTTCTAGAGGAGTTTCTAAAGCAACTTGAACATCATCCACACAACTCAATTCAAAGATATCTTCCACTAGTGGCTCAAGAACATCAACGAAGTACAAAGAATGATCATCAGAGGGGTATTTCATAGCATCATAAATGTTATACTCAACCCTCTCACCATCGAATTCCATAGTTAATGACTCCATATACACATCAATTTTGGTTTTCGTGGTCCTTAAAAATTGTCTTCCTAAAAGAATAGGAGCTTCATGACTACCTTGTCCCATATCCAAGACAAAAAAATCAGCGGGAAAGACCATCTTATCCACCATAACAAGAACATCCTCTATCACTCCTTTAGGGTACACATTAGAGCGATCAACCAATGGAATCACTACCCTAGTTTCAAGCAAAGGATCATGTCCTAAGGATTCATACAAAGAGTAAGGTACCACATTGATAGATGCACCCAAGTCCAACATTGCCCTTTCGATTCGGGTTTCACCTATCACATATGGTATAGTAAACATGCCAGGGTCTCTACATTTCTTAGGGAGACGCTTCTGAAATACAACAGACACATGTTCACTAACCCCAATCTTTTGTTTTCTCTTAGATTTTTTATTCCTCTTAATTGCACACAATTCTTTTAGAAATTTTGCACTGCGAGGAAAACTCTTAATCGAATTAAGTAAAGGAATGTTTACCTCACATTTTCTGAATGTTTCAAAGATTTCCTTTTCACTCTCTGGCCTGCGGGTATCTCTCAATGCATAATGGAAGGGTAGGATTGGTTTGTACGAACTCGGTGGTGGCATGTCCGGCTCGTTCACCACCTTCGTGGTCTCTTTGTCCTTCTCCTGAGATTCTTTAGGGCTTTCTGCAGCTTGAGAGTCCTCTACCACAATCTCTTCATCCTCATCATCTATGAGGATTGTGTTCTCATCCTGAGTCTCTAACTTCTTACCACTCCTCAGGGTGATAGCACTCACATTCTACTTTGGATTCAACTCAGTCTGAGATGGAAACTTATGAGAATCCTTAGCCTCCAGTTTGCCCAAAGCACCAACAATCTGTCCAACCTGATTCTCCAAGTTCTGAATGCTAGACTTTATTTCCTGTTGGAATTGCACCATGTTGTTCTGCATGGTAGTCAAATTCTGTGTCAGAGCTTTGATCATGTCCTCATCTGAATTGGATGAGCTTGAATTTTGCCCTTGAGGCCTAGGTCCATACTGTTATCTGAATGGTGGAGCTCCCTGCTGATGAAACTGCTGCTGTTCAGGATTCCTATACCTAAAGTTCAGATGATCTCTCCAACCAGGGTTATAGCTATTAGAGTAAGGGTCATGCCTCGGCCTTTGTGGTACAAAGCCCTCCACTGCATTCAATTCAACATTCGCTCCTGAAGAATGGGGCATGCATCGGTGGGATGCTGAAAATCTTGACAGATTCCGCATGCTTTAACCTGATGCGGAGTCCCATTGAGCATGAATTTTCGCATCGTCTCTTTCAACTCATTTACATCTGTCTGGAGTGATGAGTCTGTTTCTGCCGAGCTCACAGTTTTAGAGGATGTCTTCCTAAATTGCCTTGCCCCCTCTACAAGCTCGAAAACATCTCAAATGCTTCCGCACGAGTCTTGTTCAGGATGTTCCCACCACAAGCAGCATTAACCATCCTTCTCTCATCATCTAATAGACCTCCATGTAGGTAGAGAACGAGGTCCTGATTCGAATAGCCGTGATAAGGGCAGCTGGCCACTAGCTTCTTATACCTCTCATATTAGTCATATAAGTTCTCTGTAGCATGTTTCTCAATGTTGCTGATGCTCTTCTTGAGACTGTTCAATTTTTGTTGTTGGAAAGTACTTCTCTAAGAAGGCTTTCTGCATCTGAGTCCATGTATTTATGCTCCCTGGAGTGAGGTAATAGAGCCAGTCACTAGCCGAATCCCTCAAAGAGAAAGGAAAAGCTCTTAGCTTGATTTGATCATTCGTGACGTTACTAGGCTTCATGCCTGTGCAGACAACATGAAACTTCGGCAGCAAATGTATCGGTTCATATTTCAACTCAAATCTTACACCGTCAACAAGCCCTGGAAACTCTATAGCAAGCGGTTGTTGTGTCAGATTCGGGGCAGTCAACTGCCTCAAAGTCTGATTCAGATTAACCATCTCAACTCTTTCTGACCGATCTTGATTTCCACCAGATTCTCTATGAAGCCTGGAAAGTGTTCTCTTGATCTTTGGATCAAAATGCAAATCAGATGTATTAGTAGCATGGGCGCGAACCATAAGCCAGGTTCTCAACCCAATTAACACACAAAAACATGCACACAAATAACAATTTGACTTCCCGACAACGACACCAAATTTGACAGAGGATTTTCAGTCGCCTTAAATCCTATCAAATAAATCCGACTACCCTAACTAATGTAGTTCGGCAAGTACGGGTCGATCCCACAGAGAGTCAACGATTTGTATGCAAATCAGAGTGTGTCAACAAGAACAAGAAACAAAGAGGGGAGATTGTGATGATTTGAACTAACTAATTAAGAAACAAAAGTAGACAAAAGTAACAAACGAAACAGATTGAGGAAATAAATATAAGAAAAATAGCTTAGGTCAACCAATCTCAGCAATCAGGTTTGTTCATTGATCATCGAAATCGAAAAGATAACTTCCTCTTGAATACTTTGTTGTGGAAAGACTAGGTCTTTTGAATCCAATTCCTTATCGAATCTAGTTAACAGGACAACCAGACCCTGAAAACCCTAATTATCAAACAATCTTGAAACTATCAAGATTCAATTCAATAATCGATGAAGCTTAAAGAAAATTCAACAAAGATAATCGATGCACACAACCAGTTATTGCATCAATTGCAAATCAATTCTTCATACAAATCCCTAAATCAACCAGTTTAAGAGATTTATACTTTGCTACTCAAGAATATAGATAATTCAACAAGAAATTACCTATATCTAGCTATATATAATCATGAAAAGGCATCAGTTGATCAAGCTAATGGACATTCACGAAAATCCTAAACATTCGATGCAAAGAATTGATAATATTGATAGAGGAGTATTAAGATAGAGAAATCTCACAATGAAATAGTAAACCTGAAGCTTCAATTAATTTCCTCAAGCAAAGAGGATTAGTTGTTCATGGTTGAAAAGAATACACAAACAAATGTCTCTAATGCCACTCTCTGAATTCCGTTCGATGGGACAAACAAAACAAAAAGCCCTTTAATGTTCTTCCCAGGACCAACGTTTTATTTCCCCCTCTAACTGAAATTAAAATAAAAATAAATTAACACAACATAACAGCTGTTTCTTGCACTCGGCACAAAACTCGGGTGCACCACTAGATAACTTGGCCGAGTTTGTTTCTTCCCACCCGAGTTCTTCCAAAAATCCACAACTCGGTTCTCTTCAATGGACTTGGCCGAGTTTCATTCTATCTTGGCCCGAGTTCTTGACAATTCCATTCCTTTGCACGTGTTCAGCTCCTCTCTTTGGCTCTCTTGCTCAAGGCTTAAATTTCCGTCTCATGTTCTATCATTTACACGAGCTCAGCTCCACCTTTCCACAATCACCTGAAATCATGCACAAAACTTGTAGATTCCGACTCTAATTGAAACATAATGAAAACATGAAAACTACTCTAAACTCTTTCATTTTACCCTACGTAAACGATCTAAATGCTTATATTAACCTTACCTAAATGTGCATGATCAGGTCCTGTGCCTACATCGGTCAACCACTTCCCTAACTCTGCTGATGGCCCTCTAAACCCCGATCTACAAGACAAGGGGAACACTGACAAGACAGTCCGCGACTACAACATCAGGGACGTGTCATCCCGCTCTAATTCCCACGGGGCACCTGACCTCCCCCTCCCCGCTAAGATGAGCCAACTTTCCCATCTGGCTTCTGTAAACAGATACACGAGACACATGTTCCTAAGAGATGGAGGGATGTTTCCATCACCAAATACAAGGGAGACACTGATCCTAATGATCACCTCAACCAGTTTACAACGTCGATGGGAATGAATGAAGACAACAATGCTATGTTCTTCTGGTCGTTTCCATCCACATTAAGCGGAGTAGCTCTCACATGATTCACCAATTTGGCACGGTCGTCCATCAACAACTTTGCGCAATTATCAAGCACGTTTGTCGCCCATTTTGGTAGTGCCCGTACAAGAAAAAGCACCATGTTGGACCTCAATTCCATTAAACAGGGATCGTCCGAATCTTTGGGAAGCTTCTTCGGTAGGTTTACTAATATGTTGGTGCAGATCCCGAAGTTTCATCAAGAGTCCGCTAGCACAATACTAATGGGCAACCTAGCTGAAAGGGAATTTCAAGATCTTCCTATTCTGAAAGGAGCCAGACAGTTATGACGATATGCAAAAGCTTGTCACAAAGCAAATCCATGCTATGGAGGCTGCAAGTTCGAGTTCGCGACCCATCGAGGCTAAGCGTTCTTTTTACCGCAAGGTCCCCAATAAATAGCGAGGGAAGAGAGGATTCGAGAATCAGCAACGCTCTAACCCTCCTTGGCAATACCCCGTTGCCCCGCCAAGGCCTCCCCAGCAAGAAGTGCAATACAACCAGCAGACAGGACGATGCCCGCACGATGCCCCAACAAATGTAATGATGGCTCATCCCGACCATATTTCGCCCCTGTTTATGGGATCCCACTGGCCCTCCCCCAAAAGGAAGTTCCTTTGCAGATATGCGCCCTGCCAGTGAATCCCAGCCAGTCGGCCATGACGCCACACCAATACAACCCTCATGTGATCTCTCATCGACAATATAGACCGCCTAATGCCCCATCTTGGCCTTACAATCCCCAATATACAACTAGGGGAAGAGGAATGGGGACTTACCCCCATGGCAGGGGAGGAAGAAATGGGAACAGAGGAGGAGGGCATATCGACCTCCACCAAGGGACGCAAGAAATGCCCCTGAAGCAAGGTCTTTGTCAAACCAACTTGAACGTTCCAACATGGATCATCGGAGACCCCTTTCCCCGGACGGATGCATCAACACCATCGCAGGGGGGCCTACTTCTTCTGGCACCAGTAAACAGGAGAGAAAAAATTATGAAAGAGAAGCCAGACGTTCCCCATCCGAAGCCAGCATCAAACAAGCATCCACTGCACACGCGATACTAAATTTTTATGTTTCTGATGTTCGCGACCTCAGTATGCCACATTCAGATCCTATGGTCATTCATGTGCAGCTAGGGACCAAAACAGTCATGCGAGTAATGGTAGACACCGCTTCATCAATAGACGTCCTCTATTGGGACGCCTTTGGGCAGCTTGGCATAGCGGAAAGTGCTTTGCATCGCTAGGGACGACTCCGAATAGCTCTAACGCTAGGGACGACTCTGAATAGAAGAACTCACATGATCGAGTTCACGATAGTCCGACTACCATCCATTTACAACGATATCATGGGTCGGGTGAGTCTCTTCAAATTCCAAATAGTATGCTCTATCTATTACTTTAGCATCAAATTCCCATGCGCTGATGGAAAGGTAGGCGAAGCTCGAGGGGAACATGCGGAAAACAGAGTATCTTATTTGGATTCACTGAAAAAAGGATACGGCCGAGTGTTCGCGGTCGACAAAACTCGTCAGGGATCATTGAAAATAGAAGAAGCTGACGAAGACGACTAGGAGGCCACATCCAAGAAGCAACAAGCGGAACTGGAAGTAAGACCTGAAAAAGCGGCATAAAATAGTTGAGGAAAGGGTTACCTTTTTCCCATTCCCAAACAAAACTGAAGCCCTTTACCACGACCACAACTTGACAGGCCCGACTTTAGATCGTATTAAGCAGATACTGAAGGGATTGTGAGATGTCTTTGCATGGTCACCCCAAGACTTAAAGGGTTTGCCTAGAGAGATTGCGGAGCACTCGTTGAGACTTAACTGCGATGCAAAGCCCGTATGCCAAAGGAAAAGAAAAATGGCCGCCGAGAAGTCAGAAGCAGCCAAACTGGAGATAAACAAGCTTTTACAAGATGGATTCATCCGCGAAATCAACGACTCAATGTGGTTATCGAATTTGGTATTGGTAAAGAAGAGCATTGACAAATGGAGAATGTGCGTGGATTTCAAAGATCTGAACAAATCTTGCCCCAAAAACAGTTACCATTTACCTTCTATCAACGAACTGGTAGACACTACTACGGAGCACGCCACCCTGAGTTTCCTCAATGCATACTCAAGATACAATCATATCAGATGAGTCCTCACGATGAAAAAAGCACTGCCTTCATCACCAACCAAGGAACCTTTTGCTATAGGGTCATTTCCTTTGGACTCAAGAATGACGGCGCTACCTTCCAACTAATGATCGAGAAAGTCTTTAAGTGTCAGATTGGAAGGAACATCGCAGTTTACGTCGATCACATCGTGATTAAAAGCATCACCAAAGAAAGCCACAACAATGACCTCTAGGAAACCATCCACACTCTAAGGAGGAATCGTGTTTGCCTGAATCCGGAAAAATGTGGGTTCGGGGTGGATTCTGGAAAATTCTTGGGTTTCATGATAAGTCATCGCGGAATAGACGTCAATCCTTCAAAAGTTCAAACGATACTAGACATGCCCTCCCCACCTCAAAGAACATTGAACGACATCTAGAAATTGAACGGATCTGTCAACTATCTGAGTAGGTTCTGCTCGTGATTAGCTGATCATTCCTTGCTCTTCTTCAAGCAGCTGAAAAAGAAAGGACCGGTCGAGTGGACCTCCGCCCTGGATAAAGCCTTCAAAAGTATGAAGGAGTACCTAGCAACACTGCCCACCCTTCATTACCCACGCGAGTATGAAACTTTGCAACTATATCTCACGGTAGGGTCAACCACCATCTGTACAGTACTCACCAGGGAATCCAAATTTCCCATCTATTTTTCCAGTAGGGTCTTACAACCGGCCGAATCCAGATATACCCCCATAGAAAAAATGGCGTTATCGGTAGTCTTCGCCGCAAGAAGACTAAGGCCTTATTTTCAAGCTCATACCATCGAGGTACTGTCTGACCTGCTCCTGCATCAAATCCTCCACTTGCCATTTCTTTCAGGAAGGATGGTAAAATGGGCAGTGGAGCTTTCGGAATTTGACATTCACTTTAAACCTAGAAAATCTTGTCTAGTCTAGGCTCTGGCCAATTTTGTTGTCGAATCGGTTTTTATAGATTTCCAAGATCGCGAGGGAGAATATTGGGTCATCAATGTGGATGGCTCGGTATCTGCAAGGGAATGTGGGCCGAGTATGAAGCCCTGATCGCGGGTATTGAAAAAGCACTTATCAGCGGGGCTTGACAAGTTCAAATTTTTATAGACTCAGAAGTAGTTGCTCTGCAAGTTAAAGAAGAGTATGAAGCAAAGACAGGAATGCTGCCAGAATATTTAGTTCGCGTGCAAACGCTCACTGCGGCCTTCGGGAAATGTTCTATTTCAGCTATCCCTCGCGAGAAAAACGAACGTGTTGATATTTTGGCTAGAATTGGAGATACACTACGCCAGGATTGGGAGATCATGTGGTGATTGAGCAAAAGCATGCAAGAGGGATCCACAAGGGAGTTTTCAGGATATCCAACCTCGGAGATTGGCGAATACCTCTTTTGGAGTACATAACTAAAGACGCATTGATGAGCGAATTACAGGATAACCAGAGCATCAGAAGACGAGCAGGCTGTTTTCTAGTCAAGGATGACCGCCTATACAAAAGAGGTTTTAACCTCCTATATCTCCTTTATGTATCAAACCAAGAGGGTCTTGATCTTGTCCACGAGCTTCACGCAGGTCTGTGTGGCAATCACCAAGGATGGAGAGCTGTGGGATTTAAGATCACACATCTAGGCTATTACTGACCCTCTCTCAAAGCCGATGCTGAAATGATTATTCATATATGTAACCCATGCCAGCGACACACGTCACTCAATCATCGCCCTCCTCATCCTTTGAAATGTATATCGGCACCCTGTCCTTTCGTGACATGGGGGATGGATATTTTGGGTTCTTTCCCGACAACACCAGGCCAACTACGCTTCATCATTGTAATAGTGGATTACGTTAGAAAATGGGTAGAAGCCGAAGCCATGGCCACCATCACATTAGAAAAAGTACGGAAATTCCTTTGGAAAAATATGATTTGTCGGTTCGGAGTCCCACGAGCTATTATCACCGACCACGGTCCCCAGTTTAACTGCAAGAGCATACGCGATTTCTGCGCCGGACTCCGCATCGATCTCAGATTCTCATCGGTGGCTTACCCACAATCCAACGGACAAGCCAAAACCACGAATCGCCAGATTCTGAATGCCTTAAGGAAGAGACTAGGGATAGATAAAAGGGAGTGGGCTGAAACCCTACCACTGGTATTATGGTCATACAGGACCTCGGTCAATAGTCCAACCGGGGAAACGCCATTCGCAATAGAATTAGGTAATCTCCACCGTATGATACATGAAGGAGAGATCAATTAATAAATTAATAGATAATCTCCAGCGACTTTGGACACGAAGGAGATCAAACCGAGAATTAGGTAATCTCCAGCGTACTCTACGCGGAGGAGAGACCTACTTAATAAACAATCTCCAGCGACTTCGGATGCGAAGGAGATCAAATAGAGAATTAGGTAATCTCCAGCGCACTCTACGCGGAGGAGAGACCTACTTAATAAAGAATCTCCAGCGTCCTCGGACACTAAGGACTTGTTTGTCAATATCATTGTAGAGGGAACACTGGCAACATGAACCTAGGAAGGGTTTTTTTATTGATAGCTCGAACTACATTTGAGTGCATCAAATAAAAACACTACTTATCGAACTACCGCTAGGACTTAGTGGAAGCCATTTGATGCTGTTCCGTCGTATCCATCATCATAAATCTCTTCCTCGATGTCATAGCCCTCATTGTCTAAAAAATGGACTTCAAACCTTGCATCGCCAAGGTGGGCGAAAACTATTGATGTTTCCAACTCGAGGCCGTGCATCTCGACAATGTCTCTCCACCCGCGCGCCACTCAGTGAGATCCGTAAGCGCCTCTTGTGATATGAACAGGGAAATCTTTGATGATGCGGGTGAACAAGAGGATTTGCTTAGGTACCTGGGGCTGGAAATGCTCGTCGAAGGAGTATCGCTATGAGCATGATTCTTTTGCAAAAGTTGTAGGTGGTCCTTGATTGTGTTATTGAAGTGAAATTGATCTTAATGCAACTTGGATTAATTATGTGAAAAAGGGTTAGTAACAATTAGGGTTTATGCGAAAGCCTCTATCTTCTTATTTGTTAATAACGAAAGTTATTTGATGAAAAGCATGATCTTTTATGCCTTTATGTGTTATTTTACATGGTTATCATTGTGGTGTTGAAACCTTGATCTTGGAAGTCTTTTATTTTATTGATAAATTTCACAAAATTTCAGATTTTAAGTTTCTGTGAGTCGATATTCAGTTGTTTGCAGTCGATTTTTCTACTCGATATCGAGTTACTAAGGTTGATATCGACCAAATTGCTGCTTTGTTCTGTTTCTGCTTTCTTCTGTGTTTTACTGTTTATGTTGAGATCTGGAACTGAAAAGGCGGGCGCTGACACGCTTCCTCGTGGATCGATCCTGACTACCTTCTACTACAGCGGGAGGAAGTCTTGTAATTAATTTGCGGAGATCAGGGAGTCGAATTTGAGATTTATATTTCATACTTGATTTTCCTCCTAACATTTTCCTACGCCCAATTCAAAAAGGTGATATGGTCCTTCGACAAGCAGCAACAGGGGGAAAACTTGAACCCAAATGGGAAGGTCCTTGCGTTATCCACAAGGAACCAAAATTCAGAAGGCGCCATCATCGCGAAGTCATGGATCGTCAGAAATCTCAAAGCTTATTTTGTGTAAAGATTAGGAATATTGGAAACTTGGTGACTTAGATTTTCAGTGTATAGGGGTCGCCAGGATTCCCGATTCGGTACACCTCTTCATATATATAAATGAAAGTTCCAAACCCAAAAGTAAGTGTTGCTACGCATAAATTTAGCAATCGTGTGTCTTTCAAACATGGATGTGCAAACAAACATCCAAGGAGAATAAATTTAGCAATCATGTGTCTTTGGAACATGGATGTGCATATAACACCCCCTTTTTAATCCCAAGGGAGCGTTACAGCGCCAGTGAATCCGCATACTTTAATGTCTTTGAATTCACCCGAGGCTTGTAGGGACATGCAACCATGCTCCCATAAACAAGATGATACTTCAAGCAGTTGAATAAAATAATGCAGATGTCAATTAAATATCAAAGTTTGAAATATTCAATCACAACAACATAGCTAAAATACAAAAAACCATAAAGTATAAATATACTTCAAAGTGGCTAACACTACTAGAAAACTTCAATTAGACATCTGTTGTCAACAGATGTCTTTCAAAAAAAATTCCGATCTCTTTGTGCGTGTAGTAAAAGATCCAAACTTTCTACATCGGTTTTAAGCATATGTCTTTTCTTAATTAGAACCCCTAAATTTTGGTTATGACATATTCACTTGTTGATGGATATCCATGATTTGTCATTTGAAGACATGTGAAGATGTTTTCCTAAAGCAAAAAAGTGACATTTACATCTTTATTTATAAAATAAGTAATGTCTTAAGACAAAATAGACAACAATATTTGTTTTAGCGATCACGTTTATAATCATGTCTGATATATTATTTATGATTTTATATTGTTTTAATTTAACCGACCACATGAAATATAGGCATAACTGATGTATTTCAATATTATCGACATCGCATTCAGAGTATTCATTCTCTGTTTATTAATTTCATGTTCATTATATGTGATATTATATTGCTCTAAAATAATGCACTATTGTGGTTGTATACACAAAAGATGTCGTTTCCCACATTTATATCAGTTATTTCAAAATAAAATGATGTTTTTGTTGCAATGACACATCGATTTCTTTGGTAGATAACGATGTTGCTTTGACAAATATATATCATTTCATATATCATTTTAATATTCAAATTGGTGTTGCACATTGATTTAAATGAATGAACTGATATGTATAATTATATCGACATCTGTTTCAATAGACTGATCTGATATTGAAGGTATGAACGCACCACTATTTTCATATATAATCTGATGTCTTTTATTTGGATACACAACACGCTTTTGTCGATAGAGCATCGCATTTGTTTGTTCTTCGAAATGATAGGTTGTTTAATGAAAACATGTACATAAATACTAACATCATATTGTAACATTTACAAAATACAACGCCCTATTCATAGCCACAAAATTGGCTAGCCACATCTCAAAAAAAGGTAAGGCTAGCCCACATATCTACGACATACATTACCTAGCTAGCCACAATATCCCGAAAAAAAAAAGGTAAGGCTAACATGAACACCTATATCGATTAGTGTATGATACACCAACATTTATATCATAAATGTTTTAAACCATAAGACCCAAAAGACGTTCGCCTGCATTATCAATCAACACCAAGCAGTACCTGCATTTTCTTTTCATTGTGAACTTGGCGTGTTTGTATAAGAGTTGGCAAGACCTTGGCACCTAGGGTTGTAACTCATCATGCATAAACAACTTCTTTACTTCCTTTGGCTTTCTCCGTGGTTTATATCGAAGGTTCACAAGGACCCATTTATTAGGCCACTTCACATGCCTACCTACAACGTCTCTGAAATTTCAGCAAACATCATGCAACAAACAACAATAGAAACACACAATATTACATAGACGGTCTAGAATTAGACCACAATATTTTACAGGATATGGATCTGAAATATTTATTTAAGGAATGTAGGGATGAAAACTGCATGCTATATTAATGATGGAACAGCAGCAAGGTGACCATAAAAACGTTACTAGTATCTTAGAGATCAGATAGAATATGGAAGGACATTTGCTATATACCTTCAAAGAGATCATATGGAAAAATTCTTTCTTGCTTCATCAACTAAGAAATAGACAATCATTTAAAATTAAAATGTTTTTTGGACTCACAATCTGAAACTTGTTTATCTTCCCATTTTGCTAAACAGTCCTAATTTTCTGAACAATAGAAAAGAATCCAATATCATCACCAGAGAATACCATAGTTTTTCAAGCAAAGCAAAATGAGAACAAGTAGAAAATCGAAACAAAGCAGGATGATCGGAATTATGCATCACATTGACCAGATATGACTCCTATCAGTGGTGTCATAATAAGCTTTAATCCAATAGCTGCTTGTAGTGGGTTTATCGTATGAAACCTGCCAATTGAAGATCATAATCAAATCAATTTAATTTGATAAGAATTTTATGCATTTGAATTTTAAAATAAAAAATATGAATCTTATTTATAAGATCATAAAAAAAATAATTCACCTAAAAATTGGATGTTCATGGACTGCCTCCCAATAAAAAAACGCAAGGGAACAAGAGTTTAAGCAGGATACAAGGCATTACATATCTAATTATAGTGTACTTTCATTTTTCAAAAATACACAGAACAAGTATATTATACACCAACCATTGTTAGTAATGCATAAGCAAAATTGTACTATGAAAACAATGAAAAGATGAAGAACCCGATCCACACTTGTCACTTTAACTGTAGCTGTTTTCTCAGTCTGCATACGCCTATCCTTTTCCTTCCTTTTCTCTTCTCTTTCCCTCTCAATAACTTTCTCCAATGCCTAGGTTTATAGCATTTGTAAGAGAAGAGCTTGATTAGATTGTTAATTTCTTAATGTAGGAAAGATTTATAACATTAGAGTTGCAAAAACACGTATCCTCTTGTCCTTTTCATTCACAAGGGTATGATATTTAACATCCCTAGTTGCCTTATTTTCTGCAAAGGACATTTTAGGCATAAGAAATGTTTTGCAAATGACCTATCCATTGCCAAAATCAAACACAAATATACTTTGTCGACTTCCCTCTAGTTTTTTCATCAGATCATGGATCTCTTTGCTCATCTCCTCATTCTCCTTGGACAACAATTCCTTCTCCATCGGTGATTCCTTATCCTTTGTTAGCACTTCCTTATCCCTCAACACCATTTCCTTCTCCTTTGATAGTGCATCAATCCTCCTCTGTATTGAAAAGGAAAGCAAATGTGTTTTAAAAGTAAATTCAGCACTGGTCTATAGGTTAATGAAGTGTTACAAAACTTAGAAAAGCCATTAAAAAGCTTAAATTTCAATCGAACACCAGAAAGAGTTCAATAACTAAAGATAATATTTAGTTCCATAATATACCCTTAGATACATAACTAACTTCTTTTGCTTCTCATGTTCGGCTTTCATAGTGTTGTCTACAAGCTAATCATAATCACTGTTAACTTGGAGAGGATAGTCATTTAGAAATCTCTCTCTCTCTCTCTCTCTCTCTCTCTCTCTCTCTCTCTCTCTATTACTTAAAATAGATATTATCTAAAAAAAGTGTAACTTAGGAGTTGGAAAAACAACTTGACAGAGATCAGAGAACACTGCCTCTATACCACCCTTTCATTTAAACACGTCTTGTCTATCAAAAGCTTCTCAGGATTCTAAAAGCATGTAAAATGCAAAAAGAAAAACAAAAGAGTATTAAATCCTAGAAGATACAGTTAGAATCTTAAATAATAATAATAAAAAAAAGTTAGAATCTTAAATCTTGACGTGAATCAACTACAAATTCAGAAGGGAGAATAAACTCACGAGAATGTTGACAAGATGACCTGTACGAGTGTTCATTATAGCATAACTTATTAAATTTCTATAATTAATTTGTAAATTTATCATGCACTTATTATAAATAAAGGCATGGAGGAAAAAAAACAGCTTCTACTCAACTGCTACTTAATGTTGATTATAGCCTAACTTATGAAATTCCTTTATTTTTGAAGAATTTCAGTTTATTCCTTCAAGTTAGCAAAGTATGTTCCTTCAAGTTAGCAAAGTATGTTCCTTCTAGTTAGCAAAGCTCATAAGAAAATAAGTAATTAACTCAAAGTGGGAAGCTTGGAGTAATAGGGCCATGAACAAAATTAGTAAACAAATATCCTCTACTAAAAACATCATTTTTGCTCAAATGAATTATTCATAGAATATTCGCCATTTGAGGGAAAAAAACTAAATGGTAGGGGGGAAATCAAGGCTAAACAAAAAATCAATTCACCATCTCCATTTAGCACTTAGGATTGATGGCAACCAACACTGGTCCGACTTTAGTCTATAGATCATAAAAAGAAAAGGGCAACCAACATTGGTTGAAAATGGTAGGACATACGTAAATTGTATCTTGGTTCATTCTATATTGAAGGTTGTACAGGACGGATGGCTCGTTTAGATAACTAATTTGCATCAGATCATCCACACCATCAAGGATATCATGATTTGCTGGTATTAAACAATCAGCTTGCACCTTTATAACCTGAAAATGGATCGGGTGATTAGAACATGTTTTCATGAGAGAAGTTTACACGGATGCTATTAATACGAGTATACTAACCTTTCTACCAGGCAGTGAAATGGTGCTTTCAGACCCCGAAGTGGATAAAATTCTAGCAAGCTCCTAGCTCCCATTTGGAAGGTGGTACGAAGATTGAAGATTCTGAAAGAATACTTATAATTAGGAGACTGTGATGATTAAGTATGCGAACTACACTATGCAAAAATATTTAAACATTCACTAAAATAGAACAACTATAAATTAGTAAATAAGGGATATCTTTAGGAAAGAAAAACCTATCTATGTTCAAAGTTTGAACAGGAACAATTAGCTTTGTCCATCACTTAAGACGCTACCTCTTTATCCATTTGCATATGGCATTTATATTTTTCCCAATTCGTATTTTATGATACCCTCACAAGCTGCATTGTTATTAAAACTAATTAAAAAAGGTAGAAGATAGATTCGCATACGATTATATGCAGGAGTTGAGCTACATCACTAGAAGATACATTAGCTACTCATTAGATCTTTTCCTGACACCAGTAGAATTAGTTGAGCTGCGTCACTAGAAGATACACAGGAAAGGACATTTAAAGAATAATTTCAACTGTAAAGAAGAGATAGTTAAGGTACCTTGGCATCCGTTAACACAACAGCAGCTTGAGTTGAACCATCATACTTTGTGTCACGACCACATTCCCGACCCTTACCCCTGCCACAGGACACGTCCTGTAAAAATTCATCATCACTTTATCATTATAATCCTTAGTAAAAGAATCATGGGTCCATATAAAACGCCCAACTCCCAACATGATTTCTAAATTCACCCTTACTATAAAGTTGTGAATGACAATAAAATACACGAGTTCTAAATCATTGTAAGCTAAAAGTAGCCTTGTTGTTCAATCCTCACAACTATGAACTCCTGACTGTACAACATGATTTAAGTAAAAGGGAAGAATAACGAGATCATCAAGCACTAGCACTCCAAATTATATAAAGCACAAAAATGTTTAAGAAGAGAGTGAACTGATCAGAGACCACAAGAATACATTCAAATTCAATTATCCTTTAGTTCTGTCCAAGACAATCCCATACTCATATGAGTATTCATTTACTTTTAGTTTTGAAAAAACTGATACTTTGCATTAATGTACACTCTTGAGAACAAAAAAAGAAGAAACAAAACAAGGAATAAATTTTAACTATGAAGTCTAAACAACACCTTTAGTCTGCCTAGACCACCTGCCAGACACTAGACAAGAAGTAAACAAAGAGTAACTTGTCTGAAAGAAACATCCATTTAAAAAATTAGTGCAATGTGCCTGACATTGTGCTCAAACCCTAATCGAACTCCAACAGTAAGCCCCCATATGAAACATCCCAATTCGAACTCCAATTGAAAATTAGAAACATCCCAATTTGAACCCTAACAATGAGCCCCCAGATGAAACCCTAATCGAACTCCAAATCAAGTTATAGGGCTCGCGAATTGAAGGGGGGTTACCTGAATTTCACTAAGAGGGGAGGTATTCACATGGCTCGCTGATTGAAAGGGGAGGGATTCACATGGAAGTGGCGACCTGCGAGGAGAACACCGGAGAATCAACTTTGATTTAAGGAAGGGGAAAGGACGAGCTCCAACATCGACGTCTAACCAGCAACTTAATCTCGGTGGATTTGGTCCGGTTCTTCCTTGCTGGCTTCAACGAGAAGGAGATGGAGAGGACAAGATTTGGGCTCCTCTTCATGTTTTATCTTTTTTTTTTGCCTGGATGTTTTAGAGAGAGAGAGTGGTGAGATTTGGGGTTTGGGGAGAAAGAGATCTCAGATATGTGGGCAGGAACGGGGGAGGTGGTGGTGGTCGCAGCGGCGGTAGGGGTGGTGGTGACATCCAGGCGAGGGTGAGACAAAGAGTTGGGAGAAATGAGAGGATAGAAATTGGAGGACATGGAATCTGTAGCCTTCAAGGGAAATTTGAGAACCCTCGGACGAAGAAGACGATGAGCAGCAGAGGTGATTGAATGTGAGGGGGAGAGAGAAATTGAATGTTACTCTGTATTAAGTGTTACAATTTTCGAAAAGGGGTCATATTTTTTTTTCAAGGGTTGGACCTATTTCAAAAGTGGGTTAAATTTTTTGAAGTTTTAAACATTACCTCCAAATTTTGAAACCCTGGCTCCAATTTTTTTTCTAAGTGTTTGATTCCACCCTTTTTCCTAAACGCGTGCGTTTTTATTTTTTTTAGAACCAATAATTTCACATATGTCCATATATTTGACCATTGTGTAAACTATTTTACACATCACAACTTTTTTTATTGATATAATAGATTAATTTAACATCTGTTGCTTTTTTGACAGACTGAAATAACATGATGTCTAATTGCAGTATTCTAGTAGTGTAAAACCAGCGTAGCATTACGGAAACTTTAATTGTATAAAATTTTAGTTTGAAAGTACATTGATGATAGTCTTCTCTTCAGCTCTCTCGTTCTCCGCTGCTCCCACTAGACCTGTGGAATATGGCCTGGTGTTTCGTGAGAACGAGGGACACCAGCCATCCAATATATAGGATGGTTAGTACAATTAAGAATAGCAAATGATAAGGAAAATGTTTAGACTTTAACCATGCAGTGACCATAAAACGGTGTGTCATAGATTGAGGGAAAGACACGAATATTTAAAGTGAAAATTGGTAAAAAGATAAAATTCCCAACATGACTCGGATGATCGTGAGGATTGATGATACGATAAGATAAGGAATTATACCTCAAGTAAAAGTGAAGTATAATATAACTCAATTGATCACCTATTACTAATCTCAATAATAACAATAATGTATATATGTAAATAACACAATATAACATGTAGTGACACGGGTCCAGACTCAACTAGGACTGTGACCCGAGACTTTGAAGTTTAATCGTACCATGGGTCCAGACTCAACTAGGACTGCGACCTTAGACTTGGAAGTCTAATTGTATCACGGGTCCAGACTCAACTAGGGCTGTGACCTGAGATTGTTTGAAGTCTAGATATTCCATTCCCAACCTACGAGATAGCCCTCGCAACTGACTTTACACTATTCCCAACCTACGAGATAGCCCTCGCAACTAACTTTAAGTCAATCCGCACCACGTGAGATGCACATATTAATTACAACAGCTTTAAACCAACAAGGACGGACAAACACAGATATTTTAAAGGATCTTAATATCGCATGCTATTAATTTGCATGAAAGAAACAAGCAGAATTTCATGCAATTCGGAAGATGAAAATGAGCAATTTTTACTTATCTCGAGTTACAAACAAATAACACATTTAATACGCATATCACCATAATTAATTTAATAAATTGCCCATTAAGTTATACTCATGCCAATTTATGAATAAGGAGATAAATTACATCAAGCAGACGGATATGTAATTTATCGAAATTGGCAAGGAAATTGGCCACAGGGCCGCATTCGACACCGAAGAATTAAAAAGGCATGTCAAAAGAATCACGAAACACGCAAAGGGTGTTGAACGAAATCACTTGCCTTAACTTTCGATAATCGGCTGATGATAACAAGGCGAGATCTTAGCACCTATTGAATCCAACGGAAAAAGGAATATTTAATATTGATATTTTATATCATTAACTTTACTTAACTCAATTTGAAATTGAATTAATTCTATAAAGTTAAATATCTATACGAATATGAATTCCTTGGGAAGCGGGATTCGGCGGGGGTGCTTCGAGATCTCTTGGTGTCGCTGGAACGGGCAAGAATCGAATAATTTAGAAACATTGGCCGCATAACTTAATAAATAATTAAGTTAGGGCTAGAAATAGAAATAGGATAAAACAAGGGACATTTATGTAATTTTGACAAAAGATATTAAAACTCCAATTGATTTCAATTAGAGGTGTCAATCGGGTAGGTCGGGTCGGGTTCGGGTTCGGTTAGTTGCGTTTCGGGTCATTCGGGTTTCGGATAATATCTAATAATTTGGTCATTCGGTTGGGTCGGGTTCGGGTTTCGGTTATTCGGGTTTTGGTTGTCTCATGTTTACATTATTTTAATATTCATTTTTAAAAAATTACTAGAATGTATCTTAAAGTTCGGGTTATTTCGGGTTTCGGTTATAACGGGTTCGAGTCTTAATGGGTTTCGGTTGAATCGGCTTCGGTTCATTCGGATTTCGGGTCCAAAATGGACGGGTTGGGTCGGTGTTCAAAATAATCGGTTTCGGGTCGATCGGGTCGGGTTTTCGGGTTCAGGTCGGGTTTGGCCAGCTCTAATTTCAATGGAGTTTACGTACAGACACGAAGCGCAGGGCGAATGTACCGGGCTCGGCACAATTTCCCTCCGACGTCGATATATAGCGGCGATCGCAGACAGCGACTCGACGGTGCTAGGCAGAGGCAAAGCGGTGATGTGCGGCGGCAATCGGACAGTGTTGGCAACAACAATCGAAGGCAGCGGGAAGGGCAACAACGGTGATGGGCGAGGCAATGGCAGGCGAACAGGGGCGCGTCTCCGACAAGGGATGCGTTCTGCGGGGGCTGCTCGGTTCCGGTGGCTCAGGTCACCGGCGGTGCTTTGGGGAGATCGGAGGCGGTTGCTCACGGCTATACGTCACGACTCGGGAGTAATTGGGAGAGGAGACGGTGATCTCTGTGTGGTTGATGACAAATACCGAGGGCCCTCCCCTCTATTTATAAGGTTGGAATTGAATAGGATAGGGAATAATGGATCGATCAGCTCCCAATTGAGAAGATCTTTGCTTGGTTGGTTAGGATTGAGGATAAACTCACGTGAGTTTATCTTGAGGAAAGATAGAACTTGGGGAGGAAGGTAAAGAGGTAAAAGAAAAGGGAAAATTTCATATTCCCTTTTTTACCGTAGTCTATCAAGAAGAAATAGGTGGATCTCTTTGTCTCCACCAAAGAGGTAATCTGGGCTCAACCTTTGGGCCGACATGTGTGGCATCTACCAACCGGACTGGGTCGAAAATTAGGTTCTCTTTATTGGGTTTACAATTGTAGAAATACAATATGTATTTGATTATATATTATACATATATATATATATTATATTAGCGGAAAGAAATATAATTTAACTTTATAAATTAAATAATAAAGATATTTTGAGGATTTATGAAATTAAATCAACTTATATATTATTTCTCTTTAGAATAATTTAATTATTCTAATTCATACCATATATCTTAGGTGAATTTATTAAATGACCAAATTCACAAGATATATACTATGGTTTAATCTAATATAAATTTATTTAATTAAATAAAAATGAGAAATAGCCGAAAAATAATCTGGGGTATTTCAGTGCAAACAAGCCTCCAATGAGAATAAATTTAGCAATCTCGTGTCTTTCGAACACCGATGTGCAAATAAGCCTCCAAGGAGAATAAATTTAGCAATCGCGTGTCTTTCGAACAAGGATGTGCAAACAAGCCTCCAAGGAGAATAAATTTAGCAGTCACGTGTCTTTCGAACACGGATGTGCAAACAAGCCTCAAAGGAGAATAAATTTAGCAATCGCGTGTCTTTCGAACACGGATGTGCAAACAAGCCTCCAAGCAGAATAAATTTAGGAATCGCGTGTCTTTCAAACACGGATGTGCAAACAAGCCTTCAAGGAGAATAAATTTAGCAATCGCGTCTCTTCCGAACACGGATGTGCAAACAACCTTCCAAAGAGAATATATTTAAACAATTGCACGTCTTTCAAACACGAAATTACAATAACAGCGATGCATTCCACATTCACTTTTTCTTGTTCGCAATCTGGATTTGTTTTATCAGTGTCTTGAATTATTTAACAATCATAATTGTATGAAAACTATCATACTGGGATAAGCCACGCGAGCTATCTCAATCCACACTCTAGCAGGCTTGGTAAAAGTAAATCCAGTAAAACACATGTTTTCCTCAAACACTTATTCACAAACAAGCCCCAAAACTAAACACAACATGATCATTATATTACATCCAAAACAAGATACAAAAACGATTAACAGAATAAAGTTCATACATCGATAGTCGAATAACATGTTCAAAAGGAAAACAAAACATCAGATTTCGATCCAACCTCACGAACTCATTCATACGTTTCCAGAACGATTATCGTATAGCGATTGCGTCCTTCATATTTAAACATGTTAACCTTCAGTCAGGGGAGCTCGCTATCTTCGGGGAGCTCGCTATCTTCGGGGAACACACGCTAACCTTCAGTCAGGAAATAACGACCGTGACTGTCACGAAACACCGTCACACGAAACTCTCGCCTATTAAGGGAAACTAAACAAACATGGTCCGCGACCACGCGACCATTTCTAGCATCAAAAGCCTCCAATAGTAGCTGCCAGCATTCAAAACAAAGTTTTATTAAGAGAAACCCGGGATAGCAAGACACATATTAAAAATCGGGAGATTTAGTAAGATTTCAAGCCTCTCCTCGGAATCGATGGAACGGAAAAAAATCGCGACAATTAGGGTTGTGAGAGGTCATCGTTCCCTTTCAGATCAGAATAACATAAAAGGACGATCGAGACGGATAACCCTCAGCGCTATCGTATATATAAATGAATAAAACCAATCCAAATTCAAAATAGACATCAACACAACAAACAAAAAATCACGTCAATCCAGAAATTCCCAGGACAAGCTGCGTGACAAGAAAATGACAAAGATATCAGAAACACACCTCTGCTACCCTAACAGCCCGTGTCCCGTCAGAGAACGGTCACATCCATGCCAGAAACGGGAAAAAAACGCAAATATCGAAAGTATTATACAATATTATTAAACACAACAACCATTACACGGTGCCTAGAGAAGGTATTACACAATAATGATTATGTAATTAAGGTGAAATAAAAAGTGCGAGGCAAGAAAGAGCATCTACCCAATTACATACTAATCGCGATATGATGCCTCTATTCATCTTCAAGAACAAGAATCTCAAAGGGATTCCCTCCCACGTGTTAAAAAAATACCATCGATGCTCCAACACGAACATCATTATTAATCGCAAACCTGCCCCAACCCTTAGTCAACCACCAATGATTAAACCTATTCTTGGAAACCTCAACACGGAAGTCTGGCCTAGTTGGGGAAACCAAACGAACGTGGTCGGATACAACATGGCCATAAATCATTTCAAAAGCATAGGGGAGAGGCTGAGAGAAACAAAACATCATTCCATAAAGATTCGAAACTGAATAAGTGTAAAATGCACCAAACGATGGAGCCTTTCCTCTGCATCAATACAACGGTAAAAATCTCTCATCTCAGAATTAGGCGATGCCATATCTTTTTGTACCAAACAAAGGTAATAAACAATCAAAGAGAAGTAGGTGAATGGTTTGCTACATATCTCACTCCTTTATATATCCAAAATAATGTTGTAAAGACCACAAGAACTAGAAACAACATTTATTACACGCGCCGAACGAGGAAGGGGGACTGAATCGGGATTTCCCAAGATATCCCGCATGAGACACACATGGAAAGAATCCATTCTGGAAACTGTCATTTATCACGAGAAACTTCGAATCAACCCATACTACACCATTATCAAAAGCTATCTTGTCACTACACAAACCATCATCTACAAGCAACAAAATGACGACCAACACAGCAACCCCAAATTCAAACAACCCTCTCATCTTTGATTTTTACTTAGTAGGCGAGGAGTAATACATATGCATGATGCTGTCGTATTGCTTCGGTGAACATTTCAAACCCCAAGTTCCAGAACGAATCTTTTTATCCACTTGCATCTTAAAGGATTTCCCTGTTCATATCACAGGAGGCGCTTACAGTTCCCATTGGGTGGCACGAGGATAGTGAGATTTTGTCGAGACTCACGGCCTCGAGCTAGAGACATCAATAGTTTTCACCCATCCAGGCGAAGCAAGGTTTGAAGTTCAGTTTTTGGACAAGCAGGACTATAACATCGAAGAAGAAATGGATGCTGCTGGATACAATGGTCCAGAAGAAAATGGATTTTAATTTATCTTCGTTGATAGATCGCTAGGTAGTAATTTTTTGTCGAATGCGTTGAAATGTAATGCGAACTATCAATGAAAAGCCCCGATTCTCCATTACGATTAAGTTTCGACAGAGATCTCCTTAGTGTCAAGGATGCGGGAGATTTTTCATTTTTACAGGTTTCTCCATCGCGTCGAATACGCTGGAGACTACCTATTTTCCTGATCAATCTCCTTAGTGTCAAGAACGCTGGAGATTGTTCATAATTTTACAGGTTTCTCCATCGCGTCGAATACGCTGGAGATTACCTATTTTTCTGATCAATCTCCTTAGTGTCAAGAACGCTGGAGATTGTTCATAATTTTATAGGTTTCTCCATCGCGTCGAATACGCTGACGATTACCTATTTTTCTGATCAATCTCCTTAGTGTCAAGAACACTAGAGAGTGTTTATAATTTTACAGGTTTCTCCCTCGCGTCAAATACGCCGGAGATCACCTATTTTACTAATAAATCCCTTAATCTCTTTCGTGTCAAGCACAATAGAGATTGCTTCTAGTTTTCTAGGTTTATCCATCGCGTCGAATACGCTAGAGATTACCTATTTTTCTAATCAATCTCCTTTGTGTCAAGAACATTCAAGATTGTTTATAATTTTACGGGTTTCTCCCTCGCGTCAAATACCCCGGAGATCACCTATTTTACTAATAAATCACTCAATCTCTTTTGTGTCAAGGAAACTGGAGATTGCTTCCAGTCTTACAGGTTCCCCCATCGCGTCCGCTATGTGAGAGATTACCTAATATTAAACCAATCCCCTCTACGTCAAACACACGGAAGATTGTTTTCAGCTTTATAGATTCTACTCTCTCACCAAACACACTGGAAATTACCCATACAACACACAACCGCACTGGATTACTTATTACACACTACAACAAACACACACAACACGTACTGCGATTCTGAAAAGTCAACATCCCCTACTTTTCCGTTCAACACCGAACGGAAAAATCTACATCACCGTTCTGATCAGGACCGTGATTGACAGCAACAACATCAAAACAAGAGTGCCCTTCGTACTCAAAGATCAGGCGTGTCCCCATCTGATGTTCGTTAGAAACAACAAACTCAAGCCACCCTGATGTATACCAGTAATTGTTAAGACCCAAGGGCTTCACCCTCACCACAAATTCCTCGTCTTCTCGCGTCCACATTTGCACGAGGCAATGGGCCTCGTCACCATAATCACGATACACATGCGGCAAAGGCTGCAACATCAGGAAACACCTCAAAAAAGGATCAACTCCGCCTAAGTGGAAACAAGACTATTCAATAAAAACTCACCACCCTGTAGAAGTGTCCCTCCACCGCTATATCTCGGGTAAAACCTCTTACGCGATGAATGGTTGTACCCGGGATATCAATTGGCAATGTAGACGTTATTATTGACAACAAACCACACCAATAAAGCACGAGAGTACTTTCCATTTTATGATAAAGGACAGGACAGAAACAACAAAGTCCATCGCAAAGATGACTTATCCACTCCACGAGGTTGGTAAAGATCAACAATTACAACAAAAATCGTAGGATAAGTACTGATGTGAGCCTATTTTACCATGTTTTATATTGACTTTTATATCGATTTCAACATGTATTTGATACATTTTAGTTAGAATAGTACAAAATCTATGTAGTTTATGCTTATTTTCCAAATTATGGAGTCTACACTAGTTTTTGTTTAATTTCACAGAAATCGGACGCCCTTTGGAACCTAAAGGAAAGTCATGAAGAAGCTAAGGATGGTGAAGCTGGAGAAAAGTCCACTTTTTGCCATTCATCATTCTGAATCAAGTTCTGATGTCATCATAAGTGTTGTAGCCCTCGAGAAGAGATTTCCAACGCATATTCAAATGCGTCAATCGAACGGATGAAGACTCGGGAAAGTGTGTTACAAGACAGATGCAGAATGTCGAGGGTTGTCAAAGAGGTCGATATCGACCTAACATGGTCGATATCGAGTATAGATAATCGACTAGGAGTGCTAGAAATCGACCAGACACTAGGAGCAACATTGAAGAGGTCGATATCGACCAACTTTGGTCGATATCGAGTAAAAACATGGTCGAAATCACCTTCAGAAGCCGAGATCGAGTGAAGCTGAGAAGACAAGGTCGATATCGACATAAGTTGGTCGATATCGAGTAACCCCCAGAAGCCGATTTAAAGCAGTCCGAGTCCCAATTTCGAGCTGGATATCTTCCACATGAAGCAAAGGATATTCTATCAAGATGGAAGATATTTTATCAACTTTAAAAATTCTCATATTTACTTAAGGGGATTTTATTTGTTTTATTTCCTTTATTTATCAAACACTTATCTTAAGTCTTTAGATAGATAATTTTACATATAGATAGGATATTCTTTCCTTGGATAACGGGGATTGAATACTATAAATAAAGCCCTAGGGGCTGAGTTTTTTATAATTCCAATTTACAGACAACACTATAGTTAGAGAGTTTAGAGAGAGCTTGGAGCTGTTTTGAGTTGGAGTAGTCGATAGACGTTTTGGCTTCGATCGGTTGTAAGCTTTTGTTTATTTTTATTAATGCAATTTAGTTCCCTTTTTTTATTGATGAGTTTCTTGATGATGAAGAGCGAGTACTCACCCAACATCTAGGGTCGGGGTGAGCCCGACGGTAGCCATGTAAGGCAATGCGACAAAGGTACGATCTTTTGATGCGATTTCGTCTTCTATCCATGTGAGCATGATTCTTTTGCGAAAGTTGAAGGTGATCCTTATTTGTGTTATTGAAGCGAAAGTGATCTTAATACAACTTGGATTAATTATGTGAAAAGGGTTAGTAACAATTAGGGTTTATGCGAAAGCCTCTATATTCCTATTTGTTAATAACAAAAGTTATTTGATGAAAAAGCATGATCCTTTATACCTTTTGCATGATTCTTATATGGTTATCGTTGTGGCATTGAAACCCCGATCTCAGAAGTCTTTTAGTTTATTGAATTAAATTTCTATTCCGACATTTTCATTTATTTTTCTGCAAAATTTTGAGTTTCTGCACTAGTCGATATCGAGTATACTAAGGTCGATATCGAGTGCCCCTATACTCGATTTCGATTTTGTTGCTTTTGTTGGGCAGGTCTGAAGGAATTTCAACTGACTTCAGTCGATATTGACTAACCCTTGTTCGATATCGAGTCGTCCTTGAGTTGAATTCGAGCGATTTGGAACTGAAAAGGCGGGTCCTGACACACTTCCTCGTGGATCGATCTTGATTGCCTTCTACTACAACGGGAGGAAGTCTTGTATTTATTTGCTGAGATAAGGAGTCATTTTTCTTTATATTTTATTGATATTTCATACTTGACACATCCTCCTGCAACAACAAGTATGTCCCATATTCAAAACACCAACAAATGGACAAGCAAACCCAACACACCCAACGACCCAGAAAACTAGCTTTGGACACGCACCTTCTAGCTTAAGGGCACCTCAAGCTAACTCGAAAAAACAATACTTATCTCCACCGACGACAACCTAGTATAAATAAATCCCAACTCCATAACATTTTTCTACCTAAAAACAAAATGCCATGTTTTGACATGCTTCCGGTGAAGTTTCTCCACCTACATTTATCACAAATACTATGCTTTTCCCAAATTCTATGTTCATCAGAATAATCCTCAAAGAAAGCCACATGCATAGGCTCCCCTCGCCTTACATCTTTGTAGAATTCGGCGACGACATACTAAACCAAATCATCCTATGTTCTTCTTTAAACCAATAATTCCTGGTTTTATTTAAAAGGGACGAAGGGGATTGGTTCTCTCTATCAGATGGATCTCAATCATTCGCGACGGTCAACAATATAAGGATAGGAAGTTGCCTTACTTTTGAATACCAATGAGAGTCACACTTTGATGTGACAATAGAACAAACAGGCCCAGAAGAAAACGGAGATGCACTCCCTGGCTACCTATGTTACGGAGAAATATAAATATACATGGTATAAGTCGTTTTCTACTTTGCATCGCACCAAATAAAAGTGCTTGTAACACTTCGGTATGCAATAAATCTGCAAACCCTTATTTTTTGTCATATCACGATTCATTTCATAAAACGCTTAATGACAGGAGATAGGTAAGGGTATCGCGAACAAACAAAATTAATAACAGCATCCTAAACTCTCGGGAAACAAATAAAGAGCATAACCAGAAATATACTAGGGCTAAAGACAAAAGTATTCACATCATCAAAATACCGTGACAAAGTATACCACTTGTCACGGGCCAAAATATTTCCCATTAAAGACAAAGTACGAACCACAGAAGAGCATAAAGCTCACACCATGGGTGAAAATGTTTTAAAAAAATCTGCTTCCCAACACTCAGGCAAGTTCAAATACTTGATAAAAAGTGGAAGGATGACTTGTTATACATCGATAGGAGGATCTTTGTTCTCATCGCGAGGAAATTCTGTATTGTTCATAGCTTGAGAGGGCTCGAGGACGACAACTTCTTCAAGAGGGGCAGTAGACGGGAGAGGAAGGCCACGTCGGAGGGAACATCGATCACTGAATCTCCAAGATGGCCAAAATGGTTAACGCTCTGGATCACCCCGCCGTCCACTCCTTGCATAAAGGCATCGGAGAGCTTGTTGTAAAGGACGTCCTGCCCACCCGTCTCAAGATAGCGGCCCAACCAATCTCGAGCATCTTTCGCCAAGAAGCTAGTCAACCACCCTTGACCCTCGTCGCTCAGCATGAAATCATGAAGAGTGTTCTTGGTAAGAACGACATCTTTATCTGAAGTAAAAAACTCTAATTTTCCTCTCGCACTGGCAAGTTCTCCGCGCACCGCTTCCAACTCAGCCTCGAGTTCCCTAATCCGACCATTCGAGCGTATTGCCTCCAGCTCACGCTCGAAGCCCAATTCTTGAAGCTTAGAAATTTCAGCTCGCGATACATCCAGCTCGCCCCTCACCGCCTCCACTTCCTTCTAAGATTTCTCCAAAGCCTCTCGTAGATTGTTGATGGTTCCCTCATGGAGCTCTACGTCTTTGTGTTTTTCCACTTTCGCTCGCAAACTCTTGTTCACTTTTCTTAACTCCTTCACAACATCATCTTACTTCCTCATACGCTCGGCCACCTCAGACCATTGCAAATTACCCTATGATGGTATATAGAAGATAATAAGCGTACATGCAAACTAAATAGAAAAGAATAAATCGCGAAAAGGATTACCCAGCCCCTAGTTTTCTAACCCTGCTCCAACAACTCTTCATTTGTCAGATGATGAAGGAACTCCCTCTCAACCGGAAAACTCCTTTCGAGGATTACCTTTTTAATATCAAGTGGTGAAAATCCAAGTTGCCTGTATGCAACCATGGAAATCCCTGATGTGGTGATTGGCTCATTACTTAGAAGTTTGTTGATCGCCACCTCCCCCCTAGGCCTTTTTTGTCCGCGTTGAGTCAAGGGTATATCGTCCGCCGATGAACTCTGCCTATCTTCAACAGGCTCTTTCCCTTTTGTACTCTTCATTGCGAGGGGGGGGGGGGGGTCACTAGGTACAATCTGCTGCCCGCTATCGCCCGCTTGTGGAGTGATAGCGAGAGGAGTTTTTGCTGCATCTTTCTTCTTAGCCATGGCAGAAAGCTTCGCTTTATCAATCAACATATCTACAAAAGAATTAGGGCAAAGGTCAATCAAAGAAAGTCCCGATCAAAATAAAAAGAAAACATAGGCACCATCCCTTACGGTGCGAAAGACTGAGCCCATCCATCTCTAGGCGGGCCGGAGTCACAACTTCCTTATAGCCCCGCTTCGACGAGGCCCCCTCCCCCCTACTAAACGCGACCCTCCATCTATCCATCGCGATATTTTTGTTCTTAGGGGGAGGAGCATAGGAACCGGATGTAATAACAAAGTTTAAGAAGGTCTTGGTAGGGTTGCGAACAAGAAACCATTTCTTTCTCCACCCCGAGTTACTAGACAACCTTTCAACAATATTCCTTGATAGGGAAGCAGGCACCATTCCCTCACTATGTCTCAGAGAAAGGACTGAAAAAAGGCGATCCAACGTTGGTTTCTGCTTGATAACGGCACACCACATGACGTAAGCCGCGAGATACATCCACACATTGAAAGCAAGATGATCAACACGATAATTTATCTGCTCCAGGAGTTCAGAATAGAGCTAGGGAAAAGGAAGGCAGAATCCCTGAAGCAGGCTTCCGAGATGGAGGACAACGTGATCTTGATACGCGTTCAAACATCCCCCGTTCCTAGTAGCCAAGCCTATCTCTACCCAAGTTGGCCAAGGGTATGTTTGAGCTATCATCTCCAACTGATTAGCTTCGAGGATTGATCTTTCTCCCAGGATCTCAGCGACGGTAGGAGCCACGCGCCCCTTGAAAGCCCTAGAAAAAGGTGGAGGAGCTGCAAGGACGTGACCTTCGCCAAATCTGCAATTATCCACCTCTGCTTGCTTATAAGGAAGCACAGCGAAATCACTTGAACCCACGCTAACCGATGTCTTTCTCTTTTTGGGTACGCGAGACGACTCACCTTTCCTCAGTTCGTTTATAGACTCAGAGGTGTAGCAATACTCGGGATCATCCCTCGCTAAAGGACGCTTGATTGACCCAACCATTTTTCACCGCTCCGCGCTCTGTGCAGCCACAGAGTTCGCCCTCTTTCCCTTCACCTCGCGTGACTTTTTCTTCTGCAGGGGAGGAGCAGGAGCCGCTGTAGATTCCAAATCGACATGTATTGGAGTTTCAGTTCTTGTTCGCGAGGAGCTAACCTCCTTGTGCTCATAACCCACCCTTCGGTTTTTGCTATCACTTTCTTTCGACGTCCCTAGTTATGTTAAGAAGAAAAGCCCCTGAAAAGACGTCAAGAAAGAAAAATCAACAAGGGGAAATGGCCTTTCCAGTATCGCGATTGAACAAATTTGGCGCCAAAAAACCCATCCTAGGTGTATGTGTTGTGAGCATAATTCGCCATGTTTTATACTTACTTTTATATCGATTTCTGCATGCATTTCATACATTTGGGTTAGAATAATACAGAATCTATGTAATATATGTTTATTTGCAACATATGGAGGTCTACACAAGTTTTTATTATATTTCGCAGAAATCGGATGCACTTTGGAACTTAAAGGAAACTCATGGAGAAGCTAAGGATGTGCAGCTGGAGAAAAGGCCATATTTCGGTATTCATCATTCTAAATCAAGCTTTTATGTTTTCATGAGAGTTGTAGTCTCGAAAAGAGCTTTCCAACGCATGGTCATATGTGTCAATCAGACGAACGAGGACTCAGGAAAGTGCGTTTTAAGAACAGAGCAGAAAGCTGAGAGATTTACTCGATATCGAGTACATTTACTCGATATCGACCAAAAGTGTCCGAGCACACCTGGTCGAGCACAGCTGATCGAGAAACTGAGAGCCAGAGACAACCCGACTCCGGAGCCGTACTCGATCTCGAGTAAACTAGTCGAGATCGACCAACCCCTGATGCCATGTCCGGAGTCGAGGAGCTGTGCCAAGTCGAGAAGCCGAGGACTGAAGACGCCGAGCACCATTCTACTGGATCTCGAGTAGGTTTACCCGATCTCGACAACCCAGGAGCACCTGTTCGAGCCGGATCGAGCACCAGCTACCCGAGACGCCCAACCGAGCCATAGTCGACGACCACGTTACTCGATCTCGAGTAAACCCTACTCGATCTCGAGGAGCCGCGTCCCGGAGCCGCATTATGCAGTTTGCTGTCCTACGCTGCTTGGGAGTCCTTGGAGCTTAAGGAATCCGAGTTTGGCCGAGATCTATCAACATCTATCTATGGAGAGAGGACCTATCAACACATGGAAGACTTACTTATTTAAGATATAATTTTCCTTATAGATTTAATTCCTTTATTGCATTTATTTATCTTTAAGCCTTTAGATATAGATTTAGATATAGATAGAGATATTCTATCCTTGAATAGTGTTGTAGGAGAAAATCAAGTATGAAATATAACAAAATAAATCAAACCAGATTCTGCCCACGCAAATAATTACAAGACCTTCTCCTGATGCAGCAGCGGGAAGTCAGGATCGATCCACGAGGAAGCGTGTCAGCGGATCCTAGGCAGCGATGGAATCTCAGGGTCAAAAGTCGACAACAGGGTCCTCGATCTCGACTAGGGTTAGTCGACAGGAGATCCGGCTAGTCGAACAGCGTAGCAGTCGCAGGCAGAGGCTACTCGATATCAACGAAGAGCTACTCGATGTCGAGTACAGTCTTTGTCGACTTCGGGTTGGGCTCGTCGAGTTCCTGCACAAGTAAGCTACAACGACCTTGGTCGAAGATCAGTAGTCGAGATCGACGAGTGCTATTCGATCTCGAGTAAGACAGAGACTAAAACGAAAGAAAATAAATGAAAAGGCTTTGGGATTTCGAACTAAACTTAATATAAAAGGCTTCCAAGATTGGGGTTTGCAACAACGATAACCAAGCATGCATAAGGCAGAGATAAACAGATAATCATGTGAATTGCATCAAAGGACAAGCTCTTGCCTTTTCCAACAATTAGACAACTCTTTCAAGAAACCCTAATTGTCTCTACCGATTTTATGTTTATAATCCAAGTTGTTAGCATGGATCTCTATTAGACGGGTAATAAACACATAAACAAGTAGGAAAATGCTCAAAACATGATAAAGGTCTGATCTTTACCTCAGACACGCATGGCTATCGCCGGGCTCGCCCCAACCCTAGAAGTGGGTGGACTACTCGCGCCTCATAGCAAACTCAGACATTGATTGAAAGAAAATAACAACTTGCATTAACTAAATTCAAAGCCTTTACAATCCCGGCAATCAACTTTCATTGAACGCCAAAACCCTAAAACCTCTGAACTCCTAAATCGTCTCTGTGGAACTACTTCTCTACTTCTGAAATTGAATGAATAAAACTGAGCCCCATGGGCTTTATTTATAGCCTTCTAATCCTTGCTAATCAAGGATAGAATCACCTATCTATATCTAAAATTATATCTAAAAGGCTTAACGATAAATAAAAGCAATAAAGGAAATAAATCTAAAAGGAAAAGATAAATCTAAACTAGGTAATATGTCTTCATGATGATAGATCCTCCTTCCATGGATAGATGATGATAGATTTGGATAGAATCTCGGCCTTCTCGACTTCCTTCATGCCCAAGGAATCCCAACTCTACTCGGACTGCTCACGTCGATGCGTTTCCAGAAACTGGTCTACTCAACTTCGACAAGGACTCGTCGACATCGACTAGGATTCGTCGTCGACTGATCTTCTCTGGTGACTCTGCTCGACATGGCTCGGATCCGGGCTCCTGGGCGTCGTCGATCTCGACTAGGGCTCATCGAGATCGACTAGGGTTGTGGTCGAGGATGGATCTCTGGTGATGTCGAGGACTCCTCGGCATGGACTCGGACCGGCGCTAGGTGGCTCGTCGATCTCGACAAGGTCTCATCGAGATCGAGTAGAGATGTGCTCGGCGTCTTCGTCCTCGGCTTCTCGATCATCTCCTCTTTTCGTCAACTCCGGGTGTGGCGCTGAGGTGTCGTCGATCTCGACTAGGTCTTGTCGAGATCGAGTTGTGTTCTGGGAGTCGGGTTGGTCTGGCTTAGCTTTCTCGACCAGGCTTTGTCGACCAAGTCTGCTTGGGCTCTCTACTCGAGATCGAGTAAGGTGTACTCGACATAGAGTAGCCCTGGCTTTAGCTCGGTTTGTCCTGGTTTTGTACTCTCGGATTCTGGACTTCTGTAGTTGTTTTCCGAGCTTTTCTGACCATCCTTAAAATTGCTGTAAAGCGTCTCGAATTCTGCGAATTTAAACAGAAACTGGTGTAGATTCCATAATTTGGCAAATAAACATAAACTACATAGATTCTGTACTATCTAACCCAAATGTATGCAATGTATGCAGAAAATGATATTAAAGTTACTGTAAAATATGACAGATTCAGCTCACAACAAACAGCAAGGAGTAGAAGGCTATAAATAAAGCCCTAGGGGGCTGATTTTCATTCATTCAAGTCAAGTCGTCTTAGGGCGCAAGGAGAGAGAGAGAGAGAGAAGGCGAGAGAGAGGGAGAGAGAGAGAGAGAGAGAAGAGAAGGAAGGAGACGAACAGTTGTAAGTTTTAGTTTATTTTATGTTAAAGTTAATTTCTTTTATTATGGGTTGTTTCTAATTTCCTTCTTCTAGGGTTGGGGTGATCCCAACATAGATATGTGTGTTTGATTTATAAATCCATGAATTTGTATATCTTTATGATCATCTACCTATGTGCTTAATCCTTTGCGAGAGTTGAGGAAATTCTTTATTCATGATATTGAAGCGAAAGTGATCTTATTATGAATTGGATAGTAATTAGAGTTTATTTGCGAGAGCCGACTAATCTTAATTAAGAAAAGGTAGAAACAAATTAGGTTTTTATGCGAGAGCCTCTATCACCTAAATTGTTGGAATTTGCGAAAGTCGATTCTTTGATATAAAGCATGCATCTTTATGTGATTTATGATCTGCACATATTTTTATTGTTGTGGTGATCCTTAACCTTGGAAGTTTGCATCTTTATTTGTTTTATTTTATTATTTTTATTCGGCACATATTCTACTCGATATCAAACCACCATTCTCTCTCCATCCTTCGACATCGACCAACTCTTAGCCGACGTCGACAGCAACCTCGTCACCTTTTCCCGCTACCCCTGAACCCCAAAACACACTAAACCTAGAACCGCTGACTTCTCTCCTGAGGACGAACCTGACTCCCCTATACTATAGCGGGGGTCTTGACTATAAATTTATTTGGTCGAGAAACCCTCTCATCAAATTGGCGCCGTTGCCGGGGAGATATCAATCGCGCCTAGTTTAATTGTGTTTAAGGTTCAGAAAAGCCCATCCCTTTTTCTTACCCTATCACATACCCTACCACCACCTACCTCACCGGTACCAACTGGGTGCCAAGCTTTTGCCAATAATTTGTGTTCTTGATTGTGATTTCAAAGCTTAGGTACAAAGATGGAAGACTTTGTCGAAGGGAATCCTGCATGGGAAGAATGGGTTCAAGATTTGAGACGGAGAAATAGGATCGCAGTGGAGGAGTCACGATTAAGGGAAATAGCTTAGTTGGAAGATGAAATCCGAAGGCTTGAGGCTTCTATTAAGTCTAAAGGACCATGCCCTCCTCTCGACGAGCCAATTGACCCACTCGATGTCGACAATCAGGTATGTTCTTCCTCGAATTTCATTCCTACTTTGCTACCTATTGTTGATGAATCATATGAAGGATCCCAAGAAGAAGAAGCACTAGAAGAGAAGAAGTTAGACATTGTTGCCCAGGGCATTCCAAGATCGCTTTTGCCTTACAAAGTGAAGGCTATCACCAAAGATTTTGAGCAACCGATGTTCATATTCAAGTATGGGGTCCTAGCAAAGTGGCACGAAGCTCCGCATGATGAGGTGGAAATATCTCTTCCCACTCCACCGTTTTGCTGTGGTGGAGAAGCGCAACCAAGTCAACCTATGAAGCGGAAGAGGTATGATGATGAGGTATGTATATTTTTTTTATATCTTCCCTTATACATGCCAGCTGGAGCCCAGGAAGATGAATGAGTGAAGCCATGGAGCATTCACTCGGGGAGGTTTAAGCTTCTTCATACGATGCCCCCGAATGACATCCCACGCTTCCCACCACCGGAGGAACCACCATATCCACCTATACCTCCGGACAAAGATGAGCCAGGCTAATGCTTAATGAAGAAAGTCGGCCTAGCGACTATAAAGTCTAGAGCTTGTAAATAGACATTTATTTTTGGGACTTTTGGACATTGTTGCTTTTGTTTGTTTTTGGTTTTGAACTTTTAGTTTTTCTATTGTGGGTATTTCTCTTCTACACTTTTCAGGTCCATGGATAGAAGCAAGCAATATTCAGACTCGTCCCAGGGATTCTTTCATTCGATATTAAGAGGCCATGCACACTTGTCTAGTGAGTTTCTTTCTCTACCCTTGTTTTTATACAGTGAGGACATTGTAATGTTTATGTATGGGGTGAGGGAAGGGCCTACTTTATGCATATTTGGTTTTATTTGACATTATATGTGAATATTTAAGGTTTATTTCTTGAATTGCTTATGCATGGCTAGTTTGGAATTCATTATTGATTTATGTGCTTATAGACATGTTTTCCAAAATTTGAAAAAAATGACCCCCATTGAAATTTTTTGAATAAATGTCATGGAAGCTTAATTGAACTCGACGATGCAAAATTGGATTCATTAGAGATATAGCATGAAATTGCCTAGTAAAGGGAAGTCACAATGAAGTGCATATTTTCTTGAAAACCATGAAAGGAGGTAAAATTTGGTATTGCTTTTGACATGTTGCATTATAAGAGGATGGAGGACTTTATATTTTCATATAATGCTCATATGTTTATAATCCTAGCCTTACCTATGCTTATGCATCACAAAAGCCATATTATGCCTTATTTCATATATTGCTCCACACGATCTAAATATTTTCCATTCTTTACCTTATTTCCATCCGGGGATTATGTTGAGAATAATGTTACATTATGGAGATTATCATATGGTGTTTGTGTTGTGGTTATTTTCATTATTGGAGTTTGGAAGGAATTTGTTTGAAATATATGAAAAATTTAATGAGTGAGAAAAAATCCGATCACCTCAGGAGATAAAGGTAGATTGACCCTGCTTGCTGAGATAATAGTTTGGCGAGATGGGACACATTGTGAGGAGTCCAAAGCGCTAAGTATCCGGGGCCATTCATGACACCCATGTTTGGGACTCGCGAGAAGGCAGTGCTGAGGTCAGAGAGGTAAAAGCATTATTATTGATAAAAGCATTATGAAAGGTGATGAATTTTATGAAGAAGGAATGTGGAAATACCTTTTGGAAAGTACTCCATTTCCCCGAATCATTAGCACCACATTTCCAAAAATTGCACACCTTTAGCCTTTTACCAATCTACTCCTTATTGAGCTTAATTAAAGTCTTCTTGATTATTAATGCTTTGTCACATGAATGTTTTGCATAACCCTCCTTTTGTGAGTAGATGTTGCTTTTTAATTGCACATGCATGGATTTGTGACACTAGTACCTTTTCGATGATGGTAATTGATTGCAGGGACATATGACAATGAATCTAAGATGTTGAGAGTCTTGATTTCTTCCCCTGTATGACAAATAAAAGTATTGCTTGAGGACAAACAAGCTTAAGTATGGGGTGTTTGTTGTGAGCATAATTCGCCATGTTTTATACTTACTTTTATATCGATTTTTGCATGCATTTCATACATTTGGGTTAGAATAATAGAGAATCTGTGTAATATATGTTTATTTGCAATATATGGAGGTCTACACAAGTTTTTGTTATATTTCGCAGAAATCAGATGCACTTTGGAGCTTAAAGGAAACTCATGGAGAAGCTAAGGATGTACAGCTGGAGAAAAGGCCATATGCGTCAATCCGACGAACGAGGACTCGGGAAAGTGCGTTTTAAGAATAGAGCAGAAAGTTGAGAGATTTACTTGATATCGAGTGCATTTACTCGATATCGACCAAAAGTGTCCGAGCACACCTGGTCGAGCAGAGCTGATCGAGAAACTGAGAGCCAAAGACAACCCGACTTCGGAGCCTTACTCGATCTCGAGTAAACTAGTCGAGATCGACCTACCCCTGATGCCATGTCCGGAGTCGAGGAGCTGTGCCAAGCCGAGAAGCTGAGGACTGAAGACGCCGAGCACCATTCTACTCGATATCGAGTAGGTTTACCCGATCTCGACAACCCAGGAGCACTTGTCCGAGCCGGATCGAGCACCAGCTACCCGAGACGCCCAACCGAGCCATAGTCGACGACCACGTTACTCAATCTCGAGTAAACCCTACTCGATCTCGAGGAGCCACGTCTCGGAGCTGCGTTACGTGGTTTGCTGTCCTTGGAGCTTAAGGAATCCGAGTTTGGCTGAGATCTATCAACATCTATCTATGGAGAGAAGACCTATCAACACATGGAAGACTTACCTATTTAAGATATAATTTTCCTTATAGATTTAATTCCTTTATTGCATTTATTTATCTTTAAGCCTTTAGATATAGATTTAGATATAGATAGAGATATTTTATCATTGAATAGCAAGGAGTAGAAGGCTATAAATAAAGCCCTAGGGGGCTAATTTTCATTCATTCAAGTCAAGTCGTCTTAGGGCGCAAGGAGAGAGAGAGAAGGCGAGAGAGAGAGAGAGAGAGGGAGAGAGAGAGAGAGAGAAGAGAAGGAAGGAGACGAACGGTTGTAAGTTTTAGTTTATTTTATGTTAAAGTTAATTTCTTTTATTATGGTTTGTGTCTAATTTCCTTCTTCTAGGGTTGGGGTGATCCCAACATAGATATGTGTGTTTGATTTATAAATCCATGAATTTGTATATCTTTATTATCATCTACCTATGTGCTTAATCCTTTGCGAGAGTTGAGGAAATTCCTTATTCATGATATTGAAGCGAAAGTGATCTTATTATGAATTGGATAGTAATTAGAGTTTATTTGCGAGAGCCGACTAATCTTAATTAAGAAAAGGTAGAAACAAATTAGGTTTTTATGCGAGAGCCTCTATCACCTAAATTGTTGGAATTTGCGAAAGCCGATTCTTTGATATAAAGCATGCATCTTTATGTGATTTATGATCTGGACATATGTTTATTGTTGTGGTGATCCCTAACCTTGGAAGTTTGCATCTTTATTTGTTTTATTTTATTATTTTTATTCGGCACATATTCTACTCGATATCAAACCACCATTTTTATTCGGCACATATTTTTATTCGGCACATATTCTACTCGACCCGGCGAGTCAAACCCGTCGACCCGCCGGGTTTGACCCGTGGCCACGCCTACCCTATACTATAGCGGGGGTCTTGACTATAAATTTATTTGGTCGAGAAACCCTCTCGTCAATATGTTGGCGCCTTACGCGCCCCTCGAGAGGGCATTGAAAAGACATTTCCCCCTCGGAGGGTGACGGTTAAGAGACACCTTTTCGTCTCCTCCATAAAGATTCTCAGTTTTCGAGAAACCACGTCTGAAAAGTAAAATAGGGGGGAAGGTGAAAAGTTTCATCCACCCACAACCGTCGGATAGTCCCCGAGAACCAAAAAAAAAGGCACTACCCCACCCCAACGCCTCCATGCCACCACCAGGTGGCCTAAAAATACCCCCGTACGGCCGTACGAACCAACTACAACCCAAGGTAAAAAATGAGACATAATGGAACACCCCAATCTCGGCCCCATGACAACCACACCCCTCATCGGAGGAAGGCAGTGCCACCACCGAGGGTTTCTTCCCCTTACCCTAAGAAGCCTAAATACGAATAGGAATCTAGAAATTAAACAAAACATATAGACAATTAGGGGACACTTACTCGAAGGAAGTGGAAGAAAAACACCTGCAAGCAAGAGAGAACTGAGAAATAGGCCACCACCTAACTCCGGTATCGTCTTCCTAGAAGAAAAACCCTTTGGGCTCTCTCTCACACTCTCTCTGAAAGTGTAAAATAAAATGACCAGAAATAAGATCCCCACTTATACGTCTCTGTGGTGTCACCCTCCCCAAATGGGCCAAATACACATCAGGCCCAATCCAAGCCCATCCGAGAATAAGTTTTTTGCCGGGTAGCATCGCTTTTTATCAAAACCTAATCGCGGGTGATACATCGCTCGCGATCCGGTTACGAGGAGATATGACGATGCCATGGAAAATAGACCTATTAATTAACAAGGATATTGACGATGCACTAGAAAATAGGTCTATTAATTAACGAGAGTATAAAGTCATAAATAGGCCACCCAACACAAAAAACATCTGGTCCCACTGCAAGATTCATCGCGAGTAAAGTACTCAGTCAAACCCTGACTTAACTCAACACCCCAAGAATCCTCGGTCCATATTTCCTCACGACTAAGATCTTAGCATAAGCCTGCGTAGGAGCCAGGGCAGGTCCTACAAATACCTCGTGGCTCTTTAGGGCCCTAGCAAGTAGCTCACTGGGTCAAGCACCTCTCCTCTAACAGTGCCACGCGTATTGCCTAGTTCCCTAGCGTGAGGGCATGCATTACACGTGTCCCATGTTAATCCACGAGGTCGCCAGCCAGCTGCTCGCTTGGCCTCCTTATAAATACATCCCTCCGACCCCAAAGACAAGGATCCGATTGAAGAGAAAAGTAGAAGAGCTTTGATTATCTCCCTGACCTAAAGCCCCCAGAGTTAGGTTCTTAAGGTCTTTTGATCAGAGAAGAACGTTCTTAGAATAAGAACATCACCTGACTTCCCCTAAAGACGACGACTGAACAACTTAATTCATCGCGAGCCGAACGCATAACCGTCACCGGTTGGACTAATAAGTGTATAATCTAATCATCACCCCTCTCAACTAAGGCTTGCAGGTATTTTAAGACATTTTGTCGTCATGATGAGGTAATAAATGTAGGTGAAATTCCATGATCGCGTCATTGGCGCCGTTTGTGGGAACCTTTCGCGACGAGAGGTTCCGCGTAGCAATACACTTCTTTACATTACGTCTTTTCAATTTATTTTGTTACATTCTTTGTTGTGTTTTTTACTCTTTTTATTCTTCACAGACCTTACCTAAAATAACAAATAGCATTGCTTGCTTCCCTTTTAAACACTAACAAATCTTGCAGGAATCATGAATTTTACACTAGTCGGGGAAGAATTCGGAAGCCATCATCATGATGTCGAAGAAACCAACGGTCTCAACCTCAATGCTCCCCCCAACGAGGAAGCTCTACACAGCGGCAACAAGAATGCCCCTCAACAACCTCCCTGGGACACTGCGCAACATCCCCCATTTGCTCCCTACGAAATGTGTGGTGGTTACCCCCGTACCAATTCTTCGCGGGGAGTTACCCTCATAGTACATACTTCAATCAACAAGCGAATGGAGTGCCATTCCATCGCGACCCCTGTGTCTACTATCAACAACAGGGTCATGTACCTACAATGGTCAATCACTTCCCCAACCCTGCTGGTGGCCCTCTTAATCCCGGTATGGAGCTCGACGAGAATGCCAGCAAAATTGCCCGTGTTTTCAATGTCAGGGATGTATCATCGCGTTCAACTTCCCCCGAGGCACCCGGGAAAACTCGCAAAGGTGAACCAACTTTCCCATCTGCTCTTTGTAGAGAAATATACGAGGCGTCAGTTCCCAAAAGATGGAGGGATATCTCCATCGCCAAGTATAAAGGAGATACTGATCCTAATGATCACCTCAACCAATTCACAACGGCGATGGGAATAAATGAGGACAACGATGCTATGTATTGTCGCTCGTTTCCATCTATGCTAAGCGGGGTGGCATTGACGTGGTTCACCAATTTGGATCAATCCTCCATCAACAACTTCGCACAGCTATCAGGCACATTCGTCGCACATTTCGGCAGCATTCGCACAAGGAAGAGAACCATGTTGGACCTCAATTACATCAAGCAAGGGACGACTGAGTCATTTGGAAGCTTCTTCAACAGATTCACCAACATGGTAGTACATATCCCAAGATTCAATCAAGAGTCCGCGAGCACAATATTGATGGGCAATCTTGCCGAGGGAGACTTCAAGATCTGCCTATTCCGAAAAGAGCCAGAGAATTACGATGTGCTGCGAGAACTCGTAACCAAGAAAATCCACGCCATGGAGGCTTCCATCTCTAGCTGGCAACCCGTTGAATCCAGACCGCCGTCCTATCACGGGGTCCCTAACAAGCGCCAGAGAAGAGAAAATTTCGAGAATCAACAACACCGCAATCCTCCCTAGCATTACCTGGTTGCCCCACCGCGACCTCAAGTCCAAGAAGTCTAATACAACCAACGAACGGGACCAGGTCCACATGATGCCCCAATAAATGTAATGATGTCTCATCCCGACCAGATTTCACCTCCTGTTTATGGGACCCCGCAAGCTCTCCCTCAAAAAGAAGTGCCCCTTCAAATTTGTACCCCATCAACAAATCCCAGTCATCCAATCACGACGCCACAGCAATGCCATCCTCCTGTGGTTCCTCCCCAGCAATATAGACCAACTAACGCTCCACCACGACCCTACAATCCTTAATATGCAGCTAGAGGAAGAGGCGGGGGAACTTACCCCCATAATAGGGGAGGGAGAAATGGGAACAGGGAAGGAGAATACCCACCTCCCTCAAGAGACACAAGAAATGCCCATGAAGCAAGGTCCTTGTCCAACTGGCTAGAGCACACCAACCAGGATCGTCGGAAACCCCCCTCTCCAGATGGATGCATTAACACCATCACGGGGGGACCCGCGACATCCAGAACCAGTAAGCAGGAAAGGAAAAACTATGAGAGAGAGGCTAGGCGCCCCCCATCCAAAGCCAGTGTCAAGCAAGCATCCACTTCGTACGCGGTACTGAGTTTTTCTGTTTTCTGACACTCGGGACGCTCGCGACCTCATGATGCCACACTCGGATCCTATGGTCCTCCGTGTACAGATAGGAACCAAAATGGTCAAGCGAGTGATGATATACACGGGTTCATCCGTGGACGTCCTTTACTGGGATGCCTTTGAGCAACTCTAGATCGCTGAAAGCACTTTGCATTGCTACTCGGGAAAACTAGTCTATTTCTCTCGGGACAAAGTGGAGGCAGCTGGAACGATCGAATTGGCCCTGATATTGGGGACTGCTCCAAATAGAAGAACCTACATGATTGAATTCACAATTTTTCGACTGCCATCCATCTACAACGTTATCATAGGCCGGGTGAGTCTATTCAAATTCCAAATAGCATGCTCCATCTATCAATTTAGTGTCAAATTCCCATGTACTGACGGAAAGGTGGGCGAAACACGAAGAGAACAAGCAGAAAGTAGAATTTGCCACTTATCCTCACTGAAAAAGGGCCACAGTCGAATATTGGCGATTAAGGGAAGCGGTCGAGGGTCTTTAAAAGAAGAAACGGCTGATGAGCGCGAGCAAGAGGCCACATTCGAACAACAACAAGCAAAGCTAGAAGTTCGACCCGAAAAAGTAGCCGACAAGATAGTGGAGGAAAAGATCACTTTCTTTCCCTTTCCAAACAAGACCGAAGCTCTATACCATGGTCACAGTTTGACTGGTCCTGCTTTAGAGCACCTCAGGAGTATGTTGAAAGAATCATGTGATGTCTTGGCATGGTCGCCACAAGACTTGAAAGGGCTCCCACGAGAAACTGCGGAGCATTCCTTGAGACTCAATCGCGATGTAAAGCCTGTGTGCTAAAGAAAGAGAAAAATGGCCGCTGAAAAATCAGAAGCAGCAAAGCAAGAGGTACAAAAACTTCTACAAGCCGGATTTATTCGCGAGATCAATGATTCGACCCGGTTATCAAATGTGGTGCTGGTCAGAAAGAGCAGGGGAAAATGGAGAATGTGTGTCGATTTCAAAGATCTAAACAAAGCTTGCCCAAAAGATAGCTACCCTTTGTCGTCTATCGATGAGCTAGTAGACACCACAACAGGGCACGCCACGCTAATTTTTCTGGATGCCTATTCCGGCTACAATCATATCAAAATGAGCCCTCGCGATGAGAAAAACACTGCCTTCTTATAAGGTTATGCCATTTGGGCTCAAGAACACTGGTTTTAGTATCCGCTGATCAGAAGAAACATTGCAGTTTACGTCGATGACATTGTGATCAAAAGCTTCACAAAAGAGGACCACTGCAAGAATTTACAGGAAACCATCGACATTCTAAGAAGAAATCGTGTCTGTCTAAATCCAAAAAAGTATGTTTTTGGAGTAGATTCCAGAAAATTCCTGGGTTACATGATAAGCCACCGTGGGATGGACATGAACCCTTCAAAAGTACAAACCATCCTCGACATGGCTCCTCCTAAAACGTTGAACGACATTCAGAAGCTCAACGGATCGGTCAACTATTTGAGCAGATTCTGCTCGCGATTAGCTGACCACTCCTTGCCTTTCTTCGAGCAACTGAAAAAGAAAGGTCCGGTCGAGTGGACTGCCGCTTTGTATAAAGCTTTCAAAAGTATGAAGGAATACTTGGCCACCTCGCCCACTCTTCATTATCCACGCGAGCATGAAACTCTACAACTATACCTCGCCAGCAGGGTTTTACAATCAATTAAATCTAGATACACCCCAATACAGAAGATGGCTCTATTTGTGGTTTTTGCAGCATGAAGATTGTGGCCTTATTTTCAGGCTCACACCATTAAAGTGCTCTCCGACCTGCCCCTCCATCAGATCAAGCACTCACAATCCCTTTCGGGAAGAATGGTTAAGTGGGCAATGGAGCTTTTCGAATTCGACGTCCATTCCGAACCCAGAAAATCCCGTCTGGCCCAGGCCTTTGCCGATTTTGTGGTCGAAGTTGTCTTTACGGACTCTCAGGATCGCGATTGAGAGGACTGGATCATTAACGTCGACGGTTCGTTATCAGCAGGAGGATGTGGAGCTAGAGTTACCATCACGAGCCCAAGTGGGGAGATAACCTATCTATCTTTCCAGCTATTGTTCGAAGCTACCAACAATGAAGCAAAGTATGAAGCTTTAGTCGTGGGTATTGAGAAGGCACTGATCAACAGGGCTCGACAAGTCCGGATTTTCCCGGATTCAGAGGTGGTCGCTCTACAAGTTAAAGGAGGATACAAAGCAAAGATGAGAATGTTGCCTGAATATTTGGCCAGCGTACAAACACTCACTGCCGCCTTCGGGAAGCGTTCTATTTCGTCCATCCCTCGCGATCAAAATGAACGAGCCAATACCTTAGCCAGAGTGGGGGCCACGCTACCTCTAGAGTTAAGCAATCGCGTGGTAATTGAACAGAGGCATGCCCGAGGAATCCACCAGGGAGTCTTCCGAATATCCAACCTCGGAGACTGGCGAATACCTCTCCTGTAGTACATAACTGAAGGGGCATTAACAGGCGATTTACAAGACAACCAGGGCATCAGAAGAAGAGCGGTCAGCTTTCGAGTCAGAGATGGCCGATTATAAAAACGGGGTTTAAACCTCTCAAACCAAGAGGGCTTTAATCTCGTCCGAGAGCTGCACGCGGGCCTCTATGGCAACCACCAAGGGTGGAGAGCTGTGGCATCTAAAATCACACGTATGGGTTACTACTAGCCCTCCCTCATAGCAGATGCTGAGACGGTTATTCACATATGCGACCCTTGCCAGCGGCATGCATCACTCAATCATCGCCCTCCTCATCCATTGAAATACATATCCATACCATGTTCGTTCACAGTGCGGGGAATGGATATTTTGGACCCTTTCCCAACGACACCGGGCCAGTTGCACTTCATCATCGTAATAGTAGATTACTTTACAAAGTGGGTGGAAGCTGAAGCCATGGCCACCATCACGGCAGAAAAAGTACGTAAATTCCTCTGGAAAAATATGGTTTGCCGATTTGGGGTCACTCAAGCTATCATCACCAACCATGGTCCCTAGTTTGATTGCGAGGGAATTCGTGAGATCTTGCCTCTGGTGCTATGGTCATATAGAACCTCAGCTAAGAGTCCCACAGGAGAAACGCCATTCGCGATGGCATTTGGTGTCGATGCAATCATCCTAGTAGAATTACTAATTCCATCGGCAAGAATTGTCCATTTCAGCAAAGACACCAACAACGAAGCCCTTAAGTTGGAACTCCACTTGCGAGAAGAAAGAAGGGACATGGCTTGACTCAAAGCACATGAATATCAACGCCGACTAGCTGAAAGATACACCAAGCGTGTTTTCGTACGCCCATTACAAAAATGAGACATGGTCCTTCGACAAGCAACAACGGGGGAAAAACTTGAACTTAAATGGGAAGGTCAGTACGTCATCCACAAAGAAGTAGGCAGAAGTTCCTTCAAACTTCAAAATTCAGAAGGCGCAATCCTCGCAATGTCATGGAACGCCGAAAATCTCAAGTCTTATTTTGCGTAAAGGTTAGGCATATTAGAAGTCTGGTGACTTAGATTTTCCATGTATAGGGGTCACCAGGGTTCCCAATTGGGTATACCACTTCATACATATAAATGAAAGTTTCAAACCCAACAATAATTGTCGATACGCATAAATTCAACAATCACGTGTCTTTCGAACACGGACGTGCAAGTAAGCCTTCAAGGAGAATAAATTTAGCAATCGCATGTCTTTCGAACACGGATGTGCAAGAAAGCCTCCAAGGAGAATAAATTTAGCAATCGCGTGTCTTTCGAACATGGATGTGCAAGTAAGCCTCCAAGGAGAATATATTTAGCAATCGCGTGTCTTTCGAACACTGATGTGCAAATAAGCCTCCAAGGAGAATAAATTTAGCAATCGCGTGTCTTTCGAACACGGATGTGCAAGTAAGCCTCCAAGGAGAATAAATTTAGCAATCGCGCGTCTTTCGAACACGGATGTGCAAGCAAGCCTCCAAGGAGAATAAATTTAGCAATCGCGTGTCTTTCGAACATGGATCTGCAAGCAAGCCTCCAAGGAGAATAAATTTAGCAATCGCATGTCTTTCGAATATGGATGTGCAAGTAAGCCTCCAAGGAGACTAAATTTAGTAATCGCGTGTCTTTCGAACACGGATGTGCAAGGGAGCCTCCAAGGAGAATAAATTTAGCAATCACGTGTCTTTCAAACACGGATGTGCAAGTGAGCCTCCAATGTGAATAAATTCAGCAATCATTATGCCTTTCAAGCACGGGTATATAAACAAGCTTCCATATTATCTGGAAAACTAATGAATGCGATATGTTCTACTATATTCCTTCTTGTTTGCAATATGAGTTTGTTCTGTTATGATATTATAATTTTTGAATTCCCATCAATCACGATTAAATGATTATTAAGAATGTGGCACACTGTGATAAGTCATGCAAACTGTGATGCATAAAATCTGCATCATAATTCTTGAAGGAGATTGTGGGTTGATGAAGATCTGGATCCCATCAAAGTCCTGCAATTCAAGAACAAACGAGGTCGGGGCGGGGCTTGTCTCCCCAGAGGACCCTCCGACGCTCAAGTCCGTTCCTCCGATATGAGTCCATCTCCTCTTATTTATACTGGTCGAGTATTAAATAAAATAAACCGTTATCGTTACAGTATTTAAATAGGTCGAGGCTTTAATGCACGAAACCGTTTCCGCATTAATGTTGGTCAACGCCGTATTGAGTGTTCGGATTTATTGATTAAGATACCGCTTGGTAAAAGACTGGAACGCCCTTGTGCCATGATGACGGGATTTTCCCTATCTCATAAACTGTTTTAATCCGAGCATTAGCAAGCTTGGCGAGAACAAGTTCGCCAACACGCATTTCTTAAAACCAACATGCAAAAAAACCCCGAAGCATATACGCGACATGATTACTATAAACACTTCCAAAGCAAGGTACATAAGCGATTAACATAACAGAGTTCACACACCAAACGAGGGAATGACAAGCAAGGGAGTAATAAAATACCAAATTTCAGCCCAACCTCATGAACTCACTCATTCGCTTTTAGAACTATCATTGTAAAGCGACTACTCCCCTCGTATTTAAAAATAATAACAGATCCCCAACACGCAAGTCGCTATCAACGGAAAAAGCACATCAGCCAGTAAGGATATAATGGTCTTGGCTATCTCGGAATACCTTTACTCGAAATTCTCGCCCAGTGGGAGAAACCAAGGGCTCAGGCAAGAGCTGCGAAACACCAAAGCAAAAATTAACCAAGAAAAACGAGAATTATGAAGGAAGGGCCAAAAGAGCTACCATATATCCCAATTTCTCTTCAGAATCAATGGAACGAAAAATTTCACGACGACGAGGATGGGGAGAAGTCAAAATTCCTCACTTCGAATTACGAAAATAGAAGCAGAACGCAAGGATAATTGCCCAGGCTTTATCTAAACATCTCGTATTTATCGGCAAATAAAACAAATTATATATTGTATCGTCACGTCATAGAAAAGAATTTGCATCCATACAAAACAATCTTTTCAGAATCAGTTGCATGCCAAACAAGTGGCGAGGTTTCAGAGCATATCTCTGCAACCCGGGACACCCGTGTCATATCAGGAAAGTTCACACTTGGGTCAGAAACAAACACGAAATTATGATTAACAAAAGTATGACATAAGAACGCCCATCCTATAACACCACCACTGCGATCTCATAAGCCCTACTCATCCTCAAGAAAAAGAGTCTTGAAGCGATGCCCTCCCACATGCTGGAAAAACAACATTGATGCTCCAACTCGAACATCATTATTAATCGCAAATCTTCCCCAACCTTTAGAGAACCACTAGCGATTTGAGCTATCTTTAAAAACCACGACGCGAAAGTTTTGACTAGTCGAAGAAACTAAACAAACATGGTCAGATACAACATGACCGTACATCCTTTCGAAAGCACAAGAGAGAGGCTGCAAAACAAATAAGCATTTCTTCGTGAGATCTTACCAAACGATGGAGCCTTTCTTCTACATCAACACAACGGTAAAAATCTCGCATCTCAGAGTTGGGAGGCGCCATCTCTTTACCAAGCATTAATAATGAATAAAGTAGATAGATTGCTACAAACACCACACCTTGTTTTATCCAGCATAAAGATGTACAAACCTTGAAAATCGGCAAACACATTTATTGCAAGTGTTGAACTGGGAAGGAAGTCTGAATTTGGGATTTCCCATGATATTCTGCATGGGCTACACATGGAAAGAAATAAAAGACACACCCTCATCTACAAATAAAAAACACTTGTGAAACAAGAAAGATGGCAACTAATACCATAGATCAAAATCCAAACAACCCCCTGTTTTTCGATATCTACCTAGTGGGGGACGAGCAATACATACGTATGATGTTACCAAAATTCGATCTCTTTAACGCCCGACGACGCTAGAGATTGTTTATTAAGTAGTTCTCTCCTCCGCGTAGAGTACGCTGGAGATTACCTAATTCTCAATTCGATCCCCTTAAACATCCAAGGACGCTAGAGATTATCTATTAATTTATTAATTGATCTCTCCTTCATGTATCATACGCTGGAGATTACCTAATTTTCAATTTAATCTCTTTAGCGCCCAAGGACGATGGAGATCGCCTTAGGTAGGACTCTCATTCGCGTAGAATACGCTAGAGATTACCTAGTATTCAATTTCAATTTCCTTCGTATCTAATGAAACACTGGAGATCGTCTTTAATAACTACCCTTAGCAACAAACGCGAGTATCAACTTTCATCACAAATAATACTAGTCGAAAGAGATGAAGGGGATAATTCTCTCCACCAACTTTAATCTCTCCACCAACTTTCATCACAAATAATATGCTCTTCCCAAATCCTAAATTCATCAGGATAATTCTTAGAGAAAGCCAATTACACAGGCTCCCCTTACCATACGTCTTTGTAGAGTTCGACGACGAGATACTATACCAAATTATTCTATGCACTCCCTCGAACCAAGAATTCGTGATACTAGTCGAAAGAGATGAAGGGGATTGGTTCTCTCTTTCAGAAGGTTAGAGATCTTTCGCAAGCGCTAACAACCTAAGAATAAGGAGCTGCCTTACTTTCGAATACCAATGAGAATCTCAATTTGATGTAACAATAGAGCAACCAGGCCCAGAAGAATATGGAGACGTCTTGCCTGACTACCTATGATACGAAGTAATATAACTATAGAAGACGCAAATCACACTCTACTTTATTTCATCGCTAATAAATGACAACTTTATAGATTTGCCACTAGCATAACATATAATACATCCGCGAACCCTACGTTTGTCATCTCACGATTCATTTCATAAAACGCTCAATGACAGAAGATGGATAAAGGTATCACAAATTTACCCTTCAAACAAGAGTATTAACGATAGTAGGTTAAACTCTAGTCATGAAAAGACAAGAGTGATAATGACAGATTAAAATCTAAGAAGAACAAAGAGCATAAACATAAATATATTACGGCTACGGATAAAATATTCACCAACATCAAAACACCATGACAAGACACACCGCTTGACATCAGCCCAAATGTCTCCCATCCAAAAATTTACGAACCACGGAAGAGCATAAAGCCCACGCCGCGGGCAAAAATGTTTTCAATTGTTTTCCCCATCGTAAATTCGAAACATAAGATAGAGTGGAAGAAAAGTTTGTTACACATTGGCAGGAGGATCGTTGTTGTCATCACGAGCAGGCTCAAGATGGTTCTCACCAACAGGAGGAGGATTGAGGATGGCAGCATCATAGATAGGAGCATTGAACAGAGGAGGCATGCCACGTTGAGGGTCATTGAGTTTCATATCCTCAGCATCGTAACTGGGAGGAAACATACTCATTGAATCCCCAAGGTGAGCAAAGTGGTAAACACTCTAAATGACCCCACCATCCACTCCTTCCATGAAGGCATCGGTCACCTTGTCATAAAGGACATCCTGCCCATCTGTCTCGAGGTAATGACCCAACCAACCTCGACCATCCTCCGCCATGAAGCTGGTCAACCACCCTTGGCCCTCATCTCTTACATAAACTCGCGAAGTGTACTCTTGGCAAGAACGACATCCTCACCAGAAGTAAAACACTCCATTTGTCCTCTTACACCAACAAGCTCTTCGCGGGCGGTATCCAACTCAAGTTCAAGCTCCCTGATGCGACCCTTCAGACACGTAATCTCCAACTCACGCTCAGACCCCATCTCTTGGATTTTCAAAAGATAAACTCGAGACACGTCCAGCTCGCTCTTCACCAACTTCACTTCTTTATGGGATTTTTCCAAGGCATTCTTCAAACTGTTAATAGTACCTTCTTGAAGCTCCACGTCCTTCAATTTATCCACCTTCGTTTTCAGGGTCTTGTTCATGGTCCTTAACTCCCTCACCTTGTCTTCGTATTTCCTTAAGTGCCCAGCCACCTCGGACCATTGTAGGTTACCCTACAACAATACATAGAGAACAGTAAACACGCATGCAAAGTAAGAGAAGTAGAAAAGGATAAATCGCGAAAGAGGTTACCTGACCCCTGGTCTTTTGACCCTGCTCCAACAATTATTCATCCGTCAGATTGTGGAGGTAATCCCGTTCAGCCGGGTAGCTCCTTCCAGGGATCTCTAGTTTCTTAAAATCAAGTACAGAAAACCCGGGTTGCCTATATGCGCTGATGGAAATCCCCGACGATATAATTGGCTTAGCACTTAGAAGCATGGGGTTCCCTTCTCCCCCCTTCTGCCTTTTTTGCCCACATTGGGCCAGGGGTATATCCTATGAAGATACACTCTCCCGGTCTTCGAAAGGCTCTTTCCCTTTTATGCTCTTTGTCACGAGAGGGGAGTCACGTGATGCGATCTGTTGACTATCACCCACTCGATGAGTGATGGTAGGAACATTTCTGGCTGCGCTTTTCTTCTTTGCTAGGACGGAAATTCTCAGTTTATCGACCAACATATCTACAAGAAAGTTAAGACAAAAGTTCATCAAATTAAGAAATCGTGATCAAGATATTAAGAAAACCTAAACACCTAGACACCAACCCGAATGCTGTGGAAGGCTGAGCTGGGCCATCTCTAAGCGAGCCGGAGTTACAACCTCTCTCCAACTCCACTTCGACGAGACCCCCGCCCAAAAAGCGACTCTGCACCTTTCTATTGCAGTGCTTTTATTTTTAGAGGGAGGAACATAACCGCCAGGCGCTGTCAGAAATTTCAAGAAGGTTTTGGTGGGGTTGCGAACAAGAAACCATTTCTTTCTCCACCCCGATTTACTGGACAATCTTTACTCTATATACTTCGCCAAGGAAGCAAACATTAGTCCTTCGTTGTGCCTCAAGGAAAGAACTAAGAGGAGATGACCCAACGTCAGTGTTTGTTTGATTACGGCGCACCTCATAACATAGACAGCGAGATACATCCATACATTGAATGCGAGCTGAGCATGACACTGATTAATGCGCGTCAAGAATTCAGATTAGAGTTGGGGTAGCGAAAGACGAAACCTCTAGAGCAAGCTTTTGATATGGGCAACAACGTGATCTTTGTACCCATTTAAACATCCCCCGTTCTCAATAGCCAAGCCTAGTTCAACCTCGACCGGCCAAGGATAAAGTTTAGCCACCTCCACCAAATGCTCAACTTTGAGAATCGATCTCTCTCCCAATGTTTTGGTCACTGTCGGGGCTACGCCTTCCGTAAAAATCTTTGGAAAAGAAGGAGGGGCCACATGGGCATAGCCTTTTCAAAAACTATAGTTATCTACTTCTTTTTTTTTATAAGGAAGCACCGCAAAGTCACTTGGAACCACGCGGATAGACTTTTTACTCTCTCTACGTACGCGAGATGACTCGCCTTTCCCCAGTTCATTAATGGACTCCGAAGTATGACAATACTCAGGATCATTCCTCTTCAAAGGACACTTGATGGATCCGGCCATTTTTTTTCTTTTTGTGCTCTGATCGGCCCCAGGATTAACTTTCTTTCTCTTCACTTCACCCGATTTTTTACTATGCGGAGGAAGGGCATGAATAGTTGTAGACTCCGAATCAACGTCTACTGGAGTTTTTGTTCTTGTTCGCCAGGAGCTAACCTTCTCATGCTCGTAACCCACACTCCAATTGCAGCTATCACTCTCGTTCGACATATTAAGCTATGACGAGAAGAAAAGCCCCTGGAAAAGACGCAAAGAAAGAAAAATCAACAAGGGAAAATGACCTTGTCAACATCGCGATTAAACAAATGTGGCGCCAAAAAACCCCTTCCTAGGTTCATGTTGGTGCCTCACGCGCATGTCGAGAGGGCATTGAAAAGACATTTCCTCCCGAAGGATAACGGTTAAGAGAATCCTTTTCGTCTCTTTCGTAAAGTTTCTCGATTTTCAAGAAACCACGTCCGAAAAAGTAAAAAGGACGGGAGGCGAAGAGTCTCATCCACCCACCACTGTCGAAAAGTCCCCGGAAATCCCAAGAACAACACTACCCCACCCCAACACCGTTGCACCATCACCAGATAACTTAGATTTAAACCATGAAAATCGATTATAACCAAAAGAACGAAGAGGAAAAAAGGGAATGGGACGCCAGGGCGCACCCCAGTCTCATCTCCATAACCGTCATGCCCCTCACCGGAGGAGGGCGGTTACACCACCAAGTGTTTTTTCCCCCTGCCCTAAAAAGCTTAAAAACGAGCACGAACGTAGAAATTGGACTGGACATAAGAAAGATCAAGGAACACTTACTTAAGAAGAGTGGAAGAGAAACGCTGACGAGCTTGGAAAATTGGAGAACGAACCACCACCTAACTCCTCAAATGGGCCAAAATCACGGTAGGCCCAATCCAGGCCCATCCAATGAGCCAACTTTTTGGCTGGAACCAAATTGCGAACGACATATCACTCGCGATCCGGTTACGAGGATATATGACGATGCCATAGAAAATAGGCCTATTAATTAACGAGAGTATAACGTCATAAATAGGTCACCCAACACAAAAGACATCTGGTCCCACTGCAAGATTCATCGTGAGTAGAGTACTCGGTTGAACCCTAACCGAACTCAACACCCCAAGAATCCTCGGTCTAGATTTCCTTGCGACTAAGATCTTATCATAAGACTGCGTAGGAGCCAGGGCAGGTCCCACAAATACCTTATGGCTCTTCAGGGCCCTAGCAAGCAGCTCGCTGGGTTAAGTACCTCTCTTGTAACAGTTCCACGTGTATTGCCTAGTTCCCTAGCGTGAGGGCATGCGGTACACGTGTCCCATGTTAAACCACGAGGTCGCCAGCCAGCTGCTCGTTTGGTCTCCTTATAAATACCTCCCTCCGACAACAAAGACAAGGATCCGATGGAAGTGAGAAGTAGAAGAGCTCTGATTATCTCCCTGACCTAAAGCCCCCGGAGTTGAATTCTTAAGGTCTTTTGATTGGAGAAGAACGTTCTTGGAATAAGAACATCACCTGACTTCCCCTAAAGATGGCGACTGAACAACTTAATTCATCGCGAGCCGAACGCATCACCCTCATCGTTTGGACTAATAAGTGTATAATCTAATCATCACCCCTCTCAGCTAAGGCTTGCAGATATTTTAAGACATTTTTTCGCCATGATGAGGTAATAAGTGTAGGTGAAAATCCATGATCGCGCTAGATATGGCGTCATTAATAGACCACCTAACGCAAAAGACATTTAGCCCTCTACCAGATTCATCGTGAGTAAAATGTTTGGTCAGACCCCAACTCGACACCCTAAGTTTCGTCAGCCTAGTAGCATCGCGATTAAATGTAAACATACATGGAATCCACAACAGGACCCACAAGTACCTCGTGGCACCTCAGGACCCAAATAAGAAGCTCGTTGGTTAAGCACCTCTCCTCTAACAGTGCCATGTCTAATGCCTAGTTCCCTAGCGTGAGGGCATGCGTTACACGTGTCCCCTGTTAAACCACGAGGTCCCCAGTAAGCTGCTCGCTTGGCCTCTCTATAAATACACCCATCCAATCCCCAAGAATGGGATCCAATTGAAGAGAGAAGAAGAAGAGCTATGAATATTTCCCTGACCTAAAACCCCCGAAGATTAGTTTTTAAGATCTTTGATCGGAGAAGAACATTATTGGAATAAGAACATCATCTAACTTTCTCTAGAGGACGACGATTGAACAGTAAATCATCTCCTCGTTAGCCGCACGCATCACCCCAATCGCTTGGACCAATAAGCATATAATCTGGTCACCACCCTCCTTGACTAAGGCTTGCAAGTATTTTAAGACATTTTGTTGTCACGATGAGGTAATAAGTATAGGTGAAATTCCTTGGTCGCGTTTAGACAATGTGTTTTACATAATGTTATGCATATAAGTTAATTAACTTTAGACAATGTGTTTTTCCCCATATTGGCTGATACACATCAGCCAAAGAGACTGTGTACCATCTAATTTTTATTAAATATATATGTATATATGGATCTGCACTTGAGAGATAATAAAGTTAGCTCTTGATTGTTATTTTCCCCCCTTTGAATTCAGGATTCATAATTTGGTTTTAAGATTTGAGGTCTTTTATGCTCTTTGAATCATCACTTGTGCGACCCAGATGAAGTTTATGAAGCTTGGATCCAAGCCTGATGTCTTCCAGACTGAAGGGGATAATATCAGTTGAGTTCTGTTGTACCATTTTGATTTAGTCTTTCAACTACCTAGCAACTGTTTTTGAAGTTTGTTTGGTTTCCCATTCTGAGTTTGGTTTCTATGTTTCAACCTGTTAGCCATCTCTAAATTAGATGATATCTGCACCAACCTGTTTTGATCTGATCTGATCAATCGCCTTAGTGTTATTACCTATCTGCCGAGGATCAATTGGGTTTGTAGTATATATTCTTGATCTAATCTGAATGTAAACTGAATTCTATAAGGCAACTTAATTGGAGAATTTCAAAGGTTGATAGATGCTTGTGATTCAAGATATAGTTTCATATTGATATTGATTCTTCTAGATTCTTTTTCTCTGATCTGATGAATTCCTAAATGAGTAACATCGGTTGATTGATAGTATTGCTTGACACATTCAGTTGTGATATAAAGAATTTGTCGGTGTTGGAAATCTCATTCAATTTTCCAATTTTTTGGTAGCATCTTCGGATTGATTATACTAGTCTAGATATGGTATATGTTGTTAGCAGATGCAGAACACTGGACACACACATACACACTTTGATTGAGGTGGGCAAGTCAAAATCTCTAGTTCACAGAACAGCACACGCCAAGACAGTTTTTTCTTGTAAAAGCCTCACCAATTTCATTGATTGATTCAACTCCTTCATATTGCTTACAAGTGAGTAACTGCTAAGGAAAGGAAACTACCACTACATCCACTACTTACAACCATTATTAAAACTGAAATAAACATCAACTGACACACTTACTGAATTTAGGAAATAACCTTAATTGACAAGCTAAACGTTAACTAACAACTAACTTGAACCTTGAAAAACTGAGATTAAATCACATATTGAATCACATTTCAACACCTCCCCTTGATTCAAACTCTCTCATTCCAATTCTTTCTCGAAAGAACTGATGTTTAGCTATGTTTAGTGCCTTTTTGAACAGATCAGCATCTTGATCATTTGTACCACAAAATTTCTGCACTACCTTCTCTTTTGTGACAAGCTCTCGAATGAAGTGATGATGAACTTCTATGTGCTTAGTTCTTGCATAAAATGCAGGATTTCTGGTCATAGCAATAGCTGATTTATTGTCACACCAAATCTCAGTAGCACCACTTTGCTCACACCCCAAATCAGTCAATAATTTCCTCAACCATAGAGCTTGTCTCCTTGCTGCTCCTGCAGCTACATACTCGGCTTCAGATGATGATAGGGCCACTGTTTCTTGTTTCTTCGAGCTCCATGTAACAACTCTGGAGCCAAAGCTAAACAATGATCCATATGTACTCTTTCTATCATCAATTGCAACTGGCCCAATCACTATCTGTGTCGCCTTTCAACCCAAAATTCTCAACACTTTTATACCACAATCCATACTTCAAACTCCTTGTAACATACCTCATAATTCTCTTAGCAGCACCAAAGTGTTGCTTTGTTGGATTATGCATAAACCTTGACACCACACTAACACAATGTGTAATATCTGGCCTTGTGTGTGAAAGGTAGTTCAAACCTCCCACCAAACTTCTGTATAACCTCTCATCAGCCTTCCCTGTGCCATCCTCCTTTTGCAATTTTTCATTTGCATTCATAGGAGTTGCAGCAACCTCACAATTCTCCATATGAAATTTCTCCAACAAATCCCTGGCATATTTTTCTTGACAAAGAAAAATTTCCTCCTTTCTCTGTTTGACCTCCAAGCCCAGGAAATATTGCAACTGATTTAGATCAATCATTTCAAACTCATTCATCATAGCAGCCTTGAATTGATTCAACATCTCTTGAGATGTGCTAAAGTAGATTATATCATCTACATAGAGGCATACAACTAGAAACTCTCCCTTTCTTTCCTTTCTGACATACAAGGTAGGCTCGTTCTCACTTCCCATGAATCCATTCTCCAAGAAGAAAGTGTCAATATTTCAATACCAAGCTCTTGGAGCTTGCTTTAGTCCATAGAGAGCTTTCTTCAATTTATATACTTTGTCTTCTTCCCTAACTTTGACAAAGCCTAGAGGTTGTTCAACATACACCTCTTCTTGAAGCTCTCCATTCAAAAAGGCTGATTTCACATCCAATTGAAAGATGGGAAACTTCCACTGAGCTGCTAAAGCTAGGACCACTCTCACTGTTTCTAACCTTGCAACATGTGAGAATGTTTACTCAAAATCGATTCCCTCTTGTTGTGCATAGCCTTTAGCTACTAGTCTGGCCTTGTGTTTCTTAATGCTCCCATCTGTATTGAATTTTGTTATGTACACCCACTTGAGACCAATCACATTTCTTTCATGAGGCAACTCAACAAGCTCCCATGTGTCATTCTTTTGAATTGACTTCATCTCTTCATTCATAGCTGCTTACCATTGATCATTCACCCTGGCCTGCTCAAAATTCTCTGGTTCTGTTGCCATCAAAGCAAACTCACAGCTTGTATAAATCTCTGATAGAGATCTAAACCTTCTTGGAGGTGACTCACTCGATGAGCTTGAGGGAGAGACACTATGATCTGATCCATTTTGCTGATCTGATGGTGGGGATGGAGGACTAGGTTGCACTTGATCAACCTCTGGAACATTAGTCTCCTCTATTGCCCCATCTAAAATATTCTGACCCTTGGGATTCTTCTCTTTCTCTTGCCAATTCCATTCACCATCTTCATTGAAGATTACATTCCTGCTCACAATAATCTTCCCACTTCTAGGATTGTAGAGCCTATATGCTTTTGATTGATCAGTATGCCCAACAAACACACATTTAACCGCCTTGTTATCAAGCTTTGCTCTTAGGTTCACCAAAGAGTAAGCTATGCACCCAAATACTCTCAAATAACTCAATGTTGGCTTTCTTCCTTTCCATACTTCTAGAGGTGTCTTGTCTAGAATCATCATTGTTGGTGAGATGTTCAACACATGCACTTCTGTAGAAACTGCTTCACACCAGAATTCATTTGGCATTTTCTTGGCTTTGAGCATACTTCTAGCCATTTCAACCACTGTTCTATTCTTTCTTTCAGCTACCCCATTATGCTCAGGAGTATAAGGTGCAGTGAGCTCTCTTCTGATGCCATGCTCTTCATAAAATGAGACAAACTCATGTGAAAGGAATTCACCACCTCTATTTGTTCTCAATGCTCTTATCCTTTGACCTGACTCATTTTCTACTAGAGCCTTGAATTTCCTAAAGTTTTCAGAAGCCTCGGACTTAAGCTTCATGAAAAACACCCAACTCAACCTGCTGCAATCATCTTTGATGAGCATGAAATATTTGCTTCCACCCAAGGACTCAGTTTGCATTGGCTCACATAAATCTGCATGAAGAAGCTCTAAACACTCACTGGCTCTCCAGGCCTTTCCACTTGGGAATGCTCCTTTGGATTGCTTACCATAAACACACCTTTCACATACATCAAGCTCTCCTACTGTCGGCAAACCCATCACCATTTCCTTTGAATTCAGCAGTTTCAAACTCTGAACATTCAAGTGCCCATATCTCATGTGCCACAGCTTTGCAATCTCATCCACTTTTCCTATCATAGCTCTGCCTACTCATGTTGACAGATTCAAAGGAAACATCATGTTCCTTGTCATTTGCACATTCACAATCACTTGTCCTGATTTCTTTTCTCTGATTGCAAAAGCATTGTCATCAAAAAGAATTGAATATCCTGCTTCTTGCAACTGGCCAACACTTGGCAAGTTATGTGCCAAACATGGTACATACTGCAGATCATACAAGCACTTTACACCTCCTTGCAATGTCTTGATAGCCAGTACACCCTTGCCTTCAGATCTCAGTAGCTTGTCATCACCGAGCCTTACTCTACTCTTCTTTGACTTGTCTAGCTCTTTAAACAAGCCTCTTGAACTTGACATGTGATTTGAGCACCCACTGTCAAGGTACCACAACTCTTTTGCATCATATATGACAGTTGAGAGTGCCATGAACAACCTTCCCTCTTGCTCATTATTTTCCGAGAAGTTTGCTGACTTTTGTTCACTTTCTTGCTTGTCCCAGCACTGAGCCTCTTTGTGCCCATACTTCTTGCAATGATAACATTGTATGCTGCTTATGTAGGTCTTAGAACCACTGTACTACCCTCTGTTTGAGCCTCTTCACTGACCTCTATCCGACTCACCAATTTGGCCTCTACTTGAGCCTTTTCCTTGACCTCTTCCTCAACCTAGCTCTATATCTTCCTCTTCCTCTACCTCTATGTCTTGTGTGCTCAGATTTCTCTCTTAAAGATTCTTCTTTTACTTGAAAAACCTTCTCATCCTTCTGATCAGTTGATTTACTCAACCTTTCCTCATGAACTTGAAGAGAACTAGTCAACTCTTCAAACCTATATGTTGATAGATCCTTTGACTCCTCAATAGCAGCTACAACATGATCAAACCTCTTACTCAAACTCCTCAAGACTTTACTCACAACAGTCTCACTACTCAAGATCTCACCATATGACTTCATGTGATTCACTATGGCCGAGACCCTTGATAAATACACATGAACACCTTCTTTTTTCTGGCATACCTTTTCATCACCCATATATTCTTGTTTGAGTACCTCTCAATCTTCATTAGAGGTGGTTGAAGCTGCAATCCTAGGGAATACTTCATCGTCTAAGGCATCTTGGATCGTAAACAATGCCTTAGAGTCATTCTTCCTCTTCTCTCTCAACTGCTGGTCAGGCTCTGGCGGCTCAAGATCTTCAAACCCTTGATCTACCAAGCTCCACAACTCTTGGGACTTGAACAAGGTTGTCATCTTCAGACTCCAGAAGTGATAATTCACTCCCTTGAAGATTGGCAACCAAGGAATGCCCACACTGCTTGATCTATTGTTCTGCATACTAATTAACCTTCTCACTCTTTGTGTTTCCCTTTTGTGTTTAACCTCACACATTCACTCAATCCCTGGATACAAACCCGGATGCAAACTCTTGTTTGCTCTGATACCACTTTGTTAGCAGATGCAGAACACTGGACACACACATACACACTTTGATTGAGGAGGACAAGTCAAAATCTCTGGTTCACAGAACACCACACGCCAAGACGGTTTTTACTTGTAAAAGCCTCACCAATTTCATTGATTGATTCAACTCCTTCATATTGCTTACAAGTTAGTAACTGCTAAGGAAAGGAAACTACAACTACATCCACTACTGCACTACTTACAACCATGATTAAAACTGAAATAAACATCAACTGTCACACTTACTCAATTTAGGAAATAACCTTAATTGACAAGCTAAACGCTAACTAACAACTAACTTGAACCTTGACAAACTGAGATTGAATCACATATTGAATCACATTTCAACATATGTTTGTTGAATTTCGATTTACATTTTCATCTGCATATATGTTGCTACTGAATTGTCTATTGATCTCATTGTGAATGTTGCAGATGTCAAATTTTATCTACACAAGGTGAGGAGGTTTTCACTCTTTAAGAATGAGTATTGATACACAATACCTATCTTATCAACTTAGTGAACTATGATGAATTTGGTGTCAACCAAGATCTTGGTTGATCGCTGATATCTATAAAATACAGGTTGAAATTGATGTGAAAATTTTGAAGTGTTTTTTTGTACATTAGTGCTTAAAGATTGGTGTTTGAACCAATAAATTTGCAGTTTCCGTTGCTGTCGAAGAGTGCTAGGTTTCAAAAGCTCGTTGCCACTGCGAATGAGGAGAGCTGTGATGAAATATACATCCAGGATATACCGGGAGGAGCCGCTGCCTTTGAGATATGCGCAAAGTTCTTCTATGGCATGACAATCACACTGAATGCGTATAATGTGGTGGATGCGCATTGTGAAGCTTAATCATTTTGTGGGTGCACTTGGTCTTCATTTGCTACTCGGTTAGTTTTTGGTTATTCACCTATAAGGGCCTGTGCTCTGGAACAGGAGCCCCTTAACCTACTCATTGTCTTTCTAATGGTGCTAAATTGCTAATGGTTGTTGTACTGGTGTCCAATTATCTGATTAATATTTTACATTATTCCTATGATTCCATGGCAAATTGATCCCTCCCTGGCCTATGGTAACCTACTTTGATTTTCAAATCCTGGATTTTACCAGTTCAGTCAAGGAAAAGATAATGAAAATAACAGTGCATTTGAATATCTCAAAAGGTTAATATGTGTGTACATTCATTTATATGTTCTACATATCTTCATCACATAATGCTGACATGCAGTATAGGCACATTCAGACCTATTAATAAGGATTTGTAAACATTTCTAGTTTTTGGTTTGCAATCATACTTGAAAAATGCGAAAGAGAGGAAATTTTAAATTGCCTGCCCGTTTGCTGAATGAACTAAAACATTTTTTCCGCCTCTTGTTACTATTTTTTTTCCCCTTGGTGTTTTGATCTGCAGTCTTCTGATTATTTGTTATATAAAGAAATACTGGCTGATTTCTGGGCTTCCCCTGATCCAGGTATGTGGATCGATTCAAGAGACAGTTCAACCACCTTGAATTGTTTGCTCAAGGAGAAAGGATCCCTCCTCTACTAAGAAAGCATGTGTCTCTGCCTAGGTAAGCTCTTGATGGATTATGGATACATAAATTTGTTAGCTTCATCACACGGATATGAAAGTTCCAGACGTTCAATAAGCTAGATAGGTTTTCTAATTGTTCTTCCCTAGAAGAAGCATTCTAGTTGATCAGTGTCTATATAGTATGCTCTCCTTGATGCTCCATTTTTTCTCTTTTCTTAAGGAACTTTATAGCCTGAGTCAAATAAAATAGATCCATTTTGACAATTTGACAAATTTTAATCTCCGAAATACTTGGATAATCAATAGTCATGCCAAATAAGATTTTCAATTTTAAGCTAGATTATAATCTTAAGTTAGATTAAAAAATATGCATGTCTTTAGTCAATCAATATTAATTGATGATACTATTCTCATGCTGACCGTTTAAAACATACTTCGTATAATAATTAAATTTGTAATGATATGTGTTTCCTTCATCATAGGTTTAGGCATGTAATGTTTGTATCATTATATTTTGTGTATGTTTATAAATTTGACAAGTTGATAACCTTAAAATTTAGGTTATGGGTTATTTTAGTCGATGCTTAGATGTACATAGCTAATTCCGACTGAGTTATTAACAAAAACCATTTAAGGGTTAGTTTAATGTAATTTCAAATATGTATGTGGTTAAGTGAAAAGACCAACATTTAAGGGGTTGTTTTATGTAAATTTTCCTAATAAATAAATATGTAAAGGACTAAATTTCAATATTTATTAAATTTATTTTAAAAATCATTTCTTAATTAATATAATTATAATATAATATAATATCTATTAAATTTATTTTAAAAAATGTTATCCAAAATTATTAATTATATTTCAAACATTTAACACTGTTTAAAATATTAAACATTGATATCCATAATCATGTCTTAATTATGCTTATAATATTAATATGAGAAAATAGGTATAATACAATAAAATTTAGTATAAGTAATAAAATATGTATTACATATGAGACATTTACAAATTAAAAATAAAAAATTTAAAATGAGGCTAAAACTTAGCAATTTTACTACAAATGAACTTATAGTATCTTTGATAATTGTGTAATATTTCATTAACAATGGAGAAAACATCGAGAATATATAGAGAGAGGATATTCTTTTGGCTATATTTAGGGTTCATCAAGAAATTTCATCCTAAACCGTAAATATAAGGGTAGTTGAAAGTTTTTTTTTTTGAAGCAAGATAAGGATTATGAAAGCCGCCGACGATCGGACTTCTTTCCTAGTTGGATAAGGATTAGGAAAGTCGCCGACGATCGGACTTCTTTCCTAGCTGGACAAGGATGAATTTTTTTACAAAATAGGCACTTTTTTGGGAAGAATTTGCAAAATGGTCACGTTTTTTTGACAAATTAGCAAGATGTCCAATATATACTTATTTACTCATTGTACGGACACTTTTTCTGTTTCTCGAAAATCCGACCTCTCTCTTCTTCGGAACTCTCTCATTGCTCGATTCGTTCTTCGTCGGTTCTTCGTCTGCATTTTTCCGCTTGGTTCGTCCTGCTTCCTTCAATCTTTGCTAAAGTAGGGAGTTTTCGGTCGATTGTTCTTCATTGCTATGCTAAAGTAGGGAGTTTTCGCCGGTTGCTTCAATGGCGTCATCCAGGAGTTCATGTATCAATTTCGCTTCTTTTTGCGAACTGTATCGTGCTAGGGTTTTGGATTAAGTTTATTTATGTTGATTTTATTGTTTTTTTCTTATAATTTTGACAATCTATGGTTAAATCCATGCTTGATATGCATACCTAGGTGCGTTTTTTAGTATTTTCGGTAGTTTATGCAAGTTGCATATGTAAATGCGTTGATTTTAACTGTTTCTTTTCGTCAATTTTGTGATGCGGCACTTTGTAAGTGCTTTTTTAGTGTTCTTCATGTAGGTCAATCTGTTTTCCATGCTTTGTATTGTTTGTGTTGATTACAGCGTAGTTATCTGATGTTATGTTCATGTGTATGGTGGCTGACACTGTCTATTTTTATATATGATTATGTTAGTTTATTGTAGTTCCAACAATGTGTGTACTTGGATTTGGTATTTTATGTTTTCTTTGTGATGTTTATGTTATTTTAGTATGTCCTGATGACATTTAATTGTTATTGTTTATGGTTGTTTGCTTCATCACAGATTCTGTTATTGTATATTTACATCGTTTAGTATTTTGTTTCTTGTACGAGCTCAATCTTTTGATTCATCCACCTCTTATACTGGTTCTTATGTAAATTATTTTAGTTTTCCATTTGGAATTCTTTTGTTGATGAGCAAGTTGTAATTTTTTCTTAATCTGATGTTTGTTTTTTGGGTAATTGTCTGTGATTGATCAGGGTTTGGAATATTGCATTCCTGTTTCTGAGCGATTTCGTTATAGATCCAACATATATTCATATCCTTCTGTTTGTGATCTGATTAAGGAGCATTTGTCTCCTTCTCACTACAATATTTTGGAAGAAAGTTGCCTTGGATGGGTGCTGACGCAAGGCACCAAAATGGTTTCCAATTTTCAGCTTATGCATCAAATGGTGCTCCGTCAAGTACAAACACAAAAAGAGAATGAGCTATGGTTTAGAGTTGGTGGATATCTAGCACGTTTTTCAATTGCTGAGTTCCATGTTATTACAGGTCTTCCTTGTGAATACCGTGTTTGTAATATCCCAAAGAAAGTGTCAATATTTGAATTTTTCGGGCAGAAGAAAATGACTCATGATGAGTTACTTGATCGTTTCATATCTGAGAAAAAGAAGTCTAAGAAGAAGTTGATTATGGCAAAGTTGTTGCAGATTGAGAGGTTAATTGTTTATAGGAGGTCAGAAGTTGTAAGTGCACAATTCTTATCTCTTGCGTGCAATGAGAAGGAGTTTGAACTATATCCTTGGGGTAGAGAGTCATACACCCGTTTGTTGAAGTCATTGAAGAGTTCTTCTGTTGCAGATCGGAATGGGGTTAGGAGTTCTTATCAAATGTATGGGTATTGCCTTGCATTCCAAGTATTGTGCTTTAGTGTTTGCATATCTTATGTCAGCATTTTTTTGTCTGTGTCAGGACAACTTTATTGTTTATGTGAGCATTTTTTAAATATTGTTTTGTAGTGTCATAACGAGTTTTCTTTTGTAACAGGCTTGGATATTAGAAGCTTTCCTAGCTATCTCTGCTAATTTTGACTGTAATTTTAAGATGCCTGATAGAGATCCATACTCATTGCATTGGGAATGTGATTATAGCCATGTGTACGTTGAGGCTGAGAAGTTCTTTCATGGGGATTTGGTAATAATTTTATATTTTTCCACTTTAAGAACATTTTTATTTGATGCATCTTTGGGTTTTTATTCTGATACATGCATTTTGTCCAGACTCCGTTGTTCCTTATTTATGGGGAGTTTGCACGCACCGAAGGGATGGGGTTTGCTGATGAAAAAGATGATGCTATAGTTGATGCATCAGTTGATGAAATAGTTTTTGGACATGTTGATGAGACATTGTATAACAGTCGTCGTCTTCGTAAAAGGGCATATGAAGCTAGGTTTTCAAACAGGGATGTCCGGGTTGATCATGAAGAAGCTAATGTCTTGCAAAAACATGCTGAAGGCGGGACCTCAAATAAGAAGACACCTGTGAATAGAGGCAAGGCTACTAGAAAGAAACAAGATGGGAAGTCCTTTGAAACTGCTTTTGAAGTTTTCCCTGAGGGGGATAAAGAAGATGTTGTAGAGACCTCAAAGAAGAGGAAATCTTTGACTGGAGGGATGGGTGGTAAAAAGAAACAGAAGGTGGCGTCCATCGATACCTCTGAGAAACGGGTTCCCCTGAGGAGGGGTCGTTCTGCATGCCGTGTTCTATTCATTCCATACATTGCTTTAGACCGTAAAAACTCTGTCAAGAGTGAAGTAAAGAAGCTTAGATAGAAGGCTTCAGAAGTGAGGAAAGGTGGTAGAGTTATTCCTTCTAAGAAGGTGAAGAGAGTTATTGCTGACACAGATCTGCATAAGGAGGTTGATGTGGTTGCTTCACCTTCCAAGAGATGTCGGTTGGGTACTGATTCATGTGATTTATTAGACGATGATGACCCGCTGAATATTGTCTTTCAGCAGAGGTATAAGATGAAGAAAGGTAGTGTAGGTAGTGGGATGCCGTTATATGATAGTACTCTTGAGAGGTCTTCTGTTCTTTCTTCAGTTCCTGTTGTAGATAATGAGGGTGCTCATGGAGTGGAGACCGTAGATATTCATGTTGCAATCTCTAAATCTGGTGGTGAAGTCAGTGTTGGTGATGACAAGGTTGATGATTTTACTGCTGACACACATTCTTCTAAATCTTGCGGTGAAGGTCGTGTTTGTGATGAAAAGGTTGATGTTTTTACTACTGACACCCATTCTTCTAAATCTGATGAATTGGATGCTCCTCATACTGCCAGGCTTTCTGTTTTGGCTGATGTTGCAGATGTGCTTGATTGTGGTGACAACGTTGAAGGAGTTGAGACACCTTCTGGTGACGGCGTGGGAGAGGGTGATGTAGCGACACCTTATGTGCAAAGGTCACCTTTAGGGAGTGTTGAAGCACATGATTGTTTTGACGGGGGGTCTGTGTCTGGTCAAACATCTGCTGCTTGTGGGAATGAAGAAATTCGTGTTTCAAGTTTTGAAGCTGACAAAATAGTAGTGCCAGCAGAGAAAGTGGAAGGTACTGAAGATGTATCTCCTCAAATGGAGGCCAACAATGATTCAACTGGTGAGTTGCCTCCAAAAACACATGTTGATGCTTTTTCTTCTTCTCTCCCATCTCATCCTGATTGGGTGAAGGAGATTTTTAGGAGGATTGAGAAGCTTGAAGAGGTCCCTAAATCTATGCATTTGTTGTCTGCGAGGGTTGATGCAATTGAAACAAAGATTGTGGAGTTGACTTGGATTCTTCAAGTTTTTGGTGAGATGTCGAAGAGGTACGATGAGCTTGAGGTTAGGGTTGCTAATTATGAGGCTTTGGTTGAGAGGTTGCAGGCAAATGTTGTCAAGCCTGAAGATGATAAACACATTGTTGGTAAGTCCGAGGGCACTCCTACGAAAGTTGATGATAAACATGTTAGTGGTGGTAAGTCCCAGGGCACACCTGTGAAGGATGATGATAAAGATCTGAAAAAAATTGTGAATGATGTTGTGTCTGATGTTCAACAGTCTTTCCCTGATGAGGAGTTAGTGTTGAAATCATCTCCTGCTTCTGTTAACGTTGTGCACGTGTCTTTGCCATCACTAAGTTCTGAGTTTCCAGGAGTGGATAAGGAGTTTCAATCTATTGTCGCTGACACTGAATTTAAGGTTGTAGGTGCGGAAGTGAAATGTGTGACGGATTTGAAATGTGATATTTCATTAATGAAGCATGAAGTTGATGATGCCAAAAGGACCGGAGATGAGGTTGGAATTTCATAAACTTCTACCGAAGCCCCTCAATCTACAAAGTGTGGAGGCGAAGGTGCTGATGGTAAAGTTGCTGGAGTTAGAGTTGACCCATCATTGGAAAAGTACATCACTCTTTCTAATAACGATGATGATATGGGTGTCAGTGTTGATTGAGATTCGGTCGCCAAGGATCCTGCAACTAAAATTGAAGTTGAACAATTAAAGGCTTCCAATCTTATCCCATCAACCAGTACATTCCTGTATGGCCCAGTTGAGCGGGAGAAGAAAGTGAGGATGCCAAAGCATGCCCTAACAAGTTATTAATCAGCTCGGAAGATCATGAATTTATTTATGGACTTGTAAAGAAACAAAGGTATGGTTTATTTTTATGTTCAATATTTGGTATGAAATGTTGTTGTCATTTTATTAGTTATAGCATCTCATGCTAGATATATTTTTACGCATTTTTTGTAATTTTGGGTAGGAATTTTTCTGTTGCTGGTCCAATTTCAAGATTTGACAAAAAGTTTTTCCAGCACATTTTAGTGAAGAATATGTGGCTTGATTGTCAGGTAATAACTGCTTGTTTTTTGGAGTAGATATATATGTTTGGATTGGATTTTATTGTATTAGTTGATTGTTAAATTCACTTTTTTACTACTTTGTTTAGCATCTAGAAGCAGGTTTGATTCACATTAGGAGGCGCATTTCTGAGGAACCTGTCAAATATCGAGATGTTCTTGTTCTTGATTGGCTATTTTACCTAAAGTACCTGCCTGAATAAGCTTCAAGTTATGGGGAAGACATACCTCTTGAAGTCAACACTGAGGATTATTTTGTCGGTACGCGCCCTGCTGATTATGGGAAGCCATGGGCATCTGTAAAGAAAATCTACACAATTTTCAATGTGATAAACAAGCACTGGGTGGCGTTGGAGATTAAAATTGAGGAGAGGGTAATCAGCGTATACGATTGCAATGTCTCTGCTGTTAGGGATGGTGTTCTTGAACAACAATTGCAACCGTTTGCTTATTGGCTCCCAATTCATTTGGAAAAGGCTGGGCTATATGAAAACTTTGATTCCTCTCATTTCTAGCTAAACATGGTTCCTGGGTTAATACATGATTCTACTGGGTATGTATTTTTTATCTTGTTTTGTTTGTTGGTTACCTTCAGATACTTGTTATTTATGTGCCGACACATTCTTCCTTTTTGTGTTGGCAGAGCTTCGTGTGGTGTATTTACATTAAAAGCAATTGAAGCGTCTGTATTTGGGGGAGATGTTAAAGGTTTCAACAACGAGAAGATCTTCCGATTCAGAGAACTAATGTGCTCAGATCTGATCAAGGAAACCTGGAGTTTTAAATTTTAAAACCAGTGTTTAGATAGGTTGTTGTTGTGTATATGGGGAATTTTGGATGTAATCTGACAAATTAAGTGCTCAAATAGATAAGTAGTGGTTACACTGATATGAAGTAGTGGTGACAATATCCTTGTATTTTTTTTTTGCTGTGTCTGTGGTGACGTTTTATGTTAGTGAACATTATGTGCTGACACCAGGTGTCTAAGTTCCAAAATAGTGGTGACACTTATATTAGTTTCAAGTAGTGGTGTCACTGTCATTGTATTTGGTGATTTTGAAGTGTATGTTGTAGCATGAGGTGGTTATATTAGTTAGAAGTATTGGCGACACTAGAATTGTGTTTGCACATCAATTGAGACTTGCGAATTTGTGCCCAACATAATTTTATTTGTTCTCAATATAATTTTATACTTTTTCAATAGGTTATTTGCACAACATGGAATTATTTTTTTATTATCATTCGAATAAAATTGCACACCATGTGCGATTGGTGAAAATTTGCTCAACATGATCTTATTTTTGATCAATAATATTTTATATTTGCACAACAATTGAGACTTGTGAATTTGTTCCCAATATGATCTTATTTTCCGTCAATATACTTTTCTATTTTTTAAATATATTTTTTGCACGATGTGGTCTTATTTTTTTATTATCATTCGAATAAAATTGCCCACCATGGGGCGATTGGTGAAAATTTGCTCAACATGATCTTATTTTTTATCTATAATATTTTATATTTGCACAACAATTGAGCCTTGTGAATTTGTACCCAATATGATCTTATTTTTCCTTAATATAATTTTTTAGTTTTTAAATATAATTTTTTCACAATGTTGTCTTATTTTTGGTCATCATTAGAATTAAATTGCACACCATGGTCGTTTGGTGAAAATTTGCTCAACATTATCTTATTTTTGCTGAAAAATAGGTTAAATTTTGCACAACAATAGAATTGGACAACATTGGTGTTGGGTTTAGTTTAAACTTCATAATAGGAGAGTGTGGCCCATTTTCCCGATCAAAGAAGGTGGCCCATTTCAGTTACTTTATATAGGGGTTGTACTTGAGTATATCTTCAACGTCATTTCAACTATTTCCACTCTCTTCCTCATTACTGTCTCTCCAAGTCTTTTCATCTTCCTCCACCGTTCTTCCCATTTCCGAATTTATCTTCACAAGGTGTGCCCTCGCCTTTCTTATGTAGTTCTCTCCCTTTCGTTCTTCTGTAAATTTTATATAATCGGTTAGGGTTTTTACATTTTTCCAGCAAGTTTTATGTATTTTTTTCTGATTTTAGATTACTTTTTCATTATCTTTCAGTCGATTAGGGTTTTTATTTCAGCAAGTTATATGAGTGTATGTTTATTTTGTTTGTGTAGGTTTTCTATCCTTAGATGACACTTCCAATTGTAACCGAAATGGGATACCATTACACCGTAGGCTCTTTTGAAGTTGTTATCACACCAAGGGAGACACATGTGTATGGACCGAGCCAACTGCACGTGTCTATTCATTCTGATAGCCTCCCCCTGGTGTTCCTGGATCATTTCTCTGATTGGAATGGGTTGCCAATGACTTTTGCACAATGTGATCATGTGTTAAATGAAGCAGGGGTCACTAGTGTGGTTCGAACTCAAGTCGCCAACTAGATGTTAATATAATATATTCGCAGTTGGTTTGCTGGTGACGCTGAGTTCATTGAATATGGTCTCTGCCCAGACCTCATTATGGATGTACATTTCATTGACGACCCTGAATTTGAGATAAGCTCTGATTCAAGCTCTGAATATTATATGAGCTCTGACTCTGACATGGATGTGGAACCCCCAGCTCCTCCAGCAAATGCAGAACGCAATGGCAATTTACAAGAGATACATCATCTGGAACAGGATGGGGATATATGCACAATATGTCTTGATCTGATGTTGCCATCGATGCCTGTCCTTGGCACACCGTGTGACCATTTCTTCCACCCAGAGTGTCTCCTAGAGTGGATGGCAATTCAAGCCATTTGTCCACTTTGTCGATCAGCTCTTTAGCCATAGGTCTAATGTATATCTGTTGTTAAAAGACAGTGTAGTTACACCTATGTTTTGGGAGTTAATTTAAGGAAATGTATGATATGAATGGAATTTTGTGTTTGGCAATATTTTGTATCTGATTTCTATTCAAATCATACCCGTGTATTTTGTAACTATTTGGGGTACTTGGTGTATGTAAATGCATAATATTAATGAAATTTCTGTACTATTATATTTGTTTGAAATTTCCATTATATCATATTTGTCTTGATGTTTGAGTATGATATTGTGTTTTATTTGACATAAAAAGACCATCTGAACTTTGATGAATTTGCTCATATATCCTGTGTGGATTTGAAATACATATAAAACTTATTTTTCCCAAAATCCTGCACGGTTGTGCATCCCAAAATAGTGCTGACACTGATATCAGTTACAAGTAGTGGTGACAGTAGCCTATTATTTTTTTATGTTGAAGTGTATATGGTGGGAAAATGTTTTTAATTAATGCCCAAAGTATTGTTGACATTTTTGGTCAGATTAGTTTGAAGTAATGGTGACACTATACTTGTATTTTTTTATTTTGCAGTGTATGAGGTGACACTAGGTGGTTGTTGTCCAAAGTAGTGCTAGCACTAATATCAGTTACAATTAGTGGTGACATTGGCCTTTTTTTTATATTGAAGTCTATGTGGTGGCAAGAGGTGTTTAATGTCCATAGTATTTTTGACATTGTTGGTTATATTAGTTTGAAGTAGTGGTGTCACCAGTTTAGTGGTTTCTGATATTGAAGTCTATGTGGTGACACTAGGTGGTTTAGACCGAAAATAGTGCTGACACTGATACTAGTTAAAAATAGTGGTAACACTATACTTGTATATTTTTGTTTTTGTAATGTATGTGGTGACACTATGTGGTTGAGATGCAAAGTATTGGTGACATTGATATTATTTACAAGTAGTGGTGACACGGGCCTTGTATTTTTTGATTTTGAAGTGTATGAGGTGATGTTGTGAGCTGAATTCTGCCATATTTTACAGTAACTTTAATATCGTTTTCTACATACTTTGGATACATTTGGGTTAGATAGTACAGAATCTATGTAGTTTATGTTTATTTGCCAAAATTATGGAATCTACACCAATTTCTGTTTAAATTCGCAGAATTCGAGACGTTTTACAGCAATTCTAAGGAAGGTCAGAAAAGCTCGGAAAACAACTACAGAAGTCCAGAATCCGAGAGTACAGAACCAGGACAAACCGAGCTAGAGCCAGGGCTACTCTATGTCGAGTACATCTTACTCGATGTCAAGTAGAGAGACCAGGCGGACTTGGTCGACAAAGCCTGGTCGAGAAAGCCGAGCCAAACCAACCCAGCTCCGGAGCCCTACTCGATCTCAACGAGCACTAGTCGAGATCGACGACACCTCAGCGCCACACTCGAAGTCGACGAGAAGAGTAGCTGATGGACAAGCCGAGGACGAAGACGACCAGGCAGCATTCGCTGCTAGCGACTAGACTCGCTGCAGCGAGCCACTCGATGCCGCGGAAATCCTCGCTGCCAGCGGGACGCACCAAGACGACAGAGCTCGCCGACTCGCTCCAGCGGAAAGGAAGTACTCTAGTCGATGTCGACGATCCCTAGTCGAGATCGACGACGCCCAGGAGCCATGTCCGAGCCTTGTCGAGCAGAGTCACCCGAGAAGTCCAGTCGACGACGAATCCTAGTCGATGTCGACGAGCCCTTGTTTATGTCGAGTAGACCTGCATCTGGAAACGCGTCGCCGTGAGCAGTCCGAGTAGAGTTGGCATTCCTTGGGCACGAAGGAAGTCGAGAAGGCCGAGAATCTATCCAATCTATCAAGATACATCATAGAAGAGAGTTTTATCCACTTGAGACAATTTAGATATGTTTAGATTTAATTTCTTTGTCGCTTTTATTTATTCTTAAGCATTTTAGATATAGTTTTAGATATAGATATAGATATTCTATCCTTGATTAGCAAGGATTAGAAGGCTATAAATAAAGCCCATGGGGCTAATTTTAGATTAATTCAATTTCAGTTAGAGGGGTGATACAGACACGGTTTAGGGAGTTCAGAGGTTTTAGGGTTTTGGCAATTTACGAGAGTTGATTGCCAGGATTGTAAAGGCTTTGAATTTAGTTAATGCAAGTTGTTATTTCATTCCAATCAATGTCTGAGTTTGCGATGAGGCGTGAGTAGTCCACCCACTTCTAGGGTTGGGGCGAGCCCGACGATAGCCATGCATAATTGAGGTAAAGATCCGACCTTTATCATGTTTTGAGCATTTTCCTACTTGTTTGTGTGTTTATTACCCGTCTAATGGAGATCCATGATAACAACTTGGATTATAAACATAAACTCGGTAGAGACAATTAGGGTTTCTTGAAAGAGTTGTCTAATTGTTGGAAAAGGCGAAAGCTTAGTCCTTTGATGCGATTTACATGATAATTTGTTTGGTTCTGCCTTATGCATGCTTGGTTATCGTTGTTGCAAACCCCAATCTTGGAAGTCCTTTTTACATTAAGTTTAGTCGAAACCCTAAAGCCTTTGCATTTATTTTATTTCGTTTTAATTTCTGTCTTACTCGAGATCGAATAGCACTCGTCGATCTCGACTACTGATCTTCGACCCAAAGTCGCTGTAGCTTCTGTGTGCAGGTACTCGACAAGACAAGCCAAAGTCGACGAGGCCTCTACTCGACATCGAGTAGCCCTTTGTCGATATCGACTACACCCTGTGCTTGCTGCTGCGCTGTGTTCGACTGTCCAATCTTTTGTCGACTACCCTAGTCGAGATCGAGGACCCTGTTGTCGACTTCTGACCGTGAGATTTCACCGCTGCCTAGGATCCGCTGACACGCTTCCTCGTGGATCGATCCTGACTTCCCACTGCTGCATCAGGAGGAGGTCTTGTAATTATTTGCAAGGGACGGAATCTGGTTTGCTGTGATTTATTTATATTTAATTTGCAATCTCGATTTCCTCCTACACAAAAAATTGGCGCCGTTGCCGGGGAAGCTATCATTCACGCCTTAGGTAGTTAAAGTCTCACGTTTCTTTTGAGTTACTTCGCAGGTGTATGCGTCGTTCTGGTCTACCACCTGAGTTTGACGCCTTAGACGAACCGGAGCGCTACCTACACATCCACTCTAAACTCAAAAGGATAATGGCGGCCGTTGAAACACAAGAGCAAATGATCGAAAGGCTTACAAGGGAACTAGCCGCAAAGGATACCACTATCGCCAATGAAAGGGCAGCGAGGGAACAAGAAGCTGAGCGCGCAAGGCAAGCGGAAGCTGAGCTTGCCCAATATCCAACTACTGCTGAGGATTATATGCATCCAGCTCTCGTCGTGCCTGAATCGACGATTCTAATCCCTGATAACTCTTTTGAAATTCGCACTCAATTTTTGATAGAACTTAAAAATAATGCTTTTTATGGCAAATTTAATGAGTGCCCTCTTGAACATATTACTAACTTTCATGATATGTGTCGTACTCTTGCTGAAGGTACAACTCTGGAATATGTCAAGATCAAATCTTTTCGCTGGTCGCTCGCTGGACCTGCACTGAAGTGGCTTGAAGGCCTGAAGCCGAGATCTCTCACCACCTGGGCCCAAGTAGAGCAAGAGTTCCTGAACAAATACTTCCCACCCGCCAAGACAGCACTTCTCCGCCAGAAAATCACCGCCTTCTAACAGAAGCAAGGGAAACCGCTGGCAAAGGCATGAGAACGCTACAAAGAACTGCTGCGATCTTGCCCTACTCATGGACAGCCACCCTACGTCATTCAGGAGATCTTCTTCAACTCTCTTGATCAAATCACTAAGGATAGGATCAACCATTATACTCACTATGAGTATCTGACGATGCCACCAAGCGACGCATGGGGTGTGCTAGAAAAGCTCACTAACTACGACAACAAATATGGGGCTCCTACAAACTATGAGGAGAACTCCTACGCCAGGCCAGCACCATCAATGCCACTCTATGAGCCAGCAAAGGAGATTGACCCAGATGTTAGGGAGCAGTTCTACAGAGACCAGAATCGCAAGCTCCTCAAGCAAGTCAAATACCTATCTGTCAATCAGCCTTGCATCGAATGCGGAACACATAGGCACACCACTATTGAGTGCCCACACACCGAGCAAGTCAGGATGGCAGAAACACATGAGGAGGCAGCCTACGCTGGGGTCCAAATCGACACATGGGAGATCAAAGGTTCTATTAACCACAATGGAACCAAGGTCCTCCTAGGAATCCTCCACCATACAGAGCTCCAGGACATCCAGAGAGGGATCAAAAGAAGGATAATCTGTAGCTAATCCTTGAGGAGATGCGTCGGAATCAAGGCACCATCAACAACCAATTCCAGAACATCATTACAAAATTTGGAGAATTACACATCTGGAAAAGGGGAATAGAGACGCAGATGGGTCAGATCGCTGCACAGATCCCACGACCGTCCGGACAACTCCCTGGGCAAACAGAACCAAATCCTAAGGGGAAGACCGGACACGTCGCATCTATCAAACTCAGGAGTGGACATCAATTACACGAGCCAGAGATCGGAAAACAGCAAAGCAAGGCAGAGCAGCAACTCGACACAGAGCACAACCAACTCGATCTCGAGGAAGGTGTACTCGACATCGACAAGCCGCTACTCGACACAGACTAGAAGCTGAGCTCGGACTCCGCTGCGCAGACCAGCAACTCCAGGTCGACCACCCTACTCGATGTCGAGGAGCCTGTGGTCGAGATCGACGAGCAGCGTCTTGCCGACATCGACGACTCTGCAGCACCTCCGACGGCTGATCAGGCTCCGAAACTTAAAAAGCCACCGCCTTTCCCTTCAAAAGCACAAAAAGATCCCACTGCAGGTAGGTTTACCAGATTTGCTAATATGCTGCAAGAACTGAATGTTTATATTCCTTTTACAGAAGCCCTGCAAGAGATTCCTGGATATGTCAAATTTCTCAAGGAAATCCTAAGCAAAAAGCGATCCATCTCAGAGATCGCAGGCGAATGCAAAGTACTCCACTTCCCTGAAAAGAGACCTGACCCTGGTAAGTTTTCTGTTACTGTGGGTTTTGGACAATATAAATATGAGTCTCTGTGCGATTTAGGAGCAAGTGTGAGCATCATGCCTCTATCAATCTGGCGGAAAGTAAAGATAGGATGCATAGAACCTGTGGATGCCAAGCTATACATGGCAAACAATACAGTAGTCATCCCTACAGGTATAGTTGAGAACGTCCCGGTCCAGGTTGGTAAATTCTTTGTTCCGGCTGATTTCCTTATCATTGACTGTGCTGAAGATCCTACTAGCCCTATTATTCTTGGTATACCATTCTTAGCTACTGCAGATGCCAAAATAAGTGTCAAGAATAGGTCGCTCACCTTCACCATAGGCGATGAGGTTTTGGATTTCTCTTTTGGCCCTGCAAAAGAGGAAATTTCATGGCTGGAGGTGAAAAGCATCAGCAACCATGGGACCAAGCAAACAACGGAGGAAGGAGCCAACACTGTACTCGAGATCGACAAGACCACCTCGGTCTCGACAAGAGACCTACTCGATCTCGACAAGCCTACGTCGATGTCGACAAACACTACAGTGCCAGAAACTTGCCAAAATCCTAAGTATGGGGTCCCTGTACTCGAGGTCTACCAGCTGTACTCGATGTCGACTAGCCCCAAGACCAAAGATTCCTATTTTGGATCCGAAAAGGTAAGTTCAGGTATGAATCCTACTCCTCCTCAGTCCATAAAGAAAATTATAAATGATTTAAGGGGAGATAAGACACCGTGGCAAGAGAATCTGCGAAAACTGAGAGCTGGAAGGTAGAAGAAGAAAGAGAAGGGAGATGATGCAAGCAACAACCTATCAGCTGAGCTTGCATACTACCATCAGGACCTAAATGATCCAGGAGAAGGGCCAAGCATGAGCGGGCCCCACAATAAGGGTCCTTGAGCGCAAACGGAGAAGTCGGCCTAGCGACTCTAAAATCTAGAGCATGTATATAAAACTTTATGATTTTTTGGGACTTTTGAACTTTTTGTTTTTGGTTTTTGTTTTTGGTTTTAGGGTTTTATGTCTTTTAGAATGTTTTATGTGGATAGTCTTGTTTTGTGTGCAATCTAACACTTTTAGGTCGGCTAGCATAAAAGGATCGCGAAAGTGGAATAAGAAGTCCCTGAAAAACAGTCAAAATCGACGAAGGCCAAGTCGACGGCGACGAGGAGGAGCAGCCCAGACACTACTCGATCTCGAGTAGGCCAACTCGACATCGACAAGCCCAGACACTCCTCGACTTCAGAAAACCACTAGACGCAGACGAGGCTCCTCGAGATCGACTACCCTGTACTCGAGATCGACAAGCCTATCTCTACTCGACATACACTCATCCGCCTTCCTCGATGTTTTATCCTGTGAGTTCCTTCCTTTACTCTTGTTTTTATTTAATTTTTATACAGTGGGGACACTGTAAGTTTTAAGTATGGGGTGGGGGAAGGGCTTACTTTGTGCATGTTTGTGCATATTTGACATTATTTGTGCATGTTTAAAGTTTAGTTCTTTGAAATGCTACATGGCTATTTTGGAATGCATTATTGATTTATGTGCTTATATGCATGATTTCCAAAAGTTTGAAAAATGACCCCCATTGAAAATTTTGATAAATGTCATGGAAGCTTTAATTGAACTCGACGATGCAAAAATGGATTCATTAGAGATATAGCATGAAATTGCCTAGTAAAGGGAAGTCATAATGAAGTGCATCATTTCTTGAAAACCATAGAAGGAGGTAAAATTTGAAATTGCTTTTGACATGTTGCATGATAAGATGATGGAGGACTTTATATTTCCATATAATGCTCATTGTTTGAAATCCTAGCCTTACCTATGCTTATGCATCACAAAAGCCATATTATGCCTTATTTCAAATATTGCTCCACATGATCTAAATATTTGCCATTCTTTACCTTATCCGGAGATTATGTTGAAAATGATGTTACATTTCGAAGATGTCATATGGTGTTTTGTGATCATTATTGGAGTTTGGAAGGAAATTGTTTGAAATATATGGAAAATTTAATGAGTGAAAGAAAATCCAATCACCTCAGGAGATAAAGGTAGATTGACCCTGCTCTCTGAGATAATAGTTTGGAGAGATGGGACACATTGTGAGAAGTCCAAAGCACTAAGTATCCGTGGCCATTCATGACACCCATGTTTGCGACTCGCGAGAAGGCAGTGCTGAGGTCAGAGAGGTAAAAGCATTATTGTTGATAAAAGCATTATGAAAGGTGATGAAACTTATATGTGGAAATTCAAGTTTGGAAATACTCCATTTCCCCGGATCATTAGCACCACATTGCCAGAAATTGCCCACCTTTTTAGCCTTTTACCAAATCTACTCCTTATTTGAGCTTAAATTGAAGTCCTCTTGATTATCAATGCTTTGTCACCTATAAATATTTTTGCATAACCCTCTTTTTGTGAGTAGATGTTGCTTTGATTGCACATGCATGGATTTGTGACACTAGTACCTTTTCGAGGATGGTAACTGACTGCTGGGTTATATAAGAATGAATCTGATATGTTGAGAGTTTTGATTTCTTCCCCTGAATGACAGATAAAAGTATTGCTTGAGGACAAGCAAGCTTAAGTATGGGGTGTTTGTTGTGAGCTGAATTCTGCCATATTTTACAGTAACTTTAATATCGTTTTCTGCATACTTTGCATACATTTGGGTTAGATAGTACAGAATCTATGTAGTTTATGTTTATTTGCCAAAATTATGGAATCTACACCAGTTTCTATTTAAATTTGCAGAATTCGAGACGTTTTACAGCAATTCTAAGGAAGGTCAGAAAAGCTCAGAAAACAACTACAGAAGTCCAGAATCCGAGAGTACAGAACCAAGACAAATCGAGCTAGAGCCAGGGCTACTCTATGTCGAGTACATCTTACTCGATGTCGAGTAGAGAGCCCAGGTGGACTTGGTCGACAAAGCTTGGTCGAGAAAGCCGAGCCAAACCAACCCAGCTCCGGAGCCCTACTCGATCTCGACGAGCACTAGTCGAGATCGACGACACCTCAGCGCCACACTCGAAGTCGACGAGAAGAGTAGCTGATGGACAAGCCGAGGACGAAGACGACCAGGCAGCATTCGCTGCTAGCGACTAGACTCGCTGCAGCGAGCCACTCGATGCCGCAGAAATCCTCGCTGCCAGCGGGACGCACCAAGACGACAGAGCTCGCCGACTCGCTCCAGCGGAAAGGAAGTACTCTAGTCGATGTCGACGAGCCCTAGTCGAGATCGACGACGCCCAGGAGCCATGTCCGAGCCTTGTCGAGCAGAGTCACCCGAGAAGTCCAGTCGACGACAAATCCTAGTCGATGTCGACGAGCCCTTGTTTATGTCGAGTAGACCCGCATCTGGAAACGCGTCGCCGTGAGCAGTCCGAGTAGAGTTGGCATTCCTTGGGCACGAAGGAAGTCGAGAAGGCCGAGAATCTATCCAATCTATCAAGATACATCATAGAAGAGAGTTTTATCCACTTGAGACAATTTAGATATATTTAGATTTAATTTCTTTGTCGCTTTTATTTATCCTTAAGCATTTTAGATATAGTTTTAGATATAGATATAGATATTCTATCCTTGATTAGCAAGGATTAGGAGGCTATAAATAAAGCCCATGGGGCTAATTTTAGATTAATTCAATTTCAGTTAGAGAGGTGATACAGAGACGGTTTAGGGAGTTCAGAGGTTTTAGGGTTTTGGCAATTTACGAGAGTTGATTGCCAGGATTGTAAAGGCTTTGAATTTAGTTAATGCAAGTTGTTATTTCTTTCCAATCAATGTCTGAGTTTGCGATGAGGCGTGAGTAGTCCACCCACTTCTAGGGTTGGGGCGAGCCCGACGATAGCCATGCATAATTGAGGTAAAGATCCGACCTTTATCATGTTTTGAGCATTTTCCTACTTGTTTATGTGTTTATTACCCGTCTAATGGAGATCCATGCTAACAACTTGGATTTTAAACATAAAATCGGTAGAGACAATTAGGGTTTCTTGAAAGAGTTGTCTAATTGTTGGAAAAGGCGAAAGCTTAGTCCTTTGATGCGATTTACATGATAATTTGTTTGGTTTTACCTTATGCATGCTTGGTTATCGTTGTTGCAAACCCTAATCTTGGAAGTCATTTTTACATTAAGTTTAGTCGAAACCCTAAAGCCTTTGCATTTATTTTATTTCGTTTTAATTTCTGTCTTACTCGAGATCGAATAGCACTCGTCGATCTCGACTACTGATCTTCGACCCAAAGTCGATGTAGCTTCTGTGTGCAGGTACTCGACAAGACAAGCCGAAGTCGACGAGGCCTCTACTCGACATCGAGTAGCCCTTTGTCGATATCGACTACACCCTGTGCTTGCTGCTGCGTTGTGTTCGACTGTCCGATCTTTTGTCGACTACCCTAGTCAAGATCGAGGACCCTGTTGTCGACTTCTGACCGTGAGATTTCACCGCTGCCTAGGATCCGCTAACACACTTCCTCGTGGATCGATCCTGACTTCCCACTGCTGCATCAGGAGGAGGTCTTGTAATTATTTGCAAGGGACGGAATATGGTTTGCTGTGATTTATTTATATTTAATTTGCAATCTCGATTTCCTCCTACACAACAGGTGACAAGAGGTGTTTAATGCACATAGTATTGTTGACATTGTTGGTTATATTAGTTTGAAGTAGTGGTGTCACCAGTTGTTTGTTTTCTAATATTAAAGTTTACGTGGGGACACTAGGTGGTTGATACCCAAAGTAGTGCTGACACTGATACTAGTTACAAACAGTGATGACACCAGACGTGTATTTTTTGATTTTGCAGTGTATGTGGTGAAATTATGTGGTTGAGGACCAAAGTACTGCTGACACTGAAATTTGTTAAAACTATTGGTGATACTAGTGTTGTATTTTTTGATTTTTAAGTGTCTGTTGTGACATTTATATTTGCTCAACAATAGGTTATTTTTGCATCACACTTGAGACTTGTGAAATTTTGCCCAATATGATTCTATTTTGTTTCTCAATATAATTTTATAGTTTCTTAATAGAGTATTACACAACATGGTCGTATTTTTCTCATTAATAGAATAAAGTTGCACAATATGTGGGGGGTTGCTGTAATTTTGCTCAACATCACCTTATTTTTGCTCAATAGCAGTTTATACTTGCACAACAACCGAGCCTTTTGAAATATTCTCATTATGATTATATTTTTTGTCAATATAATTTTATACCTTTTCAATAATTTTGTTTGGCCATCATGGTATTATTTTTGCTCATCATTAGATTAAAATTTTACAACACCGGCGATTGGTGAAAATTTGCTAATCATGATCTTATTTTTGCTTATCAATAGATTATTTTTGCATAGATATTGAGATTTTTTAAATTGCCTTCAACATAGTTGTTGGGCTTAGTTTAGAGAGACCCGGCCCATTTCTCGTTTATTTATACGTTGTTTGAACGTAGTTCAAATTATTTCCAAGTCTTTTCATCTCCCTCCAGTTGTTCATCTTCATCCACTCTCTTTCCCATTAAGATTTTCTCTTCTCAAGGTGCAATTCTGGTTCTGGTATGTATCCCTTTCTGTTTCCTTCCTTTGAAAAAAAACGTGATCGGTTATTTTGATGTACTGTTTCAACAAATTTTTGATTGTTGTATTTTGCGATTTTCGTTTATGTTTCCATTACCGTTCAGTCTATTAAACCCATATATTGTTGTTTTTTTTTGCTTTATTCGTATTGCATTATTTTATGTTGGTGTTGTTTGTTTCTTACTGTAAATAAAAGTTATCAGTTAGGGTTGATCCAGTTTTTCAGAAATTTTATCTTTCTTTGTGTTTCTGAAATGTTTATTTCCTATTAATATCCCTGTAATGTTTTATTTTTAAGTGATTGTCTAATATACAAGTGTTTGTTGATTTTGTCTATGTAGGTTTTCTCTCTTTCAATGGCATTTCCAACTTATAGTGAAGTAGATTATGACTACAGTGTTGGTACATATGAAGTTGAAATATCAGCAACTGAGTCATATTGGTATGGACCGAGATAACTCGTTGTGTCCATCCATTCTGACAGCGTTCCTTTAACATTTCATCATGGTTCTGCTTGGAATGGTATGCCAGTGAGTTTAGCCCGCTGCAACGAAGTGTTACATGATGCAGGAGTCACTGGTGTGGTTAGAAGTCAGGTAGCCAATCGGCTTCTAATGGAATACACTAGAAGTTGGTTTTCGACCGACGCTGATTTTGTTGAGTATGGTCTTTGCCCGAATATCACTGTCAATGTACATTTCTTTGCTGACTCTTCGTCTGATTCAAGCTTTGTATCCGACATAAACGATGACATTCATATGGAGGTTGACCAACCAGATCATCCAGCACCTCTAGAGCATATGGAGGTTGACGAATTAAGGGAGATATATCACCTTGATCTTGATGAAGACGAATGTACAGTATGTCTACAGCCGATGTTGGCGTCAAATCTCGTTCTTGAAACGCCATGCGAACATTTCTTCCATCCAAGTTGTTTGCAATCTTGGCTTAGAGCTCAAAGCAATTGTCCTCTTTGTCGATCAGAAATCTAGTTGTAGGTCTATTGCAAAATCTAAGTATTTATCATTTAGTACCTTTTTGTATCTGATTTCCATTGTATGATGTAAGCTAATGTATATTTATGAATGAAGTTTGCTCTTGATCATATTTGTTTCTGATTTCAATTCAAATCTTACTAATCTTTGATGTTTAAGTAGGACATTTGTTGTGACACTAGGTGGTTAAGGCCCAAAGCATTGTTGACAATGTTGGTTAGAGTAGTTTGAAGTAGTGGTGCAGTAGCCTTGTATTTTTTGATTTTGAAGTTTATGTGGTGGTGATACTAGGTGGTTAAGGCCTAAAGTATGTTTAACAATCATATTAGTTACAAGTAGTGGCGACACTAACCCTCGTGTTTTCTGTTATTGAAGTGTATGGGTTGACATTTTCTGTTATTGAAGCTTATGTGTTGACACTAGTTGGGTAAGTCCCAAAGTAGTGCTGACACTGATATTAGCTACAATTACTTTTGACACTAGCCTTGTATTTTTTTTGTTATTTTGTAGTGTATGTTGTTGCACCAGGCGGCTAGGGCCCAAAGTCTTTTGTTACATTGTTGGTTAGAGTAGTTGGAAGTATTGGTGACACTATCCTTATATTTTGTCTGATGTTGAAGTGTATGTGGTGACGTTTTCTGATATTGAAGTTTTTATGGTGACACTAGGTGGATAAGGCCGAAAGTAGTGCTGACACGAGGTGGTTAATGTCCAACAATGATAACTGCAACTCAAATAACTGTAATTCGTTTTTAGTTTATAGTTTTACAGTTTTAATAGTTTTTTTTATAGTTACTCTGTAATGAACCGACCCAAATAACTGTTACAAGGAAGAAAACTGTATAATAATTGCCTATATATATCCATAAATAATTCTTTATTGTCCATTGGTGTCTGCAAACTGATTTTAACATAAATCAGTATACCAAAACTTTTAATCACACTGCTAACACATTCCTCTCCAAAAAGATGAATTATGGAAAAACTGTTGAGTTTTGCACAAGATTCCATCAAATGATGGACGAGCTTGATAGTGTTGTTTACCGGGGGTATCACATGACTCTCATTGATGAGGCATGTGAGACTAACAAAGAGGCTCGTAGGGCCGAGTTGGTGGAAGTCGTTGTGGTTCATTATACATTATATATGGAATTACGAAGATCAATAATAGCAACTGAACATCACATTCAGATTGCATCCAAAGATGAAGATGCTGAAGCACTATCAAAGGTGATATTTGAAGTTTTATCCGTAATTTTTTTTTCATACTGTATTGACTCTTGTATTTTATGTTTAATGTAGATGGAAAGAGAACTGGGCAAACAAAGACAGATGTTTGAAGAGGCAAAGGACAATCTCATGGAGTGTGTTAAAGAAGTTTTAGATGCAGAAATGGAAAGGAGGAAGAAGATTGATGACTTCTTAGGACTGTAGTTCTACTATATTAATAATTGATAATATTGGAACTTATTTATATGTTGAATGCATTTTTTTTTCTATGTATTCCATGCTAATGATACGATGTAACATATTAATATCATAATAATCATATGATTATTTTGTAATTTCGCACCTCATATTTGATATTATAAAGTGTTACTGAAGTTTTACATCTATCTCTTGTGATACTGCAGACACATTGATTAGTTTGTGGATTGTTTTGGTAAAAGTAGTGCTGACACTGTTTAACTAAGGTTTTATGTTATTGGTAATTTGCTCAACATCATCTTAGTTTTGCTAAACAATAGTTTATATTTGCGCAACAAACGAATATCCAGTTATAAACACAAATCACATATTTGATTACCGAGGGGAGAGAATTGTGCTGACATATAGAAAAGAACACAACTGTTCAGAAGCAGTTATAGTTGTATGCATCTTGACAAATACTATCCACCTTAAAACCATAGGGAAAACAAATGTCTTAATGTTTACGAGAAAATTATTCAGAAGCAGAGTCCAAAACTGTCTACACCCAACTACATTCCAAAGTTTACAAAAAAAACATGAAATTGTGTTGTAGTTGATAAACCAAGATTTAGTTTTTGGCCTTGAATCCCCTTCGAAGTCATTTTTGCATGTGATTTCGCTCCCTTCACAACTTCTGTGTTCACTTCATTCAGTCTGAGCACACAATATCTGTTAGGTACTTCACCCGTAGCTTTGAGATATTCTTGAAATTGCCCTTTTCCAATCCAAACTTGTACCCTCTCTCTGTCCCAAAGAAGGTCTCCATGTGACGCATGAGGCATACCCCAGAATGCAGAACTTTCTCTTCTCCAGCTCATGCGATGGCGACATTTGATGTTGGTGCAGTTGACACTATTTCTGCCTTTGCTCAAAGCCCCTTGTCTGTTAGATAAGCAATCAGCATATCCCCCTGCATGGATTGAATTATAAAGTATGTAATTTTAATTGTAAACTGAGGTGATATTTAAATGAAATTAATACAAGTAATGACATATTAGATATCATTAATAAAACTTACCAAACATTCGAAGGGTGATGGAAGGCTGCAAGTTGCATCAGTGCAAGATGGGGTGATATCAACGATCTGGACAACTTTGTTTTTAAAGTTGAAGACAACCATGACATAAAACACTTCTCGTTGAACCCCAAATACAATCTAATCAACATAATATAAAACAAATAGACATTAGTGATTGAGCTTGTTAACTTTGATTTCAAATTCAGTATTTAGAGAACTTTATTCAGGTGATTGCGAGGGAATACCATGTCTAAATCTATCAAAGAAATGTGTGGTGACAAAGACAATATAGTATCAAGGTGGAGGTTAAACCTCTTAAACTGTTCATCACAAGCTATTGATGATACACTCTCCACATTAAACTGGATCAAGAATAGAAATTAGTAAAAAAAAAAAAACAGACCCATTGTAATAATGACAAAGAATGGAGTGTAATTGAAGGATGAACTTGTAAAAATATTACAGATTTATTGATATTGACAAATAGTCTTGCTGGTGATTGAGCACTTTTATACTGTTCCTTGTGGTTGAGGACAGCTGTCCATGCATCAATAATGACACTAGACAAGTGGGTTTCATCTTCAAGTGTACCCATGTCTGTCCTAACAATTTCAACAGACTTGTGTTTAAATAAAACTTCCTTGCAAAGCGAATCATTATGAAGATGGATTAAGTAAAAATAATCTTTTACCTGTAACTGAACATACATTAAGTAAATTAAGATTAAAATGAACTTACGTGTTTTGAGTTGTTTTCATTGCTAAATAGGCTGAAACAGTGCGCTCAATTTCAGAGATAGGATCATTAATATCAACAACACGTGAATAATAAGGGCTTCTCAAAGATGCAGAAGGTTTATGTGCTCTCCTTGTAGCTTCTTCTCTCTTTGTGTCATTTAGTGTTCTGCAGCATTCACATCAGCTGCGTTGACACGCGATGATCTACGTGTTGGCAATGTAGTAGGGGGCTTGCATTTTCTTCTACCTCCCAAATGGTTCCCTGGTGGAATATCAAGTTCAAATTAAGTGGGTAGGGGATTTGGAGTTGTGCATAATGTGTCTTCAGTTTTAGCTTGAACATCCAGGTGTATTGGCGGATGACCATGGCCGCCTGGAGGAGCTTGATTTGGTTCATTCGTATCGTTGTTTGCATCTCCAGTGTTCTGTGATGTCCCTTTATCTTTCTGGAAAACAGGATCATTTAGAATTATATCAAAGAAAAATTCCCCATCTACTTTGATGTTTGATTTCAATTTTTGCTTATTCTAATACGCCATCTCAATTTGAGTAATGCAATCTAAGAAAGCAGGGTCTGACTAGAATTTTTCTTGGGAGTCGGTAAAATGTGTGTTTGGAGAGTCATTCATATAAGACCTGTCAGCAGCATCTGTAGTAGGCTTATGGGTTATATCTTCCATCCCTAGAAGCTGGTTTGCCCCATGTAGAAGTCTTTTCGCCTTGTCATCGTGTTGTAGTTCAGGCGGTACATTTGTAGACCACTCAACAAAATCGGATATAACAGATGCAAGGACATAAGTTTTTTGAGCAAAAAACATTATCCAACTCTAGAAAATAACAGCACATAAAAAACAAGAATAAAAAATAACCAGTAAATATCAAAACATGCTAAATTGCACCAATATTAGGTTGGATTGGTTTAAAGAATTCATATAAACCTCTACTGGGGGTGGTTGTTTTTCTAGATCAGCAGGGTGACTGGTGCCTTCATTGTTTTGTGCAGTAGTGGGCGGACAAGATTTAGACGGTATGTCTTGATGGGGAGGAGCAATTTGGCAAGCTTGGACTAAGAAACGGCCAAAGCCTCCGGTACTAATATCATCAGTTTCTCGTTTGCGCAAAATTTTGTAATTCATGCCAACAAACACTGGGAAACAACGACTCATTCTTCTGAGTGCGGTGCTTGTGAATAGTTTCACCCTATCCATATAAAACAACTGCAACAACAAGGTGATAAACCGAACATTCCAACACTAGACCACCGAAATGGCCATTCTTGTTTTTTCCCAGCTTTCCTTTTCATCAACCAAACTTTCCAACACAAGACCACACCAATTTAGGTCTTTCATCTCACCCAATTCAGGAACTACTCTTATTAAACTGTGGTTGCCATGCCCGTTTCCTAGAGTATCAACCAATATAGAGTCTAATATAACAATAAAGTTCACAAGGAATTGATCACCACAGTGAGTGTCAGCTATCAATTTATCCATAACCATAATTGTTGTTATATTATCCTGGACCTCAAATGTGCTTCTTCAATCTTGCACAAGACTGAAATTCTCTTTAGCTGTTTTTCTTCCAACTAAAATCTTCCCCATGGGGAACCCCATTGTGATATGCACATCTATTTCTGCAATTTCAAGTTCCCCTCCATTAGCCAGCACCAAGCAACACTTGTTAGCATCAAACTGATCCACTAACCAATATGAAAGATGCAGTGGTAGGGTAACAATATCCAAGTTGAACAAAAATCCAAACCCAATATCTTGAATGAATTTCTTCTACTTGTCATTCATTTTTTTCAATGATGACACCAGCAAGCGTGGGCTTGAACGTGCCTTCAAACCCGGGAGATTTTTTTGTCTTGTGTTCCTCTCATTCCTCACAATCATCTGCCTGTTTTCTGTGTTAGATTGTATGTCGGTGGAATCTGTTTGTTCATCAGATTTCATGATATGCACAATTGAGTTTACATGTTGAACAATTATCTCATTAGGTGAATGGTTATCCAAGCTTGCAATTTCAATGGTTTCCACACCAACAATGCTAACAGGAAGAGCAGTCACAAGGTGAACTTCTTTCTTACTATTTTTTTGAACAAGTGGTTAAGAATCTTTTAATTCAAGCGACCGACAATCATCCCCTACTTCATAGGCTTTACCAGGCTCATTATCATCAAACAATTCATCTTTGAAAGGAGGTGAATCTCTAGATAAATCAACTACTAGAGGTTTAACTCCAAATCTTTTTGATCTCTTGGAAGATCGATTTGGCCTTTGTAGAACAGGTGAATCACTTAAACTCTGGGGACGTTTACCTATAGAATGAACACTTACAATCCGTTTCTACAAATATTGGAAGTAATGACATTGTAATAGAAGGCAGTTTATACCGTATAAAATTCAAAACTGAATGATAAATCCATCACATTAATTTCAAATTATAATGTGCAAGTAATTAAATTAGCAATGGTAGCTCTTGGAAGCCTGAATAACTGCTTGATTATAAACGTTCAAACCTCTTGAATAAGCGTCATTTTCTGATTTTCGTGAAAACTAAACCCTAAACACAATTCGTTCTAATTTAAACTATAATATACGGAAAAGACGAAATCAAACCTTTCGGATCCGATGACATGTTGATGTATATGATAGATTTCTTCTCCACAAAACCCTAAACACAATCTCGCAGAGAAAGAGAGAGAGTAGATTTAGCTGGAGGATGAAAACAAAACGAAGGTGATGGAGAACTTCTAGAACGAGAAAAACTTTTTAGACATTTACATTGGTTGCTTTTTATATTTTTTTAGGAAAACCGTTTTTCTTTTCTTTTTTTGTATAAAATCGGAAATTGTGTAATACTTTATTTATTTCTTATTATTTAACTTATAATTCCATACCTTAAATTTATTTTTTCACAATATGATTATTTACTTTTAAATAGAATATGATTGCACAACATGGTTTATTGGTAGATATTTGCTCAAAAACATATTATATTTGCTCAACAATAGTTTATATTTGCACAACAATCGAGAGTTGTGAAATTATTGGTAACATGATCTTATTTTCTCTCTTTATGTTTACATACTTTCTCAATGGATTATTGCACAACATCGTAATATTTTTGCTCATCAATCATATAAAATTGCACAACATTGAAGTGCAGTAGGGGAAACATTTGCTCAAAATCATTTTATCTTTGCTCAACAATAGTTTATATATGCACAACAATCGACACTTGTGACTTTGTTAGCAACATGATCTTACTTTCTTTATTTATGTTTTCATAGTTGCTCAATAGATTATTGCTCAACATCGTCTTATTTTTGCTCATCAATAGGCTAAAATTGCACAACATCGTATGATTGATGAAAACTTGCTCAACATCATCTTATTTTTGCTCAACGATAGTTTATATTTGCACAACAACAACACTTTGTTGGCAACATGATCTTATTTCCTCTATTTATGTTTTCATAGTTGCTCAATAGATTTTTCTCAACGTGGTCTTATTTCTGCTCATCAATAGAATAAAATTGCACAACATCGTATGATTGGTGAAAACTTTCTCAACATCATCTTATTTTTGCTCAACAATAGTTTATATATGCACAGCAACAACACTTTGTTGGCAACATGATCTTATTTTCTCTATTTATGTTCACATAGTATCTCTATAGATTATTGCTCAACATGATCTTATTTTTGCTCATCAATAGAATAACATTGCACAACATCGTATGGTTGGTGAAAACTTGCTCAACATCATCTTATTTTTTCTCAACAATAGTTTATATATGCACAACAACAACACTTTGTTGGCAACATGATCTTATTTTCTCTATTTATGTTCTCATAGTTGCTCTATAGATTATTGCTCAACATGGTCTTATTTTTTCTTATCAATAGAATAAAATTGCACAACATCGTATGATTGGTGAAAACTTGATCAACATCATCTTATTTTTGCTCAACAATAGTTTATATTTGCACAACAACACTATGTCAACTTTGTATCGTTTTTTGAGTGAACAACAATGATATAGATTTGAAATTTCATGAGCACCGATGGCAAAATTGCGCTGACATAGATGGAAAAGAGTATACAAACTTGTATTATTACATGATAAAATCTAAAATTTTATTCTATAATATTGAATTAATGTTTATTTTGAAACATTAATGTCATTCACAATGTCTAAGTTGTATTATTTCCTAATTAACATTACTTTTATATAATACCGATGACAGAAATTGTGCTGACAACCTTATTTCGAATGCTTCAACCTTCTCTTGAACTCTCCCATTGAAAGCTTTCTATTTGAAGGTGGTCTTCCTGTTCTCTTTCTTACTACTAGGGGGTAACATTTGATAGATTTTATCACATCAGGGATGTTCCCTTCATCTTCTACCAACACTGGATATATTGTTTCTACATATGCCATACGCCAAGCATCATTGCTGTAAAATTTTGCAACAAAATCAAACACATTTGTCTTTATGTGTGTAATGGCTGCTAGAATATGTACACACGGTATTTTCTCGACATCAAATACCCTGCACGTACATGTCCTCGCTGATAGATAAACTATAACTACAGCTCCGTGACCTTTGATCTCAAATTGTGATGCATTCATCCTTTCTACTCTCCATAACTCAACTTGCTCTTGTGATTTCCTTATCACCTTAAGGATTTCAGGAGTTATTCTGTCTTGGTTTCCTAGTGCATTCTCTCTTCTTTCCTGGAACCATGATGTGAGCTTTTCTCAAGCAAACTCCATAAGGGCCATAATGGGATAATCCTTTTTTCCTTTGAAAACAGAGTTCAAGCTTTCAGCATTGTTGGATGTCATCATGTTGTATCTATTACACTTTGCATGTGCTCTGGCCCATTTATCAAAACCTGCTGACACCAGATATTCTGACAGTTTTGGACAGGTTGCTTCTATTTATGCAAGGTAGTTGTTGAAGTCTTGGATAGTGTAACTTTCTGCTGCTTTTTTGAACATTTTCCCCAGTTCTTTTTTCTTGAATGTCGCTTTGATGTTTTGTTTCAAGTGCAACATACATATGCAATGTGTAGTTGTTGGGTAAAATAAAGATATAGCCCTTGAAATGCTAGCATGTCTATCAGAGACAAACACTAAGTCATTTGATGGAGGCACAACCTTCGGCAGCCGATACAAAAACCATTCCCAAGAGCTGTTGTTTTCAGAGTCAACAATACCAAAGGCAAGCGGAAAAATATGTCTATTTCCATCTTGTGCAACTGCTCTAAGCAACGTGCCTCTATATTACCCAGTTAGGAATGTGTCATCAATAACAATAACCTGGTATATAAAGAAATGAAATTACTGATCTTATTGAATTTAAGAAAATCAATGAGAACATAATTTATGCTGACATTGATTAAGACATACCTTCTTTAAGAGGGGGAATGCTCTGATGCACTGTCCAAAGGAGAGGAATAAGTACTGAAACCTGTCTTCATTGTCTGTTAAAAATAATGCTATAGTCCCATTGTTTCTCTCCATGAGCATATGGAAAAATGATGGTAAATCTGCATAATTTGATTCTGGTGTCCCCTTAACAAGTTCGTGTGCAATTTTTGATGATTTCCATGCTCTCTAGTAGGTAATTGGCATCTTTTTTTTTTGTTCTCATCTTATCCATTATCTGTGCTGGTTTGTATCCAACGTCAACACTGTGTAATTATATTCAAATTATAATAAATAATTTATTAAAAAGTAAGATTAAATATAAATACTATTTCTTACAAAATTTTCTCACCTTGATTCGATGATGCTTGCAACCACAGAGGATGAAGGCTGTTTGCAGTGTTTTGTTCTAAAATCCCACGTGCAGATGTGCATGTTTGTTGTAAGAGGAAATCGAGTTTAAAATATAATAAAATAATTCAAACCAGATTCGTGCCCCTGCAAATAATTACAAGACTTCCTCCTGATGTAGCAGCGGGAAGTCAGGATCGATCCACGAGGAAGCGTGTCAGTGGATCCTAGGTAGCGGAGAATCTCACAGAAGTGGTCGACAATAGGCGTCCTAGATCTCAAGTACAGTTGCTCGACAGAAGATCGGACAAGTCGATTTCGGCACAGCAGCAGCTCCCGACGATGTTGGTCAAGATCGAGTAACCTTTACTCGAGATCGAGTAAGGTTGTTGACGTCGGTTTGGCTCTTGTCGATCACCTGCACACAGAAGCTACGACGATTTTTGATCGAGGATCAGTAACTCGTGGTCGAGTAGTGCAATTCGAGATCGAGTAGGACAGAAGATAAAAACGAAATAAAGAAAAGACAAGTGCTTTGGGATTTCGAACTAAACTGTATGTAAAAGACTTCCAAGATTGGGGTTTGCAACAACGATAACCAAGCATGCATTAGGCAAGGATAAAACAGATAATCATATAATTCGCATCAAAGGACTAAGCTTTCACCTTTTCCAACAATTAGACAACTCCTTCAAGAAAGCCTAATTGTCTCTACCGATTCTATGTTTACAATCCAAGTTGTTAGCATGGACCACCATTGAATGGGTAATAAACAAATAACAAGTAGTAGATGCTCAAAACATGATAAAAATCGGATCCGTACCTCAAACACGCAGGGCTATCATCGGGCTCGCCCCAACCCTAGAAGTGGGTGGACTACTCGCGCTTCATTGCAACCTCAGACATTGTTGAATGAAAAGAAACTTGCATTAAACTATATTCAAAGTCTTTACAATCCCGGCAATCCAACTCTCGTTGAATGCCAAAACCCTAAAACCTTTGAACTCCTAAAACTTCTCGGTGAACTATTTCTCTAGCTTCTGAATTGAATTCTCCCTAAAATCAGCCCCATGGGCTTTATTTATAGCCTTCTAATCCTTGCTATTCAAGGACAGAATATCTATATCTATATCTAAATCTATATCTAAATCTATATCTAAAAGTTATAAAGATAAATAAATGGAATAACATAATTAAATCTAAAAAGGAAATTATATCTAAAAGCCTAAAGTATCTTCTTGTGGATAAATCTTCTCCTTCATGATAGAACTTGATAAAATCGGATAGACTTGGCAATCTTCGGCTCCAAGTAATCCCAATCCGAGTAGAACTACCCAAACCGCGTTATGCGTTTCCGGAAGATTTCCTCGATCTCGAGTAACAGGGTCTTGTCGACTTCAGTGGCTCGGCATCTCGGGTAACCCTTGCTCGATGTGGCTCGGATGCTGGCTCACAAATCTCCTCGATCTCGAGTTACATACTCGATCTCGAGTAACAGTGTCGGACATAGCTCGGCCTGGTGACATCGAGCAGCTCTTCCTCGGACTAGCTCGGATGTGTGCTTTGGAATTCGTCGATCTCGAGGAAAGTCCTCGACATCGAGTTGTGATGTTCGGGTGCTAGGTCGGGTAACACTCCTCGGCATCCTGGGGTAGATTCTCCTCGACTCCGGGTGTGGTCTTCATGGCTTTGTCGACATCGAGTAGGTAACTCGATCTCGAGGAAAGTGCTGGAGTCGGGTTGGCTCGTCTTTAGCTTCTCGACATGGGCTCCTCGATCAGTGCAGTGTCCGGACAGGTCTTTGTCGATATCGACGAAGACTAGTCGATATAGAGTAAAATATGTCCTTCGTCTTGACTTCTTGGTTTTCCCCCGAAATGGCTCCATATTCTGCAATATTAAACAGAAACTTATGTAGATCTCTATTTCTGACAAATTAACATAAACTACATCAATTCGACATATTCCCAACCCGAAATATGCAAAGTGTGTAGAATATGGAACTAAAATATGCAAAAAGACATGGCTACTTTAGAGACATCAAATCACCCCATACTTAGACTTGCTTGTCCTCAAGCAATAACCAAACAATAACCAAGACCTACAACCCATCCTTCAAGTCTTCGCCTTTGTCAAAAGCAACATCTGAAGTAGTAGCAATGTAAGACAAGTGAATTTAACGTCATCACACATATATGAGCGATCCATAAGTATAGGCAATATAAATCCAACCTTACAGGAATAATGTGTTTACACTCAGCTCTCAATGTGTTTAGGCTATGTAGATCATCTCTCAACTCAATTCCATATACAATCTCATAAACATTGCAATTTAAATATTAATCCACTTCACAACCAATTATGAAAATGCAACAAGAATTATCAGGAGGACTTCGCTCAATAGAAGTCTTCAAAGAAGATTCCATTCGACGGGGTTGTAATGAGGCTTGGTAAGAAATATAAGGGTATGGAATTATTTGGCCATGTGGTGCTTAATAAAATTCGGGAATCAAGACTCCTAAATCTCCAACACAACTCAACCAAACCATAACTCTCAATCATATGCATCAACCAAACTCCCCAACTTATCTCAATGAAGCATGTAACCTTTCAAACTTAATTAACCTCTCCAAAGTATGAATCTTGCGAATAAAGAAATAAGGTAAATTTGGCTCATGCACTTTATTTGCAAACATATATATACTTTTTCTCTTCTTTTTTTTTCGATTTTTTTTGAATGAAAATAACTAGTGCATTTATAGGGTGAGCCAAAAATCTTTTTACATAGTATGCATAGCAAGATAAAAATATAAAACCAACCCATATCCTAATAAATTCAAAAATCCTCCTTACTTGAAATGAAACACAAGCTCATTCTTTTCACAAATCATCTTTCCAACCATCTCTAAGTCTTAATTCCCAAATGGGGGTCAGGCTCAATTTGGCTAAGGATAATTTTGTGGAGTTTATAATAAAAGTCTCAGGCTAATGTTCTGGCTTCAAACAAGGATAATGCAAGGTAGGTAAAGAGAGGATAAAATTGGCTTAAAATGTGCCTCCATCATTTAATTCTCATTCACATCAACATATAAATGCATTGGCTTTGAATAACTATCACAACATTTAGAGATGCATAGGAAGAGTAAATACACTCAAGAAAGCAGAGGGATTTTTAATGTTCTCCCTATAAGGCCAAAATTCTCACTAGGACAATTTTTGTTGGATTTCACCTTTAGCTTAGGATCATATGTGCTCAATTTCATCACAAGTTCACAATCCACATAAAAACAATTTCGAGGACTTAGGATAAACATTCCAAACATGCCATAAGGTTTACATGATCAAGTCAATCATTATTCATCATCATAGGACATCTAAGTTAGGGTATAAAAACAATGACAATGCAAATTAAACATGCATTTTTTTTTCTTTTTTCAACATTTTCTATTTTTTTTATGCAACTAAAAACAAGATTAAAGTATGACAAAAGACTAAAATGCATAAAATTTAAACATGAATGCATAACATAAAAAATAAAATTTCCCCATGTAAAACCAAAAGCAAGACTAAAACATATTGTAATGATAATAAGCCCTTCCCCCACCCCATGCTTAAAATATACAGTGTCCCCACTGTATAAAATCAAATAAAAACAAGAGTAAAGGAAGGAACTCACAGAATAACACATCGAGGATGGCAGATCAGTGCAGGTCGAGTAATTGATCTTTGTCAATCTCGAGTAGTGAACTTGATCTAGAGGAGGCTTGTCTGCGTCAAGTGGCTTCTGAAATCAAGGAGTGTTGTCTGGCTTAGTCGATATCGAGTTGGCCTACTCGATATCGAGGAGTTTCTAGGCTGCTCCTCTTTGTCGTTGTCGACTTGGCCTTCGTCAATTCTGACTGTTTTTCAGGGACTTCTTATTCCACTTTTCGCGATCCTTATATGCTTGCCGACCTAAAAGTGTTAGATTGCACAAAAAAAACAAGACTATCCACATGAAGTATTCTAAACCAAAAACCAAAACCAAAACCAAAAAGTTCAAAAGTCCCAAAATTCATAAAGTTTTATATACATGCTCTAGATTTTAGAGTCGTTACGCCGACTTTTCCTTTTGCGCTCAGGGACCTTTAGTGTGGGGCCCGCTCGTGCTTAGCCCTTCTCCTGAATCATCTCGGTCCTGATTGTAGTATGCAAGCTCAGCTGACAGGTGGTTTCTTGCATAATCTTCCTTCTCTTTCTTCTTTTTCCTTCCAGCTCTTAGTTTTCGCAGATTCTCTCGCCACGGTGCCTTACCTCCCCTTAGATTATTGAAAATTTTCTTAATGGATTGAGGGGGAGTAGAATTCATACCTGAACTTACCTTTTCAGACCCAAAACAGAAATTTTCGGGCTTGGGGTTAGTCGATATCGAGTATGGCTGGTCGATATCGAGTACAGGGACCCCATACTTAGGCTCTTGGCAAGTATGTGGCTCAGCAGAGGAAGTCGATGTCGACGAGCTTTGGTCGAGATCGACTAGAGGGTTATTCAAGATCGAGGAAGTTTTGTCGATCTCGAGTACAATGTTGGTGCTTTCCTCCGTCGATTGCTTGGTCCCATGGTTGCTAATGCTTTTTACCTCTAGCCATGAAATTTCCTCCTTTGCAGGGCCAAAAGAGAAATCTAAAACCTCATCGCCTATGGTGAAGGTGAGCGATCGATTCTTGACACTAATTCTGGCATCTGCAGTAGCTAAGAATGGTCTACCAAGAATAATAGGGCTAGTAGGATCTTCAGCAGAGTCTATAATAAGGAAATCTGCTGGAACAAAGAATTTACCAACCTGGACGGGGACATTCTCAACTATACCTGTAGGGATGACCACTGTATTATTTGCCATGTATAGCTTGGCATCCACAGGCTCTATGCATCCTATTTTTACCTTCCGTCAGATTGATAAGGGCATGATGCTCACACTTGCTCCTAAATCACACAGAGACTCATATTGATATTGTCCAAAACCCACAGTAACAGAAAACTGACCAGGGTCAGCTCTCTTTTCAGGGAAGTGGAGTACTTTGCACTCGCCTGCGATCTCTGAGATGGATCGCTTCTTGCTCAGGATTTCCTTCAGAAATTTGACATATCCAGGCATCTCTTGCAGGCCTTCTGTAAAAGGAATAGAGACGTTCAATTCTTGTAGCATATTAACAAAACGGTTAAACCTACCTGAAGTGGGGTCTTTTTGTGCTTTGGAAGGGAAATGTAGTGGCTTTTTCTGCTTCGGAGCCAGATCAGACGTCGGAGGTGTTGCAGAGTCGTCGAAGTCGGCCACTTTTTCCTCGATCTCGACCAGTGTTTCCTCGATCTTGACTTGGGTTGTCGACCTCGAGTTGCTAGGCTTCGCAGTGGAGTCCGAGCTGGGCTTCTGGTCTGTGTCGAGGAGATGTTTTTCTAGATCGAGTACAGGCTCCTCAAATTCGAGTTGATTCTGCTCTGTGTCGAGTTGCTTCTCTGCCTTGTCTTGATGTTTCCCAACCTCTGGCTCATGTAATTGATGCCCACTCCTGAGTTTGATAGTTGCGACGTGTTCGGTCTTCCCTTTAGGATTTGCTTCTGTTTGCCTAGGGAGCTGTCCGGATGGTCGTGGGATCTGTGCAGGGATTTGACCCATCTGGGTCTCTATTCCCCTTTTCCAAATGTCTAGTTCTCCAAATTTTATTGTGATGTTCTGGAACTGGTTATTGATGGTGCCTTGATTCCGACGCATATCCTCAAGGATCAGCTGCAGATCGTCCTTCTTTTAATCCCTTTCTGGATGTCCTGGAGCTCTGTAGGGTGGTGGGTTCCTAGGGGGACCTTGGTTCCATTGTGGTTGATAGAACTTTTGATCTCCCATGTAGCGATTGGGACCCCCAGCGTAGGCTACCTCTTTATGTTTCTCTGTCATCCTGACTTGCTCAGTGTGTGGGCACTCAGTAGTGGTGTGTCGTTGTGATCCGCATTCGATGCAAGGCTGATTGACAGACAGATATTTGACTTGCTTGAGGAGCTTGCGATTCCGGTCTCTGTAGAACTGCTCCCTGACATCCAGGTCAATCTCCTTTGCTGGCTCATATAGTGGCATAGATGGTGCTGGCCTGGCATAAGAGTTCTCCTCATAGTTTGCAGTAGACCCACATTTGTTATCATAATTGGTGAGTTTGTCAAGCACCCCCCAGGCGTTAATTGGTGGCATCGTCAGATACTCATAGCGAGTATACTGGTTGATTTTGTCCTTAGTAACTTGGTCAAGAGAGTTGAAGAAGATCTCCTGAATGACGCAGGGTGGTTGTCCATGAGTAGGGCAAGATCTCAGCAGATCTTTGTAGCGTTCCCATGCCTTCGCTAGCGGTTCCCCATGCTTTTTTTTGAAGGCTGTGATTTTCTGGCGGAGGAGTGCTGTTTTGGCGGGAGGGAAGAATTTGTTCAGAAACTCTTGCTCTAACTGGGCCCATGTTGTGAGGGATCTTGGTTTCAGCCCTTCAAGCCACTTTAGTGCAGGTCCAGCGAGAGACCAACAAAAAGCCTTCATCTTGACATATTCCAGAGTTATACCTTCAGCAAGAGTACGGCACATGTCAGAAAAATTGGTAATATGTTCAAGAGGACACTCATCAAATTTGCCCTAAAAAGCATTATTTTTAAGCTCTATTAGAAATTGAGTGCGAATTTCAAAAGAGTTTCCAGGGATTAGAATCGCTGATTCAGGCACGACGAGAGTTGGATGCATATAATCTTCTACAATGGTTGGGAATAGGGCAAGCTCAGCTTCTGCTTGCCTTGCGCGCTCAGCTTCTTGTTCCCTTCCTGCTCTCTCAGTGGCGATAGTAACATCTCTTGCGGCTAGTTCCCTTGTGAGCCTCTCAATGAGTTGTTCTTGTGTCGCTGCGGCCGCCATGGCTCTTTGTAGTTTAGCTCTGATGTGTAGAAGGCGTTCTGGTTCGTCTAAGCCGTCAAACTCAGGTGGTTGACCAGAACGGCGCATACACATGTAAAGTAATTCAAAGTAGATGTGAGATTTAACTACCTAAGGCGCGAATGATAGCTTCCCCGGCAACGGCGCCAATTTGTTGTAGGAGGAAATCGAGTTTAAAATATAATAAAATAATTCAAACCAGATTCGTGCCTCAGCAAATAATTACAAGACTTCCTCCTGATGTAGCAGCGGGAAGTCAGGATCGATCCACGAGGAAGCGTGTCAGCGGATCCTAGGCAGCGGAGAATCTCACAGAAGTGGTCGAAAACAGGCGTCCTAGATCTCGAGTACAGTTGCTCGACAGAAGATCGGACAAGTCGATTTCAGCACAGCAGCAGCTCCCGGCGATGTTGGTCGAGATCGAGTAACCTTTACTCGAGATCGAGTAAGGTTGTCGACGTCGGTTTGGCTCTTGTCGATCACCTGCCCATAGAAGCTACGGCGATTCTGGATCGAGGATCGGTAACTCGAGGTCGAGTAGTGCAATTCGAGATCGAGTAGGACATAAGATAAAAACGAAATAAAGTAAAGACAAGTGCTTTGGGATTTCGAACTAAACTGTATGTAAAAGACTTCCAAGATTGGGGTTTGCAACAACGATAACCAAGCATGCATAAGGCAAGGATAAAACAGATAATCATATAATTCGCATCAAAGGACTAAGCTTTCGCCTTTTCCAACAATTAGACAACTCATTCAAGAAACCCTAATTGTCTCTACCGATTTTATGTTTACAATCCAAGTTGTTACCATGGACCTCCATTGAATGGGTAATAAACACATAACAAGTAGTAGATGCTCAAAACATGATAAAAGTTGGATCTTTACCCCAAACACGCAGGGCTATCGTCGGGCTCGCCCCAACCCTAGAAGTGGGTGGACTACTCGCGCTTCATTGCAACCTCAGACATTGTTGAATGAAAAGAAACTTGCATTAAACTATATTCAAAGTCTTTACAATCCCGGCAATCCAACTCTTGTTGAATGTCAAAACCCTAAAACCTTCGAACTCCTAAAACTTCTCTGTGAACTATTTCTCTAGCTTCTGAATTGAATTCTCCCTAAAATCAGCCCCATGGGCTTTATTTATAGCCTTCTAATCCTTGCTATTCAATGATAGAATATCTATATCTATATCTAAATCTATATCTAAAAGCTTTAAAGATAAATAAATGGAATAACATAATTAAATCTAAAAAGGAAATTATATCTAAAAGCCTAAAGTATCTTCTTGTGGATAAATCTTCTCCTTCATGATAGAACTTGATAAAATCGGATAGACTTGGCAATCTTCGGCTCCTAGTAATCCCAATCCGAGTAGAACTGCCCAAACCACGTTACACGTTTCCGGAAGATTTCCTCGATCTCGAGGAGTTTTCCTCGATCTCGAGTAATAGGGTCTTGTCGACTTTAGTGGCTCGGCATCTCGGGTAAGCCTTGCTCGACGTGGCTCGGACGCTGACTCACAAATCTCCTTGATCTCGAGTTACATACTCGATCTCGAGTAACAGTGTCGGACATAGCTCGGCCTGATGACGTCGAGTAGCTCTTCCTCGGACTGGCTCGGATGTGTGGTTTGGAATTCGTCGATCTCGAGGAAAGTCCTCGACATCGAGATGTGATGTCCGGGTGCCAGGTCGGGTAACACTCCTCGGCATCCTCGGGTAGACTCTCCTCGACTCCGGGTGTGGTCTTCGGGGCTTTGTCGACATCGAGTAGGTAACTCGATCTCGAGGAAAGTGCTGGAGTCGGGTTGGCTCGTCTTCAGCTTCTCGACATGGGCTCCTCGATCAGTGCAGTGTCCAGACAGGTGTTTGTCTATATCGGCGAAGACTAGTCGATATAGAGTAAAATGTGTCCTCCGTCTTGACTTCTTGGTTTTCCCCCAAAATGGCTCCATATTCTGCAATATTAAACATAAACTTATGTAGATCTCTATTTCTGACAAATTAACATAAACTACATAAATTCGACATAATCCCAACCCGAAATATGCAAAGTGTATAGAATATGGAACTAAAATATGCATAAAGACATGGCTACTTTAGACACATCAATGTCAACATATACTATAACCTCATGCCAAGTTGGACCAAAAGTTTTGACATGCACTTTCCATTTGCAATTAGGATCTACACAATGCACCCTATAATACTTTGTATCTTATTTTGCCACACGAAAACCAAATATCTCGGTTATTGACAAGATTCCCAAAGCATTCTTAACAGCTTTCCTTGATTCAAAGCTTTTCCCTATGCACATCAAGTTTTGTGAATTCAGATTCAGACTAGGCATAGTAGAGCTATCAGCATCCCAATCTTTTAGTGTAGTTTCTCTCTTGTGTGTTGTAGAATAGAATATTCTCCATATTTCATCTGCAGAATCTTCATCACTTGCAGTATCATTGTTTACATAATACATGTCATCTCCAGTATCTTCTAACAATACACCCTTCATTATGGTGTCACCGATCAATGTCATGTTATTTTCCCCTGAGACAATGTCAGTTATATTTGGATTGCATGTCACCAACTGTAAACTGTCAGCTGAGAATGCCTGTTGATCTTCTTGTTCACTATTTGTTTTAATGCTGACATAAAACTCAACAGCAAATTTAACATCTTGTAGTTCGGACAACCTTAAAAAAAAATTCAAATCAGCATCACATTCAACATTAAGCGGAGCTTTGAAGAATTTGAAAGGGTGTAAATGATTGAATTCTAATTCAAATGCACTGTCTATATTGAATCTGTTGTGCACTTTTTCAGTTAAACCCTGTAGTGTTATTGAGTCATCAATCATAAACACCTTTGAAGTAGTGTCTCCAACAAAGGTTGGACCTGAATCATCAAATAACCATTTCCCACCATATACAACAGTAATAACGTGGGTTGCCATTGTAATATGTAGAGTATGAATTTAAGAAGATAAATACATTGTAGTAGTAACAAATACAATCTAATTGAAACGATTACATGAGCAATCAAAGTGTAATGATGACATGAGCAATCAAAGTATAATAAGGAATGGGGAATTTCAATATGTTGTCAAATGCAATATTGGATGCAACAGTGAGGAATTCATATCATCTAATCAATTATATGAATATAATACAACAGTTATGAACACAATCCTAAAAATTTAATCAATTATATCATCAAATGCACTGTCATTGAAATGTAGTGATGACACGAGCAATTAAAGTATAATAAGGAATAGATACTTTATTATATTGTCAAATACAATAATATATGCAACAGTGAGGAATGTATATCATTAAATCAACTAGATGAATAGAATACACCTATTATGAACAAAAATCCTAAAAAATTTGCACCTACGGTGCAAATTTTTTTATGAGTCAAATGCAGTGCTGACATGAAACATTCAAAGTGTAATAAAGAATGGATAGATGCATCATTATATTGTCAAATGCAACAATGGATTTTCACCTCCTGTCCAAATTTTCTATGACTCAAGTGCAGTGCTGACATGGCTCAATCAAAGTGCAATAAGGAAGTGTAGTGATGACATGAGCAATCAAAGTCTATTAAGGAATGGATACTTCATTATATTGCCCAGATTCAAGTGTAGTGATGACATAAACACAATATTGGATGACATGAACACAATATTGGATGCAACAGTATGGAATCTATATCTTTAAATCAACTAGATGAATACAATACACCTGTTATGAGAAAAATTCTATAAAACTTGCACTTTCGGTCCAAAATTTCTATAATTCAAGTGTAGTGATTACTTGAACAATCATAGTGCAATCATAGTGTAAGCAATCATAGTGATGACTTGAGCAATGTAAAATCTTAACAAGCATAAATAAGCATAAACATACACAGATTCGATTGGAAACTTGAAAATTACACATATATAGAAAAAATGATCATAATCAGTAATTCATGATCTTAACAAGGCGCAAATTTTGACGCATTCTATAACATTAATCATTTGATTCTACTGTATGTGTGACTCCATAACCTTAATCAATTGATGCTTAAAAAATGAATCAAAATTTTCACCAAAGGCACAAATTTTGATGCATTCAATAGTAGTAATCATTCGGTTCAACTATATTTTCATACAGGTATAGCATATATAAGCATAAATAAGCACAGATTCGATGGAAGACTTGAAAAACACACACATATAGCAAAAAACGTGCATAATCTGTAATTGATTCTTAAAAAATCTTTCGAAATTTGCGCCAAAGGCACAAATTTTAACGTAATCTATAGCTGTAATCACTCGATTCAAAGCAGTAATCCAAAAATTAAAGGAAATTTGCGCCTTCGACGCAAATTGAAGCAGTAATCCATAGCAGTAATCCAAAAATTGAAGCAGTAATCCAAAAATTGAAGGAAATTTGCGCCTTTGGCGCAAATTTAATGTGACTCTTCAGCATAATTGATAATCAACTTAGAATCGTCAAAATTCTAGTAAAATTTGCGCATTTGGCGCAAAATTTCCATGAATTCAAGGTAGCGTTTGTTGTAGCTTGTAATCGAATGCTTTGCTTACCTGATTCCTAGAAGAGACTTCGGAATCGATGGTTTTGATGATGTCGGAGAGATGATCGGCCGTAAATTCTCGCAATCGCCGTTGAGCAAATTGGGAGGGAGAAAGAGAGAGCGTGCGGAGAGGGAGAGCCGGAGGAGAGAGAAACGCGCGTGGGAGAGAGGGAGGAGGCTCATATTTAGGACATTTCACAAAATTGTCTCAAAACGTGGACATTTCGCAAATTAGGCCCTATTTCGTGGCTATTTTGCAAATTCTCCCTATAAGGATTAGGAAAGCCGTCGACGATCGGACTTCTTTCCTAACAGGATAAGGATTAGGAAAGCAGGATAGGAAAGAAATTTATTTGAGTTCTAACAAGGTGGATAAGATATACGGAGTAATATATACACTTCTCTACCTTAGATAATTTGACCTTATAACACATTTTTTTAATAAGCTAATTTTTTTATAAAATATTAATTATATATATATATATATTAATTCATTAGTAATAAATATGAAAGTTTTAATTAAAAATTTAATATTTTATAGAGCTTTTAACATTGGTAAAATATATAAGAAATGGCCTTTAGTTGGTGGGCGGCCTGGCTCACTAGGAACCAAGTGGTTTTTAGACAACATAAACAGCTATCAATCGACAGTTATGACCAAACGGTAAAAACACATATGATCAACTGGTTTAGGGCTAATAGAGACTCTAATGACGAAAAGAACAAAGGGTATGATAGGGAGATACGAACGAGGAATATAAAACGAAAAAGGACAAATCAAAAATGGAAAAAACCACCACCGGGATTCTTGAAACTAAATTTTGATGGCTCATCCCCGGAAAAACGCAACAGCTCAGCTGGTTTTATTATCCGAGATTGCGAAGGTGCCCCAATTACAGCAGGGGTGGAGACGATTGGAATACAGTCGGCCCTGTCTTCGGAGGCCCGTGCATTACATTTAGGTATAAAGAAGGCAATTGAGTTGTGTTCCGATAGACTCATAATTGAAGGAGATTCCTTAATAATTATAAATTATCTTAAGCATGGGATGAAGTTCCCATGGGAAATCGAAATGATAATGTCAGAAATATCTTGCCTACTCCGTGGGTTTCGCGAAGTGAGATTCTTCCACATGCTTTGCAAAGGTAATCAGGTGGCCGATTTTATTACACGAATGGCCCGTTCTACCAGAAATCCGGAACTGCTTACTGATCCAGGTCTTTTTGACCTCATCCGAAAGGATGCTATCGGATAGCGCCTCGGCGTATCCGAATTCTTACCTCATCAAAAAAAAAAAAAAAAAGGTAAAATATATAAAAAAGAAATAAAACAAATTACAGGGTATAATTTAAAATGAAAGGAGTATATTTGAAGTGAAAAAGGTAATTGGAACTTTTGATACTTTTGGTGTTCCAAGTTTGACCAATCAATCAAATCTAAGAGAGAGAGAGAGAGAGAGAGAGAGAGAGAGAGAGAGAGAGAGAGAGAGAGAGAGAGAAAGTCGAAAGAGAGGGGTGGGTGGGTGGGTGGGGGGGGGGGGGGGGATCAGGCTCAGCTGTGCAGATGGGGGTGTTGCTTTGATGATTGCAGAGGAGGGTGGGGGTGGGGTATCTAATCTTGTAGCTTAGCTTTAGCTACCTCCTCCTCGATCTCTCGATCTCTATCTATCTCTCGGAATCGGAAACCTTTTTTTCTGGTTTGTCTTACTCTCCACTTTTCCTACTCCTACTACATGCATATGCATGTTCTCTCACATCACTACACACCTTTCCATCTTCTTAGCTATATAGCTTATTGGTACAGCCCACACTACTATACTGTACTACAGTATATATGAGAGATCGAGAAAGTTAAACCCATAGAGGATCTTCCGATTGCTTCCAACACCAATCAAACTATACAACTGCAACTTTTCATGTGTTGTGTTTTGTTTTTTGGGTTGCCAAGAAAGATTTCTATATATTTTTTTATTTAACTTAATTAAGATCGATATACATACCTACCTACATACCTACTTTAAATCCACTTAATTATAGTTTGATTTACTTTAATAACACCACATCTAATTCGCTAGACATATATATATAAATAAGAAACCGACATTTTTTAAATAAATAAAAAAACCCCGTATATAGAGTAAAAAAACAATAGGGATCGATAAAGGGTGTTGGGGCCTGCAGGGTGTTAAACGGGGGGTTGGGTTGGATGGGTCACGTGAAAGCAGGGACGGTGTACGGAGGATTTGATATGTTACTGTAGGATGATAGTGTTGGAATATATATATATATACTATATAGACTTGGACTGTACTTGGTAGAGAGAGAGAGAGAGAGCATCTGAGGTCTGAGAACATATGATTAAGATGGAGATGAGGCTGGGGGGTACAGTAGCTAGCTACGTTACGTATATACTCCATCCATCTGGATCAACATCTTTCAACTGTTTGATTTTTGGTTGGTAGCTGTTGTTATGGGAATACAACAACAAGTTAAGAGCTTTAGTATTGGAGAGGTTAGGACCACTAGCTAGTACTAGTAGGAGTATACATCATCCTCTCTAGTCGATCTCTACCTACGTTCTCTCTCGATCTTCTCATTTTTTGCATGCGTACCTCCATACTCCATATATTCCTATCTTCTACTTCTCCATCTTTTTTTAATATTGCCCATCAACGGTATACATTCTCGGGTTTTAAAAATTGAAATCAAAATGTATTATTAATTTCCAATTTAAATGTAGGGTATAATAATAATAATAATAATAAACTTTGAATCTAAATAATTTCTAACTAATTTCTTTCCCATCAAAATATTATGGAGTTTTTCATCCGACGAACTCATACATCCATTTTTTCTTCATCATCGTCATCGCCGTTGTTAGTTATATATTACTGTATTAAATTATATTTATAGCACTTATACTATTCTTATCACTATTTTGTTATTTAAGATATATTATCTTTATTATAATTTGGACAAACACAATCAAGGAAGAAAATCTCCTCCAACCTTGATTCTAGAATCTCCAAGAACTCCCGAATGTTTGCTACAAAACAGAACAACTTGTTTCACAAGTTGGCGCCAATCTGCTACAAATACAGATCAGGGAAAGCTGCTTGAAAAGACTAAAATGCCCTTACAATGGCACGTCTATAGGTGGTGTGTGTGTTACATTGTGAATATGTGACAATGTAACATATATTCCCATACTTCAAACTGATACTTCAAACTGATTTTCCACCATCTTTAGAAAATTAATGATACACCTCAAGACTTGCATCTTGTCTTGAACCAAATAAACTCAAGTGGTTCGTGAGTGATCATCTAACTGTTGTAAGGAGGAAATCGAATATGAAATATAATAAAATAGATCAAACCAGATTTAGGCCCACGCAAATAATTACAAGACTCCTCCAATGCAGTAAGAGAAAGTCAAGATCGAATCCACGAGGAAGCGTGTCAGCGGATCCTAGGCAGCTGTAAATCTCACAGAAAAGCAACAGAAGACAGAAACAAAGGAACAAAGAAAGAAATAACAGAAATATTTAACGAAAGCAAGAAATAAAATAAAGGCAGCAACTTTACTCGATCTCAACAAGGTGCAACTCGAGATCGACTAGGGACAGTAAAGACAGAAACTGAAAATCGACGACAGAAACTCGACTCAGACAACACAGTACTCAATCTCGACAAGAGGCTACTCGAGATCGACAAGAAATAGTAAAAAACAGAAACTTCGGAATCGAAAACAGAAACAGAAACTCAACTCGACGTAGACAAGACCCTACTCGAGATCAACTAAGGTCCTACTCGATCTCGACAAGCCTCTCCTCTGTATCGACTAAAAATGCAGAAAATATAAATTCCAGATTCGAACACAGATTTCAGAATTTCGACAGAAATAAACTCAATATATTAAAGAACTTCCAAAGCCAGGGTATCAACACCACAACGATAACCATGCAAAGTAATACATGAAGGCATAAAAGATCATGCTTTCCATCAAAATAACTTTCGTTACTAACAAATAGGCATATAGAGGCTTTCGCATAAACCCTAATTGTTACTAACCCTTTTTCACATAATTAATCCAAGTTGTATTAAGATCACTTTCGCTTCAATAATACAAACAAGAATCACCTTCAACTCTCGCAAAAGAATCATGCTCATAGGGATAGAAGACGAATTGCATAACAAGATCTGACCTTTACCGCATCACGTCACATGGCCACCGTCGGGCTCACCCCAGCCCCAGAAGTGGGTGGACTACTCACGCCTCATCGCAATTGCAGACATTGATGTATGAAAAGAAACTTGCATTAAACTATATTCAAAGCCTTTACAATCCCGGCAATCAACTTTCACAGAACGCCAAAACCCTAAAAACCTTAGAACTCCTAAAACTTCTCTGTGGAACTACTTGTGTCTGTCTGAAATTGAATGAATGAAAAACTAGCCCCTAGGGCTTTATTTATAGCCTTCTATTCCTTGCTATTCAAGGATAGAAGATATCTATCTATATCTAAAATTATATCTAAAACTTTAAAAGATAAATAAAAGCAATTTAGGAATTAAATCTAAAAGGGAAAAAATAAATCTAAATAGGTAAGATGTCTTCATGTTGATAGATCTTGTCTTCCATAGATAGAACTTAATGGAATCGGATAGACTTGGCTTCCTTCGGCCCCAAGGATTCCCAAACCGAGTAGGATAGTCAAACCGCGTAACGCGCTCCCGGACACGGCTCCTCGATCTCGAGTAGGGCTCCTCGACATCGAGTAGAATTCGTCGTCGACTGGGCTGGCTCGGCGTCTCGGCTAGCTGGTGCTCGACAGGCTCGAACATGGCTTCTGGGCGTCGTCGATCTCGACTAAGCCTCCTCGAGATCGAGTAGAGATGGTGCTCGGCTTCTCCGTTTTCGGCTTCTCGACTTGTCTCAACTCATCGACTCCGGACATGGCCTCTCAGTGTCATCGATCTCGACTAGGTGGTACTCGAGATCGAGTAGGGTTCCGGGAGTCGGGTTGTCTCTGACTCAGTGTCCTCGATCAGCTCTGCTCGACCAGGTGTGCTCGGACAGCCTTTGTCGAGATCGAGTAAGTGTACTCGAGATCGAGTAGAGTTTTCTCAGCTTTCTGCTCTGTTCTTGAAACGCACTTTCCCGAGTCGTCATTCGTCGGATTGACGCATATGACCATGCGTTGGAAAGCTCTTTCCGAGGGCTACAACTCTCATGAAGACATCAAAGCTTGATTCAGAATGATGAATACCGAAAAATGGCCTTTTCTCCAGCTGCACCATTCTTAGCGCGCTTCTTCATGACTTTCCTTCAAGCTCGAAAGTGCGTCCGATTTCTGTGAAATATAACAAAAACTTGTGTAGACCTCCATATATTGCAAATAAGTGTAAAATACACAGATTCTGTATTATTCTAACCCAAATGCATGCAATGTATGCAAAAATCGATATAAAAGTTACTGTAAAACATGGCAGATTAGGCTCACAACACTAACACAGTGAGAAAATACTTGGCACCACATATGGAAGGAGTCTTGTAAGGACCCCAAAGATACATGTGAACCAAATGGAAGGGAGCAGATGCTAAAGATCGATATAAACGTACACAGATTCTGTATTATTCTAACCCAAATGCATGCAATGTATGCAAAAATCGATATAAAAGTTACTGTAAAACATGGCAGATTAGGCTCACAACACTAACACAGTGAGAAAATACTTGGCACCACATATGGAAGGAGTCTTGTAAGGACCCCAAAGATACATGTGAACCAAATGGAAGGGAGCAGATGCTAAAGATTCACTTCTGTCAAATTTAAGTTTGTGCATTTTAACCATATATAGAACAAGTATCATAGATGAAATTGGAAACATCATCAAGTTTACAGATGGATAAATGTCTCATCTTAGACATAGATATGTGATCGAGCCTTGCATGAACCACATGAAGGTTGGTAACATTATTACAGATTACCCTATGATTATTCAATCCTTCGGAATTCTTCAAGTAATGAGTGGCATTTAGCTTGTACAATCCATCTTCCTCCCAACCTCCAACACTCTTCTAGTTGTAAGGGCTTGTAACCAACAAGAAGTAGCATCAAAACCAAACTCCATGTTCTGATCTTTTAGAAGCTTAGATAGTACAAAAAACAAATTGTGCCTGAATTAAGGCACATATAAGACCTTATGCAACACAAGATTAGGTAGCAACTGAACTGTACCATGACATGTCACAGTAATATGAGTACCATCAAGTAACCCCAATGAAATAGCACTTTTTAAGAGGCAAAGCTCAGAGAATATATTCTTATCAAATCCTATGTGATTAGTGGCTCTAGAGTCAACTATCCAAGCACAATTATTAGCTTTATTCGCACCAATAAGGTAAGAACACTTAGAGTACCTGCAAAGTGCATAATTGCTTGATTCACTGAACTTTCAGACTGATCAGCAGTGCTCTTGTCTTTCATCATCTTGACCACTTCATTGTAGATGGCATTAACCATACCAGGATCATGCCTCATTTCTTGAATTGGAAATCTTCCAGGTTGCTTTCCCTTATCTTCATCCTTTTGTCCCTTAAACCACTCAGGGTAACCAACCAGTTTAAAACAATACTCCTTGGTATGACATCTCTCTCCACAGTAATTACACACACGATCATACTTGGCCTTTTTGTAGTCTCTTTTAGCCTGCTTAAATTTAGCTTCATCAATCTGCTCATATCTTCGTTGTTGGCTCGGCCTAGCATTTCCAAATTTGTTCACTGCATTAGCCTCAATCTCAATCTGTGGCATCTTATTCACATTGAGCACATTCAGATCAGTAGGCAGCATAGAAGTGACTCCTTTAGATCTTCCAATTGAGTAGCCATTTGAAAGACCTTAAGTAATCCAGGCATTGGAACCTTAGACAATACATTTCCACAAAGAGGTTCATATATACACATCATTAAGGCCCATCAGAAATTGCAAAACCTTTGATTTCTCTTCCCTTTCAATCACATTTTTGAACAATCCACAACTGCACCCACTGATTCCACCACAAGTACAGCTAGGGATGGCATCCAACAACTGTAATTCATCCAAGAACTTCTTCAGTTTTCCATAATATGCCCCAATAGATAAATTCTCCTGGCGCACATTGAAAAGATCACGACGGGGTTGATATACGAGAGGATCGTTCAACTCATAAAACCTCTCCCTGATTTCATCCCAAAGCTCCTTAGCCGATTCAACACACATCAATGTCTCGACTACGTCGCCCGTCATAGAATTTATCAATCAGAATCTGACAATGTAATCTGCTCTTTCCCACTTAGCATAATCATCAGTATCCATGGGAGGTTTCACACAACTACCGGTTATAAAACCTAATTTCGCTTTTGCTCCCAGTGCCATTTTCACTCCACGGCTCCAACTTGTGAAATTCGAGTCGTTAAACATAGTAGTGACTAATTGCACTCCGGGATGGTCAGAGTTTGAGAGAAATAAAGGATTATAATGCACGGAATTCATACCTTGTGCAAAATTCCCAAATTGGACTCCGTCATTGATGCCCCCAGAAAATCCACTTCCAGCACCACCTGCAGGTGGTGTAACACTCACAAAGGTACCTCTTCCAGCTCCGGTAACAACATCAACAAAACTCTGCCCATGAGGAGACGCAGATCCTCTACGAGCCATGGAGATCTCAAAACTTAATAAGGCAATACGACCGAAGACAAAGACAACTTGAAATCACTACTAGATCTACCAAGTGATGCAATCCAAGCAGATCCGAATCACCAGATCGCAACTTGCTCTGATACCATTTGGACAAACACAATCAAGGAATAAAATCTCCTCCAACCTTCATTCTAGAATCTCCAAGAACTCCCAAATGTTTGTTACAAAACAGGACATCTTGTTTCACAAGTTGGCGTCAATCTGCTACAAATACATATCAGGGAAAGCTACTAGAAAAGACTAAAATGCCCTTACAGTGGCACGCCTATAGGTGGTGTTTGTGTTACATTGTGAATATGTGACAATGTAACATATATTCCCATATATAATATTAGTTTTTTTTTCCTAAAAGACAACTTGATATTTTTTTAACAAAAATACCTTATCGTGGCTCATTTGGAGCCACGATAAATGGGGTGATTATTATGTGAGAGCAACATATGATACTATCAAGGACAACAGAGATATAAATTCCATGGATCAAGCTCTCCAGACCTCTTCGTTTGGGATAAGATCTGGACATCTAAAACAAATCCTAGAACCAAGGTATTTTCTTGGTCATTATGTAATGCAGTCCTACCTACAAATTCGAGGCTAGCAAAAAGGATTGAAAGCTGGGACTCTTTACGTCCTTGTTGTCGACAATGGCACGAATCAAACTCTCAAGTGATAATTAGAGATTATTGTTTTGCATAAGAAGTTTGGGACATGATCGGGTATGATGTGTAAAACATTTCTAGCTTAGGGTCAAATATTGTTCAGTCAATGTGCAACACGCTTACAGAGCTTGAATTTGCAAGAATTTTTTATCCTCTGTTTGAAAATTTGGGTTAGGCATATGATTTGAGAGCAAATTCAAGCCTTTTCAACTGATGATTGAAGAGGCTGATGCTCTTTTGACTTACTTACAAAGAAGGAAATCCCAAGGCGCAAATGTACAATTAAATACCATTCACTCTCCTAAATAGGATCCTCTTGATGTTGGGGAACTAAAGTTGAACAATGATGCTTATGTCAAGAAAACACGAGAGCAGGGATTGGAGCTGTGCGAAGAGATCACAATGGATTGGAGTTGTGCTAAGAGATCACAATGGATACATGGTGGCTGGTATGACAGAGTAATTCGAGATGGAGATGTCCTGTTTAGCAGCAGAGGCGAAAGCTATCATATGAGGTATATCAGCTGCACATAATGCTCTTAAGATGGATATAAAGAGTGATTGTTAGGAGCTAATTAATCCTAATGTTATTAGGCAAGCAAAGATGCTCAATAGAGATTGAAATTTTTTCCTTTAATCCCGGCATGGCTATTTTTCTTTTTCATCTCAAGCAATTTTTCTTCTATCTCTCTAGCTAAGTTGTCTAGAAATGTTACTAAATGTTTTCTTGTTTCATTCTTTCGTTAGTCTTTTTAAAATTTGGGTTTTTTTTTCATTACATTAAACATTTGGGAATCCTCATAGTTAATTCTCCATGGTTGGGACACAATGTTCTTATAATCTTTCTTTATGGGGCCACATTTTTTCAATTTTGAAAGGTCTTGCCTTTCTTTTCGCATTTATTTGGAGTTCAACGAAAATCGGGCAATGGTGTGAGGTCGAGAAAGCATGGTTTCTTGTTGCAATATTTGGATACAATTGTAGTATTTGGTCTTGTATCAATGTTCTATCTAATTTTTCATAAATGTTGTTAATTAATATCTGTCTTGATTTTTCTACACATAAATTATATTCTCAATGGCATGTATGTCCAACAAGCTGCATCGATCCTTAAATTGTAGTAGACATTCAAATCAGTTATGGTGTGGTGGAATTCCTAGGACTCTAGTCTTTTCGCTTAAGTTTTGAATCTCATTTAGGTCTCTCATTGGGATTACTGGAATTGTCAAACTCTAAATGTAAGAGGTCAACAATGGTCAGGCGTTAACTTTATCTCTTTCTTGAGGAGGGGCATAGACAAAACATATTGCTTATGTTATTCCTTTGTCCTTGTTATCGATTTGCAATGTGATAGAACGTTCTTCTTTGATCACGATGTTAACTATTACATTCATAATCTGGTGGTTTTTCCATAACACACTACACACATATACCCCCTGCCCTACCAACGGCCAGAGCACAACATATCGAATCAAACCCAGCTTTTTTCCAAATTGTATCATCATGGGGTTGATGGCCTGTTTTTGTTTCCAATAGTGCTATTATTTTGATATTTTCAATTTTACAAAGGGTTTAAATTTATGTCCACATATTTCTTTTTCCAATTCCACAGCAGTCCAAGTACAGATTTTCATCATGAATAGAATATATAATCGTGAATCAACATTTCTTTTTTTTCTTTTTTTTTTTTAATTTTCTTTCATTTCTTGCTATAGATTTTTGATGCTTGATCTTGTTTGGCTTTTGCATATTTTGGGTATTATCATTCAATTTCCTTTGCTAAGCATGTTTTTCTTGTCTTTAAGACTTGGGCAAACGCATGTTGGCCCGTCCCGCTCGCCCTCCATCATCTATCAATTAATGACCCGAATTTACGTACATAATACAACCTACGTAAGGGTTGATTACATATGATCAATATACTCTACACACATTTGGATTCCTATGTGTCATATACTCTAGTCGAATTTATTTATGTATTGATTCGTGGTGCAATATTACTCCACATCTTTTAGACTGATCAATTAACGATTAAGTCTCTTTTAGCCACGTAAGTTATTGACCCCACATATTTTAGCCATCACATATTTTATCACATCGTTAAAGTTAGACTCACCTTAATTAACATAAAAGATTAAAAAAAATTTGAGTCAAATAACATCTTGTATAAATTAAATTGAGTCAAAAAATATATTTTTCAATTATATGATTTTTAATTAAATCATTTTAGATTTATAATTTATCTTTTAGCGATTAGTAATTTTCCATGTGGGTTTATTATCTAAAAATACATAACTTTTTCTTATTACCCAATACCGTGTAATTTTTTCAGAATCGTTTTGGCAAATATCATTTATGTTCATTTTAAAAGATTGGTTTTTTTTATGAAAGTCTAGCCAATTATTTTAGTTACATCGGTTTTTATTTCAAATCTAAGCCTAAATTATGTGATGACACTTCACCCGTCTTAAACTAATAAAATACTATTAAAACGTATTAATTCTTTTTTTTTTAATAATTTCATCCTTGGTCATAAATATAATTTTTTACAAAAATACTAAAAATAAAAAAATGACTCAAAATAATAAAAACTATCACATATGAACCAAAAATAATACGAACTAAAAAAAAGTCTCAAAATAATACAAAATATAACAAAAAATAATACAAATTTAACTTTAACTAAAAATAATACAAACTATGAAGTTTTAACTCAAAATAATACAAACTTTTGAAGTTGGACTAAGAGAAGAATAAAAACAAAACATTATTTACCAAAATTACAAAAAATATGTGTATATAATCACACTTTTACACAAATGCATCACCTTTATTTTTAAATGCACCAAAACCACTATTTATTTATTCAACTTTACAAAAAAACACTTTTTATTTTGAAATTAAATAAAATCACATCTACTTCATAGTCTTCATCCATAATTATTAAAAAAAATTTAGTGGGCTTGATGTATTTAAAATATAAAAGGTGGATTTGTGCAAAGTATGAATAATTATAGATTTTTTAAATTTTGATAAATAAAATTTCATTTTGAATGTTATCCTAATTTAAGTTTAAAAGTTTGTATTATTTAAAGTCAAAATTTCATTGATTGTATTATTTTTGGTTGATTATAAAGTTTGTATTATTTTTGGTTTATAGGTGGATACTTTGTATTATTTTGAGACTTTTTTTAGTTCGTATTATTTTTGGTTCATATCTCATAGTTGGTATTATTTTGAGTCATTTTTAGCTTAAAGAGACATATATGCAATCACACATAATTCATGAGATTGAAAGAATAAAAACATTTTAACTAAATGATATTAATAACGTTATATGTTATAAGATTTGATATAAATCTTTTAGGTAAATTTTAATCAAGATATACATCACTACATTTTAAATATTTTTTTTATTAAAATTGTTTAATTGTAATTATCAATTAAGGTGCACATAATATGATATGTGGTTAAAAGTAGTGGAATCATTAATTGATGTGAAAGAAGTGGAATCATTAATTGATGTGACTTAAATATATTGGATCATAAAAAACTTGGACCAGATTATATTGAAGAAAGACGCATAAACGAATTCGACCAGAGTCTATCACATTGAAATTCATGTCTCTATTCTATTATTATACTCCCTCCGGTCCAAAATACATGAGTTTTTACTTTTTGACACATTTTTTAAAAAGCGAAAAACTTTATAAAATATTATTTTTTTACATAGTTTAATACTTATTACTAATAAGTATTAAATTATATAAAAAAATAATTAAAAAATTAATATTTTATAGAGTTTTTCGCTCATTAAAAAACATATCGAAAAGTAAAAAACCGATGCATTTCTTAACGGAGGTAGTAATATATATTGATGATTACTAAACACATGTCAATAATATTAAACGGATGTAATATTATCTTAAAAAACCGGGTGCGTATAAGAAAATCCTACAATAATTAACTTTTGAATGGCCCTAATAGTTGACCGATTGTATCACTAAGAATCGAAATAATGAGACCACAGAAAGCGAAGGCGGGGTAGGAAAGGACGGTTTGAAAACGGGAGATTGAATCAGTACTCCGGCCTATATTGGATCTGAAAAACGTACAAGGTGAAGACCGGGTGGGATCGATGGATCAGTACAAAACAAATGGCAGAAGGACTAATGGGTTTAATTTGAGGGGTAATTGGCTGTTGGAAAATAGGAATTGGGTGAAATCAATGTTGGATGGATATTGGTGCCTTGGAAATATTAACTGGCAAGTAGATCGACCCCACTCCTCACTTGCATTGCTGCCACCTCCTGATCAACCCCCACTATTTTAAATTTCCTCCATTATTACTGTCATTTCTCATTTTCTTCCTTTTCAACTCACCACTCGAATCCATCCATGGATCTTCCCCTTCATATATGATTTGAATCTATGGTCGATTATTTGTGATTTTTTCTAAATATCAGAGAGCTACACTCCCGGAAGTCTGTGAATTTACTGAATGAACAATTTATAATTTGTTTGTTTTTTAATGCATGTATAATTGTCGAGTTGTTGGTTGTTAATGCTTAAAAAATGGTCATTCTGTATCGGTTAAAAGATAGGTTATTGACTTAGTAGGAAGTCGTGGAAGGCACACAATTAAGCGCGAGTCTTTAATGATGAAGAGTTCCCAAGCGTCGGTTGTGGAAGGCACACAAGCGCGAGCCTTTGATGATGAAGGATTCGCAAGCGTCGAAACCCTAGAAAATATGTATGGAATCCACCAAGAAAGGGACTTGAAATCTACCAAGAAGATAAAAGAGAAAATTCTCTAAAAGTTTTAAGGATTTTTTAATATGGGGGTTGTTTTGCAAAATGTCCATTTTCATAATGACTTTTGCAAAATGTCCTAAATTGACATTTTTACCCCTAGCTTCAATACCCTTCTTTTTCCTATTGCACCAGGCACCCCGTTTCTTCTGATTCACGGAACGACGAGCAACACCTAGCCTCCCCAATCTCCCTGATTTCGAAGATTTCGATCTCGATCTGAAGCAGGAACGCCAATTTCTTCATCAGGCATCGTCGATTTTGCCATCAGTCATCAAACCTGAATGAATTTGTGCTCAGTTATAGCATTGTAATCCCGAATTCAGATTTCAAAAGAGGTAAATATTGAACTTGTGCTCGTTTGTTGTTTGAGACGTGAATATTGTCATTGATTTTGATCTCAGTTAATGATTTTCATCTCAGTAGCTAATTTGATGATTGTTGTATTGTAATCCCGAATTCTGTTTTTGACATTATGATATATGTGTTTGAATAATATTGGATGTCTGCCATCACAGTAGCTAAATCCAATTTGATTTTGATAGATGTGTTTGAATAAAATTGGATGTCTGTTATCACATTAGCTAAATTTGATTTTCATCTCAGTTTGAATAAAATTGGATGTTTGTCATCACAGTAGCTAAATGCAATTTGATTATGATAGCTGTGTTTGAATAAAATTGGATGCCTGTCATCACAGTATCTGAGTTTGATTTTGATCTCAGTTTGAATGAAATTGGATGCCTGTCATCATTGTAGGTGAGTTTGATTTTGATCTCAGTTTGAATAAAATTGGATGCCCACCATCACAGTAGCTAAATGCAATTTGATTTTGATAGATGTGTTTGAATAAAATTGGATGCCTGTCATCACAGTAGCTAAATTTGATTTTGATCTCAGTTTGAATAAAATTGGATGTCTGTCATCACAGTAGCTAAATACAATTTGATTTTGATAGATGTGTTTGAATAAAATTGGATGCCTGTCATCACAGTAGTTAAATTTTATTTTGATCTCAGTTTGAATAAAATTGGATGCCTTCCATCACAGTAGCTAAATCCAATTTGATTTTGATAGATGTGTTTGAATAAAATTGGATGTCTGTCATCACAGTAGCTAAATTTGATTTTGATCTCTGTTTGAATAAAATTGGATGCCTTTCATCACAGTAGCTAAATCCAATTTGATTTTGATAGATGTGTTTGAATAAAATTGGATGTTTGTCATCACAGTATCTGAGTTTGATTCAAATTGTTCCATCAGATTATATGTATTAAACTTAACAGATGTCACCAGGGAACAGGTATAATGGATGTCAATCTGCTAACAGTAAAATTTGGAGGAGAATGGAAAATGGAAGAAGATGATTTAGTGTTTGTTGGGGATGTGTCATCAAAAGTGATTGTCATCAATCAGCTTATGAGTATGTATGAGATGAAGACTGAGATAATCAACAGATTCATCAACAGTGACAGTTTGGCTCCTAATCTTCAATTCAGTCATTTGCATCCTTTCAAGAAAACTATGGAGCCTTTTTTGATTGAGAATGACATTGATTTGAGGAGTTTCTTTCAAATTAGTGAAGTGAAGGAAGTGAATTAGACATTGCCTTTATATGCTACTGTTGTAAGGAAAATCATTGAAGATCGGGTTACACAGTTTATGAATGATGAAAATCAGTTGGTTTTACATGCTGGCAGCTATTTCAAGGATACATATGTGATGAAAGACAGCTTCTGTGTGCAGAATGATGATGTAGACTGCATAAATAATGCCAATGATACATATGATAATGGAGATGATACCGAGATTGAGAGTGGCATCAGTAGCACTACAATGTCCACAAATTATGCAGAATATATAAGTTCAAGAAATGGGGGCATTATTATAGACGTGGGACAACTGTTTAGAACAAAAGAAGATCTAAAAGATGATATTGCATTGTTGGCTGCACAAGAAACGTTTGCTTACAGGGTGAAAAAGACAACACCAAGTTATTACAGAACATTTTGTGTTGATAAGAGTTGCGATTGGAAAATTCACGGTGCCATATTAACTGGGTCAACTATATTTCAAATTAAGAAATACAATGAAGAAGATAGTTGTAGTTTGGAAGTAAGGATTGGAAAACATCGCACTCCTAACTACAAACTTGTAGCTGAAAAGATCAAACCAAGGTGAAATATACTGTAATTCCTTCCTGTAATCACTCATCCTTTGATATTTTGTTATTATGCGGAGACGGCGCAGTGGTTGCATATATGGCATGGGTACATACATATACATATAGTTGGCTAGATTGCTAGTTTGTGCTTTGAGGAGTTTGAGCACTTGGCTCCATTTTGTTAAGGTAAATTTTCTGATTGGTTTGTGCTTAGGTGAAATTAACATTGCTTCTCCTAGATTCAATTACTTATAGTTAGCCAAATGTTTTGGTTTTTGCTTCGGTGAAATTGGCATAGCTAACTCTTCTCCTAGCTTCAAGTACTTGCAGCTAACCAATTCGAAGTGTAAATTTTGTATGAAATCTATAAGGTTGATGATAAACTTTGTAAAAATGAATACTCTTTTGTATTTAATTAAGAATGAATGATAACTCCTAGTTTATGTTCAGCTTAATGTAAGAATGTATTAATATGTGTGTAATTTTTTTTATTATAAAATATATAATATTTGTTATATATTGAGAGGTCAAAAAAATTAAATAAATAAACCGTCACTTTCAAACCCCTTATAAACCGCCAACTAATGCCAAAATACAAGCACAAAACCGCCAGCTAAACCTAAACCTGCAACAATCACATTTGTGACTCTCAAAACTGCCACCTAAGCTCTTAAAAACTGCCACATTTGACTCCCAAAACCGCCACCAAAACCTTAAAAACCGCCACCTTACACAATTTACCAATTTGGAGAAACCGCTACATTAGGTCATTTGGTAGCGGTTTTGTTGTCTTAGGTGGCGGTTAATTACATTGTCTAAAATCCGCTACATTTGAGTTTAAAAACCGCCACATTTGATCTAAGGTAGCGCAAACTGATGTAGCGATAAAAAAACCGCTACCTTAGACTTTAAGTGGCAGATTTGACACTTTATATGACGGTTTTTGGGCGCCACAATAGCCTCTTAATGTAGTAGTGACTCGACGATGCAAAATTGGATTCATTAGAGATATAACATGAAATTGCCTAGTAAAGGGAAGTGACAATGAAGTGCATTATTTTCTAGAAAACCATGAAAGAAGGTAAAATTTGAAGTTGCTTTTGACATGTTGCATGATAAGAGGATGAAGGACTTTATATTTCCATATAATGCTCATTGTTGTATTCCTAGCCTTACCTATGCTTATGCATCACAAAAGCCATATTATGCCTTATTTCATACATTGCTCCACATGTTCTAAATATTGCCATTCTTTACCTTATTTCCCATCCGGGGATTATGTTGAGAATGATGTTACATTATGGAGATGTTATATGGTGTTTGTGTTGTTGTTATCATATTTGGAGTTTGGTAGGAAATTGTTTGAAATATATGGAAAATTTAATGAGTGAGAAAAAATCTGGTCACCTCAAGAGATAAAGGTAGATCGACTCTGCTCGCTGAGATATTGTTCAGTGAGATGGGACACACATGTGAGGAGTCCATAGCACTAAGTATCGGGGGCCATTCATGACACCCATGTTTGCAACTCGCGGGAAGGCAATGCTGACGTTAGAGAGGTAAAAGCAATATATTGAAAAAAGAGCATTGAGCGAAAGAGTGAAAGGTGATGAATCTTATGAAGAAGGAATGTGGAAATACAATTTGGAAATACTCCATTTCCCCGGATTATTAGCACCACATTGCCAAAAATTGCCCACCTTTAGCCTTTTACCAATCTACTCCTTATTGAGCTTAATTGAAGTCCTCTTGATTATTAATGCTTTGTCACGAATGAATGTTTTGCATAACCCTCCTTTTGTGAGTAGATGTTGCTTTTTTATTGCACATGCATGGATTTGTGGCATTAGTACCTTTTCGATGATGGAAATTAATTGTAGGGACATATAAGAATGAATCTATGATGTTGAGAGTTTTGAATTCTTCCCATGAATGATCATCCAAGTTATTGCTTGGGGACAAGCAAGCTTAAGTATGGGGTGATTTGATGTCCACTAAAGTGACCATGCTTTTATATACATTTTAGCACCTTATTTTATATACTTTGCATATTTCAGGCTGGGAATATGTTGAATTTATGTAATATATGCTTATTTGCAAGAAATGGAGAGCTACATAAGTTTATGTTTAATATTACAGAATTTGGAGCCATTTTGGGACGAAACCAAGAAGAGAAGAAGAAAACTGCATTTTACTCGACTTCGAGCAAGTTTCCTCGACTTCGACTACACCAGAGAGCAGAACCAAGTCGAGAAACAAAGGAGAAGACAACACGAGCAGGACTCAACTCGATCTCAACTTGCTTCCTCGAAGTCGACCAATACCAAGAGGCAACCTGAGCTCGAGGAAGAGAAAGCCAGCCGAGGAGCCAAGTCGAGCTCGAGGATTTTACTCGATGTCGACCAAGTTTGTCGATGTCGACCAAACCCAGAAGAATGCTCGAGTTCGAGAAGAAGAGGAGAAGCTGCTCGAGAAAGCCAAGTGAAGCCGAGATCGACAAGCCAACTCGACGTCGACTAAATTGGCCGAAGTCGACCAAAAACTTCCTGGGCCGCGAGTCGACTGGGCTAATCCGAGTACGAGTTGGTTGCTTGGACACGAAGCAAGGCTGGATCTATCCCTATTCTATCAAGATCTATCTATGGGAGAGGGATTTACCTACCACATGAAGACATGAAGATATTCAGATATTCAATTATTTTCTTTTAAGATAAATGTTCCTTTTATTAAGTTTTATCTTTAGAGATATTGATAGATATATTTCCTTCCTTGATTAGCAAGGATTGGAAGCCTATAAATAAAGCCTATATGGCTGATTTTTATTCATTCAATTTCAGAAGGAGAGAAATAAGTAGAGAGTAGAGAAAGAAAGAGAGGTCGAGTGGAGCGAGGAGAGCGAAAGTGACATGGCTTTGTTCGGTTTGTACTTTCTTCAGTTTGGTTTGATGCAAGTTGTTTCTTTTCAATCAACAATGTCTGCAATTGCGATGAATAGCGAGTAGTCCACCTACTTCTAGGGTCGAGGCGAGCCCAGCAATAGCCATGTGTGTTAGAGGTAAAGATCCGACCTTTTTCATGTTTTGAGCATCTACTACCTTTTATGTGTTTATTACCTATTCAATAGAGATCCATGCTAACAACTTGGATTGTAAACATAAAATCGGTATATACAATTAGGGTTTCTTGAAAGAGTTTCTTAATTGTTGGAAAAGGCGAAAGCTTGATCCTTCGATGCGAATTGCATGATTATCGTTATTTATCTTGCCTTATGCATGTTTGGTTATCGTTGTTGCAAACCCCGATCTTGGAAGTCTTTTTTCATATATTGTTTAAAAGTTCGAAGTTTTGCATTCGTTTTTTAGTTTCTGTTCTTTCTCGATTTCGACCAAATCTGGTCGACGTCGACTTCTTACTTTCGATTAAGCAAAGATCGTCGTCGCTTGTGTCTCTGCAGGAACTCGATCTCGACCAGACTTACTCAACTACGACCAATTTGCTCGACATCGAGCAACTTTCTCGAGATCGACCTAATTCCAGTGACTACTGCTTGATTGGATTCGACTTGCCTGGCCCCTGTCGACTAAACCTTAGTCGAGGTTGAGCACCCTGAAGTCGATTTCTACTCGTGAGATTCCTCCGCTGCCTGAGATCCGCTGGCACGCTTTCTCGAGGATCGATCTTGACTTTCCACTGCTGCATCGGGAGGAAGTCTTGTAATCATTTGCATGGCCACGAATCTGGTTTGATTTATTATATTATATTTTGAACTCGATTTCCTCCTACAACACTAACTGTCACCACATTACTATCACCAACTATAATCAACAAGAAAAATACATGTACATAGGACCAAATAACACAAATATGAACTTACAACATCAAGAAGCCAGCAACCGTTCCCTACCAACTTAGTGAAAAACGACTTGTTCATGTCAGCAGTAAACCCATAAATCATCCCATCACGCCTACAAAAACACAAAAAATATAAAAATAAAACCAAAGATAAATAAAATTATTATAGGAAGTAGAAATATAAAAAAAGGGAAGATAGATAAAAAAAACAGACAATTACCCAAGAGATCTAAAGCCAGTATAAAAATCAGTACGAGCCTCTTTGGTTAGAAAAGAGTTAGTCGGTTCTTTTTTAAGGCAAGGCTTCTTTGGTTTACACAGATTTGTATAAGGAGTATGGACTGCAAGGGCAGTTTTCCCAACCTTATGGGAACGCCTTAACGGAACCTCTCCTGGAACCTCTTCTTCTTCATCTGACGGTACGAGCTGCATAAAATCAGTGATGTTATGAAGTATACTCTCTATAGAAGAAGCATTAACATCAGCAGCAACACTTTCATCATTCACATCAGATGAATAACCAAGAATGACACCAACACCAGAACTGTCATTAACTGCATCATTTGAAGTACCATCAGTTCCATATGGTGAAATAATGACTAAAGTAGGAGTAACAAAGCCACTGTCATTAATTGTATCAGTAGAAGCATAAGGAGAAGCTTGAATTCCACCACGTGACACAACAATTGCAGAGACACCACTGTCAGTAGGAACACCACTGAGATTAAGCTTATCATCTGAAACAGCCACTTCACTTGAGACAAACACATCAGTAAGAGGAACAACAATGTCACCAGTTTCAGCCATAGAAGCAAGGACTTCAGCAGTAGCAAAAGCATTATCATCAGCAGTCTTATCAGGAGAAGGGAGAACCCTGTCATCAGCTTTCTCCAGTGAACCCAGATCTGTCCCATCAGCAGTGCAATCAACATCACCCTCTATTGAAGTTGACGCATTATTTGATGGATGAACACAATAATCTGTAGGGTCAGACTCAGTGGAAGTATCGTTGTCATCCGTTTAATTTAAACAGCTAAAAGGATACCCATGCTGAGAAATCTGATAGCAGTTCTCCCTAATCCCAACCATATCAGGCTTGATAGATGCATCCAATTCTTAACGAAATTTTTTTAGAGCGGATTCACTGTCATCACTAGAACGATGAGATTCCAGTGAAGCAATTCTCTGCTCAAGTCCAAGGACCTTAGGTAACATCCTCCTTCAACTGTGATTCAATCTTTTCAAAGGATGTCCTAAAAGAGTTGATAATTCCTTCAAGAAATTCAGCTTTTCCAACCAAATCTTTAGCCCAACCAGAAAGATCATCACTTGCAGGAATAGAAGAGGAAGGCAAATCAGGTGCAGACTCAGACGGAGGGGCACTAAACTTACCACCTGTAGGAGGAACATGTCTAGGTAGTTTAAACTTGGATTTCTTTCGCTTGTCAGCATGAGCTAGAACTTTGTCACCCTTCTTTGCTTCTTCTTTACTCTTAGAGGGAGATTGGCTCTTTGAAGATTGTCGAGATGGGATCACTCGTTGCTTCTTCTTCATAGGCTGATCAACAGCAGCAGAGCTTCTCAACTCTCTTTTCTTCACCACAGGACCAGTACTGGCATCACTGCGCTTGGACCGTGTAACCACTGCCTGCTTGAGAGGAACATGATTGGCAGCAGTGCGCGTGGACCGTGTCACACCTGCCTTCTTGAGAGGGACAGGACTCTTAAAGTCAGACGTGGCATCAGTGGCAATTAACTTCTTTTTCCCCAATGGTGACTTTCTGACTAAGTCTTTCTTTCGAGTAGGAAGTTTAAGAGAAGGGAGAGTAGCTTCAACTCCACCATGAAATATGGGACCTCCTGATTGCCTAACACCATAAGCTTGGATACGTAACTTCTTAGCAGATACTACATCATTTTCATCAGTACCCAACCCAACGAAAGAAGTAACAAATGAATCAATGGCGTCATCAGAGACTTCGTCAGAAAACGAGAGTTGCGGGCCATTCATAAACTCGGCATAAATAGGATGGACAGTAACACCCTAGCAAGAGAACAAGAAAAAACATTACACAATGACAGTTAGGAAATGGAACAATGAACTGATATCAAAATAATAAAACACAAGAAGAAAAAGGATGATTACCAAATCTTTTGAAAAAAATTCAGCACACTTGTCATAGTTAATGCAGAAATCAACATTTTCACTATACTAAACAATAGAGGCAGGTAATCCTTCACAAAATGCAAAGTTACAACATGTCATCGAAGCAATTTGAGGAATTGCTTCTAAAATCCAAACATGAGATCAAAACAACAATAAGGACAAAAAAATAGAATAAAAGAACAATAATATAATAATAATAGGCATACACAATAAAAATTGGAACTTAAAAGTAAGTGGAAGGGAACTACCTGAAATGCTAAGGGATAACCGAACACATTGTAGCCAAACCTCTCACCTCTGTTGGCTTGTTCTGATCTCATGTCTTTCTTCAAAAAATACAATGTTTCCAAATAGACAAGACGTCCAAAAGGATACAGTGATAATCTGACCAAATCAGAAACAAGATCAACATACTGTTGACGAACAAGATAGTTTTTCCTCTGGGGAGCAAAACACCCTCAATTAGTAATAGGTATGCTAAGGATAGTTTCTTCTGAGACAACTTTGGTTCCTTTTTAAAAATGGCAATAATACCATCCAAAGTTCACTCAGAAACTCCCAAAAACTCCTCCATATTAACATGAGGAAAGGTAGACTTATCAGAACCATTATCTTCACAAACCAACACGGTTACACAGCAAAACTCAGCAAGCAAGAACCATAACAAATGTCGTCCAACTTTAAACCACAATTCATTCCTTTTCTTAGTCTTCACTTCATGTAGCAGCATCTAGAAGATAATGTCATCAAAAGATAAAATACTACCACCATATGGAAGATAATGTCATCAAGAGAGAAATATAACAGACTGTAACCAAAAAGATAAACTACTACCACCAAGCATGAGAAATATCAAATACATAAATACACAAAAGAGAAAGAACAAGGGCATATAACAGACTATAATCAAACAGATAAACTACTGTCACCAATCATAAGAAATATATCAAATACATAAATACACAAAAGACAAAGAACAAGGGGGTCATAAAAAATAGTGTAAAGAATCCTGTCACCATAAGGACATGTGGTGTACAGTATGGTTGAGTCTTTAGGGTTTAGGGCCAAGGCCCTAAACCCTAAATCCTCAACCCTAAACCCTAAAATGTTATGTACAATACTTCATTAAGAGATGAGGGGTGTCATCACACTTAATGATGTCACTAATAGGACAACCCTAGGACAAGGAATCAAATACCCTAAAGAGGTTAATGCTAAACAAATATTCTGTCAGCAGAAGTAATGGTGTCACCAAATGGAAACCCCTAGGACAAGGGAATCAAATACCCTAAAGGGGCTAATGCTAAGCAAATAGTCTGTCAGCAGAAGTAATGATGTCACCAAAAGTAATGGTGTCACCAAATGGATACCCCTAGGACAAGGGAAGCAACAACCCTAAGGGGCTAATGCTAAGCAAAGATAATGTGTAGTGTAAGGAATCTTGTCACCACAAGGACATGTGGTGTACAATATGGTTTAGGGTTTAGGGTTGAGTCTTTAGGGTTTAAGGTCAAGGCCCTAAACCCTAAATCCTCAACCCTAAACCCTAAAATGTTATGTACAATACTTCATTAAGAGATGAGGGGTGTCACCACACATAAAGGTGTCACCAAAAGGACAACCCTAGTACAAGGGAATCAAATACCCTAAAGGTGCTAATGCTAAAAGCAAATATTATGTCAGCAGGAGTAATGATGTCACCAAAATTAATTGTGTCACCAAATGGATAACCATAGGACAAGGGATGCAACAACCTTAAGGGGCTAATGATAAGCAAAGATACATGTGTGGTGTAAAAGAATCATGTAACCAAAAGTAATGGAGTCACCAATTGGATACCCCTAGGACAAGGGAAGCAACAACCCTAAAGGAGCTAATGCTAACCAAAGCTTAATGTGGTGTAAAACATTAAAATAGTGGGAATATATGGTGTCACTAAAAGGATAATTCTAAGCAATGAATGGTCTCCCCACCATGAATGGACATAGAACAGACAATAACCAAATAGATAAACTACTGTCACCACGCATGAGGAATAGATCAAATACACAAGTACTAAATTTAAAACAAAATCAGTCCAAGGAAGAAATAATGCATCATATCACAAACTCAGAAACCTTATAGAAAACAAAAGAATCACAAAACAGAAAGAACAAGGGCTTACAACATCTGGAACCAAAAAGGGAAACTACTGTCACCATGGATGCAAAATTGATCAAACAACTGTGCATAAATGCTAAATTTGAAACGAAATCAGTTCAAGAAACAAACAATGCATCATATCACAAACTCATAACCCTTACATAAAAATAAAATCAAAACACAAACCCTAACCGTTTCTTAACAGGGTAAAATCACAAAAACAAAACCAAATTAAACAACAAACTGAAGACAATCAGAGAAGAACATGCAGGAAATGGAAGGAGATGTCCAAATACAAACATAAATTGCAAAACCCTAAACAGAAACCGATTTCATTTGAAACGACAGTGAGCAGTACCTGATGACGATGCCATTAGAAGAACGAAGAGCGACACGAAATCAGAATGGGAGATGAAACCAGCAGAACAACCGTCGAAAATAAGAGAAACTGATGAAGGAACACCGACGAGGGCTGAAACTTCGTGGAATCGGGAAGAGAAATAACGGACGAAGTGAAGAGGAGGGGAATGATGATGGAAAAGCAAAACCGCACAACTGACATTGTTTGAATTACATAAGGGCTGGGGCATTATGGGGTTTTCAAAATAATTTAGAACATTTAGCAAAAACTGATTTTAAGTGGACATTTTACAAAAAGAGGTTGGCAAAATGGACATTTAGCCAAATTTCTTCAAGTTTTAATTGAAATATGAATAATAATTATGGCTCAAGCCTACATTTGTTTATATAGGAAACAAACCCTAAAAAGATATATAGAAAAAAAATCCTAAAAGATAAAAATCATAACTTATCCCCAAAGCAAAATTAAACCTATCTTAAGAAAAGATAAAACATAGGAAATAAAAGATATATATAATATCCTAAAATACCTAAAACCCTAAAAAAAGCCCTAATTTTATCTTAAAATCCTCCTACATCAGACTCCTCCACTTCAAAAGAACTCACCCCAAGTTCTCTACTAGATGTACGACCCCATCGACATAGCTGTTATGTCCTGTATCTACTACCATATTCATTTCCTTATATATATGTTGCATCAATCTTCATCCTTGTCAGTCATGATTTCATAATTATTCTTTTGATACCACATGCAAAAAGATGCAAAAATTGCCCAGGCCAAACTCGGAGCTTTTGGTACGGTCCACACGATTTGCAAACCTACCTCATCCTCCGCAGAAACCTTCAAGCCATTATAGTGAAGTGGGTTGCCTCTTTTATAACTAGTTAGCTTTCTGGATCCCTAATAACGTCGAAGCTTCTGTCCAATTCGCTTTGTCGCTCTAGGCATACTTTAGAGACTTCCAAGGACCTTATCTTGACAAGCCTTCTCTTGAAGGATCTCCTCTTGGAAGATCTCTTCTTGAATTATCTCTTCTTGAATGACATCCTCTTCAAGCGCCTCCTCCTCAAAGACTTTTTTTTAAGTAGACTCATCTTCCTTGGGACTGCAATCGTCCTCCAGTTGATGACCTTAATTTGTCTCTTCATCCACCAACGACTTGCGGTTGGAGGTGCCGAGGGAAGTGTAGGTGTTGACGACACGGGTGCTATTGATGGTGTTATCATTAGTGTTGCGAACATTGAAGTTGGTGTTAATATGGGTGTTGTGAATATAGTAGATGACGTTGTTGACGCGTTTGTTGTTGTTGTCGTTGATTTTTCTGGCAAACAATGCCATCAACTAAAGCTCCAGGCCTTTAAGAGCCGTGGTAATAGCCATGCAAAACTATTTAAGATCTGCCTTGGTAGCTCGTTGATCTCCCATCGTGCTTCAAATTGAAAATAGTTAGGAGAAATCTCGCTCTAATACCACTTGACGTAGTAGGAAGTCGTGGAAGGCACGCAAGCGCGAGCCTTTGATGATGAAGGGTTCACCATCTTCGAAACCCTAGGAAATATGCTTGGAATCCACCAAGAAAGGGGCTTGGAATTAATCCCCCAAGAAATAAAAGAGAAATTTCTCCAAAAGTTTTAATGAAAATATGAATAATAATTATGGCTCAAGCCTACATGTGTTCATATAGGAAACAAACCCTAAAAAGATAGAAAAAAAACCTAAAAGATAAAAATCCTAACTTATTCACCAAAGCAAAACTAAACCTATCTTAAGAAAATATAAAACATAGTAAATAAAAGATATAAATTCCTAAAATACCTAAAACCCTAAAAAAGTAGAAAATCCTAATTTTATCCTAAAATCCTCCTACATCAGTTATTTATAAGAATATAGTGAATTTCTACATACATTTTAGCTCGCACTTGTGTGTTAAAAGTTGAATAGTTGTTTTGCTTGATAACCCTACTCTTGTTAATATTTCCAATGTCTTGTTATTCTTTGGGATATGCTAGGAACTCATGTGTTGATGATAGTAAACTCTAATATTTGATGTCTTTACTTAGATATCTTGTATGATTAAACAAGTGTAAAGGGAAATATAACATGTAAGATGCACGAGAAAATAAGTATATGCTGATTAGGCAAGAGGTAACCAATTAAAGAAAAGATGAAGCGTACTTGGGAGACTGTCCCAACAAGACCTGGAAAAAGCCCAAGGAAGAAGCAAGAGAGTTATTTTTGAAGGACAAATGTGAGTTGCTATGAAAAAAGCTGAACTACAAATAAGGTAGTCCGTGAGTACCCGGTTAAGCGATCCATGATGGATTAGTTGCACAAAGGTCGAAAATACCGACGACATGGGACCCATATATCTTTTTGATGATTTTCTTTGTACCAGTTTTAGAAGATGTTTCAGTCATGAAGAAGCTTGAAAAATTTCCATATTCATTCAAGGAAATTAGGAAAGAATTGTTGAGATTATAATCTTATATTTCCTTATTTATAGAGGTCTTTTTCATGGAGAAAAAAAATTATATTTAGAACTATATATATAGAGGTCGAAATCTGGAGGAAAAAGATTTTTCTACGGTTGCAAACAAATTATAAAAAGAGAAGAATTCATGGAAGTGATAATGCATATTTTGTATGGAATTCTAGGTTGTTTTTGGGTGCATTAGATATGAGTTTGAGTTAAGTCACATCTTTATACTTTTTTCATTCGAAGTTCAGAATCAACACCTTTCTATGCTAATTATGCATATTTATGAATCCGAGCTCAATGAGATGGTGACGGAACCTAAAGCTAGCTAGGATCAATGGCTTGAAGAAGAGGAGGAGAAGGCCAAGAAGAAGCTAGAGAGAAGCCAAGTGAAGATAAGAGAAGAAAATACTAAGGATGCAGTAGCGGCACCCGCCCAAGATTCTTATGTGCCCGTTGAGCCAGGCGCCCGCATGAAGAAAGCATGCACTCACCCGGGATTGGGGACCGCCGCGAGAGGATAAGCACGAAGAGTCAGATTCTTATCCGAAGGAGATTCTTTCCTATCCTTTGGAGATATTTCTTAGCCTCTTTAACACTGCACTAGGGTTTCAATTCAGTTTTAGTTTCCGAGGTTAGCCATGCTCGGTTAATTAACCTAGCCTTTATAGTTTTGCTTGCATTTCAATACAGTGGTTAGGACATATAAGTACCCCTTTAGGCTTAGGGATTTCGACACCAGTTAGGCTTAGGGACATATAAGTACCCCTTTAGGTTTAGTTTCCAAGGTGAGCTAGCCATGCTCGGCTAACCTCGCCTTTATAGTTTTGTATGCATTTCAATACAGTGGTTAGGACATGTGAGGGCTTATGATTATCTCAATTATCTTCGTGCTGATATTGCATAAGTGTTGTTTGTCTATCTTAACTGGCCATTAGGATATATATGCATCATGCTAGGATTATAGCTTCATTATGATATGGCGGGCCTTAATTCGTTAGTAGCCAGCATGTCATGTAGTGATGGGTATGGACTCATGATAATGTTGGAGAGTTGACAAATAAATGTTATTTCTTTTAGTGGAAGCGATAACTAGAGATGAGAACCAGGTGACAAGTCGAACATATGGGAGAAATAATTTTTATTTGCTAGGTGTTAGGGTCTTAATGTTACTCGCCCCAATATACAAGAGTTTAGGGAGTTATGTAGTGTTATTGGCAGGTTCGGCCTACCTCAACTTTGTTCTTAAACCGACCATAGGATAATTGCATAACTATTATTGCATAATAGCCCAATGATCATAGAAGTACCATTGTTGCGAATGTAAGTGAAGCTATATTACTCATCATATTGCTATTTCATATCTCAATCGTTTCTAGTTTAGATTTTTATTGCTTTCTATTTATATTGTCATTTGCTTTATTACTTTGCATTGCATAAGTATTTAACAGTCGTACTTGTTCTTCGTGGGATCGAACCCTTTCTTACTCTATATTACCTGTTAGTTAGAAAGTGGGCTTGGGTACTATTTGGGGATAATTAAACCATGACATTTAATCGTCCCCATCCTCATTTCCGTTTACAAAAAGTCAAAAAGTCTTCCCGTCCCCGTTCGGGGATAAAAAAATGACCCCATCCCATTTCCGTCGGGTCCACGCCCCCATCAGGGAATCCCTGTCCCCGTTTAATTTTCCCAGTTTTCATTCTCTACGGGTTTCCCTATCGAGTTTGTCGTTTAAAACTCATGATTTCTCCCCATTTAATAGAAAACTATATGATATTATTAAAGCTATGTCAAAAATATGATATAAATATTACATATAATATTTCATAAATGTAAATTATAAAGTAAATATTTTAAAGTGAAAGAAAACATTATATAATTAAACATACGTAAGATTTAAACAAAAACGGGGGTTTTGTACTACTACCCATTGGGGATCCCCGCGGGTCAGAGTTCCCAAATGGGGGCGAGGGCGGGGCAATGATCGGGGAGGGGACTACTATCCCCGGCCGTCCCCATCCCCGTTCTCGTGCAGGGAAAATTTTTACCCCCATCCCCGTCCTTGTCCCCATTTTTTTATGTATTTTTCAACACATTTTTAATTTAAAAGCTAAAATACTCTATAAAATATTATTTTTAAGTTAAAATTTTAAAATAATTTAATCCTCATTACTAATCGGTATGAAATAATTTCAAGAAACTACTTGCACCTTTGATATTTTATAGACTTAAATTTTATTAAAAAATCAAGGGTAATAGTAAAAATCAAATATTTTATATCGGATGTAGTATATAATTCCAAGTGATCGAACATAGAATGACATCTTCTAATAAGTATAGGATCCAAACATAACAACTTAATAACCACGTCTTTAATTCAAGTATTTTGAAGTTATCGTCAAATATGAGTTGGAGTTAACTCGAATCTACCCGAGATCTTTTTTCCCCGAAATTCGAAATGATCTGACTCGAACAAAACCCGAGTAACTCGATTGACAGACCTACACAAGGCTGGCCATATAATAAGAAACTTGATTGAGAAACATTCCTTAAAATTAAATTACTTAATTTTTTGAAAAATCATTTTTCAATAATGATACTTATAAGTAGAGAATCTTTCCCGGTTGGTTAAGGTAGAGCTGGTAACTGGGAAAATGGTATTAGAAAACCCTTTTTTTGCAGAGAAGAACGCGCCGACGCGTGCAACCAAACTTCCCCCAAATCCCCAACCCAGAAACCCTAGATCGAGAAATCTCGATGAAAACTCGAGTGCATCCACTGAAAAATTCACTGCGGAAGTGACATTCAAGCCTTCAATCAACCAAAACAACCATAGTTTATTCAAATCAAAGGCTTTAGCCTTCGGGATCTGGCACAAAATCTGGAAAACAGGATGGGGTGGGGTGTGGTGTGGAATTCGGGCTTCCTCTGGCTTCCCTCTCTCCCAATTCCATCGACGGGTAGCCTCTGCAACAATCATTGCTCTCTCAAGATACCATTCTTCTAATGGCTCTCTCTCTAGAGATCGGATGCGACGGGACGAGCCCTCTGACCGGTGTGGACTTCTGTGGCCTCGCAAGCTTGGCAATCCGGATCTGGCCTTCGGGATTTGCCTTCGCCATCACCACCTACTACATTTGATGGTTCCCCAGGATCTTGCCCTCGCCTCTGGCAGGTATGGCTCTAATACCCCCTCTATTTTGGATTTCCAGTTGCCTTCTGGATGTGTGAACTCTCTCGGTTACTCTCTCCCTTGCATCCTCTATTTAAGCTTCCATGCTCTAACTTTAAATGTCTACACAACTGCTTCTCTGTTTCTGCTCTTCTATGCTACAAACATTCCTTTCTCTGCTCTCCCTGAATTCTACTGTCTATATTTAAACCTACTTTGTCTTGCTCCAATGGAGTCAAACAAAATCGATAAAGGGAAGGGGATTCTCTTAGAGGATCCACCGACACCCATTAAAAACAAAACCAAAGGGAAGGGGGTCCTCTCCGAGGAACCACCGACACCCAAAAAAACCCACAAGAAACCAAAAGTTCCTAAGCCACTGAAAAGTGACAAAGGAAAAGAAAAGCTGGACTTAAACTCTTTCTTCACCCAATTACAACAGTTCCAACCACAATACCGTTTCCCGACCAAAGCCAGGCTCTATAGGAGAGCCTTTGGTGCTCCCATAGATTTCAAGAAACTTGAATCTAAACTCAACTTCGACTGGAAGGGTCTATCCGGTGATCTCCAAATTGTTGAGCTGCCAAACCATTGGTTTGAGGTAAGGTTTACTGACCCAACTGATCTGCTTATTATCTGTGAAACAAGACCTTTTCATGTATATGGCCAACTCATTATTTTGAGGCTTTGGTCAGATGCTTTTGATCCAATCACTGAAAACTCCTCTACCATTGATATGTGGGTGAGAATCACCTCAATTCCTGATGCATACGAAAAGCCTGGAGCCTTAGCCCTTATCATAGAAAAAAACAAATTTGGTACCCTAATCAAAACTGACCAAACTGTGGATCCCAGTGCTAGATATGCTAGGATTTGTATTAACCTGGATCTTGCCTTACCTGTGTCTAACACAATCCTCATCCCTGTCAACCAGCTTGAGGTGTCTGCCCACATCATATGGTTTGAAGAATTCCCTGAGGGTTGTGGCAATTGTGGGGGTCAACACCACATTTTTAACCACTGCCCTAACTTTATCCCTAAACCAAAAAAATTTCAAGTTACCATAAAAAAGCCAAACAACATGACCCCCAAACCTGTTATGGGAGATGCCTGGGATACCATTGGGGAAAAGGGGAAAGTTCTAAAGCTTCCTAACCCCATCCATGCTTTTGGCAACAAACCCTACTTATCTGGTAGAGGGGGTGTGGCCATTGCTTTTGAGACCATCTCAAATTCTTCAAACTCATCCATTGGTTCTAAGTCCCCATCTGACACAAGCATCCTCCCTATCACCCCTGCTCATACTGCATCTTTTGTATTGCCTACTGCTGCTGTGATGTCTGGTCCAAGAATCCCTCCCTCTATGGCTGGCCTTACTGGTAACCCTGCAGGTTGGATGCATGTAGCTGGTTTTAGTGTTGGCCCTGTGGGGGTTGGCATTCCTGGTCCCTCTTCCTCTGGCATACTCACTACTAAGCACCCACCTAGCTCTGAACCAATTGAGATTTCTGACCATGAGAATAACAAAACCTCTGATGATGATCCTATGGATGCTGTCTTTCCTCTCCCTAACCCACAAGACTTCAATAAGATTGGAGCCGAAGTAAACTCAGAAATCCTTCCTTGTCTCCTCTATGACTATGATGAGGATGACCTGCTTGGTGGAGATTATGATGAGGGGCATTACTTGCTGGATGAACCCATGACTGATCATCATGTTGATCTGATCTCTGAGCCTTCTTTTCACTCTCTCCAATCCAACACTTCCCTGATGAAGATGCTCACCACCTCTGAAGCTCCACTAAAGGATTCCTCTACTTCTGGCTCTCTCAAAAGGAAGGCTATGGGTGGGGATGATGACACGGCCAGCTCCATCCTGAAGAGGGGCAAAAACATTGAGTGATCAATGGACTACAAGCTTTTTCCAAACAATGGGTTACCAAGACCTGACCTATGGGTCTGCTGTGATGATCTCAGTCTATCTCCATCACCTTTTGAGAATAATCCACTAACTTTTGCAAAGAACTCAAGCCCTATTTTTTTGGCAAAAACATGATTTGTACTTTGGAAAACCTAGAGCCACTTTGTATTTGGTTATTTTACAATTATCTATCCTTGTAAGCTCCTGGTTTTGGTTCTCTTGGGCCTTCTTGTTTCTCTCTCAAGTTGATCCTAATGCTTGTACTCTGCCCCTGTTAATGAATCAAAATCTATATTATGATCTTCTGGACTATTGACAGGCCTAATGTCGTTATGCCAAATCAAAGTAAATTCCTAAGGTGCAAACTATAACAAGTATAGTAGGTAAGTTAGGGTCGAACCCACAGGAAAACAGAATCAATTGTAAAAGCAAGTATTATTACCCAAAAGTAACCAATTCAAGGGGGAGTTTTGTGTGTAAGCAATAGTGACAGAACAAGTTGCAAATAGAGGTTGCGAATATATGATGGAAAAGTATTACACCAGGTAATTATCCGCACAACAATTGAGATGGTTTATCATCGAATTCTATAAATCTCAAGTTCTAATGTCCAAGTAATTGTTCTCAATTTAGATCGTGTAATGGCTTTTAGTCCTACCAGTCCTAAAAGCGCTTATCACCAAATTACAAGGGGAAAACTTCACCGAATAATAAAGCAATAGCATTCAAACATGAATTATAATGAGATACAAGCGATTATAACAACCCGTTAAAATAGCCTGTAATCGAATCTCCTTCACAATCTAACACAAGCAACCTACTTATGACGATTGTGTTTGCTACAATAGGTCTACAACCCCAAACCTGGAATTGGAAACCCTAGCAATATGACTAGTATCGATAAACCTAGGTGATCAATCCAGATTAACCAATAATAAGCAATCAAGCAATAAGCTCAAGAGATCGAAACAATTAACAAAGGACGAACTAGAGTAGAATACTCACAACCAATTCAATCGAGGGCTTCAAAGAACCAAGTGTAACAAAGGAGAGTTAGTTCTCCATAGGGTTTGTGAGATGAGAAAGGGAAAATACGTCTCTGGAAAATAACCTCATCCAACTAAACTTCCCCTTCGGAAATAATATAACCTAATTAAAGGGTTTAAAATCCCGTAAAAATATAAATTAACAACTAATACGATAGGGGAAAATCGGATAAGAATCCGTCTCCAAGGACTGACGCGGGCGCGTCATGTAGCAGCGCGGGCGCGTCAGTGAATGTCTTGCTACTTCTCTCTGAGGCAACGACGCAGGTACTCCCTCCTAGCAGCGCGGGCGCGCCAGTAGCAGCGCGGCCGCGCCAAGCTCGCCTGATTCCAGCTGCTTCCGAATTTCTTCACTTCAACTCTTCTATAACTTGCATGATCCTATGATTTCCTCAACTTCTTCAGCAAGTTCCGAATCACCAAGTTCGTACAAATGTCTCTCACAATGACATGTAAATGATGACAAAAACTACTAAATGCGCTATAGAATATATCGCATATCAAATTCCCCCATACTTAAACCGTTACTCGTCCCGAGTAAGCATAGAAGCTAAGCCTACTCTCACCATAAATCTCAAAGGTTCACAGACAGTACAAGGAAAATAAACAATAAGTACTAGTAGTTTCCACCATCTCAACAATCAGCACAAAAGACAATCAAAATAGGAAATGAGACTTACAATTATATCTCAACCATCTACACCTTATAGCTCCCAGTGGCCTACCTGAAAACCTCCTTATCACTCCACTTCTTATGTCGCCTTCGCTAAGAGATCAATCCTAAAAACTCAAAGTAAACGCTCATCTTGCCAAGGCGCCCTTTTGGGGTTTTCACCAAGCCACTCATTTTTTTTTTCAAAGATGGTACTCACATAAACATTCTCACTTCCCTCAAGTCTCATATTGCCAAAGCCTAAAGCTCGCCAGACTACCTGCTTTTTGCCTGAGTCGCCCTTTCGGTTTTTCAACTCATCCCAGGATTTTGATTGTCTCTTTTCATTTTTTTTTATTTTTTTATTTTTTATTTTTTTTTATTTAATTTTTTTTTAGAATAACAACTGCAGAATCTGTACAAAAATAATGCAGAAAAGAAATATGTACAAGATATGTAAATCCTTTCCCTCCCCCATACTTGAATGAAGCATTGTCCTCAATGTGAAAGAAGACAGAAATAAGTAGGGAGAAAGAAAACAGAAGGACTCACTGAGGGGGTGGATAGTGGCGAGAGTAATCCTCTCGCATGCGGCGAAGCTCTTCCCTCATACCTCTGAACTCGCCAAAGCCTTCTAGGATGTCGGCCTGCTGGTGGAGAATCTGGTTCTGCACTCTATCTTGGTTTTGAACCATCATCGTCAAACTCCCTACGTCTTGGCGCAGAAGGCCAATCTGGTCAAGCAGGTAACCCCACTGTTGAGGCTGGGAATGAGCATCCTGAAAAGCTTGTGGGGGCCAAGGGGCCCACTGATGTGAATCCTGCTGGCTTTGATATGTCGGGTGAGAATCCCAACCGTGAGAAGGGGTATGATAAGCAGGTACCTCCTGCTGTGGGTTCTGCGCGAAACCTTGAGTATCTGTCTGAACAAAAGCCTGCGGAGCCACAGGCGCATCCTCAATCGTGGCAGCTCCAGCTGTGCCACTACTTCTACCCACTTCTAGGCGATGCCATCTACCCAGAACTGATGTCGGAAAATAATCAGCCTCAATATACCAATCAGTCCAAGTCTCAGACCAAGGAAGAGGCTTAGGCAGCCTGAACTGATGCTCTTTCTTCTTGCCTGTACACCAAATGGTTCCCCCATCCGGCGCAGTGTCAAGCATCAAACACCTCCGCAGATACTCCTCTGTGTAGGTCCTTGCTATGACCTGCTCCTCCAGCTCTTGCAAACCACCTGGCTCAACGCCTGCAGCAATGGCTACCCGAGTAATAAGTCCGCCTTGGACCATTTCTGGTCCAGCGACACTGCGATCCCTTCTGACCTTGTCGAGCCCATCAAAGAAAAGCCTAACCCAGTCAGGAGTATAATTTGCAGTAGGCACAGCGCTGTAAGCAAACCTCAGGTGTGTCATGGAGAGCTTGGTATCTGTGGTCAGCCCATAATATGTCCCAGCGACGATCTTGCACAACATACGGAAGACAGGATGGGTAATCCTGCTGTTGTACTCGTTACTGGTTAAGAATTCCTCTCCAGACACCGCTCTAAAGAATGCAACTAGGTCTGGGTCGGTCGCGGCTGTCACCCATCCATCAGTTGGGGCTTTAGTGATCCCCAAAGCAGCTCGCATTCTTGCTGCAAAAATCCTGTAGGTAGTGCCATTGAACCTGAAAGAAACCCCTCTAATTCTGTTATCCCCAAGGTTTAGCTGATATGTCGCAAGGAACTGCTTGCAAAGTTCTGGGTATCCTACAACTCTCAACTCCAAAAAATCACCAATACCAGCATAAGCTAGACACTTCTGCATACAATCTAGCATCTGAAGTCTCTGAAGGGTCTCTCTATGCAAATATTTTGTAGAACTGACACAATTGACCTTATTATAAATAGCCCACTCCTCTTCAGACAAATCTAACTCATCATCAGATCGACTCACCTCTTCCTCCGATGAACTCATATTCGACAGATAATAAGACTAGATCCGAATCGAAATAAGGGCAGGTGAAATAACTAACAAAAAACAGCGGAGGCTCGGCTCAGGGGGACGACGCGGGCGCGTCAGGAACACAGCGCGGGCGCGTCGGCGAGTTCTCCCTCGTTTCGTAACTCTGACAGTGCGGGCGCGCTGATATGTGGGCGCGGCCGCGTCGGCGGTTTCTGCAGATTCGAAAATCATCGAAGACGGTTTTCGTCGTGGAGCTTTTCCCCGGTGCCGATGACGATAGGAAAGGAGAGAGAGGGAAGGGAGAATGGGTCTTCAGTGCTCCGGGACTCACCGGGAGGGCCACTGGTCGGCGGGAGGCTCGCGCCGGCGGCTAATGGTGAGGTCGGCGATGGAATGTGGGTGGAGGGGTGGCGGGTTGGTGGCGCAGGGGAGTGAGAGTAGAGGATGTGGGGTAGGCTAGGGTTTTGTTTGGATTTGAGGAGTGATGATGTGAGGAGAGGATGTGGGGTAGATTCGAATTTTTTTTGTTTTTTTTTGTTTTTTTATTTTTGGACAGAAAATTAACACTGCGGAAGCAGTGGGTCCGAAATGCGGATGCAATTCGTCACCAGAAACTTCTTCTTTATTACCTACAAGTTAGAATAAAATCGAGTTAAGGGAAAGAATGCAATACCTTGGTTTGCCTCCCAAGCAGCGCCTTTGTTTCATGTCGCTGGCTCGACTAAGCCTTTTTGATTATTCTAACTCTGCATTTGGCTCCTCCAAAACTAACTCATCCATAGCCTCCTTTGGGAACCCTTCATAGTATGTTTTAAGCCTTTGACCATTTACCTTAAACTTCTTGTGGCTATTTGAGTCATATAACTCTACAGCTCCATGTGGAAAAACTTCAGCAACAATGTATGGTCCCCCCCACTTTGACCTGAGCTTCCCAGCGAAGAGTTTCAGGCGAGACTGAAAAATTAGGACTTTGTCACCAGCTTTAAAGTCCTTCCTATGGATGTGCTTGTCATGCCATGCCTTGGTCTTCGCCTTGTAAATTGCAGCATTATCATAGGCGTCCAAACGTAACTCCTCGAGCTCGCCTAACTGTAGCTTCCTGTGTTCTCCAACCCCGTCACTCTGCATATTGCATTGTTTCACAGCCCACCAAGCCTTGTGCTCCAGCTCAACAGGAAGATGACATGCCTTGCCATAGACTAGTCTGAAAGGAGACATCCCAATTGGAGTTTTATAAGCAGTGCGATAAGCCCACAATGCATCATCAAGTCTCAAACTCCAATCCTTCCTGTTAGGATTTACAGTCTTCTCGAGAATGGCTTTGATCTCTCTATTGGACACCTCTGCTTGGCCATTCGTCTGTGGATGGTATGCGGTGGAAACTCTATGTGTGACATGATATTTCTTCAGCACGGCAGTCACAGTTTTGTTGCAGAAATGGGTACCCCTGTCACTAATCAGCGCTCTAGGAATTCCATGCCTGGCAAAAATATTGCTTTTCAAGAACCCTGCCACAACTTTAGAGTCATCAGTTCTGGTGGCCTTCGCTTCCACCCACTTGGAAACGTAGTCCACCGCAAGCAAAATATACAAGTTCCCACAAGAATTAGGAAAAGGTCCCATAAAGTCAATGCCCCAAACATCAAAGATTTCGCAAAAAATCATCGATGATTGTTGCATTTCATTCCTTTGAGAGATATTCCCCATTCTTTGACACCTTTCACATGCCTTGCAGAAATAATAAGCATCCTTAAAAATATGTGGCCAATAAAATCCAGATTCAAGCACTTTTCTAGCAGTTTTATTGGCACCAAAATGTCCCCCACATGCTTCAGAATGACAGAATTCAAGAACAGATCGTACCTCATTATCTGGAAGACAGCGACGAATTACCTGATCAGCACAATGTTTCCAAAGGTATGGGTCATCCCAAACATAGTGGTTTGCTTCTCTTCGAATCTTCTCCGTTTGAGCCTTGGTATGATCCGGGGGAAATTCCCCACAAGCTAAGTAGTTCACAATGTCCCGGTACCAAGGGTTTACAGAATGAAGTCCTAGAACGGACTGAGATGGGGAGAGAATATGCTCGGAAGAATTTACTTTGCAAAAATCGGAGTCAGGAGTCATTAATAGCGTGGGCACGTCAAGGAACGACGCGGGCGCGCCAGTACTCAGTGCGGGCACGTCAGGGATCGATGCGGGCGCGCCAGACTCCGGCGTGCTTTTGTGCTCGATTTTGCACAATGTGTCATCCGGAAACGTGCCTAAGATGGGTTTCTGTGACTCCGGCTTGTCCTCCTCATTCACCAATCTGCTTAAGTGGTCAGCCACCAAATTCTCCGCTCCTTTCTTGTCTTTAATCTCCACATCAAATTCGCTGAGCAACAGGACCCATCGAATTAATCTTGGCTTTGTCTCCTTCTTTGTCATCAAGTAGCGGAGGGCTGCGTGATCTGTGTAGATAATCACTTTGACTCCAAGCAGATACTGTCGAAATTTCTCTAGTGCAAACACCACGGCTAGCATTTCTTTCTCAGTGGTGGAGTAGTTGCGTTGCGCTCCATTCAGAGTCATGGAAGCATAATGGATCACATGAGAGGCTCTTCCCTCTTTTTGGCCTAGCACTGCTCCCACTGCATAGTCGCTAGCATCACACATGATCTCAAATGGGCGAGACCAATCTGGTGCCTGAATGATTGGTGCACTAGTGAGGCGTCCTTTCAGCAAGTCGAACGCCTTTTTGCACTCTTGTGTGAGTACAAAGGTCACATCTTTTTTCAGAAGCTCGCACAAGGGTGAGGATACCTTCGAAAAATCCTTGATAAACCTGCGATAAAAACCTGCATGGCCTAGGAAAGAACGAACTTTGCGCACATTAGTAGGATAAGGCAAAGACTGAATTACATCAATCTTCGCCTTATCGACCTCAATACCCTTTGCAGAGACTATGTGGCCTAAAACAATTCCCTGTTCTACCATAAAATGACACTTTTCAGAGTTCAAAACCAGATTAGTTTCAACACATCTTTTTAACACTAGTGTCAAATGGCTCAAACAAGTATCAAAGCTATCCCCATGTACTGTGAAATCATCCATGAATACTTCAATGAAATTTTCAATGTATTCAGAGAAGATACTAACCATACATCGTTGAAATGTCCCGGGTGCGTTACATAGTCCAAATGGCATTCTGCGATATGCAAAAGTACCGAAAGGACATGTAAATGTAGTCTTCTCCTGGTCTTCTGGCGCTATGGCCACCTGAAAATATCCAGAATATCCATCCAAAAAGCAATAATAGGGGCGCTCAGCAAGGCGTTCTAGCATCTGATCAATAAAGGGGAGGGGGAAGTGATCCTTCCTGGTTACTGCATTCAGCTTGCGATAGTCTATGCATACCCTCCAACCTGTTTGTGTTCTGGTAGGGACCAACTCACCTTGTTGATTCTCCACGACTGTAATACCTCCTTTCTTAGGGACAACCTATGTAGGACTTACCCATTGACTGTCAGAAATTGGGAAAATCATGTCTGCGGACAGCAGTTTCAGCACTTCCTTCTTCACCACATCCATCATGGGAGGATTGAGCCTTCTCTGTGGCTGACGTGATGGCTTAGCTCCATCCTCCAGTAGAATCCTGTGCATGCATGTAGATGGGCTAATTCCCTTGATGTCAGCGATGGTCCACCCCAGCGCAGTTTTGTACTTCTTTAGAACCTCCACTAACTTTTCTTCCTGCTCTGCTGAAAGCTTACTTGACACAATAACTGGTAAAGTGTCATCAACTCCTAGGAAAGCATACTTGAGATGACTAGGGAGTTGTTTTAGTTCAATTTCAGGTGCCTGCACAACAGATGGAACAAGCACTTCGCTGGGAGTCCGTAGATTGGGGCCAATGCCCAAAAGATGTGTAGAGAACTTACCTTTTACATCCATCTGGGCTACTAATTCCTGCATGTTAGATGTAATTGAAAAATCTGTATAGGACTTGTCAATCGCATTCTCAATAATTGATTGCAACTCATCTTCCCTAGAAATATCAAATAGATCTTGAGCTAATGGTTCAATCACATCAATAGAGCACAGAGAATGGTCATCAACAGGATGTTTCATAGCCTTGTATAAATCGAATTCAACCTTTTCTCCATCAAATTCCATTGTTAGTGTCTCAGAGACACAATCAATTTTTGTCCTAGCTGTTTTAATAAAAGGTCTACCTAATAAAATAGGCGCATCATGCTTATCATGTTCCATATCCAGGACAAAGAAATCTGCAGGAAAAATCAGTTTATCGACCATGACCAAAACGTCTTCTACTACTCCTTTAGGGTATTTATTAGACCTGTCAGCTAGTTGCACAATTACTCCAGTTTCATGCAAAGGTCCTAAATCTAGCGATTTGTAAAGTGAGTAAGGAAGCACATTTATGGAAGCGCCCAAATCAAGCATAGCTCTATCAAATTTTACATCTCCAATGACACAGGGGATAGTAACCATACCTGGATCAGTGCACTTTTTCGGCATTCTCCTCTGAAACATAGCGGAGACTTGCTCACTTACTTTCACTTTCTTTTTACCTTTTAGCTTCTGATTCCTCTTTACCGTGCAAAGCTTCTTCAAGAACTTTGCGTACTTGGGCACATTTTTTTATCATTTTCAGCAGAGGAATGTTCACCTGGCACTTGCTAAATGTCTCAAAAAGCTCTGAATCATCGATTATCCTCCTCTCTTTGAGTGCCTCAGGGAACGGAGGTTTTGGTTTCTCCGACCCGAGAGGGGGAAAATTCGGTCGTACATATGTATCGACATAGGGCTCGGATTCAGGCGAGATCTTGTTCTCAGGTTCAGTATCCAGCGCGGGCGCGCCAGTGTTGGGCGTTGGCACGTCAAAGACCTGCGTGCTTTCCTCCTCTTCTTCCTGACTTTTCAGCTCTTTTCCGTTTCGAAGAGTTATAACACTGACGTTTTCCCTTGGATTGACCACCGTTTGAGATGGTAGACCCCCTGACGTCTTTGCCTCTATCCTAGTGATTGCTTCAGCCATTTGCCCCATTTGTTTCTGTATATCTTTTATGCTCGATTCAGTTGTCTGAACATGCGCAGTAAAGTGTTGTGTCAGGGTATTGAGCATGGACTCAGTAGAGGGAGCGTTACCCTGCTGCCTCTGATTGTAGGGAGGTGGCTGTTGCTGTTGTGGTTGGTTTGGTGGATCCCTCAATCTGAAATTTGGGTGATCCCGCCACCCTAGGTTGTAGGAGTTTGAGTAGGGGTCATGTCTGGGTCTCTGAGGTCCATTTCCACCTATAGCATTTACTTCAGCGGTGTCTTCCTAGAGTGTAGGACAGGAATCAGTTGGGTGGAAATTATCATTGCAGATTCCACAAGCTTTGAGTTGTTGAGGAGTCCCTTGGAGAGTGAGCCTCTTAACCATTTCCTTCAATTCAGCAATATCTTTGGATTGGTTAGAGTCTACCGAATTGACTCCTTTCTTTCTGGTGGACTTCCCAAAATTTCTAGTCCCCTCAGCCATTTCCTGAATCTTCTCCATGGCTCCCTCTGGCGTGGCATTCAGAATGTTTCCTCCGCAGGCGGCATCAATCATTCTTCTACCAGATTCCAGCAACCCCCCATAGATGTATAGGACTAGGTCCTTAGTGTTGTAGCCATGGAAGGGGCAATTAGCGCAAAGCTTCTTGAACCTTTCATTGTAATCGTAGAGGGTTTCATCATCTTCCTGCTCTATATTGCTGATCGCCTTCTTCAAGGTTTTCTCCTTCTTAGCAGGAAAGAATTTCTCCAGGAAGGCCTTGTGGAGCTTAGGCCAAGTGTCGATGTTCCCTGTAGGAAGACTGTAGTACCAGTCATCCGCAGCATCGACCAGCGTGAACCCAAAGGCTCTCATCTTTATCTGTGCTTCATCTATATTGGCCGGTTTCATGCTCATGCACACATTATGAAACTTCCCCATGTGCTTGATGGGGTCTTCTCCAGCCAATCCATGGAATTTGGGCAGTTGATGAATCAGCCCAGACTTTAGCTCAAAATGGTTGTCCTCCCCCAGAGCAGGGATTGTCACAGCAGGTGCCTGCTGTGTGATGTTTGATGCTATCAGCTGTCGCAGCGTCTGATTTACATTTCCAGCCGTTGGATCAGGTTGTTGGGAATGTTGGTGTTGTGCTCTAAGGCGGCGGTGGTATGTCCTGTCAATTTCCCAATCAAAATCAACAAGATGGGGATCAGTAGCACGAGTGCGAACCATGCAAGAGGTTCGCACCCAAACAGGTAATAAGACAAACAAGAACAAAGATAATCCGTTTCCCCGGCAACGGCGCCAAATTTGATAGGCCTAATGTCGTTATGCCAAATCAAAGTAAATTCCTAAGGTGCAAACTATAACAAGTATAGTAGGTAAGTTAGGGTCGAACCCACAGGGAAACAGAATCAATTGTAAGAGCAAGTATTATTACCCAAAAGTAACCAATTCAAGGGGGAGTTTTGTGTGTAAGCAATAGTGACAGAACAAGTTGCAAATAGAGGTTGCGAATATATGATGGAAAAGTATTACACCAGGTAATTATCCGCACAACAATTGAGATGGTTTATCATCGAATTCTATAAATCTCAAGTTCTAATGTCCAAGTAATTGTTCTCAATTCAGATCGTGTAATGGCTTTTAGTCCTACCAGCCCTAAAAGCGCTTATCACCAAATTACAAGAGGAAACCTTCACCGAATAATAAAGCAATAGCATTCAAACATGAATTATAATGAGATACAAGCGATTATAACAACCCGTTAAAATAGCCTGTAATCGAATCTCCTTCACAATCTAACACAAGCAACCTACTTATGACGATTGTGTTTGCTACAATAGGTCTACAACCCCAAACCTGGAATTGGAAACTCTAGCAATATGACTAGTATCGATAAACCTAGGTGATCAATCCAGATTAACCAATAATAAGCAATCAAGCAATAAGCTCAAGAGATCGAAACAATTAACAAAGGACGAACTAGAGTAGAATACTCACAACCAATTCAATCGAGGGCTTCAAAGAACCAAGTGTAACAAAGGAGAGTTAGTTCTCCATAGGGTTTGTGAGATGAGAAAGGGAAAATACGTCTCTGGAAAATAACCTCATCCAACTAAACTCCCCCTTCGGAAATAATATAACCTAATTAAAGGGTTTAAAATCCCGTAAAAATATAAATTAACAACTAATACGATAGGGGAAAATCGGATAAGAATCCGTCTCCAGGAACTGACGCGGGCGCGTCATGTAGCAGCGCGGGCGCGTCAGTGAATGTCTTGCTACTTCTCTCTGAGGCAACGATGCAGGTACTCCCTCCTAGCAGCGCGGCCGCGCCAAGCTCGCCTGATTCTAGCTGCTTCCGAATTTCTTCACTTCAACTCTTCTATAACTTGCATGATCCTATGATTTCTTCAACTTCTTCAGCAAGTTCCGAATCACCAAGTTCGTACAAATGTCTCTCACAATGACATGTAAATGATGACAAAAACTACTAAATGCGCTATAGAATATATCGCATATCAACTATCTTAACTTGTCTTTTTGGATTGTCTCTAACCAGATTTCAAACTTATTACTCATAAATTGCCATCAAAATTTTAATTATTTGACACTAGTAGGTTATCATCAATGCACTGGCACCCTTACCTTAAACCTGAACTCTCTTAAACATGGAGCCGGGCACCTTAACCTTGCTGAATTTTTACAAAACTTCAATGCTGAAAAACAAAATCCACACTCTAGCTATTCTAAACCTAACTGTCATAATAAGTACAATAACTTAACATTAGAACCTTCTTTACTTCTGCCTCAAAGTAGATTGCAAACTCACAACCACCTAAATTATAAAATACATAACTTAGATCTTCTAAATGTCATAAAACAAAAACATTCTATTAGGCACCAGCTATACCTTTACCTATATAATATATCTCCTACTAAATCTTGGCATCTATTTAGCTATCTCTACTTATGCTTTATTAGCTACTGGATACAAAGCAACAACAACACCATAAGTTACTATCATAACTATAGTGTTGCACATTATTTTGAATTTTACTCTCTTTGGATAATGTACTTTGACAACTACCTTAAAGTTCCATTACTAGATTATATTCTTGCTAATTCTTTATATATTTCTTGCTGTTGTCCAATAAATCTATCTCAGAGCAAGGACTTGTTCTCTATGCTTGAAACTTACTCAGTTATGCTAATTGATTGCCATAAACTGCATCATCACACTGAATATATTGCCAACAACCAAACAATTCTGAATAACTATATATGTAAAAGTAGCATTTATCATATTCTTCTTTCTTTACATAAGAACCATAAGTTAGAATATGAACTTCATTATTATCTAATGGTCTTCTTATGGCTCTTTGCTATTCAGCTTTCACTCTTAGCATTCATAAGAATGCCACAAAATCAACACTACACAGTCTTTGTATCCCTCCTTCTTAGCATTATCTACTGTGGGTTTTGGGATCTCAGAGGTCACCCCTTTTTTTACCATTATGCTCCTGTTTCTTCTGGTATCATAGCACCAACCATAAAACAAAACCCATGTTATGATCACTGGTCTTGGTTGTGCATAACTTTACAAATTCTTACTAATAAGGCTTTAAAATTATACCAATCAGGAGTGTCAAAAAACCACAAATGCTTCACCACTGCTTTAAATAACTACTCTAGTAATGTATCAAATTATGATTTTAATTACTACCTGAATATGTGCATTGTCATCTACCTTGGAGACTTCTTGCTAAAATGCTCTATAGCACTTTATCTGGTTATCTATTACTGCTGTCTAGGATACTCATACCAGTGCAGGCCTATACTCTATTTACTAGTTACTTGCTTGACTATGATAATGCATTACCTTAAACTGTAGCTTCACTCTATAAATGCTATCAATAACCACTCATATCTGTATAACTGCATTTATAAATACATTACTTATCAAATTACTTTTTCCTTGTCTACGAATCAAAAGCTACATCACAAAATTCTCTGCTATCTAAAAATGTCTCTATGGTACTTTGCTAACCAAATTTCTCTTTTATCTAGAGCCACTTTGTATTTGGTTATTTTGAAATTATCTACCCTTGTAAGCTGTTGGTTTTGGATCTCTTGGGCCTTCATGCTTCTTTCTAAAGTTGATCCTAATGCTTGTACTATGCCCCTGTTAATGAATCAAAATCTATATTATGATCTTCTGGACTATCTTAACATGTTTTTTTGGATTATCTCTAACCAGATTTCAACCTTATTACTCATAAATTGTCATCAAATTTTTAATTATTTGACACTAGTAGGCTATCATTAATGCACTGCCACCCTTACCTTAAACCTAAACTCTCCCAAGCATGGAGCCTGACACCTTAACCTTGCTGAGTTTTTACAAAACTTCTATGCTGAAAAACATAATCCACACTCTAGCTATTCTAAACCTAACTGTAATAACAAGTACAGTAACTTAACATTAGAACCTTCTTTACTTCTGCCTCAAAGTAGATTACAAACTCACAAACACCTAAATTATAAAATTTATAACTTAGATCTCCTATATGCCTTAAAAAAAACATTCTATTAGGCACCAGCTATACCTTTACCTATATAATACATCTCCTACTAAATCTTTGCATATATTTAGCTATATATACTTATGCTTTATTAGCTGCTGGATACAAAGCAACAACTACATCATAAGTTATTATCATAACTATAGTGCTGCACATTATTTTGAACTTTACTCTGTTTGGATAATGTACTTTGACAGCTACCTTAAAGTTCCATTACCAGATTATCTTCTTGCTAATTCTCTAAATCTCTCTTGCTTCTGTCCAATAACTCTATCTCAGAACAAGGTCTTGTTCTCTATGCTTGAAACATTCTCAGTTATGCTAATTCTTTGCCATAAACTGCATCAATACACTGAATATATCGACAAAAACCAAACAATTCTGAATAACTATATATGTAAAAGTAGCATTTATCATATTCTTCTTTCTTTATATAAAAACCATATGTTAGAACATGAACTTCATTATTATCTAATGGTCTTCTTATGGCTCTTTGCTATTCAACTTTCACCCTTAGCATTCATAAGAATGCCACGAAATCAGCACTACACAGCCTCTGTATCCCTTCTTCTCAGCATTATCTGTTGTGGGTTAGGGGATCTCAGAGGTCACCCATTTTTCTACCATTATGCTTCTGCTTCTTCTGGTATCATAGCTCCAACCAAAAAACAAAACCCATGTTATGATCATTGGTCTTGGCTGTGCATAACTTTACAAATTCTTACTTATAAGGTTTTAAAATTATCCCAATCAGGAGTGTCAAAAAACCACAAATGCTTCCCCACTGCTTCAAATAACTACTCTAGTGATGTATCAAATTATGATTTGAATTACTACCTGAATAAGTGCTTTGTCATCTACCTTGGAGACTTATTGCTAAAATGCTCTATAGCACATTCTCTGGCTTCCTATTACTGCTGTCTTGGATACTCTTACCAGTGCAGGCCTATACTCTATTTACTAGTTACTTGCTTGACTATGATAATGCATTACCTTAAACTGCAGCATCACTCTATAAATGCTATCAACAACCACTCATATCTGTATAAATACATTTATAAATACATTACTTATCAAATTACTTTATCCTTGTCTATGAATCAAAAGCTACATCACAAAATTCTCTGCTATCTAAAAATGTCTCTATGGTACTTTGCTAACCAAATTTCTCTTTTATCTCTTATAATGTCACAAAACACACACAACATGACCTTGATATACAACCATCACAGCACTATCAATACCACTATAAACAATACTTCTACTAAGCAAGGAAACTGGTATCTCGATCCAGAAAAACTCTTTTTAGGATTATATGATGTTCATCTAAGCTCATGTTATAGCAATAACAAATGGTTTTGCCATAACATGAATTTCCTATCTCTTACCAATAAATCATACTTTAGATATTGGCTTTTGATAATCTATCCTTACTTGTATACTTCCTGCTGTTGGTTCAATGACCCTAGTGACTCCCTCTTGTCAACTCTTTGTGCTATTACAACTGCTAACACACTCTCTCCAGTTACTAAACAGAACCTATGTTATTTATTTGAATTTCATCAGAGTATGCTCTCATTGCCTCTTATTAATAAGATCTATAATTCTTTTTTAACAAAACAGTCTCACAAACACAATAACTTCAATAATAATGACAATCGAAACTTTAGTACAGAGTCTCAATTTAATGTTACTCACCACCTGAATGAACAACTTAACACCCATCATTATGAGCTCTCATCAAGGTTCTTAATTGCTTGCTCCCTATCTGCCTCTTACTGCTGCTTAAAAACTATATCTCAATGCACTTGCTATCTGCTTAGAACATGCTTTGCCATGCTACCACATCACCTTAAACTAAACTCGAGCAAAAATTCTAGTACTATTAATCAAACGTATCTGTTCATCGTTATCTATGAATATGCTATATATCATCATACTAATCATGCTCGAGGGAGTCATTCCCTCGAGCAACAAATTTTTTTATATAATTCGCAGACTCGTACTCGACTTGGCTGGTCTCATGATGCTTGCCGCGTTGGCTTGGGGTTTCAAACTCAGGGAATACTAACACAAATGATCCCAAGGCTTCTGAACTTGATCCAGGCTATCTACATCAAAGACAGCTGCACCAATTCACATCAAAACTTGAGTGAGCGTCCTCTAGCCATCTTCAAAGTTTTAAATGTTAACTGTACTTGGGAAGGTTTACCCAATCTGGATTTTAAACAATACTTCAAACATGGATGCAACAAACAATATGATCCTTACTACTTTAATTCAGCATGCCATATGATGGATACTTATTTACAAAACAATTATCGCACGTTTTATGTAAGGAACGATCATTATTACCATTCAATAGACTTCTTGTTATGGTTAAGTGTGATTACTTGCTTAGAATTTGTCTTGGATAATATTTATAATAATTACTCATGCCCAATCCAAAACCACTACTGTGGTCTTGGAAATCATCCGTTTTCTTCTCAAGGTAAAACCATTAAGCAAGATTTGCAGATTAACAACTATACGAATGAGACATCATCAGACATATACGGATTTAAACACAACCATAACAAAACTCCTTTTAGTATAGAGGCTCTCAGATTAGATATTACACGCATACTCGCAACAATAGACGAAACAAACAACACAAACCATAAACGAATAACAACCAAAAATAATTGGAGGATCACTACTCCTATAAACAAGGCTACCAGCCAGAAAAACTACAATTTTCCCTAAAAAGATTTAAATGAAGTTTAGCTTTTGGAATATTAGAGGGCTTAGCAGAAAGAACGTTTGGACCCACATTGAAGCCACAACCAAAGCAGAACACATAAAAATCTTAATGCTGGTGGAAACAAAATTAACAAACCCCCCTCTAGACAACTGCTGGAGGAAACCGGGATTTGACAAAATGCACTTTATCCCATCCAATGGCCTAGCGGGTGGCCTTTGTCTTCTTTGGAAAGAATCCCAATTCCACAACAAAACCTTCACAGTTAGAACATCAACGGACCGTATTATTCAAGCAGACTATATAAACACGGCTCTTAAAATTGATGCGGAAATTTTATTTGTCTATGCAACCCCTTATGCTAAGGAAAAAAACGACTTCTGGACCTCACTCTCAGACTATATTCGCAACGCTAAGGATTCACTGATTATTATTGGAGACCTAAATGAAATTTTAGAATTAAGCGACAAGCTAGGGGGTAGGATCCCATCAGCTAATAGATTTGCAAGACTACAAGACACCATCAGAACTTTCAACCTGGTAGATTCCCCAACTAGCAGGAATGATTATACTTGGAGAAAAAGTGAACATGGAATTGACAACATATTTGAAAAGCTAGACCGCGCTATAGTTAGTCACCCTATCCTAAAGCAATTCCCGAATCTTAGTACAAAGAACCATGCTTTTCTTAAGTCAGACCACGCACAGATCACTTTAGACCTCATGGACAACCGCAGACCGAAATTGCAACCCTTCAAATTTGAAATGGCATGGACAACGAGATCGGACTACGAATCTGTAGTGCGATCTGCATGGAGACTAGACACCCCTGGCTCGAAAATGTTCAAACTAACGAAAAAACTTCAAGAGGTCAAAAGGAAAAGTAAGGTCTGGAGCAAAGTTACATTCGGAAATGTTTTCCGCCAAATCAAGCAAATAGAAATGGATCTGCTAGAATCACAAAAGAAACTCTGCAACGCTTACAACCAAAATCTAGATAACAAAAATCAAAAGACTCACTTCAAAGCATACTTCCCTCCTTTCCTTTCAACAGAAATATTGGGGACAAAGGGCGAAAAGAATGCACATAAAATCCATAGACGCCAACACTAAATATTTTCATAAAATAGCAACAGGTAGACGAAATAGAAACATTATAAAGCACCTGCAAACCACGGCGGGTGTAACACTCACCAACGAAGAAGATATTAGAAACCTCATTAAGCACGATTTTAGCCAAAGATTTACGCAACAGGCCAGACAGCAGCCACAGAACAACCTACTCCGCCATATAGGAAATGAAATCACAAATGAAGATAATGAATGGCTTACTCGCCAAGTATCGAACTCTGAAATTAAAAATGCAGTCTTCAGCTTAGCCAACGACAATTCACCAGGCCCAGATGGTTTCCCTGCTGGCTTCTTCAAAAAGTACTGGCATATCGTGGAACCATCTGTCATCAAAGCAGTTAAAAGTTTCTTTCTAAGTGGAAGGATCCTGAAACAAATAAACCATACGTTCATAGCACTAATCCCAAAGATAGACAACCCAACCACTACATCTCACTACATGCCTATTAGTCTCTGCGCAACAACATATAAAATTATATCCAAAATTCTAGCTTCAAGACTCAAAAGGGTAATCCCCAAAGTAACCAATCCACTCCAGAGCGCATTCTCTTCGGGCAGATCAATACAAGATAACATCCTAATTGCAAATGAAGTCTTCCACTCCTTCTCAAGGAAAAATGGAAAATCTGGTTGGATGGCTGTTAAACTTGATATGGAAAAAGCATTCGATATGGTCGACTGGAATTTCTTAATCTCCATTATGTCAAAATTTGGGTTCTCGCCCAAATTCACTCTCTGGATCAAAGAATGCATAACCACTGTCACCTACTCGGTGCTAGTAAATAATGAACCTACTGAAATTTTCTTTCCTGAGAGGAGAATACGTCAAGGTTGTCCGCTTTCCCCTTATCTCTTCTTGATTATTTCGAAAATTCTAGCCCGTGGGTTACAACATGAATCGGAAATACCACAGAGTCACCTAGGTATCAAACTGACGCGAGGAGGAACAAAAATTCCTTTCTTAGCATTCGCGGATGATATCGTCATCTTTGCATCAGCAACCAAAACCGGCTGCGACCAAATTAACAAAATTCTAACTGACTACTCAGCTATTTCAGGACAAAAGGTAAATAGGCATAAATCTCAATTCCAAGCATCCAAAAACGTAACAGCCACACAAAAAAACCTAATTAGAAACGAGCTAGAAATAGCACACACCCCCAAGATGGGTACATATTTGGGCTGCCCCCTAATCGAAGGGAGAATGAAAAAGGAAGAATTTACGGAACTTCTAACAAACACCAAATCTCAACACCACAGATGGAAGGCGAATTGCCTCTCTCAAGCTGGTCGTTGTACTCTAATCAAAACGACACTATCATCCAAGCCACTACACATAATGCAATGCTTTATGCTACCAAAAGCAGTCCATACGGAGCTTGATAAGATCAACCGAAACTTCCTCTGGAACAAAGGACTCAACCATAAACCCCTCATCGGTTGGTATGAGGTTTGCAAAACAAAGGAAAATGGAGGACTAGGGCTGCGTAGCTCGGAGGATATGAATACTGCTCTTCAGATGAAATTACTCTGGAAACTATTAGCGGAACCAACTAGCCCATGGGTCAAACTAATTAAAGAAAAATATCTTAAAAACCAAAATATACTCACATACCAGAAGCAGGGTACCTCTTCCTGGCAATGGACTCAGTTAATAAAATTAGTCCCTCTGTTCAAACAAGGCCTTAATTGGTCTATTGGAGACGGGGCCTCTATCAAGTTTTGGCAAGACCAATGGTTAGGCCAAACACCAATAAATTCATCTATCTTAGGAACTCAACATATAGACGATACAATCAACATAAAACATTTTCTCAAAGACAACAAAACATGGAACCAAGATAAACTACACGCAGAGTTACAAAACATAATTCCAAATAGCCTAATTGAAACTATCAAAACGATACCAATACCACAGCACATCCAAGTTGACAGACTTTATTGGAAATGGAGCAAAAATGGCTGGTTCAACACCAAGTCTGCAATTGATATGATATACAACCACAAGAAACACGAAACATCATATGCAAATTGGGTCCGGGGACTTGATATCCCCCCGAAAATAAAATCTTTCCTATGAAAAATCCTTAAGAACGGAGTGCCCACTTCTGTCAGACTTTCTCGACACCTTGGGATTCCGACAAACTGCCCCCACTGCGACTCATGCTATGAAGACCTAAACCATCTTCTTTGGAGCTGTCCTGTTACGAGGGAGACCCTAATTGCAAATAACCCGGGAACATTTCGGAAAATGAATGGTTGTTTCAGCAAAGACGAGCACTTGAACACCACTCTATGGGAAATCAAAAATACGATAGGAACAAAATGCTTTGAAGATCTCGCCTTTCCTTGGTGGGGTATCTGGTACTTCAGAAACAAAACACTCTTTGAAAACATAAACCCAGACATAAGACGCATATTATCCTTTATAAAAGAACAAATATATGTCTAGAAGACATCAAATTTGAACTGTCCGGACTACTGTAAAAACAACAAAAAAACACCCGCAAAAGAGGACAAACAAAGATCTATATCAAAGAGAAAGAGAACCAAATGGGAACCTCCACCAATTGGAACTCATAAGCTAAATTTTGATGGTTCGCTCTCCACGGATGGTTTGGGCTCTTATGGATTCATTATTCGTGATTCTGTAGGAACCCCGATTTTCTCTGGAAATGGACCATCACCAATCAGCTATGTCTGTGGCTGTGAAAGTTTGGGTCTCTGGATGGGACTTCGGGCTGCGATAGAACTAAAAATAACAAATCTCATTATTGAAGGAGACAACCTAACAATAATAAAAAGTATGAAAGGTATGGGGAAGCCTACTGGAGACTCTGATATGATTGTCTCGGACAGTCTAGTCTCGCTGTGCTTTTTTGGTTCTGTTGAGATTCGTCATGTCTTCCGTGAGGCAAATTTGGTAGCTGATCGCTTGTCCCGTATCACTTCATTTTTCTACGGTATCTGGACTCCTGATGACTCTCTGTTACATAGTCTCATCCGCAAGGATGCTCTTGGCTGATAGAACTCAGCTCTATGGTCAAATTTTTTCCGTTTCAAAAAAAAAAATAAAAAAATAAAAAAAGTAGAGAATCTTTCCTAAACAAGTTTGTATTAAAAAAGAAAAAGAAAAAGAAAAGAGGGGGGACGATATACCAATACGGCAATACCTCGTGATCGGGGAAGGCAGATCCCTGGAAGACTGTTCCCGTTGGTCACGTGGGTTCTTTTGACCATTTCTCCCTCTTTCTATCTCCATCTCACTCTCTGGACGTGTATATATAAAATGATCCCCCGGCTCTTAATCGATGAGTCCCCCAACTCCAACTCAAACTCCGATCCATAACGTACTTCAACTCCCCCAGCTGCATCGGCCCCCTGTATTCCATCGTCGTCATCATCATCATCCTCCTCATCCTTTTGTTGCTAATTATTCTCTCTACAAGTGTCCATCACAAGTAACAGTAGCACGTAGTGGTTTGCTGGAAGCTAGCTTCCAAACAAATGAATACGTATGCACTGCATATATTATATATATATATATATATATATATAATACACTGATGGATGGATCCAACCCTCCACGTACCGATCCCACCCTCCTCCAGACTTAAATTTCTCTGCTAATTTGTGTATGTGTGGAGATAGATTTTGAGGGTATTATTGGGTCTGGGCCCCTCTTTCCTCTTTCACTCGGCCTTTAAATCCATCCATCATCGAGGGGCAGACTCAGAGGCAGAACCACCAGTGGAGTTTATAATTAATATATATAAAAAGGAGGATTAATAGGTTGACGACAACTCCACCACCCTGCATCTCCTGTCTCTCTGTTTTCTGATCTTGCTGACTGTTATTTCATCCTTTTCCCTTTCTTTCCGGCCCCATCCCTTCTCCATTCATCTCTTTTTATTGATTACATACACCTCCTCTTCCCCTTGCTTCACCCTCACCTACATGTTACATATATATAAAACCCACCTTCTTCTTCTTCTTTCGATCGATCCATCTACCTGAATCCGATCCATAGACATATAGATCAATTACCAGTTATTGGTAGTGGGTTATTTAAATTGGAGGAAATGCACAGCTACAGAAGCGCCCACGGTAACATGGTAGGACAGTGTCCATGTGGGCTGTTCCACCCTCACCACCAGTGCTCTTCCTCCTCCTCCTCTCTCTGGTCTGCACCCTCTTCTACTGATCAACACTTGTACTCCCCTAATTCCCCTTCCGTTGATTGCACTCTCTCCCTCGGCACCCCTTCCACTCGCCGCTCTGACCCCTCCCATCCCCGCCGCTCCAGCGCCGCCCGCCTCTCTAACTTCTGCTGGGACTTCCTCCAGCCCAGGCAGCACTCCTCTTCCACCCCCAAGTCCACCTCCCACCTGTATCGCTCCCCAACTAACGCTACCATCCATACTAACACCTGTAGCTCCGGCGGCGGTGATCCTCTTCTCGCCCGCCGCTGCGCCAACTGTGACACCACCTCCACCCCCCTCTGGCGCAATGGCCCCAAGGGTCCCAAGGTACTTATTTCAATTGAATTAATTGGCTCCATATATATTAATTTAATTTAATTAAATGATGATTAATTGTGTACGTACAGTCGCTGTGCAATGCGTGCGGGATTCGGTTCAAGAAGGAGGAGAGGAGGGCGACGGCAGCAGCCGCCACGGCCGGTTGCAACCCTCCAGGTGGCATTCTGGAGAGCCACGTGGCGGTGGCTGTGGCGGGGGGTGGATACTACACCAACAGTAATAGCGGGTCGTCGTCATGGGCCCACCCCTCAGCCCAAAAGGTGCAGCACTACCTGTCGGCGCCGGCGATGGGAAACGACTTCAGGTTCGTAGAAAATGACGTGGACACTGCCCACTTCCTTTCCTGGCGCCTCAACGTCACCGATAGGCCCACTCCACTCGTCCACGACTTCACTCGCTGATCCTTAATTTCCGACCTCCATCAGGCATCAGCTCCTCCCTATATATGTAAACCTCGCCCCTCATGGCCAGACCTTAATTAGTTTAGCTATTAATTTCCTTATATCCTATGATAGTATGATCGATCTTGGGTCGACACCGACCGCCACGTTTCCAATCTACTCGATCGGTTTTGAGTTCCCCCACCTGCAAGTACCCCCGCCGTGCACTTTCGATCTTTATATTTTCAGATGTTTCAGTATGTTTTGATACTTGGATTTTGGGGGGATTGGAGCGAGAGGGGTCTCCATTCCTGATTCCCGATCTTCAATGCTGTTCATTTTCTTTTTACCTATTTTTAGTTATATATAAATTAATATATAAATATCCATATATTTACTATGAATTAATGCAATTAAGACTTCAAATTCTAGTTATTTTACACAGTAATTTCATTAATTTGTTACTTGAACGATCAGCCCATATATAGTTCATTTATGTTAAGATCAGTATTATTTTATGACGGTTAATTAATCAAGAATCGACCAGCTGAAGCCCACAATCAAATTGTATGGTTACAGTGAGGGTTTCTTCTAATTTGAATGGTCATCGATCAACTGAAAACTCCAATCGTGCAAAAGATGCACAAAATGGGCATTTTAATGAAACATAAAATGTTGTATATATATAAATTAAACAGTTTTGATTTTGATTTAATCGAAAACCATTTTCCCAAATATAAAAGATTAAATCCCATAAAAAATATTTTTATAATAGTCGAATTGGAGTATATCTTTTTTTAAAAAATAATAATAATTAAAAAGCTTATTTTATGCCCTAAAAATGGATAAATTGAATGTGCATGCGAACCCTAGCCTAGTCAGTTCTTGTGCTCTTATGAACAAGATGAGTTTTATACAAACAATATATTGACCTCCAATTTTATATATATTGATGATCATATATGCATAAAAATAGTAGGTGTTGCAGAGTTCATGATCTGAATTTGTAGTATCTGACCAGATCGACCCAGCATTCAGCAATCAAGCATTGAGATCCCAAAAGGTATCTGATAACTGGTACTTATATATATATAAATAATACTCCAATGTTTGATAATAAATGGTTTTAGTTCTGTTGATACACGTTGGGTGCGAGTTGTAGTAGGAGATTGAATTGAAATTAAGTTTTAGTTCATGAATACTCCAATGTTTATGATCTATGGAGCCTCTGACAGATCCTGTTTTGTGAAGCAGCTTTACCTTCCTTGGAATTGGAAACCAAGCACAGACTCCAAATTAATTTATCAGCTTGTGACTCCTCCTCCAACTCGCTATAGTTTGGAATGATTCACCCTCAACCTTCCTTATAGTAATAACTCTTTTATCTTTTGACAAATATATTTGTACATTCAGCTATTGCTGATCACACACTTTTGAAGTAGGCAATCGGCCATGTGGCTGCTCGCCAAAATGACTAGCCATTATTGGATTCCATCTTAAAACTAATTAGCAATATGAGGTGTATCTGCCTCTTAATTAAAACTAATTGGTAATAGGATGAGTAATTTGATCAGCGACTTATATACAAGGTGGTGTTTTTAGATATGAGACATACATTCTTTACCTCACACCATTTTATTTTTATAATATGAAACAGCGATCAATGGAAGAGGGGATCTTCCTGTGCTCAATATTGACGTTATTAAGAATTCATGGAGGCCACTATATTGGTTTCATATTATAAGTTCAAAAGATCGATCTTTTATTAGTAAGCTGCTATCACAAATATATATGCTGTATATGTGAATCTTTCTAGCTTCCTCGATATTTGTTTATAGATGTTGGATCATAATCTTATATATAATATATCGCCAACCAACCTGACCATCGTAATAGTTGCATTGGTTTCGCTATTATTAAATTTTTATTGTATATCAAGGTTAAAAGATTCGATTTGGATATTTTTTTTTAAATTTACTTCATCCGTTCAGTAAAGAATGTTATTCCGCATTTTCATGAGTTATAAATTATATAAAATACCAACCTTTTATTTTTTAATATATGATTTTATGCTTATTAATAATAGGTATAAAATTAAAAAAAATTAATTAATAAAAAAATTGATATTTATATAGTTTTTACCTACTTAAAAACGAAAAGTTATAAAAGTTTATATATAGTAGGATCAACATTAAGGCAACCACATGTTACATGCACGTTCTTTACTAAATTATACTCAGGCTATGAACATTGAGAAATTAACCAAAGTTATAATCATTTGAAAAATGTCACAAACAAAATGAAAATATTTTTATTGCCTAAAGCGAACACTTAAGTCACGACCATAAGGCAACATAAGTGTGTGAAGAATTGCAATAAAAACAAGTGTTAATGCAACAAACAGTAACAGAATCAAAATTTCAGCTAAAACAACAATGAAAAATCGGTGCATTCAAGGCACCATTTCTTTGATTAATAAGATGGTATAAACCCTGACGGCTACAGCTAAAGTTGAGCTTTTGATGATCCTAAAACCCTACAAATCATCCAGCACATCTCAGCTTATATATATACCCTGAGACGATTTACATGCAAGTCTTGTGCCAAAAAGAGCTTATTACAGATGGACAAAATAGGGACAGAAATAACAAAAATGCCATGACATAAATAGAGACGTAATTGAAGTAAAGGAGTGTTCAATTAGTGAGCACTTAAGGCCACAATCTTCACATCCTCCCCTCAAGTCGGATTGTGGTGAAAACCAACAAGGCCTAACTTGAGACAGACAAAATGATGTTGTTGAGCTCCCAGAGGCTTTGTAAGAATTTTAGCAAGCTGGATACCATTTCTCACATGTTGAGGTTGCACAAATCCACTGATCAAGTGTTGTCCAAAGTGGTAATCAATCTTCAAGTGCTTGGTGCTATCATGAAAAACAGGATTTTCTGCTATGTGAATGGCAGCTTTGTTGTTACAAAACAAAGGTATAGGAAGAACTGTTTGAAATTTTAATTTAAAGCTTGTAGGATTCAATCAACCCAGATCAACTCACTAGTGGTAGATGACATGCTTCTGTATTCAGCTTCAGCCGGTGATTTTGACACAATTCTTTGCTTCTTTGTCTTCCATGATACTAAGGGAAGTGCCAATGAAAACACAATATCATGTGAGGGACTTAGCACTGAATTGGCAGGATAGATAAGTTAATATGCTTCCCGCATCAGTCCCTTTTAGGTACTGATGCGGGAAGCATCACATGATATTGTGATGCGGGAAGCATCACAATATCATGTGATACTAAGGGAAGTGTCTTCCATCATAGTAGGTTGTAATAGATAAGTTGCTAATGACAGGATAGAATAATCCCACAACAATGGTCCCTTTTAGGTACCTCACAACATGCATTGCAACATCATATTGAGGTTGTCTTGATTCACTCATAAACTGACTTAAATGTTAAACAACATAAGTTATGTTAGACCTGGTTAGATTGAGAAATAACAATCTTCCCACCAGCCTTCTATAGATTTTAGGATCAGTTAATATGCTTCCCGCATTAGTCATTGTTCGAAAAAACCCTTCAGGACCCGCTGTTGTGAGCCTAATTTTCCATGTTTAACAGTAACTTTTATATCGATTTCTGCATACATTGCATGCATTTGGGTTAGAATAATACAGAATCTGTGTAGTTTACACTTATTTGCAATATATGGAGGTCTACACAAGTTTTGTTTATATTTCGCAGAAATCGGACGCACTTTAGAGCTTAAAGGAAACTCATGGAGAAGCTAAGGATGGTGCAGCTGGAGAAAAACCCATTTTTCGGCTTTTATCATTATGAATCAAGCTTTGATTTCTTCATGAAAGTTGTAGCCCTCAGAAAGAGCTTTCTAACACATGGTCATATGCGTCAATCCGATGAATGAGGACTCGGGAAAGTGCGTTTTAAGAACGGAGCAGAATGCTGAAAGCAATAGCGTTACTCGAAATCGACCACATTGGTCGACATCGACAAGAGCTTGCTCGACATTTGCTCCAGAAGACGAGATGAAGACAAATATTGCTCTACGTCGAGGAAGCTGGTCTACGTCGAGGAAGCTGCTCGATGTCGAGGAAACCCCAAGTGACCGACGACGAGTAATCCGTATCTTGTTAAGGTTCTATCCCGAATCCGATGGTGATATTTTCGAGATCAAATTCCATCCGGATCTATCAATAGCTATCAAGATCCATCATGAAGAGAGAGATCTATCCACTTGAAGACTTTAGATATATTTCCCTTATTTAGATTTAATTATGTTATTGCTTTTATTTATCATTAAGCTTTTAGATATAGTTTTAGATATAGATAGAGATTTTAATCAAGGATTAGAAGGCTATAAATAAAGCCCTAGGGGCTGGTTTTTCATTCATTCAGAAACACAATCAATTCCATTCAATTAAGTAGGAGTAGAGAGAGAGAGTTTGTAGCAAGCAAGGTGGAAAGGCGAAAGCGGATTTGTCTTGTGGGTTGTAAGCTTTCTTTATTTAATTCAATGCAAGTTAGTTTCTTTTGTTATTTGATGTCTTTCTTGATGATGAAGAGGGAGTAGTCCACCCATTTCTGGGGCTGGGGTGAGCCCGACGGTGGCCATGTAAGGGGATGCAGTAAAGGTCAGATCTTTTTATGCAATTCGTCTTCTATCCCTATGAGCATGATTCTTTTGCGAGAGTTGAAGGTGATCCTTGTTTGTGTTATTGAAGCGAAAGTGATCTTAATGCAACTTGGGTTAATTATGTGAAAAGGGTTAGTAACAATTAGGGTTTATGCGAAAGCCTCTATATGCCTATTTGTTAGTAACGAAAGTGACTTTGATGGAAAGCATGATCTTTTATGCCTTTATGTGTTACTTTGCATGGTTATCGTTGTGGCGTTGATACCCTGGCTTTGGAAGTTTTTCATATATTGAGTTTATTTCTGTCAAATTTCCGAGTTGTGTTCGAAATCTGCAATTTACAGTTTTCTTAGTTTCTAGTCGATATAGAGTAGCATGTACTCGATATCGAGGAGAGTTCCTACTCGACATTACCTGTTTCAGTTTCTGTTTCCTGTTGTCGACTTGCTATTGTCGATCTCGAGTATCACCTAGTCGAGATCGAGTACGCCTGTTGCTTTGTTTTATTTTCTGCTTTGCTTTGTCTTTTCTGTCTTCGTTTTGTTCATTGCTTTTATTTGTTATTTTATGTTTTTTTTTCTGCTTTTATTTCTGTCTTTCTGCTGCTTGTCTGTGAGAGTCTGTTGCTACCTAAGAATTGCTGACGTGCTTCCTCGTGGATTCGATCCTGACAACCTTCTACTACAACGGGAGGAAGTCTTGTATTTATTTGCTGAGACAGGGAAGTCAGTCTGGTCTTTATTTTACATTTATTTCATATTTGACCATCCTCCTGCAACAACAAATTGGCGCCGTTGTCGGGGAAGCTATCATTCGCACCTTAGGTAGTTGAATCTCACGTCTACTTTGAGTTACTTTTCAGATGTATGCGTCGTTCTGGTCTACCACCTGAGTTTGACAGCTTAGACGAACCGGAGCGTTACCTACACATCCACTCTAAACTCAAAAGGATCATGGCGGCCGCTGAAACACAAGAACAGCTGATTGCCAGGCTTACAAGAGAATTGGCCGCTAAAGATGCTGCTATCGCCACTTAGAAAGCAGCAAGGGAGCAAGCAGAAGCTGAGCTTGCCCAGTTCCCAACCACTGCAGAGGATTATATGCATCCCACTCTCGTCGTGCCAGAATCGGCGATTCTTATCCCTGAAAACGCTTTTGAAATTCACACTCAATTTCTTATAGAGCTTAAAAATAATGCTTTTTTTGGTAGATTTAATAAGTGTCCTCTTGAACATTTTACGAACTTTTCTGACATGTGCCGTACTCTTGCTGAAGGTACAAATTTGGAATATGTCAAGATGAAGTCTTTCCGCTGGTCTCTAGCTGGACCTGCACTGAAGTGGCTTGAAGGGCTGAAACCAAGATCACTAACAACATGGGCCCAAGTAGAGCAAGAGTTTCTGAACAAATTCTTCCCACCCGCCAAAACAGCACATCTCCGCCAGAAAATCATTGCCTTCAAACAGAAGCAAGGGGAACCGCTGGCAAAGGCATGGGAGCGCTACAAAGAAGTGCTGCGATCTTGCCCTACTCATGGACAGCCACCCTACGTCATTCAAGAGATCTTCTTCAACTCTCTTGATCAAATCAGTAAGGACATAATCAACCAATATACTCGCTATGAGTATCTGACAATGCCGCCAAGTGACGCATGGGGTGTGCTAGAGAAGCTCACCAACTACGACAACAAGTATGGGTCTACTGCAACTTATGAAGAGAACCCATACGCCAAGCCAGCACCTTCCATGCCCCTCTATGAGCCTCCTAAGGAGATTGATCCGGATGTAAGGGAACAGTACTACAGAGATCAGAACAAGAAGCTCCTTAAGCAAGTAAAGTATCTTTCTGTCAACCAGCCTTGCATTGAATGCGGATCGCAACGGCACACCACTCCTGAGTGCACACACACAGAGCAAGTCAGGATGGCAGAACACCACGAGGAGGTAGCTTACGCAGGGGGTCCCAATCGCTACATGGGGGACCAAAGGTTTCAGCAACCACAATGGAACCAAGGTGTCCCTAGGAACCCTCCGCCCTACAGAGCTCCAGGACATCCGGAAAGGGACCAGAAAAAGGATGATATACAGGCAGTCCTAGAGGAAATACGGAGAAATCACTCAGAAACTAGGCATTCCTTCAATTCCGTCTACACACAGATGCATGGTGTCAACTCTAGGCTTGGGGAAATTGATATATGGCGAAAATCAGTAAATACACAGATTGGTCAGCTAGCAGCGGGAATCCCCAGACAGTCAGGTGCGTTCCCTGGATCTTCAGAACCAAATCCTAAGGGAAAGACTGGACACATCGCTGCTGTAAAACTCAGAAGCGGCCATCAACTGCAAGAGCCAGAGGTCGGAAAGCAGCAGAACAACGAAGAACAGCAAGTCGACATCGACAACACTCTAGTCGACATCGAGGAGGGCCTAGTCGACGTAGACGAGAAACTTCAGAAACCTTCGTCTGCACTGCACAGTAACTCGACTGCACCTAATTTGGTCGAGATCGACAAGGGGCTACTCGACATCGACGACGGTCAACCCGAGATCGAGAAAGCTACAGCACCTCCGACGTCTGTTCTGGCTCCGAATCAGAAAAAGAAGCTTCCTTTCCCCACAAAATCTCCAAAGGACCCGGCAGAAAAGAAATTACAGCGCTTCATCAAGATGCTTCAGAACCTCAATGTCACCATCCCCTTCACAGAAGCTCTCAATGAAATGCCATCCTATGTTAAGTTCCTGAAGGAGATTCTGAGCAAAAAGCGATCAATGGCTGAAATTACAGAGGAATGCAGCCATTTTGACATACTGGAGAAGAGGCCAGATCCAGGTAAGTTTGCTATAACTATTGGATTTGGTCCATACAAAATTAATGCTTTATGTGATCTTGGAGCTAGTGTGAGTATAATGCCTTTAACAATTTGGTCCAAGATTAAGATAGGTGCCCTAGAGCCTGTGGATGCTAGACTATATATGGCCAACAACACTATGGTCATCCCAACAGGCATGGTGGACAATGTGCCAGTACAAGTAGGTAAATTCTTTGTCCCTGCTGATTTCCTAGTTATTGATATGGAAGAAGATCCTGCTTGTCCAATTATTCTAGGGAGACCCTTCTTGGCGACGGTGGATGCCAACATAAACATAAGGAAAGGAGTGCTCACCTTCAACATCAGCGATGAGGTAATTGAGTATTCCTTTAATAAAACTAAAAGGCATACAGGTCCAATGGAAGAGGTCAAATCTATCTCAGCTGGCTACATCACCTACGGGGAACCCAAGGTCAGAAATATGACCCCTGAGGAGCTAGAAAAGAGGGACATGGAGGCCCAGGTGGAGGAGATCATGGCAATCCTAAAGGAGGACGCAGAAAATCCAATCGACACAATTGAAGATACGACGTTATGGATTAATTATTTTTCGGATGCCTTGACAGGAACCAAGTATGGGGTCAAGATCGACCAAGACTCCTCAACATCGAGGACCCTAGTCGATCTCGACAAGAAACAGAAGCCTCCACCAGCACCAGCGTCATCGAGCAGCAATACAGAAGCTGAGGGCTACTCGACATCGAGTACGCTACTCGAGATCGACCACCACTCGGCTTCCTCGACTTCGCCTTCTTCGACGCTGACTCCACCAGACGAACCAGGCTTCTCAATCTCGACCAGGCTTGTCGAGATCGACCACCACCCTGCTGGCCCAGCTCCTGCTTCCTCGACACTGAAGCCTCCAGGAGCAGAATCCTACTCGAGATCGAGTAGGCCACTCGATGTCGACAAGCCCTTCCCTTCGTCGACTCAGGCATCTTTGAGCAGCCCACCACCAGAACCTGCAGACTCGTCGAGATCGACTAGCCCTAGTCGAGATCGACCAAACACTATGGTCCCCGATTCCGTCTCTGCGAAGGTAAGCCAAGGTATGGATCATTCTTCTCCTATTTCCATTAAAGATCTATCTATACATGGGAGAGGTTTGCCTTGGTATGTGCGCTTATGTAGGATATCCAATGATGAGCCCAAGGAGTATGAAGTTGGAGACAAGCTCTATGTCTCTAAATCAAAGGATCATTGGTTCCCTAACAAATTCAACAAGAAGCGGATGGGGCCTTTCGTAGTGAACAAGATCCATTCTGGAGGATTACAGCTGATGGACAAGAATGGAGTCCTATTTGAGGCCCAAGCTACATGGGCCCTGCAGATGCCACCTTGAGCATAAATGGAAAGTCGGCCTAGCGACTATAAAATCTAGAGCTTGTACATAGACTTTTTGTGACGTTTTTGGACATTGTTTTGTTTGTTTTTGGTTTTGAACACTTCTAGTTTTTCTATTATGGGTATATGTCTTCTGCACTTTTCAGGCCCATGGATAGAGGCAAGCTATATTCATATTCATACTCGGCCCAGGCGATTCCTTCATTCAATATTAAGAGGTTCTGCACACCTGTCTAGTGAGTTTCTTTCTTTACCCTTGTTAAGTATGGGGTGGGGGAAGGGCTTACTTTATGCATATTTGCTATATTGTGACATTATGTGTGCATGTTTAAAGTTTATTTCTTTGAATTGCTACATGGCTATTTTGGAACGCATTATTGACTTATGTGCTTATATGCATGTTTTCTAGAAGTTTGAAAAATGACCCCCATTGAAAATTTTGATTAATGTCATGGAAGCTTATATTGGACTCAACGATGCTAAATTGGATTCATTAGAGATATAGCATGAAATTGCCTAGTAAAGGGAAGTCACAATGAAGTGCATATTTTTATGAAAACCATAGAAGGAGGTAAAATTTGAAGTTGCTTTTGACATATTGCATGATAAGATGATGGAGGACTTTATATTTCCATATAATGCTCATATTGTTATATCCTAGCCACACCTATGCTTATGCATTACACAAAGCCATATTATGCCTTATTTCAAATATTGCTCCACATGACCTAAATATTGTCCATTCTTTACCTTATCCGGGGATTATGTTGAGAATGATGATTACATTATGGAGATTATCATATGGTGTTTGTGATTATTATAATTATTGGAGTTTGGAAGGAAATTATCTGAAATATATGGAAAATTTAATGAGTGAAAGAAAATCCAATCACCTCAGGAGATAAAGGTAGATTGACCCTGCTCTCTAAGATAATAGTTTGGAGAGATGGGACACATTGTGAGGAGTCCAAAGCACTAAGTATCCGGGGCCATTCACGACACCCATTTTTGCGACTCGCGAGAAGGCAGTGCTGAGGTCAGAGAGGTAAAAGCATTATTATTGATAAAAGCATTATGAAAGGTGATGAATCTTATGAAAAGGAATGTGGAAATTCAAGTTTGTAAATACTCCATTTCCCTGGATCATTAGCACCACATTGCCAAAAATTGTCCACCTTTAGCCTTTTACCAATCTACTCCTTATTTGAGCTTAATTAAAATCCTCTTGATTATCAATGCTTTGTCACTTATGATTGTCTTTTCATAACCCTCCTTTTGTGAGTAGATGTTGCTTTTATATCGATTTCTGCATACATTGCATGCATTTGGGTTAGAATAATACAGAATCTATGTAGTTTACACTTATTTGCAATATATGGAGGTCTACACAAGTTTTGTTTATATTTCGCAGAAATCGGACGCACTTTGGAGCTTAAAGGAAACTCATGGAGAAGCTAAGGATGGTGCAGCTGGAGAAAAACCCATTTTTCGGCTTTTATCATTATGAATCAAGCTTTGATGTCTTCCTGAAAGTTGTAGCCCTCGGAAAGAGCTTTCCAACGCATGGTCATATGCGTCAATCCGACAAACGAGGACTCGGGAAAGTGCGTTTTAAGAACGGAGCAGAATGCTGAAAGCAACAGCGTTACTCGAAATCGACCACATTGTTCGACATCGACAAGAGCTTGCTCGACATTTGCTCCAGAAGACGAGATCGAGCACGAGATGAAGACAAATATTGCTCTACGTCGAGGAAGCTGCTCGATGTCGAGGAAACCCCAAGTGACCGACGACGAGTAATCCGAATCTTGTTAAGGTTCTATCCCGAATCCGATGGTGATATTTTCGAGATCAAATTCCATCCGGATCTATCAATAGCTATCAAGATCCATCATGAAGAGAGAGATCTATCCACTTGAAGACTTTAGATATATTTCCCTTATTTAGATTTAATTATGTTATTGCTTTTATTTATCATTAAGCTTTTAGATATAATTTTAGATATAGATAAAGATTTTAATCAAGGATTAGAAGGCTATAAATAAAGCCCTAGGGGCTGGTTTTTCATTCATTCAGAAACACAATCAATTCCATTCAATTAAGTAGGAGTAGAGAGAGAGAGTTTGTAGCAAGCAAGGTGGAAAGGCGAAAGCGGATTTGTCTTGTGGGTTGTAAGCTTTCTTTATTTAATTCAATGCAAGTTAGTTTCTTTTGTTATTTGATGTCTTTCTTGATGATGAAGAGCGAGTAGTCCACCCACTTCCGGGGCTGGGGTGAGCCCAACGGTGGCCATGTGAGGGGATGCAGTAAAGGTCAGATCTTTTTATGCAATTCGTCTTCTATCCCTATGAGCATGATTCTTTTGCGAGAGTTGAAGGTGATCCTTGTTTGTGTTATTGAAGCGAAAGTGATCTTAATGCAACTTGGGTTAATTATGTGAAAAGGGTTAGTAACAATTAGGGTTTATGCGAAAGCCTCTATATGCCTATTTGTTAGTAACGAAAGTGACTTTGATGGAAAGCATGATCTTTTATGCCTTTATGTGTTACTTTGCATGGTTATCGTTGTGGCGTTGATACCCTGGCTTTGGAAGTTTTTCATATATTGAGTTTATTTCTGTCAAATTTCCGAGTTGTGTTCGAAAACTGCGATTTACAGTTTTGAGTTTCTAGTCGATACAGAGGAGCCTTAGTCGATATAGAGTAGCCTGTACTCGATATCGAGGAGAGTTCCTACTCGACATTACCTGTTTCAGTTTCTGTTTCCTGTTGTCGACTTGCTGTTGTCGATCTCGAGTACCACCTAGTCGAGATCGAGTACGCCTGTTGCTTTGTTTTATTTTCTGCTTTGCTTTGTCTTTTCTGTCTTCGTTTTGTTCATTGCTTTTATTTGTTATTTTCTGTTTTTTTTTCTGCTTTTATTTCTGTCTTTCTGCTGCTTTTTGTGAGAGTCTGTTGCTACCTAAGAATTGCTGACATGCTTCCTCGTGGATTCGATCCTGACAACCTTCTACTACAACGGGAGGAAGTCTTGTATTTATTTGCTGAGACAGGGAAGTCAGTCTGGTCTTTATTTTATATTTATTTCATACTTGACCATCCTCCTGCAACAACAAATTGGCGTCGTTGCCGGGGAAGCTATCATTCGCACCTTAGGTAGTTGAATCTCACGTCTACTTTGAGTTACTTTTCAGGTGTATGCATCGTTCTGGTCTACCACCTGAGTTTGAAAGCTTAGACGAACCAGAGCATTACCTACACATCCACTCTAAACTCAAAAGGATCATGGCGGCCGCTGAAACACAAGAACAGCTGATTGCCAGGCTTACAAGAGAATTGGCCGCTAAAGATGCTGCTATCGCCACTGACAACCTTCTACTACAACGGGAGGAAGTCTTGTATTTATTTGCTGAGACAGGGAAGTCAGTCTGATCTTTATTTTATATTTATTTCATACTTGACCATCCTCCTGCAACAACACCCGCCTAGACCCCCGCCTAAACCCTTGAATTCGCCCCACCGTCGAGGCTGTCAAGGTCGTAAAAACCCGCCTAGACGGCATAGACCCACCATGAAATCCGACTAGACCCCCTTCTACACCCCGCCTAGACCCTTGACCCTACCCTACCGCCAAGCACCCGCCAAGCGTTTTTTAGAACATTGGCATCAGTAGAGAGTTTAAGTTGTCTAGGAAGAGGAAAACTAGTAGGTGTACAATCCATCATCCTACAATCCTGCAATTTAACCAGCGCGCACATACTTTCTTTGATGGAGATGAGTGCCAGAATTGTCTCTAAGTATTTCTAGTCCCAGAAAATACCTTTCTAACCCAAGATCCTTAATAGTGAACCTCTGGTGCAGAGCTACGCACCTTTGTGGAGCTTATGCTTGTTTGATCATTCCTTGTGAGAAGCACATCATCTACATAGACCATTGCTATCACAATTCCCGAGGAACTAGACTTCGCAAATAGAGAGTAAACATGCAAGCTTTGTCCATATCCCAATACCACCAAAAATTTGCAAAGTTCAACATTCCACTGCCTTGAGGCTTGTTTAAGCCCATAAATAGATTTCTTCAATTTACAGACCAAGTGAGGTCTCTCAAATTGATACCCCTCAGGAGGTATCATGTAAACTTCCTCATCAAGATGCCCATGTTGGAAGGCATTATTCACATCAAGTTGATGTAATGGCCAATTTCTAGCAGTAGCAACAACTAGTAAAATTCTCACTGTACTGAACTTTGCAACAGGAGAGAAAGTATGTTTATAATCCTTTCCCTTGATCTGATTATAACCCTTGGCAACTAATCTTGCCTTGAACCTCTCCACTGAACCATCTGGTTTATACTTAATTTTGTAAACCCATTTACTACTATTGCCTTCTTTCCAGGAGGCAATTATGTCAACTCTCATGTTTCATGTTTGATTGCAGTCAAGAGCATTTAGCTCATGTGTCATTGCATCTACCCAATGCTCATTTTAACAACTTGCTTATAGTGAGCAAGCTCATGGATCACGATCATATGAGCAAAGAAAGTCACAAAGGACTCATCAATCACATATGTGCTTTCATAGCATTTTGCCAAAAAAACTTTGAGATACAAATTCATTTCTATTTCTGGTAGAGCATATGTAATCTTGCAATTTTCTAGGCTAAGTTGTCTGTCTATATGACCTCCTTAGAGGTGGAAATATATTTTGATCATTCAGTATCTCTTGGGACACTAAGGGCAATGATCTAGATGTATGAGACACTTTTGTGTCAACATCAATTCTTGTATCAACAGTAGCATAATGCTCATCTCCATTCAGTGCTGGTGCTTCATGATCTTCACGACTTGCTTGTGGAGATTGAGTAATTCGGGCAATATGGACCTCAAAACTATCAGCTGGATTGACAAAATGAAGAGATGAAGACCATGATAAAATGTCTGCAACTCCCTTTTCCAAGCTCCCTTTGAAGGTAAACACATTCTTAAAGAAGATCACATCTCTACTGTTGAAGTTAACCTTGCCCTCCATGTCCCATAACTTATGATGAGCTTTCTGATCATGAGGATAAAGCAACACACATTTTCTACCTCTAGCATGCATTTTATCTTTGTCCTTGTGTGCCATAGGAGCAAAGCATAAACAACCAATGACTTTCAGTTCATCATAATTTGCAGGATAACCAAATAACACCTCAAAGGGTGATTTCCAATCCAAAATCTCAGTACGCAGTTTGTTAATAATGTGTGTTGTTGATAGCACACATTCTCCCCAGAACTTCAAAGGCAACCCTGCATGAATTCTCAAGGACCTAACTGTCTCTATGAGATGCCTGTGTTTCCTTTCCACTCTCCCATTTTGTTGGGGAGTGTAAGGTACACTTCTCTGATGTAAGATGCCTGAAGCAGCAAAACGTTCTTGGCACTAATTTGATGTGAACTCTGACCCATTATCTATCCTCACACACTCCATTGAGAAATTGAACCATGTCCTAACATTGGCCACAAAATCACAGAGAGTTTTGAATACATACAACCTAGACTTGAGTAAAAAAGTCCAAGTTATCCTATTAAAATCATCAATAGCAGTAAGGAAGTATTGGAACCCATTGCAAGTAAAAACAGTATATGGTCCCCAAACACCCATGTGCACCAAATCAAAAGGCTTAGCTGCCTTAACATTGCTTCTGTCAAAAGGCAATCTGTGATGCTTACATAAAGCACAAGTCTCACAATGAAACTCAGTAAAATCAAACTGATTAACATGACTCATGTGTCTCATCCTGGAAACAGATGTGTGCCCAAGTTTGGCATGATTTAAGTCTAAATTACTGCTAACTTTATTACAAAAAGTGGAAGGCAAATTCTTCTCATATTCACATGTCTCCCCTTCTTTCTAGCTTTGCACTTGCTAAGTAGTAAGCACCTTGTATAGACCATGTCTCATCCTCCCTGAAAGCAACAGTCTTTTAGTTCCAGGGTCTTGAAAATATGACAAGAGGTGCAGGTAAAGATGGCTATCAATTAATTATCATCTAGAAGCTTTCCAACTGATAGGACATCTTTTGTGGTGACATTATCTGTGATTTGCAGCTTTCCCATTTCCTTTACTGTCTTAATAGTTCCATCTGGTAAACCAATGTGCATAGGCTTGCTTAATTTCAGTTTGTTATGCATATATCCCTCATGAGGAATCATATGATCAATTGCCCCAGTGTCAACAATCCATTCAACATTTGAACCTGAAGAATGATTTACAATAGTAATAGATGATGAGACTTTACCTGCAAAGTTAGCATAAGCATTCTTATTGATGCTCTTCTGCTTCACCTTCTTCATAATCTCTTGATACACAACATTCACCATGGTTGTATCTATATGATTATCTCATTCCCCTCTATCTATCCCTTCATCATCAAGAGGACTATTCATCATGCCCGAGCTGTCAGACCCTATAACATTTGCTAATCATCTGTTGTTGCTATTCACCTTTTGACCTTCTCTATGTTCTTTGTACCAATTTGGCATGCCATGTAATTTATGTAAAGGCTCGAATTTTTAAATCCTATTTTTTTCGGAAAAAGGAAAAAATCAAAATGAACTTAAAAGCGTAATTTAACGAAAAACTCGCTAACTTGGATTTTAAGACTCGTAAAGCGGATTTCCGACCTAAACAAAATTTTAAAAACTAACTTGACATGGCGACATCTTCCTCGGATTTTGGAAATTTATTTTAAACGGGTCGGGTTAAGTTCGAAAGAACGGATTTCGGGATTTAATTTTCTAGAATTTGAAATTGGATTGGGGACCACTTGTAATCGTTATCCCCTTACTCCCTCCGATTATGGCAAAGCACGCCTCCCCTCTCCTTATGTTTTTACACACAATTTGTGGAAAGATGCCAAACATCCCCTCTCCTTGGTCCAATTTCTGCAGGCTGCAGCTAGTCTTACATCTCCCTTCCTTCTTTTCATTGTTTTAGAAACCCAATCCCCTCTGATTTCCTTTTTTCCCCTGTGCCTTTCAAAAACCCATTGCTTACAGTCCCCTCATTTGGCAACAAGACAAGTTGCTCTTCCTGCCTCTTTGACTCATCCGATTCAGCCTCATCTACTCCCTCCTTTTGGCTCCATAAGATCTGAAGATGTTCTCTTGATTACTCACCACAAACACAAGACCAACCCCAAGAACAAAACACACACCTCTTCCTCCATTTCTTCCCATCATTTCCGCGAGCAGTAGCTCCCTTTCTCAGCCACCATCACCATCACACCCTCACCACCCCATCTCGTCACCACCGCCGCCACCTCACCTCCTGTCTTCCGGCCGCCATGATCGCCAGCAGCCACCAACACCACCTCCCGAGCGCCCTGTTTTCGCAGCCACAAAGAGCGGAGCAAAAACAGATCCAATGGGTTCCTTCCACCCGAGGCGCCAGTATCAGCAGCAACCTCGACACTCCTCGACGCCCCGGACAGCAGCAGCACCGCCCAGAAGACCCCGGGGTAGCAGAGCGAGCCCACCGACACCTCTTTCCTCATTTCGGCTTGAAACTCGGTGAGGGCTCGGTCTTGACTTTCTTTCACCTCCTAACTGATCAAAACTCCACCTTTAACATTACCACACTCTCCCCAGGCCACCTCCGGCGAGGATCTATCTCCGGCGAGTCCAAACGAGCTCCGATCGAACCCTTTCGGCGAGACGAAACTGCCCCTTGTGAGCCTTCTTCCTTCCTCTTTCTTTCCCTTTCCTGCTGTGCGTGTGTCTGTGTTGTCGTGTGTCGCGATCGGGGTTGAAGTCGGAGTCTGGGATTGACGCTGGCGAGCCGCCGTTCATCTCTTTCTTACTATTAGGGAGATGGAAATGGAGACGAACAGTGTTCAATCTCTACCTCCCCATTTCCTTTTCGCGGGCCCCAACTTCCACATCAGCCCATGGGGCCCTCTCCTTTTTTTTTTAGAAAGGCTTCATCCGAAATGTAAAAGGGAAAATGGAAGATTGTAATGGCTTTTCTTTGGGCCTAATTTCTTGGGTTGAAATGGTGTTTTAAAGAAAGAAAAAAAAAAGAAGAAAGAGTTTGGGCCATTCTTCCAATTGAACTCGATTTGGGTTTAATAAAAGGAGAAGGGGTCGGTTTGGATTTCTAACAAAAAAATAAAGGGGTCGGGTTGAAGTTTTTATAAAATAAGGGCGGGTTTGGTAATTTAATAAGGGCTGATTTTATTAAATAAAAATGGTCGGGATTTTTAAGGGATTTGGAAATATTTATGAAAGTGTTTATAAAATGGTATTTAAAATATTATTATTGAGATTAAGGATATAATATTATGGTGATTTAAAGGTATAATGTTGTAAGACTTGGAGATTTAAAAGAGTATTATCGGACTTAATCGAAAAAGGGATTTGACGAATGTTTTCAAGGATCGGAATTTCTATCTGGTTAACTCGGGTTTCGAAACGGTTTTCGGGACTAACTCGGGAATTATGTGATCGGTGACTAACTAGCATGATTGATGTGAATGGTTGACTAATAACATGATTGGTGTGTACTAATGATATGGTTGATTGAATAATGGCATGATGAAGTGTTAGACTTGTGTATCGTTAATTTATGCTTTCGAGATATGATGAATATGATGAACTTTGGAGATATATGATCATGCGAATATATGAGTATTATTGCGAGTATATGAATGTGATGGAACATAATGATGAGAATGATATTGTCTCGTGGAATGTGGTATCATAATGAGTGGCTGAACGTGGTTTGATGATGATTGCGATATGGTTGTTATTCTCGTTGAATGACGTGTGCTTGGATGATTAGACGTAGACTTATATATATGTTCTGATGTGTATCTAGGTGATACTTTGTGATTTTGAATGATGTATGCCGGATCTTCTATTATGTTGTTCTGTATAGCCAGGTGAGTTCCTATATGAGCTCACTCATATTCGAAAGAGATCTCCCTGCTTGTAGTCATGTGCATACTAGGTGCTTGCATTCATAATAAAGCATGCCATGTAGTATCCTGCTAGGATTGCACTCATGATTGAGCATTTGTTTACTCATTGCTTTTGTAAACAGAACGGCCGTTATCTGTGAAGTAACTAGAGTCATTGCTAGGGTTATAGGACGACCTACTCTCATCGGGTCTCGTCCTGAGTCAATCGAGTCATGAACTTCCTTATATTATGAGATGCATGCAGGCTTTATTGTGGATACGGGTTGGGCATGCGTGTCACCCGATTATATGGAATGCATTCACGAGCTGGCCAGTCTCCGCCCTATCGGAAGGGGGTGGAGGTAGGAGAGGGATATACCACTTGGTATTCGGTGCGAAGGCCTTATTATATTTATGGACTTGATCATAGGACCATGCTAGTGTGTTAATATTCCGCCTTGAATCTAGAAGCATCTTTATTAAGACTAGCGTGTGTATATGTCTGCTTGTTTGGGATTATATTGCGTAGGGCTTCGATCTGACACCGCCCCACATACATTTTTTTTTAGGTTTGTTTTGCAGCATGATTATTCCTTGTTTTCGTGATGTGGGAACTCTCTTGGGCGATCTCAAAGAAATGGTTTAACTCCACTAACATTGTATATTGAATTTCGATAAATACGCTTATTGATTTGGTTTTGACCCGGCTCTGCCGTGTCACCCTCTTGTATTACACCTTAATCCTACTATTTGCATGACTGTTGGTTTTCCACGCTTAGACTTATGACAGGTACAGGGGACTTCCATGGGGATTCTAATGATCCCTTCGAATTTTGGGTTTGAAATCCCACTTTAAAATGTTAGGATAGAATTTCAAACCTCCAACCTGTACTCGGGGCGCAAGATCCTAACGAGGGGTTTCATCCCTCGAAACGTAACCCGGGAATCATAATCTCGGGCCGTTACAAAGATGGTATCAGAGCCAGGTTATGCAAACCGAGTATGATAGGTTGAAGTGGTTTTGAAAATGGCCCAAGGTTTTCAAATGGCTTTTCAAAATGTTTTAGAAAGGGGAAAATGAATTTAATATGGCTAACTCAAATGGAATAAATATGAACTTGACTCAATAAATCCGGTAAACAAACAAAGGGAAACGAAGGGGTAGTTAAGGCGCTAGACCATCCCTATTGGATGTAGTTGGGAACGGGTAGGCAAAATATAGCTTGTTCTTTTGCAGGTGGACTTGAAGACTCCAAGGAACCCGAAGGTTGGAGTGACATGGGTTAGGAGGCCGTGAGGTATTTGCCCCTTCGGTCAGCCGTCCCTCGAAGGACGGCATAGATCGTCTTGGTGATTATATCCCACTGGGCCCGAGGGCGATCCTCCTCGAAGAGGATCATATTAATCCTGTTGATTGCTTTCATGTTGAGTGCTATTGTGCTTAGGATAGAGAATTAATCTGTATGCCTTGACTTGAATCATATATTGAATAACTGTGCAAACGGGATAGTGGGAGAATACCTTGTTCTTATGTCATTGGAACTCCTGTCTTGTCAGAATAGCTCTTCCATAACCCAAACCACTAATGATTCTGACTCCGTCAACCGTCCCACCAAAACATTTAGGCATGTTAGCAAGGGTCGAAGAGCATCCGCTCTCCCCGTTTCGAGTCCTGTTTTGTATCCCACCATCAATGATTCTATCGAGTCTCATACCTTAGGTTGGTGTCTTCCACGGAAAAAATTTGGGTTGGTCAACTAATGTCTTCGGAAATCATCTCGGATGTGAGGGTCACCCGAGCATGTTAGTGGGGGTGATGATTGTAGTAGTTCGAGTTGGGAATGAGTTACCTCAAGGAGTCATCCCATTCAATTCTCGTAATGGTCAATCATGTCTTCTTACCACGAGAGTCTAAACACGAGTTCTACCCTCTCCTCTCAGAAACAGTGTGAATGTCCTTGTGTCACACCGAGCGAGTCATGCTAGCGTCCCACTGGGAAACGGGGTGATGAGTCGATGAATGCCCTTGGAAAATTCTGTCGGTTATGGTAGTAGTCATTCTTGTGATTTCATGACATAGTATACTGATGTATTTCAGCATGACTTGTCTGATATCTTGCATGGTTGCCCTTGTGAGGAGATGTATGTGCCATATGAATGGAACTTCCATGATTATTGTCTTTCCATGAATTAGGTCCATGATAGTGTGGTCAATCCTTGTTGGATGTTTAATATGGGAAATGAATGTCTTAGCATGCTAAATTGAGTAGTTGGACCTTCTTTGACCGCTTACTTGCTTGATGAGTGTTGATAGTATCATGTAGGACATACACCTCCCCATTATAGGCCATTGTATGGCTATGCGTCATCCTTGTCTTACTATGTGAATATGAGTGCATATGATGTGATAGTTGCTACACCGCCCCTGTATGACTTGACCATACCCGTAGTAGGATTATTAGAATGCAACTTAACATGCTTGCAGTGATCCCACATTTTCTTGATCTGCTTAGGTGTGTACCTAAGGTGAGCGATTAATCATACATGTTATATTATGTGATGCTCGCTAGATCTTGCATAACTTGTGTTGCATATGTCCATTGTCGGTCTATGTATAAATGATCTTAACATGTCAAGTATAACTGGTAAATGAAATGATAGGGTACTTGCTTGTTCCGCGTGCATGAAAAATTTGATTAGATGAACGTGTTGTGGACTCATCGGTCGTTATTCCTTGAGATAGGTACATGCTAGTGTGGAATAATGTTGTTGAGATATTCGTGATTTTTATGTGTTTGTGTGCCACAATTATAACCTCATGGAATACCCTAAGGGCATCGTTGTAATCCGCGGGTTGGGATTCTATCTTCGATCTCGTCGTCCCTAGTCTTAGTGCATAACTGAAATCCTTGAGGGTGTGTGTCATCTTCCCTTGTCTCTCCCCTATCTCCGTAACTTCTAACCCTTGCGATCCCTTGATGAACGCTGACACAAAAAGGAGGAGTTGACGACCAAGTGGCACCAAAATGGCACAATGGAAGCGTGGTGGGTCCATGAACCAAAGACTCCGAGGACGACGTCACCGATGACAAAAAGGACGGATATGCTTCAAAGACGGCAATCGTGAACATGATTCTCACTCGAGGAAGAGCATTCTTAATTCAAATCGCAGATCCTTCTATATTAATCGGAATTAATGCAATAGACCTAGAACTAACATAATTGGAGGGTTGAGGACTAATGTGCTGAAATGGTATTTAATGATTGCCTGATTGACTTGTGCCTATGATGATATGCTTCGATGCTCTAGTATATTGATGTGCTAGTAAGTAAGATGTAGGGTATATATGGTTGATAACGTTTCTCTCTTGAGTATGAGTCGTGAGGTTCTTTAGTAACCTAGATCGAAGAGTGATCGGTAGGTTTGAGGTCCTTGCATCTGGTCGTTGGTTGTGTGGGATGGAGTGCAGGAAGGATGTGTTAGCTTGGGTAGAGCTGCGTGAGTTGGGACTTGTCGGAGATAGTGGTATGGGAATATAGTTGAGCTTCCAGATAAGCCTTAGGTGAGGAATGGAGTTGGTATGGTAAGATTCCGAGGGAAAGGTCTTCGTTAGAGGTAGTGTGGAGCAATTGTGTGTGCGGGTAGTGTAGTTCTAGAGGTGGATGAGTGAGCTAGGAGTAGTTCGGGGGATTTCTTGAGGGGAGTGTTGATAGACGGGTTAGTGTACTAGGAGAGAGAGTCTGGATAGGCTAGGAGCGGAGCGTGGGCATTGTTATTGATGAACAAATTGGGGAATGTTTAAGGAATCGTAGAATTTGGGACTAGGTTGCATGTGAGGTGATTGGGAGCGGTTTTGGCAAAGTTTGAGATTGAGAAAACACTAAGGAAGAGTAGTATGAGGTTGCTTGGAAAATTTTCAATCTTAGATATTAGGTTGTTCATATAAGGGACGTACGTGGGATGAGTATTTGGGGATTGTTCAGACAAAATTGGTAGTGTTTGGAGAATTCGTGAGTGAAGGTTATTGTGGCAATTGAGGTATTTGAGGATGTGAGACGAGTCTTCGAGGAAAGTTGGTAGCTAGCCAAGGATGTCGTTGAGAATTCGAGTAAGACTATAGGCTTGAGGTTGAGATAGGGAATTTCTGAGTATGGATTTGAGAAATAGGCAAAGCATAAGGTATCGGGAACGTTAGAGGGTGAAGGATTTTAGAAGGTTGGCGAAAAGGCGGTACTTGGAAAACTCGGATGAGGACAGTTTAGGGATTATGCGGAAATGATTATGGGTAAAAGAGGGCTTTGGATGGTAATGTGTCGTGGTTAAGAAGTAGGAGCTTGAGACAATTTAGAATATGACGAGATGAGGAACTGGAGTAGGACGACTTGAGGATTTGGAATGGTTAAGGTTTAGTAAGATTTGGAATGAGGAAATTTGGGAATATACTGAGACGAGGATCTAGAATAGGTCGGCTGAGGGGTCGTGGATGTTCAGGTTTCGTAAGATTCGGGATGGGACAAGGAGGTAGAGTTTGTGATTGGTCTTTGAGGATAGGCGCTGGTGATAAGGGCCTTAGTGATTCGTAGTTTGGAGTAGCACTAGATGGGTTTCCATGTTAGAGTTGGTCGGGAGTGTCAGGTGTGAGATGGTCAGTATGAGTTGGGTTCTTAGAGGTGGATGGCTAGTGAGAGTGATTAGTGGTACGGGAAGTGTGATCAGGTTTGCAAGGTGATTTGAGATACCTCTTTGGGAGATTATGGTCAGACGGAGTCTTGAGAGCCTAGGCAGAGTCAGTGAGATTATTAAGAGGCGCCCAGATTGATCATGAGAGTGGTTCAGTTGAGGACTTAGCATAAGAGTTGGGGCACCTAGTAACTGGTTGGGATGTAGGCCTTAAATTGAGGATAGTTTTGAGGCTATAGAGATTGTATGCTAAGCTGAGTGCAACGGTATATAGAACTAGTATCAGATTTGAGTTGGTAGACTTAGGTGAGATTGATCTTGATGCGAGAGATGAGGAGTAGTGGTCGTGTTTTGTTATGGTTGGTAGTGATAGGCAGATTCTCTTGAGGATGTGACTTAGTGTTGTGCGTTACTTGGGGCCGAGTGTTGTGCGAGTTCTATGCTATAGACGATGTTGATCCCCTGATGAATTGACATAGACAATAATGAATTATTAGTACTAACATAGTTACCCCCCTAAACTTGATGAAATGCTAGTGTACGGAAGTACTTATTTGCCTCAAATGCGATGACGCTTGGTGGTTAGGATGAGTATGATGTGCTTATCTGATTAATATGACGTGATTACCTTAATGATATGATGTGCAACCTCTATGATGTGACGTGATGGATACCACTATGAATGATACTATGCTAAATATGTTGTATTATGTGACTATCCTTGACATGAGTATGATATGTTCGTAAACGTATGATGTGATTTCTATATTGAACGATTCGAATTGTTAGGATGATATGCCTTGAATTGGAATTGTTAGGATGCTACAACCGAATTGATGAACTTTGATTCTGACTTGGAACCTAGGAAGAAAATTGGGATTAGCCTTAGAGGTGGATGATTCCACCTCCTGGAATTGAAGCTTCCTTGACTAACATCGGGTTAAGGAATTTGAATGATGTAAAAAAAAATAATAATAATAATAATAACTTGGATTTTGGGAAATTTAACGTGATTGAGAATTTCAATAATTTTGAAACCAAACCTTTTCGAACTAAGATTCCCCTTGAAACTTCCAACCGAGCTTGCATTATGACTCTCCACGAAGTGGATACATGCATTTTATAGGTGCCCTTATAGACTGTTTGCTAAGACCTAGTGGAGATACTATGATGCCTTTCGAGTTATGATATAACCGAGAAGTCGGGGTAAGGATGTGGTAAGGGCCCATATTGCATCCTTTCCACGACCTATCGGGGATATTATGATCAAGACGACGATACTGTGAGAATCTCATAGGGGCACTTATGAGGCGCTTACGGGATCAACGGAATGGTCCTTGGACTCACCTACTTCCAACTTCATCCCCTACCTTGTTTTAGTTTTAGTCTCGGGGACGAGACTTGTTTTTAGAGGTGGATGATGTAAAGGCTCGGATTTTTAAATCCTATTTTTTTCGGAAAAAGGAAAAAATCAAAATGAACTTAAAAGCGTAATTTAACGAAAAACTCGCTAACTCGGATTTTAAGACTCGTAAAGCGGATTTCCGACCTAAACAAAATTTTAAAAACTAACTTGACATGGCGACATCTTCCCCGGATTTTGGAAATTTATTTTAAACGGGTCGGGTTAAGTTCGAAAGAGCGGATTTCGGGATTTAATTTTCTAGAATTTGAAATTGGATTGGGGACCACTTGTAATCCTTATCCCCTTCCTCCCTCCGATTTTGGCAAAGCACGCCGCCCCTCTCCTTATGTTTTTACACACAATTTGTGGAAAGATGCCAAACATCCCCTCTCCTTGGTCCAATTTCTGCAGGCTGCAGCTAGTCTTACATCTCCCTTCCTTCTTTTCATTGTTTTAGAAACCCAATCCCCTCTGATTTCCTTTTTTCCCTTGTGCCTTTCAAAAACCCATTGCTTACAGTCCCCTCATTTGGCAACAAGACAAGTTGCTCTTCCTGCCTCGTTGACTGATCCGATTCAGCCTCATCTACTCCCTCCTTTTGGCTCCATAAGATCTGAAGATGTTCTCTTGATTACTCACCACAAACACAAGACCAACCCCAAGAACAAAACACACACCTCTTCCTCCATTTCTTCCCATCATTTCCGCGAGCAGTAGCTCCCTTTCTCAGCCACCATCACCATCACACCCTCACCACCCCATCTCGTCACCACCGCCGCCACCTCACCTCCTGTCTTCCGGCCGCCATGATCGCCAGCAGCCACCAACACCACCTCCCGAGCGCCCTGTTTTCGCAGCCACAAAGAGCGGAGCAACAGCAGCTCCAATGGGTTCCTTCCACCCGAGGCGCCAGTATCAGCAGCAACCTCGACACTCCTCGACGCCCGGGACAGCAGCAGCGCCGCCCAGAAGACCCCGGGGTAGCAGAGCGAGCCCACCGGCACCTCTTTCCTCGTTTCGGCTTGAAACTCGGTGAGGGCTCGGTCTTGACTTTCTTTCACCTCCTAACTGATCAAAACTCCACCTATAACATTACCACACTCTCCCCAGGCCACCTCCGGCGAGGATCTATCTCCGGCGAGTCCAAACGAGCTCCGATCGAACCCTTTCAGCGAGACGAAACTGCCCCTTGTGAGCCTTCTTCCTTCCTCTTTCTTTCCCTTTCCTGCTGTGCGTGTGTCTGTGTTGTCGTGTGTCGCGATCGGGGTTGAAGTCGGAGTCCGGGATTGACGCCGGCGAGCCGCCGTTCATCTCCTTCTTACTGTTAGGGAGATGGAAATGGAGATGAACAGTGTTCAATCTCTACCTCCCCATTTCCTTTCCACGGGCCCCAACTTCCACATCAGCCCATGGGGCCCTCTCCTTTTTTTTTAGAAAGGCTTCATCCGAAATGTAAAAGGGAAAATGGAAGATTGTAATGGCTTTTCTTTGGGCCTAATTTCTTGGGTTGAAATGGTGTTTTAAAGAAAGAAAAAAAAAAGAAAGAGTTTGGGCCATTCTTCCAATTGAACTCGATTTGGGTTTAATAAAAGGAGAAGGGGTCGGTTTGGATTTCTAACAAAAGAATAAAGGGGTCGGGTTAAAATTTTTATAAAATAAGGGAGGGTTTGGTAGTTTAATAAGGGCTGATTTTATTAAATAAAAATGGTCGGGATTTTTAAGGGATTTGGAAATATTTATGAAAGTGTTTATAAAATGGTATTTAAAATATTATTATTGAGATTAAGGATATAATATTATGGTGATTTAAAGGTATAATGTTGTGAGACTTGGAGATTTAAAAGAGTATTATCGGACTTAATCGAAAAAGGGATTTGACGAATGTTTTCAAGGATCGGAATTTCTATCTGGTTAACTCGGTTTTCGAAACGGTTTTCGGGACTAACTCGGGAATTATGTGATCGGTGACTAACTAGCATGATTGATGTGAATGGTTGACTAATAACATGATTGGTGTGTACTAATGACATGGTTGATTGAATAATGGCATGATGAAGTGTTAGACTTGTGTATCGTTAATTTACGCTTTCGAGATATGATGAATATGATGAACTTTGGAGATATATGATCATGCGAATATATGAGTATTATTGCGAGTATATGAATGTGATGGAACATAATGATGAGAATGATATTGTCTCGTGGAATGTGGTATCATAATGAGTGTTTGAACGTGGTTTGATGATGATTGCGATATGGTTGTTATTCTCGTTGAATGACGTGTGCTTGGATGATTAGACGTAGACTTATATATATGTTCTGATGTGTATATAGGTGATACTTTGTGATTTTGAATGATGTATGCCGGATCTTCTATTATGATGTTCTGCATAGCCAGGTGAGTTCCTATATGAGCTCACTCAGATTCGAAAGAGATCTCCCTGCTTGTAGTCATGTGCATACTAGGTGCTTGCATTCATAATAAAGCATGCCATGTAGTATCCTGCTAGGATTGCACTCATGATTGAGCATTCGTTTACTCATTGCTTTTGTAAACAAAACGGTCGTTATCCGTGAAGTAACTAGAGTCATTGCTAGGGTTATAGGACGACCTAGTCTCATCGGGTCTCGTCCTGAGTCAATCGAGTCATGAACTTCCTTATATTATGAGATGCCTGCGGGCTTAATTGTGGATACGGGTTGGGCATGCGTGCCACCCGATTATATGGAATGCATTCACGAGCTAGCCAGTCTCCGCCCTATCGGAAGGGGGTGGAGGTAGGAGAGGGATATACCACTTGGTATTCGGTGCGAAGGCCTTATTATATTTATGCACTTGATCATAGGACCATGCTAGTGTGTTAATATTCCGCCTTGCATCTAGAAGCATCTTTATTAAGACTAGCGTGTGTATATGTCTGCTTGTTTTGGATTATATTGCGTAGGGCTTCGATCTGACACCGCCCCGCATACATTTTTTTTAGGTTTGTTTTGCAGCATGATTATTCCTTGTTTTCGTGACGTGGGAACTCTCTTGGGCGATCTCAAAGAAATGGTTTAACTCCACTAACATTGTATATTGAATTTCGATAAATACGCTTATTGATTTGGTTTTGACCCGGCTCTGCCGTGTCACCCTCTTGTATTACACCTTAATCCTACTATTTGCATGATTGTTGGTTTTCCACGCTTAGACTTATGACAGGTACAGGGGACTTCCCCGGGGATTCCAATGATCCCTTCGAATTTTGGGTATGAAATCCCACTTTAAAATGTTAGGATAGAATTTCAAACCTTCATCCTGTACTCGGGGCGCAAGATCCTAACGAGGGGTTTCATCCCTCGAAACGTAACCCGGGAATCATAATCTCGGGCCGTTACAATTTAAAACAAGTGTCAGCCCCATGACCCTTGTATCCATAATGGGAACACTTCATCTCACTCTTGAGCCTTTTGATCTCCTTCCAGTCCTTCTTAGGTGGCCGATTGTTTACAGGACTAGATTTTTGAAAGTTGAACTTCCCTTTGCTCACACCAAAAGCATTTGAATCTGACATATCTGATTGAGTTGAGCCAACTGTTGTTGTCCCTCCCTCTACTTGTTGTAGAATATAATAGGCCTTGCTAATAGTGGGAAAAGGATATGTGGAAAGAATCTGATTCCTAGCAGCCTCAAATCCGTCATTCAAACAGGCTAACAGTTGTATCAATCTGTTCTTTGATTCTATCTCACCAAAGCTCTTAATCAACTCACATCTGCACTATTTCATTACTCCAAAGGTACACTCAGGCAACTTTTCAAGCACTTGTAGCTCATCCCAATAGCGTTTGAGAGTGTTATAAACATCTCCTAAGCTTATGCTCCCTTGAGAAACATTGCTCAGCTTCTTCTTGATCTGAAAGATATGAGGAGCATTGTTCTGGTTGTATCTTTCCACAATCTCATCCCACAACTGCTTTGCTGAATCAACAAACACCAGGCTCTCATCTATTTCCTTACTCATAGAGATCTGCATCGAACATCTCACCATATAATCGTCTCTAATCCATCTTTGAATCCACAAATTCTTCCTTTAGTCTAACACATGTTCCATTTACAAAACCCAACTTACATTTAGCACCTAGAGCCATAACTACTCCTCTACTCCTAGTTACATATTTTGATCCATCAAATGGAATAGCTACCAGCTGAGCTCCAGGGTGCTCTGAGTTAGACAAATATAAAGGGTGATTAAGATTAACTTGGTTACCTCCTTCATTTCCTTGATTCCCAACATTTCCTCCTCCATTGTTTCCGTTGAACATCTTGTCGTAACGAAAAGAATAATTTCAGTTGCTAAACATCACCTTCCACTCTGATACAATGTGAAGAATTGCAATCAAAACAAGTGTTACTGCAGCAAGCAATAAGAGAATCAAAATTCCAGCTAAAACAATAATGAAAATCATTGCATTCAAGGCACCATTTCTTTGATTTATAAGAGGGTATAAACCCTAACAGTTGCGGCTAAAGCTGAGCTTTTGATGATCCTAAAACCCTACAAATCATCCATCACATCTCAACTTATATACCATGAGTTTTACGTGCAAGTCTTCTGCCAAAAAGAGCTTATTACAGATTGGAAAAATAGGGACAAAATAACAAAAATGCCATGACAGAAATAGAGACATAATTGCACTAAATGAGTGTTCACTTAGTGAGCACTTAAGGCCACAATCTATGACTCCTTATCTGGGAAGGAGCTTCATTGGAGTATTGTATGCACTACCCACAGAAGATAAATTCCTGTTGTACTGCTAGCCCATGGTACTACTGTTCGTTGGTGTTTGGTTTCGTTCTTGGTCGGCATCCTCAACTTTTTAGGAGTAGTTATGCTTAGGTCGTCTATTTTGTAGAGTTGTTTCTGCTTGTTTTATTGCGTATGTTCTTTGCTTGTATTATATGTTTTAGGTTGTTTCCGCCTACAGACTCGTCGGCCTCCCAGGAATCAGACTTGTCTTATCCCAAATCTTTACTTAATTAAAAACAAATAAGGCCACATAAGTGGTTGCCTAAACATTCCAAACATAAATATACGGAAATTGTGTTATTCGTTTAAACATTCAAGCGATGAACCCAATAGGTCGCCTCAATGCTCATGATCGATTGAAAGTGGTCTTGTTAATCTCAAGTGACTGCAATTCTGCGAAAAATCTCGTTGCTTGAATGTGATTAATTAAGGTCACAGATATTAATTGATAAGTTGGTTGCTTGAGTTAATGTTGGGACGACGGCAATGTGACGTGATTCAAGTGATGACAATTTCATTGCCTGAATTCCTAGACGACCATATGCCTATTTAGACAATGATATAATATGTCTGTTGCCTGAGTGTATTTCTAGCAAAGTATATGGTAGTTTCTCAACAGGAAAAAAGAGAGATAATAAGGAACTTAGATTGTTGTAGTGACACACACACACACACACACACACACACACACACACACACACACACACACACACACACACACACACACACACATATATACACACATACATACTCCTCTTGTCTTGTAATATAGATTGTTTGATTTTTGATACATTTTTGTTAAAAGCTAAAACTCTATAAAATATTAAAATTTTGGATTGATTTTTGAAATTAATTACATTCTTATTACTAATAGATATGAAAGTGAAGCTATGGGGGTTGAACTCATGACTTCAAGGTAATAACTATCTTCCTTACTAACTAAGTTAAGCCGTCTTTGTGATTTTTTTACCCCTTTTACACCCTTTTGAAATTATTTTTTGCTTTTGGTTTTTGGTTTTGAAACGTTATTTTTGGGTTTTGCTATTATGGATATTATCTGCCTAACGAATCTTGTAGGTACGAAAAAGATGCAGAAGTACTCGACGTCAACCACCATGACGAGCAAAAGAGCTTGTGGTCGATGTTCTGTAGAAACTACAACACTCAATTTCGATGTTCTGCACATCTGTCTAGTGAGTCTCTTTCTTTACCCTTGTTTTTATACAGTGAGGACACTGTAATGTTTAAGTATGGGGTGGGGGAAGGACTTACTTTGTGCATATTTGATTATATTTGACATTATTTGTGCATATTTTCCGAATTGTTCACACATGGCTATCTTTGGAATTGTTATTAATCTAAGTGGTTACAAGTGTTTTCCAAAGTTCATAAACATCACCCCCATTAAATTATTTTTTATTAATGTCATTGAAGCTTTATTGAACTCGACTATGAAAAATTGGATTCATTAGAGATATAGCATGAAATTGCCTAGTAAAGGGAAGTCACAATGAAATGCATTATTTTCTTAAAAACCATGAAAGGAGGTAAAATTTGATGTTGCTTTTGACATGTTGCATGATAAGAGGATAGAGGACTTTATTTTCCATACATACCTTATATCCTAGCCTTTAACTATGCTTATGCATCACAAGCCATATTATTTCTTATTTCATATTTGCTCCACATGATCTATATATTGCCTATTTCTTTACCTTATTACCCATCCGGAGAGTATGTTGAGAAATTGATGTCATATTATGGAGTTTATTATATGGTGTTTTGTTGTTATTATATTTGGAGTTTGGCAGGAGAATGATTCAAAGTTTATGGAAAATTTAATGAGAGAAAGAAAATCCGGTCACCTCAAGAGATAAAGGTAGATCGACTCTGCCTGCGTTGAGATGTTAGTTCCACAGGATGGGACACCAAGGTGAGGAGTCCGAAGCACTTAGTATCTGGGGCCATTCGTGAGACCCATGTTTGCGACTCACAAGAAGGCAGTGCTGAGGTTAGAGAGGTAAAAGCATTATAGTGAAAGAAAAATGAGCGAATGAGCGAAAGGTTAGAAATCAAAGGAAGAAGGATTGTAGTATGAAAAGTTTGGAAATTACTCCATTTCCCCCAGATCATTTGCACCACATGGCCTAAATTTTTTACCACCTTTGGCCTTTTACAAATCTACTCCTTATTGAGCTTAATAAAAGTCCTCTTGATTATCAAATGCTTTGTGACAGTATGAATTGTTTTTTTGCATAACCCTCCTTTTGTGAGCGAAATCGCTTTTATTCACATGCATGGATTTGTGACATCATTACCTTTTCGAGGATGGTAATTGATTGCATGGACATATGACAATGGATCTGAGATGTTGAGAGTTTGAATTCTTCCCTTAATTTTATGACCATTAAAAGTATTGCTTGATGACAAGTAAGCTTAAGTATGGGGTGTTTGTTGTGAGCCTAAATTGCCATGTTTTACATCAACTTTTATATCGATTTCTGCATGCATTTCATATCATTGGGTTAGAATTATACAAAATCTATGTAGTTTATGTTTATTTTCCAAATTATGGAGTCTACACTAGTTTCTGTTTAATTTCGCAGAAATCGAGGCATTTTACAGCAATTCCGAGAAAGAAGAAAACCATGAGAGAGCTTGAGGTCGACTATATCAAACCAGAGGTCGGGTAATAGCTCAGCCAATGCACGTCAACCAGAAAACAAGAAAGAAGGCACTCGACAACACTAGTCGACGTCGACCACTCTGGTCGATGTCGAGTACATCCGGTGAAAATCCACTAGTCGAGCAGCAGATCACTCAAGGAGCACAAATCTACTCGACGTCGAGGACTTTACTCGATGTCAAGTACTCATCGAGAGTCCGAATTCTACCTGAGCTCGAGCACAGTCCGAGGAGAAGAAGAGTTCTACTCGACGCCGACTACTCTTGTCGATGTCAAGTACTCCCTGGCGCCATTCCGAGTCGAAATTGAGTGAAGATCCGAGTGTGTGATTACTTGCAAGCTAAGGCACGAGGAATTCTATCAACTTGAGGAGAAGATATATCAATATTTATCCACTTTAGATATTTTCCCTTAAGGATTTATTTGTTTTATTTCCAAGTTTTATCATATAAGTCTTTAGATAGATAGTTTTAGATATAGATTGATTATTCTTTCCTTGGATAGCGAGGATTGAATACTATAAATAATGCCTTAGGGGGTGATTTTAGAAATCATCCAATCCAAGCCACAAGTAATTGTGTTCCACAATAGACAGTGAGTTTAGAGAGTTTTAGAGAGCTTAGAGCTTATTGAGGTAGAGATTTGCGAGAGCAGTTTTGGCTTCGATTGGTTGTAAGTTTTTATTTCCAATTTAATGCAAGTTAGTTCCCTTTTATTATTGATGTGTGTTTCCATAATGAAGAGCGAGTAGTCACCCAACCTCTAGGGCCGGGGTGAGCCCGACAGTAGACATGTAAGGTAATGGGAGAAAGGTACAACTTTTAATGCAAATTTCGTCTTCTATCTCTATGAGCATGATTCTTCTGCAACAGTCGAAGCTGATCCTTGTTTGTGTTATTGAAGCGAAAGTGATCTTAATACAACTTTGGATTAATTATGTGAAAATGGTTAGTAACAAATAGGGTTTATTCGAAAGTCTATCTCTTCCTACTTGTTAATAACGACAGTTATTTGATGAAGGCATGATCTTTTATACCTTTAGCATGATTCTTATATGGTTATCGTTGTGGCATTGAAACCCCGGTTCTAGGAGCTTTTTATATTATTGAATTCCCACCAATTTCGTGTTGTTTCTGTTTTATTTTCATCACAAAGGTACGATTTTTATTCTGCACAACTACTCGATCTCGACCACTAGTTAGTCGACGTCGAGGACTCTTGTCGACATCGAGTACTCTATACTCGACATTGCTAATTTGTTTTCGTTTTCTGTTGTTCTGTTTTACAGGTTAACTCGACTGAGGTAGTCGATATCGAGTACTTTACTCGACGTCGAGGACTTCTGCTGGTCGAAACCAAAGGATTCTGGAACTAATCAGGCGAGCGCTGACACGCTTCCTCGTGGATACGATCCTGAATACCCTACCACTACAACGGGAGAGTTTCTTGTATTTTATTTGCTTGGACGGGGAGTTGGTTTATTTCGATTTATTTTGATAACTAGATTCCCTCCTAATATTATACTAATCATTTCGACAATTAGATCATAAGAAGTTACGCAAGTTTAAAATTTTTATATCTGATTATACATTATTATATGTTATGAGTGCAACAAGTTATACTCTATATTAATTAGGGTTGTTATTCGAGTCAAAGAAGTCTAGTATTGTTTAATTATATTTAGCTCATTTAGAAACATGTCAAGCTCGAGTCAAACCTATATTTGAACTTGAACTCGTACTCGACTTGTTTAGTAAATAAACGAACTTGAGTTGAGTTTGTTTCCCCCAAGTATTATGCAACTTTACTTGTGCTATTTGAGTTTCTATCGAGCTAATACGAGCTTTGAATCTAGTATAAAAATGTGCTCATAATTAACTCATTTAGTAATTAATGATGCTCGAGCAGCTTTTATTAAGCAAAATTTGAGCCAAGCTCTAGCTACTTAGCTCGTATAACAACCATAATCTTAATTTAATGTTTATTATATTGCGTTTCATGTACTTATTTAGTTCATTTTTTCGGATATTTCATTTATATATTTATATTTCTTTTTTTTAAGTGCGAAAAAATGATTGCGTTTTATTATAAACCGATGACATTTTATCTTAAAATAAAATCATTTATTATCATATTATATATAATTCTTTATGTCAATTTAATCCAAAACTATATCGTACATTTATAATTGTACCCCTTTCTGAAAATTTTCTAGCTCCGTCATTGCTTATTACTTATTAGTAATGCCTATAAAATACTACCTACATTTTGAGACGCAGGAGGTTATTGAAACTGGAAGCATGTTGAAAGTGAAAAAATTGTCGAAAATGTATCTCTTTTGAGCTAGTAAAATAACTACGTACATCAATAACAATTGATTAATTAAAGAGCATATATTAATATGTGGTCTTCAGGCGCCGCTTAAGCAGAATAATGCCGGTCAAAGCATATTGTATAACCTGCAATAATAGGAAAAAAATCAGAAACACTGAAGTCTCAGAGCATGTCACTGTAAATTAAAGATCGATTTGATGTATTTTTTATATTATTGATTATTGATTTCATAATTATGTACAGATATATATGTATAGTTAAATGCAAAAACGTACATGTGATAAGGTGAAGGTTGGCAAACTGCAGGAGTGAAGAATAAAAACAAGGAGAAGAGAACAAAAGCTTCGACTTTATAAAGATTAATAGCAGAGATGGCATATATGAATATTGGCCGGGGGGTGTTGAGAGGGGAATGAGTACACAAGAAAAAACAAAATTAAGTTAAAAATGAAAATGAAATGAGGTGATGAGATGATCTGATCGCTGATCAGGCCGTATTGCAGATCGATCGATCGATTCCATCCCCATCCATGGAGGCCTGATTAAATTTAAGGGTGGGGTTCCTCATTTTAATTCATTTTATTTGCTTGGGGTTTGCGATTACTTTGGGAATGATGTGTCCGCGCCCCGCCCTTATTAAATTGACCTCCTACTTGTCATCAAACTCAAAGGGTGCAAGTATATACATATTTTATATCTGTTTCGTTTTCATTTTTCTCAGGGTTTCGGATTCTTCTTGTTCTTTTGTCTTTTAGAACTAACTCTTTCTTTTTTACCCTCTTAGTCTAATGCACTGCCATATGTATGTAACGTATGAGATTTATAAAATAACATATACTGTCGTCGCTAATTAAAGTGTGGTCCGATTGACGTCATCCTTTGAGTATTCAGGCGAAGGACCTGATAAAACCCGTGTCCTAATTATGCTTAGGTGACCACAACACTGTTCGATGCCTAAAAACCTCGCCCATCATCATTCCTGCGACGAACTTGTAGCCTTAGAAGATGATGAAAGTTCGTCTCCCCAATGTTTTAATGAGAATTGGGGAAAAAAGAAGTCGAGTTAGGCAACGAGTATATACTCCGAAGTCCGTCACCCCAATCGTGTCAGCCGACAGATCATGTGCATTAATTCGTCGCCCCAATTGCATCAACCTGCCAATCTACTAGACATTCGTCGCCCGAATGGTTATTGATGTTCAGAATTGAAGAAAAAGAAAAACCCTCGTATACAACATCAGCAACCTTTCAAAGAGAGGAGAATATGAGAAGTTACTTGAATGACCTCCCCATACCCACGTCCGACACATCTGCTTAGGAACATTTTTTTTAATGTATTTCTTCTTTATTTTCCCTTTAACGGCATAGATAGATAAGAGAAACAATTGAAAATTGTACAGTCAATCCTGAACATATCTTGGGCTCATTGGGCCTCTCTTTTGAAGCATGCATTGGACTTACACTTCCATCAATCTAGAAAGCCCAATTTTACATTGTCCAACTTTATGTTTGAATGGACAACATTGACAACAGTTTAATATACGATGAAGGTGATAAATCAATTATGAAATCACCAAATTTTACCCTCCAACAGTTACAATATGTGAAAATTTGATATTTATCAAGTGACGAGAACAGTATATGTTCGCCACCCGAGGTTTCCAGGGACTAGAAATTGAGCTATGTACGTCGCCTGAAAGTGATCTTTATATTTTTTTTAAATTAAAGCCACGAGATGATTTGTCTAATTTGTTCGTCGGTTGAAATCCTATGGATTTTAAAAAAACAATACTTCAAAATAGTAGATGCCCTCTGTTCAAATGTGATGTGCAATTCATATTGTAACGACCCGAGTTATAGAAGCCGGGTTATATTTCGAAGGAATGGATACTTTCGTTCGGATCTTGCAATTAAAGTACGGGTTGATTAGAAAACAGAGGGTTACGTTTTAAAAGGAGGGATTGCGTACCCTAAAGTTTCATAAGGTCCATTGGGCACCTGAATGTTTACACACCGTCACCTATCCTAATTTCTAATGTACGCAAAATCTTTTAAGTTTAAAAGAGGCATGCAAACCATAAGTACAAGTTATAAGGTTGCCATGACAGAACTGGGTCAAAACATAGCAAGACATTCCAAAACAATGCGTTAGGTTTGTCAAGTCAGTTTCTCCAAGTATGCCATGACTAGCCCGGTCAATTAGCAATCAGCAAGCACAATGGGGCGGGTACCTGAAACTATAAAACAAGTCAAGGCGAGCCACTCATGCGTGTCTGAAAGACATTGCTGAGGCCAAATAATATGCATCCTATTCCTAAATAAAGATGTCTAATGTAGTGCAAAAATTTAAGCATACAAGACATGCTTAACAAGAGATATATATACAGAAAGTGCAGTAAATGGGATCACTCAAAGAATGCCAAGCGACATCTCCCACTCTCTAAATCTACACCCACGTCGGGGCTGGAGACCCGGTTGGTGCCGCAGTCATATCAAGTCTCTCAGTACACACCCATACCGAGGTTAGAGATGTAATGGCCCGAATATATTATCCCGGTACGTTTCGAAAGTTGGATATCTTCGTTCGGATCTTTCAATCCAAATACGAGTCGAGGTTTCAAAACCTAAGTGTTAGACTTGGAAGAGGGGATTTCGAACCCCAAAATACGCAATAGGGTTGTTGGGTACCCCAAACCTTTCCTATTATCTAAGTCGCTCAAAACTGTAACGACCCAAATATAAATATCCGGGTTATGTTTCGAGGGTTGGATACCTTCGTTCGGATCTTGCTATTCAAGTACGGGTCGAGGTTTCAAACCTCAAAGGATCAGTATTTTAAAGTGAGGATTTCAAACCCCAAAACAATCGAACGGTCGTTGGGTACCCTTAACCTGCCCTAGAGACTAAGTCGCGGAAATTTATTTTGAAAGAAACTGCGAAAGCGGAACGTAAAGTACAACTTGTCATGACGAGGCCGGGTCAAAACCGAAATCACAAAACATATCTTGAAATGTTTAAGCCAAATTAGTAGGTTAGACCGTTTCTTTACAGTCGCCCAGGAGGTTCCAACGCCATAGAAGCATAGAGCAACACATCTGCAAAACATACCTAAAAACAATATGCGGGGCGGGATCAGACCAAGGGCCCTATCGCATTCTGGGTCCCACAAGCAGGCATAAACAGACGTTATACCTATAATAAAGATGCTTCTAATGCAGTATAAAATTTAAACACACAAGTCATGCTTGTGAGGATATAATATGTCGAAGTAAATAAAAGGCCCAAAGAATGCCAAGTGGCATATCCCGGTAACAATCTCATCATGTATATGCGTATCAATAATCAATCATCATCTCATCATGCTCATAAGGTGGATCAAGTCTGCAGGCTTAAACGGGTACAAACTCGATTGAGGACAAGCCCGATAGGACGCACAGGTAACGACTGTTCTCTTTATCAAACAGATAAAGTAGCCAAATGCTCATTCAAATATGCAACCCTAGCATGATACTACATGGTATGCTCTTAACGCTTATGCAATTCCTAGTATATCATATGACAACAAGCATGAGGTTTTTCTCTCTTCAATCTGAGTAAGTCCATAAATGAACTTACCTGAAAATGTTGAACAATAAAAGATATCGAACTTCAAATCAGCAATCACCTATAATTACATAGATTACGATAAGCTACCATACTACCACTTTTACACAGAGAAATCGAACTTTAAATCGTTTCCAAAGCCAAGCGAAAATGAAACCATTTCAAAACCTTTCCGAGACAGGAAACTTCCAAAAGCGGGGTCATCCGTTAACTTCAAATCCTTTCAATACTCAAGCCAATTCTCATATCCAAAACCAATGTCGATCATATAGTCAAGTTAAAGAATCCTGACACTTGAAATGAAGTCATTTCAAAACATCGTTTAAGTATTAAATCCAACAGCTCGAATTTCGTCAAAATTTCCATTTTATAGTAAAATATAAATAATATTCCAAAAATCTCATTTTCTGAAATCATCCTCAATTTAAATCCCATTCGAAAAGAATTGAATAAAAAACCAACAAAGAAACCCAAAGGGTGCAAGGAGTATCTCAGCCAAGCAACTAGATGGATTTCACGGTGGCGAGAATGCTGGTCGCGGTCGCGAAATCCTCCCCAATCTCCCCCGCGAGAAGAGACTTGCTAGCCACGAAGTATGGTTTTCACCGTGGCAAAACCCGCGGTCGTGGCCGCGGGACCCATCTTCTACCTCTGGCCAGTGTTCTAACTCGCAGCGGAAACCATGGTTTCGCCGCTGCGAGATTCGAAACCTCTTTGTTCGTTTTTGCTCGTTTCAAATACGTTTAAACTCAAACTTGTTTGAAAATATTCCTAGCTCCAAAACTGACACTTAAAGGAACTTAAATGCCTCAAACAAGGACTAGAAGGGAGAGCGGAAGAGGGATTACATAGCCTTCTTGAGACCTCGTCGAAAATATTGAGAGAGGACGATCCTTGGGCTCTGATTCAATGAGATTTTGCTATAACAAGGCCTAGGAGAGATATATCTTGGTTAAAAGAAGGCCTTTACGATGGTTTAGATCAAAAAATGAGAGGGTTGAAGAGTGATAACTTTACCTTGCTCAAAAAAGAGAAAGAGAAAAGAAAGAGCTTGAATCCACTTTAAAAGTCATTAGATCTGATCTTTCTTGATCTTGGAAGGTAGAAGAGAGGGTGAGGAACAAGCGGAAACAATCGGAAATGAGAAATGATTCAAAACAAGGTAGAACGAGGCAATTTACCGAGCCAAAGATAGAACTGGGCTCCCACTCTCGGTGGCAATGATGAACTCTCGGCAACGAGGTTGAGCTTATTTGTTATGGGTTCGTCTTTGCGGCGGAAAAGACGAAAAAAAAATGAGGGATGATGAGTGAGAGATATGGATCAAAAGAGAGGAAGGGTGGAGGTTTTAGCTTTCTACGGTTTTTTGTTCTTCTTTGGGATGCGAGAGTGATGGATAGGGTTTTAAAAAGCTCAAAATTTGAGGTGTGGGGAGCAACTTATGGATTGGAGCCCTTTTTTATATAGGATAGATTAATGCATCATTAGGGTTATAATGGGGAAAAAGACAAGATCATTAAGAGAGAGTGTGGGAAGGGAATATAGAGAGAGAAGAGAGAGCTAGGTTTGAGGAGAAAGAGAGAGATGTGATTCCGCTCATCCGACCCCGAGTTCTGACATCCTATCCCAAAATCCGACATTCTGAAGATTAAATTCGTTTCAATCACTCTTGAGGATTCTAAAATTGAAATCCGATTGATAAGGGCTTAAGACCCGACAAATTGGAATTGTAGTGAGCACTAGGATATTTTCAAAAGACTTTCCAAAAGTAGAAATTGCTCGAGGACGGGTTTTTCAAAAACTTCCCATTTTCGGCAATCCAAGAAATTAATTAAAATCTGATCCTTAAAAAAACCATTTTAAGTTTGAAATGCATAACGAAAGGAAATCCAAAATACAACTTGCCACGGCAGGGCCGAGTAAAAACCATATACGAGGGAAGCGAGTAAAGAAAACATCATCCAAAGTATAATATTATAGTGATAAGTTAGTCTCTTGGATCAGTTGAATGTCCCATAAGAACCCTTGTCATAAAAGCACGCAACAAGCAAGGATCAAATACCTGAAACTAACCACGAAGTTAGGCCGAGCCTCTCATGCGAGCCCTAAAGACCTCGTTAAGGACATATAATCCGCCTATACCAAGGAAGCTCTAATGCAGTACTGGAATTGAAATGATACAAGCATGCTAACAGTTTGTATATACGCAGAAAGCGATTAGATGGACCCGCATAGAATGCCAAGTGGCATATCCCTCTCCTACCTTTGCACCCCTTCCCGTTAGTGCAGAGACTGGGTAGTTCGATGCTATAGCATATTATGTCTCATCATAACATATCATATCTCATCATCATATATCATCATCAGATCTCATGCACATATCATATCGGATCTCATGCTCATATCGCATCTCGTGATATATAAATGACTCGAGGAGGACAACACCCGATGAGGCTGGGCTTTCCTATGACCCAAGCAAAGACTCTAATGACTCACATATAACGATAGTTCTGTTCTAAACACATAAAGAATACGGATGCTCATTCATATATGCAAGTCTGAAGCATGATACTACATGACATGCGATTACGCAACACCTACGCAATATATGACACATCATACATGAGGTCCGGTTACTGAGTAAGCTCTTATAAGAAACTTACTTCAAAAGCCGAACGACAAGGAACCAGCAGATATCGGAACTCCAAGCAAGTCACAGATCACCTAGCATATAGTAATAATAATAAATGCGATAAGTCTAACTTTCCATCTAACTAAGCACGGAGAATACATACACACAAGCCTTTTCATAAATCATCCGATAAGTCAAATTGCTCGATAAGTGAGAAAACATCCGAAAGCCGAGATATCCGAAAAGTTAACCATTTCATACAAATTTCCAACAACTCATTATCGTTAATCCGTCCAACATCTCATCTTAGTCCAAGGTCTCACATCAGTCCATAGATTTAGTCCAATCATCAAACCAGGTCCAAGTCCAGCCAAACAGCTCAAAAAGGTCCGGTGAAAATAGGTCCAAAGTTCGGTGAGTGAGAATAGTTCGTTAAAGTAAGGTCCGATTAGTCAGATTAATCCGTTAAAGGAAAGTTCGTGAAATACCGTTATCTCAAAGCCATTTCCAATCGTTAAGTCCAGTTAATTAGTCAAAGTTTTATCGTTAAAGGAATCCCGACATCTTGGTTTTAAAACATCAAATCCCTTTGAAAGAACATTTCCAAAAATACAAGTTCGAAGACCATCATAGAAATATCTTAACAACAACAGCAACAAGGGCTTCAATAATCTTTTCAAAATATTTAAGAGACTTTCAAAACCTTTTCAATAACCTAAAACATTTCATTTCTTCAAAATCATACTTTATAAATATTATAAAAATCCCACATAAAATATATTTAAAATCCATATATTAAAGTCATCAAACAACCCCAACCAAACCGGGTTTAACCAAACCAAGCCAAGCCCAAATGAAAGGAAGAAACCGGATCGGCCAAGAGCTCCAGGACAGGATTTTATCGTGGTGAAATCCCTTCGTTGGTTCCTCGTGGGTGGCAGTCATGGCCACCACAAAAGCTTCCATCCCTGACCTCTGAAGTATTTCTTGTTCGTCGCGACGAAACAAGCAACTGTCAGCTCTTTTTTTTTTTTACCCAAACTCGATGATATCTTTTCCCATCCCCTCCCATCCTTTCCGACACCTTTCCCTGACCTCAAACATCAAGATAAGACACAAACGCGGACCAAAGGGGGAGAGAAAAAGAGGGATTACCGATTTTCTTGGCGGAATCCTCCAAGAGCTTTAATGGAGGATCTCCGAGCTTCAAGGACGTCTGGGGAGCTTCTTAAAAGCCTAGGAAAATGAGAGGGTCAATAAAAGATCTCCTTTACAAGGATTGGAGTTGAAAACAAAAGAGAAAAGAAGGAACTGACCTTTTGTACTAAAACAGGAGAAGTGAGAGAGAAAGGACTCTATCTTGCTTTGTACGAAAGCGGGCTAACAACGCCGGAGGGATGACGGGAGGCTGAGGGAGGTCCACCTATGGATCCATGCCGATCGGGTGGACAGGCACCGACGGGTCGGGATGGGGTGGCGTGGTCGGCAGTACGTACGGCCGGTTCTGCGACGCGTACCAAGGCAAGTAATCTGCAGTGACACAGGCCTGGCAATCCTCGCTGGTGCGTCTGTGGTCGGTCAGCCTGTAGAAGCGACCCTCGTCCTGCAGGTCCCGCCACTTGTTGTGGCCCTGGGAAAACACGGCCAAGTACCTCGCGTTCTTCAGGGTGGTGTCGCAGGAGACCTGATCCGGCACGATGACGGGCTGCGGGATCCCCTGGACCCGTCCGAACTTCCGGAGGCACCTATCGGGCATGTACGGCTCCTCCTCCCCGTAGAAGGTGATGGTGCCCCGATAGGTGGACTGACGGTACTGGCCGTCGAAGTCCAGATCACGCCCATAGGGCATCCACTCAACCTATAATTAAAAAAATCAGACGTAATTCACAGTTAAGAATTATAAGTGATATAGATAGAGTCTCAAATACATACATCAGCGATGGTAAGACGGTCCACCTCGTCCCGCAGCTCTTGGACCTTCTTCAGCTTCGCGTCGTCCTTCATGCGTTGTGGCGCCTTCGGACCGATGAAGTTCGCGTAGAAGCGAGGATCATCCTTCCTAGTCGGATCGCTGGAGAAATCACCTCGGAAGCGAGGGAAGTACGCCCATATCCAAGCCTTCACACAAAAAAGTATGTCGTTAGCATATAATATAATTATTTGTAGGATCGGCGTGCAGCTGTCTATACCCTTCGCACATGCGCGGGTAGCCTCGCCTAGGCCCCTGTACAGACATGCGAGGGCACCTGCAGCCCATGCAAGGGTGGCCGTACGCGGGATGTCCCAAATAAGGCCGAATATCCTACATGGGATCCGGCTCTGCGACTTGTCCACAAACAAAGTCGCGGCGAGAGCGATGGCCATGTACCCTCTAAGCAGAAACAGACGCTGTGCAGGGTCATCCTCGGGCTGCCCCCCTCCCACATACGCAACCGAATCTGCTCAGGATCAGCCGCGGCCTCTGGGTCATCGACGGGGGCGGGGTCAACGAGCGGCCCATGTCTCTGTTGCCACAGGGCAGTAAACCCAGTCACTAGAGGGCCGCTAGCGTATCTGTATGACTTCAGAGCCTGCGGGGTGAGCTGGTAGTACTCCGCGATGGTGGGGACCAAAGCGCCCACGGGCAGATGTGACGTGCAAGGCTGGCCATCAATCGGAAGTCCCATCAGGCAGGCAACATCGTGGAGCGTATGGTCATCTCGCCCCATGGAAAGTGGAAGGAGCTGGTCTCCAGGTGCCAATGCTCTAAAAAGGCTGTGCATGTGAACTCATCGACACACTCCCAATGGAGGGACCTCAGCTGGGGGATGCCGGATGGGAGCAGATCCTGCACCCAGGTCCCCGGGCCCTCAAATATGTAGCGCTCGAAAGGCTGCAGGTGAGTCGCCTGGTGGTGGAACTTCAGCAGCGGCAGCTCCACAGTAGGATCTCTCCATACCTGATACGCCTGGTGATGCCTGTAAGACACAAGCAGCGCTCCCGGCGGCAATAAAGGGTCGACCTGCACAGCCGGTGCGGCAGCCTGCGCAGGGATGGGCTCGGGCTCTACTTGTGGGCCCCCTGGCCCTCAGCCTGCCCCTCCTGACCGTCGTCAGCCTCCTCAACGACGTCAGGGATCACATCATCTGTAGAGCCCAAGGAGATCGCCAATGGTGTGGGGGAGGTCGAAGGCTCGGGATCGTGGGTGCCGGATGTAGAAGCCTCTGGCACGGCAGAAGTAGAAGCCTCCGGCACGGCTGAAGTAAAAGTCTCCGGAACGGCTGAAGTAGATGCCTCCGGGATGGTCGGTGGAACACGAGTAGGCGGTCTACCCATGTCGGCCCATCGCCCAACGACTACATCGGTAATGCAGCTACTCAGAACATCACCGGTCTCCAAGGAAGGCTGCAACCCCATCGTCGCATCGCCAGAACGATCCCAAGCTGGCAGACCCTTCCAAAAGCTATCGTGCTCATCGGCCGGGGGGGGGTCCACATCGGCGGCTGTAAGCGCTCTGCAGACGCAAGTAGATTGTCGACTGTGGTTGTCTAATCGAGGGGTGTCGTACCCTCCTGTACCTGGCTGACCGCTGCCCGGTCGCCGAACCTAATAGGCCGAAGGGTACCATCCCCCCTCATGAGCCTCCCTGCCTGTTATTATGATCCAGTTGAATATTAATGTCTTTTCAGTATATTTTAATGTATTTTAATGTTATTCTAATGTCTTTTGATGTATTTTAATATATTTCATATGTTTTAATGTCTTTTATTATATTTTAATGTTAATTAAGTATTACAAATATATTTTAATATATTTTATTGTCTTTCAATATTAATTTATTTTTATGTATTTGAATATATTTGAATATATTTAAATATATTTTAATGTTAATTAAATACTTTTAAAGTATTGTAATATATTTTAATGTTTTTTTATTGTTTTTCAATATAAATTTATTTTTATGTATTTGAATATATTTGAATATATTCAAATATATTCAAATATATTTTAATGTTAATTAAATACTTTTGAACTATATTAATGTTAATTATATTCTATCAAATTAAAACTATATTATTTTCTATCAAACTATATACTATAAAAAAACATTATAATATATAAATAAATCAAACAAAATATTATCAAATATATTCTATCAAACAGTATATATTATCAATCATATTCTATTAACATCTATTGTAAAATTATATTATAATCTATCAAATTATATTTTAAAACTATAAAAATAAATCAAACAAAAAGTAATTCAAATAACATATCGGTGGAGTCGGGACCGAAGACACCTCAATCATCCGACGCTTCCGCGGCGGTAATAACGCATCCTCCGCCTCCGCCACTGCTCCGCCTCCATCGCCGCCGCCATACCCCGCCCCACCACCACCACCCTCCTCCTCCGCCAATGCCGCCAGCAGCACCGTCGCCTCAGCCACCGGCTCCACCGCCACCCCCTCCCCCGATGCTCCACCCCCACCACAACCCTCCACCTCCATCGCTGTCGCACCACCACCACCCTCCGTCGCCGCCAGCAGATCTGCCTCCATGGCCGCCACCGCCGCCTCGAGCTCTCTCTCTCTCTCTCTCTCTCTCTCTCTCTCTCTCTCTCTCTCTCTCTCTCTCTCTCTCTCTCTCTCTCTCTCTCTCTCTCTCTCTCGATTTCTCTGAAGATGAATGAAGACGAAGACGAAGAGGCACCTCCTCTTCGTCTTTAGTAGACGGGCTTGCACGTCCTTAAGGACGTGCAGCACGTGCAAGCACGTTTTTTTTAAAAAAAAATAAAAACGTGCTTGCACGTCCGGGCTCGGGTGGCTCTCACCCCATTTGCACGTCCTTAAGGACGTGGGGATTTGCGGTATATATAGCTGAAACGAATTAATTTCATCATATTTATCACAAAATTTGCAATATCAGAATATTCTGTAGCTCTTGACCCAAAAAAAAAAAAGAATATTATGTAGCTAGGTTGCTCTTTTAACTTTATGTCCTAGAAATTATGCTATTCTCAAATTTGGAGAATACTTAATTAATCATTTTTAGAAATTTAATATATAATGACAATATTTTAACTTTAATTAATTCGGCCTTTGGAACTATACCACCAAGTCAGGCCAAGAGTCTGCCCGCGGGTCTTCTGACCGCGCTGAGGACATATAATACGCCTATACCTAGAATAAGGAATGCCTTCATGCAATACTGAAATCTTAACCACACTATCATACTCCTAATTCATATATGTAGAATATTAAGTAAGGCCTTAACAAAGAATACCAAGTGGTATATCCCTCTTCTACCACCACACCCCTCTTCCAGATAGGGTGGAGACTGGCCAGTTCGATACTATAGCATATCAAATCTCATCATCATATCGCATCTCATGCTCATCTCGTATCTAATGCTCATCTCGTATCTCGTGATATATATATGTATAACTCAAGGAGGACAACACCCGATGAAACTGGGCTGCCCTATGACCCTAGCAAAGACTCTAGGACTCTAGGACTCACAGAAAACGGTCGTTCTGTATTCAAACGCATACAGAATAAGAATGCTCATTCGTAAGTGAAATTCCTAAGCATGATACTGCATGGCATGCTCTTATGCATATGAAACACCTAGATACTATATGACACATCAGGCAGGAGGTACTGGTTACTGAGTAAGCCCCGGAGGTACTTACCTGGCTAGCAGATTGGCAACAGAAGAATCCAACACACAATAGTCACAATCACAGAGTATCACCTAGTACATAATGAAATATACATAAGTCTACATCCAATTATTAAGCACTCAAGCACACCTCAATCAATAGAAAAAATAACATATTATGAAAGTCATTTCATCGCATCATCCGCTCCTCATGACCACATCGTTATTCAATCAATTCCGCATGTTCATATACATCATTTCCGCATATACCTCAACGGTTCATCAAAATCATAAGACATAATTTGTGTGATATAAAATCCTACTAGATCGTCATAATTATCCAACATTTAATCTCATATAATAATTCACCACAAGTCATGCTATTAGTCATACATATCATATTGTTACTCAAACGATCATATTATCATGCTAGTTAGTCATCGAATAAGTCTTATTCCCAAGTTAGTTTCAAAACCGTTTCAAATCCTAGTTAAATAGTTAAGTATTCCGACCCTTGAAAATACTCGCCAAATTCCCTTTTAAATTTAATTATTAGATTACTTTCCAACCTTGAAATTCTTTTCCAAATTCTTTATAAATCTTTAAGTCCCGATAATAATGTTATATTTTAAACCCCCAATAATATTTTATTTTATTTTAAATATCATTAATTAATTAATTAATTACAGATAAACTCGAGCCGAACCGAACCCATTTAAATCCAACCGAAACGAACCGAACCGAACCAAACCCGCAAACAAAAACCCAACCGGTTGAATATATAACAAAACAAAGTGGAGGCCTCACAACGTATCTTCTTCTTCCTCCGATTTCAAAAGACGGAGCTCCCGCCCGACGTGCCATGGCTGCTCGACGTTGCTCGCCGGAGACTGGAGCTCGCTGCGCTCCTCGGCCTCGCCCAGCTCCTTGGCTCTCCCATCTCCCACACTCGCACTGGCTGCTCCCGGCCTCATACCCTCGTTATACAGCCTTCCTCGACCTCGCTCGTCACCGAACGCTCACTCACCTCGCTGGACCTCTCTCTCGAGCTCGCCGGAGCTCTCGAGCTTGCCCGATCGTCCCGCACTCAGCCCTTACTCACTCCCGACTAATCTAACCATTGAATAAAGCACGAAATCGAATCGAGGACGGAAAGAAATGGTGGAAGCTCACTGAGGGAGTTCGTGACTTCGGAGCTCTCGATCGGAGTTCTGGGCATCGTCGGAGGCTTGCGGTGGCTCTTCGGACCTGCGTCGGGGATGGGTGAGCGTGATAGTGAAGATCGGGGGTGATTTGGATTGGAAACGAAGGAATATGGCTTGCCGGAAGGTAATCGCGCTCGAACAGGGACGGTGGAACTTCGGCGGCTCGGTGGCGGCTTCGACAGCTTCTGGGATGCGTCGGGGTGGCAGTGGACGTCAGAGGTGGTGCGGGGTGATGCTGTGGCTGCTGCCCTTCAAGGAGCAAGGTGGTCGGGATGGGGTATGGGAGCAACGGTGGTGGTGTTTGGTGACGATGAACGAGGTGTCGATGGTGGTGATGATGCGTGAACTGGAAGGTGGCTGCGGGGCGATGGGGAATAGAGCAAGAGTGATGGTGGTGATGAACATCAACGATGAGTAAAAATAAGGGAATCGGGGAGGGTGATGGTGAATGACAATGATCAATGATGGAAAGGGTGATGGTGAAATGTAATGGTGATGGTGAAGTCGGATGAAGAGGGTGACGATGACGTGAAGACGAGGTGAAAGTAAGCAGGTGAACCGAAGAGGGATGGGTCCGGATTGCAGGGTATGGGGAGGGAGTGGGTGTGAGATTGAGTGTGAAATAAGTTAACCAATATCCGGAAATAAATTCCGAATACGCGAATTTAAATTCCGAAAATAGGTTCCCAAATGTTAGTTTCTCCGACTCTCGCTTTCTCGATCAATTAGATTTTTAAAACAGAAGAGGATATCGCCATCCAATAATTATTTTGAATTTTTGAGGTAAAACGACGGAAATTATTCGCCCCAATTTTTATATTTCGGCCAGAATCCGTTAAATGAGTTTTAAATTCGAGTTAATTTCATTTTTAACGGTCTTTTTCCGAAATATTAGGATTTGAAAATCCGAGCCTTTACGGATCGCGGTTCCGGCGCCGAAGAAGCTCGATTGGTGCCCTGAATGATTGATTGATTGATTGATGCATATGGTGAGTGTCAATGGCCCTGTACAATTGTGGAGGAGATGAAAAAGCTCGATTGCCGTATGATTGGTGCTCGATTGGTGCCCTGTGTGATTGGCGCCGAAGAAGCTCGATTGCTTCGAATCACTCTCAAATTCGGA